>OY288249.1:46113694-47449527 GCA_958450325.1 Agrostemma githago
TTTCAAGTCTTGTATCAACTCATATAGTTTCACCTGAAAAATTCGCATCAAAATATCTGGACGGTCTTCAGAGCGAAGACCCCTTCTGCTGACAAAGCGTGTAACCTCTGGCCATTTAGGATTACAGGTAAAGGTAATAAACAGATCTGGGTACCCACACCACCTACAAATAGCCATAGTGTCCAAATACTTTGACCTCATATAAGCATCATCAGATGTGTAAGAGGATGGTACAATATAGCGACTACCAGTCGATGATGGATCAACATTACCCTCTTCAACTGCATCAACAACATTTTTGTACTTGTCAACCCTCAGTAAATCTTGGTTGAATCGTAAGAATGACAATCTCTGAGACTCAACCATCATGTATCCATCAACGCAAATCTGTTGGAATAAGTTGCAAGATTGTGACCACGTAGGGAACTCAATTTCCATTGGCCTATCTTGAAATCGAAAGGCAAAGAACTCACGTAAAGTGAGCTCCTCGTGCGGCTTAAGGCTATTGCTTATACCAATAGATGCTTCACTGTGAGGGATATGTAGGCGGAATCCACCCTCACCATATGGGAGCAAAATAGGATACTGTAGGGCAAGATATGATGGGTGTAACTCGGAAATGCGTTGCAATTGTCCACATGATTTTTGTACAATAATGTCCCGATGTTCCATATTGGGACCTATGTCACCTTCAACCACAGCAGCAATTTCTGAAGCAGTTGGACGGTTATAAGTTCTCCCATCAGTTCATCTTCGGGCAATCAGTCTAATACTAACTTCCCCTTCTACATCTGATGACAATCTGTCCCTGGCCATCCGGAATGTCTTTGCAAGAGGGTTATGTTCGTCGATCATCTCCTTCAATAACAACATAAGTTCCTCGTTGAATCTACTACGGTCGCCACCACTGCTTATATAAAAAGAAGATGTACAGAGGAAGTAAACTTCATGAACAGGTAAGTATGAGAAATGAAATACACAAAATAAGCATGCACAGGGTACTTACGTTACGGCATTTATTCGGTTATTAACCTCCTCCTCCGTATCATAGATATACAACTGGCAAAACTTTGGAATAGATCCATCAGGAGGTAACAAACTGCCAATTCGATGGACATTCTGCCCTCCCATCCTAAACGTGTATGGACATCGACCAACGTTGATTGTTTTATCAATAATGCCACCAGTGGATGACCAAGCATACCCACAATTATAGCCGCGGATATTGCTAATAAATGTAGAACTTAGACGATGTTGTCTTGTCAAAAGTGATTTTAACAGTGCAGGTGGTTGGGTTAGATACGGCAAAACTACCTTCCCATCCGAGCAGCACAAAGAAAATCTTGGATTTGTCGTGCCTTTTCCTTTACCAATTCTTTCCTCATACCACATTTGGGCTTTGCACATCTGGCATTCATATTCCGGGTCACCAATATCCCAATAAATTGAACCTGCAGCAGTAGTTTATGAAAACAATTATTACAGTAATGGAATATAAAACATGCATGTAAACAGGATCTAATAACCTTACATAGAACCGTTAAGCTCAAGAAAGGGGTAAGGGAAACCTGCACGAATATCTAGAACTCCACCGGTGGCATTGCTCGGTAGTCCTTCTTCAAATTGGTGATGTCCGGAAGCGTTTTCAAGGAACATACTATCAGAAGAAGGATTAATATGTGAAGTTGATGAAGTACTGGCCTCATTGAACCCAGAACGCAAACTTGGTGTTAGGTTAGTAGTAAGTGAGTCGTCCAAATCGTCACAATCTGTAAGAGGTGAACATATTGTGGATATATTTTGTTCAAAGGCACCATTATCTTAAACACAGAGCAAAACCTTAAGAATGACAACTAATATAATGCACCAAACGAAATGAAAGTGTCTTTGTAGGACAAATTAAAGCTGTCATCAAAATACACACGTAAATCACCTGGTCGAGAACGAAGAACCGAGTAGGTTGATCTTTTTCTTTTTTCTGCAGTGAGTTCTTTTCTACGGGCCCTTTTAAGTTTTGCCGCCTGTTGCGCCGGTGAAAGAATGACAGGTTCAAATAAAATAACAGAAGAAGGGGTCGCACTAAAAGAAGCAGGAGTTGAAGGACAATGGGGCAAGTCACGGCGACGACGTGAGGCAAGTCGTCGTGTAGGTCGATGGACCCGAGCACCTAATAAGAACACGAAGCATTAAAATGTATTAAAAATAATGGGTCCGAAAACTAACAATTACGTGTATATACACACATACACATATATACCAACATAGACACATGGAGACACACACACATGTAAGCATGAGTATAGAAAAAGAAAGGCGAGTGAGAGGTACCATTGGTAATATCACTTAGGGGAGTACAAACGGTCAGCACAGGCTGTTGATCTGAGTCAACATTTTCATTAGCAAAGCTGCTGCTTTCAACACCTGAATAATAATACCAATTTCATGTTGAGTTTAGCTGCAGAGGCATGCAAAAATACACAGGCATATATCTGTGTAAGAGGCAGGTATGAGGTACCGTCAGTAATATTTCTTAAAGGATCATGGATTCCTATAACATGCTGCTGATTTGGTGCAACATTTTCATCTGCAAATCCACTGCTCTCCCCACCTTAATAACAATATGAAATTCATAAAGTGAACGTCACTGAACAGAACATATTATCAAACAAAATATGTGTATCAAATGTGGGTACATAAGGTTGACTAAATATTTTTAAAAAAAGAATTGTAGTAAACCAACACAAAACGTTAGTATTATAAACAAACATTTCTCATGAACTAACTAAATCGGAAGGGTAAACCTGATGAAACAGATCAATGAGTCGAGTTCAGGTCAACCCAAACCTCAAGACTATACAACATGGGATATGACATAGTCATAATCCTAGTCCTATAATATGTGATCATGTGATTACTTTTTATTATTATTTCTACTACTAATGTAATCAATGATAGAGGAAACAAAATAATCATATAAGTCCATAAGAATGACTAATATGTGACACTAACACAACCGAAGTTCGACCAAATCAACTTAAACTCGAAAACAACACGATAGAAATTTAAGTTCAATCAAAATGTTCGCACGAAGCAAGAACGAAGGCCCAATTAATCTGAACAACCAAACAAATCTGGAGAAAAATCCGACTCTATCAAATCTGGTCCAAAATATGAGTACAGTATTGGAACTGGACCAAACCCATAGCGCCTACTAAATTGAATTTCAAGTCAGACACAAACAAAATCGTAGCCCAAACTTAACCCAGACATCAAAAGTCGGTTTCCAAAGTCATACACCGGCCCAAATGACAAAAAAGAAAAGTTGCTAACTGTAGACACCCACATTTTGACCGCCAGGTGTCTATAGTAGTTCCCGCCAAACACCCGATGATGATTGGACGTAAACGTGCTTTGACAGACTCGGATACGGGCTTGTAAACATGGACATTTGGTTTAGACTTTTTAAGGAGTACAAATCTTACAAAACCAACCTCAAATCCAGACTCAGTGGGTTGTTTCGAGTCAAATAACACTAATTTGGGTCGAAACCGTCACCAGGGGTAAAACCGTCTTTTAGCGACCGAGTCAAAACCCGGTCAAAGATTTTCCCGAAACATGTGAGTCAGCCGTGACACTCACACGGTTGATTCCTACCCAAATTCCTACAAAATTTCAGATTCATTAAAGCATTAAACAATTCCGTTAAAGGTAGAATTCGACCTCAAGTAGGAATTCTATCCGGAAACCGAGTCAGACATTGACCGAGTACCAAATACCCGGCCAAGCACTCCTCAATCAGCCAAGATACCCTTTCTTCTTGGCCAAGAAAGCGGAATTCTCATGCTCCTTAAACTCCTACATTTCCTATCCTAAGCGGTATTCAAACTCTCCTAAACCAAGATCGGAAACTCCCTATAAATAGGACCTCCCATCCAACACTTTCAAGCACCGAAAATCACAACACAACATCACATTACACCGAGAAAAACACGTCCGAAACACCCTCCACACACGGTTTATGCACATATCCTCGATAGTTAGCAAATCCCGACACTTTTCCAAAGCTTTATAAACCCGACGAAGCCGGCCAAACCCGACGTCCCAAACCACCCGTCCAAACCGATACACCTTAACTCATCCTCATCATCTCGACGCTCCCAAGTCTAAGCCACTTTCCGACGAGCCTTATCCCGAGAAAACAAAGCATGTAGGTTGAGGGTGTAAATCAAACCCGTCTCTCTTTCTTCTCTTCCCTTCTCCTCGTTTTATTATTATGGGTCTTTCGTCGGTCTTTTTATTTTCTAATATCAATATTATTTAAAAAATTATTTTTATATATCGAACATTCTTAAAAATATGATATCGATTCTATATAATCGAATATTGTATTGAAAAGAATTATATTAAGATTCCGACGATTTTAAAAAACGTTACATCTTTTTTTCGTTCAAAATCTTTTTTTAAACTTGTCGTTCAAAACAAGCTTTTATTTTTTTTCTTTCTTTTCAAAACCTTTTTAAAATTCTTCCGACTATTCGATATCGATTTCATAATCGAATATCGAATACGACGAATATCGAAAATATGAGTCGGGTATGAATTAATCCATATTTGTACGCGATTTATAAAATTTAACGATTTTCGACAAAAAATAATAAAAACAGGCCGGCAACCCGGATCGGATTTTTTTTAGTTTTTCGTTCGTTTATTATTATTTATTCTACGACACGATTTCTAAAATTCATACCTTTTCTAAAACTATTCCAAATATTTGATATTGATTTCGTAGTCAACTATCGAATATAACGAATATCGAGAATATTAAGTCGAGTACGAATTATGCAATATTCGTAAACGATTTAATCGAAAATTTCCAAAAAAAACCGCTTTCGAAAACAGGCCGCCACGCGACCCGCCGGCGTCCCGGGCGAGCCGCGCGGCCGGCTGCCTCGGCATGCCTTTCTCGTTCTTTTTTATTATTATTTTTCGAACCTCGTTTTTTATACAAAACAGCGTTTTAACAATATTTTTCAGATTTCGATTAATACTTATTTTCTCGATCTCGTATATTTATTTGCTATATTATTTCAATCGTTACTAACTCGTTTTCTCGTGTTTGTAGCAATTTATTTTTCCTATTTCTTTTTTTTATCGTTTTATTAGACTAAAACGAACTCACATGCTAAAATAACTTTGACGTTATTAGTTTAACATGCATTAAACGACTTAGCAACCCATTTGTTTTTCCTCACATATCTTAGGAAAATAATCTCTGCATATCATTCAATCGTCGAACTAACGCGTGTACACAAAATCGAACGATATCTTAGTAAAGGCCGCTAAGTGCGGGCGGGGTTGGGTGTTCTCATTGAACTTCCCAACACGTACCCTCACCCCTTACTCAGAACCGTGGTTTTCGGATGTCCGAAACCATTGGCAACGAGAGTCATTCAATATACGATTAACCGCTCAAGTCGGCATCGGTATCGAACTGCAAAGGGACGAACCCGATAAACTCTGACATCGGAAATGGGCCAGGTTTTAAATATGGCCTACTACGACATAGAGTGGGTTCGAATGGTTCCGAATAACCATAAAATTCGGTGGCGACTCCTACTCCGATTTAAAATTCTATTCGATCCATCTCATATGGAAATTCCATCGCCTCCCCAAAACCCGCGCTTCGCCGCGTCGGGGTGGACCTATGTCATGTCCACAATTTGGCGACTCCGCTGGGGATTAACTGATGCGTCACTTACCATCGGGATCCTCAGGGTGAGACTCGAAAAGAAATCGTTCGATTAGTAATGTACACGTTTTAGTTCAATGGTTCATGCATAACCCCGTTCTATCCCGGGCCGGTTACTTGTGACCGACGTCCCACTATACCACGGTGTATTTCTACTTGGATGCACTAAAGACTTCGATGGCGGAACTCGCATGGGTTTTACGGCAGATTCTAAGACCAACTCGGCTTAGGAGGTCCTTCCTGATTTGCGAGAATGCGATCGTTGTTGGTATAGACCCTATTCGACCGACCGAGACTTAGACTAAGAGCATACATGTCGTCGTTATACTGTTTCCGTGACTACATGCTACTTGATCTTTTTTGGTCTTTTCAAAAACCGACATTTTCAAAAGTTTACATCTTTTTTTTCAAATCCATTCTTTTTCAAAACCCGGAAAGCTGCCGAATTTAGGACTTATGATTTTTACTCAAAATAGCCTATTTTTAGCCGGTATGCAGTCCAAAACTTTTTAAAAAAAAGCCCGAAATCTCGGCCCGATAACCTCGTTCTCGGTTTTCAAAAAAAAATCGGGTCTTCCAATCCGACTTTGCTCGGTTTTCAGATTCAAATTCCCTTTTCGAAACCCTTTTCTTCTTAGGACTTCCCGTATTTAGCAGTGTCGGGTCTTATCATAAGTTAGAATCTATAGCCTCGAAACTCCGTCGATCTTATATCACGGGTTTCCACCCCATCCCAGTCCGCCTTATTTGTCAAGGCACGGCCCACCTTCGTAGGACAGACTCCTACAAAGGGAAGCCCGTTTATACACTCGAGTCCAAAGTCTGGGGAATACTCACGTAGACCTTCCTTCGAACGGGACTAGGCCCACTTTGCCAAAACCCAGGGAGAGTCCACCATCCACGATTCACCCGTCTAGGAGTCAGTCTTCAGTCCCACTCGGGGGCTACCCTTCCGTAGAGTGACCAATCACGGTTGCTCTAAGGGTCTTGTCTTACACGTGACTCACATACCCCACTTTCGAGTCACTTAGATGTCACACCATCTGAGTCCTATCTGAGTCCTTAGTCTCACTTGGGGGCTATTCTCCGATGGAGCGATTAATCACAGTCACTCCAAGAATCGTACCCTACACATTTGTCTTAGGAGAGTCTAACCCGAGTCAAACTGGAGTCGTCTCTCCTCCCACGCTATTTCCTATGCCTTACTGTATTCGAGTTCCGAAGCAACCTTCCTGATTACGCGGTATTCTTACAGACAGGCCGCCCTACACTCGAGCCATGACGCAACAAGCCATAGACGAATTGAAAACCTCACTGACCAAGCTCGAAAACATGATCACGTCGATGAGAGGGGAGCAAACCGCCATTGCCACCCATTTGAGTGCCGTGGAGCAAAGGACTCTTAAAGCCAGGAATGAAACCGTCGGGCCCATAGCTGAACTGGTCAGCGCCATTCGCAAGCTGCAAGAACATGTCCATTTGTCAATAAATAACTCGATCCATACGAAGAATGCTCGGGCTTATTCGCCTCTAACCGATGAGTTGCCCACTAATCTCAACTTGACAGGCCTACCAATGTTTGATGGGACTGAAGACCCGGTACTCCACATCCGGGCTTTCAAAGAATTCATGGCTGTTAAGGGAGTTAAGTCATCCATGTTCAGGCATCTCTTTGCTTCTTCCCTTGAGAAGCATCCAAAAGCCTGGTATTACAGGCTCGATTCTAAGAAGTACAAGACTTGGGACGACGTCGCAACAGAGTTTGCTCGGAATTATGCAGATAATACCGAGATCCAGACCACAATGCGCACCCTGGAGGTCATGGCCCAAGAGCCCAAGGAAGGTTTCACCAAGTACCTTCAAAGGTGGAGGGCCGAAAGTGTGAAGTTGGTAGACAAGCCCAACGAGAAGACACTAGTGGAGGCGTTCATCAACAACCTCCTACCTCCCTACCGCGTCCATCTTAGGTATGCCGGCATTTCAAACTTTGCGGCGCTTACCGAAATGGGCATTAGGATTGAAGACGATCTTCGACATAATGAAGATCTGGGTGAAGCCTCTACCGAAGGCAATACTGGACATCCATTTGAGTCCTTAGAAGCCGAAGACTACTGACAGCCTCATCCAAGAGTCTAGATTTGGTTTAAGTCCGAGTCCGAGTCCGAGTCTGAGTCTGAGTCTAGGATGTACTATTTCTTCCTCATTTCCAAATCAAAGTCAGAGTCAGCGATATTCTGTCCTCTTTTCACATTTCAATAAAATCAGCTTTTCTATTTCTCATACATACTTTCCTTATGTGTTTCCGAGAACATGATGAACATCATCATACACTGTGAGCACACACACGTGACTATTATAGGCACATCTATAATGACTGCAGGAAACCGAGCCCGTGTTTTCCTTTTACCTATTCCATGTCTGGTATAGAAAGCCACATAACTACCCGTAGCAGGAGCATATCGAGTCCTATGACAAATCTGGGTAGTCTTCTAGTTTGGGTTCAAGACGGGAGGCAAGCCCACTTCCCACAATAAACACCCATCCAATAAGACTAACCAGTCCCTACCTTAGGTGTTAGTCTGACCGACAAAAAAAAGAGGCTGGACAAAAATATCAAAAGTCCAAGAGAAAAAAAGCAAAAGGCCAAAACAAAAAAGCTGGCCATGATACCTGATTGGGGTGGGCAGCCTGACAATCAACTGCCTGCTAGGCAGGCCCCGAGACGGTTCCTGTCGGGGAGCCGAAAGACTAGCCCCCAGCAAGGACCTGGAACAAAGCATGAAACACTAAAGGTTGGCCGTCAGCCGCTGAGAGCACGGGCCAACCCAGCCTGTCGAAGCTTGGCAGCCCCCTGCCTGGAAACTGTCTGCCCTGGGAAATTCCCTGGCCGGCAGGGTCAGGACCCCCAGAGGCCCTCTCGTCATTTTGCCTAAGGTAATTGGGAATGGATGGATGAGAAGCCGCCACTTGTCACTCCTCTATCCAACCATTCCCCTTTCTCTTCTCTCTCTTGTGGGAAGGTATAAATACCTCCCCATTTCCCACATGAGAG
The DNA here is from genome assembly GCA_958450325.1 of Agrostemma githago. Lineage (NCBI taxonomy): Eukaryota > Viridiplantae > Streptophyta > Magnoliopsida > Caryophyllales > Caryophyllaceae > Agrostemma > Agrostemma githago. The sequence goes on from OY288249.1 coordinate 46,122,496, forward strand.
GGGTTGGATTTTCTCTCTCTAGACTCTTACTCCTAAAACGCCACCTAGTTCCTCACGAGCTAGGTTCGTAAAGGCATTTCACGGACTGACTTAGGCATCGGAGAGGGTTTCCTCGGACAACCTCCGAGGCCCTGTGCGTTCATTGTGCAGGGAGCAGGCCGTTTCCGCCGGGAAAGTCCGACTCAAGGAGCGAGGGGAAGGGGAGACCGAGAGAATCAGACGATCAGTTGTTAATCATTAGTTCAATTACACTACCCGGATCCTAGACCGGGTAAATTGTTTCCATTACCGGAACAATTTGGCGCCGTCTGTGGGGAACTTACGGTTGTGCTCACGAGTTACCCACTAAAATCAACCACTCATAACCACAAAATTAAACACAATCATGCCAGAAATCGTTGATGCCAGTGCAGGAGCGGGTCCGACGGTTCCTCCGGTGACCCCCCTGTACGGTATGCCGCTGTCGGAGAGGGTCCCTCCTGCCACAATCCTGGGGGTAGGGGGAACCAATCCCTTCGGTGGATCTAACACTGCTGTGACACCCGAGCTGGGGGTACGCCCAGGACGTGCTCTCAATCTGACCCCAGCTCAGATGGCACAGGCGGCCGCGTTCTTCTCTGCGATGCTGGATCAGGAATTCACGCCTGAGGACTTGGTGGGCAGGGTCGCATCGGCTCCCAGGCAGCCGTCCCCAGTCAGTAGGGACGAGGCCGGGGGCAGGAGGCGGACCGCCGCCAGAAATGCTCAGAGAAAAGCGAGAAGAACAGCCCAAATGTATACGCATGTGCAGAGGCGCATTACCACTGGCAATCCAGAACCACCTGTCCAGCAGGCGTTCTCTATTCACACAACAGAATCGGCGTCTGGAGGGCAGGAAGGCTTATCTCAAGGATTACGGGAGCGCATGAGGCCCAGGGAGCCTGTGTCAAAACGCTTAGGAGAGAGGCCAGGCGGAGTTTTCTCCAGACTAACACCTGCGGCCAAGGAACAGTCAGCCCCCGGCTTATCCCAAAGCCTGCAATCCAGACTCAACCGAGGACAACCGCTCGAGTCCAGGTACCATCAGGGTGAAAACCTCTGCCACTCCCAGAGAAAGAGGCCCAGGCAGGCCTCCTCGGGAACAGAGGATGAGGCAGCTAGCAGACCGCCACCGAGGCACCGCTCCCCCAGTACGAGGAAACCGACCCATAAACAATGGGAATCTCACGGTAACCAGTCTGGGGAAAGCAGGTCACGACTGGTAGGCAGGCCCACGAAAACCCCGTTGCACCCTGAGGTACAAGAGTACCCCATTCCAAAAATCAAAATGCCCACCATCAAATTTGACGGGACGACAGACCCTGAAGACCACCTGGCAGCCTTTGAGAGCCACATGGGCATGTATGACGTAGATGATGCCATCTGGTGCAAAGTCTTCCCTACCACCCTGGTGGGACTTGCGCAGGGGTGGTTCAGAGACCTCCGCCAGGGATCAATCAGATTCTTCATAGAGTTGGCTGAAATTTTCCTTGAACAGTATGCCGGAAACAAGAGAAGACGCCTTACCCGTTTCGATCTCATGACCCTGAAACAGAAAAAGGGTGAGAGTGTGAGAGAATACATGAGAAGGTTCGATCTATCCTACCAGCAGGTTAGGGAGATCGACGATTCCACCGCCGCCTACGCCCTGACAATCTCCCTACTTCCGGGGGAAATGAAAAACCAGATGATCAGGGCCCAGCCAGAAACCTTGGCCATGGCCAGAAAGATTGCCGAGGGGTTCATTCTGCAGGAGGAGTTCCACGGCCTGACGGACACCCCTGCAGGCCAAACAAAGCCTCAATGGGGACCGCAGGGCGGAAGGGGCAGAAGTGAACCAGGTAAGCAAAAAGAAGAGGGAGACACTCCCAAGAGGGAACGCCCAGTCTACCAACCCAGATTCGATAGTTACACCGCTCTGAACAAATCCAGGGCGGAAATCTTCGAGCTGGAAAAAGAAACTGCCAAATGGAACCGTCCAAACAAACCTCGCAGCCCGAAAGGCGACCCAAAGAAATTCTGCACTTTCCACGACTGTATAGACCATACCACCGAAGAGTGCCGTCACCTGAAGGATGAAATTGAGAAATTAATCAGAAACGGATGGTTGGCCAACTACGCAGCTAAAAACAAGTCTCAGAAGGAAGTGTCTGAGAAACCCGAAGGGTCAGTGCAGAACCGGATGGTAATCCATGTAATTTCAGGGGGCACTGAGGGCCAGCTCAGTCGAAGAGGCCAAAAAAGGCAAATGCGCGAGCTGAGGAACCAAATCTGCTACGCTGAGAAAGAAGGGAGTCCAAAGGGAGTGACATTAAGTATCACCCCTGATGATGCAGGGCGGGTGATATATCCGCACAGTGATCCTCTGGTGCTGTCCCTGGAGATCAGCAACCATATTGTGCGAAGGTGTATGGTAGACACGGGCGCATATACAAATCTTTTGTACAAGGATGCTTTCGAAAAAATGGGCCTGGAAAAGAGGCACCTGCGGCCTGCTCCCGGATCGCTGTATGGATTCAGTGGGGCAGGCGTGCTGCCCATGGGCGTCATCGACTTGCCTGTAACCTTCGGGGAAGGTTCAACAGCCAGGAATGTCAGGGCAACCTTTGTTGTTGTGGACGCAAGATCTGCCTATAACGCCCTGATTGGCAGGGCCACGCTGGATGAAATCGAAGCGGCAATTTCCATCAGGGCTCTCACCATCGCGTATGTCACAGACTTCGGGCTGGAAGGAAAGATACGTGGGGACCAGGAGTCAGCCAGACAATGCTACTCCGTGGCCCTACAAGAACACGAGAGAGACAGAAAAGGAAAAAGAAAAGCTGACAGTTCCCCCTGCAGGGAAGGCGAAGTCCCAGTCGAGCACCCGGCGCCCGACCGCCTGGAACCAGGGGGCGAAAGCATGCTGGTGGACTTAGAACCAGGAAGACAGGTCCTGGTAGGAACAGGCCTAGAGAAATCCTACCAGGCCGAACTGGTCAAACTACTGAGGGAGAACAAAGACGTATTTGCCTATTCTGCAGACGAGATGCCCGGCGTTGATCCCTCATGCATCGTTCACAAGCTGAATGTAAGCATGGATGCTCGCCCTGTAAAACAGAAGAAACGAAACATGTCTGCAGAAAAAGACGCAGCAATCAAGGAAGAAATTGACAAACTCTTGAAAGCAGACTTTATTGAAGTCTGCGACTACCCAGAATGGCTGGCAAATGTTGTTATGGTCAAGAAGTCGTCAGGCGCATGGAGAATGTGCGTCGACTTTACAAACCTGAACAAAGCCTGCCCGAAGGACTGCTATCCGCTCCCTCGGATCGACCAATTGGTAGACGCCACCAGTGGCTACACCATGCTAAGCTTCTTAGACGCCTTTTCAGGGTACCACCAAGTGTACTTGTGGCAGCCGGACAGGGTGAAGTGTGCGTTCATCACTAGTTCGGGCACTTACATGTATAAGATGATGCCCTTCGGGCTCAAGAATGCAGGGGCTACGTACCAACGGTTGGTTGATAAGGTGTTTGAGAAACAAAAAGGCAGAAACATCGAGGCTTACGTTGATGATGCCATCGTAAAAAGCAGGGAAGACAGGGAACACCTGACAGAGTTGCAGGAAACCTTAAGTTCTGTGCGCGCTTACAAAATGAAACTAAATCCGAAAAAATGCACGTTTGGAGTCCGCTCCGGAAAATTCCTAGGGTTCTTGGTCAGTTCTCGGGGTATAGATGCCAACCCTGAAAAAATTCAGGCAGTTCTAGACCTCCCTGAGCCCAGGACCATCAGAGACATCCAGCGCCTGACGGGTCGAATGGCCGCCTTGGCACGATTCGTTGCCCGATCAGCAGACAGAGCCACTCCTTTTTTCAAAATACTGAAAGGAAACAAACAGTTCAAATGGGAAAGCGAGCAGAAAGAGGCCTTCGAGCAACTGAAGGACCATCTTAAGAGGCTCCCTACCCTGGCAAGACCAGTAGCAGGAGAGAAACTTTTCCTCTACATTGCAGTAACCAATATAACTGTCAGCGCAGTCATCCTACGAGAAGAGGCAGGCACCCAGCAACCTATATACTTTGTGAGCCATGCGTTGGGGGCAGCCGAGAAGAATTATCCGATGGTTGAAAAAGCCGCCTACGCGGTCATAATTGCAGCCAGGAAGCTCAGACCTTACTTTGACGCGCATCCAGTCATAGTCCTCACCGACCAACCCCTGGAAAAGGTGTTGGAAAAATTCGAAAAATCAGGGAGATTGTTGAAATGGGCAATTGAGCTGAGTGGGCTAGGTATATCTTACCAGTCGAGAACAGCCATCAAAGCCCAAGCTTTGGCAGACTTTTTGGCTGAGTGCTCCCATTCAGGGGAAGAGGAAGCCCCTGCCCAGGAATGGGTCGTGTATACTGACGGATCCTCGACGGCCAACGGCGCAGGCGCAGGCGTCGTACTAACCAGCCCAGAAGGGGCCGACTTTGAGCATGCTCTCAGATTCGTTTTCCCAGCATCAAACAATGAAGCAGAGTACGAAGCAGTACTCGCAGGCGTCAGGTTAGCTAAAGCCGCAGGGGCAGAACGAATTGTCTTGGCGACAGATTCCCAACTCATCGCCAACCAGATTAATGGAGAATACGAAGCAAGAGACCAAGCAATGGCCGCGTACCTGGAGATGGTGAAGGGAGAGTTGTCCGGCCTAAAATCATATGAGGTCAAACAAATTCCCCGATCCCAGAACAACAGAGCAGATGCCCTGTCAAAACTAGCAAGCTCCAGTCTGCAGGACATCCGGAGATCAGTATGGGTCGACGTTTTACACGAGAAGTCTACTGATCCCTGTCAAACGATTAATCCCGTGGAAGAAGAGCTGGAAAGCTGGATGACCCCTTTCATCCAGTACAAGAGGCAGGGTATCTTACCATCAGACTCATTACAAAAGAGGAAGGTACAGGCTAAAGCAGCCTGGTTCATATTCATTAATGGAGAACTCTACAAAAAATCCTTTACTTATCCCCTGCTTAAATGCCTACGGGCGGATCAGGCCGCTGAAGTATTGGATGATATCCACTCGGGGATTTGTGGACATCACATTGGCGGGAGGTCGCTGGCCCACAAGGCCCTCAGGGCAGGCTACTATTGGCCTACCATGCTGGCAGATGCCAAGAGCCTGACCCAGAAATGCAGAAAATGCCAACTCTTTGCCCCATCAATCCATGCCCCGGCCCAAGAGCTCAGGCCAATCTTATCTCCCATCCCCTTTGCTCAATGGGGGATGGACATTCTAGGACCCTTCACGGTGGCCACAGGGGGCAGAAAATTCTTAATTGTCGCCATAGACTACTTCACCAAATGGGTGGAGGCTGAAGCAGTGCCCAATATCACTGAGCCGGCGGTCAGGAAGGTGATCTGGCGAAATGTCATCACCCGGTTCGGAGTACCAAAGATGCTGGTATTTGACCACGGCAGGCAGTTCGATAATGACCCACTAAGGATCTGGCTGGAAAGCCACAACATCTCAGTCGCCTACTCAGCTGTCTGCCATCCTCAAACCAATGGACAGGCGGAAGCAGCCAACAAACAAATCCTGAACGGCCTGAAGAAAATGGTGGATGACTGCAAAGGTAGGTGGGCTGATGAACTCCCCAGTATACTCTGGTCCATCCGAACTACCAGGAAGGAGTCTACAGGCCAGACCCCGTTTGGCCTGGTATATGGAGCAGAAGCTTTATTGCCAATCGAGACAAGAATCCCCACTCTGCGCTCCCTGCAGTACGATCAAGCTGAAAACAAAGCTGCAATGGTTGAAGCCTTAGACCTGGTGAATGAACTAAGGGAGGAGACCAGTACCAACATCGCTGCCTATCAGCAGCGAATGAGGAAAGCTTTCAACAGCAAAGTTCGACAGAGGAGTTTTCAGATGGGCGAGTTAGTTTTGAGAAAGACACAGGCGATTGGGAAGTCAAGAGAGCATGGAAAGCTGAGTGCCAATTGGGAGGGCCCATACCAAATAACTCAGGTTTTGGGGCCAGGCACATACAGGATAGCCAATCTGGAGGGACAAGAGCTAAGCGCTCACTGGAACGCAGATACACTAAAGAAATATTACGTCTGAACAAGAATGTAGGCAGTTTTCACTTTTACTAGAGTAAAAAGGCGGAGGACGATCAGAAATGTCGACGGCTCCGACCACCCCAATGTCAAAAAGAATTTTAAGAGAAATGAGAAGATACAGATTTATACTCGTTGCCTGTTCACACTCGCGTCTTTCACACACAAACGAGCAGGGGGCAATAGGGGGAGGCCCCCCTGTTGCCAAAATTGGGTAAAATGAACCCCCCAACGCAAATCAGAGGCTACCCTGCTTACCCCTGGACTTTGAACGAAAAGCCAGGGACAGGCCGGCCTAACAAGGACTGGGGGCAGGCCCCCCAACCTTGTATAAAAAATACAAAGAGCCACCCTGCTCACCTCTGGGCAAGCAGGGGGCAGGCCCCCTGGACTTTGAACGAAAAGCCAGGGACAGGCCAAGCTAACAAGGACTGGGGGCAGGCCCCCCAACCTTGTATAAAAAACACAGGAGCCACCCTGCTTACCTTTGGGCAGGCAGGGGGCAGGCCCCCTGGACTTTGAACAAAAGCCAGGGACAGGCAAAACTAACAAGGACTGGGGGCAGGCCCCCCAACCTTGTATAAAAAACGCAAAAGCCACCCTGCTTACCTCTGGGCAGGCAGGGGGCAGGCCCCCTGGACTTTGAACGAAAAGCCAGGGACAAGCCAAGCTAACAAGGACTGGGGGCAGGCCCCCCAACCTTGTATAAAAAATACAAAGAGTCACCCTGCTCACCTCTGGGCAAGCAGGGGGCAGGCCCCCTGGACTTTGAACGAAAAGTCAGGGACAGGCCAAGCTAACAAGGACTGGGGGCAGGCCCCCCAACCTTGTATAAAAAACACAGGAGCCACCACTGCTTACCTCCAGGCAGGCAGGGGGCAAGCCCCCTAGACTTTGAACAAAAGCCAGGGACAGCCTATAACAGGCGCGATCAAACAGACGAGAAAAAGATCCCTAAATTTTAAAACAGTTATGCCATAAAAAGCAAAGAGAAATATTCCACAAACAAAACCCATGAAGGGTGGAAAGGTTTTTACAAAGTTGAAGAAAAAACCAAGTAGCAAAATATTACAGGAAAACCATGAACACTGGTTCGGCACAAGAAAATAAAAAGCTTCCATAAAAGAGAAGGGGCGTCACGTAGCATCCTGGCGAGCGTTGGCGTCAGCTTCAGGCTGCCTGGTCACCCGAGCTTCGTCCTTGACGGAAATCAAAGGCCCTGCCATGCAGGCCTAGTCGTCCCCCAAATCTGGGGAATAATCTCCAGGACTGTCTGGACTCCCGAGAGCCGAGCCCCAGTCCCAACTTGGGGAACCCTGGAAGGGGTCATTTGAAGCCCCGTCTTCGTCCCTGTCGCTCAGGCAGCCAAGACCTTCGCTGTCGTCAGAGTCATGGCTGCTGTCTTCCCCGTCCCTTCCAAAAGGGACAGCTCGGGACTCGTCGCAAGTGCGACAGCCTGTCTTCTTTACAGGCGAAGAGGGACCCGACTCCAGGGAGGAATCGGTGTCAGAGTTGGGGCCGAATTGTTCAGGGTGCAGCCATGGAAAACACTCATGACACCCCCTATTATAACAGCCCCCTCCCTGGGAGCAACGCCTAAACCTAGGCGCAGCAGGAGGAGAGGACCTCCTAGGGCGTTTGCCCATCCTAATAGAGGCCTTCCGACCCCTCCGGCGAAGGCGAAGCCGTGAACAGCGACTCCGGCGAACAGCTAAATAAGCGGTCCGCGCATATCTGAGCCTCCAAAACCCTCTGAAGATGAAGGAAACATGTTTGACTCCGCGGCGAACTACACTTTTCTTGATCCAAGTCATGTTTAAAATGAGGGAAATGGAAAGATTGAAAGTGGAATGAAGCACAAATGATCAAGGAAGCGAAAGATTTTATACCAAGGAAAACACCGCATTAATGAACGCTCCAACCACCCTGGGAGGAGAGCCACCAATCAGGAACTCTTCACGGTTCCCCAAAATCCGCCCAGAAGAAAAGGGCAATCATTACAAAAGTGCTCTCGCCTCTTTGCATTCCTGACAGGAACAGTGCAAAGTTCCATTGGGAAGGCGCGAAGCATTAAATACTGCGACAGACATGGAAGTCAACCCCCCTCCAAGCAAGAGTCGCCAGCAGAGGAGAAGTCTCACTTCCCTCCTACTGACGAGGGCCAATTGATTGGGGTGGGCAGCCTGACAATCAACTGCCTGCTAGGCAGGCCCCGAGACGGTTCCTGTCGGGGAGCCGAAAGACTAGCCCCCAGCAAGGACCTGGAACAAAGCATGAAACACTAAAGGTTGGCCGTCAGCCGCTGAGAGCACGGGCCAACCCAGCCTGTCGAAGCTTGGCAGCCCCCTGCCTGGAAACTGTCTGCCCTGGGAAATTCCCTGGCCGGCAGGGTCAGGACCCCCAGGGGCCCTCTCGTCATTTTGCCTAAGGTAATTGGGAATGGATGGATGAGAAGCCGCCACTTGTCACTCCTCTATCCAACCATTCCCCTTTCTCTTCTCTCTCTTGTGGGAAGGTATAAATACCTCCCCATTTCCCACATGAGAGGGGTTGGATTTTCTCTCTCTAGACTCTTACTCCTAAAACGCCACCTAGTTCCTCACGAGCTAGGTTCGTAAAGGCATTTCACGGACTGACTTAGGCATCAGAGAGGGTTTCCTCGGACAACCTCCGAGGCCCTGTGCGTTCATTGTGCAGGGAGCAGGCCGTTTTCGCCGGGAAAGTCCGACTCAAGGAGCGAGGGGAAGGGGAGACCGAGAGAATCAGACGATCAGTTGTTAATCATTAGTTCAATTACACTACCCGGATCCTAGACCGGGTAAATTGTTTCCATTACCGGAACAATACCAAAAGAATTATCAACATCTCTCGACCAGACACGGTCAACTCAAATGAAGAATCCATGACCGGGGCTAAGAGGTCAACCCAAAGAATTCAAAAACCCATGACCGTGAAACGGTCAATTCAAAAATTATCAATACCCATACCATCCAATAGGGGAGAGACAGTCAAGCTGGTCAGCTAACACCACATCTACCCTTCCCACAATACAACCCTCAAGACCTTCTCGAGACCTAGGCTAGATACAGCCCAAAATTTTGAGGATTCAAGCTCCATAGGATACCCCCCTAACCATTAGGGCCAGACATGGAAATCAGATCCCGCATTATCAAAACTTATCCCGATCAAAGTTCGAGCCATTCTACTCGACTTCCCCTTTACATAACAAAATTCACAATCACCATACAAAAACCCGAGAGCAAAACTCGTCAAATCCCCCCGAGAGCAAAACTCGTCAATTCCCTCGAGAGCAAAACTCGTCAAATCCCCCCGAGAGCAAAACTCGTCAAATCCCCCCGAGAGCAAAACTCGTCAAATCCCTCGAGAGCAAAACTCGTCAAATCCCCCCGAGAGCAAAACTCGTCAAATCCCTCGAGAGCAAAACTCGTCAAATCCCCCCGAGAGCAAAACTCGTCAAATCCCTCGAGAGCAAAACTCGTCAAATCCCCCGAGAGCAAAACTCGTCAAATCCCCCCGAGAGCAAAACTCGTCAAATCCCCCCGAGAGCAAAACTCGTTAAAATCCCCGAGAGCAGAACTCGTTAAAATCCCCGAGAGCAAAACTCATCAAATCCCCGAGAACAGAACTCGGTTAAATCCCCGAGAGCAGAACTCGTTAAAATCTCATCCCAATTCTCCTCATTCAAACCAGTTACCAACCCCAAACACAGGAACTCAACTTGCAGTCGGCATAGCACATGCCCAAATAGTTCACACCACCTCTGGGGGCTACCCCGGAGAACGCTCACAGTCACAGGATCAACATCCTAACCATTCTAGCCCTTTGATCAAGACATCACTGGGAATGCACCTAGCCTACACCATCACTATGGCTAGTTACACACAAAGCCCTAGTAAACTAGGCACCATTATATATCTTTCAATCCACTGAACTACGGCTTGGTTTGATTTCACTACACGTGAATACGTAGGCAGCCTTTCCACAAAGGCACAACCACCCACATTGACACACATTCAGAAAGCGCCATCATTCTGGTCACGACACCATCATGTTCTTAACAGTTAGCTTTGTCATTCTGGGGGCTTCTCCTAGGCAGAAGTTCTCCATCCACTCACTTAATCCAAATACTTTCAAAGTCTAGCCACCTTTCTATAGTGTGTCCTAGTACTCGGCTCAGTCAAAGACGAGAATCTGTCAGGACTCGGAGTAATACCCACTTTGGAGATGTACGCCAAAACCAAAAATTCAAAAGGAGCACTAGACTACAGCATTGTTACTGCTAAGACAGTCTCATTACAGACTACTGCAATTCCCCTATAGCAGATCGTTCCCATTTCGACGTTCGACCGTGTTGCCACTCGCCTAGGCTACGGAATAGCGCAACTTAAGAGTCTTGTCATATTAGGTGGCCCATCCCCTACCGAGTCACGGTCCAACCCTTAGAGAGTCGAAGTCGTGTCTGTCAACTCGTCCTCTCGCGTCCAGAGTCGAGTCTGTCGGTATATCTCTCTCTTCAAATTCTCATTTGCAAAACTTAGCCATTTGAGAAAATCCTCTTCCTAGTCATCACAGGAATAGGACTTTCGCACCACTTCCCCTGTTTCATCTAGGCATACAGGCCTAACCAGGAAATTCCAGGAAATCGTGTCAGAATCCGACTAGGAATCAAAGTCATCCCAAGCAATCCTTATTTCCAAACCATTCCAAAAAAAATTCAGCATTTCCCTTTTCAAAAATTTTCGAAAAATCATCATTTCTTCCCCAGCATGAGTCAGTGTTTCACCTAAATGTTACATACAAATTATGTCAGCATACAGGTACACCCAAGACTCCCAGAAATTCTAAGTTCCCCAATGGAAAAGCTCAAGCAACTTCTTTCAGGATATATCTGCAAACAGATATGCCCATAGCTTCCAAGGCAAGCTCCCGCGGAATTCCAAGACAGGATATATCTGCAAACAGGTATACCCATAGCTTCCTAGGCAAGCTCCCGCGACATTATCAGCATCAACTCAGGTATGATTTCTATTCTATGGCTGGCGAGCCCTTCACGCAAGTCTAATGGACCCTAAACGACCCGATCGGAAGTCTGCCAGGTTTTAATCCTTGATTGACCTGGTAGCTACTCTGACTTTTGCCTTGTCCAAGCCTCAGTCAGAGTGGGGGCTCTGTAGACACCCACATTTTGACCGCCAGGTGTCTATAGTAGTTCCCGCCAAACACCCGATGATGATTGGACGTAAACGTGCTTTGACAGACTCGGATACGGGCTTGTAAACATGGACATTTGGTTTAGACTTTTTAAGGAGTACAAATCTTACAAAACCAACCTCAAATCCAGGCCCAGTGGGTCGTTTCGAGTCAAATAACACTAATTTGGGTCGAAACCGTCACCAGGGGTAAAACCGTCTTTTAGCGACCGAGTCAAAACCCGGTCAAAGATTTTCCCGAAACATGTGAGTCAGCCGTGACACTCACACGGTTGATTCCTACCCAAATTCCTACAAAATTTCAGATTCATTAAAGCATTAAACAATTCCGTTAAAGGTAGAATTCGACCTCAAGTAGGAATTCTATCCGGAAACCGAGTCAGACATTGACCGAGTACCAAATACCCGGCCAAACACTCCTCAATCAGCCGAGATACCCTTTCTTCTTGGCCAAGAAAGCGGAATTCTCATGCTCCTTAAACTCCTACATTTCCTATCCTAAGCGGTATTCAAACTCTCCTAAACCAAGATCGGAAACTCCCTATAAATAGGACCTCCCATCCAACACTTTCAAGCACCGAAAATCACAACACAACATATTACACCGAGAAAACACGTCCGAAACACCCTCCACACACGGTTTATGCACATATCCTCGATAGTTAGCAAATCCCGACACTTTTCCAAAGCTTTATAAACCCGACGAAGCCGGCCAAACCCGACGTCCCAAACCACCCGTCCAAACCGATACACCTTAACTCATCCTCATCATCTCGACGCTCCCAAGTCTAAGCCACTTTCCGACGAGCCTTATCCCGAGAAAACAAAGCATGTAGGTTAAGGGTGTAAATCAAACCCGTCTCTCTTTCTTCTCATCCCTTCTCCTCGTTTTATTATTATGGGTCTTTCGTCGGTCTTTTTATTTTCTAATATCAATATTATTTAAAAAACTATTTTTATATATCGAACATTCTTAAAAATATGATATCGATTCTATATAATCGAATATTGTATCGAAAAGAATTATATTAAGATTCCGACGATTTTAAAAAACGTTACATCTTTTTTTCGTTCAAAATCTTTTTTTAAACTTGTCGTTCCAAACAAGCTTTTATTTTTTTTCTTTCTTTTCAAAACCTTTTTAAAATTCTTCCGACTATTCGATATCGATTTCATAATCGAATATCGAATACGACGAATATCGAAAATATGAGTCGGGTACGAATTAATCCATATTTGTACGCGATTTATAAAATTTAACGATTTTCGGCAAAAAATAATAAAAACAGGCCGGCAACCCGGATCGGATTTTTTTTAGTTTTTCGTTCGTTTATTATTATTTATTCTACGACACGATTTCCAAAATTCATACCTTTTCTAAAACTATTCCAAATATTTGATATTGATTTCGTAGTCAACTATCGAATATAACGAATATCGAGAATATTAAGTCGAGTACGAATTATGCAATATTCGTACGCGATTTAATCGAAAATTTCCAAAAAAAACCGCTTTCGAAAACAGGCCGCCACGCGACCCGCCGGCGTCCCGGGCGAGCCGCGCGGCCGGCTGCCTCGGCATGCCTTTCTTGTTCTTTTTTTTATTATTTTTCGAACCTCGTTTTTTATACAAAACAGCGTTTTAACAATATTTTTCAGATTTCGAGTAATACTTATTTTCTCGATCTCGTATATTTATTTGCTATATTATTTCAATCGTTACTAACTCGTTTTCTCGTGTTTGTAGCAATTTATTTTTCCTATTTCTTTTTTTTATCGTTTTATTAGACTAAAAAAACTCACATGCTAAAATAACTTTGACGTTATTAGTTTAACATGCATTAAACGACTTAGCAACCCATTTGTTTTTCCTCACATATCTTAGGAAAATAATCTCTGCATATCATTCGATCGTCGAACTAACGCGTGTACACAAAATTGAACGATATCTTAGTAAAGGCCGCTAAGTGCGGGCGGGGTTGGGTGTTCTCATTGAACTTCCCAACACGTACCCTCATCCCTTACTCAGAACCGTGGTTTCTGGATGTCCGAAACCATTGGCAACGAGAGTCATTCAATATACGATTAACCGCTCAAGTCGGCATCGGTATCGAACTGCAAAGGGACGAACCCGAAAAACTCTGACATCGGAAATGGGCCAGGTTTTAAATATGGCCTATTACGACATAGAGTGGGTTCGAATGGTTCCGAATAACCATAAAATTCGGTGGCGACTCCTACTTCGATTTAAAATTCTATTCGATCCATCTCATATGGAAATTCCATCGCCTCCCCAAAACCCGCGCTTCGCCGCGTCGAGGTGGACCTATGTCATGTCCACACTAACAGATTTGAAGCCCACCGAAACTTTGGCCCAGATAAAACCTCGACCCAACCTTAGCCCTAACCACCCACCCACATAAATACCCTGTCCCCCTGAAATCTCCCCCTAAAAACCCTAATCCCACCCGACTCACTATCAACCCTAACCCTATCCCTAATTTCATTCTCAGTCTCACTCTTCACTCAATTTTTACTCACTGACTCTCTAATCCTCACTAATTCGACCATTTTTCAGCCAAAGTTGTATGTTGTTTCCAGATTGATCGGCATTTATACTGCTTGATTAGGAAAATGGTCGAGTTTTGTCATCCACATTCCAGATCTACTTCATGTGCTCGGAAAAATCGTGACTTCTTTTAATAATTCTGAAATCTTGAATTTGTCAGTTTTCCTCATCAATTAATTTTTTTTTCTGTGATCTACGATTCTTGCATGCATACCTCCTATCCGGAATAAGATTCCAGATCTACATAGCTGTACCCGAAAATGGTGAGCTCTTTCCTTTTTTTGATTTTTTTCTTCTGTAATCTCGATTATGTGGATATTTTCTCATTATTGATCCATGTACTGTTCTGTGTTGCACATTCTTTACATGGATGGATCTTATCCGAAATCGAGGTCCAGATTAAATTTTCTGTACACGAACAACGGTGAGCCTCCCCCCTCCTTATTTTTTTGTGTTTTTCTTGTTAAATTTCCTCATCAATTAATTTTTTTTCCTGTGATCTACGTTTTTTGCATGCGTCCCTCCTATCCGGAATGAAATTCCAGATCTACATAGCTGTACACGAAAATGATGAGCTCTTTCCTTTTTTGATTTTTTTTTCTTCTGCAATCTTGATTATGTAGATATTTTCTCATTATTGATCCGTTTACTGTTCTGTCTTGCACATTCTTTGCATCCATGGATCTTATCTTAAATCGAGGTTTTTCTGTACATGAACAATGGTGAGCCTCCCCCTCCTTATTTTTTTTTGGTTTTTCTTGTTAAATTTCGAAATGTTCGCTTTATAAATGTGCTCATCACTTATATGTTTCTCCTGTATTGTGCAGATTACTGTGTCTTATTTGCAAATCTGTAAAGAATATATGGACTATACACAAAAATGAGGGTTTAAGGCACCTGACCTGCTATTATTAATCTATTTTTTTAAAGATGAAACACCGCCTCTAATTGAAGGTAATATTTTTTTATGAATATTGGGGGTTTATGAATATTTTTTCTCACTTCCCTACATCTCTAATATCTTCTATATTTTTAAAATTTGCATGCATAGTAAAAAGGAAAAGTAAGATCTATAATTTATAACATTCTCAATTTTTTCACATATTATAATTCTGTATTGTGTGTCTATTCAGAAATCTAACCTAAAAAAATGGAGTCCTTTTTTTCCATCCTACTATGTTTGTTACTGAATCTCACCTTTTATTTTTTATGTAAATTGTGATATTAACTTTTATTGTACCCAATTGCATGCATGTTTCAAGAAATTATTAGATGTTGTAATTTGAAGTGTAGCATGCATGCTGAAAATCCATAGATTTCATGATCTAGACTTATGTTTTTATCACCAAAAAATGATCTGTGTAGCAAGTCTGTATACTAATGAATATATATGACAAATTATTAGGCACAAAATGGCATGAAAACTGTCATTGTAATTCCTATGTTTGTTCCTAATAGCATGCACAGTAAAAAGAAATAGTTAGTTCTGAAATTTCTAACAGTCTGTAAATTTCATACACTTAAATTCTAAATGATGTGTTTATTCCCAAATGAGTTAAAACAGAGCAAAAAGAAACAATGTGTTTTTTAAAATGTAAACCGATTATTACAAATTATAATCTAAGCTGTTATAATTCAGTAACCCAGTTTTCTTAACAAAATATTAGATTCTATATTGCGTTTAAATAAATTAACTTCTAAGTCACT
This sequence comes from Agrostemma githago, assembly GCA_958450325.1. Lineage (NCBI taxonomy): Eukaryota > Viridiplantae > Streptophyta > Magnoliopsida > Caryophyllales > Caryophyllaceae > Agrostemma > Agrostemma githago. The sequence goes on from OY288249.1 coordinate 46,138,107, forward strand.
GGGAGAAATGCATATTATCACTTAGTAATTTAACACTTAGGCTAAATAGAAGACAGAAAATTAGACAGATTTGGGTAGATTTGGATCTGAAATGGACCAAAAATTTAACACTTGGGTTAACACATAAACAGAATCTAAGTAATTCTATTTTGGCAGATTTGGGAAATTTAACCTCCAGAAAATGTGAATTGTATTTCTATTTAGGCAAAAACCTCTAAATAACAGTAAAAAGGTAATAATTGTTGATAGAGAAATAAACAAAGTAGTAATCACCTATAATTTTTTTTAAAACACTCAAATGATAGACATGTACAGAATACAAAGACTCATTTACCTTTTCCATGTTTTTGTGTCAAATAATTTGGATTTGCAGATTATAATTCTAATGTACTCTAGATATGACACTATATATTCCTCAGAAAATAGTAGAGAAAAAAAACATGTTTTTACAAAAATAAGATGAAAATCATATGAAATAGAGCAAGACATACGTTCTATCCTGCAGCGATTTGTACCATCCCTTGTGCTTCTGCTGCTGTTTCTTGCTGAACTTCTATTATCCATCAAAGATTTTATAATAGCACGATATAACAATATTTTTTTGGTTAATTGAAGGAGCTTTCAGTATGAACTAATTGACATTTGGGTAGATTGAAGACATTGAATGATTGTGATGTTATTGCCTTGAGCAATGATTTAATGAGGAATTTAAAAAGGATGTTGCTAACTTACTCTTAACACTCCATTTCAACTGCTGTTAGTGGGGAGATATTTTGATAAATTGAGTCAGTTAAACCAAATCATAAATCAATTAAATTAAATTAAACTTAGTCTTTGCTTGGATGTTTAACTATATTTTAAGTATCTGCTAGAAGTTATACAAAACTCTACCTACAACTAACACTAATTATGTGTTATTATTTCTTAGTTGTTGATTATTGAGTCTGTTATCTTTTCCATGAATATTAGAATTGTATTCGTATTAGAGTTCTATACAAACAAAAATCGACACAGGACATTAAAAGAATTATATCCGCATATTGAAGATAGTAGGTGATATTCTACCAAATATGGTATAGTAAACTCGCTGAAGCTGTCATGCTTATACAAAACTTTATCAATACAGACCAAAAAAAGTGTGCACAACCTGAACGTAATTAGTAAATTGTTTAGGTATATTTTCAGTTACAGTCACAGCTGAATTAAGCAATGATAAAAATGAATGCTTTTGAAACAATTGCTTAAAACATCATAACATTGGCTCGAATTAGAATAAAGTGCTCGTAGGTGTGAAACTATCATTCTTACTTTAAATAAGGTAGTTCTACTAATATTTATAATTGACATTTACTGTATAAATAAACTAATAAAATACATCTAAATATCTGATTAAGTAATCTTCACACAATCATATTAAGACATATTATCTTCATTAGATGAGAATAGTGCTCAAAGTAAATACAGCAATGATAACCGACAACCATAAATCAACAGCAACTAAAGAATACAGGCTACATATCCATGGAGATTCTGGATCGCATACGTATGCTCTTAGAATAAATAGACGCGATATAGTACCTCCCGTTCTCTTGACCCCAACTATATGTTCTGTATACATGAATTGTATATGCACAAATAGTTGGGGTCCAAGAGTGGGAGGTGCAATAGTTTATCCACCTAATTGTAGTGATAACTCTAAAACTTATAGTTTAAGAGTAATTCACTCTTAGAGTGGACAGACTAATAAGCTGTCCATCTATCTAATTGAAGCGTCGTATGTGTATGCTCTGAATCTTTATGGTGCGTAGAGATGGATTCATAACTCATGCTGATTGGTTGCAGTAGTGCTCAAAGCAAATACAACAACAATAAGCAACACCGGTAAATAAACTGCTAGTAAATAATACACTCTACATATCCATAGAGATTCTGAACTGCATACGCATGCTCTTAGAATAAGTAGACACAATATATTACCTCCCATTCTCTTCACACCAATTATATGTTCTATATACATGAATTGTGTATGAACAAATAGTTGGTGTTGGAGAATGGGAGGTATAATAGTTTATCCACCTAATTGTAGTGATAACTCTATAACTTTTAGTTTAGGAGTAATTCACTCTTAGAATTGGAAAGACTAATATGATGTGTCTCTATCTAATTGAAGCGTGTTATGTGTACGCCCTGAACCTCTGTGCTGCGTAGTCTTATTAGGGAATCTGGCAGTGCTTATGCACTACTAATACACAACAGTAGCTCAATTTGTACATAAGAAGTACCACAGCCAAAAATCCTGTAATGGATTGTTAATGCAGTCATTAAGTTGCTGCAACCAAAGGTTGTCCTATTCTTTCATGTTCTTCTGCTCCTGCATATACAGTAAACATATATACACATATTTATATATATATATACACACACACAAACACACACACTTAACAGCATAATGTGTCGCTTCCAAAAGATAAAAAAAACAAACTTTAAGCAACATTAAATAATTAAAAATAGTTCACCACACAGGTCAAACAAAAAAAACATAAGAACGGAAAAAAATTAGTCTTTCAGAGCATCAATTAACATAAAAATGAACATGCATGACATCTTCTTCTTTATATTTCAAGGACTTCAACATCTTCATCGGTAGTCTCATCGGTAAATTCAGCCCTTATCCTTTTTCTGCCAAAGTTCCTGACTCCACTATTCTGCACATCAACCATCTTCCAATTTGCAGCCATAATATTCCTTATAAAAACCCTTTTATCTGCGTGTCTGTGTTAAAATACACTCATCAGCACCTGTTAGTAATAAAATAAATAAAATTTAAGCCACTGTTTATGTTATTTGGCTGACCTTGAAATGAATTCATTCACTTGTGGTATGTCCGGCATGATATGTATTTTCGTTGCTTCAGTTGATGATACCCTCATCTCTCCTATTACACATGATGAGTAGTTAGGTTTTTTAGAGTCTGTTTCAAATATGCACGAATAATATATAAATCATACCTAAGTATGGGGCTCTCTGCAGACACTGGAGTACAATTATGGGCTTCTGTACTAAGAATCTATCGTCAGTTGCAATTGACCTGAGCTCATTTCCAATTTCTCCCCATATCCATACTGGCAAAGTTGTTCCCCTAAGGTCATTTAAAAACATTTAAAAAACATTTTGAATTGGTATTCAGAAGTTGAAAATGGTAAACATGTTTAGAAAATTACTTCAAATCTTGTAGTTCAAGAGTAGTACAATCGAAAATCCTATTTTCAAGGAGAACACTATACTTCTCCACCTGGCCAATTACATCTGCATACATATCTTTGTTAGTAATAATATGAAATAGATGGTCAAGTTATAACTTCTTCTAAAAGTACTAAATTTACCTATCAAGGATCTCCCCTTGAGGCTGTTGTCATTTACGTCTCCAAAATCCACAAAATTGAAACCAAATGTTGGCATGGTTGCAATTTCTATTTCTTGAACAATAGTAGATGAGATAAATCTTATACGCCAATCTTTATTGGTGGCAGCCTCACATGTAAAATTGTTTTCAAAGTGAAATCTACTAATTCTGTAGATCTGCCCTTCCTTTACCTTTCCCCCAAATTTTGATTTCAAGTCATGCACTATTCTTGCTTGCATTGTATCACCCTAAATTTACCCATTTTGCGTACTGTTAGCCTAATAATATTTTTAAAAAAGAATCTAATTGAATAACTAATATACAACACTTACTTTTATGTCTACCATTAAGACCTCAATTGAGTTGTTGGCCTGATTGAACCTATCGAATAGATCTTCTTCTGCTTTCCAAACACGCACAACTCTAGCCTCAAAGTAAAATTCACATCGTGATGGATGCAACTTATCAAAAGTACAGAACTTTGGTTTGCTGATTTCTAATTCTGCCATTTTTTCTGTTTACTATTCTTCAAATTTGGTAGTGTACAAAAAAAATGTATTCCTTATGTATTTATAGTGGTCTAGCATTAATAGAAGTCTAGACTATCATGCTAGCTGTGGGTAGTTTAGCAGGAGAAGTTACACTTGGTTAAGAAGATAGTGGGTAGTGTTGAGAGAAAACAGCTAATAACTGTCTTCATGGGGCTGACTTATTAAATATTAGTAGAACTCTAGAAGGAGTGGATTACTAACCTATCTTGATGAAGATATAATTTATCATAATAAACTATTTTGATATACTTGATTGAGAAAGAAACTGACAGTGTCGATGTGCATTGCTGGTAACCAAGCTAATAAAATCTCCTGTATATACACGGGAACATCTGATCTTCACATAAACATGTTGAGCCATATTATATTCATCTTAAAGTGTAATGGCGTGTAAAAGCCTCTATGATGAGCAACTATAACTCAAGTATGAAGCATGAACACAGCTTATTTACCTACTGAGGTCCTGGACTGCAGATTTACACTCTTAGAATGAATGGGCATAATAAACTTCCCCCATTCTTTTAATCCCTACTATTGTCAATGTATGAGAATCATATTTTCAACAAATAGTAGGGCTAAAAGAATGGGAGTAGCAGTAGTTTGTCGACCTAATTGTAGTGATAACTCCTTAACTTCAACTTTGTGAGTAATTCACTCTTAGGATCAGACATACTTTGATTGTTTGCCCGTCTACCTAATTGAAGTGTCTTCTGTATATAGTTGAATCTTAGGGGTGTTTACGCAATGAATAAAGTACCATGCTGAAAATAAGTTGCCTGAGGGGCAGTACTTGAATAATAGTGATTGTTTTTACACAATAATTTCAAAAATTATGTCAAATAAACTACAATTTGGGTAGATGTATGTCATGGTATTAAAATGTCGAAAAGGATTTTAAAAGTGACTTAGCTAATAGTTTTTCTGGAGGCTACATGTTAAAACTTTATAAATCAGTTCAGTTAACCAATGTGAATATTACACCTTATAAAATTATTATTTATGAAGTAAGATTTATCGCACAATTATATTCGACAATTGTGGAACTGATATCAGATTACGTTTACATGTCTAGAGTGTCTTAAACTTGAATATGTAAAATATATGCATGACATTTGAGGAACTAAATGAATCAGAGAATACAAACTGTTAAATTAAAAAAAATAGCATAATATTGTTCAACTAATTGAAAAACATGAGAGAATTAATTGAAAAGACACTAAATAAGTCAGTTTAAACTAAGAAATGAGACAAATACATAAGCAAAATAATTACTGCAACCAATCTTCACTTCTTCTGTTTTTTAAACCCTCCCTTGACTGTGGATTCATCATCCGATGATTCTGATCTTGACACACTTATATCACACATGGACGAAGATAGTCTTTTGCGTGGCTGTTTGCTCATGGGTGTCTTCTCATCAATTCTGTCAGAGTTAGAATCAACCACCTCGGACAATGTAGTTACTGAACTTGAGTCCTGATATACATGAAAGACTTAACATTACAACATACTTAAACACATGGTTTAACTAATCTCATGACTTATTTCCTTATTATTATACCTGCATTGGCCACAAATAAGCTTTCCTTCTTCGAATCTGTGGACATGACATAGGTCCACCCCGACGCGGCCACGCTCGGGTTTGGGGAGGCGAATGAATCTCCATGAGATGGTCAAATGGAAATTTAAATCGAAGTCGGAGTCGCCACCGAATTTTATGGTTATTCGGAACCGTTCGAGCCCACTCTATGTCGTAGTGGGCCGTGTACAAAATACGGCCCATTTCCGATGTCAGAGTTTATTGGGCTCGTCCCTTTTGCATATCGATATAGATGCCGACTGGAGCGGTTAATCATATATTGAATGACTCTCGTTGCCAATGATTTCGGACATCCGGAAACCACGGTTCTGAGTAAGGGGTGAGGGTACGTGTTGGGAAGTTCACTAAGAACACCCAACCCCGCCCGCACATTAGCGGCCTCTACTAGGATATCGAATGACGTTTTAATGCGCACGTTAGTAATACGATGAATGATATGCAAACATTGTTTTCCTAAACATGTGAGGAATTGAATGGGTTGCTAAGTGGTTTAATGCATGCAAAATTAATTGATGTCAAAGTCAAATTTAACATGTGAGATTCGTTTTAGTATAATAAAACAAATAAAAGGATGAATTTGCTACAAAAGATGAACAAACGAGTTAGTATCGATTTGTAAATAATAATAGCAAGAAATAAATATGCGAAATCGAGAAAATAAATATTAATCGAAATCTGAAAAATATCATTGAAAAGAACGTTGTTTTGTATAAAAAAACGAAGTTCGAAAAATAATAAAAAAGACGGAAAAGGCCGTGGCATGACAGCCGGCCGCGCGACTCGCCCGGGATGCCGGCGGGTCGCGTGGTGGCCTGTTTCGGGTCCGGTTTTCGAAAACTCGAAGTTCGTATTAAATCGCGTATGAATATTGCATGATTCGTACTCGACTTAATATTTTCGATATTCTTTATATTCGATAGTTGACTACGAAATCAATATCAAATACTTGGAATAGTTTTTAGAAAATATATAATTTTAGAAATCGATCGAAGAATAAATAATAAAACGAACGAAAACGTAAAAAACAAAGGAACTCGGATTTCAGGCCTGCGCGCGAGTCGCCTGGGCACGGCGCGACTCGCGTGCGGGTCTGTCCGTTTTTATTTTTGTTCGAAAATTGTTATTTTGATGGATCGCGTACAAATTATGAATTAACTTGTATTCGATCCATGTTTACGATATTCGTCATATCCGATATTCGATTATGAAATCGATATCGAATATTCGGAATGAATAATAAAAAAGGTTTTGTAAAATAGTTTGTTTTGAACGAGGAAAGAAAAGAATTTTTAACGAAGAAAAGATGTAACGATTTTTAGTATCGTCGAAATCTTAATATAATTCTTTTCGATACGATATTCGATTATAGAAAAATCGATATCGTATGTTTAAGAATATTGTTATGAAAATAGTTTTTCGTTAATAACGATATTAGGAAAATAAAAAAACGACTCTAGACCCGTAATAAAACAAAACGGACGAAGAGGAGAAAGGGAGAGAAAGGAAGAAATCGGGTTTTGTTGCACCCTCAACCTACATGCTCTTAATGACTCGGATCGGAGCTCGTCGGAATGTGGCTAGGCACGGGAGCGTCGAGTTTTGGTTCGGCTAGGAGGTCGGTTCGGATGGGTGAAGGTTTCGGGTATTGGGCCGGTTTTCCTTCGGGTTTGTGACGGGTGAAGGGTGTCGGATATCGGGACCGGTTTCCTTCGGGTTTTGGATGTATTATCGGTTTCTCGATGCTAAAGGAATTATGTGTGTGTGTATGAATTGTGTAGGAAGAATTGTTGGTAAAAATCGTATTGATTAATTGTTGTTTTTTGTGTTGGATGCAAGGGGCTATTTATAGGAAATTCCCGACCTTGGCTTGGGAGAGTTTGACTACCGCTTAGGATAGGAAACGAGGGAACTTGAGGGAAATAAGGATTCCGCTTTCTTGTGGAGGAAGAAAGGCAAACCGGCTGGTTTGCTACTGTTTTGGGCTGTTTCGGCCGAGTGTTTTACACTCGGTCGGATGCTCGAATCGGTTTTTGAATAGGACTTCTGTTTGAGCTAGAATTACCGCTTGAGTAAGAAGCTGAGGAGAACGAGAATTCCGTTTTCTTGTAAGAGAAGAAAAGAGGAATACCGGCTGGTACGTACTACTTGGCCGAGTGGTTGCACTCGGTTGAGTGTCTGAGTCGGTTCTCGGATAGGATTCCTACTCGAGATCGAATTCTACCTTAAGCGGAATTGTTTATTATTTTGTGAAGCTGATTTTTGTGGAGTTGGAGTCCGATCAGGACGCGTGAGACATCACAGTCAGCCTACAAGTCTCGAGAAATATCTTTGACCGGGTTTTGATTCGGTCGCTAAAAGACGGTTTTACCCCTGGTGTCGGATTCGACCCAAATTAGTGTTATTTGACTCGAAATGACCCACTGGGCCTGAATTTGAGGTTGGTTTTGTGAAATTTGTACTCCTTAAAAAGCCTAGGCCAAATGCCATTGATTTTGAGCCCATTTCCGAGTACGTTAGAGCACGTTAGCGTCCGATCATCATCGGGTGTTTGTCGGAAACTACTATAGACACCTGGCGGTCAAAATGTGGGTGTCTACAGAGCCCCCACTCTGACTGAGGCTTGGACACGGCGAAAGTCAGAGTAGCTACCAGGTCAATCAAGGATTAAAACCCGGTAGCTTCCGGTCGGGTCGTTTAAGGTCCATTAGACCTGCGTGAAGGGCCCGCCAGCCATGGGCTAGAAATGTACCTGAACTGATGATAACTCCGTGGGGAATTCGTCGCATGAGACTTAAAATGGGCCTGTATGCGGGCTCATCTTGTTAAATGCCGCTGGGGAGTTATGCAAATTGCATGGTCCTGCTTGAGTCGTCCTGTACATATTTATGCAAAGTAGCAAAGTTTTGCACATAATACTTGTAGGAAAAAAATGACTCGTGCTGGGGAATAAAAATGATTTTTGCTGCATTTTGAAATCGAAGTCTTGAAAACAACTCACGTGCTAGGAGATAGGTTTCCAAAATTGAAAGGGTTGAAAAGAAATTTGCAGTTTAAATAGATTGAAATTTGAGCTTGTCGAAAAGATTTTTTCAAATGGCAAAGTTTTTGCAAATTTTAAAATGAGAATTTGAAAAGAGAGGCCTACCGGCAGACTCGACTCTGGACGCGACAGGACGAGTTGACAGACACGACTTAGACTCTCTAAGGGTTGGACCGTGACTTGGTAAGGAGGTGGGCCACCTAAGATGACAAGACTCTTAAGTTGCGCTATACCGTAGCCTAGGCGAGTGACAACACGGTCGAATCCTCGGAATAGGAAGGATGTGCTATGGGGGGATTGCAATAGTCTGTAATGAGACTGTTTTGGCATGACAGGACTTTTAGCAGTAACAATGCCGTAGTCTAGTGCTCTTCTAAATTTTTGATTTTTTTGGGTATATTTCCAAGGTGGGTATTGCCTCGAGTCCTGATAGATTCTTGTCCTCGAGTGAGCCGAGTACTAGGACACACTATAGAAAGGAGGCTAGATTATGAAGGTATTTGGATTATGTGAGTGGAAGGAGAACTTCTGTCTAATAGAAGCCCCCAGGACGACAAAGCTAGCTGTGGAGAACATGACAGTGTCGTGAACGGAATGATGGTGCTTTTTGAATGTGTGTCAATGTGGGTGGTTGTGCCTCTGTTGAAAGGCTGCCTACGTATTCACGTGTAGTGAAATCAAACCAAGCCGTAGTTCGGTGGATTATGGTGCCTAGTTTATTAGGGCTTTGTGTGTAACTAGCCATAGCAATGGTGTAGGCTAGGTGCATTCCCAATGATGTCTTGATCAAAGGGCTAGAATGGTTAGGATATTGATCATGTGACTGTGAGCGTTCTCCGGGATAGCCCCCAGAGGTGATGTGCATTATTTGGGCATGTTCTATGTCGACCGCAAATTGAGTTCCCGTGTTTGGGGTTGGTAACTGGTTTGAATGAGAAGAATTGGGATTGGATTTTAACGAGTTCTGCTCTCGGGGATTTTAACGAGTTGTGTTCTCGGGGATTTGATGAGTTTTGCTCTCGGGGATTTTAACGAGTTTTGCTCTCGGGGGATTTTAACGAGTTTTGCTCTCAGAGGATTTGACGAATTTTGCTCTCGGGGGGATTTGACGAGTTTTGCTCTCGGGGGATTTGACGAGTTTTGCTCTCGGGGGATTTGACAAGTTTTGCTCTCGGGGGGATTTGACGAGTTTTGCTCTCGGGGGGATTTGACGAGTTTTGCTCTCGGGGGATTTGACGAGTTTTGCTCTCGGGGGATTTGACGAGTTTTGCTCTCGGGGGATTTGACGAGTTTTGCTCTCGGGTCTTTGTATGGTGATTGTGAATTTCGTTATGTAAAGGGGAAGTCGAGTAAAATGGCTCGAACTTTGATCGGGATAAGTTTTGATAATGCGAGATCTGATTTCCATGTCTGGCCCTAATGGTTAGGGGTATCCTATGGAGCTTGAATCCTCAAAATTCTGGGCTGTCTCTAGCCTGGGTCTCGGGAAGGTCTTGAGGGTTGTAATGTGGGAAGGCTAAATGTGGTGTTAGCTGACCAGCTTGATTGTCTCTCCCTTATTGGATGGTATGAGTGTTGATAATTTTGAATTGATCGTTTTCACTACGGTCATGGTTTTTTGAATATTTTTTGGTTAACCTCTTAGCCCCGGTCTCGGGATTCTTCATTTGGATTGACCGCTTAACCTCGGTCATGGGTGCCTCTTTTTTTTTATATGGCCTGCTTTTTTGTTTTGGCCTTTTGCTTTTTCTTGTATTGGACTTTTGATTTTTTTTTGTCCAGTTTTTTCCTTTTTTTTTTGTTGGTCAGACTAACACCTAAGGTAGGGATCGGTTAGTCTTATTGGATGGGTGTTTTATTGTGGGAAATGGGCTTGCCTCCCGTCTTTAACCCAAACTAGGAGATTACCTAGATTTGTCATAGGATTCGATACCGCTCTTGCTAAGGGTAGTTATGTGGCTTTCTATACCAGACATGGAACAAGTAAAGGAAAACACGGGTCTCATTTCCTGCAGTCATTATAGATGTGCCTATAATAGTCACGTGCGTGTGCTCACAGTGTATGATGGTGTTCATCATGTTCTCGGAAACACATAAGGAAAGTATATATGAGAAATAGAAAAGCTGATTTTATTGAATTTTGAAAAAGAGAACAGAATACAATTGACTCTGACTCTGACTTTGAAATTGAAATAAATAGTATATCCTAGACTCGGACTCAGACTTGGACTTAAATCAAATCCGGACTCTTGGATGCATAAGAGGTAGATTGGATGCTTTGGTCATCGGGCCCTGTATAGTCCATGAGGGGCTTTGCAAGTGACAAAGTTTCCAAAACGGGAGTCTTCCCGGCATCGAGGAAGTCTTGAATGAGGTGTTTCAGTTTCCAGCACTGTTCTGTATCGTGTCCCCTCCCTCTGTGGAATTTGCAGTAATGCTCGTCGTTCCATGCTTTGGAGCGTTTTTCCAAAGGTGGGTCGACTGTTGGGCCTATAGGTAGTATTAGGCCCTTCGTAACCAACCTCTGGAAAGCGACGATGTAGGACATATCCAAGTGGGTAAATGTCCTTTCCTTTGACTGGTTCTTGATTTTTGGAGAGGCGACTTGAGGGTTACCTCTCTCGGTCTTGCCATCTTGAGGGTACCGGACAGTTTTGCAAGAGTGTTCACCCTTTAAATGGCTCAGTTGGGTGATAGGCTGTCTTACCCGTTCTAGTTGTGTTAGACGGGATAGAGTTCTTACAAGATCCTCTTCAATGATGGTTACCCTGGAACTTAGGTTATCTAGGGCAGTATTGATTTTCGAGAAGATATTGTTAATGGAGCAAGATAGCATAAGCATACTCCCCTGGATATCCTCTTTCTCGACGGCGCGGGATTTGTTATGGTTTGGTAGTGTCTCGTTCATAGGGTCCCTGATCGGAAGAAATGACAGGTGTTAGAACTCGCCTAAACTCGGTTTTGCGCAAATGCAAGAGAGAGAGTCAAACTAGGTACGGCCCGGGGGCGGGAATGACTAAGATTCTATGACCGGGCTACTTAAATGTCAATCCAGACTAAGTAACGACTGTGACCTAGACTCGACCACGAGACTCGAGCTGTACAAGGATAAGTCCGAAAATGGGGCGACTGTATTTGACAGTGCCACGTGCTTGGACCAACCGTGGTGACCTAACCCTAGGTGACCCGAGTATTCGTAGCATGGGTACGACTCGAAGAAGGCATCATAAGGACGCCGGTGTAGGATGAATGTAGGGTACTCTCTAGGGTAACCGTGGTTGACTGCTCGGGTGGAGGACAGCCCCCTGAGTAAGGCTAGAGACTCAGATGGTGTGACATCTAAGTGACTCGAAAGTGGGATACGTGAGACAACACGTGCAAGACATGACCCTTAGAGCAACCGTGATTGATCGCTCTGCTGAAGGGTAGCCCCCGACTGGGACTGAAGACTTTGTTAAGACTCGAGTGAGTGACCCTTAGACGTAAGGACCGTGAACCTTTTGTTATAGGGCTATGCCTTGTAAAAGGTTGACTCGGAAAAGACACTTAGACGGGTGACTTGTGAAAAGGTGGGCCTTCCTCAGGATCCAACTATGTGGGTTGGGCCCTGTTCGAAGGAAGGTTCACGTGAGACATTCCCAGACTTTAGACTCGATTGTGTAAACTGGGCCAACCTTTGTAGGAGTATGTCCTACGTAGGTGGGCCTTGCCTTAGTAAAATAAGGCGGACTGGGATAGGGAGGAAAAATCCGTGATGTAAGATCGACGGAGTTTCGATGCTAGAGACTTCAACGACTTATGACACGACCCGACACTGCTAAATACGGGAAGTCTAAGAAGAGGAAGTTTTAAAACATGAATTTTTGAAAAGCCCGAAATGAATCGGGTGGAGAAATCCGGCCCTTTTTCGAAAAAGAAAAGGGAGTGGGCCGAATGACGGGTTTTGAAAGTTTCGAAAACATTTTCGAGTTTTGAATTGGGCATAATACCGGCTAGAAAAAGGCTATTTTGAGTAAAATCATAAGTCCTAAGTTCGGTATATGACCCGAGTTTTGAAATTGGATATTTTGAAAAAAGGATGCAAATTTTTGAAAAATGACGATTTTGAAAAAGATGATGTGGATCAAGTAGCATGTAGTCATGGAAACAGTATAATGACGCCATGTATGCTCTTAGTCTAAGTCTCGGTAAGTCTATAAGGGTCTATACTAGTGTACATAGCCTATCAAGAATCGGGGCGGACTCCCTAACTCGAGTTGAGATTAGGACATGCCGTAAAACCCATATGAATCGGCTAATGGACACCTTTGACATAACCAATTTGGACTATATCAACGGTATAGTGGGACGTCGGTCACGAGTACCGGCCCGGGAAAGTGGGGTTATGCATGAACCGTAAAACTAAAACGCGCATTGTACTAGTCAAACGATTTCTATTCGAGTCTCACCCTGAGGACACCGAAGGTTATTAACTCATCGGAAAATCCCCAGCGGAGTCGCCAAATTGTGGACATGACATAGGTCCACCCCGACGCGGCCACGCGCGGGTTTGGGGAGGCGAATGAATCTCCATGAGATGGTCAAATGGAAATTTAAATCGAAGTCGGAGTCGCCACCGAATTTTATGGTTATTCGGAACCGTTCGAGCCCACTCTATGTCGTAGTGGGCCGTGTACAAAATACGGCCCATTTCCGATGTCAGAGTTTATTGGGCTCGTCCCTTTTGCATATCGATATAGATGCCGACTGGAGCGGTTAATCATATATTGAATGACTCTCGTTGCCAATGATTTCGGACATCCGGAAACCACGGTTCTGAGTAAGGGGTGAGGGTACGTGTTGGGAAGTTCAACCCCGCCCGCACATTAGCGGCCTCTACTAGGATATCGAATGACATTTTAATGCACGCGTTAGTAATACGATGAATGATATGCAAACATTGTTTTCCTAAACATGTGAGGAATTGAATGGGTTGCTAAGTGGTTTAATGCATGCAAAATTAATTGATGTCAAAGTCAAATTTAACATGTGAGATTCGTTTTAGTATAATAAAACAAATAAAAGGATGAATTTGCTACAAAAGATGAACAAACGAGTTAGTATCGATTTGTAAATAATAATAGCAAGAAATAAATATGCGAAATCGAGAAAATAAATATTAATCGAAATCTGAAAAATATCACTGAAAAGAACGTTGTTTTGTATAAAAAAACGAAGTTCGAAAAATAATAAAAAAGACGGAAAAGGCCGTGGCATGACAGCCGGCCGCGCGACTCGCCCGGGATGCCGGCGGGTCGCGTGGTGGCCTGTTTCGGGTCCGGTTTTCGAAAACTCAAAGTTCGTATTAAATCGCGTATGAATATTGCATGATTCGTACTCGACTTAATATTTTCGATATTCTTTATATTCGATAGTTGACTACGAAATCAATATCAAATACTTGGAATAGTTTTTAGAAAATATATAATTTTAGAAATCGATCGAAGAATAAATAATAAAACGAACGAAAACGTAAAAAACAAAGGAACTCGGATTTCAGGCCTGCGCGCGAGTCGCCTGGGCACGGCGCGACTCGCGTGCGGGTCTGTCCGTTTTTATTTTTGTTCGAAAATTGTTATTTTGATGGATCGCGTACAAATTATGAATTAACTTGTATTCGATCCATGTTTTCGATATTCGTCATATCCGATATTCGATTATGAAATCGATATCGAATATTCAGAATGAATAATAAAAAAGGTTTTGTAAAATAGTTTGTTTTGAACGAGGAAAGAAAAGAATTTTTAACGAAGAAAAGATGTAACGATTTTTAGTATCGTCGAAATCTTAATATAATTCTTTTCGATACGATATTCGATTATAGAAAAATCGATATCGTATGTTTAAGAATATTGTTATGAAAATAGTTTTTCGTTAATAACGATATTAGGAAAATAAAAAAACGACTCTAGACCCGTAATAAAACAAAACGGACGAAGAGGAGAAAGGGAGAGAAAGGAAGAAATCGGGTTTTGTTGCACCCTCAACCTACTTGCTCTTAATGACTCGGATCGGAGCTCGTCGGAATGTGGCTAGGCACGGGAGCGTCGAGTTTTGGTTCGGCTAGGAGGTCGGTTCGGATGGGTGAAGGTTTCGGGTATTGGGCCGGTTTTCCTTCGGGTTTGTGACGGGTGAAGGGTGTCGGATATCGGGACCGGTTTCCTTCGGGTTTTGGATGTATTATCGGTTTCTCGATGCTATAGGAATTATGTGTGCGTGTATGAATTGTGTAGGAAGAATTGTTGGTAAAAATCGTATTGATTAATTGTTGTTTTTTGTGTTGGATGCAAGGGGCTATTTATAGGAAATTCCCGACCTTGGCTTGGGAGAGTTTGACTACCGCTTAGGATAGGAAACGAGGGAACTTGAGGGAAATAAGGATTCCGCTTTCTTGTGGAGGAAGAAAGGCAAACCGGCTGGTTTGCTACTGTTTTGGGCTGTTTCGGCCGAGTGTTTTACACTCGGTCGGATGCTCGAATCGGTTTTTGAATAGGACTTCTGTTTGAGCTAGAATTACCGCTTGAGTAAGAAGCTGAGGAGAACGAGAATTCCGTTTTCTTGTAAGAGAAGAAAAGAGGAATACCGGCTGGTACGTACTACTTGGCCGAGTGGTTGCACTCGGTTGAGTGTCTGAGTCGGTTCTCGGATAGGATTCCTACTCGAGATCGAATTCTACCTTAAGCGGAATTGTTTATTATTTTGTGAAGCTGATTTTTGTGGAGTTGGAGTCCGATCAGGACGCATGAGACATCACAGTCAGCCTACAAGTCTCGAGAAATATCTTTGACCGGGTTTTGATTCGGTCGCTAAAAGACGGTTTTACCCCTGGTGTCGGATTCGACCCAAATTAGTGTTATTTGACTCGAAATGACCCACTGGGCCTGAATTTGAGGTTGGTTTTGTGAAATTTGTACTCCTTAAAAAGCCTAGGCCAAATGCCATTGATTTCGAGCCCATTTTCGGGTACGTTAGAGCACGTTAGCGTCCGATCATCATCGGGTGTTTGTCGGAAACTACTATAGACACCTGGCGGTCAAAATGTGGGTGTCTACAGAATCACGTCTATGTTTGAACATAGATCAATCACAGAGTAGCATCTTGTATCAACCACAACATTAAAGTAGCGACACACTTCCAAATCTATGATAAATTCCTTGCCCAACATTGTCTTTATTGTGATTGGGATTTCCTTTGAATCAATCTATAGTTAACAATGTTCAACTTAAATTATTAAATACAATACATAAGGAAATCATAATAGATGCCTTACCGATCTGTAATGGTGTTTTTTAGGATAATTATACCTGCTGACACATTTCCATGGACTCAGATGCATTGTATCCTGTTTCATCTTCCATTTGTGCATTATTGGTAGTGATGTTAATTTGATCACCGTTCTGATCCTCCACTAAGAAAGTAACATCATATCTAAAATAAAATAAAAATTAATAACTGCTCATTTAAAATCCTATCTTCAAAAAATCAAAGTTGCCTTTGCTACCGACATTATATCTCGTTCCTCGACACTAATGTCAAGTTTTGGGCAGATGTCATTTATACAATGCCATAAATTATCTTGCTTCATTCCAATTGTATCTGCACAGCTCTTGCATTTGTTGCAGTACCATTTTTTTGTAGTGTCAACGTCCTTGAGTTTTGCAAGAATCGAATACTTGCCATGCTTAAAAATTAAAAATTCATTAGAAGAAGAAGATAGTATATATTAAATAGACGAAAAGATAAGTTCAATATCGTACCTTGTGAAGTGCTATCAATTCTGAAATGTTATTCAGTATGAAAGGACGCTGATTAGAAGAACTCAAAGAGTTGTAATCTGTTAGTGAAGACATTGAATTTGTTTCCTTTTCAGATGGGCAGAATGTTTTGTGACTTTTGTTGTGCCCTGATTGTTTTTAGATACTAACATTATATATATATATATATATATATATATATATATATATATATATATATATATATATATATTTGATGACATGGGAAGTTGCAATGGACATGAGAGATAGGGTGGTTGGAACTAAACTGCATTGACACACGACGGAAGTGGGGAGTTGAAAATATGACGTGTTTATGCAGTTAAAAGATAAGTAAATTCCTACTATTTCTTTTTTGGTTATAATTATGCTTTACTTTTCTGCTTATTGTTGATTTTATCCTCAAAATTTATGTAATTTTGTGCTACAAAATTGTGGTGTAATATAGATATTACCATCAATAGCTTCATGAATATCATTACTTATTAGATTATTAGATACATTGAAAGAGTTGGGTATAACTATGCTGTGATCCTGTGCTTACTTTTCATTTTTGGCTTTACATTGATTCCGCTATGTTATGCAACTCAACTGTAACATAAAAGCCATTAGCTTCAAGATTACCGTTACCGTAAAGAATACCACGACTATGTGAAGATTAGTTGCCAAAAATATCAATTAATATAACTGAAAATAACGTTAGTGTGTAAAGAAGATTAGTAATGAAGGGTTCTATTAAATAACATAACATACAATTGGAGTATGCAACGTAAAATAAGATATCCATATAAATATGTTCTAATTGAATTCCAGAACTAATAGCAAAATTTAAATAGTTAGATCAATAAATAAGTGTACAATAACTTGAAACTATTGTGATAAAGTAGCGTACAATTGGAATACGCAACGTAAAATTAGATATTCATATGAATATGTTATAATTGTGCTCCGATACTGACAATAAATTTAAATTATTGGTTCAATAAATAAGTGTACAGTAACCTTAACATACTTAAACAGTGGTAAAGTAGGCCTTTTTCTCATCTGATATGTCAATTTCATACACTCTATGCTCAAATGCGTTGGAATGTTTAAATTCGGTTTGATTGTTTGTTTTTTAAATAAACCTCATATATAACATGTATGTACACCCTCTCATTATATGGATCAACTTATAACTCACACTCGTGAATTTTGATGTGCAGGGTTGACACACGCATATAAGTGATGGGAGTTCCCTACAGTACTGGGTGCAAACTGTTTTCGACTTTTAATAGCAATGGTTTAGATGTTTTTTTCTCCTTGTTGTCAAAAAATTGTACACCCATCGCATCCCCAATCACTTGTAGGTCATGCTAAGTTGTAACGGCTCCGTAGTTGAAATGTGTTAAAAGCGGTGGGGTGCAATGTGGCCTTAAGATCTCGGTGATGCGCAATAGTCGTGAATCAACTAGGATGCCTCGAGTGCAGCCTACATCTCCACAAATCTCTGTGATTAAGTGGAAGATGCTCTTAGTTATATGTTCGATTAAGAGGAAGACGCTCTTAGTCACATGAGGGAACAGAAGGCTGTCCATTCTGATTGAAGTGTTAACTCATTCAATAAACCTTAGTGAATGAGTAATATGCTCTCAGAACAAATGGGCAGACTACAAAACCTTATTGGTCTAATTGAAGCGACACCACTATCATTGAACTGTAGTGGAGCTTGTACGCTGGCACTCAGACATCATGTTGAAAACAATTGCCTGAGAGGTAAAGTGGTTGCAAAAAAATCTCGGTGATGTGCAGTAGTTGTAAGTCAACAGTGGCATCAGGGGTGAGGCTTTTTCCTCCACTAAAGTTTCTGCTGAAGAGGAAGATGCTCTTAGATATATGAGGGAAAAAGTCTACCAGTCTAATTGAAGTATCAATTCTATCACTAAAGCCCTAGTGAAAGAGTAAGATGCTCTTAGAATAAATGGGTAGACTTAATATTTCCTGAGTCTAGACACCTCTATCAGTGCAAAATAGCGGAGTTTTACGTCAGCACTCCGGTGTTATGTTGAAAACAATTACCTGAGAGATTATCTGTTTGCATGATAGTAATAAATAAAACACCTAATTTCTGATTAAAGCATTCCAAGTAAAAACAAATTATAAGTAAACAAAAATGAAATATAATCCTTTGGGCCCAATCAAAACATGAAACAGTATGTTAAAACTGAATAATCTGAGCATGAAATAGTAGATGTCATTAGTTAGTACTTAGTTCCCGTGACAACGCTTCCTTAACCTTGACACTGGCTCGATGGTTTCGGATGGCTCCCTAGTCATCGAACTATCACTTGGAAGAACCTGGTTTAAATAGCATTGTGGAATATGTTAGTCGTCATCCAATGCAAATTAACTGAGAATGTAAGCCATAGTTGTCTCAATGCTTAGGCAGCCTACTGATTACGTACACAGAATGTCTACCTGATTAGCTACATCTTCCCCTATGATATTTTCAGCTGTAGTTGTTTCCGTGATCTGTGGAGAGAATATGGTTAGGAAATTTGGGGGAATATCTGTTTGTGAGGTAGTACGTAAATTTGGTAGATGGGAGCGAAGGTGTCTTGATTTTCTAAACTCATACCTCTATGTTGTTAGCACTCTGCTGTGCACTACCTGCTGCTGACTCATTAGCATTCTACATAACATAGCACACAGGTGTAGTTACCTAGTGTACTATATGGAAATAGTAGTTCCTATAGGAGGCAGCAGGAGTATGTTAGTCCATACCTCGAGTGGCAAGTGAACCCTACTCGTTCCTGAACCCGGTTCAATGGTGACAGTAGTTTGCAGATCTTTGACAACCGTAGAGTTGGATGAAACCTAAGGCGTTGCCGATTAGAGGTAGTGCAATTAGGCACTCGTGAATAACAGTGCCAATAACAATTGACTGAATCCTAAATAGTTTTTACCTCACTTAACTTCATAACCTCTCTCCACTCATTGATCTCGGTCTCGTTGTCCGACATGCCTGTGACGGTGTAGCATTGGGAGTTTTTTTAATGTTAAATGCTTGTGTTACTCGCAGTTTGAAAAGATATTCCTTGTCTATTAGCGCTCTGAAATTTGATGGTGGGGGACCTCCTGGCCTAGCATCCTACAAATTATAGGGTTAGATTAGTGCAACAATTTTTAAAATAAATGAAACTAACCACAAACTGAAAGCACCAAAAAATTACCTCCTGCTCTTTTAAGATTTCTGCCGCTGACTTTGACAGTAGCTTTGTCATATCTTTATCCCATATTATGATTTCAGCAAACTCACATGCATCATCCATAATCATAAACTTTGTCTGGAATTTGCTAAGGGCAAACCATATTGCTACTGTACTGTATTCGCTTGAATTGGGGGAAATGACAAATGATTAGTGGTGACCTGATTTTGGGCTCGCGCTTAGCACTGTTGTATTGCTTGCACATCTCTTTCTTGCAGTACCACATGTTGTTGTCACTTAATATGATCTTGGATCTGCATTCGTCACATGAATTGTAGCACCACTCCTTCGACGTGTCCATTTCATAAAACATCGCTAAGGTTACAAAGACTCCAGCCTTTTAACCATAGAATTGAATGGTAGTGAAATTAGTTAGATGTTTTCAGTATTGGGCCGGAATGAAGTAGTGCTGAAATAGGTTATTGTACCTTCTGACTACTCTTAATCTCTTTCAAAAAAGCACATTTACTTCCATTTAGTATGCTTGCTGATTCGGGAGTCAAGGTCGGTGGGTAGCGTAACTTCCATCGATCTGGGCTCTTACTAGGAGTGTACCTAATAAAGAGACGTTGTAGTGTCAGTAATTTTGGAGGTATGATAACATGTTCTTTCACGTGGAATCTGTCGTACATTAAACTTACATGCTTTTGAAACGGTCAACCTCTTCCATGTCTGGGTTAACAATAATCAATGTTGCATCTCTTGTCACAATGCTGATTTTGTCTTTGTAAATGAGATAACAGTAGCCCGTGTTAGAGTAAAATAACAGTACGAATGTGATGTAAAACTAAAGGGTTAAACATACCTCTCCATTCATTCCTCTTGACGTGTCGCAACACTAACACGGGTCTAGGCTTGTCAAGGTAGATGTTAACAATACGAACAATGTCTGATATGAATTCTCCAAAGATGGAACAACGTAGCTGCTCTTTCCTACATGAACATGTAAAACGGAGTAAGAAATATATCTCTTACTGTAGAACATAAGTAGATAAAAGTAGGATTCTTACTGTGCATTTTCGAGGGTGATAGTTGTCCAGTGAAAGCCTTTTGCAGATTTCTGAATTGCTTGATACTCAACAAACTTGCCTATCAGCTCTATATGGTTAACAATAGTCAGAACTGTAGATATGATAAACAATAAAAACCGTAAATGTTTCATTATTTTAAGATCTATTATATATGTACTCACCAAAATATACATTGGCGTCAACGTCGCCGTGTAGTATATCCTCGAATTCGACAAAGTTGTACACACATAAAGGAATGTTCGGGTCAGGATGCATCTTCATCACTTTTGTGTTGTATTCGAACCAAATACGACACTTGTGAGAGGTCGCTTTTTCTTCCGAAACATTTGACGAAGTTGAAAATTTAGAAATTGTATAGATTTCACCCTCTTTGAAACCCGAACTGTATAGCTTGACCAATTTTTGTCTGACTCTCCCTTGAATCGTTGCTCCCTGAACATCAAAAAAATTGAGATCAATAACGATAACATTCAAATTTTAACATCAAAAAAATTGAGATCAACAACGATAACGTTGTTCAAATTTTATGTAACAATTGCGTTGCTTATCTGTATGATATTCTCACCGAGCTGTCAACGAAAATAAACTCGATGCCAAATATTATATCGTTAGATTTGGCATTGATCTTGTTGACGCTGTTTGGCTGCTTCTTCATTCGGCACCACTTTCGCATAACCCTAACCGTAATGGAAACTGCATTCATGCTTTCGATAATCTCGGCGATGGATTTTGGTTGAAATTGAAACGTCATATTAAAACAGTGAAGAAGGGATATAGTGAATTGAATTTATTGGTGAATTTAGGGAAAACAGTAAACAGAGAAAATAAACAATTACTAAAACCTGTAACATATATATTTATATATAATATGTATGGAGGAGTTAAATGAAGTGGGAAGTTAACATGAAGTTGGAAGTTAACATCCTTTATTATATAAAGCTGCAACATTTAGAGCCTCCATATTGCGCCACGTAGGATTATGACTTAGATGATGAGGTGGATCTTATGTGTCGGCTGATGTGGCAACTTATGTGGCAAGTTAATAACCTCGATTTCTGCCTATGACTGTCATTTGTTGTACGGTTACTCAATAAAAAACAGAAGTTATACAACTTCAACTTCTACTGCCTAACTGCTCATTCCCACTCCCCCTAAAATAAATTGCTCATCCCCTCCCAAATAAACTACCCTATCAACATCCATATTTGCCGGATTTCCCCTCTTATATGGTAATAACCCCTCTTTCTTTTCCCAAATTTCCCCATCCTCTTAACCTCCATATAAGAAACCAATAAATAATCCTATCAACATCTCTTCCAAAACCAACGACAAAGAACGAAACCACAAACCACCGATCACTCATAGCCACAAACCACCGATCATCACCTTTCCTTGACTATCACCTACGCATTTGAGGTATATCTACACCTGCCAGCAGCGATCGTAGTAGAAGGTGCACGATGATGGACATGTTATGCTGATAGGAAACGAAACTTTCGATAATTTCATTGAACAAGTGACAAGGTGTATTAAAATTTCTTGAATTGTATTAAAATTGTGCAATAATTTGTGTTTTTCTTATATGGGTATTATTTCATTTATTGGGTAGTTAATTTATTTTGCTTCAAAAGGTTCCGTCTTTCTTAAACCCTACAATTTTACTTTCTTGAATTACATTGAAAGAGTACATTAATTTGTGCATAATGTTTCATTTTTGAGTAATTGATGAAATTAATTATTGTTTCTTGATTAATTGATGATTTTGTAGGTTTTGGCCACCTCATTAATCAAATCAAGATCATATGCAGAGTAACTGATACAACAATCAAAGATTAATAATAACACCGAGTTCTTCCCATATCATCAAGTCGGGGCAACCGTTTACCGCCACCATCACGACACCCGCACTTCAGCCACCACCGTTTACCGTCATTACCCTCCACAACTCCAACCCAAACTTCTACACCATATTAGAGGATCAGAGATAAAACTCGAGTTCTACCACCATTGAATCCATCACCTCCACCGACAGGCATCACCACAGCCCACCTCGCACCTCCGTCTATTCGCATCTGTCCAATTCAAAATTGGATTTTTATGGGGTAAATATCTACGGTGGTGATGTGGTAAATTGGTGGTATTAGGGGATCAAAAAAAGTTAATGAAGGTGATGGGTTTAGTTGTGATTTGATGAAAGGTGGAGGTGGTGGTTGCAAGTGGTTATGTTGGTGGAAGTGGTGGTTTTTCGATGGATGTTGGTGCTTGCCACTGCTTGAATGAAAGAGATGGGTTTGTGGGTGAGTGGAATAAGGGTATTTTAGGGATTTAGAATTTTTAATTCACTTAGAGTCGAAAATCATGTTAAAGGATATATACATTAAAGTGTGTAAAAATAAAATAATATGTGGTCGTTAATTGTAAAATACGCAAAGTAGTAGTGGTAATTGTAATTTTTCCTAACATTTAGATGTGTTTTTTTTTTGTATATTATGTTTAATTTCACTCTAAATTGATGATTATGCTTTGTAACACATCTATCTATATAAATATATAAAAAGGTAAGTTGGGTAGTTAGTTGTGTAGTTAATTGAATGACATGTGGCAAGTTGGGTAGTTAGTTGTGTAGTTAATTGAATAACATGTGACATTATTTCAATATAACTTGAGGTTTGGTGAATCAAGAGAAAGTAAGAAGTAAAATAAAGTTAATAAACTTAGATGCAATTTTTTTATGTTGTACGAGTAATTGCCAATTTTTATCCCTTCGTTTTCCCGTGCCCAAACTTTTTTATTGTACTACTCCTTAAGTCCCTAACTACTACTACTCCATATATATACTTTCACTTTAATTATTAACTTTCCCTCTGCACGGTAAACAAATTAGCGCTATAAATTTATTTCAATCATGAGAAAACTAGCTAATTGAGAATTTTTAAGTAAATACTCCATATATTATATTGTCTTTCTCATTTTACTTTTATATTATTTGTCAGAAATATTTTATTTAAATATAAATAAATAATAGAGATTGAGGGAAGACAATATTTGTTCACCCAACGAAATTTAACAAGTAAATGTCGTTATGTTCTTCAATATTTTTCTTCCCTTTTTTTTCCTTTTTTTTGACGATTTAGATGCTCAAGCAAGAATGAATAGCATTTTGGCGTAACCGATCCAAGTTATACTAAGTACGTAGTATATAATTTGCTTCATTTGACCGTAAAATTTTATAATACATTTATGAACGAGTACTAAGGAAGAATACGACTTTGCAAAAGATATTAGATCTCAATTGTGCTTGAAGAGTTGAGGATCTGTAAAACAAAGTAGTCTTTTGTCATGTATGACACATAAGTACTAAGTAAGAATTTCTTTTTTGGGTTTATATCATCTAAAATTTGGTTTAAAATTAATTTTTTGCAGCGTTTCTTCGTCATCAATAAGTTTTAATTTTAATGTATTAGATACATGTGAAAAAATGTTGCACATTTAAGTATTAATTGAATTTTTTTCTAGATAATTATCGCAGTGGAGAAATTCAGAAATAGATGACTTCAATTTTTCTCTATTGGTTAAGTGGTTTTTGCGGATTGGTATAGAGTACCGAGGATCAACATAAAACATTTTTTGGTATTGTAATAAATTTATATCACGGTTGATAGTAATTTTTTTGTATCATTTACATATATGAGGTATTTCGTCTTATGACATGTATGAATATCAATTTAATACTTAAGTCTAATTTTTTTCAACAAAAATCATTAATATCAAACAAGATACTGTAGTTATAATAATGAGATAAAATTGAACAAGGTTCTAGACATCCCGTGAATTTCACGGGACACAAAACTAGTGAAGTGGGAAGTTGCATTTAAATGGAGAGGTAACTGCTGTCGGTTTGCAATCAATTAACCTTTTTTTTAAAAAAAACGAACAGCCACGTCGGATTATGCGTGGCGCCAAGTAGGACGATGACTTGGCAGTTGACGTGGGTGAATGTGGTGGCTTTATTTTCTTCAGCATTAATATATAAGAGATAGTTTAACTAAGTCTCAAAAGATTGTTGGTTAATATCTAAGAATGAAAGATTACGTAAAATTCTATCACCTCATTATAATTTTTCAGTCTTATTAAAAAAATTAAGACTAAAAAGTTTTTTTGTTAATATCTAAGAACGAATGATTAGTCTTATTTATATATAATATAAAATTTCATCACCTCATCATAATTTGGAGAAATATTTAATTTTATTTATATAATAGAATTTCATCATCTTATTATACTCTCTCTAGTCACTATTTTTTCTCCGTTACATTAATATTTTTTTCTCCATTACCTTAAAATTTGTGAGGGGTTTTTAATGAAATGGACAAAAAATAGTGATCGGACGGAGTACAATTTTTTGATGTGGGATAATTTACTTAAGTTTATAGCCTTAAGAGTGTTTTAAGACTCAAAAGAGGGAGTATAATTTTTCAATGTGGGATCATTTACTTAAGTTTATAGTCTTAAGAGTTTTTTAAGACTCAAAAGATTTTGATAGATAACTAAGAACAAATAATTAGCCTTATTTATAATATAGAAATTCATCACCTTATTATAATTTGTCGATGTGGGATAATTTAACTAAAATTTGTAGTCTTATTTATACTATAGAATCATCACCGTACCTTATTTTAATTGTTTCGATGTGAGATTCTTTTTAAGTTTGTAGTCTTATTAAGACATTTTCTTAACTCAAAATATTGTTGGTTAATATTTAAAAACAATGATTACTCTTATTTAGTAGAAATTCATAACTACATCATAATTTTTCGATGTGGATGGGAGAATTACTTAAGTTGGTTGATGTCTAAGGAAGAATTTTTGATAGTCTTATTTATATAGAATTTTATCACCTTATTATAATTTTTTATTAAGTGTATAGTCTTAACAACTTTTTTAAAACTCAAAAGATTTTTGTTTAATGAAACTTTATAATTTTTTGTTTATAGTTTTAATGTATTTCTAAGACTCAAAAGATTTTTGGTTAATATCTAAGAGCACATGATTATCTTATTTATAATATAAAGTTTCATCACCTTATTATAATTTTTCGATGCGAGATTATTTTTACTTAAGTTTGTAGTTTTATTAAGAGACTTTTTAAGACTTAAATTGTTTTTTTGATTGATATTTAAGAACGAATGATTAGTCTTAATTATGACCGAGTGCTGGAAGAAGACAGTGTGAGTGGTTTAGCTGGGTCCGCGGACACGTAGCCGGAGGCAAGTAAAAAAATCCGAAAAAAGACTAGCTTGCAGGCCTTCAAGCAGGAGGGGGAGTACCAAACCTGAATGGCTTTTTTAGGTCCAATTCCCGGACATACGAAGAGCCCTTCGCGAGAGCTTCCTCTGGCCTGGGGCATCCCTGTATCCTACTAAAAGTCACTTAGGCGTCTCGGTGTCCTCTGAACTGAGTTTGACCTTTTTTTGGTTCATATCCGGTAGTAGATAGATCTTATACAGAAAGAGAGTGATCGAATCAACTGCTGGTGCAGATGAATTGAATCAAGGCAATATGGGGGAAGTTCTCGTCAGGCAACAACGGTTCTGCCCGACCCGAACAAACGGTTAGAAGAATTTCCACACGAATTGGTCCGAAATTCGAAGTGAAAATTTTCATTTGTTTGTTTATAGAATTCCATCACCTCATTATAATTTTTCGATGTGGGATAATTTAAAAGTTTTTCTTGCTCGATATTTAAAAATGGATGATTACTCTTATTTATAATATATAAAATTTCATCACGCACCTGATCATAATTTGTTGATATAGGATAACTCCTTGAGGTTTATAGTCTTAAACAACTCCTTTTGAGATTCAAAAGACTTTTGTTAGATATCGAATAACGAATTATTACTCTTATTTATAATATAGAATTTCATCATCATATTATAATTTGTCGATATGGAATAATTTTATAACTGTTATATGTAATAAATTCAACACATGATGTGAAACGAATAATATGAAATTTATACTCTAATGAAAGCATTTTTTTTACCACGAATTTAATTATCTCATTTTTATAATTTATTTTACGATAATGTTTTTAAGAAATAAACACTAAAGGTTTTTACCTAAGAATTGTAAAACATCACATTATTATAATAGATTAAATATATATTATAATAATTAAAATATTCTCTAATTGTTTTTTTTTTGTTCTTTTATGATATTTTCCTTAATTGAGTTTTGATGAAATGGATCAATGTGATCGCTCAAAAAAAACTTAATATATATATATATATAATAGTTTTGTTACCCGTGAAAATCACGGATGCGTTTCAAGTAAATTGTGCAAACTTAACCTTAAATAAAATTGTCGTCGCATTGTATGCACTCGTAATCTCATATGCAAAAACTTATGTGCAATTGTGCATGAAGGAACTGTAATTCACGTGTTTTGTTCTAAATAAACAAATAACATTATTTATATGAATATTAATCGTAATACTTCCAAATTCATATAACAATATAATCTCAACGTATACGGTTATAAACGTATGAAATCGAATGGAAAAGAGTATTGATAACATTGTGGTCTTGTGACGTCATGTTATCTACATCGACATATAATTATATAATGGAGTAATAAATTATGATTCATCTATTTTTCTAGCTAAGAATAATAATCAAACAACATTTTATTGTTTTATTTGACAAAAATTAAGATGGTGTAAAGATATAAATTACTCGTATGTAGTAACATATCATGACAACTTACGCTACCCAAATAAATCTATATGAAAATTATGTATTTGTAATTCTACTATGATAACCTAAAACAACATTACCTTTAATTTATAAATTTGTGAATATTAGATGAATAATCACGTTAATTAACATAATTTTTTAGTGTAATTATCCATAGTACTTTTAATTTGCAATACCTTAGTTTTATGGGAAAATATTAATTATGCAATCCTTAGTATTATAATTCTTAAATCTAAATCTAAAAATAATAATACCCAAAATTTACTCTGTAACTCCTTGTAAGAAGTTTATGATTTCACTCATATTTTTTCTCATCTATAAAATGATGTTACAACGTCTGCAAAAAAATAAATAAAAATAAATCATACCGACCCAAAAAAATATCAATGAAATGGAATAAAAACGTAAACCAAAAATTCCCTATGTACTAAAAGAATAGAGATTACTAAAAATGTGATTAGGTGGCAAACTCTCGTGCATCCAATTTCCCGCCTAATTGCACTCTATTACATTAATTGGTCTCACCTCATATTTCTATTCATCTATGCAAAATATACAAAATTTTGGGTCTACCATATATGTTCAAGATTTGCACATAGTTAGATTTAGAATTTCAATAATTATTTAATATCATTAATTGGTTTATTCACTTCAAAATTATGGAAGTTGTATTTTAAAAACATAAAAGATAATTTATTTTAAAGTATACTTTATTAATATGTTACAACCTAAAAAACATTACATTATGTCAATCTATTACAAGTATACAGTCTTGGTAATAAATGAATGGATACAATAATTAAAATGTAAATTATCTCCCTAGAAAATAAAATTAAAACAAATTTGTAAAGTGGTAGGTAAGGTGAACCGGTGGTGGTAAAATCATTCACTATATTATTTATAAAATTAAAAAAAAGGTACAAACTTTGTATGTGAGATATTTAATAAAATTATAAATTATTAACGCAACTCAAAATATTTGGGCTAAGGCCAATTTTTATTTTTTTTTACATTAATCTCAATTCACTACATAATTAATACATCTAAATATATTCATGTCTATAATATAGACTATGATGTTGTTGAAATAGAAAAAATGAACTAAGTAGTCAAGTGTTCTTATTTCATTGATTTGTTTTATTGTAGAATAGGATAATATTTTCTAACTTTAATACTTCTTATAAAGTTATGAGTACATTTAATTACTGCTTATTTATATTGTATTAAGTATCTTATTTGAAATAAAAATATATACTCCATAACTATATAATACCGAATTTATTATTGGTAATTATAGATGTTTCATCTATTAAAAATAATAAACTAAATTACCGCGTATTTACATTAAAAGTGATAAAATAAATTACCGCGTATTTACGCGGGTGCTATACTAGTTGATACATAATTTGTAATAACCAATTATCCTGTAAGAATTTTATTAATAAGATATTTCAATTGTTAAAATGGTATGATATTAAAGTTGTGCAATCAAAATTATTAGCACAACTCATATAAAACAATCTTTGTAGAAATGTAGAAAATGTTAGTAATATGTAAATATTTTGTATTGTATTTATTAATTACAATTAATAAGCACATAATTACATATTGATGAGCTAAATATTTTAGTAGTGTCACTTGTCAATACCTTGTAAAGGGTGACATTTTGGAATGATTTTATATATATATATATAGAGAGAGAGAGAGGTTCAAATAAGACCACCCCTCCTTATAAGTACATAAGTCTTATTTTTAGCCCTAGGATGAGGTGAGAATGGAGGGCTGAGATTTAACTTAGTGTAATTAAGGAGATTAGCACCCTCATTAACTTACCTGATTTTACCAAATCACGTTTTTAATCCTTGCCTTTACCAAGAAAAGCAATTTATTAATGTTCTCTCTCTCCTACACAGTTTAACGCAACCAGTTTGTTGATTTCTCCACCAAATTAATCACACGGAGCAAATCCCATGAGCGTGGTTCTTCGGCTTCTTCGTTTCTGCTTGGAGTTTATATTATTTAAAGGCGGGAGCATGATGGTGGCAGTAGCTGTTGTAGCGGGGGTGAATTATACTACAATTGTAGTTGTTGAAATTATTTGTCATTTGGATGGAGGATATGCAGATTGTTGTTGTTCTGCCTGGTATGTTTGTTGTAATTTATTTAATTTTGTTGTTGATTTTGCTGTTAATTTTGCGTTGGTTTATGCATTGTTAATTTTGCTGTTAATTTTGTTGTTCAATGAGTAATTGTAATGGGGGAGTTGGGGTTTTGTGTCACCTGTTAATTGTCGTCGGAGTCGGGGTTTCTAATTGTCGTTGAAGTTGCGTTATTAAAATACGGGTTGTGGAGGGGATTATTTTTTGAGGACTTCATTTTGTGTAGATGGTAGTCGTTTAGTTCAGATGCATATGAAGTGGATTGTTTGCTAAAGTGTTAAATGTTACTCGTTGAAGTTGAGTCGTGATGTAGATGAAGTTGAAATTGATTTCACGACTTCGGCTGTGCAGTCGCAGATGCTTTGGGGGGTGAGGAAATTGCGGAGGTTGTGCCTCCTGTTCTTTACTGTAGGGAAGTTGATAAGGACAAGACACCCTTTGTGGGGCAGACATTTTTGGACGTCGATAAAGCTGTTGAATTCTATGAAGCATATGGCCTCGCTTGCGGTTTTGATGTCCGTAGGTGGTCAACGAAGAGGTTCAATGATGGTATGCTGAAATCTCAGCTGGTAGTTTGCAGCAAAGAGGGTTTCACGTATGTCCCGAAGTCAGGTAACGGTGCAGCAGGAGGGGGAGGTTCTAGTCGTAAGGCGGGTAGAAAGTGTAACAAATCTATTCCTAAGGAAGTTGGTTGTACTGGTAGGACGGCTAAAAAGTCGAAGAAGAGCGATACAGGTAAATCGTGTGATGAAAATAAGACGAGACGTCGGACCAAAGTGACAAGAGTTGGTTGCAATGCAAGAATCTTGTTGGCCGTAGTGAAAGGTGTTGTGGTTGTGAAGGAGTTTACTTGTGGCCACAACCACGAGCTATTCTCATTTGCGGAGAGGGAGTTTCAGAAACCGTCATGGCAGTTGTCGGACTACCACAAGCAGATGATAATTTCTAACTCAAGAGTAAGGCGTTTCTTTTTCCGTAATAATGTCAAAGTTTATGTACAATTATGTTAAATATTCTGTGGTGCGTGTATTGTTTTGTCTTGTGTGCTGAAGTTACGTTGTTATGTCGTTGAAGTTCTGAATTTGTGAGTCGTAATTAGGTGAAGTTACAGACATGAGGTGTATGTGTAAATGAAGTTTGTAACCTATGTAGTTGAAGTGACGTGTGTGTAGTATGGAAGTTCATAGTCATGGACCTAAAACTGATTTGCTGAATTAACAATTCTGTGTTGCGTGTATTTTTTTGTCTTCTCGTGAAATGATTATATGCTCTGATGGCAGTTGAAAATTGGAGCGACACGAACGTACAATATGTGTATGGAGCATGTGAATGGATTTGAGAATCTTGGTGCGAGCTTGACCGATTTCAAGAATTATGGGAGGGATGTGAAGTGTTTTCTTCATGAACGGGATGGGCAATTGTTCGTGGATAATTTTAAGGAAATAGTGAAGAACAGGGAAGGATTTTTTTTTACTACGAGTTGGCAGAAGACGGGAGTTTAAATAAAGCGATATGGGTAGACGCTCCCGCCAAAAGAAACTACGCAAAGTTCGGGGATGCTATGTCCTTTGATCCTACATATGGGACGAACATGTACTCGATGATATTTACTTTGTTCACTGGTGTTGATAATCATAAGAAGTCTGTGACGTTTGGTGGTGCACTTATTGCGCGTGAGAACGAGGAGTCTTTCAATTGGGTTTTCAAACGGTTTTTAGACGCTATGGGTGGAAAGGAACCAGAATACGTAATAACGGATCAAGACCCCGGGATTATAGCATCTGTTAAATCTGTTTTCAATAAGGCGAAACACCGGTTTTGCATGTGGCGCATAATGAACAAAATCCCTGTTAAATATGGTTCCACAAGAAGTGATTACCTTGAATTCATACGGAAGCTGAATGAAATTGTGTGGGACGATGATACTGAGGCATCAGTGTTTGATGACAGATGGATGGAAATCATGGAAGAACATGGACTGGTAGACGTTGAGTGGTTTAAGAGCTCATTTGCCATAAGAAGTCAGTGGGTAGTGGCTCACTGCCGAGACATTCCAATGGGAACCGTTATGAGGATCACTCAAAGATCGGAGAGTGAGGATAGGTTTTTTAAGAGGTTTGAACAAAAATCGGGTACGTTGGTAGAGTTTTGGATGCGTTTTGAAAGCGCCATGGACCAACAAAGGCACACCCAAAAGAAACTCGACAGTGAAAACAGGCACTCAAGACCTAAGACGGAGACACACGTAGCAATAGAGACCGATGGTGCTAAGTTGTATATCCATGAAATATTCAGTGAATTCCAAGATGAGGTGAAGTTCTCAATCAACACTTGCACGGTCCGTGGCTTCGAGGTGGTTGACGGGATTGAGATAACGAAGGTGAAGGATCAAATTAGAGGTAGAGTCTACGAAGTGCGCGTAAATCCAGGTGCGTTTGATAAAAGTTATTGTTACCTTTTTTTTGAAGTTGCTATTTCAACGTTTAGAGTTACGTTATGTCTTGACTGAAGTTGAATTTTCCTCCTCAGAAATTGAGGACGCAAGGTGCAGCTGTAAGCTGTTCGAAAGGCGAGGGCTTTTGTGTAGACATTTAATCTGGATTTTAACGTCCTGTGGACATAAGACTATACCGGCAACGTACGTATGCAAGCGGTGGAGGGTTGATGCTGTGGGAGGAATGTCGGTGGATGATGGTTTTCTTCTCGAGGGTACTGTAGACTTGATTGATGAGAAGCAGTTGGAGATGACGAATTTGTGGTCGGAGATTCACGAAGCAGTGGGATTTGTTCACGATAAGGGTAAAGACGAAGTTGAAAAATTACGGGAAGCGATACGAGCTTTTAGAGAGAGCGTGGGTGGAACTTCGGAACCTCTGACAAAACGACAGGAGTTGGCGAAATACCTTGGTTGTGCATCTACGTCGGAAGTGACGATATTGTCTCCGAAAATGTCGAAGAACAAAGATAGTGGGAAGAGGATGTTGTCAACGAAGATCAAGGCGGCGGACCTGACAAAGAGGCCGAAACGAATGTGTAAAAATTGCAAAAGAATGGCCCACCACGACAAGAGAAACTGCCCCCAACCCCTTCTCCCAGAGTCCACCGTCGGATGAGGATTCCGCTGGTGGCAGCAACGACGATCGATCGGACGACATTTTGTGATAACATATTAAGGAGGACTAGACATCTCCCTTTATATACTAGACGTCTCTGATTCACCTCTTTCTTTTAGGTTTTTGTTCGTCAATGTACGCGAGTTATCTTAGTAACGTCTTCGTTGTATGGTTGAAAATTTAATGCCATGATAGTGTCATTTCAACTGTGAATGTTCTTCACTTCAGTACATAGGTGGTGTTCTCCATATTTGTAATGCGTAGTCCGTGTTTTTAAATACACAGAAGTTGAAGTTGAACATGTAGTAGTTTGAAGTGACATTATCGTAGTGTAGAAGTTGAAGTATGTGTATTGCAGACCTGAGAATGAGGTGCCAGTGTCATAAACATTTTCGCAGTGAAAAACCTTTGTCCGCGTTTTTTTTGAAGTGTTAATGTGCACATTGGATTGTTGGAAGTAGGCTTCAGCAATTTTGGTAGAAGTTTTAAACATCAACTGATGAGGCGATGTTTTTTTATGCTTGAAGTTCTGAATTGGAGAGTTACATTTAGGTGAAGTTACCTGTTGTTGAATTGTTTGTTTGGTGGAGTTGGAGTTACGTTGTTAATTCTTTGAAGTTGTATAGTTGAAGTAACGTGTGTGTAAACATAGACCTAAAACTTAATTGTTTATGTGTTTATGTTGAAGTTGAAAATATTGTGGATTGATGTTTCTTTCTGCAGTTGTACCATATTTACAGTAGTCGGTTCAGTGGAATTAATGTCGCCGAAAATGGAGTTGTAATTTTCGCTAAATCAAAAGTGTACCATATTGTAATTTTCGCTGGGTAAAATTTCACCTCGTACAGCTCCATGAAAAAATGATATGTAAGCAAAATAGGCAAGGTCGGAAGCAAAATAGGCAACCCACTGAATATAAAATATTGAGCGTCAAAAGGAGAACTAGTTCTTGTCATACGGCAGGCAAATATTACATGTTTCCGCAAAATTTATCCAACTCCGCATATACTAACATATAAGCGGAACTAGAAGTCGGTCTTTGTAGAAAAGTAGTAGTTTTTTTATCAGAACAGCATACTGTTTTAAATGAAAAGACTAATAACACTTTACTTTTTTGTGCGATTTTTGGTCTTCGGGCCAGCACGGATCTTCGCCATAGCACGTTTCACCTTAACGTCGGTTAGGATGCTATGTTGTCCTTGTTTGTGTTGAAGTCATCAATCAGCCTAGTGATTCGTTTACGTTGTTTGTTGAAGTCTGACAGTATGAGAGTAGCAATGACCTCCGCGACAAGGAATCTCCTGGCGACCTTGGACGGCATATCCTCGTGTGATGGCATTTCACCGTGGTACAGAAGCATGTGCATCAATGTGAAGAGACCGGACTCCTCTCTGTTCACCACGTTTTTCTTCCATTCCATTTCAACTTCTTTGATTTCAAAGGTGCAAACGAGGTCTCCCCCCTCAACCTTCTTGTCTTCTATATAGTCACTCATCCCGGAAGCCTACAAAAGAGAAATTAGATATGCGGAATATGTTATGATTGAGAGAAGTGTACATTCAAGAGTACTGTAGAAATATTGTACTGATGGTGGGATTTGTCGTGGATCCCGCCACCAATTAAATAACCGGCTAAGACCTAGTGGGTAGCTAGGGTAAGTCGGGTCGTGTCCACGGAGACGGTATTGCAAGGTTTAGACTAAATCGGCCTAAAACAAGACTATGCTACCAAACAAACACAAAGAGCTAATAATTGATGAATTAAGATGAGGGAAGGAGAAAGTAGACTAATGATGAGCTATGATGAACTAGACTATCAAATGCTAACTAAACACAAGCCATCTATCAATCTAAGAGAAATGCTAAACAATGCTAATGATCCAACTACTAACAACCTAAAGAAATGATGATTAACTAACAAGATGAATCAAATGTGGAAAAGAGGGAGTGGGTTAGGTCGGGTTCATAAGTGTAGTAGGGTGACTTGGGTCGATTAAGGGTGTAGGTGCCTCCTAATTGCTAGGTTCGGTCCGGGCGATAGCAACTTAAACCGATGTCGAAGACAATGCTCAACATGTCCACACACAAAGCAAACAATGGGTAGAAGAAAACTAGCATGAGAAGCATGGCCACTACAACTCATACAAGCATATCAACAAACACATGGTATGCCAAATATGTGACTAACAATAAAGAACCATCCTTTACCCCTAATCAAACCCTAATCACCCATAATCTACCCTTAATCCCCCTACTAACCCACAAGATATCTACTCACTCATAGTCAAAGAAAAACCAACATCAATAAGAAAGAAACACAACATCATAACCCTAACACTCTTCATCAAGAACAATAACAATCAAAAACAACAAACACTAAATAAAGATGCAAACTTGAGTAAACAACAATAAACAAGAGTAAAGGAAGATTATACCAACACTAGGATGAAGAAAAGATGCAATCTTGTATAAATAAGAAACCCAAAATAATCCCAAGGTTGTCAAGCTTGGAAAGATCTTCAAGTGCCCTCTTAATACAAGAACTAGTTACAACTCTAATTAACTAAGATTAGCTAATGATTAAAGGAAGATTAAACTAATGAGGGGAGAGTTTAAACTAGGGTTTATATGATGTAGAGAGACTTAAGAGAGGCTAAACTAATGTAAGATCCATAAACAATACAAGAGGGAAGTATTTATAGGGTTACAAATGGAAGGGAGAAGAAAGAAAGAAATGAGGACTACAGCTCTTTGGTCCCGACCGGGACGGACCATCCCGACCGGGACGGACCCACCATCCCGACCGGGACGGCCTGGCAGTGGCACCCTCCAAAGTGCACTTCATCCCCGACGGGATGAGGTGCATACCCGTCGGGGATGAGTCTTGTAGGCCTCCAATATGACCCTTTTGGCTCCTCCTTGCTTCATATGAACTTCTCATCGATTCTCGGGACTCGGGATCGGGTCTCGGGACTCGGGATTGGGTCCCAAGGTCTCGGGGTCGATTCCGAAGCATCGAGTCATCGTTCCTCCGCTTCGTTGGCTCCGAAAAGTGTATGTATTGAGTCGGAATCGCTCCAACTCTTCATGAATGGTCTCGGGAACCTGAAACGAACTAGAGGGAGCATAAGTAGCCCATAAATCGCTCCCAAGGAGCGATTATACAAGGAAAAAGGGACCAAAACACTACGAAATGAGCACTACAAACTACACTTATCAACTCCCCCACACTTAACCCTTACTCGCCCTCGAGTAAGCACATACTAACTACTATACTAGCCGAATGGGTATTAGCGCACCCTACGCCCTTTCAACTCACGCGAGTGCACTTAGAGGAAAAGTGCACTCCGCAAGGCAAGTCGGGTCTTGCGACAAAACTGCGGATGCAACCGGACACAAGGCACAAAAACAAACAAGCACACAAACGAACACACAAAAGGTTACACCCAAAGGAAAAACAAATACCGCTTCCCTCAAACAAGCGGTGAAAGAAGCACCGGTTTAGGACTCAAGGCAAGTGACAACGTTCCCAAGCTAGCAATACAAACCGAGGTGGACTAAACCCTAATAGTATGACGACAAAGCAACAAAAA
The DNA here is from genome assembly GCA_958450325.1 of Agrostemma githago. Taxonomy (NCBI): domain Eukaryota; kingdom Viridiplantae; phylum Streptophyta; class Magnoliopsida; order Caryophyllales; family Caryophyllaceae; genus Agrostemma; species Agrostemma githago. The sequence goes on from OY288249.1 coordinate 46,174,414, forward strand.
CGTTGGTAACTTACCTCGGTTCCTCCTAACCTTCTAAGAACGTACTACGGGACGATCGGCGGGATGGAAAAAGGATGAACCACGGTGTTAGTCGACACTGTAGGTAAGTGAGGCCCCGCCCCCTTTAGCAATGAGCCAAGAGGGTCGTCCCATGTTCGAAACCGCCTAACTAGTCCAAGTAAAAAGTGAAAAACATGCAAAATGAGGGAAGACCGACTAATGCCGCTATCATCCTTCCTCGGGACTCGGTCCTTTGGTAGGCTCTTCACGGCAAAAGTCGGAAAAAGGCTTATTTTGAGAGGTGGGGATTATTTTTTGTGAATCGGATTTTCTTTTGGCATTTTCTCTTTTCTTTTGCATTTTTGCCTTGTTTTGCCATGCCATTCTTTTTCTTCTTTTCTATTTTCTTTTTGGCTTTTGTGCCTTTTCTTTTTCTTCATTCTTTTCTTTCTTTCATTTTCTTTCTTTTTCTTTTCTTTGCCCTTTTTGGCAAGATTAGGCTTTTTGGCATTTCTTTGTATGACAAGAAAGACGAATCAACAATTTGCAAATTTATTGTGTGGATATGTGTGGGAGGTAGGTAAATGGGTGAGTCGGGACTGCGCATTCCCTTCAAACCCACAAAAAGGGGAGAAAACTTGGACTAATCAAACGATCCTAGACACGGTCACCTAAGGGACGAGACTCGGTAACCAAGGCCTTTTCACACCGTGGGTGGTCAGAATGGTCAAAATGCAAATCCCGAAGTAAATCCCTAGTAAGCTAGGTGGACTCAAGGTAAAGGACCAACGAAATCATTGATTTAGGGTCATTCTACTAGATTAAAGTCCAAGACTCGATTTACACTACTAGGAAGGGAGCATATGCACTCACACACTAACCTCTAAACCGGGTTTTCGAAAACCATTTACACACAAGACACACAACAAAACACAAAACAAAGACTCGACAAAAACAAAAGAAAACAAGAAGCAAAAGCAACAAAACAAGAGCAACACAAAACAAACACATAAAGAACACAAACACCACCCCTATCATCAAACAAGTCTCCAAATCCACCACAATCTTTACAAAGCTCCTCCCGAGCACACTTCATCACAAAGCTCCTCCAAACTCCGCAAGAGGTAAAGAAGAAAAAGGGATAAAGATGATACCGGAAGTCTTGAAAGCTCTCCAAAGCTAATGGCGATTAGGCAACCTATAAAGAAAAGAGGGGGGCAAAACACACAACAAAACAAATATACGACACAATGACACAAAAGGAAAACACACAAAAGGAAAATCTTTTTTTTTATTTTTGTGAAATTTTTTTTTCAAATTTTTAGGGTTTTTAAAGATTTTTTGGAAAAACTACGAAAATAAAACTAACTATGCTAGAATATCGCTCCCCCACACTTAAGTCGAGCCATGTCCTCATGCTCGACCGTAGTGCATGGAGCACAAAAGAAAAGAAACTACGAAAATAAAGCTAAAAACCAAAAAGTGGGGAAAAGGGTAGAAGGCGTCCGGCCGGGGTGTAATCAAGTCACCATGGGCCGAGACAAGAAAAAGATATGGAAGGGGGAAGAAAATAAAAAGAAGGAAATAAAAGGAAATGGGAGGGGAGGACTAGGTGTAATCAAGTCACCTAGCCCGGATTCCGCCTAAATCCGACTAAATCCAACAAAAAAGATGAAAATCTTGAAAATTTTGGATTTTGAAATGACTCTCGATGTAGTCACGTCATCGAGAGTCGGGAGCAAGCATACCAAGGCCTCGAAGGCCACCATGACACAAATGAAAAGAGGGAAAGGGAATAAACAAAGAAGACAAGCTATAAAAACGGAAAAGAGAGGATAGTTGTCGTACCATACGGTTACCAACTCACTCGCTCCATCGTCTCGTAAGTCAAAATAGGCACTTAGCTTGTCCAAGTCGACGTTATTCCTCTCCAATTGCGATCCGGTTCCATGGTTGGGGTACAAATGCAAAATGAGGTGGGTTCTTGATGCAAAAGTCGGTTTGAAGTGAATAGAAAGTGAGGTGAAAGCGTGTATGTGAGGTGCAAAGGTCATACAATGAGAGGAAGGATATGTAGGGAGGTTGGGAGGGGGTATAAAGTGGTTGGGTGGTCTCAAACAACGAAGAAAAGAGCCAACGGAGGACAAGGGGTCCATCCCGGTCGGGATGGGTGGTCCCGGTCGGGATGGCTGTCTCGTCCCGGTCGGGAAGACCTCGTCCCGGTCGGGACGGACTGCCAGTGAACCCAACTTTTGCGTACCTCATCCCGGTCGGGATGGCATCCTTCCCGGTCGGGATGGGCCTTCCATCCCGGACGGGATGACCTCTTCTAGGTCGGGAAGAGTCTCCAAACCCTCTATAGCTCCCAAAAGCTCGAACCGAGCTTCAAAAACCGACTTCCCTTCACACAATCCAAGCTTCAACAATGACCGCTCTTCCCTAGGAATCACTTGCACTTCACACCTATCACACTAAACTCAAACAACACATCAAATTCCCTCCCTCACAACGCTCATCAAACATCCAAATAATCAAGAATTTCACAAAAGCAAACAAACTATAAGGGAAAGAGATATATACAAAGAGACGGTTCTTGTGGAACTCCGTCAAACCAAGGTGGTACTTTCTTCAATCTTTTTCAACACCCAAAACTAGTTCCATCTCCATCAAGGGCACGAAGGAACAAGTCAAAGGCCCTAGCAAAGTCTTCAATCAAGCTAGTAACATAAGCATCCACAAACCAAGGTTCTTCATGACCTTGTCTCGACGTTCCCGGGGCATCCCGATCTACTAAGTTCAATGGCTTGAACTTGTACTTTCGATCCTTCGGTATATACCCAAACGTCCATCTATCCTCATGTGGCCCCAAGGGAGGCTCATCTTCATCCTTTTTGCTCTTCAACTTGTCATTAAACCCATGACATGGGCTCTCATCCTCCTCCAAATCGGAGTCATCATCCTCAAGTACATAAGAGTACTTCTTCAAGCTTTGTCCCAACTCTCCCCCTAGATCGGTGTCTTTAGTGGCTTGGATCATGTTGCATGACTCATCATTAGTAGGCGAAGTGTTTCCGTGAAGTCAAACACTAACTTCTCTTCGCCTAGCTCGAAAGTGATCCTACCATTCTTCACATCGATCATAGCACCGGCGGTATGTAGAAATGGGCGCCCAAGAATAATGGGAGTGTTGGCATCTTCCGGCATATCGAGCACGATGAAGTCAACCGGAATGAAGAACTTACCGATCCTCACCGGCACATCCTCTAGCATCCCCAATGGTCGGTTGAGTGAACTATCGGCCATTTGGAGCGTGATAGAGGTACTTTTGAGCTCCTTCATCCCAAGTCGGCAACAAATGGAGTAAGGAATGATGCTTACACTCGCACCCAAATCACATAAAGCTCTTTCAATCTTGTAATGCCCTATGGTGCAAGGGATCGAGAACCTACCCGGATCCTTCAACTTTGGAAGCGTAGAACCTTGAATGAGCTTGCTCACCACCCTTGTGAATGCGATGGTCTCTTCCTTGTCGACGGATCTCTTCCTAGCCAATATTTCTCGCATAAATTTTCCGTATGCCGGGATTTGGGTAAGTAGCTCGGTGAATGGGACACTCACATCCAACTTCTTCACTATGTTAAGGAACTTGTCATATTGAGTGTCCACCTTAGTCTTCATTTGCCTTGATGGGAAAGGCAACTTTACTTGATATTTATTCGGCTCAATCGGGGTGGGCTCTTCAAATGACACTTTATTTTTACCCTTATCTTTAGCTTGAGGTGTGGTTTGCTTGTCTTGTTGAGGTTTCTCAACCTCCCATAAGACTTGCTCCTCCGTTGGATTATCAAGGGTTGAGCTTTCTTGAGTTGGAGGTGGCATCTTTCTTGTCGGTTCTTGCATTGGCTCTTGCTCACTCGGGAATGGGGGGGAGTCATAAGATGTACCTCTCCTTGTGGTGATGGCATTGACATGCTCAAAAGTCGGAGTTACACCTTGAGGGGGTAATTGCCCTCTTTGTCTTGAGGAACTTCCCGATGCAAGTTGTGCCACTTGATTTTCAATCATCTTCATGTGAGTTTTCATTTCCTTGTTTTCCATTAAAATTTGATTAATGGCTCCTTGTTGTGACATTTGTGCATCTAATTGCCTCTTTTGCAATTCATGAGTCTCCCTATAGATATCCACCATTTGTTTTTGCATGTCGAAATCCCGTGGTGGTGATGATGGATTATGCGGTGTATTGGTGAGAGCTAAGGGAGTACCATAGTCATGAATAGGAGACCGGCTCCTAGGCTTGCTTTGTTGTTGATTTCCTTGAGTTGCTTGATGTTGACGGTTCCCTTGGAACCCCTGAGAATTGCCTTGATTAAGGCCTTGATTGTTGCCATGGTTGTGGTTTTGATAGCCTTGGTTGAAGTTCCCTTGTTGGAACCCTTGATTGTTGTTGAATGAACCTTGGTTACCTTGCTTGAAGTTGTTGAAAGGTCTTGAGTTGCCTTGGTAACCTTGGTTGTTGTCCCTTAAGGGAGGTGGAACATAAGGACGATGTTGTTGTTGGTGTTGAAGAGCTTGTTGTTGAGGGACTTGATTGGAAGCTTGGTATTGATTAGAATAGGAAGTACCTTGCTTGAATGCTTGAAAGGCATTCACTTGCTCAATACTCCCTCTACAATTCATAGGGTCATGACCAACGATTCCACAATTATCGCACATCCCATAATAAGGCAAAGGAGGTGCAAATCCTAAAGCATTCACTTCATAAATCGAGGCTTGGTTGGAGGAACCGATGCTTTGGACTTGAGTGAGGTGGCCTTGAAGTTTCTTGTCAATGGATTCCATGTGTGTCTTCAATTGAGCCCCAAGGTCAATGCTTAATTGAGTTATAGCATCAACCTCGTGCCTACCTCCTCGGTTTGCCTTCCTAGGCCTAGAGTATTGCGAATTATGCACCGCCATCTCTTCGATTCTCGCCCAAGTTTGGTCATCATCGACCTCGGTGAACCTACCATTGGAGCCCATATTAAGTATAGTTCTTGAGTCCTCATAAAGACCGTTCCAAAATTGTTGGACCAAGAACCATTGTGAAAGTCCATGATGGGGGCACGATCTAACCAAAGACTTGAACCGCTCCCAAGCTTCATATAAACTCTCCTCATCCCGTTGTTGGAAACCGGTGATGGAGGCTCTAAGCAAATTAGTCTTCTCCGGAGGGTAGAAAGTTTGGTAGAATGCCAATGCAAGTTTCTTCCAAGTGTCGATGCCCATGGTTGCCCTATCGAGACCTTTAATCCATTGCTTCGCTTTTCCAATGAGAGAAAATGGAAATAAAACCCATCGGATTTGATCTTGTGTAACCCCGGGTTGAGAGATAGCGTCGCAATAATCGGAGAAAGTCTCCATGTGTTGGTGCGGGTCTTCGGTGGGCAAACCACTGAATTGGTTCCTTTCCACAAGTTGGATGAAATGGGTCTTGGCCGTAAAATTTCCGGCATAAGCGGCCGGTAGAGCATTGGGTCCCGGCAAGACGTCTTCCGTGAATGTGGAGTGGGAGGAAAACTTCGGCATTATTGGATGTAAGGGAGAAGATGGTGTAGACGGAGTTGATGTAGATGTAGATGGGGAACTAGGACTAGAATCTCCAAAGGGATTGGTGAAATTCCCTTCGGCCGTCTCTCGATATGCTTCCTCACTATCGCTTCCTTGAGCTTGCTCTTGATGGGTATTGCTTGCACTTGGTTGAGAGATCCTAACCCGGTTAATCGTCCGTTGGCGAAAAGCTCGAAAAAGCCTCTCCGGCTCTGGATTAAAGAGAAAGGATTCGCCTCCCCGCCTAGGCATACACTACACACTAGAACAAACGTGAGAACACCTAGTGCTTTATGGGCACTAGGTAACGACAATAAGCAAGCAACACTAGAGACAAAGAGAAAAGAAAGCTAAGGAATCAAGAAAAACTAGAGAATATTCACAAGAGATTATAGAAGGGCACAAAGGAGGGTAACTAAGTCTAGAAATAAGCAAACAAAGTCTAAACAATGCACCGTCCCCGGCAACGGCGCCAAATTGATGGTGGGATTTGTCGTGGATCCCGCCACCAATTAAATAACCGGCTAAGACCTAGTGGGTAGCTAGGGTAAGTCGGGTCGTGTCCACGGAGACGGTATTGCAAGGTTTAGACTAAATCGGCCTAAAACAAGACTATGCTACCAAACAAACACAAAGAGCTAATAATTGATGAATTAAGATGAGGGAAGGAGAAAGTAGACTAATGATGAGCTATGATGAACTAGACTATCAAATGCTAACTAAACACAAGCCATCTATCAAACTAAGAGAAATGCTAAACAATGCTAATGATCCAACTACTAACAACCTAAAGAAATGATGATTAACTAACAAGATGAATCAAATGTGGAAAAGAGGGAGTGGGTTAGGTCGGGTTCATAAGTGTAGTAGGGTGACTTGGGTCGATTAAGGGTGTAGGTGCCTCCTAATTGCTAGGTTCGGTCCGGGCGATAGCAACTTAAACCGATGTCGAAGACAATGCTCAACATGTCCACACACAAAGCAAACAATGGGTAGAAGAAAACTAGCATGAGAAGCATGGCCACTACAACTCATACAAGCATATCAACAAACACATGGTATGCCAAATATGTGACTAACAATAAAGAACCATCCTTTACCCCTAATCAAACCCTAATCACCCATAATCTACCCTTAATCCCCCTACTAACCCACAAGATATCTACTCACTCATAGTCAAAGAAAAACCAACATCAATAAGAAAGAAACACAACATCATAACCCTAACACTCTTCATCAAGAACAATAACAATCAAAAACAACAAACACTAAATAAAGATGCAAACTTGAGTAAACAACAATAAACAAGAGTAAAGGAAGATTATACCAACACTAGGATGAAGAAAAGATGCAATCTTGTATAAATAAGAAACCCAAAATAATCCCAAGGTTGTCAAGCTTGGAAAGATCTTCAAGTGCCCTCTTAATACAAGAACTAGTTACAACTCTAATTAACTAAGATTAGCTAATGATTAAAGGAAGATTAAACTAATGAGGGGAGAGTTTAAACTAGGGTTTATATGATGTAGAGAGACTTAAGAGAGGCTAAACTAATGTAAGATCCATAAACAATACAAGAGGGAAGTATTTATAGGGTTACAAATGGAAGGGAGAAGAAAGAAAGAAATGCGGACTACATCTCTTTGGTCCCGACCGGGACGGACCATCCCGACCGGGACGGACCCACCATCCCGACCGGGACGGGTTGGTCCCGACCGGGACGGCCTGGCAGTGGCACCCTCCAAAGTGCACTTCATCCCCGACGGGATGAGGTGCATACCCGTCGGGGATGAGTCTTGTAGGCCTCCAATATGACCCTTTTGGCTCCTCCTTGCTTCATATGAACTTCTCATCGATTCTCGGGACTCGGGATCGGGTCTCGGGACTCGGGATTGGGTCCCAAGGTCTCGGGGTCGATTCCGAAGCATCGAGTCATCGTTCCTCCGCTTCGTTGGCTCCGAAAAGTGTATGTATTGAGTCGGAATCGCTCCAACTCTTCATGAATGGTCTCGGGAACCTGAAACGAACTAGAGGGAGCATAAGTAGCCCATAAATCGCTCCCAAGGAGCGATTATACAAGGAAAAAGGGACCAAAACACTACGAAATGAGCACTACAAACTACACTTATCATGTACTTACAATTATGTGGGCAGCCTTGTATATGTCAGAATTTTCATAGTTGTTGTGTAGGTGATGGTCCAGCACATCAATCGTTCTGCTCTTTAAGTTGACACAAATGCAGGCAAAGTACCCATGGAGGTTTACCGGAACAAATATTAGGTCAGCTTCCAAGTTCACAACTCTGCCGCAATCATTAATAAATATGTCCCAGAACTTGAAGAGCTTGTCTCGTAGGCCGTCTAGTGGTGTGGCGTGGTCGAAAGTCTCAATGAGGTTGGTGATTACCTGTGGTAGAAATCGAGATTTTAGTAATCCGGTTCAAATTAAGTTGGGGGTTGAAGTTGAAGACTTTGATAGTTGAAGTGACGTTCGTGTTGCGTTGAAGTGAAAGTAATTACTGTACAGACCTTGGTCTGAAGTGTCGATGTAATGGAACTGAAGTTCAAAATTTTATAGAATGAATTTTTGTTTAGACCTAAAACTGATGTGCTGACGTAACAATGTTAAAGTGGCGAGAATTGTGTACTGAAGTTTCATTTTGTAGTGGTAATGTGTCCCAAAAAGTGAAGTCATAGAAATGACGGTTGAAGTTATGTTATAGAACTTCTGAAGTTGTGAATGTCGTGATTAAGATTTGAAATGTTGGTGTACTTTCGTTGAAGTTACGTTCTTACAACTTTGAAGTTTTATTCACAGAACAATATTTCTTACTGGAGTTTATAACCTTTGTATTTGAAGTGACGTGTGTGTTCTACAGAAGTCCGTAACCTAAAACTGTTGTGCTGATGTAACAATGTTAAAGTTAAGAATATGTGTAGACACCCGTATTTTGACTGCCAGGTGTCTATGGTAGTTTCCAAAAAACACCCGATGATGATCGGACGCTAACGTGTTTCTATGCGCTCGGATACGGGCTCATTCCATTAATCGCTGGCTAACACACTTACAGAGTACAAATCTCACAAAATCAACCTCGAATCCAGGCCCAGCGGACCGTTCCGAGCCAAACAAGACTAATTTGGGCCAAAACCGACACCGGAATTAAAACCGACTTTTTGCGATTGGGTCAACCCTGGTCAAGGTCGTTTCCGAGACATACAAAACAACCATTCACAACATCAAAAGTCCAACTCAAGAAGCAAAACCAACAGTCCATCTTCAGACGGGCCATCAGGTCAAGTCCGTCAAGGCAAAACCCTAGACACCAAAGTGCATGACCATGCCTATATAAACACCCCCATGCAACACACTTTCACACATTGAAAAAAACCCTAGAGCAACCCTACACACACATACAACATCTATTACAAACCCTAATCAAACCCTAGCAATTCTACACTAGCAAAAAAACCCTAAACCTAGTTTTAGGAATCAATCCCGAGCCACCATAACTTAACCTCCATAAAACCTCGAAGACTCTTGTGTTAAAGCCACGGTTACGAGTTCGATCCGAGACAAGAACATGTAGGTTGAGGGTGTCAAAACCCCGTTCTCTCCTTCTTCTCTTCCTCTCGTCATCTTCTTCGCTTTTTCTTACTTTTTTTTTTTTTTTTTTTCTTTATTGCATCATAATATCGATAATACTAATACAAAACATTAAAATACTTATCGATTTGTGTCGAATAAGAGGGGTATCGGAATAAGGAAACACGAATATACAAGTGTACTGCACACAACGTTGACGGTCGCTTGTTCCAATACCCCGATTATTTGATTATTGAGATAAGTTAACTTAAACAATATTTTTTTTATTTCGTTTGCATCATTATCATTAGTCGTATATTTACATTATTTTTCAAAAACAAGCATTATATTTAATAAGGGTCGAAATCCGTTGATGCGGATCCGACATCAAACAATTCGCAAGAATTAATTATGATGTCGGGATGCGGAGGGAATCAAGTCGAGTTTTTTTAATTAAAGTATCGATCTATTAGATTCGATACCAATTCCATAATTGGATGTCGAATCTAATGATTTAGTCAAATAAATTAATTAACACGATTTTCGTTGATGCTAATATAGATGTCCTCTAATTCAATTGGATTAATTACGACATTAATAAACGCGGAGAAAATTTATATCGTGCTAGTTAATTTAAAACGACTTACATTATTTTCTTTATTTTTTCACTCTAGTATTCCATATCGATTCCATAATCGGATATGGGATATAACGAGCATCAAAATCAAAATCGAGTATAAATTATTCCAAGTATTTAATATCGATTTCATAATCGAATATTGAATACGACGAATATCGAAAATATTAAGTCTAGTGCAAATTACGCAATATTTGTACGCGATTTAATAAAATCATCAATTTTCCGAAGAAAACAATTTCGCTCTTTTTTATTATTATTCTTCGAACATCATTTTTTTAGACAAAACATTTTTTTAGACCTCGATATATTTTTCCTTGACCTCGGTCAACACGTGTTAATCCATCACGTGACCTACTATTCTTTCCAAAATCATGCATTCATCACATCTATATCTTTATTCAATTTATTACTCGTTACATCGTTACTAACGGTTTGATTGTTTCTTTTGTCGATTTTTGTCGTTTATTTTATTTTACTAAAATGAACCCACATGCTAAAATTCCACTTTGACGTAGAATTAATTGCATTAAATCGACATAGAAACCCTTTTCAATTCCATTCACATGTTTAGGGAAAATAATCTTTGCATATCTTTTTCCCGTTCAATTAACGCGCGTATTGGAAAGTCATTCGAATTCTTAGTAGAGGCCGCTAATGTGCGGGCGGGGTTGGGTGTCCTTTGTGGGCTTCCCAACACGTACCCTCACCCCTTACTCAGAACCTCGGTTTCCGGATGCCCGAAACCGTTGGCGCACGAGAGTCATTCAATACACAATATCCGATAATGTCGGTATTGGTATCAAATGCAAAGGGACGAGCCCGATAAACTCTGACATCGGAAATGGGCCGTATTTTGTATACGGACCACTACGACATAGAGTGGGCTCGAATGGTTCCGAATAACCACAAAATTCGGTGGCGACTCCACATAGACCTAAATTTCAATTCGATCCATTCTCATATGGAGATTCATTCGCCTACCCAAACCCGCGCGTGGCCGCGTCGGGGTGGACCTATGTCATGTCCACAATATGGTTCTACAGAATATGGTTTTCATTGATGTGACTTGAGATTTTCATTTAACTGAAGTTTACAACCTATGTAGATGAAGTGTCGTGTGTGTAGTACTGAAAACTGAGGTGGCGATGTGTTGAAGTTGAAGTTGCAAATATTGTGTACTGAAGTTTCCTTCTGTAGTGGTAATGTGGCACAAGTTGAAGTTGTAGACATGACAGTTGAAGTTATGTTATGTAAGTTCTGGAGTTGTGAATGTTGTGGTTCAGAGTTGAAATGTTGGTTTACTTCTCTTGAAGTTGTTCAGAGTTGAAATGTTGGTTTACTTCTCTTGAAGTTACGTTCTTACAACTTCGAAGTTTTATATTTCACACTTGAGGTTTTCATTTAACTGAAGTTTACAACCTATGTAGTTGAAGTGTCGTGTGTGTAGTACTGAAAACTGAGGTGGCGATGTGTTGAAGTTGAAGTTGAAGTTGAAAATATTGTGTACTGAAGTGTCCTTCTGTAGTGGTAATGTGGCACAAGTTGAAGTTGCGGACATGACAGTTGAAGTTGTGTTATGTAAGTTCTGGAGTTGTGAAAGCTAAATGAGTGTTGAAGTTACGTTCAAGAATATCTGAAGTTGCGAATGTTGTGGTTAAGAGTTGAAATGTTGTTTTAGTGGGATGAAGTTACGCTCTTACAACTCTAAAGTTTTCTATTTCATAACATTGTTATAAGTTTTATAGTTTTAGTGCTGAAGTTACGTCGTTATATACTTGAAGTTATGAATTTGATATTTGCAACTAGGTGACGTTACATATATGTTATGTGCTGGTTTCGTGGATTTGAAATTGCATTGTTGCAATTTTGAAGTTATATATTTCACAGATGAATATTTAATGGGGTTGAAGTTGAAAATGTTGGCTACTGAAGTTGAAAATGTTGTCAACTGACGTTCACTTCTGAAGTGTTAAAATTATGAAGCTGATTATGTTACAAGGTCTAGATATGACAGTTGAAGTTATGTTCAAAAACGTTTGAAGTTATAACTTTCATGGTTAAGAGTTGAAGTATTGCTCTAACAGTAGATAACTTTGAAAGTTAAGAAAACTGAAGTATTTAATTTCGTTAAGAAATATGAAGTTACGTTCTGGCACTCCGTAAGTGCGGAGTTGTGTTGTTCGCATTCATATAATAGTGAGCTAAATGTAAGGTCTGCAGAATAGGCTTACCGAGTGTCGTATCCCCAAGTATGTCCTCTTTGGGAGATTTTCGTCAACTTCATCAGATGCGGATAAGTAGTATTGACCAGCATTCCACCACGGAGGAATCCATGTCGGTGTCAGGGAGTATTGTCAGTATATCCCTCCGAGTTAGAAGAGCGTCCTTCCCGTAATATGCTAGCAGGTCACTGTAATTGAGAAAATGCATAGTGATGTAGTCGTCGGCAGTGATAAACAAATACAGTCGAAGCATTGAAAAAAAAAGGATGTGGGGAAAAAGTACTCGATTTCGTATTTGTACTCGTGCAGTAGGCTGAAATCTGCTGCGTGCTTTCGTAAATTGGGGAGGGTGCTGAGTAGTTGCTGGTTGTCCCGGCAGAACTTTGACACAACGATGGCTTTTACGTCTACATCTCCGACCTCCAAGCTGCAACCTAGACCATCCCCACCCCCGATTTTGCGGCTACGTAAGGAGGACATTGTGTTCTGATTTGGTGAGTCAGGTTGTGGGGATACGGGGGGCGTCGGCTTCTCGATCCATGGTCGTTTCGATGACGTCTCCGGACGTTCAGTCACTCTCTTCGATGACAATACCGTCTTCGAATTTGCGTTGGCAGCAGTCTGTTCTTCATCTGGAATGTGGTTTCCAGCCTCAAGACCCGGAGTTCTGTCCAGGTTTGTATTGTCGACAATGTCGCCTGCATCACGTAAAAGGAAAAATGAATTAATTGTCGTCATTTATTTTACATACCAGTGTTGTCGTTTTGGGACGTACCACCTGCAGCCTCAGGACCCGGATTTCTTTGCAGATTTGTATCGTCCGCAATGTCACGCAATACCTCCCTCAACACCGCGTCTGACCCCTCATAATTCCCTTCGGACCCGGAGTTTCCGTTGTTGTTTTTGTAGATGCTTCACCAACGAAGCGCCTCGCTAGGTCACATACTTTGTCCACGTAACGGTGGAGTTCCTCGTTCGCCCAGAACGACTGCGATGGACCTGGCTACAACTCGCTAAAACGGGTCATTGACAATACCTTAATTCTTTTCGCTATTTCCCGGACCACACCTATAACACCCCTGATTTTATGAATTTAAATTAAATTAAAATTTTGCTCGTATTATTATTTTTACGATTTAACTCGTAATTCTTAAAATTATTATAAAACGAATTTATTATTTAATCGTTTCAAACTCCTAAAATTCTATTTGATTCGGAAACACTTCTTATATTTAAAACATATTTTTAATTCTGTTTCGATTTATTTTATACAATTAATTTTAATTCTTATCGAAAATCTATTTTGACCATTTAAATTCTAAATTTTGTTTATTTATTTATTTATTTATATTTAAGCTCGAATTTCTATTTTCGATTCGAAATTCATTTATAATAAGTTCGTCAAAACATTTATTGCATTTCCTCGAGAAATCAATGTAATTCACTTTATTGAAAATTTATTTTTTTTATCGGGAAATACTATTAACGTCTAATTATTTATAAGTCTCGTTTTCGTCCCGAATACTTTATTTACTCATTTTATTTGACGGCCCGATTATTTATTTAATTCTATTAACTCGTTTTTTATTCAACTCGTGGGTCAGTCAACTTAGTTACGAAATTCGTTTCTCACCCGATTCATTTAATCAATTCATTTTTTTTTTCTAACCCACTTCATTTTGGTTTTACCTTTTGACTACTATTTTCCACCGCTTCCCCTGCTTACATTCTACTTTTATGTGACCCTCCACCTCTTGGTTCCACTAATCCTCTCGTTTTCTTTTTTTTTTAACGTGTTCAGCTCCCTTTAATTCCCTGTCAACGCTCGCCATACACGCACACCTTCCCTTCCTTTTCCTCTCTTCTTCCTTTCATAACTCGCCATCATCATCAACCTTCAACTCTTTGTTCGTCAGTCCATCATCATCGTTCCTGTTGGTTGATGCTCACACTCGATACCGTTGCTGCTATTAATCGTGAGATTTCTGTTCCTTTCTTCTTCCTCTTCTTAATTCATCTTTTCTAAATCGTTTTGTGCCTGGGTTCGCTGCTGCTGCTGCGTTTTCTTCTGCTGTTGCGTTTGTACGGTTGCTGTCCGTGAGTTTTCGTCAATTATTGCTGTGCTCGTTATTTTATTCGTCATTGCTGCCGCTTATTGCTGTTCGTATTCCTTCTTCTTCTCTTTTGTTCTTCGACCTGAGTTTGCTGCTCCTTGTGCGGTTATTGTGGTTGTGATCCTTGTTGCTGTTACGTTTTCTCTTCTGCCATTCGTTGCTGTCTTTTATCGACTAGATCCCTGTTTCTTCTTCCTTGTTCTGGTGCTCATCCTCTCTATTTCTCTCCGCTGTTGATGATAGTACTAGTGTTGTTTCGCTGAGTTTTGTTCGGCTGTTGTGTCGTAACATTCTGCAGAAGTTGCCGGTGTACTGTGAACCCTATGCTCTTCTCTTCTTTTTCTTGTTCTTCTTATGCTGCGTTTTTGTCGATTCTTTCTCCCTCTGCTGCTGTACGTTCTTAATTCGTACCCCTGTTTTGTTCTGCTACTGTTGTCTGCGTGTTGCTGCTGTTATGTTTTATCAGTGTCTGTTCGTGTTTCCCTTCTTATTCTCCTTCTTCCCCTTCATCTCATCTTGATTTCATTCGTTTGCTGTTGTTTGTTCTGTTACCGGTGCTGCTACATCTCCTTTTGTCGCGGTGTTACGTGCTTCGATTTTATGTCGCTACGGTTTCTCTTGTTTACTTCATCTTGTTTACTACTTCTTATTTCTCTCCTTCCTTTTCCCGTGTCTCGTTTTGGTATCGTATCCTACTTGGTCGATAATGATTCTCTCTTCCTCTCCTCGGTTTTTGCCTTGCATCGTCCTCCATGTTTCTTCCGTTTTTTTTTCCAATCTTGTTTAATTCCGACTCTCCTGCTTTTGTCTTTGTGCATTCTCGTTCTCGTTGGTGCATCGGAGTTTTGTGAAGAACAAGTTTCCGAGTCGATTTTTGGACTATTGGAGTTTGTGAGCTTGGACTAATCAAGGTTGAGTACGTGATCGTTTCGGATGCCGACCGAAGGTAACTTTAGGACGTTACTTGATTTTATATCGTATGTTTGAGTAGTAGTATGTAGTAAATATTTTAACTCCGGTTTTCTATTTTTTTTTAGCTATTTATTATTGCTAATTATATTAATTTTGAATCGTATACGTTATCAGTATTTTTATAACTTTCGATATCGTTTTATAAATCCTTAGTAATTTAATTATTTACGATCGTTATAATATTTTGTTAGTTATCGTGACACTAGTAACTAAATAATAACTATTTCATATTTTCTTCATATTACGTTAATTTTATAATTTTAACTCAGAATCGTATTTTTATATTATAATCGAGATTTGTATGCTCGTTCAATAAATTAATTTTCGTTTTACGATTTATACTAATAAATGAGAAAATAGTCGATTTAGTTTTAAATATATTTTTAGTCGAGACTATTTTCACTAATAATTTCCGATTGACTATTTTTATTAAAATCCGTATTATTTATTAATAAAAGCTATTTATTAAAAGTAATTTGAAATCTTTGTAACTCTCATTTCATTTATAAAACTCGTTGACCCAATCAATTTTGATATTGTTTTTCTTAAAACATCTCTTTTCTAAAATTTATAGTTTTAACTCGATTTCTTAATTATTTATAGAATACTATACACTGACGTGTTATATTTTATTTATATTTTCAGTAATGAATTTAGAAATATATTAAAGTTACTATAACGACGATAATAATAAAATGTTAATTTCGTTAGAAATGATATTTTTAATACATTTCACTAATTTTAACAACTTACGTATTTTCTATAAGATTATTTCTATTTTAAGTAAATTTCTAAAATTAGTAAGTTTCTATTTATAGAAATTTTTCCTTTTTATATAAAATGTTTATTCATTTTATCCTCATATTGTTATATTGATTATATCTTTTGAATATCGATAATGGCTGTTTTGGAGTTATGGAATGAGGACAAGTGTATGGGTAGAGTAATACAGTCTAGGGTATACGTTTTGCCATCAACTATAAAGCTGGTGTGTCTATGTTGAGACACATTGGTCGTTGAACTGAGCATGGTTTGTGTCCAGGAGTGTGTATATTTTGACCTTAAACTTAGATATCGCATCGTGTAAGTCGCGTCGGGTTGAACTGGATATGGTTTGTATCCAGGAGGGGTGTGCACTACTTAAACCAGGACCTCGCTGCATGCAGTCCTGTTATAGTTGAGTTGCCTAGTTAGAGACCGAAGTCTAATTTGTTTTGACTAAGTTCTCGAAGCTAGTTTGAGTATTATCCTAGTGAAAGTCTATTCCGTTGCACTGATTGATTTTCATAACGTCATTTTTGAATATTATTATTATGGATTGATATTGACTTGCAGGTTTGCAAATGCTTTAAGTTTCGCTGAAAACTTATTTTTATTATATCGTTTTAATGTTTTCTCATTTTTATTATTTTGATATAGTAATACTATTATTTTTCCATATGATATAATATGGCTGGGAGAACGTCCGAGTTACTCCCCACTGACGTGGCTGTTATGTTTTTAACATGACAGATATTTGCTGCTGGGTTTTGGGTGTGAGCTAGCGAGTAGCGTGGATCCTACTCTTTCTTCATTCGTATAATTTATGGATTTGTATAAACCTGTTTGGAGATTTTACTTTTAGCCCTTTTGTAAAAAGAGACCTTTGTATTGACTTACCATTTCTTTTAATAAGATATAGTTTGTCAGTGTGTTTCAATCCCAACTCTACAGTGTTTCCGCCACTGTATTGCGTTAGATTTTCTAGGGGATTACAGTTGGTATCAGAGCATTGTTGCTCCCGACGCTTACACCTGATTTTAGGAAAAATACCAGTAAATGAGTTAAACATTAAACAAATATTAGTGAGAGATGGGTAGAAACAAAAATAAGGACTTAACTGTTAGGGTTACGTGTTTTTGTAACTCAATGACTAGCATTGGATATTTGTTTCTTTTGTCTGGAAGAAGATGAATGAACAAGATGTTGTCATGATGCTGCTCCAGATCGGAACAAGACCTGCTTAGAGCTCTCAACGCCTGCTGACTCGAGTGGACAACCTGGTGCTCCAAGAAAAATGCTGATGGTGACTTTTCATCTCCGTTTATGTTTGCTTAAGCTACAGGCTAGATGATCAAGAGTAGATTCCTGTTCCATGATGTTGCAGTAGATCTAGATGGAGCGACTCAAGACTTGTGTGTTCGTTCCTCTACCAGAAGATGAAGATATCCCGCGAATTTCTTTGTGGGACCTTGGTGGCCCGAAGTTTCTCTTCTCGTTTAAGGTCTTATTTATCTTGAATCTTTGATTCTTTTCTTCCTTCCTCTACTTCTTCCAATTCTTCTCTTATATATTCTCATCTTCATTTGCTTGGTGAACCCTTGTTCTATTCTGCTATTACCATCTATCCCCTTGAGATTCTTTGGTTTGACTGAATTCCGTTTCAGTGGACCCCGTTAAAAGTTATAGATGTTTGAGGTTTGGTAAATCCTTGTTACATGGTTTGAGGATTGTGAGTTATATCTTGTTATCTATCTTAGTACGCTTTTGAGGATCGATTTGAATGATAGATTGTCGATTAATGGAATTAGGTTGGTACATTAAACACAGAACCTTGAGTTATAGATTACTTTGATTATTTTGGAGTACTTAGAGTTGAATATATTTTGGAGTAGTAAGAGTGTGTCATATTTGATGGATACCTAGTACCTAACCTAGAACCGAACTAAGTGTAACTGATAATATTACTTTGGGATTCTTACCTAATGCTTATTTGGTGGATGCATCGCGAATATTTGGGATCATAGAATATTGTTTAAAGTGTCAGCCTGAGTATTGTGGTACTATTAAGGGTTTTCATTAATGTTGTTAGAAATTTTGGTTGACATAGATTACCCGTATTTCTTGTGGATTAGATTGTTGATCGTTGTTTAGGGTTGTAACCTATGAAATTTGGAGTTGAGTGATCTAACTTGGATAAATTGTTGTTAACCTTGAAGAAGAGAATCATAATGCACAATTAAAGGTTGGATTTATCGCGTTGTTTTGAGGAATACTTAATGCCAATCATTTTGATGGACTTATAGTTCAGAACTCTTAGACCAACGAAATTGTGGCTTCGTTGAGTTAATAAATATTTTGGTGGTTTCGCTCATACAATATGAAATTTGATGGAACTTTCAGAAACCTTAGCCCAATGACGTGTTTGAAGATGTGAGTATCTGTTATTATATATTGAGGTTGAGTGTACCTTAGGTTGGTGTACTTCCTAATCCCTGTCTGTTTATGGTGTTAAGAATATGTTGGTGACCATTTTTGAGAATTTTATTGCCCGAACATTGTTAAATTGGTGGATCTTGTTTACTGTCCCTTACTCGAGAAATTTGGAGTATACCTCGAGTTCAAACATTTGAGCTTTGAATTTAGGAGCCTTATCGATCGAGAGTTTAGGTGTGTTTTGACGATCGTTGGAATTTTAAGTTATGAGATTAGATTCTAAAACATTTGTGGATTGTATCATGTCGTTTAGGCGAGTGGATAGTCATGTGAGACATTTTTTTTGGAGATTGTGACTGAGTAGTACCAGCTAGTGCCTAATATTGGACTTAACGTTATTCGATGGAAATTGGGAACCCGTGTTGTGGGAGTCGTTCCGGTAATCTTGAGATGGTTAACTTATTCTTCAATCCTTGAGAGCTCTATTTGACTCTCAAATCCGTCCTCCCTTAGCTTCTCTTGAATTCCGCTTCTTCTTCTGCCAATCCCTTCAACTTTTTTTTTTCGGGTTTGAAAATTTTCTGTTTCGATTTGTCGTTGATCCTGACTCTATTTATCCGTTTATCATTTTTCCCGGACCTTTGTTATGAAAAGTTAAACTATTTTAAAATTTTGGGCTATCGTGAAATTTTAACATTTGAGTTATAAATTTCAAAAAAACTTCGTTTTCGTATTCATTTTTGATGGGTAACATATATTTAGTCCTGTTTCGAAATGACTTAACAATTTATTTTAAAGTATTTTGAAATTAACTCAAATTTTGATTTTCGAGCAAACGGAATTTTATAAAGACTTTCATATTTCCAAATAGTTCAATTCTATAGGATTATTATGTAAAATGGTTTAATATTTTCTTAAAACATCGTATGTCTAAATTTTTGTTTTGTTGTCGTTAGACTTTAAATTGAAAATGTTTGACGACTGATTCAATTTTTATTTACTAACTACAAAATTCGATTTCTCAAAATTTTGTGTGGTTTTAAAACAAAATATTGTCGAATTTCTTAGTTAAAACATTTTACCGTTGCTTTGAAGATATTTGAGTATTCTCCCCATCGAGTTCGCTTACAAATGTCATCTATTGTCACTATTTCATCGAATAATTTTTTTTTAACTTACGATTTTATTAATTTAAATGATTTTGAACTTCGGGACTGAGCCAAACTTGTCTTGAAATAAATTTTGTCTTCGATTTCAATTTCATATCGCGTTTGAAGTTGTAAAGTTTTTTTTTTTTTTTTTTAAACTGAGATTGTGATGCGAGTTAAGCATTCTCCTTTTGTTTAAATGATATAACCTTGTTTTCCATTATATTATTATGTTTTATTAGTTTCGAGGACGAAACTTCTTTTTAGTGGGGAAGATTGTAACACCCCTGATTTTATGAATTTAAATTAAATTAAAATTTTGCTCGTATTATTATTTTTACGATTTAACTCGTAATTCTTAAAATTATTATAAAACGAATTTATCATTTAATCGTTTCAAACTCCTAAAATTCTATTTGATTCGGAAACACTTCTTATATTTAAAACATATTTTTAATTCTGTTTCGATTTATTTTATACAATTAATTTTAATTCTTATCGAAAATCTATTTCGACCATTTAAATTCTAAATTTTGTTTATTTATTTATATTTAAGCTCGAATTTCTATTTTCGATTCGAAATTCATTTATAATAAGTTCATCAAAACATTTATTGCATTTCCTCGAGAAATCAATGTAATTCACTTTATTGAAATTTTTTTTTTTTTATCGGGAAATACTATTAACGTCTAATTATTTATAAGTCTCGTTTTCGTCCCGAATACTTTATTTACTCATTTTATTTGACGGCCCGATTATTTATTTAATTCTATTAACTCGTTTTTGATTCAACTCGTGGGTCAGTCAACTTAGTTACGGAATTCGTTTCTCACCCGATTCATTTAATCAATTCATTTTTTTTTCTAACCCACTTCATTTTGGTTTTACCTTTTGACTACTATTTTCCACCGCTTCCCCTGCTTACATTCTACTTTTATGTGACCCTCCACCTCTTGGTTCCACTAATCCTCTCGTTTTTTTTTAACGTGTTCAGCTCCCCTTAATTCCCTGTCAACGCTCGCCATACACGCACACCTTCCCTTCCTTTTCCTCTCTTCTTCCTTTCATAACTCGCCATCATCATCAACCTTCAACTCTCTGTTCGTCAGTCCATCATCATCGTTCCTGATGGTTGATGCTCACACTCGATACCGTTGCTGCTATTAATCGTGAGATTTCTATTCCTTTCTTCTTCCTCTTCTTAATTCATCTTTTCTAAATCGTTTTGTGCCTGGGTTCGTTGCTGCTGCTGCGTTTTCTTCTGCTGTTGCGTTTGTACGGTTGCTGTCCGTGAGTTTTCGTCAATTATTGTTGTGCTCGTTATTTTATTCGTCATTGCTGCCGCTTATTGCTGTTCGTATTCCTTCTTCTTCTCTTTTGTTCTTCGACCTGAGTTTGCTGCTCCTTGTGCGGTTATTGTGGTTGTGATCCATGTTGCTGTTACGTTTTCTCTTCTGCCATTCGTTGCTGTCTTTTATCGACTAGATCCCTGTTTCTTCTTCCTTGTTCTGGTGCTCATCCTCTCTACTTCTCTCCGCTGTTGATGATAGTACTAGTGTCGTTTCGCTGAGTTTTGTTCGGCTGTTGTGTCGTAACATTCTGCAGAAGTTGCCGGTGTACGGTGAACCCTCTGCTCTTCTCTTCTTTTTCTTGTTCTTCTTATGCTGCGTTTTTGTCGATTCTTTCTCCCTCTGCTGCTGTACATTCTTAATTCGTACCCCTGTTTTGTTCTGCTACTGCTGTCTGCGTGTTGCTGCTGTTATGTTTTATCAGTGTCTGTTCGTGTTTCCCTTCTTATTGTCCTTCTTCCCCTTCATCTCATCTTGATTTCATTCGTTTGCTGCTGTTTGTTCTGTTACCGGTGCTCCTACATCTCCTTTTGTCGCAGTGTTACGTGCTTCGATTTTATGTCGCTACGGTTCCTCTTGTTTACTTCATCTTGTTTACTACTTCTTATTTCTCTCCTTCCTTTTCCCGTGTCTCGTTTTGGTATCATATCCTACTTGGTCGATAATGATTCTCTCTTCCTCTCCTCGGTTTTTGCCTTGCATCGTCCTCCATGTTTCTTCCGGTTTTTTTTCCAATCTTGTTTAATTCCGACTCTCCTGCTTTTGTCTTTGTGCATTCTCGTTCTCGTTGGTGCATCGGAGTTTAGTGAAGAACAAGTTTCCGAGTCGATTTTTGGACTATTGGAGTTTGTGAGCTTGGACTAATCAAGGTTGAGTACGTGATCGTTTCGGATGCCGACCGAAGGTAACTTTAGGACGTTACTCGATTTTATATCGTATGTTTGAGTAGTAGTATGTAGTAAATATTTTAACTCCGGTTTTCTATTTTTATTTTAGCTATTTATTATTGCTAATTATATTAATTTTGAATCCTATACGTTATCAATATTTTTATAACTTTCGATATCGTTTTATAAATCCTTAGTAATTTAATTATTTACGATCGTTATAATATTTTGTTAGTTATCGTGACACTAGTAACTAAATAATAACTATTTCATATTTTCTTCATATTGCGTTAATTTTATAATTTTAACTCAGAATCGTATTTTTATATTATAATCGAGATTTGTATGCTCGTTCAATAAATTAATTTTCGTTTTACGATTTATACTAATAAATGAGAAAATAGTCGATTTAGTTTTAAATATATTTTTAGTCGAGACTATTTTCACTAATAATTTCCGATTGACTATTTTTATTAAAATCCGTATTATTTATTAATAAAAGCTATTTATTAAAAGTAATTTGAAATCTTTGTAACTCTCATTTCATTTATAAAACTCGTTGACCCAATCAATTTTGATATTGTTTTTCTTAAAACATCTCTTTTCTAAAATTTAAGTTTTAACTCGATTTCTTAATTATTTATAGAATAATATACACTGACGTGTTATATTTTATTTATATTTTCAGTAATGAATTTAGAAATATAACAAAGTTACGATAACGACGATAATAATAAAATGTTAATTTCGTTAGAAATGATATTTTTAATACATTTCACTAATTTTAACAACTTACGTATTTTCTATAAGATTATTTCTATTTTAAGTAAATTTCTAAAATTAGTAAGTTTCTATTTATAGAAAGTTTTCCTTTTTATATAAAATGTTTATTCATTTTATCCTCATATTGTTATATTGATTATATCTTTTGAATATCGATAATGGCTGTTTTGGAGTTATGGAATGAGGACAAATGTATGGGTAGAGTAATACAGTCTAGGGTATACGTTTTGCCATCAACTATAAAGCTGGTGTGTCTATGTTGAGACGCATTGGTCGTTGAACTGAGCATGGTTTGTGTTCAGGAGTGTGTATATTTTGACCTTAAACTTAGATATCGCATCGTGTAAGTCGCGTCGGGTTGAACTGGATATGGTTTGTATCCAGGAGGGGTGTGCACTACTTAAACCAGGACCTCGCTGCACGCAGTCCTGTTATAGTTGAGTTGCCTAGTTAGAGACCGAAGTCTAATTTGTTTTGACTAAGTTCTCGAAGCTAGTTTGAGTATTATCCTAGTGAAAGTCTATTCCGTTGCACTGATTGATTTCCATAACGTCATTTTTGAATATTATTATTATCGATTGATATTGACTTGCAGGTTTGCAAATGCTTTAAGTTTCGCTGAAAACTTATTTTTATTATATCGTTTTAATGTATTCTCATTTTAATTATTTTGATATAGTAATACTATTATTTTTCCATATGATATAATATGGCTGGGAGAACGTCCGAGTTACTCCCCACTGACGTGGCTGTTATGTTTTTAACATGACAGGTATTTGCTGCTGGGTTTTGGGTGTGAGCTAGCGAGTAGCGTGGATCCTACTCTTTCTTCATTCGTATAATTTATGGATTTGTATAAACCTGTTTGGAGATTTTACTTTTAGCCCTTTTGTAAAAAGAGACCTTTGTATTGACTTACCATTTCTTTTAATAAGATATAGTTTGTCAGTGTGTTTCAATCCCAACTCTACAGTGTTTCCGCCACTGTATAGCGTTAGATTTTCTAGGGGATTACAACACCATTAAAAGCAACCGTGTTCCTCTCCATCATGAGACATAGGTCATGTAGTTCCTACGCGTATAAGAGTGCAATTAACTAGTAATTATTAATTTACTGAAACTTCAACGCCATGTAAATGTCACTTTGACTTTAACGGTATGTCACTTCAACTGTGTTTGTATTAAAGGAGGACAGATGGTGAAATGTACGTAAATATTAAAGTAGGACTGACGAGGAAACGTACTTACGTCCTCTGCCCGACCCGCCGGTACGCTGTCGTCCTCTAGTATAGGAGGCAACTCTAGTTGGACGTATTTTTTCACAAGATTCGGGTCAGGGGGGTTGGTCACCGTACGCTCAGCATTGTCATTGTTGGTAATTCTGGGCACAGTTATCACTTCAGCACCGTTCTGAAAGGAGCGCGGATAAGAAATATTGGACCAAACTTGCCTTCCCAACGACCCTCCGAGCATTTCAGCGTCAAGCCTTTTCGCGAGTTTGGCGTCGTCCCAATGCTTAATTAAGGGGAGCTCGTGGGGGCACGGTTCACCACGAAAATCAAACCTGGTATACGCAGAAACAAACGTAGATATTAAAAGGAGGACAAAAAAAATGGAAGGTATGTGAAGGCCAAAAGTACGTACACCAAACGAAAGGTATGAGAAACAAACCTGGGAAGGTATGTAATCATCAAAAACGGAATACAACCTGTAATAAACTTCGGATCACCCCTTGACTGGACCCCGGCCTGAACGATACCATTCAGAACGTACTTACACCAATCGTACTTGTTGATATCGTCAACGTTATCTACGGCCTTCACAAGCTTCAAGTCAATTCCGTTGTTGGACATTGGGCATAGGAAAGACGACATCGCAAATAGGACGAACATCTTGCAGAACAGATCATGTCTGGAGGTACTTTTGACGTGAGGTACGAACGCAAATAGTTTGTCCGCCATCATGTCCTTCACAAGGCCTCCCAACTTCACTTGACTAGAGGTACTTTTGACGTGATATCGGTTCCTCCAAAAATCCTTCAACGCTTTTATTTCGTCACAATCGGAGTCTTTGTGTCGACCTGTGGGAACCAAATTTACCTCGTTCGGGCCACGCGGTAATAGAAAACAGTCGTGAACATCGTGTTTGGTGACACTGAACTCCTTGAACTTGATGCCCTAAAAACGTGGGATCCATCATTAAAGGCTCCAATAAAGGCCGGAATGTATGAGATCGGGTACTTGTGGAGTTTGAAATCCAACAACCCGCCAAAACCAATTCTGTGAACCGCCTGTTTCTGCCTCTCATTAAGGCTCGATACCAGCTTCGCAAGCCTACGCCCCCTACACTTCACAGGAATGTTACCAACTTCTTCCTCCTCTTTTGCGTCGACCTCGACAATTTCATCTTTTGATGCCATATAATCTATCACATACGATGAACAAAAATGCATACAAATTGAGAAGCAGAAATGAAACAGAAATCTAATAACAAACCATAACCATAGAAAATTACTAACAAGCAATCACAAAATGCATTATTGTAGCATTATTAACAGTACAAAATCACAAATGCTCTCAGGAAACGGATAGAAATCAGTAAAATTAACAGTACGAAAACAGACCCAAAAAGAAATCAGTAATTGTGACTAAAAAAGAAATCAGTAATCAGAAAACAGTACGAAAACAGTACGCAAACAGACCCAAAAAGATTAATTAGCAAAAATCATGACTCAACGTAAAAACCCCCAAATTGTGAACAATAAAACCCTAATTTCGCAATTAAACCCTAATTTTGCTAACTAAACTCGCAAAAATTAAACCCTAATTTCCCTAATTTCGCAACAATTAAACCCAAATTGTGAACAATTAAACCCTAATTTCGCAATTAAACTCGCAATTAAACCCTAATTTCGCTAAAACCACGAAGCTCGTCAAATAAAAAAACAAATCCTCAGATTATACTAAATATAAGAAGAAAATGATACTACGAAACTTTAATTAGAGAAAGAACAGACCTTTACCTGCGAAAAGAGGAGAAATTGATCGAGAACAAGGTACTTGAACCAACAAATGGGAACCAACAATTAAAATGAAGGTATAACGGATTTTTTTAAGGAAGAATATTGCTGAAGGAGAAAATGAGTAAACTTTGAAGGAGGAATATTGCTGATGGAGTAATGGAGTGGGAAGTGAGCGGGAATGGAGTGAGTGTTGGGAAAAGGAAGTGGGGTATAATGAAGGTGGGAATATTGAGGGGGAAGAAAAAGAGGACTGTTTTATTGAGGTATAACGGATTTTTTTTTCAAATTAAATCTTACTTAAATCTCAGCCCTTCATCTTGAATTCATGCAATGGTTGATAATAAGTCTTATGGACTTATAATAGGAGAAGGGACTTATATGATCCCTTCTCTCTCTCTATATATGTGTGTGTAGTGTGTATCTGTGAGTATATATATATATATTGATTATTTGTTTTTAAATATCAATCAAAAATTTTTGAGTCTTAAAAAACTCTTAAGAATATAAATGTAAATAAAATTATCCCAAATTGAAAAATTATACTCACTCTCTTTTGAGTCTTAAAAAACTCTTAAGACTATAAATTTAAGCGAATTATCCCACATCGAAAAATTATACTTCCTCCAGTCACTATTTTTTAAGTAAAAGTAATCATTTCTCTATTTTTTAAGCAAAAGTAATCATTTCTCTAAATTATAATGAGGTGATGAAATTCTATATCATAAATATATAAGACTAATTATTCGTCATTAGATATTAACAACGAAAAATTATAATGAGGTGATAGAATTCTACGTAATAATCTTTCGTTCTTAGATACGGAGTATTAACCAACAGTCTTTTGAGACTTAATTTTTTTTTCCTAAGACTAAGACTATATAGTTAAAGTATAATTATCCGCATCAAAAAATTAAGATTGAAATGAAATTCTATATATTATAAATAAGAATAACCATTCGTCTATAAATAAAAGTTTTTAATTAGACTACATCTAAACTTAAATAGATTTAAGTAAAATTATCCACATTGAAAAATTATAATAAGGTGAATTTTTTATTATATAAGTAAGAGTAATTATTCATCCAAACTGCTATATATAATACGATGATCAAATTCGATATATAAATAAAGAATAATCGTCTGTTCTTTAACTTAGATATAAAAACAAATTCTTTTAAGTCTTAAAAATAGCTCTTAAAAACTATTAAGTAAATTTAAAATAAGATGATGATTCTATATTATACAGAGTAAATAAGAGTAATCGTGCGTTTTTCTTGGCCTTAAAAGCAGATCTAAGACGATAAACCTTGAGTAAATTATCCTACATCGAATATTTATGATGAGGCGATAAAATCTTATATTATAAATAAGACTAGTCTTAATTCCGTTCTTAGATATGAATCAAAAAATTCATTGGTTGTTAGATATCAATAAAAAACTTTTGAGTTGATGTACTTAGTGTGATAGTCTTTTGCATAAAACTGTAATTTCATTCAATGATATGAAATGATAATTTTTTGCAAAAAAAAAAAACTTTTGAATCTTAAAAGATTCTCTTAATAAGACTACAAACAGTGACGAAGCTATGGGTAGGCCAAACTGGGCCTGGGCCCGAGGTCAATATATGAGATCAACTTAAGGGAAAGTGAACATGGTTATGTAGTAGTTGGGTTGGTTTGTTCCTTGCATTTAAATTTCCTTCATTAAGGAGGTCATGGGTTCGAATATGCATCTTGACAATTTTTTTTATTTGTTTCCTTGTTTTAATTTATTCATTCATTCATCTTTTTCTTATTTTAATTTATTTTCTTTAATTTTTAATCTTAGACTCATGACACTTATTAATCCATCAATTACAATGTCACACATAATAATTTCGTTTAGATTTTTAATGACGACAATAATTTTTATTTTAGTCGTATTTTCATAATGTATCATACCCTTTTGTGGTTAGAATAGTCTTTATCTCGTAAAATCACTTTGCTCATTTTCAAATAATTAGACACACAAGACACAACATGATTCAACTTAAGAGTATAACACCATCTTGCATTCTCCTAAATCTTCAACAAATGTAGATCTCTGAATATGATATAATTAGCGTCCTGAAAGATACGGAGTACAAAATAAAAATATTTATAGGAAAACAAAATCGGCCCGTGGTACTTTTTTATTCTGGCTTCGTCCCTGACTACAAATATAAAATTATTTCTATATTGAATGAAATTTTATATTATAAATAAGAGTAATCTTACGTACATTCTTTTGAATTTCTAAAGTTTGATTACTAATATCATGTAATCATTTTATTTATTATAACGATAGAGATTGATTCAGTTTTTTATTTAACGAAGATATGTCATCGTAAATAATATGAAGTGAGCTCGTGATATTATTTTGGGAAGACCCTTGTTATTAACGTTAACTCTGTGACTCTATTAGTGACCGAGACCTGAGAGCTTCGTGTACAGGGTTTATACGAGAAAACCCCAAATTTGTGTCGAACTTTAGTTAGAGTTTATCAATGGCTTCCACTTTCATAGCTCTGCGCCACAGATCTCACCGTGTACATCTCAAATCCAATCAAACCCTCTTCAATTTCTCTCGCCTCTACTCCTCTTCTAACGACGATAATGACGGTAAAAAGTCTGGTAAACTCTCCAGTTTCTCATCTTACTTTTCCCAAATCAACCCCAAATCCCAACAGTCAGTTGACGGAATCCGGAAAAAATTGTCCGGGCATCACCATAACCCATCGGACGCCCCTCTTCAATCGCACTCATTTCAGAATTTCAAACTCAGCAATGCGTTAAGCACTAACCCTAACCCTAACCCTAGTTTATTGAGGGGAAATAATTTTCAACTTAGCTATATTAAGGAGAGTTTGCAGCATATTCAAACCAACAAAGGCAATCTGGGTGACAGTAATAATAATGCGAAAAACCAGTCTTCGTGGAATAATTACAGGGGGAGTTTCATGAAGTCGGGGGTTGGTAATACGAGTAAGAGTAGGGTGTTTGGTGGGTCGCTTGATAGTTTGCCGAGTGGGACATTTGGGAAGGAGCTATCGGGTGCTAAGGATGAGTCGTCAAAATTCGAGTTGGCTAAGCCGTATAGTCATGCCGAACTGGGTAAGAAATTGAAGGAATTGAGGCCGGACCTCTCCCAAATTAAGAAGAAGAACAAGGATGGGGAGGAGGAGGAGGGGGGTTGGTTTTCATTCTCGGAGTTGCAGGGCAGGTTGGGTAAGCTTAGGGAGATTGAAGATGAGAAAGAGAAGGAGAAATCCACCAAGCAGATGGACGGGAAGGCTTTTCGAGAATTGAGGCTCGGTCTTAAAACTATTCAGAGTTCTAAGGATGAAAAATCCAAGGGTGGTGAGACTGTTTTTTATTTTATTTTTATTTTGATGTGAATCGACATAGTTATTTGCTTGGCAGTGAAGTAGTATATATATGGTAGCTTTCTGTTTTATATACAGAGTATATTGATTTGTCGGGAATTATCTTTTCGTTGCTTGAGATTGTACATGGCATGTTCTCAAGTCGACTATGGAGTGGTTTGTAGGTCTTAATATTTTAACAGTGGCTTCAGCAAGGGAATATTATGTCCTTTTAGATGATGTGCAAGGTTTTGAAGTTAAATATGTAAAATAGGAAGTTATATGTCAAGGATATTTTGTAGGTGTTCATTTTTTCATTAACAGGTACTTGATGCTAGCTACAAAACCCTTATCTTTTGGCATGTTAGGTTTGATTGGGAGAATACCAGGACCTTAGAAAAACCCTGTCTTTTAAATGCTAAATTTATAGTCTTTTTTTCCCTCCCATTCCCTAGTTATTAGACGTGCAAGGTTCATTTGTTGTACGTAGATAGTCGGAGTGGGATCTTTCTATTGGTATTTGCATTGGATGTATGATTATTGTTGTTGTTGCTGTTGCTGCTGTTGTCGTCGTCGTCGTCGAACAATTACTTTTGAGTGGTTTTCAGTCCAAACTTTTGAGTGGTTAAATGATTTACTGATGACATCTTTCTTTCTCCAGCTCTGAAAATGGATACATCTAGTGAGGCAGGTCTCATGCAATCTCTTCCTCAGCCGCCTAAGGAACATTTAATTGAAAAGGTAATAATTCTTCCCCATATGTATTTCATTGTGATTTTTTTTTCCTGGTTTTTTGGATATTGCTTTCTCCATTAATCATGCTTCTTAGTCGTAACATGCCATAGGTGGCTGGTTCTTCCCTAATAGCTTCTCGATTGAGAACTCAGTTAATCATGATTTGACGAAATTTTGTGTATTTGTGAAAAATATTGCAGTACTTCCATCCCGATAACATGTCTGCTGCTGAAAAATTGAAGATCGAGCTGAAAAAAGTGCGAGACGAGTTCAAAATGTCTGAATCTGATTGTGGATCAACGCGTGTTCAAAGTATGCAATCTAGTTTGCGTGTTCTAATTTTGTTAGCCTAGACCTTTCCTATATTGAACAGTGTTTGTTTGATGCTTGATAATCTGACAGCCTTACCAGGCTGGTGGGCATGAGGTCGATAGTTACAGTGGAGTAATTAATACTATCAGTGTAAATAATCTTATCTACTTGCTCTTGTATTCATGTAATCCACTGTATATTTGAAGAGTTAGTGTTGCATACTTTCCCCAGTTACATGGGCTTAAGTCAGGTAGTTATTTATTTATTTTTATGTGTGGCGGTAAGCAAATGTGGCTTGGTGTCATCTTTGGCTGGGAAGGAACTTATAATTAACATTTGGGAAATGTAACCTATTTCCTTGCTGTGTGCTTCTGAGGGGGTTTACGTAAACCTAACACAAATTGATCCACCTTTTAAATGACTAGTTTTACTCTTAAATGACGAATGCGGCCCTGATGAGTGATGTCATTTTTTAGTTATTGGGTTAAGTCTAGGTTTCAAGCCCCTACCCCGGAAACCTACAGGAGGTCTCTTGTGAGATGGTCTCACGGTAACTTTACTGGGAGTCCTCTCACAAAGAGCTAGTTACTAATTTAGTATCCACCTCCTGTGTGAGACGTCTTATGGTTACTGTGAGACCGTCTCGTAGGAGTTTTTTGTGAAGAACCTATCACCCACTTATACCCAACCCTAAATCACTAGGATCCACAGTATTAAGGAGCAGCTTTGTTTTATCATATGAAATTATGAATGGCATCTATATGTCCAATAGAGTCTTGGTGTAACCAGTACTGAGGAATTTAATATTGTTCTGTGATGGAGGATTTGTGTTTAGGTAGCTTGATACATACTTTTTTCCCTTCACAAAGATGTTCCACATTTCCTTTTTGGATGTTCCTCTTTCCCTTTGTTTATAATTTGTGGTTTTGACATAATCCCATATTCTTTTTCTACTTCCAATTTCATGTACATATTATTGTGCTTATTTTTTGTGCAAAACGAATGTAGAACATCATCAACTATTTTGTTACAGTACATTTTTTACATTCAAAGAAGCATGTGCCATTTTTATTCATTTGTTTTTAATATTCTTGGACCATCCTTTCATCTTGTCATCATCCATTCTTTATAACAGAAGTAATTTATATTCTCTTTGCAGTTGCCCAATTGACAACGGAGATTCACCACCTCTCTTCCGTGCTGCACAAGAAGGTAGACACATTTATACAAGATATTCTCTTTTATCTGTCAAACGCACCTTCCTTGATCTGAGAACTGTATCCTCGAGAGAATAAAGAGTCTTTGACAACAGCTGTATTAATCCATCATATCTTTGTTTGGTTTTGCCAAGGTTTCGTATTATTGAGCTTAATGCTACTTAACCTTCGGGTTGTTGAAATGTAGGATAAACATTCTCGTCGGGGACTCCAAGCAAAAGTGCAACAAAGAAAGAAACTGTTGAAATATCTCAAGAGAACTGACCTGGACGACTATTACTTTGTTCTTTCTAAACTTGGACTACGTGACAATCTTGATGACAAATATGCTTTCTAAACTTGGACTAAGTGACGATCCTGGTTAAAAAAACTAGGTCAATATCATGTTGAATTTTTGGAGAATAAAATCTTTTCTTTTAGAATTTGTGCCCCACCAGAAGTTTGTTTTAGGGTTTAAGTAGCTCTGATAGGGAAGTTAAATCCTGTGCCCAGTGGTGTAAGTGATCTGGGCTTACTTGCTGGTTCAGTCAAAAATCGGCTCAAAGATTAATACCATGGTTGAGCTCTAATTTATACTCAATGATGCATTGGAGCAACATTATGTACTCATGGCAATCTAATTTTTCCTCTCTTTTTTATACAAAGTTATGGACCTGAAAATGTCTTTCTCATTTATTTATTTTCAATGTTTGGGAACTTAAATTTGGAATTAAATTCCATATTTGAAATATTTTAAGTTTTTGGTAACCTTGGAATTTGGATTGAAATCAAGATCAATTCTAACCTAGTTTAAATTTGGTTCTCTCAAATCAATATATCAATAAATAAATAAATAAATAAATATAGAGAGAGAAGGGATCATATAAGTTCGTTCTCCTCTTATAAGTCCATAAGGATTATTATAAGCCATTGGATGAATTCAATATGGATGGTTGAGATTGAAATAAGATATCATTTAAAAAAAAAAAAAGTTCATCAGCAATACTCCTCGTTTTCTTCCCACCTTCATTACCTCAGCAATATTCCCAACACAATTAAACCCGACATAAAGTTCATCAGCAAAAAGTTCATTCCTTTCCCAACACAATTAAACCATACTCCCGCTCACTTCCCACTCCACTACTCCATCAGCAACATTCAATCGCTCGTACATTCATCATTAGCAACATTCATCATTCATCATCCCGATCAATTTGTTTGTTTGCTCAAGTACATTCATCATCAGCAATATTCATCCGCTCGTTTTAATTGTTGGTTCTCGATCAATTTGTCCTCTTTTCGCAGGTAAACGTCTTTTCTTTCTCTAATCAAAGTTTTGTTGTATAATCTTGCGATTTGTTTTTTAATTTGACGAATTTCGTGGTTTAATTTTTTAGTTAGCAAAATTAAACTGAGATTTATCAACTTCCTCACCAAATTTTAGACCTTGTTGGCTCAAGGTTTGTTCTTTCTCTAAGCAATTTTTTTAATTTGGAGTTTAATTGCGAAATTAGGGGTTAATTTTTAATTTGCGAGTTTAATTAGGGAAATTAGGTTTTAATTTTTGGGTCTGTTTTCTGAGTTTTTCTGGGTATACGAAATTAGGGTTTGCGAAATTAGGTTTAATTGTTCACAATTTGGGTATAATTGTTGCGAAATTAGGGAAATAGGGTTTAATTGTTGCGAATTTAATTAGGGAAATTAGGGTTTAATTTTTGGGTCTGTTTTCTGAGTTTTTCTGGGTATACGAAATTAGTGTTTACGAAAATAGGTTTAATTGTTCACAATTTGGGTATAATTGTTGCGAAATTAGGGAAATTAGGGTTTAATTGTTGCGAGTTTAATTAGGGAAATTAGGGTTTAATTTTTGGGTCTGTTTTCTGAGTTTTTCTGGCTATACGAAATTAGGGTTTACGAAATTAGGGTTTACGAAATTAGGTTTAATTGTTCACAATTTGGGTATAATTGTTGCGAAATTAGGGTTTAATTGTTGCGAGTTTAATTAGGGAAATTAGGGTTTAATTTTTGGGTCTGTTATCTGAGTTTTTCTGGGTATACGAAATTAGTGTTTATGAAATTAGGTTTAATTGTTCACAATTTGGGTATAATTGTTGCGAAATTAGGGAAATTAGGGTTTAATTGCGAAAATTAGTGTCTACGAAATTAGCTTATCGATTTCATGGGTTAACAAAATTAGGGTTTTACAGGGTAATGTCTGTATTTTTTTTATGTTCACTGTTTCCGGGTTTTATCAACTCCCTCACCATGCTTATCAATTTGTATGCATGTTTGTTCATAGCTTATATGACATCAGGAAATGAGATTGTCGAGGCCGTGGGGGTCGACGAAGAAGAGGAGGAAGAAGTTGGTAACATTCCTGTGAAGTGTAGGGGGCGTAGGCTTGCGAAGCTTGTATCGAGTCTTAATGAGAGAGAGAAACAGGCGGTTCATAGAATTGGTTTTGGCGGGTTGTTGGATTTTAAACTCTGCAGGTACCCGATTTCATACGTTTCGGTCTTTATGGGAGCCTTTAATGATGGATCCCACGTTTTTTGGGCATCACAGTTCAAAGAGTTCAGTGTCACCAAACACGATGTTCACGACTGTTTTCTATTACCGCGTGGCCCGTACGAGGTAAATGTGGTTCCCACAGGTCGACACAAAGACTCCGATTGTGACGAAGTAAAAGCGTTGAAGGATTTCTGGAGGAACCGATATCACGTAAAAAGTACCTCTAGTCAAGTGAAGTTGGGAGGCCTTGTGAAGGACATGATGACGGACAAACTAGGCAGTGATCTGTTTTGCAAGATGTTCGTCCTATTTGCGATGTCGTCTTTCCTATGCCCAACGTCCAACAACGGACTTGACTTGAAGCTTGTGAAGGCGCTAGATAAAGTTGACGATATCAAAAAGTACGATTGGTGTAAGTACGTTCTGAATGGTATCGTTCAGGCCGGGGTCCAGTCAAGGGGTGATCCTAAGTTTATTGGAGGTTGTATTCCGTTTTTGATGATTACATACCTTCACAGGTTTGTTTCTCATACCTTTCGTTTGGTGTACGTACTTTCCGCCTTCACAGGCCTTCCTTTTTTTTTTGTCCTCCTTTTTAATATCTACGTTTTTTCCTGCGTATTCCAGGTTTGATTTTCGTGGTGAACCGTGCCCCCACGAGCTCCCCTTAATTAAGCATTGGGACGAAGCCAAACTCGCGAAAAGGCTTGACGCTGAAATGCTCGGAGGGTCGTTGGGTAGGCAAGTTTGGTCCAATATTACGTATCCGCGCTCGTTTCAGAACAGTGCTGAAGTGATAACTGTGCCCGGAATTACCGACAATGACAATGATCAGTGTACGGCGACAAACCCCCCAGATCCGAATCTTGTGAAAAGATACGTCCAACTGAAATTGCCTCCTATGCTAGAGGACGACAGCGTACCGGCGGGTCGGGCAGAGGACGTAAGTACATTTCCTCGTCAATCCTAATTTAATATTTACGTACATTTCCCCAGCTGTCCTCCTTTAATACACACACTGTTGAAGTCACATACCGTTAAAGTCAAAGTGACATTTACATGGTGTTGAAGTTTCAGTAAAGTAATAATTACTTGTTATTTGCACTCTTGTACGCGTAGGAACTACATGGCCTATGTGTCATGATGGAGAGGAACGCGGTTGCTTTTAATGGTGTGGTCCGTGAAATAGCGGACAAAATCAAGGTAGTGTCAGCGGCCCGTTTTAGAGAGCTGCAGACAGATCCATCGCAGTCATCGCAGTCGTTCTGGGCGAACGAGGAATTCCACCGTTACGTTGACAAAGTATGTGACCTAGCGAGGCGCTTCCAAACGTCAACTGGCAACGCACCGTTTGTTGGTGAAGCATCTACAAAAGCAACAACGGAAACTCCGGGTCCCGAGGGGAATTATGAAGAGGCAGACGCGGTGTTGAGGGAGGTATTGCGTGACATTGCGGATGATACACCACAGAAATTAAATCCGGGTCCTGAGGCTGCATGTGGTACGTCCCAAACCGACAACACTGGTATGTAAAATAAATGACGACAATTATTTCATTTTTCCTTTTACGTGATGCAGGGGACATTGTCCGGGTCTTGATGCTGGAAACGACATTCCAGATGTAGAACAGACTGCTGCCAACGCAAATTCGAAGACGGTATTGTCATCGAAGAGAGTGACTGAACGTCCGGAGACGTCATCGAAACGACCGTGCATCAAGAAGCCGACGCCCCCCGTATCCCCACAACCTGCCTCACCAAATCAGAACACAATGTCCTCCTTACGTAGCCTCAAAATTGGGGGTGGGGATGGTCTAGGGTGCAGCTTGGATGTCGGAGATGTAGACGTAAAAGCCATCGTTGTGTCAAAGTTCTGCCGGGACAACCAGCAACTACTCAGCACCCTCCCCAATTTACGGAAGCACGCAGCAGATTTCAGCCTACTGCACGACTACAAATACAAAATCGAGTACTTTTTCCCCTCATCCTTTTTTTTCAATGTTTCGACTGTATTTGTTTACCACTGCCGACGACTACATCACTACGCATTTTCTCAATTACAGTGACATGCTGGCATATTACGGGAAGGACGCTCTGCTAACTCGGAGGGATATACTGTCAATACTCCCTGACACCGACATGGATTCCTCCGTGGTGGAGTGCTGGTCAATACTACTTAGTCGCCTATCCGCATCTGATGAAGTTGACGAAAATCTCCCAAAGAGGACATACTTGGGGATACGACACTCGGTTAGCCTCTTCTGCAGACCTTAAATTTTGCTTACTATTATATAAATGCGAACAACACAACTCAGCAATTACGGAGTTCCGGAACTTAACTTTATATGTCTTAACGAAATTAAATACTTCCGTTTTCCCAACTTTGAAAGTTATCTATTGTTAGAGCAATACTTCAACTCTTAACCATGAAAGTTATAACTTCAAACCTTTATGAATATAACTTCAACTTTCATATGTACACCTTGTAACATAATCAGCTTCATAATACTTCAGAAGTGAACTTCAGTAGCCAACATTTTCAACTTCAGTAGCCAACATTTTCAACTTCATTAGCCAACATTTTCAACTTTAACACCATTACATATTCATCTGTGAAATATATAACTTCAAAATAGCAACAATGCAACTTCAAATCGACGAAACCAGCACATAAAATAAATGCACGGTCACCTAGTTGCAAAGATCAAATTCATAACTTTAAGTATATAACGACGTAACTTCAGAACTAAAACTATAAAACTTCTGACAATGCTATGAAATAAAAAACTTCAGAGTTGTAGGAACGTAACTTCATCCCACTAAAATAACATTTCAACTCTTAACCACAACATTCGTAACTTCAGATATTCTAGAACGTAACTTCACAACTCCAGAACTTACATAACGACACTTCAACCCCATTAAATATTCATCTGTGAAATATATAACTTCAAAATTGCAACAATGCAACTTCAAATCCACGAAACCAGCACTTAACATATATGTAACGTCACCTAGTTGCTATCAAATTCATAACTTCAAGTAGTTAGCGACGTAACTTCAGTGTTGTAAGAGCGTAACTTCATCCAACGAAAACAACATTTCAACTCTTAACCACAACGTTCGCAACTTCAGATATTCTTGAACGTAACTTCAACACTAATTTAGTTTTCACAACTCCAGAACTTACATTACACAACTTCAACTGCCATGTCCGCAACTTCAACATGTGCCACATTATTTTCAACTTCAGTACACAATATTCTCAACTTCAACTTCAACACATCGCCACCTCATTTTTCAGTACTACACACACGACACTTCAACTACAAAGGTTGTAAACTTCAGTTAAATGAAAACCTTATGGATATAAACTACAGTTATACACTATAGTTAAATGTACACCTCATGGCTATCGTACTCTATTCTGTGAAATATAAAACTTCTAAGTTGTAAGAACGTAACTTCAACGAAAGTACACCAACATTTCAAATCTTAACCACGACATTCACAACTTCCGAAGCTTTATAACATAACTTCAACCGTCGTTTCTATGACTTCACTTTTTGGGACACTAAAATCTCGTTTCCACCACAGGATGTAATCAACAACCTCATTGAGACTTTTGACCACGCCACACCACTAGACGAGACAAGCTCTTCAAGTTCTGGGACATATTTATTAATGACTGCGGCGGAGTTGTGAACTTGGAAGCTGACCTAATATTTGTTCCTGTAAACCTCCATGGGTACTTTGCCTGTATTTGTGTCAACTTAAAGAGCAGAACGATTGATGTGCTGGACCACCACCTACACAGCAACTTTGAAAATTCTGACATGTACAAGGCTGCCTACATAATTGTAAGTACAATATTTCTACAGTACTCTTGAATGTACATTTCTCTCAATCATAACATATTCCGCATATCTAATTTCCCTTTTGTAGGCTTCCGGGATGAGTGACTATTTAGAAGACAAGAAGGTTGAGGGGGGAGACCTCGTTTGCACCTTTGAAATCAAAGAAGTTGCAATGGAATGGAAGAAAAATGTGGTGAACAGAGAGGAGTCCGGTCTCTTCACTTTGATGCACATGCTTCTGTACCATGGTGAAATGCCGTCACATGAGGATATGCCGTCCAAGGTCGCAAGGAGATTCTTTGTCGCGGAGGTCATTGCTGCACTCATACTGTCAGACTTCAACAAACAACGTAAACAAACCACTAGGCTGATTGATGACTTCAACATAAACAAGGACAACATCCTAACCGACGTTAAGGTGAAACGTGCTATGGAGAAGATCCGTGCTGGTCCGAAGATCAAAAAACGCACAAAAAAGTAAAGTGTGATTAGTCTTTTCATTTAAAACATTATGTTGTTCTGATAAAAAACTACTATTTTACTACAAAGACCGACTTCTAGTTCCGCTTATATGTTAGTATATGCGGAGTTGGATCAATTTTGCGGAAACATGTAATTTTTGGCGGCCGTATGACAAGAACTAGTTACCCTGTTGATGGTCAATATTTTAGATTCAGTGGGTTGCTTATTCTGCTTCCGACATTGCCTATTTCGCTAACGTATCATTTTTCCGTGGAGCTGTACAAGGTCTACGTCTACACACACGTTTACTTCAACTATACAACTTCAAAGAATTAACAACGTAACTCCAACTCAACCAAACACACAATTCAATAACAGGTAATTTCACCGCATTGTAGCTCTCCAATTCAGAACTTCAAGAATAAAAAAACATCGCCTCATCAGTTCAAGTTTAACACTTCTACCAAAATTGCTGAAGCCTACTTCCAACAATTCAATGTGCACATTAAAACTTCATAAAAAAGGTGGGCAACGGTTTTTCACTGCGAAATTGTTTATGACACTAGCACCTCATTCTCAGGTTTGCAAAACACAGACCTCAACTTTTACACTACGATAATGTCACTTCAAACTATTACACGTTCAACTTCAACTTCTGTGTATT
Organism: Agrostemma githago; assembly: GCA_958450325.1. NCBI lineage: Eukaryota > Viridiplantae > Streptophyta > Magnoliopsida > Caryophyllales > Caryophyllaceae > Agrostemma > Agrostemma githago. Next base: position 46,213,036 of record OY288249.1, read on the forward strand.
TAAAAACACGGACTATGAAATACAAATATGGAGAACACCACTACGTACTGAAGTGAAGAACATTCACAGTTAAAATGACAATATCATGGCATTAAAGTTTAAAACATACAACAAAGACGTTACTAAGATAACTCGCGTACATTGACGAACAAAAACCTAAAGGAAAGAGGTGAATCGAAGACGTCTAATATATAACGGGAGATATCTAGTCCTCCATAATACGTTATCACAAAATGTCGTCCGATCGATCTTCGTCACTGCCACCAGCGGAATCCTCATCCGACGGTGGACTCTGGGAGAAGGGGTTGGGGCAGTTTCTCTTGTCGTGGTGGGCCATTCTTTTGCAATTTTTACACATTCGTTTCGGCCTCTTCGCCAGGTCCGCCGCCTTGGTCTTCGTTGACAACATCCTTTTCCCACTACCTTTGTTCTTCGACATTTTCGGAGACAATATCGTCACTTCAGACGTGGATGCACAACCAAGGTATTTCGCCAACTCCTGTCGTTTTGTCAGAGGTTCCGAAGTTCCACCCACGCTCTCTCTAAAAGCTCGTATCGCTTCCCGTAATTTTTCAACTTCGTCTTTACCCTTATCGCGAACAAATCCCACTGCTTCGTGAATCTCCGACCACAACTTCGTCATCGCCAACTGCTTCTCATCAATCAAGTCTACAGTACCATCGAGAAGAAAACCATCATCCACCGACATTCCTCCCACAGCATCAACCATCCACCGCCTGCATACGTACGCTGCCGGTATAGTCTTATGTCCACAGGACGTTAAAATCCAGATTAAATGTCTACACAGAAGCCCTCGCCTTTCGAACAGCTTACAGCTGCATCTTGCGTCCTCATTTTCTGAGGAGGAAAATTCAACTTCAGTCAAGACATAACGTAACTCTAAACGTCGAAATAGCAACTTCAAAAAAAGGTAACAAAAACTTTTATCAAACGCACCTGGATTTACACGCACTTCGTAGACTCTACCCCTAATTTGATCCTTCACCTTCGTTATCTCAATCCCGTCAACCACCTCGAAGCCACGGACCGTGTAAGTGTTGATTGAGAACTTCACCTCATCTTGGAATTCACTGAATATTTCATGGGTATACAACTTAGCACCATCGGTCTCCATTGCCACGTGTGTCTCCGTCTTAGGTCTTGAGTGTCTGTTTTCACTGTCGAGTTTCTTTTGGGTGTGCCTTTGGTGGTCCATGGCGCTTTCAAAACGCATCCAAAACTCGACCAACGTACCCGATTTTTGTTCAAATCTCTTAAAAAACCTATTCTCACTCTCCGATCTTTGAGTGGTCCTCATAACGGTTCCCATTGGAATGTCATGGCAGTGAGCCATTACCCACTGACTTCTTATGGCAAATGTGCTCTTAAACCACTCAACGTCTACCAGTCCATGTTCTTCCATTATTTCCATCCATCTCTCATCAAACTCCGATGCTTCAATATCATCGTCCCACACAATTTCATTCAGCTTCCGTATGAATTCAAGGTAATCGCTTCTCGTCGAACCATATTTAACAGGGACTTTGTTCATTATGTGCCATATGCAAAACCGGTGTTTCGCCTTTCTGAAAACAGATTTAACAGATGCTATAATCCCGGGGTCTTGATCCGTTATTACGTATTCTGGTTCCTTTCCACCCATAGCGTCTAAAAACCGTTTGAAAACCCAATTGAAAGACTCCTCGTTCTCACACGCAATGAGTGCACCACCGAACGTCACAGACTTCTTATGATTGTCAACACCAGTGAACGGAGTAAATATCATCGAGTACATGTTCGTCCCATACGTAGGATAAAAGGACATAGCATCCCCGAACTTTGCGTAGTTTCTTTTGGCGGGAGCGTCTACCCATATCGCTTTATTTAAACTCCCGTCTTCTGCTAACTCGTAGTCAAAAAAAAATCCTTCCCTGTTCTTCACCATTTCCTTAAAATTATCCACGAACAATTGTCCATCCCGTTCATGAAGAAAACACTTCACATCCCTCCCATAATTCTTGAAATCAGTCAAGCTCGCACCAAGATTCTCAAATCCATTCACATGCTCCTTACACATATTGTACGTTCGTGTCGCTCCAATTTTCAACTGCCATCAGAGCATATAATCATTTCACGGGCAGAGAAAAAAAAACACCCAACACAGAATTGCTAATTCAGCACATCAGTTTTCCGTCCATGACTAAGAACTTCCATACTACACACAAGTCACTTCAACTACATAGGTTACAAACTTCATTTACACAAACATCTCATGTTTGTAACTTCACCTGATTACGACTCACAAATTCAGAACTTCAACGACATAACAACGTAACTTCAGCACACAAGACAAAATAATACACGCACCACAAAATATTTATCATAAATGTACAGAAAGTTTGACATTATTACGGAAAAAAAACGCCTTACTCTTGAGTTAGCAATTATCAACTGCTTGTGGTAGTCCGACAACTGCCGTGACGTTTTCTGAAACTCCCTCTCCGCAATTGAGAATAGCTCGTGGTTGTGGCCACAAGTGAACTCCTTCACAACCACAACACCTTTCACTACGGCCAACAAGCTTCTTGCATTGCAACCAACTCTTGTCACTTTGGTCCGACGTCTCGTCTTATTTTCATCACAGGATTTACTTGCATCCCTCTTCTTCGACTTTTTTGCCTTCCTACCAGTACAACCAACTACCTTAGAATTAGATTTGTTACACTTTCTACCTGCCTTACGTCCGGAACCTCCCCCTCCTGCTGCACCGTTACCTGCCTTTGGGACGTACGTGAAACCCTCTCTGCTGCAAACTACCAGCTGAGATTTCAACGTACCATCACAGAACCTCTTCGTTGACCACCTATGGACATCAAAACCGCAAGCGATGTCATACGCTTCATAGAACTCAACAGCTTTATCGACGTCGGAAAATTCCTGCCCCACATAAGGCATCTTGTCCTTATCAACGTCCCTACAGTAAAGGACAGGAGGCACAACCTCCTCAATTTCATCACCCTCCAAAGCATCCGCAGCTGCATAGCAAACAATTTCAACTTCAACTACATCATGACTCAACTTCATCTAAGTCACGACTCAACTTCAACGAGTAACATTTAACACTTTAGCAAACAATCTACCTAATCCATAATGAAGAACAAGAACAAAGAAAATCTTTGACACAACTATTCTACCCTAATTCTACAACCCCGACGAAGAGGAGGCGAATTGGCTGGACGGTTGCGACACGATGGTCCGATCATCCCCGCCGGGCTCGCCGCTTCACAACATCACTAAGCGAAGGCAGAAGAAGAGGGCTGAAGATAATGAGAAGTGTAAAGGGAGCATCGTTGGTTCGAATCCTGCCATGGACGTACCCTTACGGGAGAAATCCATGCAGGACATCATGGGTATTCCCTCATACGATATCCAGGACGATGACGATGAGGATGTCGAGGATATTAATATGGATGACTCAGTGCACTCCCCTATCCAAGTTGATGAGAATATTGACGATGATGGAGGGGCCTGGTTTACTAGACAAGGGAATAAGATAGTTCAGGAGTCCAATGATGATATACTGCAGTTGGAGATGGATGATGTCCAACCGGAGATTGATTACTGGAAGACAGTTGTCTACGGTTTTGTAGTTGGGGCGAACCCTCCATGGCAAGTTCTGGAAGGTTATCTGAAAAGGGTATGGAAAATGCACAATATCGATAAGATTTCTTTCATGCCTAATGGAGTCTTTCTGGTACGGTTTCCTACTGAAGCTATTAAGAATATTGTGTTACATGCTGGTTATCATTTATTTGATAATAAGCCTGTAATCATTAAGGAGTGGAAACCTGATATTGATTTGGAGAAGGAGGAGGTGAAAGTGTTGCCAATTTGGATCCGACTTCATAAGCTACCTTTAAAATTTTGGGGCACAAGCCTGAGCAAGATAGCGGGTATTATCGGGCATATGATCAAGAGAGATGAGGCCACTACTCAAAAGACAAGGCTTGGTTTCGCAAGGGTGCTAGTAGAGGTTAAATTGGGTCAACTGTTTCCTGAATTTCTGCAATTCAAAGATGAGAATGGAACCTTAATTAAGATTAAGGTAGAATATGATTGGAAACCTACAGTTTGTGAAGGCTGTAAGAGAGTGGGACACGAAAAGAGGGACTGTCGTTCCCAAATCCGCAAACCTGAAGTTAGGAAACAGAAGGTGTGGAAGATAGTGGATAAGCAGAAGGATAAGGCGCAGGTACAGGATACGATTATTGAACCTCCTGCAGCTATCATTAATTATCTAGAACTACCTAAGAAAGGTGTGGAGATTGAGAGGAACCAGTTAAGCAACAATGCTCCAGTACTGAAAGAAAGTGGATTGAGGGTGAAAGATTCTGACCAAAGTACCAGTATGATTGTGGAGATTGGTAATGCGACGGATCTCAGCCCTACATTCAAGCAAATACTCACAAGAAAGCAGTCCTCTGGAGGGGGAAACAAAGTTACATTCTCTAATCAAAAATCCCCATGAATTTTGGCTTTTGGAATGTGAGAGGTATGAATAGGATGGAGAAGCAATATGATATTACTAAATTCTTAGAACTGAATAATATTGGCCTGTTTGGTCTTTTGGAGACAAAGATCAAGTCACACAATATGAATAAGGTGATGAGCCATTGTTTTAATAAGTGGAGTATCTCCACAAATAGTCATACTCATCCTAGAGGTCGTATATGGGTGTTATGGGACCCTAATCACTTTCATATCCAGTTTCATAAGTACACATCTCAACTCATCCATTGTTCAGTCCAGGATATTGATAAGAAGGTGAATTTTAATGTCACTTATGTGTATGCCTTCAACTCAATCGCTGAGAGAGAAGATCTATGGCGAGACTTGAACCAGATTAATAGGACTATCCAAGAAGCGTGGGTAGTGGGAGGTGATTTCAACTGCGTACTTACTCAGGACGAGCGTCTGGGTGGGAGTTTTAATCTCAATGAAGCGATCTCCTTTCAGAATTGCATCAACCAATGTGCTTTGATGGATTGTCCTGCAATAGGTGCCTACTATACTTGGAACAATAAGCAACCTCCGGAGGAAAGAGTGTATAGTAGACTCGATAGAGCGTTGATTAATCAAGATTGGATCGATTTATTTGAGAATTACAGGGCGCATTTCCTTCCTGAAGGATTATATGACCACAACCCTTGTGTGATCAGGAGCATTGATGAACATACGAAACGTAATAGACCATTCAAATACTACAATATGTGGAGTCAGGCTCCGGGGTTTGTGTCTATTGTCAAGTCCTCGTGGATGCAGGAAGTGGAAGGGACGAGTATGTTCAGGCTCGTACAAAAGCTAACGAGACTTAAGAGGCCATTAAAACAACTGGACAAGGAGACTTTTCATGAAATAGAACAACAAACAGATATCACGCATGTCAAATTATTGGATATACAGAAGTCACTAATCAGTAATATGGGAAACCACCATCTGATTCGTGAGGAGATTGAGGCTATGGACAATTTCAGGCGGCTGAGCACAGCTCGACTGAGCTATCTAAAACAAAAAGCCAAAATTCACTGGCTCAAGGAGGGGGATGCTAACACTGCTGTATTCCATGGGTCCCTGAAAACTCGGAGAGCAAAAAATAATGTGCACCAGGTTGAGGATAAACAGGGGAAACTTTGTACCAGCTCAGCTTCAATCCAAGAGGCATTCCTTGATTACTATAAAGGACTCTTGGGAGATAAGAATGAGACTAATAAAGTAGTGGGGCATGTTATGCGACTAGGACCGAGATGCAATTCAAATCACTGTGAGATTCTTAACACTCCGGTCACTAGGGAAGAGATTCGGGATACGATGTTTAGCATTCCCAATGATAAGGCACCGGGCCCCGACGGGTACTCAAGTAAATTCTTCAAAGATGCGTGGGATACCGTCGGTGATGATGTGTGTACTGCTATCTTAGATTTCTTCACATCTGGGCGAATTTTGAAGCAGATAAATGCTACTGCTATCACCCTTATTCCCAAAATCGAGAGACCTACTTCAGGCCTGCAATTCCGACCTATAGCCTGCTGCAGTACGGTGTACAAGTGTATTTCTAAAATTCTATGCAAAATATTAGCACAAATACTGCCTGATTTAATCTCGCCAGTACAGGGAGGATTTATTCGGGGAAGGAGCATTGTGGAAAACATTCTCATCTGTCAAGATTTAGTGCGACTTTATTCGAGGAAGGCTGTTTCCTCGAGATGTATGATTAAGATGGATATGCAGAAAGCGTACGACACAGTGGAATGAGATTTTTTAAACCAAATGTTGCAGCAGCTATCCTTCCCGGATTCCTTTCGGAATCTACTGATGCAATGTGTATCCACAACCTCGTTTTCCCTTCATCTTAATGGAGAGTCCTTTGGATTCTTTCATGGGAAACGAGGATTGAGACAGGGAGACCCGTTATCTCCGCTTTTGTTCACAATTTGTATGGAATACCTTACTCGATTGCTCAGTTATACCACGGAAACGAGAGAGTTCCGGTATCATCCCCAATGCAAACAACTGAAGTTAGTGAATTTAATTTTCGCTGATGACCTTCTTTTATTCAGTAAAGGGGACATTCCGTCTATGATGGTCCTTTTGCGAACCTTTGCTACCTTGGGACTGCAACTTAGTAAAGGTAAATCTAATATCTTCTTCAATGGAGTTTGCAAAGAAGTGCAGCAAGATATTCTAGCAGTTTCAGGCTGCAAAATCGGTACACTACCATTCAAATATCTAGGGGTTCCGATTAAATCCTCCCGTCTAACGATTTTGGATTGTCAACCTTTGATCCACAAGGTTACGGAAAGAATCCGACGTTTGGGAGCGAGGAAATTATCCTACTCAGGTCGATTAGTCTTGATCAAATCAGTCCTATCCACCCTTCATAATTACTGGGCGAGTATCTTTTTGCTTCCTACAGGAGTGATCAAACAAATAGAAGGCATTTGCAGGACCTATCTATGGGAAGGCGGGACTTCCTATACGCGACCTCCTCTCGTGTCTTGGAGTAAAGTATGCGTACCCTATAAAGAAGGTGGTCTTAATTTGACACAATGCTCTAATTGGAACAAAGCGGCAATTGGGAAGCTGGTTTGGTAGGTCACGAAACATCCGACCAAGCTATGGGTTTCATGGGTCAACTCGATTTATCTGAAGGGGCAATCATGGCTCCAGTATTGTCCTCCTGCGGATGTTAGTTGGGGTTGGAGACGGATTTGCAAGATTAAAGACAAGTTCAAATCTGGAATTGAAGATGGAGAATGGAATGACACCAATCGATATTCCACGGCCAAAGGTTACAATTGGATCAGAAATAAGGAAGAAGAAGTAGGATGGCATAGACTGGTATGGAACAAATGGACATTACCGAAACACAGGATGATTGCGCGGATGTACCAACACAACGCAATGAACTTGAAGGCTAAGCTGCACAGGCTGAACATTACAGCTGACGCGCTATGCTGCATTTGTGGTACCCATGACAAGGATATTGGCCATCTCTACTGGGAATGCGGGTATAGCACCCGTATTCTGAGAGGCTTAGGGGAATGGACAGAACAAGATCTCAGCAATATGGTTTCAAACGAACGGAGGGATAGGATGAAAGGCAGCAAATTACAGCGAGCAATAACCAATAGTGGTATTAATGCAGCCATTTACAATATATGGGAACAACGGAACAAGAGTAGAGTGGATGGTGTCCTACTTCAGCCTCACATAGTGAGTAGGAATATGACTAAGGAGCTTAAATTGTATTACAATAACGTTCAGAAAGGTATACTTAGTGCTAGAGATGAGATGTTCATCTCGCGATTGATGGGCAACTAATGTATATTTGATTCTTTCATTTATATATAATACTTACACTTTCCCAAAAAAAAAACAAACAATCCACCTCATATGGATCTGAGCTAAACGACTATCACCTACACAAAATGAAGTCCTCAAAAAATCATCCCCTCTACAACCCGTATTTTAATCTTCGAAACTTCAACGACAATTAGAAACCCCGACTCCGACGACAATTAACATGTGACACAAAACCCCAACTCCTCCATTACAATTACTCATTGAACAACAAAATTAACAACAAAATTAACAACGCTTATACCAACGCAAAATTAAAAGCAAAATGAACAGCAAAATTAAAAAAATTAGGGTTTCAAACATACCAGTCGGAACAACAACAATCTGCATATCCTCCATCCAGATGACAAATAATTTCAACAACTACAATTACAGTATAATTCACCCCCGCTACAACAGCTACTGCCACCATCATGCTCCCGCCTTTAAATAATATAAACTCCAAGCAGAAACGAAGAAGATGAAGAACCACGCTGATGGGATTTGCTCCGTGTGATTAATTTGGTGGAGAAATCAAAAAATTGGCTGAGTTAAACTGTGTAGGAGAGAGAGAACATGAATAAATTGATTTTCTTGGTAAAGGGAAGGATTGGGAACGTGATTAGGTAAAAGCAGGTAAGTTAATGAGGGTGCTAATCTCCTTAATTACACTAAGTTAAATCTCAGCCCTCCATTCTCACAACATCCTAGGGCTAAAAAAACAACTTATGTACTTATAGGGAGGGGTGTCCTTATGTGAACCTCTCTCTCTCTCTCTCTCTCTCTATATATATATATATATATATAGATTTAGGATCCCGTCTGAACCACAACTTCGGTGCTAACTATTGCTTACGGTCACACTTACACTTTAAAAATAGCAACAACAAAAAAATGTCCGTCCGGTGGGGGCAGGGGGCCGGTTAGCCGGCCTGACCACCGTTTTTTTTTTGGTATTTTTTAAAGTGTAAGTAGAGCCCCTAAAAGTGGAAGTGGAAGTTCAAAGAAGTGTAGTGGGGTTCGCACCGTAAGGAAAAGTTAGCACCGAACATTGGTTCGCACCGGATCCCACCCCTATATATATATATATATATATATATATATATATATATATATATATATATATATATATATATAAAGAAGGAACTTTTCGAGCGATGTGATTGGTCCGTTACATCAAAACTCAATTTAGGAAAGTATCATTAATAATAATAAAAAATCAAGTAGAGAATCTTTTAATTATTATAGTAAGAGTATATTTAATCTATCATATCAATGTGATGTTTTATAATTTTCATCTTAAAACCTTTAAATTTCGTTTAACAAAAAATTATCGTAAAAAAATTTAAAAAATGAAATAATTAGATTCTTGGTAGAAAATGATTTCATTTGAGTATAAATTTCATATAATTTGTTTCATATTATTTGCTCGAAAAAGTGATGAATTTATTACATATAAAAATAGTAAAGTTATCTCACGTCAACAAATTATAATAAGGTAATGAAACACTATACTCCGTATTATAAATAAGAGTAATTACCCGTCCTTAGATATCCACCAAAAATTTTTTGAGTCATAAATAACTCTTAAGATTATAACCTTTAAATAATTATCTCACATCGAAAAATTATGATGAGGTTATGAAATTCTATAATTTAAATAAGATAAATTATTATTTTGAATATCGACCAAAAAACTTTTGAGTCTTAAAAAAATCTCTTAATAAGACTACAAACTTAAAATTGTCCCACATTGAAACAATTAAAATAAGATGATGATTCTATATTATAAATAAGATCAATCATGTGTTCTTTTGGGTTTTAAAAGGAGGAGCTCTTAAGACTGTAAATTATCCCACATCAAAAAAATTATGATAATGAAATTCTATATTATAAATAAGACTAATCATTCGTTCTTAAATATCAATTAAAGAACTTTTGAGTCTTATAAAATATCTTAATTGAAGGGTTACAACCCTTAAACCCAAGGATCTGTTATAAGTATTAACCGAAAAGACAAACAATAGAGGGACAACGAATATACCTTATTGGCAGCGGAAGAGCGTATTAATAAGAATAATAAGAAATATAATAACCCGGAAGTACATATAATTCTCCACGGACAGAATAAAGCAACCCAGATGTGATGCCTCCGTTAGTATCCACACAGGTACGGAACAACGGTGTATATGCTAGTATAAGAGTTTTGTGAGACGGTCTCACAAATTCTCTCTCTCTCTAATAATATATGGAATAATACTCTGAATTGTGTATTCTGGTTCATCATATGAACCCCTTATATAGGAGAGCTTGAGAGCTAGGTTACTTAACCTAAAAGTTATTCCATAACTCAAATTGGTATAATTAGATTATCACAATAATTCTAGTTACCATATAAAAGTTATTTCACAACTAATATTGGTATAATTAGATTATCACAATAACTCTAGTTACCATAACTAGATTATTATTATAACTCTAATTACCATAACCCGACAACACAGCTGAGTCGTATTACTACTGACCCGATATATTAATATACCGATATATTAATAATATCCCGCACACATTGTGTGTGACCCAGTGGGCCCACTTAAGACTACCAGACATATAACCCATTTATATGTCAACCCGACATCGACCTCTAGCAAGGCATATCGGATACATAGACTTAAGCGGGTAAATCCGTAGGACAGTGGACATAACTCCTTCAGTCTCCCACTTGTACATGTCCTCTCAAGAACGACGTTAAGTCTCTTTGCTACTATTGTCTCCAATTGAGAATGAGGCAAGAAAAAGTGTCATCCTCGCATATTTCAATCTTTTACTCGAATCTCTGAGTTGACTTGTTAAAAGAGCAGATAGATGACAATCATCCTATCTGAGCGCGGCCACGCATTTGCACAAGTCACACTCTTCGAGTGGCCAAGAAACAATAAATTTCCTTCAATAAAGGAAGAGCAAATCCCCTCTTGTCTTACCACATCCTATCACATGTTCCATGCATGCCCAATAACCATCCATAGCCCCCTTTCACAGGTGACGAGGAATAGTATCAAAGCATACACATCACATGTACAGAATAGTCAAAGACTCAGGTCTAAAGACCGTACAAGTTCATAACTTGCAAAGAACTTTACTGACACTAAGCGAAATCTTAGTAAAATCCTTTTTGGCGGGTCTGTCTAATGCATGTTCTTAACATACACCCGTGTGCCTGATTTAGTATCTCGATACCTATGACTCAAGGAACTTAGTCATCAACCAACTCACACACTAGTCATTTAAGGTATTCAAATGTCCCAACACAATACCCTGACTAGAGACAAAATAATTACATCATCCAAATAGAGTTCCAAGACTAAGTCACGTACTTAGTGGTCTATTTCATCAATGTATATTATTTAGGGACAAACAATCCATACAAGAATTGAATAAAAATTGCACTTTATTAAATAAAAGCAATAGTAAAGATTACAAAGTTCAGCATAAAATTAATACTCCCACTAAAACAAGGATCTCCTAAATATGACTTAAGACCATTCGCTCATGCGTCTAATGCCTATCGCAGCTCTATGACTATCATGCTTAGGCTGCGGGAGGGGCTTTGTCAAGGGATCAGCAACATTTGCTTCCGATGGTACTCTGCATATCTTGACATCACCTCTCTCAATGAACTCTCTGATTAGGTGAAATCTTCTAAGTATGTGTTTGGATTTCTGATGAGACCTAGGTTCCTTAGCTTGCGCTATGGCACCATTATTATCACAATAAAGGTCCACGGGGCTTGAAATGCTAGGGATGACTCCCAGCTCCTCGATGAACTGCCTAATCCAAACAGCTTCTTTTGATGCTTCCGAAGCAGCAATATACTCAGCTTCTGTTGCAGAATCTGCCACTGTGCTCTGCTTGGAACTTTTCCAACTTACAGCACCACCGTTCAAACAAAAGACAAAACCAGACTGTGATTTGGAATCATCCCTGTCTGTCTGGAAGCTAGCATCGGTGTAACCATTTACAACGAGCTGCTCTTCACCTCCATATACCAAGAATAAGTCTTTAGTCCTTCTTAAGTACTTCAGAATATTCTTGGCTGCTATCCAGTGACTTTCACCCGGATTCGACTGGTATCTACTCGTCATGCTTAGAGCACAAGCTACATCAGGACGAGTACACAACATGGCATACATGATGGATCCTATGGCTAAGGCATAGGGAACCTTACTCATGCGCTCTAGCTCATCAGGTGTCGAGGGACACTGACTCTTGCTTAGATTGACACCATGTGACATTGGTAAGAACCCTCTTTTGGAATCCGTCATATTGAACCGTTTAAGGATCTTATCAATATAAGTTCCTTGACTAAGTCCAATAAACCTCTTTGATCTATCTCTATAGATTCTTATTCCTAAGATGTAGGCTGCTTCACCCATGTCTTTCATGGAAAAACAACTTCCAAGCCAACCTTTTACGGATTGCAACAATGGAACGTTATTTCCAATTAGGAGTATGTCATCGACATATAGAACCAAAATTGCTATCGCACTCCCACTAATTTTCTTGTACACACAAGGCTCAACTTCGTTTTTACAGAAGCCAAAGGCTTTAACTGCCTCATCAAAACGAAGATTCCAACTCCGAGATGCTTGCTTCAGTCCATAAATGGAACGCTGAAGTTTGCATATTTTCTTAGCATCCTTTGATATGAAACCCTCGGGTTCATGTACACATCCTCTTGCAGATTCCCGTTAAGGAAAGCTGTTTTCACATCCATTTGCCAAATTTCATAATCATGAAAAGCTGCAATTGCTAAGAGAATCCTAATGGATTTAAGCATCGCTACTGGTGAATAAGTTTCATCATAGTCGATACCATGAGTTTGCTTGAAACCTTTAGCCACCAAGCGAGCTTTATAGACATCTACATGTCCTTCCATGTCAATCTTCTTCTTAAAGACCCATTTGCACTCGATGGTTTTGACACCTTCGGGTGCGTCTATCAAAGTCCATACTTTGTTATGGTACATGGAATCCATTTCGGACTTCATGGCCTCAAGCCATTTTTCAGAGTCTGGTCCCATCACTGCCTCTTTGTAGGTTTCAGGTTCATCATTTTCTATCAAGTATAAATCATGACGATACCTGGCCAGAGTTTGCCCAATGTTAGATCTTACAGATTTACGAGGGACAAAATCATTAGAAATAGGCGTAGGTTCTTCTTCAAGTGGTGGGATCGTAACATCTTGCACATTCTCCTCCTCATCCTCAACTTCCTCATTAGGAATTGTGGATGCCTGAATATCCCGAATTTCTTCAAGATCAATTTTACTCCCACTACTCCTTTTGGAAATGAACTCTTTTTCCAAGAAGACTCCATTCCGAGCAACAAACACTTTGTTCTCAGTAGGATTGTAGAAGTAATAGCCTCTAGTTTCCTTTGGATAACCAACAAAAATGCATTTGTCAGATTTAGGTCCTAGCTTTTCAGGAATCAATTTCCTAACATAAGCTTCGCAACCCCAAATTTTCATGAAAGACAAACTAGGAACCTTTCCTGTCCACATCCCATGTGGTGTCTTTTCAACTGACTTAGATGGACACCTATTAAGTGTAAAAGAAGAAGTTTCGAGCGCATAGCCCCAGAAGTAAATAGGAAGGTCTGCATGACTTATCATAGATCGAACCATATCTAGTAAGGTTCGATTTCTCCTCTCAGACACACCATTCCATTGTGGTATTCCAGGTGGAGTGAGTTGTGAAACAATTCCACAGCTCCTAAGATGATCATTGAAATCTTGACTCAAATATTCACCACCTCGATCCGATCGAAGGGCTTTAATTTTTTTGCCAAGTTGATTCTGTACTTCATTTTGGAATTCTTTGAACTTTTCAAATGATTCCGATTTGTGCCTCATCAGGTACACATAACCATATCTACTGAAATCATCAGTAAATGTAATGAAGTATGAAAATCCTCCTCTAGCTGTGGTACTCATTGGACCACATACATCCGAATGTATTAGTCCCAATAAGTCAGACGCCCTTTCATTGTATCCAGTGAAAGGCGTCTTAGTCATCTTGCCAAGTAAACAAGATTCGCATATATCATATGATTCATAATCAAAATGATCTAAAAGTCCATCCTTATGGAGCTTTTGTATGCGTTTCTCGTTTATATGACCCAAACGACAATGCCACAAGTAAGTAAGATTAGAATCCTTAGATTTCAACCGCTTTGCATTATTAATATTTGTTCCGGTCACGGAAACAATTAACCCGGCTCTGGATCCGGGTTGTATAATCGAGTTATTTGTGAACAATTGATCGTCTGACTTCCTTAAACCTCTCCTTGTCTCACTCCCTTGGTCGGACCTTCCCGACGGAGTTGGCCTGCTCCCTGCACAATGAACGCACAGGGCCTCGGAGGTTGTCCGAGGAAACCCTCTCCGATGCCTAAGTTAGTCCGTGAAATGCCTTGATGAACCTAGCTCGTGAGGAACCAGGTGGCTTTTTAGGAGTAAGAGTCTAGAGAGAGAAAATCCAACCCCTCTCATGTGGGAAATGGGAAAGTATTTATACCTTCCCACAAGAGAGAGGAAAAGAGAAAAGAGAAGAGGGAAATGGGTGGATACTCGTGTGACACGTGGGATCACCTTGTCCACTCACTTCCCCTTACCTTAGGTAGAATGACGGATGGGTCCTCGGTCCTCCTTTGGTCCTGCTTGGGCGGGAGCGCCCTGGAAGCAGGCAGGAAACTTGGTCTGCCCTGCTTGACAGGCGGCAAGGCCGTGCCAGGCGGCTAAATGGTTAAGGCCATTCACTTGGAGTTTTTAATGACATTGCTAGGAGGTCTGCTGAGTAGGTCATCTCTTATTCAGGGATTAGGCGCCCTGGGGCCTGACTGGCAGGCGACCCGAGGCTGGCTACCGACCCCCATCAATTGGCTCTCGCCGGCTGAGGGGGAGCGAGGCTCCTGCTCGGCAGGCGACATCTTATTTTGGGACGGCGGGAGGTTGACTCCCTTAACACTCCTCCATTAAATGCGTCGCATGTTCCCGAGGGAACGAGCTTTAACTTCTCTGGGTATGCAGAGAGTTTAAACGTCCTCTTTCATGATTATTCTTCTTTGCAAAGTGGGTTTTCGAACAGTGTGCCAGTTTGACGATTGGCTCTCCTCCTTGCAGAGGTGGTTGAAGCTCCATTAATGCTATGCTTCTCCTCTTTGTATAAATTGCATCTTCCTTCACCATTTTCACGCCCCATTTCCAACTTTCCTTCCTTTCTCTGTTTTTAATCATGGTTTGGATCAAGAAATTTGTGACTCGCCGTGGAGTTAGATATGTTACTTTTATTTTTAGAGGGTTTTGGAGGCTTCAATATGCTCGAGCTGCTTATCGAGCTGTCCGCCGTAGTCGCCGTTCACCGCTTCATTCCCGCCGGATGGGTAAGAAGGCTCCTGCTAGGATGAACAAGCGCCTCAAGAGGTCCTCACCCCCTGCTGCGCCTAGATTCAGGCGTTGCCCCCAGGGAGGGGGCTGCTTTGACAGGGGATGCCACGAGTGCTTTCCGTGGCTGCACCCCGAACAATTTGACTCCAACTTCTCTGACAATGACTCCTCCTTGGCGTCAGGCCCCTCTTCGCCTGTGAAGAAGACAGGCTGTCGCACCTGCGACGAATCCCAGGCTGTTCCCTTTGGCAGGGACTGGGAGGATAGCAGCCGAGACTCTGACGACAGTGAGGGTCTTGGTTGTTTGAGTGACAGGGATGAGGATGGGATCCCTGATGATCCCTTCAAAGACTCCCCAGACTGGGACTGGGGTTCGGACTTTGGGGGTCTAGGCAGCCCTGGGGACCCTTCCCCTGACCTGGATGATGATTAGGCCTGCTTAGCAGGGCGTTTACTCGTTGGGCCGGAATTTCTGGGCCCTTGTACATTTTCTTTCCTTGCTGGGTACTGAATGTAATTTTCCCTCGTAAGATTTAATGAAATGAAATTCAGGCGATGTGTTTGTGTATTGTATTTTTAATATATGTTTATTATTATTATTATTGTTTTTTTGAAATGAAGAGGGGACGTCATAGGGTGATCAATCCCCTGACACTTTTTGGTCTTTTCGAGGTTATTCTTGGGAAACCCCACAGGGCTGACTCCTGAGGAAGTGACGCGTGGGCAGTGGTCTTTGGGTGGACTCCTGAGATTTTGGCGGCTCTTTGCATGCCCTTCTCTCTATAAAAGCAATCAGTTACACATTCTTCCTCTTTTTCCTTCTTCAATCTTTCTTTTCTTGAAATCTTCCTACTCTCTCTTTCTGCAAAACCCTTGGGTGTTTGACGGTTCGTACCCCACTTTGTACCCCTATTCTTCTGGGAGATTCCTTCATCGGGCTTTTACCGCACTTGGCAGGCGATCTTAGGTCAGACTTTTGCCTTCCACTTCCTGCTTTTTCTTTTTGATTTTCTGTTTTTCCGCTTCCATTAGAGTAAAATGTCTAGAACCCGTGAGCGGATTTTACCCTTTACTGACCCATCAAAGAGGGGGGAAGGGGTGAATTTTGCCTCCTCCTCTAGGGAGGTTGGTTTTGAGGAAGAGCATTCGGCGGACAGCGGGGGTGGTAACTCTCCTGACCCCCCTTCGTTTGACGCCATTGATTCCGACGACGAGGCGTTGGAAGTTGACCCTTCTAGAACCTCTGGCCCTCTTGTTCGTCGGGAAAGGGGTAGGGTTTACTATTTAGACAGAGTCAAATACCGCATCCCTTTGAGTACTTTCCCTGACCCGAAAAATCGGGAGCTGATCCTTGCAAAGAACGCCGCCGGTGTGATCGAGCGGCTTTACAACTTTGGGGAGGGGTACACAGTCATTGTCCCCGGCGAAAAGGATACCGTATGCAACCCTCCCGACGGGTGCATAGCGGTTTACCATAAATGTCTGGAGTTCGGCCTTCGCTTTCCCCTCCATCCTTCCTTGGAAGAGATCTTCAGGCGCATGAACGTCGCCATCGTCCAGCTGACAGCCACGGCTGTCAGGGCATTGATTTCATATGTCTGGACTTGTCTGTTCCACCGCATTGAGCCTTCCATTGACGCCCTGCGGTTTATGGTGGGTTTACAAATGGTTTCTTCTAGGAGTGCGGGCTCCCCTGGTTATTGGTCCCTTTTGAGGCAGAAGGGGCACTCTTTGGTGTGGCCTGTCATGGATAGTTTGAGAGACTGGAAGAACAACTTCCTTTATGTACACAGCACCCATGGGTGGAAGATTCCCCGTCATTTCCGGAATCATGTCCACACCAGGCTAGAGACCCCTGAGGAGTATCACCCTGGCGTGGGTGGAAGAGCCCTGGAGGTGAAGCTGGGCGAAAAAGACAAGGAATTGACGGGCTATTTTGCCGCCCACACTGATAAGTATGGGGTGTATGGCCCTACATTATGGCTCCCCCATGCGGAGCTTATTGCATCTGATAAATACTTGACCCGGTTGGGCATGAACCCGGGTCTAGATGAAGGTAGTTCAGGAGTGTTGATGATTCTTTCTTACTCTTTTTTCTTTTCAAAAGTGCCCTGACAGCCTGTATGTTTGCCTTGCAGATCTTGCTACCTTTGTTTGGAGAAAAGGGGAGGTGAGGCGCCTGGGCCTGACCGAGACTCTCACTGTTGTCCAAAGTCGCCCTTCTCTTCCCCCTGATTTTAAGAGAGGTGAGAAGAATCTGATGAAGCACTTGAAGGGTCTGTCGTTTAGTAGACCAAGACTTCCTCCCCCTCCTAGAGCAACGCCTGCAAAAACGGCGGTTTCTGAGGCCACTCCCTCTCCAGTTGCGAAGGTGATTGCCTGTGAGGCTACCCCTTCGCCTGTTGGCAGGCAGGGGGCCTTTCAACAGGGGTTCAGATTCCCTTGGGGCCGCGGGCTGCAGGCTCCGAAGAGACTGGGGAGAGCACCTCCAGGGGGCTAATTAGAAAGAGGAGCAGGGAGGCTCCAAATGCTGACCAAGTGGTGGACCTGGAGACTACCACGCCTGAACCCAAGCGTTTTGCTCAGGGGGTTCCTGCCACCTTCTTTTCTGAGGAGAACACTGAGTTCCACTATACCGCCGGCGATAGCCAAGATGTTTCCGCCTTACTCTCCGACTCTGGGGCAGTTCTAGCGGACCATCTTCTTAAGACTGTCCATTCTGCCACCAACCAAGTGACAAAGTACGTCCAGCGTACTGCCAAGATCCTCCAAGCTTCTGCAGAGCTGGCGGCCCTTAATCGCCTGAGTGACGAGGAACTGTCTAACTCTGACCGCCTTTCTGCAGTCGAGAGGGACGTTGCTCTCATTGTCAGTCTGAAGGACCAGTTGGAGAAGAAGGAGATTGAGCTGGAAGAGGCCAAGGGTCAGGCGATCCACTGGAAGTCTGAAAATGAGAAGGCTATCAGGGAGGTGTCCCGCCTGGGGGAGGAGTCAAAGAGAGCCCAGCAGGCCTTCGCGGAGTTGGAGCAGGCTAGGAAAGCCTTGGTTGAGCTGGACCATGCCAAGAAAAGCGTCGTCGACCTAGGGGAGCGCCTTTCCCAGGCAAACTCAGATCTGCAGGCGGCTCTTGGTGATTTGGCAGCGAAGACCAAGGAATGGGAGAAGGAGAGGGACGAAATACTCCAGGAGGTGGATACAGCTGTGTCGGCGGGCTTTGTGAATGGCGCCCACTCTTGTTTGGGGGTAGTTATGGAGAGTGTCAGGGAGATGTTCCCTGGTTTTGATGAAGATGCTTTTCGAGCCCTCTATACTGCCAAGGACGAAGCTCAAATGCGCAGAATGTCTGAAGGAGCTGCTACTTCCGGCCCAGACGCCCCCCTGCCTAACATGGAGGGCAGTCTTCCTTAGAGGGCTCTTGCTCGTCTCCTGCTGCGCCTGTGCCAACGCTTTAACTTCCTTACTTCTTTGCGCGCCGAGCCCTTTTGGTGGTCGGCTGCCGTGTTTAATTGTAATTACTTGTTCTAAAAACTCTTATCCTGTGTTCCTTCGACACTATTCCTTTTTATGTAGATTTTTCTGTTTGCTTTGTCTGTTTTTGTTTGATCCTTCATGAGTTTGATGCGCAGCCTCTCCCTGCCTGCCCAGAGGTAAGCAGGGAGGTTCCTTAACGTTTTTTATACAAGGTTGGAGGGCCTGCCCCCAGTCCTTGTTAGTTCGGCCTGTCCCTGGCTTTTGTTCAAAGTCCAGGGGGCCTGCCCCCTGCCTGCCCAGAGGTAAGCAGGGTGGCCCTTTGCGTTTTTTATACAAGGTTGGGGGGCCTGCCTCCAGTCCTTGTAGATCCGGCCTGTCCCTGGCTTTTGTTCAAAGTCCAGGGGGCCTGCCTCCTGCCTGCCCAGAGGCTAGCATGGGGGCTTTTGCGTTTTTTATACAAGGTTGGGGGGCCTGCCCCCAGTCCTTGTTGATCTGGCCTGTCCCTGGCTTTTGTTCAAAGTCCAGGGGGCCTGCCTCCTGCCTGCCCAGAGGCTAGCAGGGGGGCTTTTGCGTTTTTTATACAAGGTTGGGGGGCCTGCCCCCAGTCCTTGTTGATCTGGCCTGTCCCTGGCTTTTGTTCAAAGCTCAGGGGGCCTGCCCCCTGCCTACCCAGAGGCTAGCAGGGGGGCTTTTGCTTTTTTTATACAAGGTTGGGGGGCCTGCCCCCAGTCCTTGTTGATCTGGCCTGTCCCTGGCTTTTGTTCAAAGCTCAGGGGGCCTGCCCCCTGCCTACCCAGAGGTAAGTAGGGAGGTTTGGATTTTTGTTGGGGGGTTCATTTTTCCTGATTTTGGCAACAGGGGGGCCTCCCCCTATTGCCCCCTGCTCGTTTGTGTGTGAATGCGCAAGTTTGAACAGGCAACGAGTATAAATCTGGATCTTTCTCATTTCTTTATAAAACTTGTGACATTTTGGGTGGTCGGAGCCGTCGACATTCTTTGACCGTCCTCCGCCATTTGTTTTTAGCAAAAATAAAAACTATCCTCGAATTTTGTTCAGACGTAATATTTTTTTAAGGTGTCCGCATTCCAGTGAGCATGCAACTCTTGCCCTTCAAGGTTGGCGATTTTGTATGTGCCTGGTCCCAGGACTTGAGTCACTTGGTATGGACCCTCCCAGTTGGCACTTAGCTTTCCATGTTCCCTTGATTTTCCAACCGCCTGCGTTTTTCTTAGAACCAGCTCACCCATCTGGAAGTTCCTCTGACGGACTTTGGTGTTGAAGGCTTTCCTCATTCGTTGCTGGTAGGCAACGATGTTGGTACTGGCTTCCTCCTTTAACTCATTTACCAGGTCCAAGGCCTCGACCATTGCAGCTTCGTTTTCAGCCCGGTCGTACTGCAGGGAGCGCAGAGAAGGGATCCTTGCCTCAATTGGTAATAATGCCTCTGCTCCATATACCAGACCAAACGGGGTCTGGCCTGTAGATTCTTTTCTGGTAGTCCGGATTGACCAGAGTATACTGGGAAGCTCGTCAGCCCACCTACCCTTGCAGTCATCCACCATTTTCTTCAGGCCATTTAAGATTTGTTTGTTGGCTGCTTCTGCCTGTCCGTTGGTTTGAGGGTGACAGACGGCTGAATAAGCGACTGCGACGTTGTGGCTTTCCAGCCAGATTCTTAGAGGATCATTATCAAATTGTCTGCCATGGTCAAATACCAACATTTTTGGCAGGCCGAACCTGGTGATAATATTTCGCCAGACCACTTTTCTGACCGCCGGCTCAGTAATGTTGGGCACTGCTTCGGCTTCCACCCATTTGGTGAAGTAGTCTATGGCGACAATCAAGAATTTCCTGCTCTCTGTGGCCACCGTGAAGGGTCCTAGTATGTCCATCCCCCATTGAGCGAAGGGGATGGGGGATAGGATTGGCCTGAGCTCCTGGGCCGGGGCATGGATTGATGGGGCGAAGAGTTGGCACTTTCTGCATTTCTGGGTCAGGCTCTTGGCATCCGCCAGCATAGTAGGCCAGTAGTGGCCTGCCCTTAGGGCTTTGTGGGCCAGTGATCTCCCTCCGATGTGATGTCCACAAATCCCTGAGTGGATATCCTCCAATACTTCAGCAGCTTGATCTGCCCGTAGGCATTTGAGCAGGGGATAAGTAAAATATTTCTTATAGAGTTCCCCATCAATGAGTATGAACCAGGCTGCTTTAGCCTGTACTTTTCTTTTTTGTGCTGCGTCTGATGGTAGGACACCATGTTTTTTGAATTGGATGAAGGGAGTCATCCAACTTTCCGGACCTTCCTCCATGGTGCTAATCGCCTGACAGGGGCTGGTAGACTTCTCATGCAAGACGTCAACCCATACTGACCTCCTTATGTCCTGTAGACTGGAACTTGCCAGTTTTGACAGGGCATCTGCTCGACTGTTCTGGGAGCGGGGGATCTGTTTGATCTCATATGATTTCAGGCCTGATAACTCTCCTTTCACCATCTCCAGGTATGTGGCCATTGCTTGGTCCCTGGCTTCGTATTCACCATTGATTTGGTTGGCGATGAGCTGGGAGTCTGTCGCCAGGACAATCCGTTCTGCTCCTGCGGCCTTAGCTAGCCTGACGCCTGCGAGTACTGCTTCGTACTCTGCTTCGTTGTTTGATGCTGGGAAGACAAACCTGAGTGCATGCTCAAAGTCAGCCCCCCCTGGGCTGGTCAGTACGACGCCTGCGCCTGCGCCATTGGCTGTCGACGATCCATCAGTATGCACGACCCACTCCTCGGCAGGGGTCTCTTCTTCCCCTGAATGGGAGCATTCAGCCAGAAAATCTGCTAATGCTTGGGCCTTGATGGCTGTTCTTGGCTGGTAAGATATCCCTAGCCCACTCAGCTCGATCGCCCATTTCAGTAATCTCCCTGATTTTTCAAACTTTTCCAACACTTTCTCCAGCGGTTGGTCGGTGAGGACCACGACCGGATGCGCGTCAAAGTAAGGTCTGAGTTTCCTGGCAGCAATTATGACTGCGTAGGCGGCTTTTTCGACCATCGGGTAATTTTTCTCGGCTGCCCCCAGCGCATGACTTACGAAGTATATAGGTTGCTGGGTGCCCGCCTCTTCCCGTAAGATGACCGCGCTGACAGTTATATTAGTCACTGCGATGTAGAGGAAAAGTTTTTCCCCTGCTACTGGTCTTGCCAGGGTGGGGAGCTTCTTAAGATGGTCCTTCAATTGCTCGAAGGCCTCTTTCTGCTCGTTTTCCCACTTGAACTGTTTGTTTCCTTTCAGTATCTTGAAGAAAGGAGTAGACTTGTCTGCTGATCGGGCGACGAATCGCGCCAAGGCGGCCATGCGGCCCGTCAGGCGCTGGATGTCTCTAATGGTCTTGGGCTCATGAAGGTCTAAAACTGCCTGAATTTTCTCAGGGTTGGCGTCTATCCCCCGAGAGCTGACCAAGAACCCCATGAATTTACCGGAACAGACCCCAAATGTACACTTTTTTTTATTGAGTTTCATTTTGTAGGCGCGCAGGGAACAGAAGGTCTCCTGCAGGTCTATCAGGTGCTCCTTGTCTTCTTTGCTTTTCACGATGGCGTCATCGACGTAGGCCTCAATGTTTCTGCCTTTTTGACCTTCAAACACTTTATCAACTAAACGTTGGTATGTGGCTCCTGCATTTTTAAGTCCGAATGGCATCATCTTGTACATGTAGGTGCCTGAACTGGTGATGAACGCACACTTCACTCGGTCCGGCTGCCATAAGTACACTTGATGGTACCCTGAAAAGGCGTCTAGGAAGCTCAGCATGGTATAACCACTGGTGGCGTCCACCAGTTGGTCGATTCTGGGGAGCGGATAACAGTCTTTCGGGCAGGCTTTGTTGAGGTTTGTAAAGTCTACGCACATTCTCCATGCGCCCGACGATTTTTTGACCATGACTACATTCGCCAGCCATTCTGGGTAGTCACAGACCTCAATAAAATCTGCCTTCAAAAGCTTGTCAATTTCTTCCTTAATTGCCGCGTCCTTCTCTGCGGACATATTTCGCTTTTTCTGCTTTACGGGGCGAGCGTCCGTGCTTACGTTCAGCCTGTGAACAATGCACGATGGGTCAACCCCGGGCATCTCATCTGCCGAGTAGGCGAATACGTCCTTGTTTTCTTTCAGCAGCTTGATCAGTTCAGCCTGGTAGGACTCCTCCAGGTCAGCTCCTATTAGGACCTGCCTCCCTGGCTCTAAGTCTACCAGCATGCTTTCGCCCCCTGGCTCCAGGTGGTTGGACGCCCGATTCTCGGCTGGGATTTCGCCTTCCCTGCTGGGGGAACTGTCAGCCTTTCTTTTTCCTTTTCTCTCTTTTTCGTGTGTTTGTAGGGCCACGGAGTAGCATTGTCTGGCTGACTCTTGGTCCCCGCGCACTTTTCCTTCTAGCCCGAAATCGGTGACATATGCTATGGTGAGGGCCCTGATGGAGATGGCCGCTTCGATTTCGTCCAGGGTGGCTCTGCCAATTAGGGCGTTGTAGGCGGATCCTGCATCCACAACAACAAAGGTTGCCCTGACGTTTCTGGCAGTAGAGCCTTCCCCAAAGGTTACGGGTAGGTCTATGACTCCCATGGGCAGCACGCCTGCTCCACTGAACCCGTATAACGATCCGGGGGCAGGTCGTAGGTGCCTTTTTTCCAGGCCCATTTTCTCGAAGGCGTCCTTGTACAGCAGATTCGTGTATGCGCCAGTGTCTACCATGCACCTCCGCACAATGTGGTTGCTGATCTCAAGGGACAGCACCAAAGGATCACTGTGCGGGTACACCACACGCCCTGCATCTTCAGGGGTGATGCTTAATGTTACTCCTCTTGGACTTCCTGCTCTCTCAGCATAACAGATCTGGTTCTTTAGCTCACGCATTTGTCTTTTTTGGCCTCTTCGACTGAGCTGGCCCTCAGTACCCCCTGATATTACGTGGATCACCATGCGATTCTGCCCTGACCCTTCGGGTTTCTCAGATACCTCTTTCTGAGACTTATTCTTGGCTGCGTAGTTGGCCAACCATCCGTTCCTGATTAACTTCTCGATTTCGTCTTTCAGGTGGCGACATTCCTCCGTGGTGTGGCCTATGCAGTCGTGGAAGGTGCAGAATTTCTTGGGGTCTCCCTTTGGGCTGCGAGGCTTGTTCGGGCGATTCCACTTAGCGGTTTCCTTTTCTAGTTCAAAGATCTCCGCCCTGGGTTTGTTGAGGGCAGTGTAACTGTCAAACCTGGGCTGGTAGACAGTGCGCTCCTTCTTGGGAGTGTCTCCCTCTTCTCTCTGCTTGCCTGGCTCATTTCTGCCACGCCCACCCTGCGGTCCCCCTTGCGGCCTTGTTTGGCCTGTAGGGGTATCCGTCAGGCCGTGGAACTCCTCCTGCAGAATAAACCCTTCCGCAATTTTCCTGGCCATGGCCAAGGTTTCTGGCTGGGCCCTGATCATCTGATTTTTCATTTCCCCTGGAAGCAGGGAGATTGTCAGGGCGTAGGCGGCGGTGGAATCATCGATCTCCCTGACCTGCTGGTAGGATAGATCAAACCTTCTCAGGTATTCCCTTACACTTTCACCCTTTTTCTGCTTTAGGGTCATAAGATCGAAACGAGTGAGGCGTCTTCTTTTATTCCCAGCATATTGTTCGAGGAAGATCTCGGCCAACTCTATGAAGAACTTGACTGACCTCTGGCGGAGGTCCCTGAACCATCCTTGTGCAAGCCCTACCAGGGTGGTTGGGAAAACTTTGCACCAGATGGCATCATCTACGTCGTACATGCCCATGTGGCTCTCAAATGCCGCCAGGTGGTCTTCTGGGTCTGTTGTCCCATCAAACTTAATGGTGGGCATTTTAATTTTTGGAATGGGGTATTCTTGTACCTCAGGATGAAGTGGGGTTTTTATGGGCCTGCCTACCAATCGTGACCTGCTTTCCCCAGATTGGTTAACATGAGTATCCCATTGTTTATGGGCCGGTTTCCTCATACTGGGGGAGCGGTGCCTTGGAGGCGGCCTGCTCGCTGCTTCATCTTCTGTCTCAGGGGAGACTTGCCTGGGTCTCTTCCTCTGAGAGTGACAGAAGCTCTCACCCTGGTGATACTTAGATTCGAGCGGTTGCCCCCGGTTGAGCCTTGACTGCAGGCTTTGGGATAAACCAGGGGCTGACTGCTCTTTGGCCGCCGGTGTTAGCCTGGAGAAAACCCCGCCTGGCTTTTCTCCCAGGCGTTTTGACATGGGCTCCCTGGGCCTCATTCGCTCCTGTAATTCCCGGGATAAGCCTCTCTGTTCTCCAGACGCGGATTCTGTTGTGTGAATGGAGAACGCCTGCTGGACAGGTGGCTCTGGGTTGCCGATTGTAATGCGCCTTTGCACATGCGCATACGCTTGTGCCGTCCTTCTTGCCTTCCTCTGAGCATTTCTGGCGGCGGTCCGCCTCGTGCCCCCAGCTCCATCCCTGCTTACTGAGGGTGGCTGCCTGGGGGCCGATGCGACCCTGCCTACCAGGTCCTCAGGAGTGAACTCCTGGTTTAGCATTGCGGAGAAGAAGGCGGCCGTTTGCACCATCTGAGCTGGGGTCAGATTCAGAGCGTGCCCAGGGTGTGTCCCCAACTCGGGTGTTACAGCAGCGTTTGGTCCGCCGTGGAGGCTAGTTCCCCCCATCCCCAGGATTGTGGCAGGAGGAACCCTCTCCAACTGCGGCATACCATACATGGGGACCACCGGTGGGACCGTCGGGCCCGTCCCTGCACTGGTATCGACAATTTCTGGCATGATTGTTTTAGTTTTTTGTGATTATGAGTGGTTGATTATAGTGGGTAACTCGTGAGCACAACCGTAAGTTCCCCACAGACGGCGCCAAATTGTTCCGGTCACGGAAACAATTAACCCGGCTCTGGATCCGGGTTGTATAATCGAGTTATTTGTGAACAATTGATCGTATGACTTCCTTAAACCTCTCCTTGTCTCACTCCCTTGGTCGGACCTTCCCGGCGAAGTTGGCCTGCTCCCTGCACAATGAACGCACAGGGCCTCGGAGGTTGTCCGAGGAAACCCTCTCCGATGCCTAAGTTAGTCCGTGAAATGCCTTGATGAACCTAGCTCGTGAGGAACCAGGTGGCTTTTTAGACGTAAGAGTCTAGAGAGAGAAAATCCAACCCCTCTCATGTGGGAAATGGGAAAGTATTTATACCTTCCCACAAGAGAGAGGAAAAGAGAAAAGAGAAGAGGGAAATGGGTGGATACTCGTGTGACACGTGGGCTCACCTTGTCCACTCACTTCCCCTTACCTTAGGTAGAATGACGGATGGGTCCTCGGTCCTCCTTTGGTCCTGCTTGGGCGGGAGCGCCCTGGAAGCAGGCAGGAAACTTGGTCTGCCCTGCTTGACAGGCGGCAAGGCCGTGCCAGGCGGCTAAATGGTTAAGGCCATTCACTTGGAGTTTTTAATGACATTGCTAGGAGGTCTGCTGAGTAGGTCATCTCTTATTCAGGGATTGGGCGCCCTGGGGCCTGACTGGCAGGCGACCCGAGGCTGGCTACCGACCCCCATCAATATTATATAGCTGCTTAGGTGAATCAAGAACATATAAGCCATCAAAAATGAATGCTTGACAATACACAATACCATTACGCGAAATGGAACAACATTTGTTCTTTATTGAAATATCGAAACCTTTCATGTCCAAACAAGAAACGGAAATAATATTCCTGCTAATGGCAGGTACATGATAACAATTATCTAGTTCTAAAATTAAGCCACTTGGCAACTCTAAATGAAATATTCCTACAGCTAAAGCAGCAACTCTTGCTCCATTGCCTACGCGCAGGTCCACTTCACCTTTTGCCAGAGCCCTCACGTCTCTCAATCCCTGTACATTACAGCAAATATGAGAACCACATCCAGTATCAAATACCAATGATGTAGAGCAGCTAGTAGTAACATTTACTAATATAACATTAATACCTGTAGAGGTAGAAGCAACATTCCCATTCTTCTTATCTTCTAGGTATTTTGGACAGTTCCTCTTCCAATACCCCTTTTCACTACAGTAGTGACAAAGGTCCTCATCAGATTTCTTAGGCGTATTCTTAGACTTCGGCTTGGCTTTAGCAACATTTGCTTTAGCCGCCTTTCCTTTGTTTTTGCCTTTGAAACCCTTTCCCTTTTGTACCATAAGTACTTCAGGGGTTAGACCCTTCCTGACGTTTGGTTCAGCCGTCTTAAGCATTCCGTGCAACTCTTGCATCGATCTCTTTAGATCATGCATGTTAAAGTTCAGCACAAAATCCTTTCAGATAGATGATAAGGATTGAAGTAAAGTATCTGTCTGCATTTGGTATTCAAACCCTGCACCGAGACGATCAAGGTTATCAAAATAACCCATCATTTTCATCACATGCGGGCTGACCGGGTCTTTGTCACCCATTTTGCAATTGAATAGTGCAACGACAGTATTATATCTCTCGGTCCTAGCCTGCTCCTGAAACATTGATTTCAGGTTCTCAATAATCTCATATGCCGACTCAGTGTTTTCATATTGCTTCTGAAGCTCAGAATTCATAGTCGCAAGCATGAGACAGCATACGTCAGTATTGTCTTTCTCATGAGTGAGGTATGATAACTTTATATCATCCGCAGCATCAGAATTTGGTTCTAAAGGAAGTTCCTTCTCAAGGACATATTCCTTTCTCTCCTGTTTGAGAACAATTCTCAAAGAGCGATACCATTCCAGAAAATTTGAACCTTTCAATTTTTCTTTCTCAAGCATTGAACGGAGCGAAAAATTGTTTGATGACAACATATCTACAATAAATAAATAAATGCAGACTAATTAATATGCTGAAAAATGCAATAAAATCTTAAACAATTTTAAGACAAATTATGAAAACTACCCTCAAATTCACATAATATTCCAATATCCTAAACCTTTTGTCGCTTAAGTGAACTTGGGCTCACTGCTCAAACTCCAAAAGTAAAGGTAGACAACTATTTGTCGATTACATACCATGTAATTCTTGGTTTGTCGGTATAATTCATCATATGAAACCAACTATTTGCCTCAAAGCCCAAGTCCGACTTGATAGCGATGTTTTAAGAAAACCAAACTAAACCTGTGGGTAACCGTTACCCACCTACTCAATCCACACACATTGACAAAGCACCGCTTAGGCAGTCACTTTAACCAATGATATGAAATTATTGTAGTGGTTAGTTCTGGAAAGGCAAGACTTAAATATTTGTGAGGGAATAATTGCATTATGGGTCCTAACCATGTTTCTAGGTCATCTAACAAGGCGACCTATTAGTTCTAAACACACAAGTCTCATAAAATAAACATTCATGCATCATATGACATAATATTCAATTATTATTATGTATAGAACAAGGTTTTATAAGGAACCCGAATGATATTATTATACAACATGTAAAAGTGACTAAATTCCATTAATTGGTCTGTTTTACAAAAATCGAGTCTTGTCCTAATCATATTAGGACTCATCGTTGATAAAAATTCTAGTAATTTAAATTTCTCAATTTCAATCGAATCTTGACCAATCTTATTGGCCTCATCGTCAACAAGGAAATCGAGGATTATGATGGGTCAATAAAATTAAAACATAATCTATATTATATCTTAAAATTAAGGATTAATTTCATAATTTAACAATTTAAATTCACAAATTAAGATACCCTAAACATAATCGGTAATTACTAGACTAATCATATTAGATGTCACGATTAAGCAACTAAATGAAAAAAAAACGTACGTGAGAAGTATGATAAAATATTTCTGACAATCAGAAATCAAATTATATTACTAAAGTTCTGACATATACGGAGTGAGAGGTGAAAGAACAACTAGCAGCATGCATCCTTCTTACATAGTCATGTATTATATTAAATATATATATATATACAGAGGTGGTGGAAACAATACAACAACTTGCAGCATGTCATGATTATACGGAGTACTCATTACTTATAACATCTTATTGGTATGAGCATATTAATACGAGACAACCAATTATGAGACATATCAGTATACGAGACATAACGGCGAAGAAATAATCAAATTAATACGCGATAGAATCCCTCATAACCAATTATGAGACAAAGATTCAGGTCGATTTGATTAATACTACATAACAGAGGCTCTGATACCACTGAAGGGTTACAACCCTTAAACCCAAGGATCTGTTATAAGTATTAACCGAAAAGACAAACAATAGAGGGACAACGAATATACCTTATTGGCAGCGGAAGAGCGTATTAATAAGAATAATAAGAAATATAATAACCCAGAAGTATATATATAATTCCCCACGGACAGAATAAAGCAACCCAGATGTGATGCCTCCGTTAGTATCCACACAGGTACGGAACTGCGGTGTATATGCTAGTATAAGGGTTTTGTGAGACGGTCTCACAAATTCTCTCTCTCTAATAATATATGGAATAATACTCTGAATTGTGTATTCTGGTTCATCATATGAACCCCTTATATAGGAGAGCTTGAGAGCTAGGTTACTTAACCTAGAAGTTATTCCATAACTCAAATTGGTATAATTAGATTATCACAATAATTCTAGTTACATATAAAAGTTATTTCACAACTAATATTGGTATAATTAGATTATCAGAATAACTCTAGTTACCATAACTAGATTATTATTATAACTCTAATTACCATAATCCGACAACACAGCTGAGTCGTATTACTACTGACCCGATATATTAATATACCGATATATTAATAATATCCCGCACACATTGTGTGTGACCCAATGGGCCCACTTAAGACTACCAGACATATAACCCATTTATATGTCAACCCGACATCGACTTAAGCGGGTAAATCCGTAAGACAGTGGACATAACTCCTTCATTAATAAGACTACAAACTTAAGTAACATAATCTTACATCGAAAAATTATAACAAGGTGATGAAACTCTATATTATAAATAAGAAATAAGAGTAAACAATTCTACAATAAGACAATGAAATTCAATTATAAATAAAGTAATCATTGCTCCAAGTTAGCATGAGGTGATGAATTCTATATTGTAAATAAGTGTAATCTTTCGTCCTTAAATATGACTAATAATTCGTTATTAGAAATCTTCTGAAACTCAATTGAGTTTTAAAAACCTCTTAAGACTATAAATTCAAAGAAAATTATTACCAGAGTTCTTAAGACTATATCTAAACTTAAGTCAAATTATTTTATATCGAAAATTTTTGAGGTGATGGATTTGATCCTTCGTATTATAAATAAGATTAATCATTCGTTCTTAGATATCAAAAACAAAAGTTTTTGAGTCTTACAAAAGTATTTGAGACTATAAACTTAGGTAAGATTATCGCACATCGAAAAATTATAATAAGGTGATCGAATTTTATTATATAGTAATTAAGAGGAATCGCTCGTTCTTAAGTTAAATACTATGAAAACAGACTATTTTATTATTATAATTATTCTAACGTTGTCTCAGATCGAAAAATTATGATGAGGTGATGAAATTCTATATTATAAATAATAATCATTTGTCCTTGGATATCAACTAAAAACAAATTGAGTCTTAAAAATGCTCTAAGGATCGTAAGCTTATGGAAAAGAGAAATCATTCGTATTTAGATATTAACCAAAAATCCGAGTTCGAAAAAAGTTTTTAAGACTATAGTATCTAAGTAGAATTATCACATATCGAAAAATTACGATGAGGGGATGAAATTTTATTTCACAAATAAGAGACATCATTCGTTTTTAGATATTAACCAAAAAAAATTGTCTTATAAAAGCTCTTAAAGCTATAAATTTAAGTAAAAATTATTCCACATCGAGAAATTATAATAAGGTGATGAAATTCTACTATATTAATACGGAGTAAAAGCAATCATTCGTCTTTAGATATCAACGAGAAATCTTTTGAGTCCGAATAAAAGAACTTTTTAAGATCATAAACTTAAATAAAATTATTCCACATAAAAATTTATGATGAGGTGATGAAATTCTACATCATCAATCAGAGAAACTATTTGTTTTTAGATATTAATCAATAATATTTTGAATTTCGTTTTTAGATATTAATCAAAAATATTTTGAATTTTATAATACTTTTCTTAAGGCTATAAATTGAAGTAAAATTATCCCATATAAAATAAAGTGATTAAATTATATTATATATTACTAGTTGTAAAGCCCGTGCGATGCACGGGCCGATTTTTAGTTATATTGATAATGACATCAGGTTAGTAACTTAGTATTAGTATGCATAATAGTAAACAAATCCTATCCACATACGTGAATATGTTTCTAAGTAGATAATATTTACGGTAAACGTCAAATTAAATTGCAGGCATACACTACAACAAATTGGCACTTGCGCCACGAATTATGCCACGGGAATTTTCTATTTGTGGCTAAATTTTACCTAGCCACGGGAAAAATTTGATTCGATAGTTGGGAAAAAAATATGCCATGGGAACAATTTTTCCCGTGGCAAAAATTTTCTTGCGCCACGAATTTTATTAAAGTCGTGGCCAATAATCACTCTTGCCACGAAAGATGCCACACCCAAGGCAAAAATATGTTTAGCCACGAATTTGTTCAGTGGCAAATATTATTTAGCCACGACATAATTTACTTCCGTGGCGAAATTAATTTTTAGCCACAGATTTAATAAATGCATGTGGCTAATGGTTCTCCAAACTTTAATCAAATTACTTTCAACTTAAGCCGAGTATCAAATATTGATCTTAAAAAATTCATTAAAATTCAAAGTTAAAGATAATATGAAAAAAAAATATTAACTTTGAAAATATTTTACTAATAAAAAATTGGTATTATTATATTTAGTTTTAAGAAAAAAATTGATTTTTTTGTAAAATTAAATACAAGAAAACTTTGGTTGTCTAATTTGTTGATTTTTTACTAATCATCATTTTTGAAGTAATAGATTTCTTTTAATTTGACAATATGTTTTATTAAAATACTGTAATCTTAAGTATGACTTTTGAAAAACAACTAAAATTTACATAGTGTTATATATGCTAGCTAAAATGTGGCGTACATAGCATATCATGTAAAAGAAGCATGCGATTGATCATCCATCATTGAGACGTTTAATATTATTTAAGATTCTTTCATTTTTACCGCTTAATTAATTAATTTGTTCACATGTAATACACTTCTTTTTAAGACAAAAAAACTTAAAAAAGAAAGTGACTGAGAATGATTTTTTTTCTCCAAATTATTGATTCTCTCACAATATTTTCATTGTGAAAAAAATTGCTTTATTAAATTCGTATTTAAGAATTCTAATCAGTCTATATATTTTTATGGAATTAACTTTGACTGTGAAAACAATAATTATTTTTGTAATTTAATTGTCTTTCAAGTTGTTTGGTTTGGAAGAAAGATTAATGTATTAGAAAGTTGTGCCTAAGTTCAATAACCAGTCAAAATAATTTTTCAAAATAAGAGAGGTATAAATAAGAAAATCAAATAATTAACAAATACAAGTAAGAAAATATAATAATTAAGGACTAATAGTGAGAAAATCCAATATTACTTTATCGGCAACTTTTTAATTCAATAACTGTTCTGTAATATTATTTGGAAGATATTTTAAAAAATGAATTTAAAATAAAATTTACTTAATGAAAAATAAAACTCGGGTAAAACTTGAAGTAGGGAAGAGAAAACTCAATGAGGATAAAAAAATGATGAAATAAAATAATGACCGATAACGAAAAGAAAAAAACATATCGAAAGAACTAGCAATAAAAGAACGTGGAAAATAGAAACTAAAATAGAAATATCGATAAATTAATGAAATCATGAGTCCGGAAATCAACTTCGGAACTCTTTTTTTTTGTCCGGAATAATAATTTTTTAGTCATAATATGTAAATCATTGGGAAAGAAATTAATTACTCAAAAGTAAATGTAGTTTGTGAAGAAAAACATCACTTTAAAAGAATTCAAACCAATGATTATGTCAATAAAGTTCAATTTCATTTCTGGTAGCTGGCCATAAGAACTCCATAGTTAAGCGTGCTTGAGTGAGAGTAGTGTTAAGATGGGTGACCTTCTGGGAAGGCCCTTCGATGCGTATGGTGAATTAAATAATATTGGAATGACTCAGCAATAAAGCTAGTAATCGTTCCAGATGTGACTACTATATGGGTAGAGAATTCTTACGGTTATTAATTTATTTAATTTATTACTATGTATAGAACCCGTGCTTATGCACGGTACATATGCAAATTTATTTTATAGGTATTCTAAAATTTACATATTAATTTTTACATTACACAACTTTGTAATTTAGATTTAAGAGAATAATTATAATTTGTTAAGTAATTAAGATAAATTAGTAAGTCAATACATGTATATTTTAATAAATCTATTATATATATTTCCTCCGATTGCCTATTTTCTTCCCTTTCTTTTTGGGTGGAAAATAAGAAAAGAATATTATATTAATAAAAGATGAAAGGTGGAATGAAAAAGTAGGAGAGGAAAATATTATATTAATTAAATGAGAAAAAGTGATGTGCAAAAATAGGGGAGATAATATTATATTAATTAATGAGAAGTGAAAAAATTTTCTTAAATGGAAAGAGGGAATAAAATCAAACTCACCCCAATAACGAAAGTGAGAATAAATAAGCAATCAGATGAAGTATACAATATTTTTTATTACATGGAGCATATGTTATTCTTATACTTTCAAAGTCTCAATTTTCTACTTAAAACATACATATGAATTAATATTAACAATTGATTACTCATATGAGTAATATAATCTTAAATTGTTTGATAGCACATTTAAAAAAATACACTAATTTTATGTTTTTTTAAATTGAAAAGAGATCATAATTGTACGTTATATTTCAGTGTGTGTGTATATATGTATATAGATCATAATTGTACGTTATATACACGTTATATACTCTTGGAGTACACATCATTATACTATTAAGGGTACTCTAATATTATTACCCTTTAAAAATTATACTGTCAAAGATACTCAGAAATACACAATTACTCTAAAAAATCATTAATATTATTGGTGTTTGTAAACTCTAATAAAATTTGGAATTTATGGCAAAATAATACGGAAAATTGCATGCGTATTGATATGTAGCATAATTATATGGATACTATATATTACACATCTTAGACATAATTACTGGAAATTGATATGTGTAGACACCCACATTTTGACCGCCAGGTGTCTATAGTAGTTTCCGACAAACACCCGATGATGATCAGACGCAAACGTGCTTTAACGTACTCGGAAATGGGCTCGAAATCATGGATATTTAGCTTGGGCTTTTTAAGGAGTACAAATTTCACAAAACCAATCTCAAATTCAGGCCCAGCGGGTCGTTTCGAGTCAAATGACACTAATTTGGGTCGAATCCGACACCAGGGGTAAAACCGTCTTTTAGCGACTGAGTCAAAACCCGGTCAAAGATTTTCCCGAGACTTGTGGACCGACCGTGGCATCTCACGTGTCCAGTTCATACTCAAACTCTACAAAAAAATTAGCTTCACAAAATAATAAACAAATCCGTTTAAGGTGGAATTCGATCTCAAGCAGGAATCCTATCCGAAAACCGATTCAAACACCCGACCGAGTGCAAATACTCGGCCGAGCAGCAGCAAACCAACCGTGTTTCCCTTTCTTCCTTCACAAGAAACCGGAATTCTTATTTCCCTCAACTTCTTACGTTTCCTATCCTAAGCGGTAATTCTAATTCAAATGCACCTCTCCTAGCCAAGGTCGGGAATTTCCTATAAATAGCCCCTTGCACAACATGAATTGACACACACATTATTCAGAGACGAATCAATTATTCACTCAACACACATCCATAATCGTCCTTACACATACACTCATCGAAACCGATATTGCAAACCCGAAGGAAACCGGTCTCGATATCCGACACCCTTCACACGTCACCTTCACCGAGCCACCCTAACCCGACCGACATCACTCGACGCTCCCGTGCCTAGCCACATTCCGACGAGCCCCGATCCGAGTCAACAAAAGCATGTAGGTTGAGGGTGTACTAAACCCGATTTCTCCTTTCCTTCTCTTCTCCTCCTCGTCGTCCATTTTTTACGGGTCAAGCGTCGTCTTTTTTATTTCTAATATCGATATTAACAAAAAACTATTTTCATAACAAACATTCTTGAAAATACGATATCTATTTTCTATAATCGAATATTGTATCGAAAAGAATTATATTAAGATCTCGACGATATTAAAAATCGTTACATCTTTTCTTCGTTCAAATTCCTTTTTTTTAAACAATTTTATAAAACCTTTTTAATCCGTTCTGAATATTTGATATCGATTTCATAATCGAATATCGGGTATGACGAATATCGAAAACATAAATCGAATACAAATTAATTCATATTTTGTACGTGATCTATCAAAATAACAATTTCGAACAAAAAATAAAAACCGGATAGACCCGCACGCGAGTCGCGCCACGCCCGGGCGACTCGCGCACGGGCCTGAAACCCGAACCTTTTTTTAGCTTTTTCGTTCGTTTTATTATTTATTCTACGAAACGATTTCTAAAAATTGCATCTTTTCCAAAACTATTCCGAATATTTGATATTGATTTCGTAGTCAACTATCGAATATAACGAATATCGGAAATATTAAGTCAAGTACGAATCATGCAATATTCGTACGCGATTTAATCGAAATTTTTCCAAAAAACCGCTTTCGAAAACAGGCCGTCACGCGACCCGCTGGCGTCCCGGGCGAGCCGCGCGGCCGGCTGCCTCGGCGCGCCTTTCTCGTTTTTTTATTATTTTTCGAACCTCGTTTTTTATACAAAACAACGTCTTTTTAGCAATATTTTTCAGATTTCGATTAATATTTATTTTCTCGATCTCGTGCATTTATTTTATTTGTTATATTATTATTTACAAATCGATACTAACTCGTTTGTTTATTTTGTAGCAAAATTCATTCCTTTTCATCATCATTTGTTTTATTATACTAAAACGAATCTCACATGCTAAATTCAACTTCGACGTTAATTTTTCATGCATTAAACCGACTTAGCAACCCATTCAATTCCTCACATGCTTAGGAAAACAATGTTTGCATATCATTCATCGTTCAACTAACGCGCGTATTCAAAAATCATTCGATATCCTAGTAGAGGCCGCTAATATGGTAAGCATTTATAATGTGCGGGCGCGTATAATATATCATTTCAAAAATCACGCGCGTTTATGGTAGTATCTTTTAAACATATAGCGATTGATTGCAGTTAACATGCATGACTAATTTAGATATAAGCCCAACCAATATATATTAAATAATTCAAAAGTAAGCCCATATGGTAGGCCCATATGTTAGTAAGCGGGAAAATTTGGAGATTTGTTATTTGGTTAGTGGAAAGGGGGATTTTATATTCTATATGAGTATATATGAGTATATATTATACTCCGTATATGATAGTATCCAATTAAAAAAGTCTATCTAAACCAATCACACAAATCCTGTCAGTTATATACAAAATCAAAAAATTGATCGTCTTCTATAATTAAAAGATTGATTTTAAATCAGAAAGATATACAATTATATCGTGTAGAACTAATTATAATAATATCTTCTAGTATAGACTCAATTAACCAAAATTTCATTTCTAGTATAGACCCCGTGCATGTATGCACGGTATTTATATAAATTTATATATTTTTAGTTAATTATTTATACAAAATGGATTTTAATTAACAATCTGATAATTTTTCATTTTTTCTATCTTTGTTTTTGGATATAATAAAATAATTTGAAATTGCATAATTAATCAAAATAACGACCTCGACTAATATCATGAAATATGTAGTCCAAAAAATTATTATTACAATCATTTCTCGTTTAAATATTTTTTATTACAATATATGAATAAATTGTGAAATGTATATTCACTTTAAATTTATTTTAAAATAGAGTATATAATTTTCTACTCTTGATGTTTAGATGTACTCACTCCGTCTCGTTCATTTGTTTGCCTTTAATTAAAATACTACTCACAATAAATATAAAAGACAAACAAATGAATGGAACGGAGAGAGAAGTTATTCTCTATGATCTTAGTATATATCATTTGTTCATAAAAGTTCATAGTTGTTGTTCGAGATTCAAGCAACTATATTTCTGCAATTTATTTTCAACGATACACCCATCATTAGTTTTTAAATACGTAACTTGTAAATATTCTTTATATGATATGATTCATAATTGAGTGTGATTCTTTTCTTATTTGTTATATTGATTTTATCCAGATTAAGTGCTTAAAATTCATTCGGGAAAAAGTTTTAAGAATTTTTGTTCTCTTAGTAGCTAATAAAGGATTACAATATTTAATTACAATGTTATATCAGTTATGATTATTACAAAAATAAAATGTATTTCCGTTGGTATTCATATAGTGAAGTTTTAAACAAACATATTCTAGTTTGAGGATTGATTAATAATGAATAATTTGGTTATATTTTGGTTAATTAATACGGAGTAATTTAATACTGTAGAAACGGATTATTTTCTTAATTTTCCTTAATTAAATTATTGGAGTGTATAGCTTTATGTTTAATTTAGTGATAATTAAAACGATGAGATATTGTGGTGTAGTGGTAGAGAATAAGTACTGCATATCTAAGTTCAAGGGTTCGATTCGCATATAACTCATTTCACTTGCTTTACTAATTCTTTTTATTTTTTGTAGTGGATAACTTTAGGCGGGAAAAATGGGAGGATTGTTATTTGGTTAGTGGAAAGGGGGATATATTTTGTCACCGGAATAAATGTTTTGCTACAAACATAATTAGCCACGGGATAATCCGTGGCAAAAAATTAATTCTAGCCACGGGAGACTCCGTGGCAATAAAAGCAATACTTACCACGTTTTTTTTTCTCGTGGCTATTTGTTTGCCACGGCCACTTGCGCCACGGATGGTCTTTCTGTGGCAAAGTACTTTAGCCACGAAAATTTAGCACTTTTGCCACGAATTCAACCGTGGCCCAAGTGCTCATTTGTAGTAGTGATACATTATCGTTAGAAAGGCTAATTAAAGTACCTCGCACACAAATACATCTTCAACTACATATTCGTATCAATATTCATTTATATTTATATGGAATATTTACTTGTTACTCTATTAGTAGTTTTGCATTCAACAATATTATTATCTACGGATTATTATTATTATAAATGTAATAACTAATAAATAAAATGACAAATAATGTAAAGTAAGAGACCCAATTTGACATAGATAATTCAAAAATATATCGTACGTAGCGGGTATATAGTGATATGAGTAATTAAATTTCATGCAAGTATAAATAGACGTGTTTATTTTTTATATACAATAAATGTATAAATAATTGATCTAATAGGGAATTCAAATATTGCTCATATGATTAACTAAGTATACTTTAAATTGTGCAACGTTATCTCACTTTTTTTAAAAATAAAATAAAACTCTTGAATCATGCTATGAGTAATAAATTATACTCGTAGTCAAATATAGCGATACACGGGCTGTTTGTTATGATGTTGATAAATTTTTTTATCATAATTAATTACATTTAAAAAAAATTAAGAAATCTTTTCAAGTATCTTGTACGAAGTATAATAATAAGTACACTGATAATGTACGTTTTGTTATTCCCAGATTTTTTTTTGGTGAATATAATGATATCCAAGTATAAATGATTTCTTTTATTTATGATATAAAATTTCATCACCACATCATAATTTCTCGATATGAGATAATTTGACTTGAACTCTTTTTATAACTCAAAAGATTTATGGTTGACGGATGATTTCTTTTATTTATATAATTGAATTTCATCACCTGACTATAATTTTTCGATGTGTGGATAATTTTACTTCAATTTATAGCCTTAAGTCTTAAGAGTTATTATAAGACTTAAAAGATTTTTCATTAATATCTAATAAAACGAACTATTCTTTTATTTATGATATAGTATAAAATTTCATAAGTTTATCATAATCTTTCGATGTGTGATAATTCAAGTAAAGTTATAATTTTAAGAACTTCTTTTAGGACTTAAAAGATTTATGATTGATATCTAAAGACGATGATTATTTTTATTTATATAATAGAATTTTCTCATCTTATTATAATTTTTTGATGTGAGATAATTTTTGCTTCAATTTATATATAGTCTTAAAAACTATTATAAGACTCAAAAAAAATTGACATCTAAAAACGATTTTTTTATTATTGATGATGTACAATTTCGTTACGTCGTCATAATTTTTCGATGCGTTTATCTACTTTAAGTTTATAGTCTTAAAATCTCTTTTAGGACTCAAAAGAGTTCAGGTTGACATATACGAATGATTACTCTTAATTAGATAAGAGTAATAAAATTTAATCAACTTATAATTTTTTTGATGTGGATAATTCTAGTTGATTTTATAGTTTTAAAGACAAATGATTACTTATATTTATATAGTAGAATTTCATCACCTTATTATAATTTCTCGATTTGGGATAATTTTTACTTAAATTTATATAGAGAGAGATAGGTTCACGTAAGGTCAACAAGTTCATAAGTTCCAATGTTAAAGATATACAACAAGTGCTTAAAGTTACACGAGATGAGTGATAAAGTTGCACTTTACTTTATCACTTGAAGTGATAACAATGTGTAGACACCCACATTTTGACCGCCAGGTGTCTATAGTAGTTCCCGCCAAACACCCGATGATGATAGGACGTAAACGTGCTTTGACAGAC
Organism: Agrostemma githago; assembly: GCA_958450325.1. Taxonomy (NCBI): domain Eukaryota; kingdom Viridiplantae; phylum Streptophyta; class Magnoliopsida; order Caryophyllales; family Caryophyllaceae; genus Agrostemma; species Agrostemma githago. The sequence goes on from OY288249.1 coordinate 46,252,670, forward strand.
TCGGATATGGGCTCGTAATCATGGACATTTGGTTTAGACATTTTAAGGAGTACAAATCTCACAAAACCAACCTCAAATCCAGGCCCAGTGGGTCGTTTCGAGTCAAATAACACTAATTTGGGTCGAAACCGTCACCAGGGGTAAAACCGTCTTTTAGCGACCGAGTCAAAACCCGGTCAAAGATATTTCCCGAGGCATAAAATCTGCCGTGTCACCCCACCAATCCGGTTTGAACTCGGATACTACAAAAATCAGTCATACAAAAATAATAAACAATTCCGTTTAAGGTAGAATTCGATCTCAAGTAGGAATTCTATCCGGAAACCGATTCAGACATTGACCGAGTACCAAATACTCGGCCAATACACCCTCAAACCAGCCGGTTTTCCTCTTTTTCTTCCCTCACAAGAAAACGGAATCCTCGTTCTCCTCAGCTTCTTACTCAAGCGGTAATTCTAGCTCGAACAGGAATCCTATCCAAAAACCGATTCAAGTACCCGACCGAGTGTAAAACACTCGGCCAATTCACCTTCAAGTCAGCCAAAATCCCTTTCTTCTTGGCCAAGAAAGCGGAATTCTTATTTCCCTCAAACTCCTACGTTTCCTATCCTAAGCGGTATTCAAACTCTCCTAAACCAGGGTCGGAAACTCCCTATAAATAGGACCTCCCGTCCAACATAAAACAGACATCAATTACCTCACTTTTCCAGCCAATACACACGGTTTTTACACCCGTCACACCGGAAAAACAGCCTCCACACACGATTTATATACAAATCCGATAGTTAGCAAACCCCGACACTTTTCCCGAAGCCTCGGAGCCTTGACCGCACGTCCAAACCCGGCGTCCCAAACCTCCAAAAAACCGACACCTTAACTCACCCGCATCATCTCGACGCTCCCGTGCCTAAGCCACCGTCCGACGAGCCTTATACCGAGAACACAAAGCATGTAGGTTGAGGGTGTAAATCAAACCCGACTCTTCTCTTTTCTCTTCTCTTCTTCTCGTTTATTTATGGGTCTTTTCGTCGGTCTTTTTCTATTTTTTTAATATCGATATTATTAAAAACTATTTTCATATATCGAATATTCTTAAAATATGATATCGATTATATATAATCGAATATTGTATCGAAAGAATTATATTAAGATTTCGACGACTTCATTATATTTTTCTTCGTTCAAAATCCTTTTTTTCAAACTTTTCGTTCAAAAATCTTTTTTTTAACTCTTCGTTCAAAAACAAACTTTTCAAAACCTTTTCTAAAGTCATTCCGACTATTCGATATCGATTTCATAATCGAATATCGAATACGACGAATATCGAAAATATAGACCGAGTATAAATTAATTCATGTTTGTACGCGATTAACGATTTTCGAACAAAAAATAATAAAAAATCAGACCCGTACGCGAGTCGCGCCCGGTCCAGGTGACTCGCGCACGAGTCTGATCCGGTTCTTTTTTTTAGTTTTTCGTTCGTTTTATTTTTATTATTTCACGAAACGATTTCTAAATTTACATCTTTTCCAAAACTATTCTAAATATTTGATAGTCAACTATCGAATATAACGAATATCGAGAATATTAAGTCGAGTACGAATTATGCAATATTCGTACGCGATTTAATCAAAAAAATTTCCGAAAACCATTGTCGAAATCAGGCCGCCACGCGACCCGCATGAGTCTCGGGCGAGTCGCGCGGCTCTCGGCCCAAACGTGTCTCTTTTTCGTTTTTTTTTATTCTTTCTCGAACATCGTTTTTTGTACAAAACAATGTTTTAAACTATATTTTTCAGATTTCGATTAATATTTATTTTCTCGATTTCATATTTATTTTCTATATTATTATTTCAATCGTTACTAACCCGTTTTCTCGTGTTTGTAGAAAATTCTCATACATTCTTTTTATTGTTTTATTAGACTAAAACGAACTCACATGCTAAAATATCTTTGACGTTATTAGTTTAACATGCATTAAACGACTTAGCAACCCATTTATATTTCCTCACATGTCTTAGGAAAATAATCTCTGCATATCATTTCATCGTCGAACTAACGCATGTACACAAAACCGAACGATATCTTAGTAAAGGCCGCTAAGTGCGGGCGGGGTTGAGTGTTCTCGCTGAACTTCCCAACACGTACCCTCACCCCTTACTCAGAACCGTGGTTTCCGGATGTCCGAAACCATTGGCAACGAGAGTCATTCAATATACGATTAACCGCCCAGTCGGCATCGGTATCGATATGCTAAGGGACGAACCCAATAAACTCTGACATCGGAAATGGGCCAGGCTTTAAGTATGGCCCACTACGACATAGAGTGGGTTCGAATGGTTCCGAATAACCATAAAATTCGGTGGCGACTCCTACTTCGATTTAAAATTCTATTTGATCCATCTCATATGGAAATTCTATCGCCTCCCCAAAACCCGCGCTTCGCCGCGTCGGGGTGGACCTATGTCATGTCCACAATTTGGCGACTCCGCTGGGGATTAACTGATGTGTCACTTACCATCGGCATCCTCAGGGTGAGACTCGAAAAGAAATCGTTCGATTAGTAATGTACACGTTTTAGTTCAATGGTTCATGCATAACCCCGTTCTATCCCGGGCCGGTTACTTGTGACCGACGTCCCACTATACCACGGTGCATTCCCACTTGGATGCACTAAAGACTTCAATGGCGGAACTCGTTTAGGTTTTGCGGCATGTCCTAAGACCCACTCGGCTTAGGGAGTCCGTCCTCAGTACGAGAAAGCCATCGTTGTTGGTATAGACCCTATTAGACCGACCGAGACTTAGACTAAGAGCATACATGGCGTCGTTATACTGTTTCTATGACTACATGCTACTTGATTACATCTTTTCAAACCCATTCTTTTTTCAAAACCCGGAAAGCTGCCGAATTTAGGACTTATGATTTTGACTCAAAATAGCCTATTTTTAGCCGGTATGCTGTCCAAACCTTTTCAAAAAAAAAAAAGACCGAAATCTCGGCCCGATAACCTCTTTCTCGGTTCTCAAAAAAATCGGGTCTTCCAATCCGACTTTTGCTCGGTTTTCAAATCCAAATTCTCTTTTCAAAACCCTCTTCTTCTTAGGACTTCCCGTATTTAGCAGTGTCGGATCTTGTCATAGGTTGTAAGAGTCTATAGCGTCAAAACTCCGTCGATTTTATATCACGGGTTTCCACCCCATCCTAGTCCGCCTTATTTGTCAAGGCACGGCCCACCTTCATAGGACAAACTCCTACAAAGGGAAGCCCGTTTATACACTCGAGTCTAAAGTCTGGGTAATTCTCACGTAGACCTTCCTTCGAACAGGACTAGGCCCACTTTGCCGAATCCTAAGAAAGGCCCACCGTCCACGAGTCACCCGTCTAGGTGTCTTTTCCGAGTCAACCATTTACAAGGCATAGCCTTATAACAAAAGGTTCGTGATCCTTACATCTAAGGGTCACTCGTCCGACACTCGAGTCTTAACAAAGTCTTCAGTCCCACTCGGGGGCTACCCTTCAGTAGAGTGACCAATCACGGTTGCTCTAAGGGTCTTGTCTTACACGTGTTGGCTCACGTACCCCACTTTTGAGTCACCTAGATGTCGCACCATTTGAGTCCTATCAAAGTCTTTAGTCTCACTCGGGGGCTGTCCTCCCCCCGAGCAGTCAACCACGGTCACCTTAAGGGGTACCCTACGTTCATCCTGCACCGGCGTCCTTATGATGCCTTCTTCGTGTCGCACCTATGTTACGAATACTCGAGTCACCTAGGGTTATTTCACCACGGTTGGTCCGAGCACGCGGCACAGTCAAACACGGTTGCCCTATTTTCGGACTCGCCCTCATACACCGTCCGAGTCTCATGGACGAGTCCAAGCCAGGGTCGTTAACTCGTCTAGATCAACGTTCGAGTATCCCGGTCCAAGAGTCTTTGTCGACCCGTCACCCCGGGCCGTGTCTAGTTTGACTCCCTCTCTTGTGCTTGCGCAAAGCCGAGTTTAGGCGAGTCGTGGCACCCGTCGTTCTCTCCAATCAAAGACCTTACCAAAAAAAAGCAACCAACCGAGCGTCCGAGTCCGGATTTGATTCGAGTCTAAGTCTGAGTTCGAGTCTAGGATACCCTACATCCTCATTTCCAAATCAGCGTCAGAGTCAGTTGTATTCTGTCCTCTTTTTCAAAATTCAATAAAATCAGCTTTTCAATCTCTCATACATACTTTCCTTATGTGTTTCCGAGAACATGATGAACCCCATCATACACTGTAAGCACACGCACGTGACTATTATAGGCACATCTATAATGACTGCAGGAAACCGAGCCCGTGTTTTCCTTTTACCTATTCCAGGTCTGGGATAGAAAGCCACATAACTACCCGTAGCAGGAGCATATCGAATCCTATGACAAATCTGGGTAGTCTTCTAGTTTGGGTTCAAGACGGGAGGCAAGCCCACTTCCCACAATAAACACCCATCCAATAAGACTAGCCAGTCCCTACCTTAGGTGTTAGTCTGACCGACAAAAAAAAAGCTGGACAAAAAAAAAGTCCAAGAGAAAAAAAAAGCAAAAGGCCAAAACAAAAAAAAGCTGGCCATGATCAAAAAAGAATTATCAACATCTCTCGACCAGACACGGTCAACTCAAATGAAGAATCCCATGACCGGGGCTAAGAGGTCAACCCAAAGAATTCAAAAACCCATGACCGTGAAACGGTCAATTCAAAAAATTATCAATACCCATACCATCCAATAGGGGAGAGACAGTCAAGCTGGTCAGCTAACACCACATCTAGCCTTCCCACATTACAACCCTCAAGACCTTCTCGAGACCTAGGCTAGAGACAGCCCAGAATTTTGAGGATTCAAGCTCCATAGGATACACCCTAACCTTTAGGGCCTGACATGGAAATCAGATCCCGCATTATCAAACCTGCCCAATCGAAGGTCGAGCCATTCTACTCGACTTCCCCTTTACACAACAGAATTCACAATCACCATATGCAAATCCCCGAGAGCAAAACTCGTTAAAATCCCCGAGAGCAAAACTCATCAAATCCCCGAGAGCAGAACTCATTAAAATCCCCGAGAGCAAAACTCGTTAAAATCCCATCCCAATTTTTCTCATCTAAACCAGTTACCAGCCCCAAACACGGGAACTCAACTTGCAGTCGGCATAGAACATGCCCAAATAAGTTCACACCACCTCTGGGGGCTACCCCGGAGAACGCTCACAGTCACAGGATCAACATCCTAACTATTCCAGCCCTTTGGTCAAGACATCATTGGGAATGTACCTAGTCTACACCATTGCTATGGCTAGTTACACACAAAGCCCTAGTAAACTAGGCACCATTATATATCTTTCAATCCACTGAACTACGGCTTGGTTTGATTTCACCACACGTGAATACGTAGGCAGCCTTTCAACAGAGGCACAACCACCCACATTGACACACATTCAAAAAGCGCCATCATTCCGGTCACGACACCATCATGTTCTCAACAGCTAGCTTTGTCGTCCTGGGGGCTTCTCTTAGGCAGAAAACCTCCATCTACTCGCAAAATCCAGATAAATTCAAAAAATCTAGCCTTCTTTCTATAGTGTGTCCTAGTACTTGGCTTAGTCAAAGACGAGAATCTGTCAGGACTCGGAGCAATACCCACTTTGGAAATGTCCCAAAAATCAAAAATTCAAAAGGAGCACTAGACTACAGCATTGTTACTGCTAAAACAGTCTCATTACAGACTACTGCAATTCCCCTATAGCAGATCGTTCCCATTTCGATGTTCGACTGTGTTGCCACTCGCCTAGGCTACGGAATAGCGCAACTTAAGTGTCTTGTCATCTTAGGTGGCCTACCCCCTACCGAGTCACGGTCTAACCCTTAGAGAGTCAAAGTCGTGTCTGTCAACTCGTCCTCTCGCATCCAGAGTCGAGTCTGTCGGTATATCTCTCTCTTCAAATTCTCATTTTAAAAATTTGCAAAACTTAGCCATTTGAGAGTATCCCTCTTCCTAGTCATCACAGGAACAGGATTTTACCACTTTCCCTCCTTCACCTAGGCATACAAGTCCAATCAAAAAATTCCAAGAATCCGTGTCAGAATCCGATTAGGAATCAAAGTCATCTCAAGCATCCCTATTTCCAAAATTTCCAAAAATTCAAGCATTCTCCCTTTCAATAATTTTCGAAAATTCATCATTTCTTCCTCAGCATGAGTCGGTGTTTCGCCTAAATGGTTACATGCAATATGTTATGTGTCAGCATACATGTACACCCAAGACTCCCAAGAAAATTCTAAGTTCCCCAGTGGAAAAGCTCAGGCAACTTCTTTCAGGATATATCTGCAAACAGATATGCCCACAGCTTCCAAGGCAAGCTCCCGCGCAATTCTAAGACAGGATATATCTGCAAACAGGTATACCCATAGCTTCCTAGGCAAGCTCCCGCGACATTATCAGCATCAACCCAGGTATGATTTCTATTCTATGGCTGGCGAGCCCCTCACGCAGGTCTAACGGACCCTAAACGACCCGATCGGAAGACTGCCAGGTTTTAATCCTTGATTGACCTGGTGGTTACTCTGACTTTTGCCTTGTCCAAGCCTCAGTCAGAGTGGGGGCTCTGTAGACACCCACATTTTGACCGCCAGGTGTCTATAGTAGTTCCCGCCAAACACCCGATGATGATAGGACGTAAACGTGCTTTGACAGACTCAGATATGGGCTCGTAATCATGGACATTTGGTTTAGACATTTTAAGGAGTACAAATCTCACAAAACCAACCTCAAATCCAGGCCCAGTGGGTCGTTTCGAGTCAAATAACACTAATTTGGGTCAAAACCGTCACCAGGGGTAAAACCGTCTTTTAGCGACCGAGTCAAAACCCGGTCAAAGATATTTCCCGAGGCATAAAATCTGCCGTGTCACCCCACCAATCCGGTTTGAACTCGGATACTACAAAAATCAGCCATACAAAAATAATAAACAATTCCGTTTAAGGTAGAATTCGATCTCAAGTAGGAATTCTATCCGGAAACCGATTCAGACATTGACCGAGTACCAAATACTCGGCCAATACACCCTCAAACCAGCCGGTTTTCCTCTTTTTCTTCCCTCACAAGAAAACGGAATCCTCGTTCTCCTCAGCTTCTTACTCAAGCGGTAATTCTAGCTCGAACAGGAATCCTATCCAAAAACCGATTCAAGTACCCGACCGAGTGTAAAACACTCGGCCAATTCACCTTCAAGTCAGCCGAAATCCCTTTCTTCTTGGCCAAGAAAGGGGAATTCTTATTTCACTCAAACTCCTACGTTTCCTATCCTAAGATTCAAACTCTTCTAAACCAGGGTCGGAAACTCCCTATAAATAGGACCTCCCGTCCAACATAAAACAGACATCAATTACCTCGCTTTTCCAGCCAATACACACGGTTTTTACACCCTTCACACCGGAAAAACAACCTCCACACACGATTCATATACAAATCCGATAGTTAGCAAACCCCGACACTTTTCCCGAAGCCTCGGAGCCTTGACCGCACGTCCAAACCCGGCGTCCCAAACCTCCAAAAAACCGACACCTTAACTCACCCGCATCATCTCGACGCTCCCGTGCCTAAGCCACCGTCCGACGAGCCTTATACCGAGAACACAAAGCATGTAGGTTGAGGGTGTAAATCAAACCCGACTCTTCTCTTTTCTCTTCTCTTCTTCTCGTTTATTTATGGGTCTTTTCGTCGGTCTTTTTCTATTTTTCTAATATCGATATTATTAAAAACTATTTTCATATATCGAATATTCTTAAAATATGATATCGATTCTATATAATCGAATATTGTATCGAAAAGAATTATATTAAGATTTCGACGACTTCATTATATTTTTCTTCGTTCAAAATCCTTTTTTCAAACTTTTCGTTCAAAAATCTTTTTTTTAACTCTTCGTTCAAAAACAAACTTTTCAAAACCTTTTCTAAAGTCATTCCGACTATTCGATATCGATTTCATAATCGAATATCGAATACGACGAATATCGAAAATATAGACCGAGTATAAATTAATTCATGTTTGTACGCGATTAACGATTTTCGAACAAAAAATAATAAAAAATCAGACCCGTACGCGAGTCGCGCCCGGTCCAGGCGACTCGCGCACGAGTCTGATCCGGTTCTTTTTTTTAGTTTTTCGTTCGTTTTATTTTTATTATTTCACGAAACGATTTCTAAATTTACATCTTTTCCAAAACTATTCTAAATATTTGATAGTCAACTATCGAATATAACGAATATCGAGAATATTAAGTCGAGTACGAATTATGCAATATTCGTACGCGATTTAATCAAAAAAAAATCCGAAAACCATTGTCGAAATCAGGCCGCCACGCGACCCGCATGAGTCTCGGGCGAGTCGCGCGGCTCTCGGCCCAAACGTGTCTTTTTTTCGTTTTTTTTTATTCTTTCTCGAACATCGTTTTTTGTACAAAACAATGTTTTAAACTATATTTTTCAGATTTCGATTAATATTTATTTTCTCGATTTCATATTTCTTTTCTATATTATTATTTCAATCGTTACTAACCCGTTTTCTCGTGTTTGTAGCAAATTCTCATACATTCTTTTTATTGTTTTATTAGACTAAAACGAACTCACATGCTAAAATAACTTTGACGTTATTAGTTTAACATGCATTAAACGACTTAGCAACCCATTTATATTTCCTCACATGTCTTAGGAAAATAATCTCTGCATATCATTTCATCGTCGAACTAACGCGTGTACACAAAACCGAACGATATCTTAGTAAAGGCCGCTAAGTGCGGGCGGGGTTGGGTGTTCTCGCTGAACTTCCCAACACGTACCCTCACCCCTTACTCAGAACCGTGGTTTGCGGATGTCTGAAACCATTGGCAACGAGAGTCATTCAATATACGATTAACCGCCCAGTCGGCATCGGTATCGATATGCTAAGGGACGAACCCAATAAACTCTGACATCGGAAATGGGCCAGGCTTTAAGTATGGCCCACTACGACATAGAGTGGGTTCGAATGGTTCCGAATAACCATAAAATTCGGTGGCGACTCCTACTTCGATTTAAAATTCTATTCGATCCATCTCATATGGAAATTCTATCGCCTCCCCAAAACCCGCGCTTCGCCGCGTCGGGGTGGTCCTATGTCATGTCCACACAATGTTGAATGTTACAGTTACATATCAATTTTGAACAAATGCAACTTTATCGTATGTCATCTGTAACTTTAATATAGATTTAATTACATATGGTGAACTTATTTGATTTCTTCTATATATATTATCACATCATTATAATTTTTCGATATGCGATTATTCTACTTTGTTTTGTAGTCTTAATTTTTTTTAGAACTCAAATTTTTATGATTAATATCTAAAAACAAATGATTTTTTTTTCCCATCAGCTTACAGTCCTAAGTCTCTTTTATATACTACTCGTATATTTTTTTTTTGATTAAATCATCTTATTATAATTTTTCGATGTAAAATAAATTTACTACTTTTTTTGGGTGTGTAATAAATTCATCACTTTTATGAAGTATGAAATATTGTTTATAATATAGAATTGTTTATAATATTGTTTTTAATCTTGAGATTTTTTTTAAGACTCAAAAGATTATTGGTTGATATTTAAAGACGAATTATTAGTATTATTTTTTAGAATTTAAAATTCCATAATGTTATTATAATTTTTTTATATGGGATGACTTTACTACTTTTATATGTAATAAATTTATCGCTTTTAATTTTCAAGAAAAATAATGTGAAATTTATACTCAAAAAAAAAAGCATTTTCTACCACAAATCTAAGCTAAATAATTCATTTTTATGATTTTTTTACGATAGATTATTTGTCAAACGAAATTTAAAGATTTTTAGATGAAAGTTATAAAATATCACACTAATATAGTAGATTAAATTATATTATAATAATTAAAAGATTCACTACTTGATTTTATTATTATTAATGATACTCTTCTAAATCAAGTTTTGATGCAATGGACCAATCACATCGCTCGAAAAGTTATTACTTTATATATAATAATACTAGTGTAGACCCATGCAATTGCATGGTTTTACAAGGAATATATAAATAAGTATAAATTTAAAGTAATTTTATCAAATTTAAATTTTTTTGTTGAATCTTAAATTATGTTATTAATATTATTAATAAATGAATACTTAAAAAAGGAAAAAAATGACATTTTTAAGTTGAAATTAAAAAAAAATGACATTTTTAGTATAATTAATTGGCTCTTTTAATCAAAGTTGATAAAAAAAGTATGTATAAAAACTTGTGAATATATTTTGGTGATGTTTTTCTATTTTTTATTTATCATAAATAGTTTTATTGATATGAGTTTCATAATTATAGAAAATTAATAGTTGAAACCAAAACTAGGTTGAGAATCGAAAATAATGTTTGTATTGAGTTCTGTTCTGTCTACATACACTCACGTGTGTGTGTGTGTGTATATATATATATATATATATATATATATATATATATATATATATAGAGAGAGAGAGAGAGAGGTTCACATAAGAACACCCCTGCCTATAATTAAATAAGTCTTATTTTGGGTCATAGGATGAGGTGGGGATGTATGGTTAAAATTTGATCTAAATACACCATTTTCCACCCTAATTCACATTCCCTATGTAGCAATTAATACTCTCTTTAATCATTTCTCTCTCCTTCCACCACATTAATAACTTCCATACAATTTTAATTTTAAAAAATAATTCAGATTTATTTAATTACTCTAATTTCCTTTCTTGTTTTATTTTCGCTTTATCTTCACCACCGTCCATTTTGTTGATTAGCAGGAGTTTTTTTTTGCATGATATACGAACATGATTGAAGTTACAATATATATGATCTGAAGTTACAAAATATATAAACTGAAGTTACGTCATATATAAACTGAAGTTACGTGATATATAAACTGAAGTTACAAAAATATATGAAATGATTAGAATTGAAGTTACAAAAATGGATTTGCGTTACAACATACGATCTGAAGTTACAAAATATGTGAACTGAAGTTACAAAATATGTGAACTGAAGTTACCAAATATATGAAGTAAAATTACAAAAATATATGAACTGATTAGAATTGAAGTTACAATATACGATCTGAAGTTACAAAATATGTGAACTAAAGTTACAAAATATGTAAACTGAAGTTACAAATATATGGATTGAAGTTACAAATATATGGACTGAACTTACAATATACGATCTGAAGTTATACAATATGTGAACTGAAGTTACAAAATATGTGAACTGAAATTACAAATATCTATAAAAAGCAACTCATTTACAAAAGTCGTCCGACCTTCATCTCCATTTTTAATTCTTCCTCTTCGTCTTCATCTCCAATTTTAATTCTTCATCTTTATAAAAAATCTGCAATTATTAATTGAAAAACATATACTATATTAATTGAAATTCAAAAACATAATGAAAAAAATATCAATTACCATATAATAGTCAAAATAAATGAAAAAGGTGAAAATAAAAATGCAATGAAACAAAAGTCCAGAAAAAAAGCAGTAAACATAAACCCAATGAAAAACAAAACCCTGATAAAATCAGTAAACACCATAGAAATTTGATTAAACACCATAAAAATTGATTTGGAACAATATTACCACCAGAAATTGATTAGGAACAATAAACGTAGAAACCCCCAAATTGAAAAAAAAACCCTAATTTCGCTGAAAACCCCCAAAAAACGTGAAATTAAACAACAAATTCCCAGATCATACTAAATATAAGAAGAAAAATCATAACAAATTACCTGAGAAAAGAGCGAAACTTTGGTGCAGTTGGATGACGATGGCGATGGAGCAAAAAGATGATGACGGTGGCTGAGAATTTGGAGCAATTGGAATTTTTTTTTTCGATCATCAGTTTTGGAAAAAATAATGAATGGCGATTGAGAATTTGGTGGGAGTAGAATGAAGTAGGGTTTGGGTAGAATGAGAATTTGGAAGAGATGGGGAGAGAGAGGATGGCTGAAATTGGTTGAATGAATGAATGAGAATTTGGTTGAATGAATTAATGAAATTGATTAGGGTGGGGGACAAAGATATGTGGGTATACGTGAAATCAGTACAGAAAATTGGGTTATAAAAACAATCTCAGCCATCCATTCCATTTTGATCTAAAGGATGGAAATGGAACTTATGGACTTATAGGAAGGTAAGAGACTTATATGATCCCTTCTCTCTCTCTCTCTCTCTCTCTCTCTCTCTTTCTCTCTCTCTCTCTCTCTCTCTCTCTCTCTCTCTATATATATATATATATATATATATATATATATATATATATATATATATATATATATATATGCACAGCGGAACTAAAACCTAATAAACCCGATTACTAGTTATACACAAATACAGTTTAAGACGGGCAGCTTAAGACGGGCTTAACAATAAGCCCAATATATACAACTTAACACCCCCTCTAAGTTGGAGCGTGGGGATCAACGACGCCCAACTTGGATAATAAATGTTGAAATGCCCGTGCGCCCAATGCCTTCGTGAGCAAGTCCGCTAGCTGATCAGACGTATGCACATAAGTTGGATGAATAAGACCACAACGAACCGCATCACGAACAAAATGACAGTCAACTTCAACATGCTTTGTCCGCTCGTGGAAAACTGGGTTGCGAGCAAGATGAAGTGCAACCTTATTATCACAATACACTTGAACAGGTTCGTTGATAGGCAAACCAAAAAATTGCAAAATATCACGTAACCATTTTACCTCACAAGTTGCTACGGCCATCGCACGATATTCAGCTTCAGTGGAAGAACGTGAGACAGTGGGTTGTTTCTTAGTCTTCCAAGAAATAGGACAACCGCCCAAAAACACACAATAGGCCGTTAAGGAACGACGAGTTAAAGGACAACTCGCATAATCCGAATCAGAAAAAACTGACAATATCAAAGCAGCATCACTACGAAATAACAATCCTTGACCAGGATGAGACTTAATATAACGTACCACCCGTAGTGCAGCTCTCCAATGTGACACCCTCGGTTGATGCATAAACTGTGACAGGATATGAACCGTATACGTCAAATCTGGCCGAGTGTTGGTCAAATATATCAAACGTCCAATTAATCGTCGATATGACGCAGGATCATTAACTAAATCATCGTCGGACAAAGCGAGACGATGATTTTGCTCAATTGGCAGAGCATCAGGCTTACCGCCTACAAGACCCGTCTCAGTCACTATATCCATGGCATATTTACGTTGACAAACGAAAATACCTGAAGAATTGCGTGCCACCTCAAGACCCAAAAAATATTTCATCGGGCCAAGATCTTTCATGTAAAAACAGCTACCCAAATATTTCTTGACACGAAGAATCGCGTCCGGATCATTACCGCCAACAACAAGGTCATCAACATAGACCAAGACAAAAACTTCTACCCCATCATTAGTATATGAAAACAACGAATAATCAGACATACATTGAGCAAAACCGTAAGCAAGGAGTGAAGTAGACAACTTATCGAACCAGCAACGAGAAGCTTGTTTGAGCCCATATAGAGACTTTTTCAACTTACACACTTTATTGTGACCGTCAACTGAATAACCGTGCGGCAGACGCATATATACTTCCTCTTCCAAGTCTCCGTGTAGAAAAGCATTATGAACGTCCATCTGATGCAATTCTCACTTACGAGCGGCAGCTATGCCTAATAAAATACGGACTGTGACCATCTTGACGGTCGGAGCGAAGGTCTCAAAATAATCAATTCCTTCTTCCTGTCTATTCCCAAGCACGACTAAACGAGCTTTAAAGCGTTCGACAGACCCATCAGCCTGTAACTTAATTTTATATACCCATTTATTTCCGATAGCCTTCTTGCCCGTGGGTAACTCGACTACATCCCAAGTCCCATTTCTAATTAGTGCCTCAATTTCGAGGTTCATCGCCTCACACCATCGTGCATCTTTTACAGCCTCTTTATAATTAGACGGCTCGACACAATCGTCAATAGCAGACATAAAAGCGCGATGCGAGACAGAAAATTTATCATAAGACACATGATGGGCTAAAGAGAAAAACATACCTGAAGACGTCGATGTCGCCGAATGAGAAACAGGGGGGCTATATTCTTCATCATCCATGTTGACACGAGCAGCTCCAATTACATATTCGTTGCTGCTATATTTCGACCATGGAGTGTGTGCGCGTCGACCACGACCATACTCGGTTGTTTCCTCTATAGATTCACTCTGTTCAATGGCATCAGAACTCCTTTGTTCACTGTCATGCTGCAGTTCAGTGATTTGTTCATCACTGTCAACCTGTTTCTCATCAATATTTTTATTCAAATTAACAGGAACTTGATGAAGTAGGAGCTCACTCTCACCTTCTGTGTATTGCACAAGTTGTTGGTCACCTTCCTCACGTGCTTTCAAAGGGAAAATCGACTCGTCAAATACAACATCTCGAGAAATTATGAATTCTTTGGTCTCTAGATCGTAGACCTCCCATTCCTTTTTTCCAAAAGGATAGCCCAAAAAAACGCATTTACGACTTCGTGATGCGAATTTATCACCGTCCTTTCGAGGATGTTTAACGTAACATAGACACCCAGAATGCGTATGTTGTCATAAGCGGGTGGCTTTCCAAATAACATCTCGTATGGAGTCTTTCCGTCAAGAACTGTAGACGGCGTTCTATTAATTAAATAACCGGCCGCCAATGCACACTCCCCCCAAAACTCAATAGGTAATCCAGCTTGGAATCGTAACGCTCGTGCAACATTTAATATATGACGATGTTTTCTCTCTACTCTACCATTTTGTTGTGACGTCCCTACACAAGTAGTTTGGTGTAATATACCATTTTCGGAAAAATAATTCTTGAGGCACATAAATTCGGTTCCATTATCCGTACGAATAACTTTTATATCAGCATGAAATTGGCGTTTGGCCATAGCAACAAAATTTTTAATCAGCTGTGAGACCTCACTTTTATGTTTCATCAAATATACCCAAACACCACGTGAGAAATCGTCAACGATGGTGAGAAAAAAACGACTACCACATGTCGTAGGAACACGATAATCACCCCACACATCACAATGAATGAGTTCGAAAATACTTTTGGATTTACTATCACTGAGCAAAAAACGCTCCCTTGTTTGCTTAGCCCGTAAACAAATGTCACACAAATCAGAAATACTATTATCCGAATTATTATCAATGAACGGTAAGAGTTTAATTACCCTCCTAGAAGGATGACCCAATTTCTTATGCCAAGCCTCCACGTCATTCTCGAGTTTCTGAGCAGCACACACCCATTGATTCGCCACTCCTCGAAGAAAATATAGCCTCCCCATTTGCTCACCCGTACCAATCGTCGTCTTCGATATGTGGTCCTATATCAAGCACGAGTTATTTGTGAACTGAACAGTACAATTAAGATCTACACTTAATTGATAGACGGATACAAGATTGCAATCAAACTCGGGGACGAATAAAACACGAGTGAGGATCAATCCCCCACCAAGACTCACGTCCCCTTCTTTTTCTGTTTTCGAAGATTTTCCATTTGGGAGTCTAATCATACAAGGTTCAATGTCACGAACATTAGACAATAAATTATAACAGCCCGTCATATGATGGGTTGCTCCCGAATCTAATAACCAAATAGCAAAATTGTCCGTCTTCCCAGTCATACGGGAGGTTGAAACTGTGTTAGTCGTCTTGGCATGGTTTACGTAAGCATCCCATTTGTCTTTGGGAACCGTGACAAATTTTGGATCATTATTTTTGGTGTGAGTTTCTGTCAGGCGAACAGAATTTGCACCTGCCGTAGCCTTGCCACCGGCCCGAGATTTATCACGCCAATTCTTCGGATATCGAATTAAATCGTAGCAACGAGTTATATTGTGCCCGGGTTTCTTGCAATGCTCACACTTAGGTCGTCCATCAACTTGTTTTGCCACACCATCAGACATACGAGTACCCGACATATTATTCATTCTCGCAGAAAAACCAATTGCTTCTCCCCTGTCATCAACTACACCTCTGTCCCCTGTATTACGCTCTACATTACCGACTCTAACTCCTTCTTCTTGTATCAGGGTAGAGTAAGCTTTATTAAGGGAAGGTAGAGGTTCTTGCAACAAGAGACTAGAGGAAATAGTGGAGTATTTGGAATCTAAACCCAATAAGAAATCATGTACCTTACTTTCATCCCGTTTCTTATCGAGTTTCTGGTTGATGTCGCACTTGCATCCCGTACACTTACAAGTTGGATTTCGATCATATTTGACCAATTCATCCCAAAGCCGTTTCAGCCTTGCGTAGTAATCAGAAACTGATTCCTTCTCACCTTGCTTACACACAGAAATTGCGCCTTTGATGCGATGGAGTTTCGGTCCGTTACCCATGTTAAACCTTTGCTCAATATCGTCCCAAAGAAGCTTCGCCTCATCGACATAAGATATCGACGAACCAAGTTTCTCTTCTATCGTGTTGAAGATCCACCCAACTATCATTGCATTAACCATATACCAATCCTCAATTTCATCAGACTTGGCATCGGGTTTCTTGATTGTCCTGTCAATGAAACCAGTTTTCTTTCTTGCTCGTAATGCTCCTCGGACTTTGACAGCCCATTCATCATAGTTGTCGCCTCTTAACCGCACTTGTGTGATTTGATCCCCAGGTTTGTCACTGGAAGATAAGTAATAAGGGCTGAGGGTAACCTTCTCCTTATCTCCTCCTGTCATGATCGTTGAAGAGGAATTACGTCTCGTCAAGAATTGACCGTGGAAACAACGTCAAGAGGAATGAACGTCTCTTGAATATTTGGCAGCGAAAACGATGTCGGCTCTGATACCAAGTTGAAACCAAAACTAGGTTGAGAATCGAAAAGAATGTTTGTATTGACTTCTGTTCTGTCTACATACACTCACGAATATATATATATATATATATATATATATATATATATATATATATATATATATATATATATATAGACACCCACATTTTGACCGCCAGGTGTCTATAATAGTTCCCGCCAAACAACCGATGATGATCGGACGTAAACATGCTCTGATGAACTCGAATATGGGCTTGTAATCATGGACATTTGGTTTAGACTTTTTAAGGAGTACAAATTTCATAAAACCAACCTCAAATCCAGGCCCAGTGGGTCGTTTCGAGTCAAATAACACTAATTTGGGTCGAAACCGTCACCAGGGGTAAAACCGTCTTTTTGCAACCGAGTCAAAACCCGGTCAAAGATTTTCCCGAGACATGTGAGTCAGCCGTGACACTCACACGGTTGATTCCTACCCAAATTCCTACAAAATTTCATATTCATTAAAGCATTAAACAATTCCGTTAAAGGTAGAATTCGACCTCAAGTAGGAATTCTATCCGGAAACCGAGTCAGACATTGACCGAGTACCAAATACTCGGCCAAACACTCCTCAATCAGCCGAGACACCCTTTCTTCTTGGCCAAGAAAGCGGAATTCTCATGTTCCTCAAACTCCTACGTTTTCTATCCTAAGCGGTATTCAAACTCTCCTAAACCAAGGTCGGAAGCTCCCTATAAATAGGACCTCCCGTCCAACACAATTGACAACGATCATACATCAGAAAAATACCAAGACACAACAATACAACAGCAGCAAAAACCCGTCCAAAACCCCCTCCTCACACGGTTCATACACAAACTCGATAGTTAGCAAATCCCGACACTTTTCCCGAAGCCTTGACCGCACGTCAAACCCGGCGTCCCAAATCACCCAAACCGATACACCTTAACTCATCCTCATCATCTCGACGATCCCAAGTCTAAGCTACTTCCCGACGAGCCTTATCCCGAGAAAACAAAGCATGTAGGTTGAGGGTGTAAATCAAACCCGACTCTTCTCTTTTCTCTTCCCTTCTCCTCGTTTTTTATTATTATGGGTCTCTCGTCGGTCTTTTTTTATTTTCTAATATCGATACTACTAAAAACTATTTTTATATATCGAATATTCTTAAAAATATGATATCGGTTCTATATAATCGAATATTGTATCAAAAAGAATTATATTAAGTTTTCGACGAAATCGTTACATTTTTTTTCAAAACCCTTTTTTACAACTTTACGTTCAAAATTCCTTTCTTTTTACTTTTCGTTCAAAATTCTTTTCTTTTTACTTTTCGTTCAAAAAACAATTTTTTTAAACCTTTTCTAAAGTCATTCCGACTATTCGATATCGATTTCATAATCGAATATCGAATATGACGAATATCGAAAATATAAACCGAGTATAAATTAATCCATATTTGTACGCGATTTATAAGATTTTTCGACAAAAAAATAAAAAGCGGACAGACCCGCACGCGAGTCGCGCCCGGTTCAGGCGACTCGCGCACGAGTCTGTGACCCGGCCCTTTTTTAGTTCTTCGATTGTTTTATTTTTATTATTTTACGAAACGATTTCTAAATTTATATCTTTTCTAAAACTATTCCAAATATTTGATGTTGATTTCATAGTCAACTATCGAATATAACGAATATCGAGAATATTAGGTCGAGTACGAATTATGCGATATTCGTACGCGATTTAATCAAAAAATTTCCGAAAACTGTCGTCGAAATCAGGCCGCCACGCGACCCGCCTGAGTCCCGGGCGAGTCACGCGGCCGACAGCCCACGTGCTCCTTTTTTCGTTTATTATTATTATTATTTTTCGAGCTTCGTTTTTTATACAAAACAGCGTTTTAGTAATATTTTTTCAGATTTCGATTAATATTATTTTCTCGATCTCGTATATTTATTTGCTATATTATTTCAATCGTTACTAACTCGTTTTCTCGTGTTTGTAGCAATTTATTTATTTATTTATTTATTATCGTTTTATTAGACTAAAACGAACTCACATGCTAAAATAACTTTGGCGTTAGTAGTTTAACATGCATTAAACGACTTAGCAACCCATTTATTTTTCCTCACATGTCTTAGGAAAATAATCTCAGCATATCATTCAATCGTCGAACTAACGCGTGTACACAAAACCGAACGATATCTTAGTAAAGGCCGCTAAGTGCGGGCGGGGTTGGGTGTTCTCACAGAACTTCCCAACACGTACCCTCACCCCTTACTCAGAACCGTGGTTTCCGGATGTCCGAAACCATTGGCAACGAGAGTCATTCAATATACGATTAACCGCTCAAGTCGGCATCGGTATCGTAATGCTAAGGGACGAACCCGATAAACTCTGACATCGGAAATGGGCCAGGTTTTAAATATGGCCCACTACGACATAGAGTGGGTTCGAATGGTTCCGAATAACCATAAAATTCGGTGGCGACTCCTACTTCGATTTAAAATTCTATTCGATCCATCTCATATGGAAATTCTATCGCCTCCCCAAAACCCGCGCTTCGCCGCGTCGGGGTGGACCTATGTCATGTCCACAATTTGGCGACTCCGCTGGGGATTAACTGATGTGTCACTTACCATCGGCATCCTCAGGGTGAGACTCGGAAAGAAATCGTTCGATTAGTAATGTACACGTTTTAGTTCAATGGTTCATGCATAACCCCGTTCTATCCCGGGCCGGTTACTTGTGACCGACGTCCCACTATACCACGGTGCATTTCTACTTGGATGCACTAAAGACTTCGATGGCGGAACTCGCATGGGTTTTACGGCAGATTCTAAGACCAACTCGGCTTAGGAGGTCCGTCCTGATTTGCGAGAATGCGATCATTGTTGGTATAGACCCTATTCGACCGACCGAGACTTAGACTAAGAGCATACATGGCGTCGTTATACTGTTTCCGTGACTACATGCTACTTGATCTTCTTTGGTCTTTTTCAAAAACCCTCATTTTCTAAAATTTACATCTTTTTTCAAATCCATCCTTTTTCAAAACCCGGAAAGCTGCCGAATTTAGGACTTATGATTTTGACTCAAAATAGCCTATTTTTAGCCGGTATGCTGTCCAAACCTCTTCAAAAAAAAAGCCCGAAATCTCGGCCCGATAACCTCTTTGTCGGTTTTCAAAAAAAAATCGGGTCTTCCAATCCGACTTTGCTCGGTTTTCAAATTCAAATTCCCTTTTCGAAAAACTTTTCTTCTTAGGACTTCCCGTATTTAGCAGTGTCGGGTCTTGTCATAAGTTAGAATCCATAGCGTCGAAACTCCGTCGATCTTATATCACGGGTTTCTACCCCATCCTAGTCCGCCTTACTTGTCAAGGCACCACCCACCTTCGTAGGACAGACTCCTACAAAGGGAAGCCCGTTTATACACTCGAGTCCAAAGTCTGGGGAATTCTCACATAGACCTTCCTTCGAACAGGACTAGGCCCACTCTGCCGAATCCTAAGGAAGGCCCACCATTCACGCGTCATCCGTCTAGAAGTCGGTTTTCAGTCTTTTTCTAGTCTAGTCTTTTCCTTGCTCGGGATGTACTTTTGATTCTAAGATCTGGGCCAGTTACTGATTACGCGGTGCCCTTACAGACAGGCCATCCCACACTCGAGCCATGACGCAACAAGCCATCGATGACATGAAGGCCTCATTAACAAAGCTCGAAAACATGATCACCTCGATGAGAGGGGAGCAGATCGCCATCCTCACCCGGGTAAGTGCCGTGGAGCAAGGAACTCCTAGCGGCAGTATCGATACTACTGGGCCTTTAGCTCAATTGGCCAGCGCAGTCCACAAACTGCAAGAACAGGTCCATCTGACAACCCAAAGCTCCATCCATACGGAGAATGCTCGGACCTACACCCCACTGACCGATGAACTACCCGCCAATCTCAACCTGACGGGTCTACCAATGTTCGAGGGTACTGAAGACCCGGTCCACCATATCCGGGCTTTCAAGGAGTTTATGGCCCTTAAGGGGGTTAAGTCCACCATGTTCAAGCACCTGTTCGCTTCTTCTCTCGAGAAGCACCCAAGAGCCTGGTACTACCGACTCGATTCCAAGAAATACAAAACTTGGGATGACGTGGCAACGGAATTCGCTCGGAACTACGCCGACAACACGAAAATCCAGACCACTATGCGCACCCTGGAAGTAATGGCCCAGGAACCTAAGGAAGGATTCACAAAATACCTTCAACGATGGAGGGCTGAAAGCGTCAAACTGGTCGATAAGCCCAGTGAAAAAGTGCTGGTTGAAGCCTTCGTCAAGAACCTCCTTCCAGCTTACCGGGTCCATCTCCGGTATGCCATCGTACCTAGCTTCGCGATCCTAACTGAAATGGGAACGAGAATCGAGGATGATTTAAGATTGGAAAGCCTCACTAAGGCCTCCACTAAGGGATACCAAGGGGCTAGCTCATCAACAAGCAAGCCCACTACTACTGCTGCCACTCGTAGCATTTTTGACGAGGTAAATGCACTCGATACCTCATCCCAGAAGACTAGCACTCCCCGGGTATTCACCGACATAGGCACCACCTATGAAAACGCCCTTCAGAGGCTATCATCGAAAGGCCTGATCACCCTGATAGGCCCAACACCTGATATCCCGGTCGAACGTCGCTCCAAGGCCTACAACCTCCAGGCCTACTGTCACTATCATCGTGGTAAGGGGCACGATACCGAGAAATGTTGGAAGCTAAAACACCTTATCCAAGATCTCATTGAGAGCGGGAAAATTCCTTTGCCCGGGGGTAAACCCAACAACAAGGATAACCCGTTGGCCACTCACGCCATCTTTTCCGGGGAAATAATGGATTGCTCACACCTCATTTCTCCATTTATCCCGCAAATAAACGGGATCTGGTGCGATGACGAAGACGATGTCTACCTCACCAAAGGGGAAGCTGTCCCCATCACGCCTGAGGAGATTCAGAAGGTTAAGTCCAAGGCCTTAGCCACTAGTCAAGCCCTCATCATCGCCGAACCGCTTAAGGTGGAGCCCGCCCCAGAAGAGCCGACTGCTGAAAAGGCTCTTGTAAAGCAGCTAAGCAAGACTCGAGTTGACCTCTCTATATGGCAACTCCTAGTTAGCTCTCAGGAACATCGAGAGGCACTCACTAAGGCCCTCGATCAAGTCAAAATCGACTCCATGGCTACACCAGCTGAAATGGTAGCCACGGTCCTGCCCCACCTAAAAGGGAGATCCATAGAGGAAGGCCCACTGATTACCTTCTCCAATGCTGATCTACCACCATTTGGGCCAGCCCACAACATGGCCCTCTACATCACGGTTATCTGCCGTGGAAAGTACCTACCCATGACCCTAATTGACGACGGGTCAGCAGTCAATGTCCTCCCCTTGAGGACCGCCAAAGCCCTCGGCATCACCGAGGCCGACTACATTCCTACAACTCAAACCATACAGGCTTTTGACGGAAGCCCTAAGTCAGTAGCCGGAGCTACAAAACTCACTATCATAACGGGCCCGATAGAGAAAGAGCTGGAGTTTCAAGTGATCGACGTGACCTCTTCCTTTAACCTTCTTTTGGGAAGACCTTGGATCCATGCGACCAGGGCTGTGTCCTCCACCTTGCATCGGAAAATCAAACTACCTTTGCATGACACCGTCATCACTATAGAAGCCACACCTATGACTGTGGCTAACTGCAACACCTCGGGCCGCACCGATCTCTGGGGGTTCGATTTCGTAGGGGCCATCGAAGAAGACCAGCTCTTCCGTCCTTACTTCACGGTCCACCTTGACCGAATGTTTCAGAATTTGGGCTTTCTACCAGGGGTTACATCAAGGCCCGATCTCCCTGCAGGAAAAATTCTCGAAGTTCTGGATAATGGGAGGACTCAAACCGGCTTGGGCTACACCCTAACTCCGGAAAACATGGGCCAAACTGAAACCGGTAAGGTTATCTTTGTCACTCCAGTGTTCGAGACTGTCCAAACTGGCCTATATCGGCCTACCACCACACGCCCTGGGACCCACTTGGCCCAGGACTGCAACTACATACCAGACGACATTTTTGCTCTCATCCAGTCCGAAGATGCTAAGAATGCCGAGCCCGCGCTAGGGCTACTTTTTGGAGAGGAACTCGTTGTCCCAACACCGAAGGAAGAGCTAGTCAGCCTCATTCTCCGCAGTCGCACCTTTGACCCGTCTAAGCTAATCTCAGAAGTCGGGTCCGGGACCAGAGCTTGGAGGAAAACTGTCAAATGGACTGACAGTCAAGGAAAAACTTACAAGCTGATCACAGGGGAAGGAGAGATGCCAGAATCTGAGTCTGAGTCCGAGTCGGAGTCCGAGTCAGAGTCTAAGATTGAGTCTAGTGAGTCTGGTGCTAGGGTCAATCCTGTAACTCCCCCTCTCCCTTTAGCCATTCCTGGTGTCTCGGGGTCTGTCCCGGGCACCCTACCTATCCCGCCACTGACTAGTGATCAGATGGCAGCTCTTTTCGAGCTCTTTTCCCAATTTATGATCAATAATAACAACCGTTCTACTTACGGCTTGTCTCATTTTCAAAACTTTCTCAATTTCAAAAATTTTATGTGCAATAACATTGAGAAGTCCGACGAACAGGTATCCTTGCCTCCACATCTGATCGAGCAACTAGAGCAAAGGGAATCCCGCAATCCGGTAATCGAGGAAACCGAATCCATCAACGTGGGAACAACCTTAGAACCTCAGATGCTTAAGATAGGGTTATCCTTAGATCCCGAGGAGAAACAACAATTCATAGTTCTCCTTCAAGAATTCAAAGACGTCTTCGCATGGTCCTACAAGGACATGCCGGGGATCGATCGCGAAATAGCCGAGCACCATATACCGATCAAGGAAGGGTTCAAGCCGGTAAAACAAAAACTCTGACCCATGAGGCCCGAATGGTCTCTCAAAGTCAAGGAGGAAGTCGATAAACAATTCAAGGCTGGGTTCATACGAGTCTCCGAGTATCCAGATTGGGTTGCAAACATAGTACCAGTCCCTAAAAAGGATGGTAAGGTTTGTGTCTGTGTAGACTTTCGGGATCTTAACAAGGCGAGCCCGAAAGACGATTTCCCATTACCACACATCGATATACTTGTAGATAACACAGCAGATCATGCCCTTCTATCATTTATGGACGGGTATGCGGGGTATAATCAAATAAAAATGGCAGAAGAAGATATGGATAAGACCACCTTCATTACACCTTGGGGTACTTATTGCTATACAGTTATGCTGTTTGGTCTCATCAATGCCGGGGCCACCTACCAACGAACCGCCACAACTTTATTGCATGACATGATGCATAAGGAAGTGGAAGTCTACGTGGACGACATGATCGTCAAATCCAAAGACAGAGATGGTCACATCACCGCCCTGAGAAAGTTCTTCACCCGATTACGCAAATACAACATGAGGCTAAACCCTCAGAAATGCAGTTTCGGGGTAACATCCGGCAAATTACTGGGTCATATCGTTAGCCAATGAGGTATCGAGGTCGATCCAGCCAAAATCAAGGCCATCACCGAGATGCAGCCCCCTAAAACCGAAAAAGAGATAAGAGGGTTTCTCGGAAAAGTCCAATTGTGGACATGACGTAGGTCCACCCCGACGCGGCCACGCGCGGGTTTGGGTAGGCGAATGAATCTCGTGGTGAGATTGTTCTCGGGTTCGAAATTTAAGTCAAAATGGAGTCGCCACCGAATTTTGTGGTTATTCGGAACCATACGAGCCCACTCTATGTCGTCATGGGCTATACACAAAGTAAGCCCACTTCGATTTCAGAGTTTATTGGGCTCGTCCCTTTGTATTGCAATATCGATACCGTTTAAACCGGCTTTCGTATATAGAATGACTCTCGTGCGCCAAGGGTTTCGGGCATCCGGAAACCAAAGGTTCTGAGTAAGGGGTGAGGGTACGTGTTGGGAAGCCCACTAAGGACACCCAACCCCGCCCGCACATGGCGGCCTCTACTAAGACATCGTTCGTGTTCGTGTGCGCGCGCTAGTAAAACGATTAAATGATATGCAAACAACGTTTTCGGCTAAGCATGCGAATTAAATGTGAGCTACGTCATTTAATGCATCTTAATTATGGTCGAAATGGTTTAGCATGCGAGGTTCATTTATAAAGCGGTAAGCAAGTAAATAAATAAAACTCGGAAATAAATAACGTACAAGTTACACGGGCGGAAATACAACCCGGCCAATACGAAAATAAACGGAACAAAAGGTAATAAAAAGATAGGAACGGACCCGTATGTAAACTTGACCGCGAAATGTGTAAGTGGACTAACCCCGTTTAAATGCACATTATGTTGTACATCAAACGAAGGACGGAGACATAGGACCTAGGCGTGATGCTAGCCCGATCCTATGCCTCGATGCCTTGTTCCGACTTATCACGTCGAAAAATCGATCAAAGTCGTTAAGGTGTCGTGATGAGCGTGAGTTTTGGAAAGTGGATTCACGTGATTGGCTTTACACGTGTCGACTAAAAGTCGTAAAAAAAAGGACGAGGCTTAAATATTGCATTTAAGCTCTCGGTTTTCTGGGTTACAGGACCCACTCGGTCGAGTCATGGTCTGACTCGGTCGAGTGCGTCCTCAAAAAAGTTTCTGCCCAGTGTTATGGACGCTACTCGATCGAGTGGCCTATGCACTCGGTCGAGTAGCCCCTCGAAAAGGGTTCTGTCCTGTTGGATGGACGCTACTCGATCGAGTGGCTTATGCACTCGGTCGAGTAGCCCCTGTACGAGTGTCAACTCGTTTCATTTTTTTGGGTGTAAAATCGACGGTCGGTCGAATTAAATGCAAATATCGCATGATTTGAATTTAACTCGACCTCCGGTACTATAATCGTATACATGTACGATTATAACACCGTTGTCGGGATTTTATGAAAACGTTTACGTTGGAAAATTTGAATTAGCAACGGAATGCCTCGTTCTACGTCACGACATCGAAACTAACCCTTTCGGGTTATGTGATGTCGGTTTTCGTGTCAACGGGTTCCGCACTAATTAAAATGGGATCGAATGCGTTCAACTACGATTAGTCGCGATCACGTCACGCCCTTGAGTACATTGGGGCGGGGCTCCTCGAAAGGGCTCCACCACCGTCGTTGCTCGTAAAGGGATTAGACGGATCTTAGGCGACAATTATAGTCAAACGTATCTGAAACCGAAATTTTGATACTAATATATATATATACGCGGTATAATAGTAATGTTAGTAACGCGAATAAAAGGTTAGTATGCAAAAATGTAAAGTGTTAGGATGTTAGAATTAGAGTTAGAATTACGATACTAGTATAGGTATAATGTTAACGATACAAAAACGTAAATAAAAGTAACAAAGATTGAAATGGGGTTTAGGACATCCTCAACATACATGCTTAGTAAGGACCTCGGAAATGGACTCGCGAATAGTGACGGGACGTCGGAGTATCGAGGATGTATGCAAGTTATGGTGTATGTGTGTGTGTGTGGATGAATTGTCGGTTTTTCGAGGGACAAGGGACTCGGTTTTTGGTGTGTGTTTGCTTAGGGTTTTAGGGTAGAGAGTATGGCTGAAATGAGGGTTGAATGAGGGTAAAATTGCATTGGTAAAAGTTGTGAAATGAGTGAGGGTCATGGGGTATTTATGGAGTTTACCCCACGACCTGGGGTCACTTGATCGAGTGGCCCTAGTGCACTCGGTCGAGTGCCCTAGAAAATGGGCCTGATCCGGTTTTTGACGCTCCACTCGACCGAGTGGGTCAATCCACTCGATCGAGTGGATAAGGTAAACCGAGATAAAAGAGGAAAGGGTTGACTTGGTTGATTGTGTGATCTTTTTTGAAAATGAGTTTGGGCGCCAGCTTCTAGAAGATGCATTTGGGCTGTTTTTGTGACGGGTTCGTCTTTGACCGGGTTTTGACCCGGTCGCTAAAAGACGGGATTTATTTTTGGTGCCGGTTTTGGCCCAAATTAGTCTTATTTTGCTCGGAACGACCCACTGGGCCTGAATTTGAGGTCTGTTTTGTGAGATTATTACTCCGCTAAAAGTCCATGTCAGATATTATTGATTTCGGGTCCAAATCCGAGTGTACTAAGTCACGTTTGCGTCCGATCTTCATCGGGTGTTTGTCGGGAACTGCTATAGACACTAGCAGGCAAAATGCGGGTGTCTACAGAGCCCCCACTCTGACTGAGGCTTGGACAAGGCAAAAGTCAAAGTAGCTACCAGGCCAATCGCAGATTACGACCTGGCAGCCTTCCGGTCGGGTCGTTTATAGTCCAGTAGACTAGCGTGAAGGGCTCGCCAGCCATAAGCAGAGGGTCATACCTGTCCTGCCGGTGATAGCTCCGTGGGGAGTAAAACTTGCTTTTGAAGGTATAGGTGCACCCGTATGCTGATACATCATGGCTTTGACTGTAGCATTCTGGGATAAATATTGGCTCACGTTGGGGAGTGAAGTAGTTGCGCGGGGACTTGCTTCTGAAGTCTTGGGGTGTACCTGTATGCTGACACATGATAAATTGCATGTAACACATAGGCAAAACACCGACTCGTGCTGGGGAAAATGTACCGAGTTTTGAAGAAAAGTTGAAATTTTCGAAATTTTTTTTTAGAATTTTAGGAATTTTTAGAAGAATTTAGGAAAGCTCAGGACAACTAGATTCCTATTCTGGGTTGAAGTCAGGCCTGCACATGTTGGGGCCCAGTTTGCTGAGGAGGCAGGGTTAGTTAGGTTACAGTCAAGCTTCCCTATTATAAATATAGGTCTTCTGCTTCAGTTTACTGCATCCCAAATCAAAACCGTTCTTCTCTTTAACAAAAATCTCTCAGTCTTTCAAGAGAAATCAAGTTCCTGCCATGGGTATCGAGCATCTCACTTCAATGCTTTTTGCCTGGTCCCAGCACTTTCGGAACGAGGACAAAATTCAGCTGACCCAAATGGGGATTGTCAGCCTGTTTCCTCTTCGGCATCTAGTGACTGATTCACACTTTTTGGACGCCTATTTGGCGTTTTGGGATACTACCCATCACGTCTTTGCGTTCCCGAGGGGAGGAATATGCCCTCTTCCCGAGGAGATCGCAGCCATCGGGGGTTGGAGCCCTGTGGCTCGTCCTGCCATCCCTCCGTTCTACCCGGACTCGAGGAGAAGACTGAGGGATTTCCTAGGTCTGTCTCATGCTGAGACAGATCGAATGGTGCGGGGAGATACTGTTTCCCTCTTCGACTTGGCTGACAAGTTTATGAACAGTCAAGATGTAAGGGCTACGCCTTCTCATAGGCGTAGGGCTTTCGCGTTCTGCATGCTGCACCGCTACGTTTTCGAGGGGTTGATGGATGCTGACTCATGCGTGGGTCAAATTAGGCTGATTGGAGTGGTTGACCAGATGGAGACTGGTCATAGCCCTGCTTGGCTAGCCACTGGGGAACTCATCATGGGTCTGGATGCTAGGCGGCTTGACCCAACCCGGCAATTGACGGGGAGCACCCTAATTCTGCAGGTATATGCCTTGCGAATTTTCAATTTTTTTTTTTTTTTTTTGTGTTTCGCGGTTTCCTGAGGTCCGTAAGTCACTCGATCGAGTGGACCTGTCACTTGATCGAGTGATGTCTGCAAAGTGCTTCTGCCCATCTGTGGAGAGCCTACTCGATCGAGTGGGATGCTTTACTCGATCGAGTGTCACACCTGACGAGCTTCTGGTTGTTCTTAGGGGGCTTTACTCGATCGAGCCAGATGGTGTACTCGATCGAGTGGGCTGTAGCGGACCATTCCGTTACTCATGAATTGTGTATATACTTTTGCAGGTTTGGCTGTCGGAACGCTTATCGATCATAGAGCCTCCTCCGACCGTTCCAAACTACCGTAGCAGCCAGATTAGTTCAAGAGGGCGCCGGATAAGCTCAAATCACCATATAAATCGAGCTTACTGGGACGAGGAATTGGTGTTCCACGGTGGCCCATTGATTAGGTGGACGGTTGCTTGGTGGTTTCTTTCTAAGCTGACGGGGTTGGCCAAGAGGGACCAAGCTCATTACCTTGTGATCCTGTCCCTTGACTGGATAGTTCACATTTACCTGGACCGCATCCTGAGGCAGTTCGGTTCGTCTCAGCGCATTCCTGAGACTGAAGCCATTATTAGCGTCTCGCTCCAACTGACGGACGCTATGTGCGACACCTGGTTGCAGAGATGGTTTACTCGTCCTACATGGACTATTCCCAACCCTTGCCAATCTGCTTGGGTTTCTCGAGCTTACGAGAAATGGACTTCTGAGGAGTCCGAGGAGGCTCGCAAAGCTTTGAAGGTTGATGAGGCCTTCGAACTGGTCCGTCGGGAGACGGCAAAGGACAATAGGGGATTCTTCGATGAGGGAGAGACCCCTGCTACCTTAGTCCGATTAGAATCGGGTCTTAAGTCACATACTAAGACTCGAGCTAAAGATGTCGGTGCTAGTGGCACGCGGGGGCGGCAAAGCCCCCAGACTGACTTGGAGCGGCGACTTGGGCCAAGGCTGGCGGCCCGGGACCGATTAGGTCCGCGTGACAGGCTCCCAGAGCCCGTGAGGGCCCGACTCGGGCCCATCGAGATGAATGAGGACTCGAGTTCCAAGAAACGAGTCCGGGCTAAAGAGGTTCCTGTGGTGATTCGGGAACGCTCTCCTCCGCGCCGCCGTCAGTGGACGGTTAAGGAGGCCAAGGACAAGGGGAAGGGCAAGATGCCCTAAATACCGAGTCCTTAGTTTTTTATTATTTAAATACTATTACTATTTCCGTCGTGTGTTTTTTTTTTTGAATTTTTTTTGAATTCCTGCGTTTTGTAAGTTTCCCGAGTTTATCGGGGTTTCTTTTGTGATAATTAATAAAAGAAAGTTTATTATTAAACCGTTCCTGTCTTTTCTCGATTGCATTGGTTGTGCCCCTTTTGAGGGGCTGCCTACGTATCCGCGATTAGCAGAATCAAACCAAACGTAGTTCAGGCTTAGGAAATTTGCAATCTTGAATTACACCAAGACTATTGGTTCAAGATGTTTTGTGACAGTAGAATAAATAATTCTAGCTCATTGACTTGCTTTTTTGTAAAATAAACGATTTTTGATAAAAATTGCTAATGACATTGAGAAATGGCTAAGGGTAGTAACGCTTCAGCTGGTCCAGGTTGGTTGGGTTGACGAACTCATTCCCGTCCAGGTCCGTCAGCATTACTGCTCCCCCTGATAGGATCTTCTTCACCAGGTATGGCCCAGCCCAGTTGGGTTTGAATTTTCCCCTTGGGTCCACTGGTAGTAAGGCTCGAACAGATTTAAGGACTAGATCTCCTTCTTTAATGTTTCTGGGCCTTACTCGCTTGTTGAAGGCCCGTTGGATCCGTTTCTGGTAGATTTGGATGTTGTTGAGAGCGCGGGACCGTCGTTCGTCTAGTAGAACCAACGAATCGTACCGTGCTCGAACCCAGTCAGCTTCGGGTACTTGACTTTCTAGAAGAATTCTGAGGGACGGCACCTCTAGCTCAACTGGTTGGACTGCCTCCATCCCATAAGTTAGGTAATATGGTGTCGCTCCGGTTGCGGTGCGAATTGATGTCAGGTACCCCCATAGGGCAAAAGGTATTTTGTCGGGCCAGTCCCGATAATTATCAGCCATATTTTTGAGTATGGTGACAATTGTTTTATTAGCTGCCTCTACTGCTCCGTTCGTTTGGGGACGGTAGGGCGAGGACGTGTGCCTTTGGATTTTGTATTTAGCCAGTAGGGCCGCGGTCTCAGCTTGGAAATGGGTTCCATGATCACTGATAAATTCATGTGGGATTCCATACCGACATATTATCTTGTTCTGGATAAATTTGGCGACATGTTTAGCATTGAGGATGCGATATGATTCAGCTTCGACCCATTTGGTGAAATAGTCGATAGCTACTAAAATGAAGCAGTGTCTGCCAGTTCCGGAAGGATTCACCTTCCCGATTATGTCGATACCCCATGTCGAGAACGGCCAGGGTGACGTCATGGTATAGAGCAGAGATGACGGCATATGTTGCACATTGCCAAAGATTTGACAGTTATGGCAATGTTTGACATATAACCGGCAGTCGGCCTCCATGGTGTTCCAGTAATACCCGAGCCTCATGATTTTTCGGACCAACATATGAGCATTCATATGTGGGCCGTTTTCACCATCATGTACTTCGGCCATTACTTTCTCTGCCTTATATTTGTCAACACAAAGGAGAAGAGCCCCCTGTGCCGTCTTTTTGTACAGTTGCCCGTCATCAGTACGGATGAACTGGGTGGCTAGCCTTCGTAAGGCCTTTTTGGCTCGACCCTCGGTCCCGGGAGGATATTCTCCGTTGGTCAGGTATGTTAACACAGCCTGGTACCAAGGTTCGGGATCAGTGATCTCGATGTCTTCAATGTCATGGATGTATGCCGGCTCAGACCGTCTTTCGACACAAATTGGCATACTGGTCACGTGGTCGGGAATGTTTAGTAAAGACGCCAATTTTGAAAGTGCATCTGCGAACTGATTTTCTTCCCGAGGCAGGTATATGTATTCTACCTTTTGGAATTGTTTCTCGAGATCCCTTAATCGTGCCTGGTAGGCTACGAGATTAGCATTTCGAGTCTTCCATTTTTGGAGTGCTTGGTTAATGACCAAGGATGAGTCGCCATGTACCCGGAGATTTGTGATCCCTAGGTTGGCGGCGGCTTGTAGCCCATAAATGCATGCTTCGTACTCTGCTGCATTATTGGTAACATCAAAGTCCAGTTTGATGGAGACGGGTGTATGCTCCCCTCTTGGTGAAATTAGGAGGATCCCGACTCCGAACCCTCGAAAATTAGATGCTCCATCGAAGTATAAATCCCATGTTTCAGCATCAGTATGGAAGATATCTTCGTCTGGGAAGGACCAGGTGTCAGTGTGTCCTTCCTCGGTTACCGGGCTGTCAGCGAGAAATTCAGCTACTATTCGCCCCTTAATTGCCTTTAACGGTACAAATTTCAGGTCGAACTCTACCAGCATTAGAGTCCATCTTGAAATCCGGCCATTGAGGATGGGCTTTTCGAAGAGGTACTTGATCGGGTCCATCTTGGATAGAACATGGACCTCATGGCTGAGCATATAGTGTCGAAGCTTCTTAGTGGCCCAGACTAGAGCCAAGCACGTCTTTTCGAGCATGGTATATTTGCACTCATACTCTAAAAACTTCTTGCTGATGTAATAGATGGCTCGTTCTTCGGAGTCAACTGTCTGAGCTAGCATAGCCCCCATGGCTGTCTCGGTCGTTGTTAGGTATAACGACAGAGGCAAACCGGGTAGAGGTGGCATCAAAACTGGCGGAGCAGACAGAATTTCTTTGATTTTGTCGAAAGCAGTTTGACACTTGTCATCCCATAGTATCCGTTCCCCTATTTTCAGTTTCTCGAAAATTGGTTCACATACCATGGTTGGCTTGGAAATGAATCGACTAATATACTGGACTTTCCCGAGAAATCCCCTTATTTCTTTTTCGGTTTTAGGAGCTTGCATCTCGGTAATGGCTTTGATTTTAGCTGGGTCGACCTCGATACCTCGTTGGCTAACGATATGACCCAGTAATTTGCCTGACGTTACCCCGAAACTGCACTTTTGAGGGTTTAGCCTCATGTTGTATTTGCGCAATCGGGTGAAAAATTTCCTTAGGGCGGTGATGTGACCATCCCGTTCTTTGGATTTGACGATCATGTCGTCTACATAGACCTCTACCTCTTTATGCATCATGTCGTGTAGTAAGGTGGTAGCGGTCCTTTGGTATGTGGCCCCGGCATTAATGAGACCAAACGGCATGACGGTATAGCAGTAAGTACCCCAAGGTGTAGTGAAGGTAGTCTTACTCATATCTTCTTCCGCCATCTTGATTTGGTTATATCCGGCATACCCGTCCATGAATGACAGAAGGGCATGATCGGCCGTGTTATCCACCAGTATATCGATGTGTGGTAACGGAAAATCATCCTTCGGGCTTGCTTTGTTAAGATCCCGAAAGTCTACGCATACCCGCACCTTACCGTCCTTTTTAGGAATCGGCACGATGTTTGCCACCCAGTCCGGATACTTGGACACTTGTATGAAGCCGGCTTTGAACTGTTTGTCAACTTCTTCCTTTACTTTGAGAGACCACTCGGGCCTCATTCGACGAAGCTTCTGTTTGACCGGTTTGCACCCGTCTTTGATAGGTATGCGGTGCTCGGCTATTTCCCGGTCTATCCCCGGCATGTCCTTGTAGGACCATGCGAAGACATCTTTGAACTCTTGGAGGAGGTTTATGAACTGTTATTTCTCCTCGGGATCTAAAGATAACCCTATCTTAAGTATCTGAGGCTCTAAGGTTGTTCCCACGTTTATGGACTCGGTCTCTTCAATTACCGGATTCCGGGATTCCCTTTGCTCTAGTTGCTCAATCAGATGCGGAGGTAAGGGTACCTGTTCGCCGGATTTCTCAATGTCATAGCATAAAATGTTTTTGAAAGCAGAATTTAAAAGAGACAAGTCGTAAGCAGAACGGTTGTTATTATTGATTGAAAACTTGGAAAACAGCTCAAAGAGAACAACCATCTGATCATTGGTCAGTGGCGGAATTGGTAAAGCACTCGGGACAGACCCCGAAGTGCCAGCAGCAGGAATGATAGAAGGGAGGGGGGTTACAGGAGTGACTCTAGCACCGACTTCTCTAGACTCGACCTCAGACTCTGACTCTGACTCCGACTCAGACTCAGGCATGTCTCCCTCCCCGGTGACCAGCTTGTAGATCTTCCCTTGACTGTCAGTCCACTTGACAGTCTTCCTCCAGGCCCTTTTTCCCGTCTCGGAACCAACATCCGAGATCAGCTTGGTCGGGTCGAACCTATTGCTGCGGAGGATCAGGTTGACCAGGTCTTCCTTTGGAGTCGGGGCGATGGTGTCTTCCCCGAAGAGTAGCCCTAGCGCGGGCTCGGCATCATCCGTTCCATCGGACTGGATGAGGGCGAACACCTCATCCGGGATGTAGTTGCAATCCCAGGCCAAGTGGGTCCCGAGGTGCGTAGGATTGGGTTGGTATAGCCCAACCTGGATAGCCCCAAACACGGGTGTGACAAAGTAGTCAGACAACCGTGGGCTGTAAGGGCTCAAATGGATACCCTTCATGATGTTGCAGGCCTTTTCGATTCCTGTTCGGACAACGTTGCCCGGAGTGGTGGCATAGCCAAGGCCGAAGTGAGAGTCTTCGTCCTTAAGAACCTCGATGATCTTCTCAGCTGGAAGGTCGGGTCGAGAGGTAGCCCCCGGAAGGTACCCTAGGTTTTGGAGCATCGTGGCAATGCTCGTGGTGAAGTAAGGCCTAAAGAGGTACTCTTCCTCGATCATCCCCACAAAGTCGAACCCCCAGAGGTCCGTGCGGCCTGTGGCGTTACAGCTAGCCACGGTCATTGGGGTTGCCTCCAAAGTAATAACATTGTCGAGTAGAGGCATCTTGATCTTACGGTGGAGGGTGGAGGACACAGCTTTCACCGCGTGAATCCACGGCCTTCCTAGGAGCAAGTTGAATGATGAGGTGACATCAATCACTTGGAATTCAAGCTCCTTTTCTATCGGGCCCGTGATGATGGTCAGCTTTATGGCCCCAGCTACCGACTTTGGACTCCCATCAAAGGCTTGGATGGTTTGAGCAGTCGGGATATAGTCAGCCTTGGTAATGCCGAGGGCTTTGGCGGTCCTTAGGGGAAGGACATTCACGGCTGACCCGTCATCGACTAGGGTCATCGAGAGGTATTTGCCCCGGCAAATCACCGTGATGTAAAGGGCCAGGTTGTGGGAGGTCCCGAATGGCGGCAGATCGGCTTCGGAAAAGGTGATCATTGGGCCTCCTTCTTTGGCCTTACCCTTTAGGTGGGGTAGGACCGTGGCTACCATTTCAGCAGGGGTAGCCAAAGAGTCGATCTTGACTTGATCGAGAGCCTTTGTAAGTGCCTCTCGATGTTCTTAAGAGTTAACAAGGAGTTGCCATATAGTGAGGTCAACTCGGGTTCTCTTTAGTTGCTTCACAATAGCCGTTTCAGCGGTCGGCTCTTCGGGGGCGACTTCCATCCCGAGTGGATCGGTGATGGTTGTCGGGATAGGGGTGTCCCTAGTGCTTGTGGCTAAATAGGGACGACCAAGGTTGTTGCTGGCTAGGACTCGAGTTTTGGCCTCTCGAATCTGTTCAGGGGTGATGGGAACGGTTTCCCCTTTAGCGAGGTAGATATCATCCTCGTCGTCAAACCAGATCCCATTCACTTGCGGGATGAAGGGAGAGATAAGGTGAGAGCAGTCAATCACCTCCCCGGCAAAGATGGCATGGGAGCTGAAAGGGTTCTCCTTGTTGCTGGGCTTATCTCCGGGTAGCGGGATTTTACCGCTTTCAATTAGGTCCTGGATAAAGTGTTTCAGCTTCCAACATTTTTCGGTATCATGCCCATTGCCTCGGTGGTATTGGCAATAGGCCTGAGCATTGTAGTTCTTGGAGCGCCGCTCAACCGGAACTTCAGGAGTTGGGCCTATCGGTTGGATTAGGCCTTTGGAGGATAGCCTTTGTAAGGCATAGGTATAAGTAGTACCTATATCAGTGAAGACCCGAGGTGGGGTGTTCTTCTTGGACGGGGCATCTAGTAGATTAATCGCGTCAAAAATGCTGCGAGTTGCAGCCTGGGGCTTAGTGGTGGAGGAAGAGGCCCCTTGGTACCCTTTGCTAGCGGCCTTAGTGAGGCTTTCTAGTCTTAGGTCGTCTTCGATCCTCATACCCATTTCAGTAAGGGTGGTGAAATTGGGTATGACAGCGTACCGGAGGTGAACCCGGTAGGAGGGGAGGAGGTTCTTGACAAAAGCCTCCACCAAAGTCTTCTCATTGGGCTTATCGACCAATTTCACACTCTCGGCCCTCCAGCGTTGAAGGTATTTAGTGAAACCTTCCTTTGGCTCTTGGGCCATAACCTCCAGAGATCGCATTGTGGTTTGGATCTCGGTGTTGTCGGCGTAGTTCCGAGCGAACTCGGTAGCCACATCATCCCATGTAGGGTATTTTTTCGGGTCTAGCCTGTAGTACCAGGCCCGTGGGTGCTTCTCAAGGGATGCAGCAAAGAGATTCTTAAACATGGTCGAATCCACTCCCTTGATGGCCATGAATTCCTTGAAGGCCCGCACATGTAGTAACGGGTCCTCAGTTCCCTCGAACATGGGCAAACCTGTGAGGTTCAGGTTTGCAGGCAACTTGTCACTCAGCGGGTTGTACTCTCGACTATTCTCCCGATGGATGTTGTTACTCCCAGCCAAATGGACTTGTTCCTCTAGTCGACGCACCGCGCTGACTAGTTCAGCTAGAGGCTCATTAGCCTCGACATTAGGAGCCCTTTGCTCCACCGTAGCTAGGCGAGCGACAATGGCCACTTGGCCAGCCCTCATTTCGGTCAGTTGGGCTTCGATATCAGTCTGCTTCGCGACCATGGCATCCAAAGAGGTTTGTAGGCTGTTCAAAGTAGCCATCCTTCGAGCGTGTCTAGTTGTCGGCGACCTGTCTGTAAGAACACCGCGTAATCAGAAACTGAACCCAGACCTTGGGAAAAAAGGAAAAGTATATCCCGAGCGACACTAGGAAAGAAGACTAAAGACTTGAGAAAGACATCTAGACGGATGACTCGATGGGTGGTATATCTTCCTTAGGATTTTGGCTTTGTGGGCCTAATCCTGTTCGAAGGAAGGTCCACGTGAGACTTTTCCCCAGACTTTTGACTCGAGTGTATGTACGGACTTTCCTTTGTAGGGGTATGCCCTACGCGGGTCGGTCGTGCCTTGACGGATAAGGCGGACTCGGGAAAGGAGGGAAACTCGTGATATAAGATCAGCGGAGTTTCGACGCTATAGACCTTCGACATACTATGCAAAGACCCGACACACGGCTAGACGGTAGGTCCTATAATAAGGAAAGTTTACTAGGAAAGTTGGATGTTTGAATTTTGAATATTAAGTGGATGAGTTTCCGAGAGTTTGGAAATAAAAAACGGAATTTCGAAAACCAAGATTAGAATTTTGAAAATTCAGAAAATCAAGATGGTGTTGGAAATTCGAGAATTAAAACGGGCAGCATGCCGACTAGAGAAAAAGGATATTTTGAATCAAATCATTGATCCTAAATTTCGGCGGCATTCCGAGTTTTGAAAATTGGATATTTTGAAAAGACGGGTCCCGAAACGGACAGCATTTCGGGTTTTTGAAAACTTGGTATTTTGGAAAGATGCATTTTTTTTAAATGACGGTTTTTTGGAAAATGGCACGGAAACCAAGTAGCACGTAGTCAAACAAGCATTATAAAGACGCTTATGTATGCTTTATACTAAGTCTCGGTCGGTCAAAGTAGGGTCTATACCAACAACGATAGCATTCTCACGAAACGGGACGGACTTCCTAGCCGATTTGGAACTAAGACCTGCCGTAAAACCCCGGTGAGTTCCGCCATCGAAGTCTTTAGTGCACCCATGTAGGAATGCACCGTGGTATAGTGGGACGTCGGTCACAAGTAACCGGCCCGGGCAAAATTTGGGTTATGCATGAACCATTAAACTAATGCGCGCACACTAATATTAGAACGATTTCTCTTCGAGTCTCACCCTAGGAACCCCGATGACATGTGGTACATCAGGTATCCCCAGCGGAGTCGCCAAATTGTGGACATGACGTAGGTCCATCCCGACGTGGCCACGCGCGGGTTTGGGTAGGCGAATGAATCTCGTGGTGAGATTGTTCTCGGGTTCAAAATTTAAGTCAAAATGGAGTCGCCACCGAATTTTGTGGTTATTCGGAACCATACGAGCCCACTCTATGTCGTCATGGGCTATACACAAAGTAAGCCCACTTCGATTTCAGAGTTTATTGGGCTCGTCCCTTTGCATTGCAATATCGATACCGTTTAAACCGGCTTTCGTATATAGAATGACTCTCGTGCGCCAAGGGTTTCGGGCATCCGGAAACCAAAGGTTCTGAGTAAGGGGTGAGGGTACGTGTTGGGAAGCCCACTAAGGACATCCAACCCCGCCCGCACATGGCGGCCTCTACTAAGACATCGTTCGTGTTCGTGTGCGCGCGCTAGTAAAACGATTAAATGATATGCAAACAACGTTTTCGGCTAAGCATGCGAATTAAATGTGAGCTACGTCATTTAATGCATCTTAATTATGGTCGAAATGGTTTAGCATGCGAGGTTCATTTATAAAGCGGTAAGCAAGTAAATAAATAAAACTCGGAAATAAATAACGTACAAGTTACACGGGCGGAAATACAACCCGGCCAATACGAAAATAAACGGAACAAAAGGGAATAAAAAGATAGGAACGGACCCGTATGTAAACTTGACCGCGAAATGTGTAAGTGGACTAACCCCGTTTAAATGCACATTATGTTGTACATCAAACGAAGGACGGAGACATAGGACCTAGGCGTGATGCTAGCCCGATCCTAAGCCTCGATGCCTTGTCCCGACTTATCACGTCGAAAAATCGATCAAAGTCGTTAAGGTGTCGTGATGAGCGTGAGTTTTGGAAAGTGGATTCACGTGATTGGCTTTACACGTGTCGAATAAAAGTCGTAAAAAAAAGGACGAGGCTTAAATGTTGCATTTAAGCTCTCGGTTTTTTGGGTTACAGGACCCACTCGGTCGAGTCATGGTCTGACTCGGTCGAGTGCGTCCTCAAAAAAGTTTCTGCCCAGTGTTATGGACGCTACTCGATCGAGTGGCCTATGCACTCGGTCGAGTAGCCCCTCGAAAAGGGTTCTGTCCTGTTGGATGGACGCTACTCGATCGAGTGGCTTATGCACTCGGTCGAGTAGCCCCTGTACGAGTGTCAACTCGTTTCGTTTTTTTGGGTGTAAAATCGACGGTCGGTCGAATTAAATGCAAATATCGCATGATTTGAATTTAACTCGACCTCCGGTACTATAATCGTATACATGTACGATTATAACACTGTTGTCGGGATTTTATGAAAACGTTTACGTTGGAAAATTTGAATTAGAAACGGAATGCCTCCCTCTACGTCACGACATCGAAACTAACCCTTTCGGGTTATGTGATGTCGGTTTTCGTGTCAACGGGTTCCGCACTAATTAAAATGGGATCGAATGCGTTCAACTACGATTAGTCGCGATCACGTCACGCCCTTGAGTACATTGGGGCGGGGCTCCTCGAAAGGGCTCCACCACCGTCGTTGCTCGTAAAGGGATTAGACGGATTTTAGGCGACAATTATAGTCAAACGTATCCGAAACCGAAATTTTGATACTAATATATATATACGCGGTATAATAGTAATGTTAGTAACGCGAATAA
The DNA here is from genome assembly GCA_958450325.1 of Agrostemma githago. Taxonomy (NCBI): domain Eukaryota; kingdom Viridiplantae; phylum Streptophyta; class Magnoliopsida; order Caryophyllales; family Caryophyllaceae; genus Agrostemma; species Agrostemma githago. The sequence goes on from OY288249.1 coordinate 46,291,991, forward strand.
AAGGTTAGTATGCAAAAATGTAAAGTGTTAGGATGTTAGAGTTAGAGTTAGAATTACGATACTAGTATAGGTATAATGTTAACGATACAAAAACGTAAATAAAAGTAACAAAGATTGAAATGGGGTTTAGGACACCCTCAACATACATGCTTAGTAAGGACCTCGGAAATGGACTCGCGAATAGTGACGGGACGTCGGAGTATCGAGGATGTATGCAAGTTATGGTGTATGTGTGTGTGTGTGGATGAATTGTCGGTTTTTCGAGGGACAAGGGACTCGGTTTTTGGTGTGTGTTTGCTTAGGGTTTTAGGGTAGAGAGTATGGCTGAAATGAGGGTTGAATGAGGGTAAAATTGCATTGGTAAAAGTTGTGAAATGAGTGAGGGTCATGGGGTATTTATAGAGTTTACCCCACGACCTAGGGTCACTCGATCGAGTGGCCCTAGTGCACTCGGTCGAGTGCCCTAGAAAATGGGCCTGATCCGGTTTTTGACGCTCCACTCGACCGAGTGGGTCAATCCACTCGATCGAGTGGATAAGGTAAACCGAGATAAAAGAGGAAAGGGTTGACTTGGTTGATTGTGTGATCTTTTTTGAAAATGAGTTTGGGCGCCAGCTTCTAGAAGATGCATTTGGGCTGTTTTTGTGACGGGTTCGTCTTTGACCGGGTTTTGACCCGGTCGCTAAAAGACGGGATTTATTTTTGGTGCCGGTTTTGGCCCAAATTAGTCTTATTTTGCTCGGAACGACCCACTGGGCCTGAATTTGAGGTCTGTTTTGTGAGATTATTACTCCGCTAAAAGTCCATGTCAGATATTATTGATTTCGGGTCCAAATCCGAGTATACTAAGTCACGTTTGCGTCCGATCATCATCGGGTGTTTGTCGGGAACTGCTATAGACACTAGCAGGCAAAATGCGGGTGTCTACACCAATACATCAGCAGGTTCATTTCAAAGTTAACCATGGTGTGTGAGCCGATCTTCAAGAAGCTGAAAATAGGAGAACGGTTACTATGGGACGATAAATGTCAAGCAGCCTTTGATAGAATCAAGGAAATTTTGGCCTCACCACCGGTCCTAATGCCACCTCAGCACGGTTTGCCTTTGTCACTGTACCTAACCACGACAGAGACAGCCATGGGGGCTATGCTAGCTCAAACGGTCAATTCCGAAGAACGAGCCATATACTACATCAATAAGAAATTTTTAGAGTACGAGTGTAAGTACACCATGCTCGAAAAGACATGCTTAGCTTTGGTCTGGGCCACTAAAAAGCTCCGGCATTACATGCTCAGTTACGAGGTACAAGTGTTGTCCAGAATGGATCCAATCAAGTACCTTTTCGAAAAGCCCATCCTCAACGGCAGGATATCAAGATAGACCCTCATGTTGGCAGAATTCGACCTAAAATTCGTACCATTGAAAGCCATCAAAGGACGAGTAGTAGCCGAATTTCTCGCTGACAGTCCCTTAACCGAAGAAGGACACACCGACACTTGGTCCTTCCCGGATGAAGACATTTTCCACACTGACCCTGAAGCGTGGGACTTATACTTTGACGGAGCATCCAACTTCCGAGGATTTGGGGTCGGGATTCTCCTAATCTCACCAAGAGGAGAGCATACTCCCGTATCCATCAAATTGGACTTCGACGTCACCAACAACGCCGCTGAGTATGAAGCATGTATCCACGGGCTACAAGCCGCCGCTGACTTAGGGGTCACAAACCTCCGAGTACACGGGGATTCATCTCTGGTCATTAATCAAACACTCCAAAAATGGAAAACTCGAAATGCTAATCTCATGGCCTACCAGGCACGAGTAAGGGATCTCGAGAAACAATTCCACAAGGTAGAATATATATACCTACCTCGGGAAGAAAATCAATTCGCAGATGCACTCTCAAAACTGGCATCTTTGCTAAACATTCCCGATCATATGACCAGTATGCCAATCTGTGTCGAAAGACGATCCAAGCCAGCATATATCCACGACATCGAAGAAATCGAGATACATGATCCCGAGCCGTGGTATCAAGCTGTGTTGACATACCTAGCAACCGGGGAATATCCACCCGGAGCTGACAACCGAGCCAAAAAGGCCCTGCGAAGACTGGCAACCCAGTTCATCCGCACCGACGATGGGCAACTTTACAAAAAGACAGCACAAGGGGCTCTCCTTCGATGTGTTGATAAAACCAACGCTGAAAAACTTATGGCTGAGGTACATGATGGCGAATGCGGCCCACACATGAATGCCCAGATGTTGGTCCGGAAAATCATGAGGCTCGGATACTACTGGAATAGCATGGAAACCGACTGTCAACAATATGTTAGACATTGCCATAATTGTCAAATTTTTGCCAATGTGCAGCATATGCCACCATCCCTGCTGTACACCATGACATCACCATGGCCATTTTCAACATGGGGAATCGACATAATTGGGAAGATAAACCCCTCGGGAACCGGAGGACACTGCTTCATTTTGGTAGCAATCGACTATTTCACCAAATGGGTCAAAGCTGAATCCTATCGTATTCTCAACGCTAGCCATGTTGCCAAGTTCATTCAAAATAAGATAATATGCCGGTATGGGATCCCTCATGAGTTCATTAGTGACCACGGGACCCATTTTCAAGCCGAAATAGCAGCCTTGCTGACCAAGTACAAAATTCAAAGGCATACGTCTTCACCCTACCGACCCCAAACCAATAGAGCGGTAGAAGCGGCTAATAAAACAATTGTCACCATACTCAAAAAGATGGCTGATAATTACCGGGATTGGCCCAACAAAATACCATTTGCACTTTGGGGATATCGGACCTCGATTCGTACTGCGACCGGGGCAACACCGTATTACCTTACATACGGCATGGAAGCAGTCCAACCTGTTGAGTTAGAAGTGCCATCACTCAGAATCCTACTCGAAAGTCAAGTACCCGAAGCTGATTGGGTTCGAGCACGATATGACTCGCTAGTCCTTTTAGACGAACGACGATCTCGTGCCCTCAATAATATTCAAATCTATCAGAAGAGAATCCAACGGGCTTTCAACAAAAGGGTAAGGCCCAGAAACATCAAAGAAGGAGATTTGGTTCTCAAGTCTGTTCGAGCTTTATTACCAGTAGACCCAAGAGGAAAATTCAAACCTAATTGGGCTGGGCCATATCTGGTAAAGAAGATTCTATCAGGTGGAGCGGTAATGCTAACGGATCTGGACGGGAACGAGTTTGTCAACCCAACTAACCTGGACCAGCTGAAGCGCTACTACCCTTAACCCACCTCTCTCAATGTCATTTGCAAAAGTTTATTAAAAACATCTTTTTTCAAACTTTTAAAGACAAGTCAAAAGCTAGAATTATTTATTCTACTGTTACAAACATCTTGAACCAATAGTCTCGATGTATTTCGAAGTTGCACATTAATTCAGTCTGAACTACGTTTGGTTTGATTCCATTTATTGTGGATACGTAGGCAGCCCTTCAAAAGGGCACAACCACTGCAATCGAAAAAAACAGGAACGATTCTTTAATAAACCTTTTCTTATTTATTTCAAAAAATCTCTCTCCGATAAAATCAAAAAAAAAAAATCAGCCCAAAATAAATAATACTAATACTTAAATAATAAAAACTAGGGCATTTTTCCCTTTCCTTTGCCCTTAGTCTCCTTTTCGGTCCATCGGCGTCGAGGTGGCGGTGATCGCTCCCTAATCACCAAGGGAACCTCCTTAACCCGGGCTCGTTTCTTCAAACTCGACTCCCCGGGCACCTCGTTATCACGCCGGCCTAGCCTGCCTTGGATCGCTAGCCTCGGTCCAAGTCTTCTCTCCAAATCACTAGCACCGGTCTCATTAGTCTGAGTCTTAGGTTTTGACTTAGAACCCGACCCCGGCTCAGCAAAGGAAGTTGGAGTCTCTTCAAAGAACCACCTGTTGTCTTTGGCCGATTCTCGGCAGGCCAAGTCAAGAGCTTCTTCAGTCTTCAGAAGTTTACGGGCCTCCTGAGATTCCTCAGAAGTCCATTTTCGGTAGGATTCAGAAACCCAAGTGGTTTGACAAGGGCGAGGTATAGTCCACATGACACGGGTAAACCAGCGCTGAAGCCACGTGTCACACATAGCGTCCGTCAATTGGATCGAAACGCTAATAATTGCCTCAGTCTCGGGGATCTCCTGAAAAGAACCGAACTGTCTTAGAATACGGTCCGGATAGATATGGACAGTCTAGTCCAAAGACAAGATCACCAGATAACGGGCCTTGTCCCTCCTAGCTAACCCCGTCAGCCTCGAAAGGAACCACCAGATGACGTTCCACCTAATCAAAGGCCCACCATGTAATGTTAGCAGTTAGCTCTTCATCCCAATACTTTTGAGTTATGTGATGACTTGATCTTATTCGACGAGACCTTGAGCCGATTTGACAACTACGATATCTGGATATGTTCACTGGGGGCTCTATGATCGACAGACGCTCGGATAACCAGATCTGCAAAATTTTCGAAAAGTCAAAAACTTTCGAGAAATAAAAAAAATCCGATAATTCAAAAAAATTCGAAAAAATCAGAATTTTCGAAAAATCGGAAAAATTCTAAAAAATTCAAAAAATCAAAAAATTTCGTAAAAATTGGAAATATTCAAAAATTTCGGCAAAAAACAAAAAATTTCGAAAATTTCGAAAATCCGGAAAAATTGGAAATTCCGGAAAACTCCGGAAAAATTCAAAATTACTGCAAAAATCGAGAAATCGGGCAATTGTTCAAAAAAAATGGTTAAATACCTGCAGAAGACGGATACTCCCTGTCAATTGCTGATCTGGGTCGAGTCTTCTAGCGTCAAGGCCCATAATAATCTCCGCAGTTATCAGCCAAGCCGGGCTGTGACCTGTCTCCATTTGGTCAACTATGCTGATTAGCCTGATCTCACCTAAGCATGAGTCAGCATCCATCCGACCTTCGAAGGCATATCTATGCAGCATACAAAAGGCAAAGGCCCTACGCCTATGGGTAGAAGTAATTCTTTCACCAACCGGGTCCATGAATTTTTCAGCCAAGTCAAATAGGGAAACTGAATCTCCCTTCACCATACGGGCTGTCTCAGCATGCGACAGGCCTAGGAAATCCCTCAACCTCCTCCTTGGGTCAGGATAAAATGGGGGAATAGCAGTACGAGCATTAGGGCACCACCCGCCGATAGTTGCTATTTCTTTAGGAAGAGGACACATTTCTCCTCGAGAAAATGCAAAAACATGAAAGGTAGTATCCCAAAAGGATAAGCAAGCATCAAGGAAATGTGAATCTACCTTAAGTCGCTGAAGTGGGAATAAAGCCACAATTCCCATTTGAGTTAGTTGAACTTTATCTTCATCTCGAAAATCTTGGGCCCACGCATGAAGCATCGCGGTCAAATGGTCGATACTCATTACAAGGATAGTTTCTTTTATTTATCCTAAAAAGTCTAAGAGATTTTAGGGTAGAAGAAAAGATTTGGATGGGAATATGAAAAATAAGAAGCCAAAGCCCTCTATTTATAATAGGGAATATCCTTTCTCCTAGTCATCACAGGAATAGGACTTTCGCACCACTTCCCCTACTTCACCTAGGCATACAGGCCTAACCAGGAATTCCAGGAATCTGTGTCAGAATCCGATTAGGAATCAAAGTCATCCCAAGCATCCTTATTTCCAAACCATTTCAGCATTTTTCTTTTCAAAAATTTTCAAAAAATTATCATTTCTTCCCCAGCATGAGTCAGTGTTTCACCTAAATGTTACATACAAATTATGTCAGCATACAGGTACACCCAAGACTCCCAGAAATTCTAAGTTCCCCAGTGGAAAAGCTCAAGCAACTTCTTTCAGGATATATCTGCAAACAGATATGCCCATAACTTCCAAGGCAAGCTCCCGCGCAATTCTAAGACAGGATATATCTGCAAACAGGTATACCCATAGCTTCCTAGGCAAGCTCCCGCGACATTATCATCATCAACCCAGGTATGATTTCTATTCTATGGCTGGCGAGCCCTTCACGCAGGTCTAATGGACCCTAAACGACCCGATCGGAAGTCTGCCAGGTTTTAATCCTCGATTGACCTGGTAGCTACTCTGACTTTTGCCTTGTCCAAGCCTCAGTCAGAGTGGGGTCTCTGTAGACACCCACATTTTGACCGCCAGGTGTCTATAATAGTTCCCGCCAAACACCCGATGATGATCGGACGTAAACATGCTCTGATGGACTCGGATATGGGCTTGTAATCATGGACATTTGGTTTAGACTTTTTAAGGAGTACAAATTTCATAAAACCAACCTCAAATCCAGGCCCAGTGGGTCGTTTCGAGTCAAATAACACTAATTTGGGTCGAAACCGTCACCAGGGGTAAAACCGTCTTTTAGCAACCGAGTCAAAACCCGGTCAAAGATTTTCCCGAGACATGTGAGTCAGCCGTGACACTCACACGGTTGTTTCCTACCCAAATTCCTACAAAATTTCAGATTCATTAAAGCATTAAAAAATTCCGTTAAAGGTAGAATTCGACCTCAAGTAGGAATTCTATCCGGAAACCGAGTCAGACATTGACCGAGTACCAAATACTCGGCCAAACACTCCTCAATCAGCCGAGACACCCTTTCTTCTTGGCCAAGAAAGCAGAATTCTCATGCTCCTCAAACTCCTACGTTTCCTATCCTAAGCGGTATTCAAACTCTCCTAAACCAAGGTCGGAAGCTCCCTATAAATAGGACCTCCCGTCCAACACAATTGACAACGATCATACATCAGAAAAATACCAAGACACAACAACACAACAGCAGCAAAAACCCGTCCAAAACCCCCTCCTCACACGGTTCATACACAAACTCGATAGTTAGCAAATCCCGACACTTTTCCCGAAGCCTCGAAACCTTGACCGCACGTCAAACCCGGCGTCCCAAATCACCCAAACCGATACACCTTAACTCATCCTCATCATCTCGACGCTCCCAAGTCTAAGCTACTTCCCGACGAGCCTTATCCCGAGAAAACAAAGCATGTAGGTTGAGGGTGTAAATCAAACCCGACTCTTCTCTTTTCTCTTCCCTTCTCCTCGTTTTTTTTTTTATTATTATGGGTCTCTCGTCGGTCTTTTTTTATTTTCTAATATCGATACTACTAAAAACTATTTTTATATATCGAATATTCTTAAAAATATGATATCGGTTCTATATAATCGAATATTGTATAAAAAAGAATTATATTAAGTTTTCGACGAAATCGTTACATTTTTTTCAAAACCCTTTTTTACAACTTTTCGTTCAAAATTCCTTTCTTTTTACTTTTCGTTCAAAATTCTTTTCTTTTTGCTTTTCGTTCAAAAAACAATTTTTTTAAACCTTTTCTAAAGTCATTCCGACTATTCGATATCGATTTCATAATCGAATATCGAATATGACGAATATCGAAAATATAAACCGAGTATAAATTAATCCATATTTGTACGCGATTTATAAGATTTTTCGACAAAAAAATAAAAAGCGGACAGACCCGCACGCAAGTCGCGCCCGGTCCAGGCGACTCGCGCACGAGTCTGTGACCCGGCCCTTTTTTAGTTCTTCGATCGTTTTATTTTTATTATTTTACGAAACGATTTCTAAATTTATATCTTTTCTAAAACTATTCCAAATATTTGATGTTGATTTCATAGTCAACTATCGAATATAACGAATATCGAGAATATTAGGTCGAGTACAAATTATGCGATATTCGTACGCGATTTAATCAAAAAAATTCCGAAAACTGTCGTCGAAATCAGGCCGCCACGCGACCCGCCTGAGTCTCGGGCGAGTCACGCGGCCGACAGCCCACGTGGTCCTTTTTTCGTTTTTTATTATTATTTTTCGAGCTTCGTTTTTTATACAAAACAACGTTTTAGTAATATTTTTTCAGATTTCGATTAATATTATTTTCTCGATCTCGTATATTTATTTGCTATATTATTTCAATCGTTACTAACTTGTTTTCTCGTGTTTGTAGCAATTTATTTATTTCTTTATTTTTTATCGTTTTATTAGACTAAAATGAACTCACATGCTAAAATAACTTTGGCGTTAGTAGTTTAACATGCATTAAACGACTTAGCAACCCATTTATTTTTCCTCACATGTCTTAGGAAAATAATCTCTGCATATCATTCAATCGTCGAACTAACGTGTGTACACAAAACCGAACGATATCTTAGTAAAGGCCGCTAAGTGCGGGCGGGGTTGGGTGTTCTCACTGAACTTCCCAACACGTACCCTCACCCCTTACTCAGAACCGTGGTTTCCGGATGTCCGAAACCATTGGCAACGAGAGTCATTCAATATACGATTAACCGCTCAAGTCGACATCGGTATCGTAATGCTAAGGGACGAACCCGATAAATTCTGACATCGGAAATGGGCCAGGTTTTAAATATGGCCCACTACGACATAGAGTGGGTTCGAATGGTTCCGAATAACCATAAAATTCGGTGGCGACTCCTACTTCGATTTAAAATTCTATTCGATCCATCTCATATGGAAATTCTATCGCCTCCCCAAAACTCGCGCTTCGCCGCGTCTGGGTGGACCTATGTCATGTCCACAATATATATATGCACAGCGGAACTAAAACCTAATAAACCCGATTACTAGTTATACACAAATATAGTTTAAGACGGGCAGCTTAAGACGGGCTTAACAATAAGCCCAATATATACAACTTAACATTAATTGTTATCTGTTCCTTTAATTAGTGTTTCCTTAATTGTAAAGATGTGATTTTGGAGGAAAAATTGGTTGAGAGAGTTAATCTCTTAGTGGAAAGGGGATATTGATGATTGATTTATATACCTTAATACTATAACTTTTTGACGTAGGGTAATCTTACTACTTTTATGGAGTGCGAAATAAATTCATCACTTTTTTCTCGAGAAAATAATATGAAATCTGGTTTATAATATAGAATTTCATCACATCATATTTGACGAATGACTACTCTTATTTACAATATAGAATTTTATCACCTCATCATAATTTTTGATGTGATTATAATCTTATGAGTTTTTTTTTTATGTGATTATAATCTTATGAGTTTTTTTTAAGACTCGAATAAAATTAAAGATTGTTGGTTGATAGGAGTATCTAAGAACGAATGATTACTTTTTTAAGATTCAAAAGATTATTGTTGATTAATATTTAAGAACGAATTATTGCTTCACAGTATTCATGTAGGATTATTTTTTTCCCCACACAAATTTCTATATATTCTTTATTTAAATTAAAAAATATATTAAAACTATGATAATTAGTAATAATATTTATATCACTAAATAAATATTAAAACAATTATCAAACAGAATTGACTAAGCGTTTCACGTTGTCGCTGTCCAATTTTTGTTGCCTATTGAGATGATAATCGTCGGTTTATATAGTGATAATTTTTATGAGTCTTAAATGAGGTAGAATTATTTTTTCGTATACAAATTCCTATATACTTTATTTAAATTTTAAAAAATCAAGTCTCAGGTGGAATAAGATTATTTTTCATATAAAATTTTAAAAAATCGAGTCTTAGGTAAGTAGGATTATTTTCATATACAAATTTTTAATTTATAGTATTCTTTAGAGTAAATAAAAAATTACTCCCTTTTAAGATACCAATTTTAAAATTTAATCCCTTTTGAAATTTTTGTTAAAAATAACCTCCAAAATCTATCAAAAGTTCAAAAATTGCTCCCAAATTTATTTTTAGGACGAAAATGCCCTTGGTTAGAGTGTGAGGTGAAGTAATATGGCAAAAAAAAGTTAGGGGCATTTTCGTCCATAAATAATATTTTGGAGCAATTTTTGAACTTTTGATAGATTTTGGGGGTTATTTTTAACAAAAATTTCAAAAGGGAGTAAATTTTAAAATTGGTATCTTAAAAGGGAGTAATTTTTAATTTACTCTATTCTTTAATTAACTTAAAAAATATATCAAAAAACTTGGACCAATTATATCGCTAAAAAAGTTCCTATATTACTATTATTACTAGTAGGAAAGCTCGTGCGATGCACGGGCCGATTTTTAATGACGTTGATAATGAAATCAAGTTAGTATGCATAATAGTAAACGAATATTATCCACATACGTGAATGTGTTTCTAGGTAGGTAATATCTACGGGTAAACGTCAAATAAAATTATAGGTGTACATTGTAGTAAGAAAGACTAATTAAAGTATCTCCCACACAAGTACATCTTCAACTACATATTGGTACATTTATATTTCACGTAGTTTTGCATTCAACAATATTACATACGGAGTATTATTATAAATGTAATGACTAATAAATAAATGACAAATAATATTCACATATCTATGTAAAGTAAGAGAGCTAATTTGACATAGATATTTCTAAAATATATTATACGTTGCTGTGTATATATAACGATATGATTAATTAAATTTCATGATTGTATAAAGACACGTGTTTATTTCTTACATAATAAATGTATAAATAGTTGATCGATCCTATTTTCCAAATTAGAATGATAAGTTACCAGTCCTGAATTCGATTACTGTTGGATTAGTTTCATTTTAAAAAAAAAAATTAGATGATTAACTAAGTACACGTAAGATTGTGCAATACTTCAAGAAAATTTCTACAAATTGTCGAATATAACTCTTGAATTAATTATACTATTAGTAATAAATTATAGTTAAATATAGTGATGTACGAGTGCGCGATCACTTGTTTGTGACGTTGATACTTGATAAGAAGGACACTAAGTTGATCGATTACATGATTAATGGATGATTTCGAGTTTGGGTAGGGAAAAATGGTTCATGAATTTCTAAAAACTGGTAAGTACACTTAGATGTACACTCGATTCCCATAAATATTTTTGTTGATATCTAAGAATAAATGATTATTCTCATTCATATAATAGAATTTCATCACATGACCTTATTATAATTTCTCAATGTGGGATAATTTTAATTAAATTTATAACCTTAAGAGTTGTTGTAATACTCAAAAGATTTTTGGTTAATATCTAAACACGATCGATTTCTCTTATTTATGATATAAAATTTTATTAACTCGTCATAATTTTTCGATATGAGATAATTCAAGTTAAGTTTACAGACCTAAGAACTCTTTACTCATAAGATTTTTGGTTAATATCTAAAGACGAATGATTACTTTTATTTATATAATAGAATTTCATCACCTTATTATATTCTCAAAAGATTTTTGGTTAATATTTAAAAACGAATGATTTATCTTATTTATGATAAAGAATTTCATCACCTCGACATAATTTTTCCATGTGGGATAAAAAAACTATTAAATTTATAGCCTTAAAAAACTCTTTATAGACTCAAAAGATTTCAGGTTGATATCTAAAGACGAATGATTGCTCTTAAGTACTACATATAATAGAATTTTTCATCAACTTATTATATAATTTTTCGATGCGGAATATTTTTACTTGAATTTATAGTCTTAAGAGTTGTTATAAGATTCAAAATATTTTTGGTTAATATCTAAAAACGAATGGTTTTTCTTATTTATGATAGTATAGAATCTCACAGACCAATCATATCGCTCGAATAAAGCATCAAATATATATATATATACACACACACACACACACACACGAAGTATCGTAATTTTTTATGTGGGATAATTTTATTTAAGTTTATAATCTTATGAGCTTTTTTAAGACTCTAAAGATTGTTGGTTAATAACTAAAAACGAATGATTGATCTTAATTTATACGGAGTACGAACAAACGAAGTATAAAATTTCATCAACGTATTATAACTTTTCAATGTGAGATAATTTTGAAGTGTTGGTTTATATCTAATTAAGAATGAATGATTGTTTTTATTTATACAGAATTTCATCACCTCATCATAATTTTTCGGCGTGGGATAATTTTTATTTAAGTTTGTAATCTTAGGAGCTTTTTTAAGACTCAAAAGATGGTTGATCGATATCTTAGAACGAATGATTGTCTTATTTATAATATGAAGTATAAAATTTTATCACTTCATCGTAGTAATATTTACTCAAGTTTATAATCTTTGGAACTGTTTGTAAGACTCAAAAGATTTTTGATTGATAACTAAGAATGAATATTGATTGCTCTTAAACTTTTTTCGAGACTCAAAAGATTGTTGGTTGATATCTAAGAACGATTGATTGTTTTATTTATATAGAATTTCATCACCTCATCATAATTTTTTGACGTGAAATAATTTTTGGTTGATATCTCAGAACAAATTATTGCTCTTATTTATATACAATTTCATCACCTCATTATAATACTCGTGTAGGATTATTTTTTCCCAACACAAATTTCTATATATTCTTTATTTAAATTAAAAAAATATATTAAAACTATAATAATTATTTTAAAAAATTAAAATTAAAATTTTATACTTTTTGTGGGTGATAAATAAATATTAAAATAATTATCAAACAGAATTGACTAAGCGTTTCACGTTGTCGCTGTCCAATTTTTGTTGTCTTTTCAGATGATAATCATCGGTTTATATTATGATACTTTTTTGAGTCTTAAATGGGGTAGGATTGTTATTTTCCTATACAAATTTTTATATTTTTTATATTTAAATTTTAAAAAAATTGACTCTGAGGTGGTGTAGGTTTTTTTTCATATAAAATTTTTTATATTATTTATTTAACTAAAAAAATATATTAAAAAATTTGGACCAATCATATCGCTCGAAAAGTTCCCGCTTTATTAATATATATTGATTAAAAGTAATCATCGTATTTAGATATCAATCAGAAATCTTTTGAGTCCTAAAAAGAGTTTTTAAATTATAAATTTAAGTAGAATTATCACACAATATAGAGGATGGATCTTCCTCTATTCCTCTTAACACTCTCTAAAAAAATGAAGTGTCAAAATAAGAGAAGGAGAGAGATAAAATAAGAGAAATAAAATCTTCTCTATGTGGATGGTTTTAATAACTTAGATGGAAAAACAATCTCTTTTGAGTCTTAAGAAAATTTCTTAAAACCATAAACTTAATTAAGTAAAATTATTACAAAGTCATGAACTTCATAGATATAAATCAAACATCTTTTGAGTTTTAGGAAAACTCTTGGGACTATAATAATAAACTTAAGTAAAAATTTCTCTTTTGAGTCTTAAAAAAGTTTTTAAGACTATAAACGTGTGTGAAATTTTTCCACATTCAAAAATTATTATAAAGTTACAAATTTCATATAATTTGCTCGAAAAAGTAATGAATCTATTACATATAGAAATAGTAAAATCATCTCATATCGAAAAATTATATTCTGGTGATAAATTTTTGTATCATAAATAAGAATAATCATTGTTCTTAGATATCTTTTTTTTTTTATCCTTAATCTTTTAAGACTATAAAATTAAGTAAAAATATCCCACATCAAAAAATTATGATGAGCTGATTAAATTATATATTATAAATAAGAGTAATCATTCGTACACAGATATTAATCAACATCTTTTGAGTCTTATAAAAACTCTATCTCACATCGAAAAATTATATAATAGGGTGATGAATTTTCATTATATAATTCGTCCTTAAATATCGACAAAAATTAAAGAGCTTTTAAGACTATAAAATTAAGTAAAATTATCTCACATTGAAAGAATAATGTCATTGAAAGAATAATGTCATATGTATCAATTAAATATTTTTCTCTTCTATAATTGTAGTTATAAGTAAAAAGTGAGGTTAATATAGTAAAAAGGTTGGACTAAATAAAAAATATTTGCGATGGAAGAAGATAGAAAGACGGACGAAAATATAATATGGAAGAAGATAGAAGAAAGGAGGAAGTACTTTGTAGTATATTTGTACCACATTAAAAGATTATCATAAGGGATGATATGATCCTATGAGTATTGTCTTAAAGAGAGATATTACGAGTTTTAAATACATGCACGCATATAATTTAATTTGATGTTTGTCGCATATACGACCTCCCAAAAAACGCATTCACTTATGTGGATAGTATTCATTTACTATTATGCATACTCCTATCTTCAACTTATTTTCATTCTATTGTTGCGTAATCTCACAAATTTATGCAATCCTCTGACTTGGTGTCATTATCATTGGCACTAAAAATCGGCCCGTGCATCGCACGGGCTTTCCAACTAGTATATATTAATAAAGCAGAAACTTTTCGAGTGATGTGATTGGTCCAAATTTTTTAATATATTTTTTAAGTTAAATAAATAATATACAAATTTGTATATGAAAAAAAAATCCTACTCAGCCTAAGACTCAATTTTAAAAAAAAACAATCCTTACTCTATTTAAGACTCAAAAAATTATCACTATATAAACCCGCGATTATCACCTCATAAGGCAACAAAAATTGGACAGCGACAGCGTGAAACAGTTAGTCAATTCGGTTTGATAATTGTTTGAATATTTATTCACCCTCAAAAAATATAAAATTAAAATTTTGAATTTTTTTAATAATTATTAATAATATATTTTTTAATTTCAATAAAAAAAATATATACAAATTTGTTAAAACTAAGTAAAATTATCGCACATCGAAAAATTATGATGAGGTGATTAAATTATCGGGTCGGGTGGGTGAGGGTGGTCTGCGGTGGGGGTCGGGTCAGGTGGTGAGGGTGGTCGACGGTGAGGGTCGGGTGGGTGAGGGTGGTCGGCGGTGGGGTATAGTGTGGGAGTCAGGGAGGGAGGACGTACGTTGTTGTTGGTGTTTTTTTTTTTAATTATTATTTTTTATTTAAATTTCTCCGTTGTTTGTTAATTGATGTTTTCCTTTTTCATTTGTTATTTGTTATTTTTTGTTTTTCATTTTTTCTTTGTTATTAGATAAACTTTTTTGTTATTTTATTTTATTTTATTTTAGTTGAAAATTTTAAATTCAATTAACCCTAAACAATTAATCAAACAACAATAATACATTTTTTTTTAAAAAGTTGTAAATAAATAAACGATTTTACATCATCGGTAATTGATATAGAAGTCATAATTGAAATCAGGAGCAATTGATTGTCTAAATTAATGAAGCAAAACGGTATTTAATTTCAATGTCAAAGTAAAGTTTATATAGGGCTATAATGGGAATTATTTTTACAAAAATTCGTTATGATTGAGTAAAAGCTCTAACTTAATTGGTGTCATTATCATTGTCACTAAAAATCGGCCCGTGCATCGCACGGGCTTTCCAACTAGTATATATTAATAAAGCAGTAACTTTTTGAGCGATATGATTAGTCCAAATTTTTTAATATATTTTTTAAGTTAAATAAAGAATATATAAAAATTTGTATATGAAAAAATATCTACTCCACCTCAGACTCGATTTATTTTTTAAAATTTAAATAAATAATATAAGAATTTGTATTGGAAAAAAAAAACTTTTTTAGCCTATTGATAAAAAATTGGACTGCGACAGCATATTGATAATTGTTTTAATATTTATTTATTTATTTAGCCTCAAAAAATATAAAATTAAAATTTTGAATTTTTAAAATAATTATTATTTTAGTTTTAATATTTTTTAATTTAAATAAAGAATATATAGAAATTTGTGTAGGTAAAAAATAATCCTACACGAGGATTACGAGAGGTAATGAAATTCTATATAAATAAGAGCAATAATTCGTTCTTGATATTAATAAATAATCTTTTGAATCTTAAAAAAGTTCATAAGATTACAAACTTAAGTAAAAAATCTCACATCAAAAATTTATGATGATGTGATGAAATTCTCTATTATAAATAAGAGTAGTCATTCCTCAAATTATGATGTGATGAAATTCTATATTATAAACCAGATTTCATATTATTTTCTAGAGAAGAAAGTGATAATTTATTTCGCATTCCATAAAAGTAGTAAAATTATTCCACATCGTAAAGTAATTTATTTCGCATTCCATAAAAGTAGTAAAATTATTCCACATCGTAAAGTTATAATAAGTTGATATAATCAATCAATTATCAATATATGTATTACTGTATATAAAGTAAGAACTTTTTGAGCGATATGATTGGTCCGTTGCATTAAAACTTAATTTAGGAAAGTACCATGTACCATTAATAATAATAAAAAATCAAGTATGAATTTTAAAAAAGTTACGAGGTAGAAAATGCTTTCATAAGATTATAAATTTCATAAATTATGTACTCGAAAAAGTGATGAATCTATTATTACCTATATAAAAAAACTTAAAATTATCTCACTACGAAACATTATAATGAAGTGATAGAATTCTACTCCATTATATAAATAAGAGTAATTTTTCGTGCTTAGATATCAACAAAAGTATTTTAAATTTTAAAATGTGCTCTAAAAATATAAACTTAAGTTAAATTGTCTCACATTGAAGAATTATAATATCATTTGTCCTTAGATATCAACAAAAAAATATTTTTAAGTCTTAAAAAGAGGCTCTTATGAATATAAACTTAAGTTAAATTGTCTCACATTATTGAAAAATTATAATATAATGTGACAGAATTATATTATATAAATAAGAGTAATCATTTGTTCTTAGATATTAATCAAAAATCTTTTGAGTCTTAAACAATCTTTTAAGACTATAAAGTTAAGTAAAATCATCTCACACCTCAATATTATATTGAGGTCAAGGATTTCTATTATATAATTAAGAGTAATAATTTATTATTTGATATTAACCAAAAATATTTTGAGTCATGATTTTAAAATAATGTAAGACTATAAACCAAAACTCTTTTAGTTCTTAAGAAATTCTAAAAATATAATTTTTTAAAATAATTGATATTGTAATAAAATAAAAATATTATTATTATCCTAATACAAGTAGATATATATTTTTTTTCATTTATGTTATTGTAGACACCCACATTTTGACCGCCAGGTGTCTATAATAGTTCCCGCCAAACACCCGATGATGATTGGACGTAAACGTTCTTTGATGGACTCGGATATGGGCTCGTAATCATGGACATTTGGTTTAGACTTATTACGGAGTACAAATTTTACAAAACCAACCTCAAATCCAGGCCCAGTGGGTCGTTTCGAGTCAAATAAGACTAATTTGGGTCGATTCCGACACCAGGGGTAAAACCGTCTTTTAGCGACCGAGTCAAAACCCGGTCAAAGATATTTCCCGAGACTCACGGACCAACCGTGACACCTCACGTGTCCGGTTTGGACTCCAACTGTTTCAAAAATCAACTTCGAAAATATTAAACAATTCCGTTAAAGGTAGAATTTGATCTCGAGTGGAATTATATCCGAAAACCGACACAGTTCACAAACTGAGCTCAAATACTCGGCTAAGGCATCCCAACCAGCCGAGTTCTTTGCCTTCTTCACCAAGAAAGCGAGTTCTCGTTCCTTTCGAACTCTTACGTTTCCTATCCAAACCGGTGTTTCTTGTTGTCCAAGCAAGACACCTCTCCTAAACCTTTGCTCCTATAAATAGGACCCTCACGACACACACATCGGACGTCTAACATCCATCATCATTCATCAAAAACTCAGAATTAATCTAGAATTATTCATCAACCTCGACACACATTCATCGATCATACAAGCACCGAAATACTGACGAATCCGACCCCGAGAAGCCGGCCGAAACCCGTCCCATCACCCGTCCAAACCGACACCTTAACTCATACCGCATCATCTCGACGCTCCCAAGTTTAAACCACTTTCCGACGAGCCTTATTTCGAGAAAACAAAGCATGTAGGTTGATGGTGTAAATCAAACCCGATTCTTCTCTTCTTCTCTCCCCTTCTCCGCGTTTTTCTTTTTCGTCGTGTCGTCGGTCCTCTTTTTTAATATGGGTCGTTCATCGCATATTTTTTATTTCTAATAATCGATACTACAAAAAACTATTTTTTTATAACATTCTTAAAATACGATATCGATTCTCTAATCGAATATCGTATCTAACAAGAACAAAATTAATTAATTCTCGTTGATGCTAATAAAATCGTTACATCCTTTTTTAAACAAAATTCGACGATTTTATACGCGGAGAGAATTAACATCTTTTTCGTTCAAAAAACTTTTTTTTTACTTTTCGTTCAAAACAAACTTTTTTCAAAACCTTTTCTAAAATCATTCCGACTATTCGATACCGATTTCATAATCGAATATCGAATACGACGAATATCGAAAATATAAATCGGATATAAATTAACTCATATTTGTACGCGATTTATAAAAATTGTCGATTTTCGACAAAATAAAAAAAACCGAACAGACCGCCACGCGAGTCGCGCGCCTGTCAGGCGACTCGCACGGTGGCCTGCTTAGCCGGGTCTCTTTTTCTCGTTTCCTCGCTTTTCTATTTTTTTTATTCTTTTCGAATCTTACATAAAAAGCGGCTTTCGCGACATATTTCGATAAATACCTTTTTTGTGACCTCGCTCAACACGTGCTAATCCATCACGTGTCATAAGTCTTTTCCAAAATCATGCATATTATTTATTTACGTCTTTATTCAAATTATTCAATCGTTACTAACTCGTTTTCTCGTGTTTGTAGCAATTTATTTATTTCTTTGTTATATTAGACTAAAACAGATTCACATGCTAAAATAACTTTGACGTTATTAGTTTAACATGCATTAAACAACTTAGCAACCCATTTATTTTTCTCTCACATTTTTAGGGAAAATATTGTTTGCATATCATTCAACCGTCGAACTAACGCGTGTACATAAAAAACGAACGATATCTTAGTAAAGGCCGCTAAGTGCGGGCGGGGTTGGGTGTTCTTAGTGAACTTCCCAACACGTACCCTCACCCCTTACTCAGAACCATGGTTTCCGGATGTCCGAATCCATTGGCAACGAGAGTCATTCAATACACGATATCCGATAATGTCGGTATCGGTATCAAATGCTAAGGGACGAACCCGATAAACTCTGACATCGGAAATGGGCCGTATTTTGTATATGGCCCACTACGACATAGAGTGGGTTCGAACGGGCTCGAACTCCCACAAAGTTCGGTGGCGACTCCTACTTCGATTTAAATTTCAATTTGACCATCTCATATAGAGATTCATTCGCCTCCCCAAACCCGCGCGCGGCCGCGTCGGGGTGGACCTATGTCATGTCCACAATTTGGCGACTCCGCTGGGGATTAACTGATGTGTCACTTACCATCGGCATCCTCAGGGTGAGACTCAAAAAGAAATCGTTCGATTAGTAATGTACACGTTTTAGTTCAATGGTTCATGCATAACCCAATTCTTTCCCGGGCCGGTTACTTGTGACCGACGTCCCACTATACCACGGTGCATTCCTACATGGGTGCACTAAAGACTTCGATGGCGGAACTCGCATGGGTTTTACGGCAGGTTCTAAGACCAACTCGGCTTAGGAAGTCCGTCCTGATTTGCGAGAATGCTATCGTCGTTGGTATAGACCCTATTCGACCGACCGAGACTTAGATTAAGAGCATACATGGCGTCATTATACTGTTTCCGTGACTACATGCTACTTGATCTTCTTTGGTCTTTTCAAAAACCGTCATTTTCAAAAACTTGCATCTTTTCAAACCCATCTATTTTTCAAAACCCGGAAAGCTCCCAAATTTAGGACTTATGATTTTGACTCAAAATAGCCTATTTTTAGCCGGTATGCTGTCCAAACTTTCCAAAAAAAATTCAAAATCTTGGCCCGGTAACCTTTTTTTCGATTTTTTCAAAAAAATCGGGCCTTCCAATCCGACCTTGCTCGGTTTTTCAAATCCAAATTCCCTTTTCAAAACTTTCTTCTTCTTAGGACTTCCCGTATTTAGCAGTGTCGGGTCTTGTCATAAGTGGTTAGAATCTATAGCGTCGAAACTCCGTCGATCTTACATCACGAGTTTCTACCCCATCCCAGTCCGCCTTATTTGTCAAGGCACGGCCCACCTTCGTAGGACAAACTCCTGCAAAGGGAAGCCCATTTACACATTCGAGTCCAAAGTCTGGGGAATTCTCACATGGACCTTCCTTCGAACGGGACTAGGCCCACTTTGCCGAATCCTAAGGAAGGCCCACCGTCCACGGGTCATCCGTCTAGAAGTCGGTTTTCGGTCTTTTTTCTTGTCTAGTCTTTTCCTTGCTCGGGATGTACTCTTTCATTCTAAGATCTGGGTTACTGATTACGCGGTACCCTTACAGACAGGCCACCCTACACCCGAGCCATGACGCAACAAGCCATAGACGAATTGAGGGCCTCATTGACCAAGCTGGAAAACATGATCACGTCGATGAGAGGAGACCAGATCGCCATCCTTACCCGGGTAAGTGCCGTGGAGCAGGGAACTCCCAGCGGCAGTGTCGATACTATTGGGCCTTTAGCTGAATTGTCCAGCGCAGTCCACAAACTGCAGGAACAGGTCCATCTGTCGACCCAAAACTCCGTCCACACGGAGAATGCTCGGATCTACACACCACTGACCGACGAACTACCCGCCAATCTTAATCTGACGGGCCTGCCAATGTTCGAGGGTACTGAAGACCCGGTCCACCATATCCGGGCCTTCAAGAAATTCATGGCCCTTAAGGGGGTTAAGTCCAACATGTTCAAGCACCTGTTCGCTTCTTCTCTCGAGAAGCATCCAAGGGCCTGGTACTACCGGCTCGATTCCAAGAAATACAAAACTTGGGATGACGTGGCAACGGAATTCGCTCGGAACTACGCCGACAACACAGAAATCCAGACCACTATGCGCACCCTGGAAGTAATGGCCCAGGAACCTAAGGAAGGATTCACGAAGTACCTTCAACGCTGGAGGGCTGAAAGCGTCATACTGGTTGATAAGCCCAGTGAAAAAGTGCTGGTTGAAGCCTTCGTCAAGAACCTCCTTCCAGCTTACCGGGTCCATCTCCGGTATGCCATCATACCTAGCTTCGCGGTCCTAACTGAGATGGGAACGAGAATCGAAGATGATTTAAGGTTGGAAAGCCTCACTAAGGCCTCCGCCAAGGGATACCAAGGGGCCAGCTCATCAACAAGCAAGCCCACATCTACTGCCGCCACTCGTAGCATTTTTGACGAAGTAAACGCACTTTATACCTCGTCCCAGAAGAATACCACCCCCGGGTATTCACCGACATAGGTACCACCTACGAAAATGCCCTGCAGAGGCTTTCATCAAAAGGCCTGATCACCCCGATAGGCCCAACACCTGATCACCCGGTCGAGCGACGCTCCAAGGCCTACAATCTCCAGGCCTACTGTCAGTACCATCGTGGTAAGGGGCACGATACCGAGAAATGTTGGAAGCTAAAGCACCTTATCCAAGATCTCATCGAGAGCGGGAAGATCCCATTGCCCGGGAGCAAACCCAACAACAAGGATAACCCGTTAGCCACTCACGCCATCTTCTCCGGGGAAATAATGGATTGTTCACACCTCTTTTCTCCATTTGTCCCGCAAATAAACGGGATCTGGTGCGACGACGAAGACGACGTCTACCTCACCAAAGGGGAAGCTGTCCCCATCACGCCCAAGGAGATTCAGAAGGTTAAGTCCAAGGTCTTAGCCACTAGTCAAGCCCTCATCATTGCCGAGCCACTTAGGGTAGAGCCCGCCCCAGAAGAGCCAACTGCTGAAAAGGCTCTTGGAAAGCAGCTGAACAGGACTCGAGTTGACCTCTATATTTGGCAACTCTTAGTTAGCTCCCAGGAACATCGAGAGGCACTCCTTAAGGCCCTCGATCAGGTCAAAATCGACTCTATGGCTACTCCAGCTGAAATGGTAGCCACGGTTCTGCCCCACCTAAAGGGGAAAGCTAAAGAAGAAGGCCCACTGATTACCTTCTCCAATGCTGATCTACCACCATTCGGGCCAGCCCACAACATGGCCCTCTACATCACGGTCATCTGCCGTGGAAAGTACCTACCCATGACCCTAATTGACGACGGGTCAGCAGTCAACGTCCTTCCCTTGAGGACCGCCAAAGCCCTCGGCATCACCGAGGCTGACTACATTCCCACAGCTCAAACCATTCAGGCTTTTGACGGAAGCCCAAAGTCAGTAGCCGGAGCCACAAAACTCACTATCATAACAGGCCCGATAGAGAAGGAGCTGGAGTTTCAAGTGATCGACGTGACTTCTTCCTTCAACCTTCTTTTAGGAAACCTTGGATCCACGCGACCAGGGCTGTATCCTCCACCTTGCATCGGAAAATCAAGCTACCTTTGCATGACGTTGTCATCACTCTAGAAGCCACGCCTATGACTGTGGCTAACTGCAACACCTTGGGCCGCACCGATCTCTGGGGGTTCGACTTCGTAGGGGCCATCGAAGAAGATCGTCTCTTCTGTCCTTACTTCACGGTTAGCATTGACAGAATGCTACAGAATCTGGGCTATCTGCCGGGGGCTACATCAAGGCCCGATCTCCCCGCAGGGAGAATCCTCGAAGTCCTAGATAACGGGAGGACTCAAACTGGTCTGGGTTATACCATAACCCCAGAGAATATGGGCCAAACAAGGACTAACACTGTCACTTTTGTTACTCCAGTATTTGGACCAGTCCAAATGGGCTTATACCGGCCCATCACCACGCGCCCTGGGACCCACTTGGCCCAGGATTGCAACTACATACCAGATGACATCTTCGCTCTTATCCAGTCCGAAGATGCTAAGAATGCTGAGCCCGTACTAGGGCTCCTTTTTGGAGAGGAACTCACGGCCCCAACACCGAATGAAGAGCTGGTCAGCCTCATTCTCCGCAGCCGCACCTCTGATCCGTCTAAGCTGATCTCGGAGGTCGGATCCGGGACCGGAAATAGAGCATGGAGGAAAACTGTCAAATGGACTGACAGTCAAGGGAGGACTTACAAGCTGATCATAGGGGAAGGAGAAATGCCAGAATCTGAGTCTGAGTCCGAGTCGGAGTCCGAGTCAGAGTCTAAGATTGAGTCTAATGAGTCCGGTGCTAGGGTCAGTCCTGTAACTCCCCCTCTCCCTTTAGCTACTCCTGGTGCCTCGGGGTCTGTTTCGGGCACCCTGCCTATCCCGCCACTGACTAGTGATCAGATGACAACTCTTTTCGAGCTATTTTCTCAATTCATGATCAATAATAACAACCGTTCTGCTTACGACTTGTCTCATTTTCAAAACTTTCTCAATTCCAAAAATATTATGTGCAATGACATTGAGAAACCCGACGAACAGGTATCCTTGCCTCCACATTTGATCGAGCAACTAGAGCAAAGGGAATCCCGCAATCCGGTAATCGAAGAAACCGAATCCATTAACGTGGGAACAACCTTAGAACCTCAGATGCTTAATATAGGATTATCCTTAGATCCCGAGGAGAAACAACAATTCATAGTTCTCCTTCAAGAATTCAAAGACGTCTTCGCATGGTCCTACAAGGACATGCCGGAGGTTGATCGCGAAATAGCCGAGCACCATATACCGATCAAGGAAGGGTTCAAGCCGGTTAAACAAAAACTCCGACGTATGAGGCCCAAATGGTCCCTCAAAGTCAAGGAGGAGGTCGATAAACAATTCAAGGCTGGGTTCATACGAGTCTCCGAGTATCCAGATTGGGTAGCAAACATTGTACCAGTCCCTAAAAAGGATGGTAAGGTACGTGTCTGTGTGGACTTTCGGAATCTTAACAAGGCGAGCCCGAAAGACGATTTCCCGTTACCACACATCGATATACTGGTGGATAACACAGCTGATCATGCCCTTCTATCATTTATGAACAGGTATGCGGGGTATAACCAGATAAAAATGGCAGAGGAAGACATGGATAAGACCACCTTCATTACACCTTGGGGTACTTATTGCTATACTGTTATGCCGTTTGGTCTCATCAATGCCGGGGCCACCTACCAACGAACCGCCACAACTTTATTACATGACATGATGCATAAAGAAGTGGAAGTTTACGTAGACGACATGATCGTCAAATCTAAAGACAGGGACGGTCACATCACCGCCCTGAGAAAGTTCTTCACCCGATTACGCAAGTACAACATGAGGCTAAACCCTCAGAAATGCAGTTTCGGGGTAACATCTGGCAAATTACTGGGTCATATCGTTAGCCAACGAGGCATCGAAGTCGATCCAGCCAAAATCAAGGCCATCACCGAGATGCAGCCCCCTAAAATCGAAAAGGAGATAAGAGGGTTTCTCGGAAAAGTCCAATACATCAGCAGGTTCATTTCAAAGCTAACCATGGTATGTGAACCGATCTTCAAGAAGCTGAAAATAGGGGAACGGTTACTATGGGATGACAAGTGTCAAGCGGCCTTTGATAGAATCAAAGAAATTTTGTTTTCACCACTGGTCCTGATGCTACCTCAGCACGGTTTGCCTTTGTCAATATACCTAACCACGACAGAGACAGCCATGGGGGCTATGCTAGCTCAAACGGTCAACTCTGAAGAACGGGCTATATACTACATCAGCAAGAAATTTTTAGAGTACGAGTGTAAATACACCATGCTCGAGAAAACATGCTTAGCTTTGGTCTGGGCCACCAAGAAGCTCCGACATTACATGCTCAGTTACGAGGTACAAGTATTATCCAGAATGGATTCAATCAAATACCTCTTCGAAAAGCCCATTCTCAATGGCAGGATATCAAGATGGACCCTGATGTTGGCAGAGTTCGATCTGAAGTTCGTACCATTGAAAGCCATCAAAGGACGAATAGTAGCCGAATTTCTCGCTGACAGCCCCATAACCGAAGAAGGACACATTGACACTTGGTCCTTCCCAGATGAAGATATTTTCCACACTGACACCGAAACGTGGGACTTATACTTTGACGGGGCGTCCAATTTCCGAGGATTTGGAGTCGGGATTCTCCTAATCTCGCCAAGAGGGGAACATACTCCCGTGTCCATCAAATTAGACTTCGACGTCACTAATAACGCCGCTGAGTATGAAGCATGTATTAACGGGCTACAAGCCGCCGCCGACTTAGGGGTCACAAACCTCCGAGTACACGGTGATTCATCCCTGGTCATTAATCAAGCACTCCAAAAATGGAAGACTCGAAATGCTAATCTCGTGGCCTACCAGGCACGAGAAAGGGGTCTCGAGAAGCAGTTCCAGAAGGTAGAATACATATACCTACCTTGGGAAGAGAACCAGTTCGCAGATTCACTCTCAAAACTCGCATCTTTACTAAACATTCCCGATCACGTGACCAGCATGCCGATCTGTGTCGAGAGACGATCCGAGCCAGCATATATCCATGACATCGAAGATATTGAGATACCCGATCCCGAGCCATGGTATCAAGCCGTGTTGACATACCTAACAACCGGAGAATATCCACCCGGAGCTGACAACCGAGCCAGAAAGGCCTTGCGAAGACTGGCAGCCCAATTCATCCGCACCGACGATGGGCAACTCTACAAAAAGACAGCACAAGGGGCTCTCCTTCGATGTGTCGATAAAACCAACGGCGAAAAAGTTATGGCTGAGGTACATGATGGCGAATGCGGCCCATACATGAATGCCCAGATGTTAGTCCAGAAAATCATGAGGCTCGTTTATTACTGGAATAGCATGGAAACCGACTGCCAGCTGTATGTTAGACATTGCCATAATTGTCAAATATTTGCCAATGTACAACATATGCCACCATCCCTGCTATACACCATGACATCACCCTAGCCATTTTCAACATGGGGAATCGATATAATTGGAAAATTAAACCCTTCGGGAACTGGGGGACACTGCTTCATTTTGGTGGCAATCGACTATTTCACCAAATGGGTCGAAGCTGAATCCTACCGTATTCTCAACGCCAAGCATGTCGCCAAGTTTATTCAAAATAAGATAATATGCCGGTATGGGATCCCTCATGAATTCATCAGTGACCACGGGACCCATTTTCAAGCTGAAACAGCAGCCTTGCTCACCAAGTACAAAATTCAAAGGCATACATCTTCACCCTACCGACCGCAAACCAATGGAGCGGTAGAAGCGGCTAATAAAACAATTGTCACCATACTAAAAAAGATGGCTGATAATTATCGGGATTGGCCCGACAAAATACCATTTGCACTTTGGGGATATCGGACCTCGATTCGTACTGCGACCGGGGCGACACCGTATTACCTTACATACGGGATGGAAGCGGTCCAACCCATTGAGTTAGAGGTGCCGTCACTCAGAATCTTACTCGAGAGTCAAGTACCCGAAGCTGATTGGGTTCGAGCACGATATGACTCGCTAGTCCTTAACGACGATCTCGTACCCTCAATAATATACAAATCTATCAGAAGAGGATCCAACGGGCTTTCAACAAAAGGGTAAGGCCCAGAAACATCAAAGAAGAAGATTTGGTTCTCAAATCTGTTCGAGCTTTATTATCATTAGACCCAAGGGGAAAGTTCAAACCTAACTGGGCTGGGCTATATCTGGTAAAGAAAATTCTATCAGGTGGAGCAGTAATGCTAACGGATCTGGACGGGAATGAATTTGTCAACCCAACTAACCTGGACCAGGTGAAGCGCTACTACCCTTAACCCACCTCTCTCAATGTCATTTGCAAAAGTTTAAAAAAAAATCTTTTCAAACATAAACTTTTAAAGACAAGTCAAAAGCTAGAATTACTTATTCTACTGTTACAAGCATCTTGAACGAATATGCTTGATGTATTTCGAAACTACAAATTAAGTCTGAACTACGTTTGGTTTGATTCCATTTATTGTGGATACGTAGGCAGCCCTTCAAAAGGGCACAACCACTGCAATCGAGAAAAGAAAACAGGAACGGTTTTTAATAAGTTTCTTTTATTAATTTCAAAAAAAATTCTCCGACAAATTCGGAAAGTTACAAAAATCGAAAAAAAAAATCCAACACACAATAAATAATACTAATACTTAAATAATAAAAAAAACTAGGGCATTTTTCCCTTTCCCTTGTCCTTAGCTTCTTTTTCGGTCCACCGACGTCGACGTGGAGGTGAACGCTCCCTAATCACCAAGGGAACCTCCTTAACCCGGGCGCGTTTCTTCAAACTTGATTCCTCGGCCACCTCATTCGGTCCCAGGTGGGCCCTCACCTTCTCGGGTAACCTGTCGCGCGGACCTAGCCTATCTCGGACCGCTAGTTTCGGTTCGAGCTTTCTCTCCAAGTCACTAGCACCGGTCTCATTAGCTCGAGTCTTAGTTTTTGACTTAGAACCCGACCCCGGCTCAGCGAAGGTAGTTGGAGTCTCCTCTTTATCAAAGAACCGCCTATTGTCTTTTGTCGATTCTCGACGGGCCAAGTCAAAAGCCTCGTCAGTCTTCAAAGTTTTACGGGTCTCCTGGGATTCTTCAGAGGTCCATTTTCGGTATGATTCAGAAACCCAAGTGGTTTGACAAGGGCGAGGTATAGTCCATATGACACGGGTAAACCATCGTTGTAGCCACGTGTCACACATAGCGTCCGTCAATTGGAGCAAAACGCTAATGATTGCTTCATTCTCGGGGATCTGCTGAAACGAACCGAACTGTCTCAGAATACGATCCGGATAAATATGGATGGTCCAGTCCAAAGACAAGATCACCAGATAACGGGCTTTGTCCCTCCTAGCTAACCCCGTCAGTCTTGAAATGAACCACCAGATGACATTCCATCTAATCAAAGGCCCACCATGGAATGTTAGCTCTTCATCCCAATATTTCCGATTTATATGATGACTTGAGCTTATTCGTCGGGACCTGGAACCGATCTGACAGCTGCGATACCTGGATATGTTCACTGGGGGCTCTATGATTGACAGACGCTCGGATAACCAGATCTGCAAAAAATTTCGAAAAGTAAAAAACTTTCGAAAAATCAAAAAAAAAATCAAAAATTCAAAAAAAAAAAATTCAAAAAAAAAATTCGGAAAAATTTTCGATAAAAAATATATTTTAAAAATTTTCGAAAAATTCAAATTTCGAAAAAAAATCAAAAATTTTCGAAAAATTGGAAATTTCGAAAAAAAATTCGGAAAATTGGGCAGTTTTTCGGAAAAAAGAAAAAAGAGAAAAAAACGGTTAAATACCTGCAGAAGACGGATGCTTCCTGTCAATTGTCGATCCGGGTCAAGTCTTCTAGCATCAAGACCCATAATAATCTCCCCAGTTATCAGCCAAGCCGGGCTGTGACCTGTCTCCATTTGGTCAACTATGCTAATTAGCCTGATCTCACCCAAGCACGAGTCAGCATCCATGCGACCTTCAAAGGCATATCGATGCAGCATGCAAAAGGCAAAAGCCCTACGCCTATGGGTAGAAGTAATTCTTGCGCCAACTGGATTCATGAATTTGTCAGCCAGGTCAAATAGGGAAACTGAATCTCCCTTTACCATACGGGCTGTCTCAGCATGCGACAAGCCTAGAAAATCCCTTAATCTCCTCCTTGGATCGGGATAAAATGGGGGAATAGCAGGACGAGCATTAGGGCACCAATCGCCTATAGCTGCAATTTCTTCGGAAAGGGGACATATTTCTCCTCGAGAAAATGCAAAAACATGGTGGGTAGTATCCCAAAAGGATAAGCAAGCATCGATAAAGTGCGAATCTACCCTAAGTCGCTGAAGTGGGAATAGAGCCACAATTCCCATTTGGGTTAGCTGAACTTTATCTTTATCTCGAAAATCTTGAGCCCATGCCTGAAGCATCGCGGTCAAATGATCAATACCCATTGCAAGAAAAGCTTCTTTGTGTATCCTAAAAGTCTAAGAGATTTTCAGATAGAAAGAAAAGATTTGGATTGGAATATGAAAATAAAAAGTCAGAACCCTCTATTTATAATAGAGAAGACCCCTTTCCTAGTCACCAATGGAATAGGAATTTTTATCGCTTCCCCCACTTCATCTAGGCACACAAGCCTAACCGGGGAGTTTTAGGAATCCGTGTCAGAATTCGATTAGGAATCAAAGTCATCCCATGCATCCTTATTTCCAAACTTTTCAAAAATTCAGCGTTTTTTCTTTTCAAAAAAAAAATCATCATTTCTTCCCCAGCATGAGTCGGTGTTTCACTTAAATATTACATACAAATTATGTCAGCATACAGGTACACCCAAGACACTCGAGAAATTCTAAGAAAAGTTCCCCAGTGGAAAGCATTTTCTACTGAAGAATCAGGATATACCCACAGCTTCCAAGGCAAGCTCCCGCGCAATTCTAAGACAGGATGTACCTGTAAACAGGTATACCCATAGCTTCCAAGGCAGCTCCCACGACATTATCAACCTCAACCCAGGTATGGTTTCTATCTTATGGCTGTCGAGCCCTTCACGCAGGTCTAATGGACTATAAACGACCCGATCGGAAGTCTGCCAGGTTTTAATCCTTGATTGACCTGGTAGCTACTCTGACTTTTGCCTTGTCCAAGCCTCAGTCAGAGTGGGGGCTCTGTAGACACCCACATTTTGACCGCCAGGTGTCTATAATAGTTCCCGCCAAACACCCGATGATGATTGGACGTAAACGTGCTTTGATGGACTCGGATATGGGCTCGTAATCATGGAAATTTGGTTTAGACTTATTACGGAGTACAAATTTTACAAAACCAACCTCAAATCTAGGCCCAGTGGGTCATTTCGAGTCAAATAAGACTAATTTGGGTCGATTCCGACACCAGGGGTAAAACCGTCTTTTAGCGACCGAGTCAAAACCCGGTCAAAGATATTTCCCGAGACTCACGGACCAACCGTGACACCTCACGTGTCCGGTTTGGACTCCAACTGTTTCAAAAATCAACTTCGAAAATATTAAACAATTCCGTTAAAGCTAGAATTTGATCTCGAGTGGAATTCTATCCGAAAACCGAAATAGTTCACAAACCAAGCTCAAATACTCGGCTAAGGCATCCCAACCAGCCAAGTTCTTTGCCTTCTTCACCAAGAAAGCGAGTTCTCGTTCCTTTCGAACTCTTACGTTTCCTATCCAAACCGGTGTTTCTTGTTGTTCAAGCAAGACACCTCTCCTAAACCTCTGCTCCTATAAATAGGACCCTCACGACACACACATTGGACGTCTAACATCCATCATCATTCATCAAAAACTCAGAATTAATCTAGAATTATTCATCAACCTCGACACACATTCATCGATCATACAAGTACCGAAATACCGACGAATCCGACCCCGAGAAGCCGGCCGAAACCCGTCCCATCACACGTCCAAACCGACACCTTAACTCATCCCGCATCATCTCGACGCTCCCAAGTTTAAACCACTTTCCGACGAGCCTTATTTCGAGAAAACAAAGCATGTAGGTTGAGGGTGTAAATCAAACCCGATTCTTCTCTTCTTCTCTCCCCTTCTCCGCGTTTTTCTTTTTCGTCGTGTCGTCGGTCCTCTTTTTTAATATGGGTCGTTCATCGCATATTTTTTATTTCTAATAATCGATACTACAAAAAACTATTTTTTATAACGTTCTTAAAATACGATATCGATTCTCTAATCGAATATCGTATCTAACAAGAACAAAATTAATTAATTCTCGTTGATGCTAATAAAATCGTTACATCCTTTTTTAAACAAAATTCGACGATTTTATAAGCGGAGAGAATTAACATCTTTTTCGTTCAAAATTCTTTTTTTTTTTTTTTTACTTTTCGTTCAAAACAAACATTTTTCAAAACCTTTTCTAAAATCATTCCGACTATTCAATATCGATTTCATAATCGAATATCGAATACGACGAATATCGAAAATATAAATCGGGTATAAATTAACTCATATTTGTACGCGATTTATAAAAATTGACGATTTTCGACAAAATAAAAAAAACCCGAACAGACCGCCACGCGAGTCGCGCGCCTGTCAGGCGACTCGCGCGGTGGCCTGCTTAGCTGGGTCTCTTTTTCTCGTTTCCTCGCTTTTCTATTTTTTTTATTCTTTTCGAAACTTACATAAAAAGCGACTTTCGCGACATATTTCGATAAATACCTTTTTTGTGACCTCGCTCAACACGTGCTAATCCATCACGTGTCACAAGTCTTTTCCAAAATCATGCATATTATTTATTTACGTCTTTATTCAAATTATTCAATCTTTACTAACTCGTTTTCTCGTGTTTGTAGCAATTTATTTATTTCTTTGTTTTATTAGACTAAAACAGATTCACATGCTAAAATAACTTTGACATTATTAGTTTAACATGCATTAAACGACTTAGCAACCCATTTATTTTTCTCTCACATGTTTAGGGAAAATATTGTTTGCATATCATTCAACCGTCGAACTAACGCGTGTACATAAAAAACGAACGATATCTTAGTAAAGGCCGCTAAATGCGGGCGGGGTTGGGTGTTCTTAGTGAACTTCCCAACACGTACCCTCACCCCTTACTCAGAACCATGGTTTCCGGATGTCCAAATCCATTGGCAACGAGAGTCATTCAATACACGATATCCGATAATGTCGGTATCGGTATCAAATGCTAAGGGACGAACCCGATAAACTCTGACATCGGAAATGGGCCGTATTTTGTATATGGCCCACTACGACATAGAGTGGGTTCGAACGGGCCCGAACTCTCACAAAGTTCAGTGGCGACTCCTACTTCGATTTAAATTTCAATTTGACCATCTCATATGGAGATTCATTTGCCTCCCCAAACCCGCGCGTGGCCGCGTCGGGGTGGACCTATGTCATGTCCACAGTTATTATGATAAATAAGAGTAATCGTTCGTTCTTATATACCAACCAAAAAATTATCCCACATTGAAAATTCATAAAAAGGTGATAGAATTTTATATTATAAATAAGAGTAATCGTTCGTACTTAAATATCAACCAAAAATTTTAGAAAGTAAGATTATCAGCCACATAACAGTATAACATGGTCCCAAGACTCTAATGTGGTGAGTATTTACAATTATAGCATGGTCCTAAAAGAGATTTTAAGACAATAAACTTAAAGTAGAATTATTCAACATCAAAAAATTATGATGAAAGTGATGAAATTGTACATCATAAATAAGAGAAAATTTTCATTTTTAGATGTCAATTTTTTTAGTCGGCTTTTAAGAATCTAAATTGAAGTAAAAATTATCCCACATCGAAACATTATAATAAGGTTAGGAAACTCTTTTTTTTGGGGGAAAATGTAAGATTTATATTGGATACCGATGGAAAAAATTACAATCATTTCCCTACAACCAATTTACTAAGCCCTTACTGCCATACCGCAACAACTACTCAATCTACTACACAATTACATATAATTAACTATCTCCCGAATTTTCCCTTTTCTCAAACAAGAACCGATATCTAGTTCTTACATCCTCCTGAATCTTCCTTACAGCCCGCTCTGGTCTTGGCACCCAATGCTCGTGCTTGCTTTTGTTTCGCGCCCACCAGATATAGTAAATCAACGCCACTATAGCACTCCCAACCAAGCGTTTATGTCCAGAACTCTCAAACTGCCTGCTATTTCACCAATGTGCCATATTTGCATCAGGGATCGAAATGTTCAGCCACTTCGAAACAAGACCCCTGAGCTGCTGACTGAACCTACAGCAGCCAAAGAGATGCTGATGGTCCTCATTCTCAGTCCCGCACAACTAGCATTCCAGTCTGACATTCATCCCCCACCTTGCAACTCTATCATTTGTTTGCAGCCTGTTATGCATCATAATCCACGCTATAAAGGAATGCTTGGAGAGTACAAGTTTGTGCCAAACTAACCCACTCCACTCCACATCCTGTTCCACTCCACGAAGCCATTCATAGCCCATGTGAACAGTATAGAGTCCTCCTGCCTGCTTCCATTCATCCTTTACAAATCCCTCTTTAAATTTCTCATACACCTTGCAAATTCTTCTCCACGACCAACTTGAAGTATCATTACTTAACATAATTTGCCAATCTTGCCCTTTTAAGAACACAGTATGGATCCACCTCACCCATAACCGGTCTTTTTTCATAGCTAACCACCAAATATACTTAGCAATACTAGCTAAATTCCAATCCAAAGCTCCCTTGATCCCCAAACCTCCTTTCTTTTTAGGACTACAAACTTGATTCCAACCTATAAGAGGAGCTGAAACGTAGTTATAGTTACCTTTCCACAAAAAAATTCTACAAATACTCTCCACCTTTTTAATGACAGTCTTAGGGAGAATAAAGACCCTAGACCAGTAGTTATGCAAGTTCTGAAGGACCGACTTAACTAACGTTAGACGTCCTCCAAAAGATAAATGTCTTGATCCCCAAACTCGAATACGATCCACTATCTTCTCCGTAAGAATAGCACTATCAAGAACACTCAATTTCTTATACGAGATAGCTATACCCAAATATTTAAACGGTAAATTACCTCTTCTCATCCCTGTGATCTTCAGCAGCTCTTTCTCATTCCAAACACCATTCATATAAATTTCAGATTTCTCCTTGTTCATATACAACCCAGAAGCTTCAGAAAACGTTAGAAACGCTCTCATTAGAATAGTCACCGAGTCCTTATTCCCATAAAAAAAAACAGAAGTAAGTCATCGGCGAAGCAAAGATGGGTTAGATTCATTTGCTTACACAATGAGTGATACTTAAACCCTTGATAGCCTTGGACCTCATGTAGAATTCTAGACAAATATTCCATACAAATAGCAAATAGCAATGGAGACATTGGATCCCCTTGCCTAAGTCCCCTCTTTCCCTTAAAATAACCAAAGCTACACCCATTAAGGACAAGAGTATAGCTGGTAGTCATAACGCATTCCATCACCAAAGTAACAAAATGTTTAGGAAAGTTCAACGCCTCCATCATATCTTGTAGAAACTCCCATTCAATCGAATCATAAGCCTTCCTCATATCAATCTTCATTAGACATCTAGGAGAACAAGTCTTCCTCCCATAAAGTCGGACTAAATCTTGACAAATTAAGATATTCTCCACTATTTCTCGACCTTGGATGAAACCACTTTGATTCTGACTTATAATATCAGGAAGAACTTCACCCAATCTTTGACATAATATCTTTGTGATACACTTGTACAATGTATTACAACAAGCTATAGGACGAAATTGAGTGACATTCTCAGGCATAGGAACCTTAGGTATCAACGTTATAAGCGTATGATTTACTTGCCTAAGAAGCTTCCCACTTTTCCAAAAATTCTGAATAGCTTCCACCACACTTGCTCCAACTATACCCCAAGCATCCTTGAAAAATTGGCTCGAATAACCATCTGGACCCGCACTCTTATCTCCCGGTATATCAAACATACTCTTCTTGATTTCCTCTACTGACAAAGGTTTCATAAGAGTCCTAGCATGCTCTTCTGTGATAGTGTTACCCTTACGGACTACTGACTTAACCACTCCCCTAACAGTAGTACTGGAACCAAGGATTCGCTCGAAAAAATCCTCAAACGCTCCATTGATTTTAGCCGGATCAGTCTTCAAGATACCCTCTACATTCTTTATACTAACCACTTTATTAATGGCTCTTCTCTTCTTAATACAAGAATGGAAATAAGAGGTATTGTCATCACCTTCCTCCACCCAATGAGCCTTCGCTTTCTGTCGTAGATAAGAATTAGCAGCCTGTTCAAGCTTCAGTGCTTCCTTGGCAGCCTCCCTTTCTTCACGGCACAGTTCACCATTCTGGGGATCACACTGCAACCTTTTCTGTACATCCTCAAGAAGTATCTTAGCAATATGCCAAGCTTTCTCAATTTCAGAGAACTGAGACTTATTCAACTGTCTAAACTCTTTCTTAGCTAACTTGAGTTTTCTCATAATTCTAAACATAGGGTTCCCATCAATCCTCCGCCTCCACACCTCTTCAACTATGTTATTAAAATTTTCATCAAGCGACCACATATTGTAGTATCTGAATCTCGGCTTGACTCTATTCCTCTCAGCCTCAAGGTGAATAATACAAGGACAATGATCATAGAGTCCCTCAGGTAAAAATCGCCCACCCATATCAGGAAATGCCTCCAACCATTCTTCATTATATAATACTCTATCAATTCTACTAAAAACTCTCGGTCCTTCCTCATGCTAATTATTCCAGGTAAAGAAAGAACCCGAAGTCTGGAGCTCACTTAACTCACATTCATGAACACAATTTTGAAATCTTTTTATTTCCGCCCAAGTCGTAGGAGCCCCAATTCTTTCCCCATGATGGAGAATGTTATTGAAGTCCCCCCACACAACTAACCCAAACACCCTCAATTTCCCCCTTGTACTTCTTAATAATATTCCATAATCCATTCCTCTAAGCCGGTTTATTAAATCCATAAACAGCTATAACATAAAATTTCACCTTCCTCACTTTGTCCCAAACCTTCACAAAGACAGTTTGAGCCGTCACTTCCATTACATCAACATCATACCTAATAGGTTGCCACAAGAGCCAAATTCTCCCTCCTTTATGGAAAGAATTATTAGTAGTTATAGCCCATCCATCACAAATATTATTCATAACCTTCAACCATTTACTACTAGCCACAGGTTAGGAAACTCTATTATATAAATAAAAGTACTCATCGTCTTTAGATATCAATCAGAAATCTTTTGAGTCCTAAAATAAGTTTTTTAAATTATAAATTTAAGTTGAATAATCACACATCATAAAATTATGATGAGCTTATGAAATTTTATATTTGTATCATAAATAAGAGAAATAATTCATTTTAGATATTAACGAAAAAAAAATTGAGTCTTATAGCAACTCTTAAGTCTTGAGGCTATAAATTGAAGTAAAATCCCATATCGAGAAATTATAATAAGATAATGAAATTCTATTATGTAAATAAAAGGAATCACCTGTCAACCAGAAATCTTTTGAGTCATAAAAAGAATTTATCATTATATCAACCAAAAAAATTGTGGGAATAACAAAACGTACATAATCAGTGTACTAATTATTATACTTCGTACAAGATACTTGAAAAATTTTCTTAAAAAAAAGATTTTAAATGTAATTAATTATGATAATTTTTCTTTATCAACATCACTAACAAGCGGCCCGGGTATTGCTATATTTATTTGACCATAATTTATTACTAATATCATGATTCAAGAGTTTTATTTTTTTTAAGAAAGTGAGATAACGTAAGAGATTTATATTTGACAATTTATTAAAAAATTCTCAAAGTGTTGCAGTTAATCATATGAGCAATATTTTAATCCCCTATTAAATCAATTATTTATACATTTATTGTGTAAGAAATAAACACGTCTATTTATACTATCATGAAATTTAATTACTCATATTACTATATACACGCTACGTACAATATGTTTATGAATTATCTATGTCAAATTGGCTCTCCTACTTTACATTGATCCGTAAATATTATTTGTCATTTTATTTATTAGTTATTACATTTATAATAATAATAATCCATAGATAATATTGTTGCATGCAAAACTTATAAAGTAACAAGTAAATATTCCATATAAATATAAATGAATATTTGTACGAATATGTAGTTGAAGATGTACTTGTGTGCAAGGTACTTTAATTAGCTTTTCTAATTATAATGTACGCCTATAATTTAATTTGACTTTTACCGTAAATATTACCTACCTAAAAACACATTCACGTATGTGGATAATATTTGTTTACTATTATGCATACTAACTTGGCGTCATTATCAATGTCACTAAAGATCGGCCCGTGCATTGCATGGGCTTTCCAAGTAGTATATATTATTAAAGCAGAAACTTTTCGAGCGATATGATTGGTCCAAATTTTTTAATATATTTTTTAAGTTATATCAATCAATATATTAATAAAGCATGAAATTTTCTAGCGATATGATTGCTCCAAGTTTTTTAATATATTTTTTAGATCAAATAAATATTATTAAAAAAAATCCTACTCCACCTCAGACTCGAATTTTTAATATTTTTTTTTAAATAACAAACTTTTGGCTCGATTGTCTTCTCGATTCGTCAATTATGCATTATTTTACGAATTTCTTCGATCGATTCCTAGAAGTTCATTCCAGGATTAAGCAACAAATTAATTGATCGAAGGATTTGAGAGGATTGATGGAGGGGAGAATTGTTGAGAAAATCGGGCATTTGGGGAAGAATCAAGATAACAGAAACTTTTGATTTTCAATTGGGGAAGAATTACTGTAGCGCGTGTTCTTTTTTTTGTTATTATATAGTTCGGACGGTTCGGATCGAACTAAGGTTCGCACCGGATCCCGGCTTTAGAATTAGGATCGTATCTGAACCACAAGCTCGATACAAATCATCCGAACCAACTAGTTACACTTTTAAGGACCCCGCGTACACTTTTAAAATTTAACTAGTTACACTTTTAGTGATTTCAGTTACACTTTTAAGGATCCCATTTATACTTTTGAGGAAAATAAAAACAAAAAATGAGGGGATAAGGGGACTACTAAAGAGTGTAATTTTTTAACTACTCAAAATTAGTAAAAAAAATTAAGGGAATAAGGGGACTCCAATTACTTTTCAAGTTGTTTTAACCTTATAAATGCAGGTGAGATCTTTAAAAATGTAACTAGAGTCTGTAAAGGTTAGTTCAGATGGTTCGTATCAAACTAAGGTTCCTATGACATCCCATCCCTCTGTATATAAACAAATTAAATACTTAATTATATGTATTTTAATTTTAATACGGAGTACAATTTTTACACTACCCATACAGCACACGGGTAAAAAGGATAGTAAATGGAGTAAATATGTACTACTATAAGTTTTGAAAAAGAAAATATGCGATGTATAAAGTTTGAAAAAGAGTATTATTTGATGTATAAATTATAAGTTTATTGATGACTTGAATAGAACTTTTCTCCCTCCTCTGTACCTCTCCCCCGTAAATCCTAAAAAAAATCTTCTTCTAGAGGCCGCTGCCATCTACCAATTCCCGAAGTGGTAACTGGTACGTCCCAAATTTTAATCTTTATTATTATATTTTTTAGATTATTATTAATTCTTGCATTTCCTTTTTGGAGATTTTTGGTGGGTTTAATTTGTTCTCTCAAGATTTTTAAGAAATAGGTGCAAGATTATGAGACCAATAAATTTTTTACGTACGGTAACAAGATCAGATTTCGGTCTGCTATTTGAAATAGAGAAATTTTGTCCTTTTGAAAACTACATCGTCGTATCCCTAGATTTCTAACTGTGTCAATAAACAATAGTATATTGAAGCCTACGCAGAAGCGTGTTATTTTAACAACAATCTTTGTCTCATAAAAAGTGTTACAATATTTTTTTTTCACAAATTTATATTCAGTTTAATTTGATATCGTTTGTAGATATAGTACTCCCTCCGGACACTATTTCTTACCTCATTTCATTCTCACAAATATTGAGATAATGAGACAAAAAGTAACGTCTGAAGGAACCCTTCTCCCTCCTCCCAACAAAAAAACCCTAGCCTCCAAAAAAAAACTTTGGGGGCTACCACCATTAATGGTGGTAAGCCCCCCAATTTTTAATTAATTATATCGCTTTAATATTAGTACTATTAATATTTTAGTTATAATAATAAGTCCTCTCCTTTTGGAGAGTTTCGCCCCCATCAATTGATGGGTTTCGCTCTCTCTTTGAGGAGAGATGTTAAATCTATTATAGTGGAGAGGACGCGGAAGATCATCAGTGCTATAATCGTTCATCACGTGGTATCTCAATTGATGTCAGACCGACGGTCACAATCTATTGGGTTAGATGAAATTGATTCTCGTCAAAACCTTGAAAGATCCAAAGACCCTCTTGTGGAAAGCTGTATCATTAAACAGCGATGTGTTGAAAGAGGATGTGCAGAAGCGGAGATCAAAATCTTAGTGAGAGATCTTTGTTTTAACGAGAATTTATTTTACTCAAATTTTATAGTATTGTATCCGTTCAATTTTGATATAAGTTGTAGATGTCGTATGACTTCTTATTAATGAAATGATCTATTCGCTCAAAAAAAAAAAAAAAAAAAAAAAAGTAACGTCTGAAGGAAGCATCACTTACCCCACATTATTAATGAAATTTATCTTCATCTCAATTTTTTTTATCATTACTCTGTTTAAATATCTTCTGCGTTTCATTGATATTATCAGACCGGACATATAATAAAAGTTTCTTTTCCTTTCCACCCACGAGTCACGACTCACGAATATCTGGGGCAACGAGCTCAGTTAGCAAGCAACTCATTTCCGTGTTCATCAATGGCGACATCCTCAACCACTCTCTCCTCGTCTTCTTTCCACTCCCAACCTCACTACTCTCAGCATCGCCATACGCTCTCTCCATCTCACGTCTCACTGCGCCTCCAACTTCTCCATACCTTTCCCGCTCTTCAGGTTTCTCGAAGAAGCAACCCTATCTACCCTCAGGTAAATCACTCCCTAGTCGAATTGAGGGATCGGAACTCTTCATTTTCGATATTAATCGAATATCGGAATTGTATGTTAGGAAAACGATGAATCCGTGAAGGACGGCCATCGTCGATGGACAAGTTTCGATTTTGACGGTTACTACGGCGACGAGGATGATGATGATGAAGATGAAGAGGAAGAAGAGGAAGATCGCAGCTTAGATTTGTTCGTCAGGTTTGTGGAGAATGTGTTTCGCAAGGTTTCGAAACGCGCTCGTAAGGCTGTTCGTTCAGTTCTTCCTCTTGCTATTTCTACTAAATTGGTGCGTCTTTATTCACATCCTTGTTCGTTTTTTTTTTCCAAATTTATTTGGTCTGATTCCTTGTGTTTCTGTAGAATACTTCATAGGGATCAATGATCGTAGTTTACTACTTCAATATAGCAAAGAATTTGACTTTAACTTATGCGAGGGATTCGAACTTAGAACCTATTGTAGCAAGTCCGATTATAACCATTAAGTGCTTATTTATGTGATTTGTGTTAACCGCCCACTTGTAATCCCCATGAATTAGGATGCCAAAAGGAGAACGAACATGCTCCAAATTTTCTGATCATGGCATCCTATTGTCACATGCAAAGCTGTTCAAGGTGTCATGCAATTGCATCAATCATTCACTGTTTTTTACAACATACTCCGTATCATATTTGTTTAATATCGAGTTATGGATTATTCTTAAGCTTATGTAGTCTTATGAACTGTGTATGTGCTGTTTCCATAGGTGGGATTTTCCGTCAATGGATTGCTAATACTATCATTTTTATGGGTCCTGAAGGCTTTCCTTGAGGTAATGGTTCTGCAACTGTTTGTAATTGATCTGAGATAAGTTACCAAAAGAGGTATTAGTTTGGGCATTAGAAAAAAATGGTGTGCCATAGAAGTATAATTATATCATTAGAGACATGTATGAAGGAGCTAGTACAACTATACTATACGTACTACCATAGGAAGGATCGAAGAATTTTCTATTACGATTAGGGTGGATCAAGACTGAGCTCTTAGTCTTTTTCTTTCTATGACATTTATTGATGCATGATATTTGACGATGATACAATATTGATTGATGAAACGAAGGATAGACTTGAAATGAAGTTAGAGTTTTGGAGGCACATTAGAAATTCGTGGTTTTAGCCTTTTAGGTTGAATAGAAGCAAGACTGAATACTTGGAGTGCGAATTTAGCGTAGATGTAGTAGAGAGGCGGGTGCCATCACTTTTGATGAGAATGTTATACGAGGGTCAAAGTTTTTTCGTTATCTTGTTTTATTCTATAAAAGGATAAAGAGTTAGATGGTGACCTGGCTATAGGATTAAATCGGGATGATTAAAATTGAAGGTCGCAGCGGGGTTACTATGTGATCAAGGCGTGCCTTACAGAAAAGGATAAATTTTACCAGAGAACAATTATAAATGAGGTGATTTGGAAAAAAAGTACGAGTGACTCCTATAGAGGATAGGTTGATGTAGAATCGGTCAAGATAGTTTGGTTATGTGAGACAGAGGCTGATTGTTGCACTGATACAGAGACTTGAAGAATGGAGAGAGCATAAGTTGGTGAGGGGTTGAGGAAGACCTAAACACATTATCCAAGAGTGATTGAAAACGATAAGAAGTTTCTTAGGTTTTGAGAAGATATGACGTTGGATAAAACTACGTGGATGGAGAGAATTCAGGTGGTTGGTGATATTCGAGGACTATTTCTTACTATCTTTTTATTTTCTCTTAACTACTACTCTCTATATTCAAATCCAAAGCGCAATTGTGTTTTTGACACATTTGTCGAGACACATTTTACCCCTTCAGTATCTTTTATTTTCATCAGTAAAAATCATGAAAAAAAAGTTATTCTTATTGTACTCATAAAGATGAATGAAACAAGATCACATTTTCTCTTATAAATTGTCGAGAATATTAAAGTTTCTCTTCTAATTGTGAATAGTGTCCAAAAAATACAAGTGCACTTTGGATTTGAATGGAGTGAGCATTTTTTTCATAACTATTATTACTACTACTATTATTTTATAATTCACTAAACTTTTTTTCTTAAACTTGAAACTTGTAACCCTTTTTAAAAAAGTATTATTAACGTTTTCAGCTTCATTTTGAGTTTGAATTGCCGTTTCATATGATTGTTTTTTTGGAGACAACTTTATTATTTTGAATAATGATTCATGTTAGATGACCCCAAATCCTTTGGGGACAAAGACTCTTGATGTTGTTTGTTTGTTTGTTTGTTTGTTTGTTTGATTGTACGTTTCATTTGTGCTTTCTCATCTACTCTTAGTTGGATTCTCCAGTCTCCTCGACAGGGAGTTTAAACTTCTTTGAAAAGCCATAGCCAAATTTAGTATATTCATTGTATTTAAAGTTATGTGAAGGATGTTGTA
Organism: Agrostemma githago; assembly: GCA_958450325.1. Taxonomy (NCBI): domain Eukaryota; kingdom Viridiplantae; phylum Streptophyta; class Magnoliopsida; order Caryophyllales; family Caryophyllaceae; genus Agrostemma; species Agrostemma githago. The sequence goes on from OY288249.1 coordinate 46,333,697, forward strand.
TTTTGACAAAAAAAAATCTATATGGAGCACTACTTAACACGAACTTAAGTTCTTTCAGCCTACTTCAGTTAACAGAAGTACTGATGGGTTGTATTCTCTATAAGCCATAAGTTGCAGTTAGCTGTACATATGTCGATGTGAGTTTAAGTCTTCAGATTGTCTTTTTTGTTACATATTTGTTTTGCTCTTGGAGAGGAAAATGAGTATTTAGATACTTTCAAGATCTTGTGTATGAGTGAATAAGTCTAGTTTCTTAGGGGCGTGCATTGCACCATAGAGTCCTAACATAAGGTCATGGGCTTGCTAGTTGCTACTAGTGGGTTTATCACAATGTGAGTTAATTTTTTATTATAAAATGTTATGCCCAATCCATTTGTTAGTTTACTGTAATCAAGCCACTATTTCATAGAATTTATTAAGTTTATTCTCACAAGTTCGATACATAGCTTCACCTCTCTTGTGGGTAATTTTTGCTCAAGGATAATATTGAGATCTGAATTTGAAGTAGATTCTTTTAGTTATAATTCCAACATGCTAATACTGAATGATTCGAAGGGTTTTGGACCATCTAGATTTGTGAACCGGAGACTCATTGTTTTTATCAGATTTTCATTGATTCTGTGTTCTGAGAGTTTTACCTGTTGCACGCAGGTTATCTGTACTCTTGGAACTGTCGTGTTTGTTAGCATTTTGCTCATTCGTGGGGTGTGGTCTGGAATTTTGTACTTGCAAGATGGCCGTGGCCGTCATATGAATGGAATTGATGATGATCAACATGAATGGACTAGAACACAACCTGCAAATTGAGGCTTTGACAGACAGGGGCCCAGGGCACATGTACTCTTCAACATACTACTATGGATTGAGTGTTGATTGAAGTATGCAACCTTCAGATTTACAGTCATTTAAAAGTGCTGATTGTGGCACATATACACAATTGTTTGAGTCGAAACTTATGATTGAAGAGGCCGTTTTCCTCATCCGACTCTTGCAACAACAATATTGGTCAAACCTAACAGGGAAGTTACAGTCACCACGATGTAATGAAAATGTTTCGTCCCGACAGTTTTAAATTAGATAAAGAAGAGTCAAGGACAGCCAAGATCCAACAGGGATTGAGAGACTATACTGCATTGCGATTCCATTGTGTTAGCTTAGAGCTCAAGGGTCAAGAACTGTAGGCTCCCAGTGAACCTTGTAAAGAGTGTAATAATGACACGATTGACACCCCTTGATAATAGATGTACAGAAGTGGGCAATTTTAGATGCTCTTAACCTGGTCATTTTTTTTCATTGGAAAAGTTTCATGTCTAGCTAAGTAGCTAGAATGACTATTTTCAAAGATTAGGTCATCCGTTATCTAGAGATTCTAGTAGGGAGTAAGTGTACGTATTGGGAAATCAAAATTAGAAATAACAATACCCAATTTCGTCCACATTTAGTGGCCTCTACTAATCAATATTCAATGCTTGCGTGCAATACCGATTTAGATGGTGAAAAAGAAATTAACAACGTGGTGTTTGTCTAAGATTGATGTGGTTTGTAGAAATTACCTCTAGTCAGGGGAAGCGGAGTATGGTAAAATACCTCTTGTTGCTTGGAAGAGATGCTACACATCTAAGAAGAATGGTGGCTTGGTTAACAGCTATCTATCGAATATTGCCATGATAGGCAAATATACAATGGTTGCTTGCTACAAAACAAGACCACCTTTGGATCAAATGGGTCAGTTAGATTTATTTAAAGCAACAAGACTGGTTCAATTATAAACCTTCTCCAAATTCAAGGTGGACTTGGAGGCAGATATGTAAAGTTGGAGATAAATTCAAGGATGGGTATGTAGGTAATACCTGGTATAATGGAGAGTATAATGTCAAGCAAGTAAGGCTACAACTGGTTGCAGGAAATAATTTGACTGTAAGGTGTGACGCTTATGTGTGAATCCCCAGGCATACTTTGGTAAATTGGCTGGTGATGCATCAACGTTTACTTACCAGGGACAAACTGATCCAATTTGGAGTTATCAGTGATGGGCTGTGTTTGCTTTGTGGTGATCAGCAGGAAACAAATACTCTATGCACCTGTTCTTCTCTTGTATTTACTCGCAGAAATGCTTGGATGGTCTTCCGATGTGGCTTCAAATTCCATCCTATCCAGTATCCAGAGGAGGAGCATATCAGGAGTCATGAATTGGTGTTCAAGCAGGAGTTGCAGGGGTGGTCTCTCACATTTGGACTAGCTAGCTAGTAGGAATACAAGTCGATTGGATGGATATGTTAGGAGTCCTGAACGAGTGATCCAACTGATCAAGGATGAGCTCAGGACTTGAAATAGTGATAATATTAAGCACTTACCTACTAATCGGAATGTTTGGATTAACAAGTACTACAAGTGAAGTGCTTCAAAATAGTAATCCAACTGGAGTATTATAAGTGAAGTGCTTGGAGATATTATTGAACAAATGGTACATGTATGGTGCAATTGCTTCCAGTGTTGATATAAAATTTACATTTCACCCCAAAATAATTATTATCAAGTCAGTTTGTTACGTACTCCCTCCGTTCAAGTTGAACCTATCCATATCCTTTATGCACAAATTTTAAGAAAGTGTTTGTCTATCATTAAATACAAATAAGTATTTGTTTAATATTAAATGTAGGCTGGATGAAAGCATTTATGTAAATATGTAAGGTTTAAGGCTTTTGTTTAATATTAAAACAATTACTAAATTGGAAATGGGTAGGTTAGACTTGAACGGCCGAAAAAAAGAATATGGGTAGGTTCCACTTGAACAATTGAACGGAGGGAGTATAAACAAAGAATAAGTCAAGCAAGGTTGTGTTTAGATTGATCGCATACTATGTATGAATAACACATAAACAAGTATGAACATCGACGGTTGCACATTGAAGTGACAACATGAATACTCTCTCCATTCACTATCTTTTGCCCCGTTTTATTAAAATACTTCTCACAAATAATAATGAAATGGGACAAAAGATTATGAACGGAGGAAATATTATTTAGTTTGAGTAAATTATAAAAATTTGTATTGATGATAATTATACAGCTTGCTAATTTTTTTACGGAGTTACTCTTCGTAGTACACATTTTACTCGACGCAGTACTTTTTACCCATATTTTTTCATTGCATGCCCTTATCAAAAAAACAAACCTAATTTCATTATTCTCCCACCCTTTCTACCCTAACCCTAAAAACCATTTTTTTTTTCAATCAGGTATCAATCCATTAATTATCATTAATTATTGAAATTGGGGTTTTTTGTTTCAAAGTTAAAAATAATTATTTTTTTTGTTTATTGTTATATATCACTAATTATGATTATTGTTTTTTGTTTATCATTAATTATTGAAAGATTTTGATTGAAGAACATGTATCAATCATTAGTTATCATTAATTATTGAAATTAGGGTTTTTTGTTTCAAAGTTCAGAGTAATCGATTTTTTTTATTGTTATATATAATTAATTACGCTTTTTGTTTTTTGTTTATCCCTAATTATTGAAATTAGGGTTTTTTGTTTCAAAGTTCAGAATAATCGATTTTTTTTATTGTTATATATAATTAATTACGATTTTTGTTTTTTGTTTATCCCTAATTATTGAAATTAGGGTTTTTGGTTTCAATTATCAATTTTCAACCATTAATTACCTTACGTACGACGTGTTCCTCTTTTTACGGAGTCTTTTTTATTTTGGTTTGGATGTCATGACTTTAAACATAAATTTAAAGTTGTGGCTGAATACAAATAAACTTTTCTAGCAAACACTATACTTTCAATTTTTTTGGTTTAGAAACTCAATTTTTGGATTTAATACTTTAATATTGGGTATTAAGTTGGAAGTATGCAATCGAATAGTGTAGTACAGGTATGAACTGGTATATACTGCGTTAAAGTTGAAAAAAAATTTACTTTATCAAAATTGAAAAAAAATATGTGTATTCCGTGATAAAAGAAACGTACTGCGTTGATAAATTTTACAAAAAAATACTTTATTCAAAGATTAAAGTAAATGTACTTCATGAAATTTTAAAATAATATAAATGTACTGCAAAAAAATGTATTGTGTAAAAGTAAAAAAAATAAATGTACTGCGTAAAAGTAAAAAATAATGCACTGCGTTGAGTAAGGTAGATATGGAGAAGAGAGAAAAGTAAAAAATAATGTACTGCGTTGAGTAAGGTAGATATGGAGAAGAGAGAAAGAAAAGAGAGAAAAAACAAAAGGATGAATTTGAGGAAGGGGGAAATGAGAGGGGCAAAATCGGAAAAACGGTACTGCGTCGAGTAAAATGCGTACTGCGAAGAACAACACCCTTTTTTACCTATATCATACTCCCTCCGATTACCTGTGTTCTTCCCCTTTCTTTTTGGGGAAGAAAATAAGGAGGGAGTAATTATATTAATAGAATATGAAGGGTGGAATGAAAAAGTAAGAGAGATAAATATTATATTAATTAAATGAGAAAAAGTAGAATGAAAAAGTAAGAGAGAAGAATATTATATTAATTAAATAAGAAAAAGTGTGGTGGAAAAGTAGGAGAGAGGAATATTATATTAATTAATGAAATGATAAAACTTTCCTTAAATGGAAAGAGGGAAGAAAATCAAACTCAGCCCAAAAAGAAAATAGGGAAGAACACAGGTAATCGGAGGGAGTATTATTTACTTATACAAATCATACGGAGTAATAAATTAGATAAATTACTCTATAAATAGTATCTCGGTCATATGATTATATCTTTACATATTAAAAAAAAAATTCCACCAACAATTCACCCCTTATGAACAGTATTTATCTTATGAACAGTATTTATTCTTATGAACAGTGTTTGGCTTATGAACAGTGCTACTCTACCCAATCTCTTTCCCTTCCTACTTTTCAGATATACATCCCTCCCTGTTTTCCAATATTTCCCCTCCCTCTCTTTGTCCTTCCATTTCATCCCACTTAAGCCACCATTAATCGAATCCAGGTGGTTCGACCACCATAGACCCTCATCCACTTAAAAATCAATCAAAACAAAATTCACTTGAAAAGGGGATGAATTAGGGTTAAGAAATACAAACACAAAGCCCAATCTCAGTTGGATTAGGGTTAAGAGAGATAAAATTGGGTTTAACTTACTTAGATTAAACAATTAGAGCCGTCGAATGTGTTGTAGATTGTGGAGATGGATGGATCTAATCGATTATGGTATGTTTGTCGATATCTGATTTCGGTTTCATTTAAGCTTAGGTTCTATTTTTTGCAGTGTTTTTTGCCCTTTTCGGATGATCGCTGTTCGGTATTTGCTTTTATTGTCGGATATTTTTGGGGTTTGAAGCTAACCCAGATCAGGTACGGATGAACTGTTTCATGGATCACGCCACTGAACTCCGAACCAGGTAACACTGGTTCTACAGTGCTACAGTTCCATGTTTTCGGGTTGCATTAGTAAAAGAAATCTTAACCTGAGGCAAACTCTAACTAACCCTTTTGCAAAGAACAAAATCAACATTATTCATTATGATTATGATGATGATGTTTTATCACTGTTTACCTGCAAATGGGTTTACTGTAACCTCCAATGGCTTCAAACAAACAGTTTTCAGTTGAACTGTGGCAAAAACTACTAAAACCAATTCATAAACCATACCAAAACGAAAAGAGGATTGTGCAATGTGTTCACTCGTTGAGTTATTTTGCGATCATTGTTGAGGTTATAAGAGGTATTCTATAATCGAGCAAAGTTCGTCATATCAGTAAAGTACTCTAGAAAAACAAGATATGCAGGATGTCTCCTTTTTTACTCTTTTTTTCCACTTTTTCCAAAGTATTCATAATTATTTCTGTTGTTATAATGCAGAATGGTTTATAATGCAGCACTGTTTCTACTGTAATGATTATGGCATTGTTTTGAAAGACGACAGTAGCAAGCTAAGGGGTATGAAGTAATGCTCGACTTATTTTCTATCCAACTGAAGGTTCAAGCTGAATCGAGAGGTGATTTTTCACTCTTCAGGGTTCGTTTGGGAGAATGGTAATTATCAAGGGAGTAAAGTAATAGAAAAGCAGCTGCTTTTGTTAATACCATATTCTCGTGTATAAGCGAAAACAACATATTCTCGATACAGACTGCACTGATCAATAGTACCATATTCTCGTATTAGCTTGTCCATCCGTGTTTAATGCTCGATATCAGGACATGGGTAATTCACCCTACACACCTCTTGTAAGCCAAAAACACGGGTTGGGTACTTACAAAGTTCTAATAGTCTGAATAGCATTCATTATACAGCAGATTTAGAAAGGCAACTGAATTACATCATTGGCCCTTATACTCATGTGTCTTCTGCAAATCCATGCAACTTGACCGTTGTCTCTGTACTTGAATCTCCACAGACCAAATTTTTCGGCAATATCTCTTCCAGTAGAGCAGTTCCTATCCCTCAAGAAATCCAGAAGCCATTGTTGTGCAGCGCCCTGGTCCTGCTGGATGTTCCGGGACCTGTTTCTTGCTGTAGAGGCTCCCACCGCCATTGCACCAAACGCCCCTACAGTTGCTGCCCCAGCTGCACCTGTCATAAGTGAAGAGTCTAACAAATGCGCCGCTCAGATCAGGTTTCATCGATCCCATTCCTGTTACTAAATGGACACCTATTTTCATGGCAAATGTTATCAGCGTCATGAACTTTGTCATGTAGGGTGCTAAGCATTTGACAGCCACATTATCTACCTGCATCATCGCGTATTCCGAGATATAAATTAGTTTCTTTCATATTTGGGCGATCAGTAAAGAATTGATACTAAATAATACTTCCTCTAACCTGCATTATTTCACAACCCATTTGATCTTCAACGACGTGCATCTCCCTTCTGTACTCGCATAACATATGCAGTCGAAGTGCGGTCATTCCTGTTATAATATTGGTTACCAGTCGACTAGAGTAGTTTTCTGTTCTGACAAAGAAGAACATGTTTGGTACTTTCCTTTCATCAACTTGGACATTGTAGTTTACCAAATGGTTGACTTTTCGATGAAGTTCTATCAAGAGCCTGTGCTCATAGTATCGTAGCCCTTGGATCTCTTGCTTAACATCTCTTATTTCTTGCTCAATGATTTTCAGCCTCTTTAGGACCTGCTCCACACCCTTGGCGATCCCACCGAATGAAGCTTCTACTCTGGGATCAATTTCTTCACGGGTTGATCCATTTTGGTTTGGATCATCTTCGGTTGGAACTTGAAGCTCACTGGCAAGGTTATACAGGTCGTTATATCTCCGTTCAAGTACATCTTTGAAATCATCATCTGAAAGAAGTTTATCTGAATTCAGTTTCATTTCTTTTGTTGCTTTTTTTTGTTATCTGAAAGTTTTAACTTCGATTTCTTTTGTTTTTGTTACTAATGTTGCTTTTTTACTTTTTCATTTCAGGTAAAGTGATCGATTCAAGTAAATTGATCGATTCAGGTAAATTTTGATGTAAATTTATTTGCATGTAGCCTTGTTTCGTTTGATTTTGTGATTGTGATTCATAGTTGATTATGTGCTAAGATATGAGTTTTGTTTATTTTACGTGAATTTCACTTGGGTTTTTGCAGTTTGTTTAATCTGTTTCAAGTAGATTGATCCTCGATCTAGGTAAATTAGATCTTCTTTTTCTAACTTAGTTGTTGTTTATGACCAGAATTTGATCTGGGTTTTTTTTTGCTTTCTCTCGTTTTGATGTTGCTGTTTTGCCCTTTCGTTACAGGTTTCCATGATCGATTGAAGTAACTTCATCGATTCAGGTGAGCTTTAGTGTGAGCTTTTTCCGTCGGCCCTTGTTTCATCTGATTCAACCTTTTCTCTCTCCTGATTTTGTTGATGATTTAGTGCCATTATATGCTGTGGGTCTTCTTCGTTGTCCTTTTCCTTAGTTCTCACTTTCCTTTGATTTGCATTTTCTTTGCCTTTCTTTTCGGGTGACCTTCACCGATTCTGGTAAGCTTTAACACGATTTCGTTTTCTTCACGTCTACACTTGGTGCATATGAACTCGGTTTAACTGATGGATTTTAGTTGTCTGATTTATTGCTTGCTTGCTTTTAATCTTCAGTTTTTAGACAGAAATTGAATTGATATTAACTGTTTTTAGATTTCTTTTTCGGTTCCGGTTCGTATGGTCGTTCTCATGTGCTTTTCGGGTGTGGGTCTTCTTCGTATAATGAACCGATCAATGAGATGATGAAGCCTTCTTTTAGATAATATGATCTTAATTTGGTTCAAGAACTGCCTCCTTGATGATGCAATTAACGGGCATTGATCGAATCGAGTTATACTGACAAACTGAATTTTGTATAGACTCATGTTGAACAACTTAAGAAGACCCATTTGTGGAATTTGATGAATGATGTTGAAATATGCAAGTCCATGATGCTGTATGCTTCTCTATCTCATGTTTCCGATCAAAGTTTGGATTTTTTTTCCTTTTATATTGAATGAATTGTTGTGGTAAATTTTGTGAAGTGAATTCGATGGTTTATTGTTGGATTACTCCCGGTAGTGCGCGACTTCTAAGACCTTGAATAAGCTCTTTAAGCTTGCAGAGGTGAAATTAGTGTTGCGTTTGTTTCTTTTGAAGTGATTTTCTCTGTGTGAATTTGTCTAATTTAGCGGATCGTATATTGGGGGTACTCTTGCTTTATAGGTTGCCCATTTGAAGGAAAAAATCAGCCGAATGTTCAATGGAGAACGTGTATGTTGAATGGTTTTTCTCTCTCTTTTTGAATGTTTTCTTTGTGTGTTATGCTTAGGAAAATAGCTCCAGCTTAGTTATTCATGTGTTACCGTATTCATTAGTTTATTTGTCATAATCTATTCTTCTGGTTGAATTTGGTGCCTATCCCAGATCAATACAACCGAGAATAGGTCTGTACTTCATGTTGCTCTCCGCGCACCAAGAGACGCAGTTATAAATAGCGATGGGAAAAATGTGGTCCCTGATGTGTGGAAAGTTTTGGATAGAATACAAGTACTTTCAGACAAAATATGAAGTGGTTCTTGGGTAACTATTCTATTTTTAATTTAGTATTCGTGTATGTTGGTGCCTTGTTTGCCGATTATATCTACTAAGAGATATTGGTCAGGTCGGAGTTACAGGGAAAGCACTGAAAGATGTAGTCGCTGTTGGTATTGGTGGAAGTTTCTTAGGGGCCCTCTTTGTTCACACAACACTTCAAACAGGTTGGTACATAAAATCTTCTATGTTCAAATCATGTTTTTTAGTTAAGTTTTACTGGTGAATGGTGTTTTCTATTTCGGTTTACGATAAGCTTAGATCCGGAGGCAGCAAAGTGTGCAAAAGGACGTCAGTTGCGCTTGTAAGTTTGTGCGAAATTTAAACTTGCTTTATTCTCACCAACCAGCTCGTTTGTTGTTTTAACATTTTTGTCGAGGGTAATTTTATTCTTGGTAATATTTCTTAATTTAAATTGTTACCTTCACGTTGCATTAACTGTAGTGAAAGCATCACTGTATGTAACCCTCCCAAACAGTGTTTGGGAAGATCCTGACGTACACACCATCACCAGTCTTTTGGAACAGTAACACGAGGTGTTGCAACCAACTTTCCTCCTCAGATACGTATATGGGATGGTGATCGTTTGTACTGGAGAAGTGAGCCTCAGAATGCTACTATATTCATAGGACCGAATTCTGCAGTGTTAAGTTTAGTAACGGATTTTGCAGGAAAAGTAACTTACTTCTTTTCGTGGGCAAACCAATCACAACTGGCACACTTTGTTGTGACCTACGACGGACGTGCAGTCGAGAGAACATGTGACAATGTTGCAAAGAAATGGGAAAGCAGATGGGATTCGAGGTCTGTCTGTGATGTTTACAGCAAGTGCGGACCTTTTACGAGTTGTAATGCAACAGGCTCACCTGTATGTGGCTTTTTGCCAGGGTTTGTGCCGAAGAATGTTAAAGAATGGGGTACAGGAAATTGGACTGGTGGGTGTGTTAGGAGAATCCCGCTGCAGTGTAGGAGGAGATGGGTTTTGGAACATGGCGCAGGCGAAAGCACCTGATAATGCAGTTTGGTTATCAGGAAAAACAGTGGATGAATGCATCAGTGAATGCCTGAGAAAATGCTCATGTGTAGCTTATGCTTATGACCCAACTTTTGGATGTATGATATGGAACAGCTCGCTGATTGATATCGTGGATCTTCCTCCTAATCATGGAGTCGTTGTTTCTGTTCGCTTGGCTTATTCAGAACTACGTGATTTATCTGATTAGTATTTTAATAATTTTGAAAACTTATCGTTGATCAAGGGGTAAGGTTTCGACTCTAAATTAACGGGATTCTTTCTATTTTTTTTCTCTGAATATCGAGTCTCTTTCCTTGTACGCTTTCTCTTTCGACCTGTTGCTATGTTATTCTTACTGACACGATTAAAACCGTGAAGTTACCGCTTCACGTAAATATGGCTGCAGAAGGAAAATTATACTCACAGCAGCCATTCCCACTGGAACGGCCATATTCTGTGTCTGTATTTGGTTTTTTCGAAAATATGGTAATGACCGTGATCTGCTAATCCATTATATTATTTTCATAATTTTTGTCTAATCAATTCTGAAAAGATATCTGTTGCTGTAACGAGCCAAGACAACTGAAATACATGAATAAAGACGACAGCGAAGAAATCGATGCAGGAGACTTACCTATGTTTCAGCTGAAACAGCTGATAACTGCAACAAACAACTTCCAGGATGCTGACAAGCTCGGCCGAGGCGCTTTTGGTACAGTTTATAAGGTAAAATGAATGCTTACTGTCACCTGTAAGTCTGTAACTGTAAATTGTACAAGTCTACAGCACAATGCTGAACTGCTGATGTGATTCTATTTTTATCAAGGGTAAATTGGAAGACGGGCAGGACTATTGTTGAGTGGAGGGAGTAACTATTTGGAAGTTGGAACTCGTGTTTTATGTGGTACTCCATATTATGATCTGGTGAAATGTACGTTATTGAACATCAATATCCATTCGCTGACAATGGTGCACGTCTCGGGAATTACAAAGGCCAGAACGGTGCTGTTTGGACCTGCTCTATTTCCCGTATTACTCTTTCTTCCTCATCCTTCTTAATTTATTCACCGATTTTGTTTCTGTTTTGTGTGTACTTGATTAAAAAGATTGTATTTTTAGAATTTAAGCTTTGTTTTGAGATTTTTTGGGTGTATTTGTAGAAATTTTCCCTTTTGGTGCATGTGTATGGTGAAAATTGGTGTAAGATTGAATTTTGTAGGTGGATTATGGTTTACCGTCGTTTTTTTTATTTGCGAGATTGGGTGTTACTGATTTGAGCAATACTATTGAGAGTGTCTTTAGGTTTTTTCCGAAACAGAGTGTTAGATTTCTGTGAGAATTTTGGGAAAGATTTAAACTTTGGATGAATTTTGAATGTTTGATATACAAGTTAATACCTAGCTTAATCATGGACATGGAGGTGTTATACGGTGAAATTGTGCATACTGATACTCAATTTTCATTACTTCTCAAATACAATATGGATTCTCGTAAAAATTTGGGGAAAACTTGAAGCTTTGGATGGATTTTGAAGGTTTGATAAACCATTGATTTGGAGTGAATATATTAGCTTTCTAATCGAGTAATCGTATACGATTCTGGAGGTTTGGTGATTTTGAAGGTCTGGTATTAATCGTCTTTGATTTGAAATTATTTGTGTATATTGACGCTCAATTTTTGTTGCTTCTTAAATATTTTTCTTTGCTCCAGTTGATATCGAATTGAAGGTAGGGATATGTTAATTAGTTTCTTTTGTCAGGTTGTTTATTAACGAGGAATTCACTTGATTCTGTCAGGGGATTCGTTTCGTCTTCTTACTGCAAGCGCTGATTAGACAGAGAAGCCGTGGAATGCCCAAACCGGAAATCTATTGTATACTTTCAATTTTGATGCTCCAGCTAGGTCTGTGGACTTCTCCGTTGGTGATAGACGTGCTGTTATTACCACTGAACCTTTTATGACCAAGACCTCGTCGATTCATGTGAAAGAAATTGCAGACGATGTTGCAGACCATAAATCTTAACTTAAGCAACTCGCTGTCACTTTTAGATTATGATGATAGAGGGTTTAGCTTTCTTTTTTTACTGTTTTTATACATAACCCGTCAGTCCTTATTCGAAACTATATCTGTCTTCACGTTTAATATCCAGCGATATGACGTGCTATCTAATTTGCAAAGACCGAGGACTCTTCTCTTGTTATTAAGGGTCCAACTGGACGGATTAATAGAGTTGTTTGGGGACCTCTAAACACGTTTATTATCAGCGCAGGTGAAGACGCCGTCATTCGCATGTGGGTTCTACGGTAAGTACGTGTGATCTTATGTATTTTGCCAAAATTTTAAGATTGGTGAATAAGTTATACTTCGTATGCTGAAGTGATTTCCCCCTCAACATTTCCTTCTTACTGTTGTGCTGAAGTGATTTCAGGTGCTTCTATTAGTTCATTGAATGTGTTTCTTTCATGTTGTACGTCGTTTTTACCGTGGTGCTTATCACGCATTTGCAGCCTGGTACTTTCAGAAAGTTCAATAAAGCTTGTACATTTCCCACAGAATTTGGATATGACACCTTTTATGAGTCGATCAAGCGATGGACGCTCTCAGTACATACTTTATGAAGTGGTGCTTACGACACCTTTTATGAGTCCATCAAGTTAACCTTTTTGGTTTAAGGTTTTCGTGCTATCAATTTATTTGAGTTGTGTTTACTAAGCTGAAAGTTGTCATCTCTTTATTGGGTATCTTTTATATCTTTTATATCAATTGATGGTGATGACGTTCTGTGTTTGTGGGTTCGTTTTTGTTGGTTGGGCATTTGAGACAAGGGGCATTTGAGGGGTTCCTGATTTTCCAGATGTCATTGATCGTTTTATGATGGACTGCTTAACTGAAATTGCATTTGGTGATTCTTAGGATAGATCTACTGATGTATCATTCCTTCCTCATCTTGCCATTTTTTGTTCATGTACTGTTCGTTGCTTTATTTTCTAAATTGTTTGCAATCGGACCCGACTTCTTGGCTTATTGCATGATCGGGTAATATTATGTAAAATTGTAGAAATGACAATTCAAAAGGGTGTTTTCTTTAGAAGAAATAATTTACGGATATTATTTCTTCTAGGTTTATTATCCTAATTTGTGATAGGTGATCATATTGATAAGTACGTTTGCTAATTTTGTATTATTTCCGCTTTAAGATTTTGGCTTATGTAATATGATTGTGTTCGGGGTTGTAGGAGGAAAAGGTTGGAGGAGATGAAGCAAGCTGGGTGCAAAAATGGGTGGAGGAACGAGGAAGAGGGTCATGCTGTTCGGCAATGCTTGGAATCAATAATCGTTCATCATCTTCTGCTATAGCTAAGGCAAGCTCGAACTTCGGACGTTTTATGCATTCTTTTTAGAGTTCGAATCAGGTAAACTATACGAGCTTACTGTTGGTAACAAATAAAAAGAGACGAATTGATCAGTTTACAAGTCCATTGTAAGAAGATTATTCTATTCTATTGTGGTTGCGGTTGATCTTTATCAAACACATAGTTTTTCAGTGTGAGTGAGGGCTTGGCAAACTTAGCAGAAGTCTTTCAGTTAAACTGAACACAATCACAAAATTGATTATTGGCAAAAGTAATGGCATATTTGAACCTTTATGATGATCTTTGGCCTATTGCATAAATAATCAGGAGTCCTAAATATAAATATGCTTGTCAAAAGTAAATGTGAAATTGAAAGCTTTTTTTGGGTGTTCTTGTCGTAAAAATGGTCTTTATGATATTAGGTGCTTAGGTTGACGTCTTAGTCTTGGGTTCTTGGAAGAACGACAAGAGTATTGAAGATTAGACAGTTAAAAGGTTACGAAATATAACGTACTTACGAGTAGTATTCTGTGTAAATAGCTACGACGTTGTTTGATTACTCTGTGTAAATCCTTTCATTATGCAAGCAAAGCTACTGCACTTTTGTGTTTCGAGATCAGTTATGACCTTGGAACATTCATGGTATAGTACCAGTCAAATTTCACTTCTCTCCTGAACAAGCTAGAGGATGAAGATGATCCGAAAGCTTGGAAATGGAAGAGACAAGGAAACGGGAAATGCTCCTGGTATGATAGTTTTTTTTCTGGTATTTGTCTGGGTGTGTCGTATTTTACGTGAATTCAATGTTTCGTACTGCTGTAAATTGAATATTCCAATTCCGACATCAGATTCATTAATGTTTTTGCCACACATTATTGTTTCATCTTGGTATTGTACTCAAGTATTTCGGCCTATCAATCCATTCTTTATATCAAGTTTCCATTTTGGTCGGATTGACTAATCATGACCGTGGCGAACTAGGTTAATTAAGTTGATTATAGTTTACATAAAGTTAATTTCAATGAATAATCGCGGGTTACCTGCATGATGAAAATGTAGGATGATTGGTTTTGAATTTGTTGGTTTTTTGATGAACTGGGATTGGTTTAATAGTTCTTTCGTGATGTACTGTATAATTGATTATTGGGTAGTGGCATGGACGCCGAAGGATCTTCAGGGAAGTAATAGCATTGTCGGTAATGAGGAGGTCACCATAAGTGGGTTTCTTCGTGGAGTATTGAACTGGGTTTCCGCATGGTGAAATGGATCGATGCTATACATGACCAAAAGATGGAAACAGAGCTCTCAAGTGAAATGGAGAGTTCAAGGACTGATTCTGCAGGCGAGGAATCTTCAGATTAAGCGTTAGTTAATTGACAAATATGGAAAGTGAAAACATTAAGTATAATGTTTGAGACTATTAATTAATGGTTGGTTGATTTGTGTTTCTTGTATATGGAGTATATATGTTGAAGGAATCTGTGTATTTATTATGATTATTTTTCTAAAAGAAGAAATTTGATTTTTTTTGGAAGTGATTCTCCGGCTACATCTCAAATCTCGGCCTTTTGAACAAAGTCGGTGTGCAATACTGCAATACCCCATATAAGCTTTGTTCAGCCTTATAAAAAAATGTTAGAAACTGTTAATTCAACAAAAGGAATTGACTTTATCGTCTTTTGGATCAATATTTTTCTGAATTAAATTGATCTTGACTTGTTTCTTTGTTCTGATCTCTGTGCCTTCCACCTTCCACTCTTCGTTTCCTCCGTTATCACCACCACCACTATGTCAACCACCACCAAGACACTCATACTTTCACCACAACCACAGCCACCCCAACCTATGTGATATTACAACAGCCGCTCTAACTCATTGACATCCAAGTCCAGATTCGGGCCCACCCTCCCTCCATTGACCTCTCTCTTCCCTCATTTTCTTCGCCACCCCTCATTTTTATTTATGATATATCTGTTCATTTTAGTAATATGTGTCTTTTAAATATCGGTGGCATCTTCTCTTCTTTGAGTCTTTGCTTGTGATTTTTCTTGGTTTATCCTGCTATTATTTTGGGATTAGGTTCTTCTCATGCTCTTGAATGGAAGTGCGTGTCCGTCATTTGTCTCTTGACTAAACCTATTTTTGGAGTCAAGTTTTTAAAGAAGTCATACGTTAGTTCTTAGTTTCTTGCTATTTATGAATTATTAATATCACTACATTGTTACCACAAAAGTTTGACACGGTATTGATTCTATTACAGGTGGATCTACTACTCTTCTTTTGTTTAGAAATGGGGTTTTCTTAGGTTATACTCGTTGGTCATGATGATGGCAGCTCACTTGCTTTAAGGGCAGCAGAGAAAGTGCGATCTTCTGGAACCGCTGCAAACGTGAGTATATCCACTTGTTGTTTATAGTATTTTATTTACATGGTTTGAGTTCTGTTGCTTATCCGAGTTTTTTTTGAATATTGGAAGGGTGTCAATGTGTGATCAACATTATTTATTAAAGAGCATACACCTGATGTCTTTCACTCTACCCGCTTCAGTCCGTCACTCATCTTCTTTTGTCCGCTCCAGTCCGTCACTCATCTTTTGTCCAGTAATTAACTTATAATCTAAACATACAAATTATCACATTGTTAATTCCTTGGTAAACAACTTGGGAACCTTGTTTGTTGCTGGGAGACTCTAAAATTTAAGAGCGTGGTTGGCGGTAAGGTAACATTTGGACACGAGGAATTGATTATATTTTCATGAATTCAATAATAGAATTTATAATGCTTCAATTTAGTTTCAAATCGAAATTCATAAGACTGTTTGATGAGCATGTGGAAATCAATCCCTAAGTGGGATTGAGCAAGGCGGGTTCGTGTTATCCTTACCCTATGTCGAGCTATTTGACATGTCTACTATAAGAGATTGAATGGCGATGAAAAAAAATGACTATGATGGACACAGAATTTAAGAGCCCAAATTTTGACTAGGCCGAAATTGAAAAAAGATTGAGCCCAATTTCGATTCCAAGTTCTCAGATTTCCTAAACGTTTGATATACTTAATTGATGACGATGATATGTACAAAGTTGCAGTCCATTGTACTTGCAGCCACAAACACGAACGTGAAAGAACGTGTGAAAAGGGGAGATTTGTTGGATTATACTCAAGCGGACCAGTTTGTTATACTTGCAGAACCTAAAGCAGAAAGATTTGTCGCATGAGCCGATACTTTTGTTTTGGT
The DNA here is from genome assembly GCA_958450325.1 of Agrostemma githago. Taxonomy (NCBI): domain Eukaryota; kingdom Viridiplantae; phylum Streptophyta; class Magnoliopsida; order Caryophyllales; family Caryophyllaceae; genus Agrostemma; species Agrostemma githago. Next base: position 46,350,364 of record OY288249.1, read on the forward strand.
TTGACGAAGAGAAGTACCGATTGGTTAGTTTTATAAGGAGATGGAAATTGTGTAGGAACTACTATATGAGAGGGTGTATTTATTTTTAAGTGTATGAGTTCTAAATTTCACTATATTTTGCAATGAGAAGATCATTGTTTGTGTATATGTTTGAATTTGGTTTGCATTTGATAGCAAGTAAACCAATGTTAAAAGCACAAAAAACTATGGAGGGACGGCATTTAAATAACGTATTGAAAAACTATTTTTGTTGTGCGTCTTTATGTAAGTTGAAGATGGTAGGATGGTGCACTGCTTTTGTCGGAGTAACATTAAGGTCATATTTTCGCATCTTTGGCATGCTATATGATTGGCTTGACTCTTGTTATGGAATACTTTGTAAGCTTGTGCTCTTAATAATCACTCATATACTCCCTCTCAGTCAAGTGATTTTAAATTTCACTAACGAATTCTACTCCCATATTTTGATAAATGACCTCATTTATTAAATTAAATGTTGTCTACATCAACGACTCATTGTCTTGTAGACTTACCTTAAAACCTAAGATGAACAACATTAAACTTAGACTCGGTTTGGTAAATGACATGTAGCATATTGAAACAATTTATTCAATGTATACATGAAAATAATTCGAGTGTCCTATAATAATTAACTAACATTTTTTTCTTAATTCTACTTACTCTGTATTTAATTTGATAAGCAAACATGTTACTACAATATGCTAGCTTCATTAGAATGAGCACTACTGATCGTCGTCAACAACTTTACTTAACACCGTCATTGAACTAGATGACAAAAAAAGAAGAGACATTAGGGGAAGAAGGATACAAAGGAGCGAGACAAAAGAACGTAATGGGTAAGATGAGTGAAAGGTATGAACCTTTGATGAACTACATGACAAAAGATAATCATATGCAAGGATAAATCTTGAATGATGAGGAGGAGCATTAAAAGACGCAAAGTAAAGGGAGTGGGGAAGAGTTAAGAGGAAGGAGAAAGTGAATGATGAAGAAACTAATCCTAATAAACGGGAAATGATGAACAAGAAAAGGAGGAACGAGACAAGGGTTCAGGGATCAAGTAGTGAAGAATCGAAGGGTTTAGGAGTTAAAGAGACAACACACTCGCTGGACTAGATGACAAGAGAGAATCATATTACTTATATGAGGAGCGGGGGTGGGAGAGGAGGGAGGAAGAGGGGAAAGGGAAGGAGAATAGAATATGAAGGTGGTAGACAAAGAGGATAACTAATCTCAGTAGAAGACAATGGTGACCGGAAGAGGAGGAACATTGGGAGAAGGAGAAGGATTGAGGGAGGATGCTAAGGGTAAAAGAAATGAAGAAACAAAATCCTTACTAAACTAAATGACAAAAGCAATCATGTGTGACTTGGTATCTCTCTTAGTTCCTTTAGTTCTCTGCTCGGTAATAACAGTAGTCATAACATTCATATCACTTATCAAAAGAATTGATAGGAACTTAATGACCGACTTCTCACTTTCTTAGCTTGGATTCTTGAAAATCAGTCGCCTTTCTGTTTTATGTCATTAGTGAAGTTAGTAAAATTGTGATGTTAGTTCTGATTACTCCACACAAAAGAACATTATAGGAAGATGGGGAGAGAAGGAGGGAGAGTACGAGATCAGAGGAAGATGAACTTGAATAAGAGGAGCATTAGAGGAGGGGGGAGAAGAAGGGAGAGTAACAGATCAGAGGAAGATGGTGAAAATGATAGGTGTAAAAGAAGATGAGGGTTGACACTCTCATCAAAATAGGTTCAAAGAAGTCATATTTAGGAGTGATCTTAAGTGATGAGGAAGAGGAGAAGGAGAGAAATAAAGAGGAAAGAGAAGAAAATGTGCAAGAGATAGTGAAGAGAAAAATTAAGCACGAAAGTGGTAGAAAGAGTTGAAAGGAATACACTCGGTAAAATAGATAATAAAAGAAAGTCATATTTAATGACAACTCGCTAAAATAGATTACAAAAGAAAGTCATATTTAATTACAATTTAATTAGGAAGGATATATAACAACAGGTGGAAGAGGAGGGGGAGAAAGGTAAGGGATTGGCGGAGGAAGACGAAAAATGGACATAGTAGAAGAGGAAGGATTAAATGAGCATTAGGAGGAAGAGAGACAGGGGGAGCAAAGGAAGAAGAAAAGGACGTGGATGAGAAATAAATTAATCTTAGTAATAGAGAATGAGATTAGGTAGAGAAGGAGCATTAATGGAGATAGATAGGGGAGGGCCGAGGGACAGGGTGAATAATGAGAAGGTTTGGAGGATAACACACGCACTGTACTAAATGATAAAAAAAAGTTATATTTAGAAAAAAAATCTTAGATTATATGGGGGAGAAGAGAAGGGAGAACATGATTTGAAAGAGGCTGAAAATTGTTCTTAATAGAGGAGAAAGAAGGAATAAAAAGTAGAGTGTTAGGGAGGAGGGCTGTGGTAATAAGAAGAAGGGAGCGTGCAGGAGGAGGGGTCTGGAACATATGGGTATAAAGACTTCAAGGGATGACACGATCGCTAAAATACATGACAAAAGCAATCATATTTATGATTGAATCTTAGCAGGGCTTTGAAGGATTCAGTCATATTGACTGAGACGAGTCATACTTAAATAAACTAAAACTACTTTCTCTCATCCAGCCCAAAGGTAACATGGATCTACTTTTTGTGAAAAGAGAAGTGGGTCCATGTTACCTTCGATCTGGATGGGGGGAGTATATTGTTTGAGACAGGTCGTAAATAAAATAAACGTGAACTATTGACTAAGATGAGTATCCAATGAAAATTAAACTAGGCTATTATGGAGGTTAATTAGATAGTATAATAGAAAGATATGTAGGGGGTGTAGAGTAGTTTATTGGGATGGTCGCAGAAGTTTGGGATTAGGTATGAGCATGAATCAATGGAGTGGGGGTGCAAGCAACAGAGGGAGAGGGTTGCGTTTGGGAAGAGGAAGGGAACGTGGTAGAGCCAGTGAAAGAGAAAAAATGAATTTGGTAGAGAGAGACAGAGGAACATGAAGGGAAAGAACGTTAGAGGGAGAAGAATTAGACTAAAAATGAGAGGAGTAGAAGAAGTTAAGGTGACGATAGCCTCAGTTCTTCATTGAACTAGATGACAAAAACAAGTCATATTTAAGGACGAAAAGAAGGGGAGGAAAAGGGAGGAGAAAGAATAAAGTGGAATACCGTGGAAGATTGAGGAAGAAGAAGAGAAAAGGGTCACATTCACTAAACTAGACAACAAAAGCAAGTCAAATGTAATTACTTTAAATATTTGGATAATGACGATAAAGATGCCGAAAAAAAGGGGAAAAGTAATATAAAGGCATAAGGATGTGAGACATGTGAATGTGGAAGACTAATCTTAGTAGATTGGGAAATAGATCGGGAAGAGAGTGAACATTAAGGTAGATGGGGTGGAGGAGAAGGGGGAGTGTGAGGGAAGGGCTAGAAGTAGTTGAAGGGTCGACAGACTCACTGGACTAAATGACAAAAGCATAGTATTTTATGGAAGTTTATAGAGGCATTGATAGGGATGACGCAAAAATTTTGGTATAGATATGTGCGGGAATCAGGAGGGTGGGGGTGTGACCGTGTGAGCAACAGAGAAAGAATTCTGGTTAGAATAGGTTGACAGATGTGAGAAGAGGTGGTGGAGAATGAAAAATAATTTAGTGGATATATGAAAAAGTATGAACTTGAAAAAGAGGAGCATTAGAGAAGGAGATGAAGGTTGACACTCATCAAAATAAGTTCAAAGAAGTCATATTTAAGGAGTGATCTTAAGTAATGAGGAAGAGGAGAATGAGAGAAATAAAGAGGAATGAGAAGGAAAAGTGGTGGACGTAGTGAAGAAAAATTAAGCACAAGAGGGGTAGAAAGTTGAAAGGAATACACTCGCTAAAATAGATAACAAAAGAAAGTCAGATTTAATGACAATTTAATTATAACGAATAACAGGTGGAAGTGGAGAGGGAGAAAGGTAAGGGGTTGGCGAAGGAAGATGAAAAATGGACATAGTAGAAGAAGAAGGATTAAATGAGCATTGGGGGGGAGAGAGATAGAGAGGGGAATGAGGAGCAAGGGAAGGAGAAAAGGACGTGGATGACAAATAAATTAATCTTAGCAATAGAGAATTAGAATAGGTAGAGGAGAAGCATTAATGAAGATAGATAGGGGAGGGCCGGTGGATAGGGTGAATACTGAGAAGGGTTGGAAGGAATTGAAGGATAGCACACTCACTGTACTAAATGATAAAAAAAAGTTATATTTAGAAACAAATCTTAGATGATATGGAGGAAAAGAGGAGGGAGAGCGTGATTTGGAAGAGGATGAAAATTGTTTTTAGTAGAGGATAAAGAAGGAATAAAAAGTGGAGTGTTAGGGAAGAAGACTGTGATGATAAAGAGAAAGAGCGTGCGGGAGGAGGGGTCAAGAATCATATGGGTATAAAGACTTCAAGGGATGACACGCTCGCTAAAATACATGACAAAAGCAAAATTATTTAGGATTGAATCTTAGATGATGAGAGACAGTAAAATTTGGGCGCAAGAACATGGTCGCCCGCGAGCGTTTTTCTTGAAGTGGAAGGAGGAGAAAGAGAATAAGAAAGCAGAGAGTCGTTGGAAAAGATGAAAAAATGATCTTAATAGATGGAAAATGAGCAACAAGAAAATGTGTAGCATTAGTGGAACAAGGATACAGGGGCATGAGAGAAAATGATGTGATGAACAAGTGAGGTGAAATTAGTGGAAGAGACGAATCCTCGTTGAATTTTAAATGACAAAAGAAATTCATACGTAAGAATGAACCTTGGATGATGATAAGGAGTAGAAAGTGAAGCAAAGTAAGGAGAACAAGTGAAAACGAAAGAGAAAAAAGAATGTGGAGGAAGTGAAGGATGAAGAAAGCAGGTCTTATTAGTAAACGGGAAAGAGGGGACATGAAGAGGAGGGGCACTAAGGAGGAAAGAGAAGAAGGTTATGAGATGAGGTAACAAAGAACGAAAGAGGTGGAAATATTTAAAGAACCGACACTGTGTTATTTGGGATAGTTTTGTATTATTTGGGATTGTAAGGTTTAGTCATCTCCCGACTGTTTTCTCCTGATAATGCATGAAGCAATGGTACACATCAACCAAAATGCATTACAGAACTTTCCATACAAATTCGATGAACTTTCGCCTAAGGAGATACAAGGGGTATATATGATAGGTTCAGCGTTGCTAAGCGGTAAACATATCAAGTGACCCTTTAATATGTTTTTATTAATTTTTATAACACACTGAATTCCGTGGTTTTGTTTAGTGTACCTTCAACTATGCCCTTTTTCATACCTTGCTTTGAATAGTGAGAAATAAAACCAAGACTACCATTTTTTGTATTACATCAGCCTGTTTTGCGCAAGATAATATTACAACGTGTACTTCCTAGATTAGTAAATAGTTTCATCTTATAGCTATAAACGTATGGCAAAAAGAAAAAAACCTCAAACAATAGTTCGAATGACAACAATATACGCCAACAAAATACATACACGAATCGTACATAATCATCCGCGTGCATCGCGCGCGACAAAGAAACTAGAAAATACGAAATATGCAAGTCCATGATGCTGTATGCTTTTCTATCTCATGTTTATGATCAAAGTTTGGATTTTTTTTCCTTTTATATTGAATGACTTTGTTGTGGTAAATTTGTCTCAAACTTGGCAAATTATGAACTCAAATCATATATGCATCTCGTAGGTTTTCTCTCCATTGGTAGAGAAATGTAAGAAGTATGGCAGGGCAATGCGTATCGGGACAAACCATGGGAGTCTTTCCGATCGTGTGGTGAGCTATCACGGGGACTCTCCTCGTGGCATGGTAAGTACATTTTCCCATGACCATGAAACCTTTTTTTCCAGTTATATAATTCTTTTACTATTTTTTCATGACGATGAAAATTAGGTCGAGTCTGCATTTGAGTTTGCAAGGATATGTCGGAAGTTGGACTTCCATAGCTTCATATTTTCCATGAAAGCGAGCAATTTGGTTATCATGGTTGAAGCATATCGGGGAGGGATTGAGAGAGGGGGAGGGGAGATAAGGGGATTGAAAGGGAGAGGGAGGGGGAAGGGGAGGGAGGACGAAGGGAGGGGGGAGAGAGAGGGAAAGGGAAAGATAAGGAGGGGGGAGAGAGAGAGAGATGGAGAGGGAGAGATAGGGAGGGGGAGAGGGAGGGAAAGAGAGGGAGGGAAAGAGAGGGAGAGAGAGGAGATAGGGAGGGAGAGGGAGAGATGGGGAGGGGGAGGAGGGGGAGATAGAGGGAGAGAAGGGGAGAGAGAGGAGGAAGAGATAGGGGAGGGAGAGAGAGAGAGGGGGGAAGGGGAGAGAGAGAAGGAGTGGGAGAGGGAGAGAGGGGGAGGGGGTGAGAAAGAGAGAGAGAGAGGGAGAGAGAAGGAGAGGGAGACAGAGAAAAGAGAGAGGGAGAGAGAAGGTGAGGGAGACAGGGGAAAGAGAGAGGGAGGGAGAGGGGGAAAGAGAGAGGGAGGGAGAGGGGGAGGGGGAAAGAGAGAGGGAGGGAGAGGGGGAGGAAGAATGAGGGAAGGAGAGGGGGAGGGAGAGAGGTTGGGGGAAGGAGAGAGGGAGAGATGGAGAGAGGGGGGATCGGGAGAGAGAGAGAGAGATAAAGGGAGAGAGAGAGAGAAGGACAGGGAGAGGGAAAGAGTGAGGGAGAGAAAGAGAGGGAGAGGGAGAGGGAGAGGGAGGGGGAGAGGGGGAAGAGAGAGAGAGACGGAGAGGGAGAGAGAGGGAGAGATAGAGGGAAAGAGAGAGAGAGAGGGATAAGGGGAGGGGGAGAGAGAGGGGGGGAGGGGAGGGGGAGAAGAGGGAGAGGGGGAGAGAAAGGAGGAGATAGGGAGAGAGAAGGAGAGCTTTCTGCTGTTTTCTGACTTTGCAAGATTTGATCTTTTTTTACCTTTTGGGAGAGAGGGGGAGGGAGAGAGGGGAAGAGAGAGAGAGAGGAAAAGATAGAGGGAGAGAAGGGGAGAGAGAGGAAAAGAGAGAGGGAGAGAAGGGGAGAGAGAGTAAAAGAGAGAGGGAGAGAAGGGGAGAGGGAGAGAAGGGGAGAGGGAGGGGAAAGATGGGGAGAGAAAGAGAGAGAGAGGGAGGGAGAGGGGGGAAGAGAGGGAGAGGGGGAGAGAGAGGGGGGAAGAGAGAGAGAGAGAGACGGAGAGGGAGAGAGAGAGAGAGAGGGAGAGAGGGATAGGGGGAGGGAGAGAGAGAGGGAGAGGATGAGAGAAATGGGGAGATGGGGAGAGAGGGAGAGCTTTCTGCTGTTTTCTGACTTTGTAAGATTTGATCTTTTGTTGACCTATTGGGAGAGAGGGGGAGGGAGAGAAGGGAAGAGAGAGGGGGGGGGGAGGGAGACAGAGAAGGAGAGAGAGAGGGAGAGAGAGGAAGGGGGAGAGAAAGAAAGAGAGAGAGAGGGCGAGATGGAGGGAGAGGGAGAGGGAGAGAAAGGGAGAGGAGAGAGAAGGAGAGGGAGAAGGCGAGAGGGAGAAAGGGGGAGAGGGAGAGAAAGGGGGAGGGAGAGGGGGGGAGGGGGAGGGAGAGGGGGGGAGGGGGAGGGAGAGGGAAAAAAGGGGAAGGAGAGAGGGAGGGAGAGGGGGAGATAGAGGGAAGGAGAGGGGGAGAGAGAGGGAGAGAGGGGGAGAGAAAGGGAGAGGGAGGGGGAGAGAGAGGGAGGAAGGGGAAGGAGAGAGGGAAGGAGAGGGGGAGATAGAGGGAGAGAGGGGGAGAGAACGGGAGAGAGGGGGAGAGAAAGGGAGAGGGATGGAGAGGGAGAGAGGGGGAGGAAAAGAGAGGGAGAGAGAGGGGGGAGGGAGAGGGGGAGATTGAGGGAAAGAGAGGGGGAGAGAGAGAGAGAGGAAAAGAGAGGGAGAGAGAGAGGGGGGGGGGGGGGAGGGGGAGTAATAGTAGCGGGGTTTCCATGATGATTAGTGCAAGAAGGTTTACCTGGCCTAGAAATGGGACTATCGTTCTGCTAATGTGCAAAGCTACATTTCTTGTTATAGGCTTATGTACGTTTCCTCTGGTCGTTGACGACTCCTTTATCAGGTAGCGTAGCATGGTTAGATACATCTGCAGTGGCTGGCTGTTCAACAATGAAGCGGCCGACAGACAGGCAGCTAAATCAGAGTCAGTAAGACAGAAGAAACAACGGTTAGCTTTTATCTACAATCACTTCCACGAAGTAAAGACATCCGCTACACAAATTGCAGCCACCAAAGAAGTACTGTGCAGTGCAGACTTTATGGAGCAGATCTTCACAAATCTGACAACTCACACCGACAAGGCTAATGCTGCCGTTGTTTGCAAAAGGTGGGCGCAGCTGTTTCTGATTCGGCCAAATGCGCCAAGACTAGATGTAGACTACAATAGAAGCTTGTGGACAGAGAATCGTAATGGTGTGGCAACACTTTACAGAGGTAACATACCAATTTCAAAGCGGTGTCGATGCTGTGAGACAACCAACGTCTATGCTAGGACAGTACTCCATGGTTTACAATCAGCATCACTGCACATGCCACACCTGCAGGTTATTCAAACTAATCCCAGAATTGATAGCTAATACTCCCTCCATACTTTTTTTCCTGCCCCATTGCATTATTATTTGTGAGAGTATTTTAATGGAATAGGGCGACAAATAATGTCCGCAGGGAGTACTTTATATTACCCTACTATGTTACTCTAATACGTTGGTCAACATACGCCTTGACTTCTAAGTCGAAGTTATCGCACAATACAACGACGCTCCCCATAAAAGGAGAAACTCAAGACGTACAGATTGCTCAATATTAATGAAATAGACCACTCACACATTAGTCTACAGCTTACTGTGCCACGATCACGTTATGGCTCCTTGGAATCCATGGTGATTATTAGCAGTCATTTTCGAGATCAAACCTTCACCCTCATGGAAGGTTTGCATGCTTAGTCCGGTTAGTGTCATGCAAACGTACAGTTCATTGACTAATAACAAGTTAGTTAGGGCCTCCGAAATAACAAAAATATAAAACACCATAGATTCTCGTACACAGGTCAAAGGCAAATGACTGGATGTAATTAACTCACGTGGATTAGCATATGAACACAAACATATGGAGATCCAACGCGTTACGAACAATTACAGAAACCAAATTGAACACCTACGTTGGCACATGCGAAACAACTCCTGGCCTCATGCTCCCGTTGGAGCAAATGGACAGCATGCCTGACTGTAGCACCATTACAGTTTGCTAATCTCGGACGCTTTAGCTACACTTCCGACTGACAACGGTAGTTCGCGGAACAATCATACAGCGATATTATAATCCTTAATCCAAATCTAAATTCCAAGATATATTGACAACCATAAACCAACAAAGCTGTAAACTTGTGCAGCCGACTACTCAAACACAAACTTAGGCAACGGCCACGCTGAAGTTCTGAAAAAAGGCAAAAAAAAAAAAACAAAAAAAAGGGCCACCATATCGCCTTTACGGTCTGTGACTAACCAAACGCGCGCATCGCGCGATCTTCAACTATATTGTCAACTATAACACTACCGTAGTTTGCTAATTACGGTCACTTCTCCACACCTTGCGACTGAAGACGACCTTTCACAGAGCGCTCATACAACGGTTTTAAAATCCGTGAACCATAGCTAACTTCCAAGATGTATTGCTAATCACAAGCAATACATATATAAAATTGTGCATCCGACTGCTCCCACAGAATCTCAGGCACCGACCACAAATTAGCCAAACAATTCTGCATACCCAAAACAAACAACAACCACCGTCAAATCGCATAAACAGATCGTACCTAACCATACGCGCGCATCGCGCGGGGTCTTCAACTAGTATATATATATATATATATATATATATATATATATATATATATATATATATATATATTGATGACGGGGAACCCGCAGCCGCTACCTTTGGTGTGGTCTAGGTAAACCCCGATTATATATATTTTATTTTAATGGACGGTTTCATTTTACAAATAATTACTCTATAAAACAAAAATATATTATTTTACTCCCTCCGTTCCAATGAATTGTTTGCCTTTGCTTTTGGCACCAAGGGAAAGAGAACCAATGAGGAAGTGACATGTGGAGCCAAGGGTCAAATTACATATAAAAAGCATTCCTAAAATAGAAAGGCAAACAATTCATTGAGACGCCCCAATATAGAATAGGCCAACAATTCATTGGGACGGAGGGAGTATTATACAAAGGATTTCATATCTGACCAAAATTACCCTAAACACGTGATTACTGCTGTGGACGTCCGTCCGCATCGCCCGGCGCCCCGCGCAGGACCGACCTGGTTTCATCGCGGCGGCCACCCACGCGGCCCCTCCCGGTCGGGGGCCGGTCCGATCTCACGTTTGGGGCGATATTTCGGACCTCGATTCGGATGACGATTCAGACTTGTACTAGACGGGTACGGGCACCCGTGTTTCCGTTGGAATCGATCGAGTCGTGGTTGTAAATGTTTAAAGGTCGATATGTTTGGTAAGGTGACCTTTTAGTGAACCGAATTCGTTGCCGATTTGTGGAGTCACCACTGAGTCAGTTATGGGGACTCGGAAACCGTTCAAGCCAGCTTTGATCCTTAGCCGGCTCAAAGTTGAGTGGCGTGGGACCTAAAGATAAAGACTTGTACCCTTAAGCACTCCATGCCTGGAATGACTCTCATTGCCAATGGTTTCGGACATCCGGAAACCGTCGATTCTGAGTAAGGGGTGATGGTACGTATTGGGAAGCCAACGTCCGCTAGACATCGACACCCAATCCTGTCCGCACATAGCGACCTCTACTAATCAATTGGTGGGCTGATAACTTTGTTCCTTTGTTGTGGAGGAAGTACTGTAACATCCATTGTTTTAACCCTATGTCTTTGCTATGTCTGTTGTTTAAGGACAAGTAAGCTTTGTCGTCAAAGTAGTTGTGCTTACATTCTTTGCATGCGATTTCATGTGACAAGCAGGCCATGAAAAGATGCACATAGGAGAATAGAGGGTACTAATATTGTACGTATTAGGAAATCAGTTTTAACGTGATAATACGGATATTAGTCGTCCCGTGGTATACGTCACCTGGTATTCTGCTTAAGATGCGCCGGCTCGGTATTAATAAGGATGCATCGAACCATGTATAGCGAGCACCGGGACTAATACGGAACCCGACCATCGCTTTGTTCAGTTTTAGCTTGTTTACGTTTTGAATTCCGTGTTAGGTGATTTAGCATGCGAAAAAGCGATAATAAATCATACGAAAGCGGTAAATGCAAATGTAGGTAAATCACATAGTGAGGAGTTGCACCCTCGGAGTATAAGCTAAATAGGACACGATGCATAGATAGTTGAGAACGGATCTCGAAACTACTCGGGTCTATTTAGGGTGTTTTAGTGTTTATGGTTGAAGTCGGGATGTTACGTATGTTTATAACGTGCCATGGACCTAGCGTCCACATTTGACATTTTTTTTTGGTGAAATGTAAGTAGATCCATTCATCAAAAAAATTTACAATGAAGTATATATTCTGTACATCAAAATTACCAACAGACGGTATCGGAAACAATCAATTAGCAATCATAGCCTATATTACGGAGTTGTATGATGTCTTCATTAGCAATATCATCCGTCTCTTTTACCTTAATTCTTCTCCTAGCCTCAGTAGCAATCAACTGTGCAACCAGCTCAGGGCGAAGGAGACTATTCTTTATCCTCACCCTATTTCTTTGATGCCAAATATGATAATAGGTTGCAGTTAAAATCGTAGTTAGTAGTTTCCACCTGATCGACCCATCTCCATTAGCAATGAGGCTTGCTAAAGACGGGGTGTAACCAGTAAACTGGTTAACAGCAGCGAGAATTTTCATGCTGTACGGACAATCGAAGAACAAGTGGGCATCAGTTTCAATGTCAGCCTGGCAAATGCATCATGGATCCATTTGCCATCAACGAATCCCTGTTTTAATTTCTCCTTAACTTTGCAGACCGATTTCCACGCCCATGGAGCGTCTTTCAGAGGTATATAGTCATGCCACTGAGTCGATTTGAGATAGATAGTGGTCACCCATTTAATCCAAAGGCTGTCCCGCTTCTCATAGATCCAATTAACAAGCTTGCCGATTGCTGCAACATTACTGTGACCTGGTTTTTTTATCCCTAAACCCCCTGCAGACTTCGGCCAAGTTATTTTCTCCCATGCTACAAGCGGTATTCTCCTATATTCCGCACTTCCGTCCCATAAATAGTTCCTACAAATCACTTCAATTCTTTTTGTAATGTATTTGGGCAGTAAGAAGATACTCGACCAATAGTTATGAAGAGTATTGAGGACCGAGTTGATCAGAGTAACACGGCCAGCATAAGACAATTTACGAGCTCCAATGCTCCTGATACGCGCAATAATTTTCTCCGTTAGGCTGTCACAACCACGTCTACTGAGCTTTCCTGCCTGAACCGGAACTCCCAGATATTGAAACGGGAGGGAACCCTCTCTAATTCTCGTCACTTGGAAGATATCAGCCTTGTCCTGCTCCTTAACTCCACAGTAATAAGCTTCCGATTTGTCCTTGTTAATGTCAAGACCCGTGGTTTGTGAAAATGTAGAAACAACCCGCATAAGTAGCTTTATAGATGGCACCTCCCCTTTGCAGAAAATAATAAGATCATCAGCGAAGGCTAGATGGGTTAACCGTAATTCCTTGCATTGAGGGTGATATTTGAATGGCCAAGTATTCGTGGCATAGCTTATGGTTCTCGTGAGATATTCCATGCAAAGAGTGAAAAGAAGGGGGGATATGGGATCTCCTTGAAGGAGACCTCTTCTTCCTTTAAAGAAACCAAAAGCCGCTCCATTTAGCACAATAGTCCACATTATTTGACATTATCGTAGTGGATAATAGAAAGTACAGAAATGTAAAGTTTTGTTTAGATGACAACTAGTGACGGTTCGACTTCGAGGGCGGATCCTCCTAGCTTGCCTTGTGGTGATTTCGGTAGAGTTCCGTTACTACGGCGGGTTCTGCGGTTAATCCGGCAGAGCTTCTGCTGCTAGACTCGGGGTAGCTAGTCAAACACAGGCACCTCAGGATCGAGTGGAGTGCTCGAAGGTGAAGAGTAGCGTCGATTTGCTTATCGGAACTACGATCGAGTGGATCGGTGTCGGAGTGCGAGCCCAAGTTAGAAGAAACTCGTAAAGAGTAAGAGGGAGAAGAGAAGAATGAATTGTGTCGAATGAATGAAGTGAGGGGGTATTTATAGTTGTTCGCAACGGTTCGAATCGCCCAGATGGACGCCTGAGTCCAGGCGCACCAGAACTCAGGTGCCTGGGGTCGTGCGCACGAGATGTAGGACGCCTGGAGTGAGGTGTCTGGGATTTTGAAGATCCAATTTTGAAACTTTCCAAAACGGAGAAGATGCGTGATATATCATAACTCGGGGATTAAGTCTTCCCCCTAACCCTAGCGCGTCATTGCGCCGGGTGGGCTTCAGGTGCACATCCCGAGGTTTGCTCGGCCCGACGTGCTGACTCAGGTATTTTGAGACCGATTCGAAGTCTCAGTGTCGGAGACTCTAATTAGTGTCAACGCTACCATAATGACACGACTAAGGCTGTCTTGATGTTAAATTAATCTTTCCAAGTAATTATTTGATCCGTTCTATAGAAAAACTATCTAAAACATCGCAATCTCGCGTCGCGTTGCAGTTCAATCGTCATCGGGTGTTTGTTGGGCACTCCTGCAGCCACCAGGTCCAAATCTATGTGTCTACGGAAGCCCCCACTTTGATTGAGGCTTGGACAAGGCCAAAGTCAAAGTATAGCTGCCCAGGTCAATCGAGGATTACGACCTGGTGGCTGTCCGATCGGGTCGTTTTAAGTCCGTTGGACTAGATATTTGAGGCTCGCCAGCCAAGGCTTAGAGATCATACTTGACATCCTTGCATGCGGTTGCTTGTCGGGGCTCGGGTCCGGGCTTGCTAGCTTGTCTTGGGTTTGTCGTTTTAGTAATTTCGGTCTTTGATATGGACCTTTTGCTTAAGTCCTTTATTGGTGTCTTAGTTCTGATTTAATATCCCTGGCGGATGGTTGTGTTGATTTTGATTTTGCTTTTTGCTTTAGGTATTCCCCCGGGGGGTGTGAATTGAATGCTTTGGGACTCATTTCGGGTTGATTTGATTGTTCTGAGTGTTTTGGGATTTATATAAAATTGAGTTGAATTGAGGTGAGTGCTACCAGGGACTCACTTTGAATTGAATTAAATAGATTTTGAGTGCTATCAGGGACTCGTTTAAATTGATTTCGATAGAATTGGAGTGAGTGCTACCAGGGACTCACTCAAAATTGGATTTGAGCGCTAGCAGGGGCTCATTGAATTGAATTGGATTGGATTGAGTGCTACCAGGGACTCATCCAAAATCGGATTTTGAGCGCTGCCAGGGGCTCATTGACTTATTGACTTGAATTGAATTGGATTGAGTGCTACTAGGGACTCATCCTAAATCGGATTTTGAGCGCTACCAGGGCCTCATTAAATTGACTTGAATTGAATTAGGCTGAGTGCTACTACGAACTCATCCAAAATCGGATTTTGAGCGCTACCAGGGACTCATTATATTGACTTGAATTGAATTGGATTGAGTGCTACCAGGGACTCATCCAAAATCGGATTTTGAGCGGTACCAGGGGCTCATTGAATTAAACTGAGTGCTACTAGGGACTCGTTTAAAATTGGTTTGGATTACATCGAGTGCTACCAGAGATTTACTTAAAATTGAATTGAATCGAGTGCTACCATGGACTCGTTGAATTAAACTGAGTGCTACTAGGGACTCGTTTAAAATTGGTTTTGAATTAAATTGAGTGCTACCAGGGACTCATTTAAAATTGAATTGAATCGAGTGCTACCAAGGACTCGTTAAATTAAACTGAGTCCTACTAGGGACTCGTTTAAAATTGGTTTTGAGTGCTACAAGGGGCTCGTTTAAAATTGTTTTGAACTGAATTGAGTTGAATTACCTCCAGAATGCTTTGGGATTTGTTAGGCTCACGGGTTTAAAATTTACTTGGGATTCGTTAGGTTCGCGAGTTTTGAATTCGTTTTTCGAATGTTTCGGGATTTTTTCGAATTTGTTTTGTTTATATTTTTTGCTTGGGTTTTTATGTGCTTTGGTATGAGTGGTCTTGTTAGCTGGAGATTTCCAGGTTCGTTTATCGTTGGGGCTGATTTCGACTAGAGGAGGTTTTGAGGCTTGCTTTACAGGTTTGGATTTACTCCTAATTCCCTCGATTGGCACCTAAGACAGTGCGTGCTCGTCTGGTTATGTTTCTGGTGGGGATAAAGTGGAGGTTATGTTTCAGGTTGGCACGACGAGTCACTACTCGTCGGAAAATGTGCTGGTGAACCAGCTATGCCTCGAGGATGTAAGTTTATTTATAGTTTTTTTTCTTAGTAGCCCCTAAGATTAGGGTTGTTTAAATGTCGGTTTGTTTGGGTAGTTCATGGCCCGTCCTTGGGCCGATAGCATGTTGGGGCGGAGCTGAGGCCCAGTGTAACACCCCGTGTTTTTGACCATTTTAGTTATTTCTAATAACGATTAATATTAATAAATTGAGTCTCAACAAACTATTTTAAATAGTAATATTCAATTCCTTTGCCTTTGGAACCTTTCTATTTCACTTCATTGTTTGCAAAATTGAAATTTCTATTGTTATCGCAATTCTACGCGATTTCGTAAAACGGTTCCTATTTTCTCATACGGACTCCGATTGAGGCATTTCAAAAGCCTAACTTTATTAATTTTCCAAGATCTACATAATGGTGATATTCAAAATTACAATTTACAAGTGCATCATAAAAATATTGTACTGGACAACTTCTTTACTACGAAAATCGTCACCCGACGAATCGTTTCTCGACATTCGATTTCCGTACTTCTTTCCTAACCATTGTGGAACCAAAATAACTCGAAAATATCATCCTTATACACTCCATACCGTCACCTTGAAGTCCAAGGGTCATAAATTGCTTTTCTAATCAAAAACACCAAATAGGGTAATGTACCTTCAAAAGTATGACTAGCCATTTGAAGCAATTGTCATTTCCTTGTCCATTGATTGCTTCCTCACCAAAGGCACGACCAAGTACCCTTATAATCACCCTCATATGACCCTTAAGCTCATATTTTCATCAACCTAACATCCTCCTTAAAATCCTTTCTAAAAACAAAAGAAAAACCATCAAAATAATACTAAGTTCTTAAGCCTTTACACTGTTGGAACTATGAGAAAGATTGATTATGAATTGCATGATTAATATTGATATTGATGTACAAGGGTGCTATTTATAGGATTACAATGGGGTACAAGTATAATATTGCTATGATATTCTAAGAGATACAAATTACCTAAACTAAAGATTCTAAGAGATATAATTAACTAAACTAAATTATATCACAATCAATAATATGAGAAATAATATTCTTAACATATATACTATATCTCTAATATGCTCCCGCAAGATGTACGGGCGAAGCGAAAGTAGAATCTTGAAAATCAAGAGGAACGAATATCGGGGGAATATCAAATGCGTCAACTCGTCAGTCCATGGTGCATAAACTCACCAGCCTCGGGTGCGTAAACTCGCCAGTCCCGGGTGCGTAAACTCGCCAGTTCCAAGGTGCGTAAACTCGCCAGTCTATGGTGCGTAAACTCGCCAGTCTATGGTGCGTAAACTTGTCAGTCTATGGTGAGGGTGCGTAACTCGCCAGTCTAAGGTGCGTAAGTCTAGGGTGTCGGAATATATTATCAGGGTGCGTAAACTCGCCAGTCTCGGGTGCGTAACTCGCCAGTCTAGGGTGCCAGAACTTATTATCAGGGGTGAGGGTGCATAACTCATCAGTCTATGGTGCCTAAACTCGCCAGTTTAGGGTGGAGAGAATAAACCACAAAATTGGGTTTAAGGGGTAAAAGATTAGATTTAGTGAGGGTGAAGGAAAGTTTATGGGTGGGGGGAGAAGTGAGAAATATTTTGATGCAATTCGACGGGAAGGGCAGCGGAAGACGGGTAGGTTCAAGCCGATTATGTAGATCTATGCTCTGATACCATGTTGGAACTATGAGAAAGATTGATTATGAATTGCATGATTAATATTTATATTGATGTACAAGGGTGCTATTTATAGGATTACAATGGGGTACAAGTATAATATCGCTATGATATTCTAAGAGATACAAATTACCTAAACTAAAGATTCTAAGAGATATAATTAACTAAACTAAATTATATCACAATCAATAATATGAGAAATAATATTCTTAACACCCTTAAGCTCATATTTTCATCAACCTAACATCCTCCTTAAAATCCTTTCTAAAAACAAAAGAAAAACCATCAAAATAATACTAAGTTCTTAAGCCTTTACACCACCATTTTTAAGAGCATTAATCCTTTCTTTCTCTTATCTTATACTAATTATTTTCAAAGTTATTTAATATTATAACTACTAACTTAGTTTATTTTTGTGTCATTATAACTAATTTATGAAGAGGAGCAAGAGAAAAAAAGCATCGATCTTTGTTTTCATATATGTTGTAGAATCGATTATTTTTGATTGAGGTAACCTAACTTTTCTTTGCCCTCAAATCTCGTAGTATAGTGTTTAGACTCTAACTAACATATAACATCATGTTTAGGACTAAATCATTAGATCACCAAGTTTAAAGTTAACTATTTGTCGATTTATCACTTAACAATACATGCTGTAAAATGAATTCTGTGATGTATGATGTGCGTTTACGATTTGTTTGTGTAAGATACTTATTGAATTAGCCTTATATTCCTTCATGAAAGTTGTAGATATGAATGTCTAGTATATAGGAAAAATATATAAAGTAAGTTATTATGAAAATCTATATTTAATAATGATTTATTTCGTAAAATGGTACCGTATGATTTTATGTATTGTCTGAGAAAATATTATGTTTCCTGATGTTAAATGTTTTTTTTGGGCTTGGAAAACTTATATTACGTTCCTGATGATGTCTATTATGTGCACGTAAAATTTCATATAAATCCATCATATATATTTTCATTTATAAAATTTGTACTGAAATGGGTCAGATCTGAAAAGAAGATTTTATCCAAGATCATTTATAAAGAAGTTTAATCTAAATTTATGGGGATAAGTTATATACAAGTATAGGTATCCAAAATAAAAATTTGGTTCACTTTTATGGTGTTTAAGTATTTTAAACAATTTATAAGAAAGTATTGAAAACCATACTGTTTTCGTTTTTAATTTGTTAAAAATAATAAACCTTATTATTTTTGAAAAATGACTTTATATCTGGTAACCTAACTCATAAAAGTATGTCGAGTAAGAAAATCGAAAGTTAAAAATAACATTTGAAAAATGACTCATTTAGTATCCTTAATAATATTATTGATTTCGTTATTACTTAAAGTTATTTTTGTAAAACTCTAAGTTTTGAGAAATATGATACATAATAAGATTAAAAATGATTTTTATAATTATTATAGATTTATTTGACGGTTGAAATATTTTACTAAGTATAAATAGGCTTTAAGAGATAAATATACTTGTACAAATGCAAAACCGTATAAAAATACTAAATACATACACTTGAACAATAAATGTACTAAATACTTGTGCCCAAAAAGTATAGAATACTAAAAGACGAATAACCCAAAAGTACTAAGTTAAACAATGTTTAAATGTGTAAAACAACACACTTAACTTTATAATAAGCACTTAAGAACTAATTAATGACTAAGTCAAAACTAAGGGTTGACTAGTCCATCTTGGTCAAACTTTGGCTTTTTAAGTCAACACAGACCAAGTCAAGATAAAGGAACCCATCTTAAATAATGTACTTAGAATAATTGAATCTTTAATCAAATCTCAACTAATGAACGCTTCAAATAATATATCTCTAATAAAATGTTCCAAATCTCTTATATCAGTATACTAAAAACTATTAGTTAAGATAAATTTTACGACGATTGATAATGTTTGTTAATCTTAAAATCGACATACTTAAATTCCATAGGAACAACCGTACTTCTAGTCGGTGTGTTACCTAAGCCGGTGATCAGACACGTTTTTCACGAACGATGTTATCGACACCAATCATGGTGTGGACATGACATAGGTCCACCCCGACGCGGCGAAGCGCGGGTTTTGGGGAGGCGATAGAATTTCCATATGAGATGGATCGAATAGAATTTTAAATCGAAGTAGGAGTCGCCACCGAATTTTATGGTTATTCGGAACCATTCGAACCCACTCTATGTCGTAGTGGGCCATACTTAAAGCCTGGCCCATTTCCGATGTCAGAGTTTATTGGGTTCGTCCCTTAGCATATCGATACCGATGCCGACTGGGCGGTTAATCGTATATTGAATGACTCTCGTTGCCAATGGTTTCGGACATCCGGAAACCACGGTTCTGAGTAAGGGGTGAGGGTACGTGTTGGGAAGTTCGTCGAGAACACCCAACCCCGCCCGCACTTAGCGGCCTTTACTAAGATATCGTTCGATTTTGGTGTACACGCGTTAGTTCGACGATGAAATGATATGCAGAGATTATTTTCCTAAGACATGTGAGGAAAAAATAAATAAATGGGTTGCTAAGTCGTTTAATGCATATTAAACTAATAACGTCAAAGTTATTTTAGCATGTGAATTCGTTTTAGTCTAATAAAACGACAAAAAGAAAATATGAGAATAAGTTGCTACAAACACGAGGAAACGGGTTAGTAACGATTGAATAATAATAAATATACGAAATCGAGAAAATAAGAATTAATCGAAATCTGAAAAATATTACTAAAAACGTTGTTTTGTATAAAAAACGATGTTAGAGAAAGAATAAAAAAAGAACGAAAAAAGACGCGTTTGGGCCGAGAGCCGCGCGACTCGCCCGAGACTCATGCGGGTCGCGTGGCGGCCTGATTTCGAAAACGGTTTTCGGAAAATTTTAATTAAATCGCGTACGAATATCGCATAACTCGTACTCGACTTAATATTCTCGATATTCGTTATATTCGATAGTTGATTATCAAATATTTAGAATAGTTTTAGAAAAGATGTAAATTTAGAAATCGTTTCGTAAAATAATAAAAATAAACGAACGAAAACTAAAAAAAATAGAATCGGGTCAGACTCGGGCGCGAGACGCCTGGACCGGGCGCGACTCGCACGCGAGTCTGTCCTTTTATTATTTTTTTTTGTCGAAAATCGTTATAAATCGCGTACAAATATGGATTAATTTATACTCGGTTTATATTTTCGATATTCGTCGTATTCGATATTCGATTATGAAATCGATATCGAATAGTCGGAATGACTTTAGAAAAGGTTTTGAAAAAGTTTGTTTTTGGACGAAAAATAGAAAAAAAAAAAGATTTTGAACGAAAAAGTTGTAAAAAGATGTAACGATTTCATCGAAAACTTAATATAATTCTTTTTGATATGATATTCGATTATATAGAACCGATATCATATTTTAAGAATATTCGACATAAGAAAATAGTTTTAATAGTATCGATATTAGAAAATAAAAAGAAGGACCGACACAAGACCCATAATAAAAACGAGAGAAAGGGGAGAGAAAAGGGAAGAGACGGGTTTGATTTGCACCCTCAACCTACATGCTTTGTGTTCTCGGTATAAGGCTCGTCGGACGGTGGCTTAGACACGGGAGCGTCGAGATGATGTGGGTGAGCTAAGGTGTCGGTTTTTTGGAGCGTTTTTGTGTGTGTATGAGGCGTGGGATCGGCCGGTTTGGACGGGATCGGTTTCGTCGGATTTTTGGAATTACTTCGGGATTACGTCGGGACCTCGAATGTCGTTTTTTGGCTGCCGAAAACTTAGGATTTTCTCGGTATTTTTGGAGTGATTTCTCTGTGTATTAATCGTGTCTTTGAGGTTGAAGGGAGGGTCCTATTTATAGGAACCGAGGTGGTCTTGCTTGTGTGACAAGAAACACCGGTTTGGATAGGAAATACGAGAGTTCGTGAGGGAATAGAGTTCTCGTTTCTTGGTGGGAAAGCCAAAAACTCGGCTGGTTGGGGGTGATATCTCGGCTGTTTCAGCCGAGTATCTGAGCTCGGGTGGTATTTGTTTCGGTTTCCGGATAGAATTCCTACTTGCGATCGAATTCTACCTTAAACGGAATTGTTTATTATTTTTGTATGGCTGATTTTTTGGTGTTTGAGTCCGAATCAAACCGTGTAGTGTCACGGCCAGCTCGTGTGACTCGGAAAAAAATATCTTTGACCGGGTTTGACTCGGTCGCTAAAAGACGATTTTACCCCTGGTGACGGTTTCGACCCAAATTAGTGTTATTTGACTCGAAACGACCCACTGGGCCTGGATTTGAGGTCCGTTTTGTGAGATTTGTACTCCTTAAAATGTCTAAACCAAATGTCCATGATTACAAGCCCATATCCGAGTCTATCAAAGCACGTTTACGTCCTATCATCATCGGGTGTTTGGCGGGAACTACTATAGACACCTGGCGGTCAAAATTTGGGTGTCTACAGAGCCCCCACTCTGACTGAGGCTTGGACAAGGCAAAAGTCAGAGTAGCTACCAGGTCAATCAAGGATTAAAACCTGGCAGTCTTCCGATCGGGTCGTTTAGGGTCCATTAGACCTGCGTAAAGGACTCGCCAGCCATGGAATAGAAATGATACCTGAATTGATGCTGATAATGTCGCGGGAGCTTGCCTAGGAAGCTACGGGTATATCCGTTTGCAGATATATCCTGTCTTAGAATTGCGCGGAAGCTTTTCCACTAGGGAACTTAGAATCCTCGGGGAGTCTTGAGTGTACCTGTATGCTGACATAATTTGTATGTAACATTTAGGCAAAACACTGACTCGTGCTGGGGAAAAAGACGATTTTCCGAAAAGGCTGAAATTTTTTTGGAAATAAGGATGCTTGGGATGACTTTGATTCCTAATCAGATTCTGACACGGATATTTGGAATTTCCTTGTATGCCTAGATGAAGGAGAAAAAACTGGTAAAATCCTATTCCTGTGATGACTAGGAAGAGGGGTATTCTCTATTATAAATAGAGAGCTTTGGTTCTTTATTTTTCATATTTCCACCCAACTCCTTTCTTTTATCTCAAAATCCCTTAGACTTTTTAGGATAAAATAAAAGAAACTATT
This sequence comes from Agrostemma githago, assembly GCA_958450325.1. NCBI lineage: Eukaryota > Viridiplantae > Streptophyta > Magnoliopsida > Caryophyllales > Caryophyllaceae > Agrostemma > Agrostemma githago. The sequence goes on from OY288249.1 coordinate 46,372,634, forward strand.
CTCTTGATGGGTATTGACCATTTGACCGCAATGCTTCATGCGTGGGCCCAGGATTTCCGAGATGAAGATAGAGTCCAGTTAACTCAAATGGGAATTGTGGCTTTATTCCCACTTCAGCGGCTTAGGGTAGATTCACATTTTCTTGATGCTTGCTTAGCCTTTTGGGATACTACCTTTCATGTTTTTGCATTTCCTCGAGGAGAAATATGTCCTCTTCCTGAAGAGATAGCAGCTATTGGAGGGTGGTGCCCTAATGCTCGTCCTGTTATTCCCCCATTTTATCCCGATCCAAGGAGGAGGCTGAGGGATTTTCTAGGGTTGTCACATGCTGAGACAGCCCGTATGGTGAAAGGAAATTCAGTTTCCTTATTTGACTTGGCTGATAAATTTATGAACCCAGTGGGTGAAAGAATTACTTCTACCCACAGGCGTAGGGCCTTTGCTTTTTGTATGCTGCATAGGTACGCCTTCGAAGGTAGAATGGATGCTGACTCATGCTTAGGTGAGATCAGGCTGATCAGCATAGTTGATCAGATGGAGACAGGTCACAGCCCAGCTTGGCTGATAACTGGGGAGATTATTATGGGTCTTGACGCTAGGAGGCTTGAACCAAATCAACAATTGACAGGGAGCATCCGTCTTTTGCAGGTATTTAATCTTTTTCCTCGAATAATTGCCCGACTTTCCTGAATTTTTTTTTACGGTAATCCGGAATTTCCCGGTTTTTTTCGAATTTTTGATTTTGCCGGATTTTTTGAATTTTTACGAAAATTCTTGATTTTTCGATTTTTTGAATTTTTCGAATTTTCTTGATTTTTCGAAAGTTTTTGACTTTTCGAAAATTTTGCAGACCTGGTTATTCGAGCGTCTGTCGATCATGGAGCCCCCGGTGAATACACTCAAATATCGGAGCAATCAGATTGGTTCAAGGTCTCGCCGAATAAGACCAAGTCATCCCGTAACTCAAAAATTTTGGGATGAAGAGCTAACATTTCATGGTGGGCCTTTGATCCGGTGGAACGTCATTTGGTGGTTCCTTTCAAGGCTGACGGGATTAGCTAGGAGAGACAAAGCCCGTTACCTGGTGATTTTGTCTTTGGACTGGACTGTCCATATTTATCCGGATCGTATCTTAAGACAGTTCGGTTCGTTTCAGGAGATCCCTGAGACTGAGGCAATAATTAGCGTTTCGATCCAATTGACGGACGCTATGTGTGACACGTGGCTACAGCGCTGGTTCACCCGTGTCGTATGGACTATACCTCGCCTTTGTCAAACCACTTGGGTTTCTGAATCATATCGCAAATGGACTTCTGAAGAATCCCAGGAGGCCCGTAAAGCTTTGAAAACCGAAGAAGCTCTAGATTTGGCCCGCCGAGAATCGGCCAAAAATAACAGGCGGTTCTTCGAGGAGACTCCCATTACCTTTGCTGAATCTGGGTTGGATTCCAAGTCAAAACCTAAGACTCAGACTAATGAGACTGGTGCTAGTGATTTGGAAGGAAGACTCGGACCGAGGACGGCGGTCCGAGATAGGCTAGGCCCGCGTGACAACGAGGTGACCGGGGAGTCGAGTTTGAAGAAACGAGCCCGGGCTAAAGAGGTTCCCTTGGTGATCAGGGAGCGTTCACCTCCACCTCGACGCCGATGGACCGAAAAGGAGGCTAAAGGCAAAGGAAAGGGAAAAATGCCCTAGTTTTTATTATTTAAGTATTAATACTATTTATTTTGTGATGATATTTTTTGATTTTTTTTTGTAATTTTATTATTTTAAATAAAGAAAGGTTTATTAAAGAACCGTTCCTGTTTTTTTTTCGATTGCGGTGGTTGTGCCCTTTTGAGGGGCTGCCTACGTATCCACAATAAATGGAATCAAACCAAACGTAGTTCAGACTGAATTAATTTGCAATTTCGAAATACATCAAGACTATTGGTTCAAGATGTTTGAAACAGTAGAATAAATAATTCTAGCTTTTGACTTGTCTTTAAAAGTTTGAAAAAAGATGTTTTTAATACACTTTTTGCAGATGACATTGAGAAAGGTGGGTTAAGGGTAATAGCGCTTCAGCTGGTCCAGGTTAGTTGGGTTGACAAACTCGTTCCCGTCCAGATCCGTTAGCATTACCGCTCCACCTGATAGAATCTTCTTTACCAGATATGGCTCAGCCCAGTTAGGTTTGAATTTTCCCCTTGGGTCCACCGGTAATAAGGCTCGAACTGATTTGAGGACCAGATCTCCTTCTTTAATGTTTCTGGGCCTTACCCTTTTGTTGAAAGCCCGTTGGATTCTCTTTTGATAGATTTGAATATTATTGAGGGCACGAGATCGTCGTTCATCTAAGAGGACTAGCGAGTCATATCGTGCTCGAACCCAATCAGCTTCAGGTACTTGGCTTTCAAGTAGGATTCTGAGTGATGGTACTTCTAACTCAACAGGTTGGACTGCTTCCATGCCGTATGTAAGGTAATACGGTGTTGCCCCGGTCGCAGTACGAATCGAGGTTCGATATCCCCAAAGAGCAAATGGTATTTTGTCGGGCCAGTCTCGATAATTATCAGCCATCTTTTTGAGTATGGTGACAATTGTTTTATTAGCCGCTTCTACCGCTCCATTGGTTTGGGGTCGGTAAGGTGAAGATGTATGCCTTTGAATTTTGTACTTGGTTAGCAAGGCTGCCGTTTCGGCTTGAAAATGGGTCCCGTGGTCACTAATGAATTCGTGTGGGATCCCATACCGGCATATTATCTTATTTTGAATGAACTTGGCAACATGGCTAGCGTTGAGAATACGGTAGGATTCAGCTTCGACCCACTTGGTGAAATAGTCGATTGCTACTAAAATGAAGCAGTGTCCTCCGGTTCCCGAGGGGTTTATCTTTCCAATTATGTCGATTCCCCATGTTGAAAACGGCCATGGTGATGTCATGGTGTATAGCAAGGATGGTGGCATATGTTGTACATTGGCAAAAATTTGACAATTGTGGCAATGTCTAACATATTGTTGACAATCGGTTTCCATGCTATTCCAGTAGTAACCGAGCCTCATGATCTTCCGGACCAGCATCTGGGCGTTCATGTGTGGACCGCATTCGCCATCATGGACTTCAGCCATAACTTTTTCGGCGTTGGTTTTGTCGATACATTGAAGGAGAGCCCCCTGTGCCGTCTTTTTGTAAAGTTGCCCATCGTCAGTGCGGATGAACTGGGTTGCCAGTCTTCGCAGGGCCTTTTTGGCTCGGTTGTCAGCTCCGAGTGGATATTCCCCGGTTGCTAGGTATGTCAGTATAGTTTGATACCACGGCTCGGGATCGGGTATCTCGACTTCCTCGATGTCGTGGACATATGCTGGTTCGGACCGTCTTTCGACACAGATTGGCATACTGGTCATATGGTCGGGAATGTTTAGTAAAGATGCCAGTTTTGAAAGTGCATCTGCGAACTGGTTTTCTTCCCGAGGTAGGTATATGTATTCTACCTTGTGGAATTGTTTCTCGAGATCCCGTACTCGTGCCTGGTAGGCCACGAGATTTGCATTTCGAGTTTTCCATTTTTGGAGTGCTTGATTGATGACCAGTGATGAATCGCCGTGTACTCGGAGGTTTGTGACCCCTAAGTCGGCGGCGGCCTGTAGCCCGTGGATACATGCTTCATACTCAGCGGCGTTGTTAGTGACGTCAAAGTCTAGCTTGATGGATACGGGAGTATGTTCCCCTTTTGGTGAGATTAGGAGGATCCCGACTCCAAATCCTCGGAAATTGGATGCCCCGTCAAAGTACAAATCCCATGCTTCGGTGTCAGTGTGGAAAATGTCTTCGTCTGGGAAGGACCAAGTGTCGGTGTGTCCTTCCTCGGTTATGGGACTGTCAGCGAGAAATTCGGCTACTACTCGTCCTTTGATGGCTTTCAGTGGTACGAATTTTAGGTCGAATTCTGCCAACATCAGGGTCCATCTTGATATCCTGCCGTTGAGGATGGGTTTCTCGAAGAGGTATTTGATTGGATCCATTCTGGATAATACCTGCACCTCGTGACTAAGCATGTAATGCCGGAGCTTCTTAGTGGCCCAGACCAAAGCTAAACATGTCTTTTCGAGCATAGTGTACTTACACTCGTACTCTAAAAACTTCTTGCTGATGTAGTAAATGGCTCGTTCTTCGGAATTGACCGTTTGAGCTAGCATAGCCCCCATGGCTGTTTCTGTCGTAGTGAGGTATAACGACAAAGGCAAGCCGTGCTGAGGTGGCATTAGAACCGGTGGTGAGGCCAAAATTTCCTTGATTCTATCGAAGGCTGCTTGGCATTTGTCATCCCATAGTAACCGTTCTTCTATTTTCAGCTTCTTGAAGATCGGTTCACACACCATGGTTAGCTTTGAGATGAATCTGCTAATGTATTGGACTTTTCCGAGAAACCCTCTTATCTCTTTTTCGGTTTTAGGGGGCTGCATCTCGGTGATGGCCTTGATTTTGGCTGGGTCGACTTCTATACCTCGTTGGCTGACGATATGACCCAGTAATTTGCCAGATGTTACCCCGAAACTGCACTTCTGAGGATTTAGCCTCATGTTGTATTTGCGTAATCGGGTGAAGAACTTTCTCAGGGCGGTGATGTGACCGTCCCTGTCTTTGGATTTGACGATCATGTCGTCCACATAGACTTCCACTTCCTTATGCATCATGTCATGCAATAGAGTCGTGGCGGTTCGTTGGTAGGTGGCCCCGGCGTTGATGAGACCAAATGGCATAACTGTATAGCAATAAGTACCCCAAGGTGTGATGAAGGTGGTCTTATCCATATCTTCTTCTGCCATTTTTATCTGATTGTACCCCGCATACCCGTCCATAAATGATAGAAGGGCATGATCTGCTGTGTTGTCCACCAGTATATCGATGTGTGGCAATGGGAAATCGTCTTTCGGGCTTGCTTTGTTAAGATCCCGAAAGTCTACACAGACACGGACTTTACCATCCTTTTTAGGGACTGGTACTATGTTTGCAACCCAATCTGGATACTCGGAGACTCGTATGAACCCAGCTTTGAATTGTTTATCGACTTCCTCCTTGACTTTGAGGGACCATTCTGGTCTCATGCGCCGGAGTTTTTGTTTAACCGGTTTGAACCCTTCCTTGATCGGTATATGGTGCTCGGCTATTTCGTGATCAATCCCCGGCATGTCCTTGTAGGACCACGCGAAGACGTCTTTGAATTCTTGAAGGAGAACTATGAATTGTTGTTTCTCCTCGGGATCTAAGGATAGTCCTATCTTAAGCATCTGAGGCTCTAAGATTGTTCCCACATTGATGGATTCGGTTTCTTCGATTACCGGATTGCGGGATTCCCTTTGCTCTAGTTGTTCGATCAGATGTGGAGGCAAGGATACCTGTTCGTCGGGCTTCTCAATGTCATTGCACATAAAGTTTTTGAAATTTTGAAAATGAGACAAGTCGTAAGCAGAACGGTTGTTATTATTGATCATAAATTGAGAAAAGAGCTCGAAAAGAGTGGCCATCTGATCACTAGTCAGTGGCGGGATAGGTAGGGTGCCCGGGACAGACCCCGAGGCACCTGGAATGGCTAAAGGAAGAGGGGGAGTTACAGGATTGACCCTAGCACCAGACTCACTAGACTCAATCTTAGACTCTGACTCGGACTCCGACTCGGACTCAGACTCAGATTCTGGCATCTCTCCTTCCCCTGTGATCAGCTTGTAAGTTTTTCCTTGACTGTCAGTCCATTTGACAGTCTTCCTCCAAGCTCTGGTTCCGGACCCGACTTCCGAGATTAGCTTAGACGGGTCAAAGGTGCGACTGCGGAGAATGAGGCTGACTAGCTCTTCTTTCGGTGTTGGAATCACGAGTTCTTCCCCAAAAAGTAGCCCTAGCGCGGGCTCGGCATTCTTAGCATCTTCGGATTGGATGAGAGCGAAGATGTCGTCCGGTATATAGTTGCAGTCCTGGGCCAAGTGGGTCCCAGGGCGTGTGGGTCGATATAGGCCGGTCTGAGCAGTCTCGAATACTGGAGTGACGAAGGTAACCTTTCCGGTTTCAGTAAGACCCGTGTTTTCCGGAGTTAGAGTGTAGCCCAAGCCTGTTTGAGTCCTCCCATTGTCCAGAACTTCGAGAATTTTTCCTGCGGGGAGATCGGGCCTTGAGGTAACCCCTGGTAGAAAGCCCAGATTCTGTAACATTCGGTCTAGGGGGACGGTGAAATAAGGACGGAAGAGATGATCTTCTTCGATGGCCCCTATGAAATCGAATCCCCATAGATCGGTGCGGCCCGAGGTGTTGCAATTAGCCACAGTCATAGGTGTGGCTTCTATAGTGATGACGGTGTCACGCAAAGGCAGCTTGATTTTCCGATGCAAAGTGGAGGACACGGCCCTGGTTGCATGGATCCAAGGTCTTCCTAAAAGAAGATTGAAGGAAGAAGTCACGTCAATCACTTGAAATTCCAGCTCTTTCTCTATCGGGCCGGTTATGATAGTGAGTTTTGTGGCCCCGGTTACTGACTTTGGACTCCCGTCAAAAGCCTGAATGGTTTGAGCTGTTGGAATATAGTCGGCCTCGGTGATGCCGAGGGCTTTGGCGGTCCTTAAGGGAAGGACGTTGACTGCTGACCCGTCGTCAATTAGGGTCATGGGTAAATACTTTCCTCGGCAGATAACTGTGATGTAGAGGGCCATGTTGTGGGCCGGCCCGAATGGTGGTAGATCAGCATTGGAGAAGGTGATTAGTGGGCCTTCTTCTATGGATCTGCTTTTTAGGTGGGGTAGGACTGTGGCCACCATTTCGGCTGGAGTAGCCATAGAGTCGATTTTGACCTGATCGAGGGCCTTAGTGAGTGCCTCTCGATGTTCTTGGGAGCTAACTAGGAGTTGCCATATAGAGAGGTCAACTCGAGTTTTGCTTAGCTGCTTCACAAGAGACTTTTCAGGAGTTGGTTCTTCCGGAGCGGACTCTACTTTAAGTGGTTCAGCAATGATGAGGGCTTGACTAGTGGCTAAGGCCTTGGACTTAACCTTCTGAATCTCCTCAGGAGTGATGGGGACAGCTTCCCCCTTGGTGAGGTAGACATCATCTTCGTCATCGCACCAGATCCCGTTTATTTGTGGGATAAATGGAGAAATGAGGTGTGAGCAATCCACTACTTCTCCGGAAAAGATGGCATGAGTGGCCAATGGATTGTCTTTGTTGTTGGGCTTACCCCCGGGTAAAGGGATTTTCCCGCTTTCAATGAGATCCTGGATAAGGTGTTTCAGTTTCCAACATTTCTCGGTATCGTGCCCCTTACCACGATGATAGTGACAGTAGGCCTGAAGGTTGTAGGCCTTAGAGCGACGTTCGACCGGGATATCAGGTGTTGGGCCTATCGGAGTGATCAGGCCTTTTGATGATAGTCTTTGAAGGGCGTTTTCATAGGTAGTACCTATGTCAGTGAATACCCGGGGAGTAGTAGTCTTCTGGGATGAGGTATCGAGTGCGTTTACCTCGTCGAAGATGCTACGAGTGGCAGCAGTAGTAGCGGGCTTGCTCGTTGATGAACTAGCCCCTTGGTATCCCTTAGTGGAGGCCTTAGTGAGGCTTTCCAATCTTAGATCATCCTCGATTCTTGTTCCCATTTCAGTCAGGACCGTGAAACTAGGTATGATGGCGTACCGAAGATGGACTCGGTAAGCTGGAAGTAGGTTCTTGACAAAGGCTTCAACCAGCACCTTTTCACTGGGCTTATCGACCATTTTGACGCTTTCAGCCCTCCAGCGTTGAAGGTATTTTGTGAATCCCTCCTTAGGTTCCTGGGCCATTACTTCCAGGGTGCGCATAGTGGTCTGGATTTCCGTATTGTCGGCGTAATTCCGAGCGAATTCCGTTGCCACGTCATCCCAAGTTTTGTATTTCTTGGGATCGAGTCTGTAGTACCAGGCTCTTGGGTGCTTCTCGAGAGAAGAAGCAAATAGGTGCTTGAACATGTTGGACTTAACCCCTTTAAGGGCCATGAATTCCTTGAAAGCCCGGATATGGTGGACCGGATCTTCGGTACCCTCGAACATCGGCAAACCCGTCAGATTGAGATTGGTGGGTAGTTCATCGGTTAATGGGGTGTAAATTCTAGCATTCTCCGTATGGATGGAGCTTTGGGTTGTCAAGTGGACCTGTTCTTGCAGTTTGAGGACTGCACTGGCCAATGCGGCTAAAGGCCCGTCATCGTCGATCGAAGCATTGGGGGTTCCCTGTTCTACGGCACTAACCCGAGTAATGATGGCGATCTGGTCTTCCCGTACCTTCCTGAGTTGGTCTTGGATTTGGGCCAACGAGGCTGTCAATTCGTCTATGGCTTTTTGCGTCATGGCTCGAGTGTGGGGTGACCTGTCTGTAAGGGCACCGCGTAATCAGTAACTGACCCAGATCTTAGAACCAAAAGTACATCCCGAGCAAGAAAAAAGACTAGACTAGAAAGAAGACCGGAGACTGACTTCTAAATGGATGACACGTGAGTGGTGGGCCTTCCTTAGGATTCGGCAGAGTGGGCCTAGTCCTGTTCGAAGGAAGGTCTACGTGAGAATTCCTCAGACTTTGGACTCGAGTGTGTAAACGGGCTTTCCTTTGTAGGAGTTAGTCCTACGAAGGTGGGCCGTGCCTTGACAAGTAAGGCGGACTGGGATGGGGTGGAAACCCGTGATATAAGATCGACGGAGTTTCGACGCTATAGACTCTAACTTATGACAAGACCCGACACTGCTAAATACGGGAAGTCCTAAGAAGAAGAGGGTTTTGAAAAGGGAATTTGGATTTGAAAACCGAGCAAAGGTCGGATTGGAAGACCCGATTTTTTTTGAAAACCGAGAAAAAAGGGTTATCGGGCCGAGATTTCGGGCTTTTTTTTTTGAAAAGGTTTGGACAGTGTACCGGCTAAAAATAGGCTATTTTGAGTCAAAATCATAAGTCCTAAATTCGGCAGCTTTCCGGGTTTTTGAAAAAAATGGGTTTGAAAAGATATAATTTTTTGAAAATGACGGTTTTGAAAAGACCGAAAAGGATCAAGTAGCATGTAGTCATAGAATCAGTATAACGACGCCATGTATGCTCTTAGTCTAAGTCTCGGTCGGTCTGATAGGGTCTATACCAACAACGATCGCATTCTCGTACTGAGGACGGACTCCCTAAGCCGAGTTGGTCTTAGGACATGCCGCAAAGTCTAAACGAGTTCCGCCATCGAAGTCTTTAGTGCACCCTAGTGGGAATGCACCGTGGTATAGTGGGACGTCGGTCACAAGTAACCGGCCCGGGATAGAACGGGGTTATGCATGAACCATTGAACTAAAACGTGTACATTACTAATCGAGCGATTTCTTTTCGAGTCTCACCCTGAGGATGCCGATGGTAAGTGACACATCAGTTAATCCCCAGCGGAGTCGCCAAATTGTGGACATGACATAGGTCCACCCCGACGCGGCGAAGCGCGGGTTTTGGGGAGGCGATAGAATTTCCATATGAGATGGATCGAATAGAATTTTAAATCGAAGTAGGAGTCACCACCGAATTTTATGGTTATTCGGAACCATTCGAACCCACTCTATGTCGTAGTGGGCCATACTTAAAGCCTGGCCCATTTCCGATGTCAGAGTTTATTGGGTTCGTCCCTTAGCATATCGATACCGATGCCGACTGGGCGGTTAATCGTATATTGAATGACTCTCGTTGCCAATGGTTTCGGACATCCGGAAACCACGGTTCTGAGTAAGGGGTGAGGGTACGTGTTGGGAAGTTCGTCGAGAACACCCAACCCCGCCCGCACTTAGCGGCCTTTACTAAGATATCGTTCGATTTTGGTGTACACGCGTTAGTTCGACGATGAAATGATATGCAGAGATTATTTTCCTAAGACATGTGAGGAAAAAATAAATAAATGGGTTGCTAAGTCGTTTAATGCATATTAAACTAATAACGTCAAAGTTATTTTAGCATGTGAATTCGTTTTAGTCTAATAAAACGACAAAAAGAAAATATGAGAATAAGTTGCTACAAACACGAGGAAACGGGTTAGTAACGATTGAATAATAATAAATATACGAAATCGAGAAAATAAGAATTAATCGAAATCTGAAAAATATTACTAAAAACGTTGTTTTGTATAAAAAACGATGTTCGAGAAAGAATAAAAAAAGAACGAAAAAAGACGCGTTTGGGCCGAGAGCCGCGCGACTCGCCCGAGACTCATGCGGGTCGCGTGGCGGCCTGATTTCGAAAACGGTTTTCGGAAAATTTTAATTAAATCGCGTACGAATATCGCATAACTCGTACTCGACTTAATATTCTCGATATTCGTTATATTCGATAGTTGATTATCAAATATTTAGAATAGTTTTAGAAAAGATGTAAATTTAGAAATCGTTTCGTAAAATAATAAAAATAAACGAACGAAAACTAAAAAAAATAGAATCGGGTCAGACTCGGGCGCGAGTCGCCTGGACCGGGCGCGACTCGCACGCGAGTCTGTCCTTTTATTATTTTTTTTTGTCGAAAATCGTTATAAATCGCGTACAAATATGGATTAATTTATACTCGGTTTATATTTTCGATATTCGTCGTATTCGATATTCGATTATGAAATCGATATCGAATAGTCGGAATGACTTTAGAAAAGGTTTTGAAAAAGTTTGTTTTTGGACGAAAAATAGAAAAAAAAAAGATTTTGAACGAAAAAGTTGTAAAAAGATGTAACGATTTCATCGAAAACTTAATATAATTCTTTTTGATATGATATTCGATTATATAGAACCGATATCATATTTTAAGAATATTCGACATAAGAAAATAGTTTTAATAGTATCGATATTAGAAAATAAAAAGAAGGACCGACACAAGACCCATAATAAAAACGAGAGAAAGGGGAGAGAAAAGGGAAGAGACGGGTTTGATTTGCACCCTCAACCTACATGCTTTGTGTTCTCGGTATAAGGCTCGTCGGATGGTGGCTTAGACACGGGAGCGTCGAGATGATGTGGGTGAGCTAAGGTGTCGGTTTTTTGGAGCGTTTTTGTGTGTGTATGAGGCGTGGGATCGGCCGGTTTGGACGGGATCGGTTTCGTCGGATTTTTGGAATTACTTCGTGATTACGTCGGGACCTCGAATGTCGTTTTTTGGCTGCCGAAAACTTAGGATTTTCTCGGTATTTTTGGAGTGATTTCTCTGTGTATTAATCGTGTCTTTGAGGTTGAAGGGAGGGTCCTATTTATAGGAACCGAGGTGGTCTTGCTTGTGTGACAAGAAACACCGGTTTGGATAGAAATACGAGAGTTCGTGAGGGAATAGAGTTCTCGTTTCTTGGTGGGAAAGCCAAAAACTCGGCTGGTTGGGGGTGATATCTCGGCTGTTTCAGCCGAGTATCTGAGCTCGGGTGGTATTTGTTTCGGTTTCCGGATAGAATTCCTACTTGCGATCGAATTCTACCTTAAACGGAATTGTTTATTATTTTTGTATGGCTGATTTTTTGGTGTTTGAGTCCGAATCAAACCGTGTAGTGTCACGGCCAGCTCGTGTGACTCGGAAAAAAATATCTTTGACCGGGTTTGACTCGGTCGCTAAAAGACGATTTTACCCCTGGTGACGGTTTCGACCCAAATTAGTGTTATTTGACTCGAAACGACCCACTGGGCCTGGATTTGAGGTCCGTTTTGTGAGATTTGTACTCCTTAAAATGTCTAAACCAAATGTCCATGATTACAAGCCCATATCCGAGTCTATCAAAGCACGTTTACGTCCTATCATCATCGGGTGTTTGGCGGGAACTACTATAGACACCTGGCGGTCAAAATGTGGGTGTCTACACATGGTGAAAATGAACATGTGCTCTGGCAGTACCCTCTGAGTTGTCTTCACCATTCCATATTGTAATGACTTGTTCCGAGTCAATACACAGTCCACAAACCGGTAATCCTTATGGAACCCGGTATTGTTTCATCCCTCTGGTCATCAGACATGTGCCCCACGATGATCGCTGAGCTCAATATTCCAGAGACTTTGTCTTTATAAGACACCCAAATTCAGCCTACGTTTCGTGTTGGGCGCTATCTTGGTAAAGTTTAGAAGGCGATGCGATAGAAGACAACTTCGAAAGTAGACTACGACATTCGGAGTCACTGTTCATGGGAGGCCATGATGCATCCTGCCGGTGCGAGAAAATGCTAAGAAGTAAATGGGCAACCAACTCTTTATGAGTTTGTCGGTAGAGTAGTGGTCGTCCAGTTGCCATTGAGGTGCTCGGTTGTGTAAAGGTTCTCTTCCCCGAGACCAAGAGTATGAATTGAGTGTGTGCGCATACATAGACAAGGGCAATGATCAGCTCTCACTCTCTATATCGGATATCTTTGGGGGCGAAATACCTTCCGACCTTTGCCTTAGCAGTGTATGAGACATGTTCTGTTTAGCGGGGCCTCTGAGTCCATGCACTTGCAGTCCTTCTTTTCCGTATGTCTATCAACTAAATCGAGTCAATTTAGGTGTTCGATCCTATTGAGCACTAGGGGTGAGATGTAAACCTCCTAGTATCGATACGATTGGCGAGATTGATGTTTCCATCCGCACTTATGGTGAGATCCAAGCCTTAAGTATGCATGAGACATTAGTAGTCACATCCCGTGCATTGTGTGTAAAAGAACCATTTTTTTAAACTAAATGACTATAATTTTCTAAATCATATGTTTCGGTATGTCTCGTTATTATTCTATATCCACATGATAAATTAGTTTGAATGAACACATATGTTCGAAAGTGATATACTCGTCGTGTTTCACATGTCACATGCTGAATGAGTTGATTCACATGACGTATGCTCGATGATGATATATCCATTATATTTCTCATGTTATTCACAAGATGGATGCTTTACTATTTACTTCTCTCATGTCATTCACGTGATGTATGCTTGACTGTTTTACTTCTCACATGCTACTCACATGATGTATATTTTACTGTTTTGCTTTTCACGTGTTATTCACATCATGTATGCGTTATCGTAATTCACATCGCATGCTTGTTTCACATGCCATTATGTTCTCATGCTAAACTGAACTCACTTCATGTGTATCTCACATTGTATACATGTCGACTTGTAATGTGACATGCCTGCTTATTTGTTAATTAGATAACCTAAACATTGTACTACATTGATTATTCGGGGCCGTGTTAGAAGGACGGTTAGGTTACTTCCACTAAGTGGGACATGTATATTTAAATATGCATTAAGGTTGACGAACCCTCAAGACTGGACATGAGGGCATGCTTGAGTGCAAGAGATATAACTTAGCAGATGAGAGTGTCAAACTATAAATCTTGTAACACAAATATTGTCAGACTATCATATTTAGAAATATGTAATTCGGTTTTTAGTTGTTGTATTTTAACAAACGGTTCATTTTTCGGTAAAAGACTCCCTTGAGTCGACGGTTTTAAATTTTTACCACTTTTTAGGACTTAACTATTTTCCGCCTCGCTAGTTAATGTCATTGGAAGAACAGGGTTGTTACACCCGGGAGCTACAGAAGGATGCTCCTTTCTGCGTTGTTTCGCCCGGTGTGGTATCTGGGCGAGCGATTGGTGCGTCAGTGTTTATATGATGAGTTTAGGGTGCCGGTTGATCCTCTCCGGACTATGTTTAGACCACCGACCACCGCAGTGTTCTGCGAGGGTAGGGACGGAGAGGGAGGTGATGCACTACTGGTGCCGGGTGCCTCTTATCTGTCTCACGTCTGCCAGCGGCTAGCTTGCCACTGCCTCGTAGTGAGTACTCGGTTCTTTGTTTTATGGCTTGTTTTGTTCTATGGTTTAGTGTTTGTTGGCATCTTGATCGGTTTGCTTTTCCTTTAGCTGGCCGATCCGGTTGATGCTGTTCAGCCCCCAGACTTCCCCTTGACGCTGCTTAGAGTCGATGCGGCTGAGGTCACCTTTATAGAGCCTCTTCCCCCGTGATCCGCTGAGGAGATGGAGGCTGGGATGGAGTGGCACGACCGGGGGTACCGGGTAAGTTTCGGGGTTTGCCTTGAGCTCGACTCTTGAGGGTTAGGTTTTGTGTGACTAATTTGTTTGGTTTTGTTTTCTGGTTTCGTCGGTTTCCCATCAGTGGGTGTGGCAGGCTGCCAACTGCTTTCGGACCTATGCGTCGAGGGCGACTGTTGCCTCCTCCCATGATACTTCGGTGCTTCGATCCGTAAGTATGTGTTCCTAGGGTTGGTTTTCTAGGCTGGTTGTGCCTTTTCCTCGGTATGGGTGTATTTGCAAGATGTTCCGCGTATGGTGGGGTAGCTGGAGACTCGGGTGATCGAGCTCGAGACGAGTGAAGCCAAGTTGCTGCAACTCCTGCAGTCTCGGGATAATAAGATTGCCAAGCTTAAGGAGCAGCGGGCTCGGACTCAAGGCGAGACCTCGGCGCAGGGAGAGGCTAGATTCAGGACCGAGGTGGAGAGGGAGGTTGCGGGTGAGGCTGAGGGTCATGTTATGGGCGCTACCGAGGATGTCAGAGGAATTCCCGAGACAGCTACCTTAGATATGCTGTCGAGCATGGATGACACCGAGTCTCCTCTCTTGGATCTGGATGATCTAGGTCTAGATGACAACATCGGTGAGTTTGTGATAGCTATAGGCGCAGCCTCTAGGGGTCCTCCCTAGTTTGTAAACTCTGGATTTGTATATTTTGGATTTCTAGTATTTTGATTGATTTATTAGTCTTGCGTTTTGTTTTGCTTTTGAAATGTTGACTTAGATGACAAGTAATCATTTCAAGTTCGGTTTCTTTTCGATTTCGTCGTAGTTTAGGACGTTTTGGAATGCGTTGAGATTGCATGAGAGTACAAAAATGCTTTTTTGGAATTCTTAAAATGCGTTAGTTTGAGCCGGGATTTGGATCCAGTAGTACGTCAATTAAAATGTTTGACTCGAGACGTGTAAAGATGTAAGAAATGCTTTGTAGCTAAAGTGTATCGACCAAGTGCGTGTTCGGTGTTGGGAGACAAGTGTGACTGTCTCAACATTCATGTTTAAAATGAGGTAAAGAAAAAAAAATTAGACCAGTTTTTATATCTAAGTGACAATGCCGTATTGGGCTACAGACGCGAATTGACTATGTCGCTCGGGGCTACAATACGTCTAGGTGGGGTAGCTTATCCCCCTAAAAATAATTTTTTTTAAAAAAAACGTCTAAGTCTGGGGGATCTGATGGACGAAATGTACGTTCGTGTGGACCTGTCACTCTTGCGCGGGCATTTCGGCTTTTGGAATGGGGTTTAGCGACTTCAGAAGGTCGTTCCTGACGTCCGGGGTTGTCGGTTGTGAGAGAAAGGTTAAGGATTGTGGAGATGACTGTACTATAGAATAAGGAAGCTATGTGGGCTAATGTCGTTAAGCGCCCGATCGAAGACGGCGTTACCGATCCTAGTATTCATCAGTTCATATAAACGGGCCGAGACTGACAAGACCATATTAAAAATGTGAGCGAGGAGGAGAAATGGGATCGGCTGGACTCGCCTTTGGCTAAGATAGAGGTGGAAGCCTGTATTCTGAAGGTCTATGGTGAGAGACCAGAGAGGCACTTCCAAATGACAAAGGGAAAGAGAAGTTGGACCGGTAGAGCCCAGTCGTTAAGTATTATGTTATACTAATTTATATTATGTGGCGTATTAGTACTAGTTTTTGTGGGGTTTGCTTGACATGTTGTCATTTTCCGGGGTGACCGGATATTAGATGCTCGATATAAGGGGCCTCGACAAAGAGTTGATTTAATTGATTTTGCATTAATGAGAATCACATTTTTTTTATTATTATATATTTTTTTGTGGTGACTCGCAACTCGATTCTTCATTTTGCCCAGAGGGCTCTTTCGGGTTTTCACTCCGTCTTCGGCTCACTTTTCGTTCATTTTTTTGCTCTTTTTTTTACGGCTCGCAACTCAATTCTTCATTTTACCCGGGACGCCCTTTCGGGTTTTCAACCCGTCCTCGGCTCGTCAGTTTTTTGTTTTTGTTTTTTTGTGACGGCTCGCAACTCGTTTCTTCATTTTGCCCGGGGCGCCCTTTCGGGTTTTCACCCCGTCCTCGGCTCATCGTTTGTGTTTCATCATTAAAATCACTCGTTAACCGGAACATAGGGGGGTTCCAATTTGCATGTGAATCGAGTAATCGATTTGATACTTTTGTTGGTTGTACCCTGGGAGGGGTTGCCTACGTATCTGCGCTTAGATATGGAATCAAACCATGTTCGTAGTTCATAATAGATGTGAGTGATTTTGCTTTATACTCGTTATGCCAATTATCGATGTGCGATGTTTAGAGTGTATTCACCCTAGTTAAAGATATAAGGTGGAGTGACTGGGTGTGACCCCTTGGAAGTAACAATTATATATCAAGATACCGTGTTTAGGTCAGGGCGACTGGTTTGGGTGGTTTTGGAATGTGGAGCTAGGTAGTAAGTGGTTTTGATGGATCACAATCTAGAGTTGATTTGTTGGAGTTAAGGCTATGGGGTTACAGTTTCGTGATGTGGTAGGAAAGAGGAAGCCGAGTAAAAATGACTCAGACTTCAATCAGGCGGGATGTAAATTTGCGTGCGATCGGATTTCCATGTCTGGCCCTAACGGTTAAGATTATCCTATTGAGCTTTAATCCTCAAAATTCCGGACTGTCTCCTAACAAGTGTCTCGGGAAGGTCTTAAGGGTTGTAACGTAGGGAGACTAATATTTGGTGCTAGTTGACTGGTCTGTTCATTTTTTATTTTTTTTGCTTTTTGTTCGGACTTTGCATTTGACGTCGAGTTGAATGATTGGGGGTTTCATTTTGACCGTTGAGTTTGGTCTTGATCATTGAATAGGGCTGGTTTGATTTGGCCTTGGTTTCATTTTTTCTTTGGCTCCTTTTGGCCATTTCAGACCTCTTTTTCTTTTTGTCAGACTAGCACCTATGGTAGGAATTGGTCGGTCTTTATTTGAGGTATATTTATTGTGGGAAATGGGTTTGCCTTCCGTCTTTGATCACAAGCTAAGAGACTATCTAGATTTGTCATAGGATTCGGGAATGCTCGTTCTAAGGGATAGTTTGTGGCTTTTTATACCAGACATGGAATAGGTAAAAAAAGAACACGGGATCTCAGTTCTTGTAATTCCTCGTTGTTTCGAGGTATGTTTGATTGTTATTGATAAATGACATAGTACCGAGTTGTAAGCAAGAAAGTGCATTATTAAATCAAGCGATTGTCGCGCATTATAAAGGAAGAAAAGTCTATTTCTTTTTATTGATAGTAATAAGCGGGCTATGCGCCCGAGATATTGTTTTCGGGGAGGTGGAGGACAGATCCCCTCGCACCTCCTGACTCGATGTAAAAAAACAAAAGACATTTGTTATACTATTAGGTCTAGGCCCTAAAACGAACTAGACTCTGACTCGGACACAGATTTACTCGTCTTGACGGGTGCCCGTGGGTTGTCGGGATCTTCCTCGATATTCAGGATATTCTCCTCTATAGGGTCGAGGTGGGAACAATCGATGGTGGCGTCAAAGACAGCGTGGACGCTAAAGGGGTTGGTGGTATTGTTTGGCTTCTCGGGTGGAGGGAGAGGAATCGTCCCGTTTTCGATCACGTCTTGTATGTCATGTTTGAGTCGAAAGTAAGATTTAGTGTCATGCCCATTTCCACGGTGGTAATGGCAATATTTATTGGCATCCCACGACTTCTCTTTTCTGGCCGTGGACGGTTCTGGGGTAGGGCCTATGGGTTCGAGCTTTTCCTGCTCGGTTAACCTTTTAAGAGCTTCGGCGTATGTGATGCCTAGTTTGGAGAATGTTCTAGGGGTAAAGTTTGTTCTTCCCCGGTGGTTGGTTTGACTAGGTGTACTTCTTCGGTTTTGTTATTCCCGGATGACCCGTAAGAGCGGGTTCCCATGGATGTAGTTGGACCTTGATAACCTTTCCCCATTATTTTAGAGAACACTCCCTTCTTCATATCGTTTTCTAGGCGTATTCCTAGGGTAGACAGTTCCTTGAAGGTGTGGATGTTTTGGTACCTAAGGTGAGAGGCATAAGCGGGTCTAAGGTTGTTGACGAACTTTTCAACTAAAGTATCTTCGTCCGGACGGTTTACTAATTGGATGCTAACCTTTCTCCACCCAGTTTGGAACTCGGAGAAGCCTTCCTTCTCATTTTGGGAAAGGACTTCGAGGCTTCTAATGGTGACTTATGTTTTGGAATTATCCGCATATTGTTTTGCGAATTCTATGGAGATATCGTCCCAGGTGGATATCTTTTTGGGGTCGAATGAATAAAACCAAGATCGTGGTGTGTCACCTAGAGAGGAAGGGAATATCCTAGTGAAGAGGCTGGGTTTAACCCCTTTAATGGCCATGTAATCCTTAAAGGCCCGGATGTGGTTGAGGGGATCCTCGGTTCCCTTGAACTTGGGTATGTCGGCTAGGGAAAAAATTTATGGTAGTTGGTCATTTACCATCTCAAACTTCCTAGGTTTTCGAGGTGGACATTGTTTCCTTGGCTTAGGCGCATTTGATTTTCAAGGAAGTTTATGCGATTCACGGCGGAGTGTAGGATGTCGTCTTGAGGTGGGGTAATGGGGTCAATAGGGGTGACTCCGGCAGGAACTCCACATAGCGGGTGGAGTTTAAAAGCTCGTTGAGGATCCGATTATGGTGTTCGTCAGAGGCCTTATCTTCCAAGTGGCCTAGACGAGAGTCAATGCTGTTTACGGATGCGTTCATGGTAATGGTGGTGGCATGTAAGTCTCGGATCAGGTTGGTTAGGGTTCCTACGCTGTTATCCACGGATTGTTCGGCGTTATTCCCACTATGGTTGTAATCCCCTAGAAAATCTAACGCGATACAGTGGCGGAAACACTGTAGAGTCGGGATTAAAACACGCTGTAACTATGTCTTAGAAAAATTAAAATGGTAAAGTCAAACAATAGGCCTTAAATAAAATGGCCAAAATTTAAAACAATCCACAAAAGGGGTTGAACAATCCATAAGACATAATTATTAAAAATAAATAAGCAGGATCCACACTGCTCGCTAGCCCACACCCGGAACATGTATACCTGCCATGTTAAAACATAACAGCCACAATCAGTGGGGAGCAACGTCAACGTTCTCCCAGCCATATGACAGGATTTTAAAAACTGTAATTACTACTGTAGAAAAAATAGTAAAAATGAAAACTGTAAAACATTATAATGAAAATAAGATTTCAGTGAAAAACTTCACGTATCGAAATAAGATAATAAAAATGAGTTTTCCGAAGAAAACATAAAACATTTGCCAACCTGCAACCAAATTATATCGATAATAATAAAAATAGTCAAAATGGCGTTATGGATAGAACTAATGTAGAATCTAGACTTTCACTAGGGCAATACTAAACTAGCTTCGAGAACTTAATTAGTCAAAACAAATCAGACTTCGGTCTCTAACTAGGCAACTCAACTATAACAGGACTGCGTGCAGGGAGGTCCTGGCTTAAGTAATGTACACCCCTCCTGGACACCAACCGTAATCCAGTTCAACCCGACGGCGACTTACACGATGCGATATCTAAGTTTAAGGTCAAAATATACACACTCCTGAACACAAACCATGCTCAGTTCAACGACCAATGTGTCTCAACATAGACACACCAGGTTTATAGTTGATGGCAAAACGTACATCCAGACTGTATTACTCTAAACCCACACTTATCCTTATTCCATAACTCCAAAATAATCCATTATCGATATTTAAAAGATGTATTCAACATAAACAATAAGAGAACAAAATGAAAAGGAATCACTTTCCAAAAGAGAAAACTTTCTATTTTAGGAAACTTTCTATTTTTAGAAACTTACTAAAAATAGCATCATATCAAAATAGCAAAATACGAGTTTATACTAATAACACATTTTTAGAAAACGATATAGATTTATAAAACTAGTACTTTCGGCCTTAACCATATTAATTCTTAAAACGAGAACATTTGAGTTAATGAAATTATTGAAACGTCATACAAGTGTTTATAAAATGATTTAGAAATGTTTTAAACATTTTAAATACTACTAATTAGGATGTTTCCAAAATTTACAAAACTAAAATTCCCTAATTATTATTAGTTTCGACAATACGATTATAAATAGGATTTTACGGCAAATGTTTATTAAAATCTTTTAACGTCTTTTATTTAATTAAACCATTGGATATATTTAGAATATGTTAAGGGATGATTTAACTCTTAAAGTTTCAGATTTAAATACTTTCAAAATTGCTGGAAAAATAATTCTTTTAGGTAAGACGAAGCATTTTAACGATAAATCACAATTTGTCCGAAAATCAATACTTATTAATTAAAGACTTTAATAAATAGTAAAAAAATTACGTAAAATAGTTAAAATATATTTATGCACATTCTGTCCAGAAGAGAAAATTTTCCAGAATCCTAAAACTCGATTTTTAAAGCGTTTTCTCGTTAATCGTCCAATCTCGACAATAACGATTAATAAAAATAGTAATTACAAAACGATCTAAGTATTAATATCCAAAAATTATTATTAAACCTAAAAATCATGATTTTCCAGAATCTACCATTTTTCCAGATTTCCAAAAATTCCAGATTTAATAAATCCCGTCAAAACCGTCTTTAAAATCCGTTTTCACAATTAACGATTCCATTAATAAAACTTATCGTTTTGAACATTTATTAAGGCACTAGAAATCATAAAATTACATTTTAATATGAAATCATCAGAATCACAATTTTTTTTCCAGATTTAATTATAGGACCAGAAATCGAGAATTTAAATGACAAACACGGTTTTAACGATAAACGATGATTTAAAGTAATTAATTAATTCATCCACTTAACAATTCCGAAAAATTATGAAAAAATTCAGATAATTTTATTTCTTCAGAAAGTTTCACCATGTCAAAATTAGATTAAAATAAATTGTTTAAGTACTAGAATTCAAAAATCGACTTTTAATCGTTTTTGTCCGTAAACGGTAATAATTCAATAATTGATAACTAAATTATCAGAAAAATACTAAATTATTAAAAATCATCAAAAACATCATTTTTACATAATATTAACATATATTACATGTTTAGGCCGAATATTACGATTTTACAAATTAATATGACGATTTAATCGTTAATCTCGTAAAAGTGATAAATATACCGAAACATGCAAATTTCAACTTTTAAAAATTTTCCAGATTTTATGGCATACATATATTGCCAAAATAAAACATAAAAATATATACATGCAAGCATACAATTAAAATCATGAAATAACGAGTAACATCAACGTTACCTCAGTCCAAATCCGAATCAATAATATATTCGTCGGTCTCGGGATCGACCACAAATCCTACAATATATAAAAATCATGGCAGAAAAATACCATGAGAAAACTAATAAAAACAAGGTAAATAATGATCGAAAACAACATCGATTAATACCTTAACGAAGGGATCGGAAAGAGGATTATTTTGACGATAAAAATGATGCGATCAAGGCTCGAATTAAGCAAAAGTCAGCCTAGGAGGGGACAGGAGTGTCACGGCCAGAAATGAAGAAGGAAAAAGATGTTGTAATATTTTTTTATGAAAAGAATGAATGAAAGAAGAAGAATGGTTTATGCATAAATGAAAGTAATAATAAGGGTGATGAAAACTATGTGAAATGTGTGAGAAAACCAGCCAAAATAATGAAGGTGAGGAGAGTGAAAAGTTTGAGTAATAAAGCATGGAATAAATGGAAGAAAATAATCTTACGTTTACGGTTTAACGTGATAAAATGAAACGTATAAATAATACGTAGTAAAATTGTGACAAGAAGCTTTGTCGGTCCAAAATGTGAGGAAATGTTCTCAAATAATTTATAAGTTGATAAAAAAAAGAATCGTAAAATAGTTAACGACATTTCAAAGCAATTCGAGTAAACCTCGCGATAGAAAATAATTATTTACGAAAGTTCGTAATAAATTCATTAATGGCTAAATTTTCGTAAATAAAAATATTTCTTAGTCTAAAATATTATATAAATGTATTTAAACATTTTTAGGAAAAGGAATAACTTAAATCCGAGCTTAAAAACGTTAATTCGTAGAGAAATAAAATTCCTCGCGGAAAATAAATACTTTACGAGGAAAGTCAAATAAATGGATTTAAAAGAATTAAAAATCTTTTTAAAATATAAATAAATATTATCATTAAACTCAAAAATGAAAATAGAGCTTGAAAAAAGATGAAATGCAAGGCCAAAATGTAACAGAGTTATGACAAAGTCATAACGGTAAAGACAAAAACGCTAGAAAAAAATAGCGGGTGTTACAATCCTCCCCACTAAAAGAAAGTTTCGTCCTCGAAACTAAGAATAAGCAGAAAGTAATAGAAATTACCTCACTTGAAAAGTTGGGGATACAAATTTCGCATAAAAATTTTACTTTAAAAGAAAACTTTACAACTTTCAAAGTGATACGAAATCGAATGCAAATATTTATTCCAAGAGGAATTGGGCTAAGCTACCCGAAGTTTAATTTTTTTTTTAATTAATGAAATCGTAATGTGAAGTTATTTGATAAAATAACGACGTCAAATAACATTTGTAAATGAACTCGAAGAAAATTGGGTAACCAAACATTTTCAAAATAAAAGTAAAACAATTTGATTAAGAATAATTCGATAATATTTCGTTTTATGACAAAACAAAATTTAGTTTGGAGAAATCAAATTTTGTTGTTAGTAAAAATCGAACCAACCGTCAAACATTTTCAATAACAAATTCAAAAGTCCACCAACAATAAAACGAAAACTAATTTCAAAATATTAAAATTTTGAAAATGTTATCAAACCATAAAATAATTTCGACAATGTTAAAATGTTTTATGTAATAATCATATAGAAATTGAATATTTTGGAAATATGAAAGTCTTCATAAAAGTCCGATTGCTTGAAAAAAAAATGAAATAATTTTGAAATAATTTAAAATAAATTATTTAGGCATTTTGAGACAGATCTAGATATAATTATCAACCAAAGATAAAACAAAAGTGAAGTATCAAGTTCTTAAATTATAATTCAAAAAGATTAAGTTTCACGATATCCGAAAAGTTGAAGTTAGTCAAACTTTTTACAAAACGGCAACTTCACAATTAGAAATTATACGTCAAAAATGTTAGAATTTTACGATAATCCATTTTTTTTAAACAAGTCAAACTTTTTATAACACAAGTGTGGGGAAAATAATAAATGGATAAATAGTCAAAGTCAACGACAAATCGAAACAAAAGTTTTCAAACCTGATAAAGAAGTCGAAAGAGATTGGCTGAAGAAGAAGAAGCGGAATTCAAGAGAAACTAAGGGGAGGACGAATTTGAGAGTCAAATAGAACTCTCAAGGATTGAAGAATTAAATTAACCATCTCAAGATTCCCGGTACGACTCCCACAACCCGGGTCCCTATTTTCCATCAAATAACGTTAAGTCCAATAATATTAGGTACTAGGTGGTACTACTCGGTCACAATCTCCAAAAATGACTTACGTGACTATCCAATCGTTCAAGCGGCATAATACCAATCCACAAATGCTTTATAATCAAATCCACAATTAAGATTCCAACAGTTAACAAAACATACCCAAACCCTTGATCGATAAGGCTCCTAATTTCAAAACTCATAAGGTTTGAACTCGAGGTATGCTCCAAATTTCTCGAGTAAGGAACATTAAACAAGGTCCACCAATATAACAATGCTTGGGCACAAAATCCTCAAAATGATTACCAACATGTTTATAATGCCACAAGTAAAGAAGTTGGGGAAAGTATAACAAATCCTCAAATACGCTCAAACCTAAAGGTAATGGCGCAAACACTCACATCTTCAAACACGTCATTGGGCTAAGGTTTCTAAAAATTCCACCAAATTTCATATTGTATCAGCGAAACCACCAAAATATTTATTAAATCAACGAAGCCACAATCTCGTTGGTCTAAGGTTATAACAGTCCCAATAAGATGATCCGTATAATAGTATTCCTCAAAACAGCACAATAAAACCAAACTGTGATTGTGCAAGATAGTTCTCTTCTTTTGGGACAACAACAATTTATCCCAAGTTAGATCACTCAACCCCAAAGTTCATAGGTTACAACCTTAAACGACGATCAACGATCTAATCCTTAAGAAATACGGGTAATCTATGTCAACCAAAATTTCTAACGACATTAATGAAAATCTTCAATGGTACCACAACACTCAGTCTAACACCTTAAACAATACTCTATGTTCCCAAATAATCGCGATGCATCCATTAAATAAGCATTAGGTAAGAATCCAAAGTAATATTATCAGTTACCCTTAGTTTGGTTCTGGGTTAGGTGCTAGGTATCCATCAAATGTGACATTCTCTCTACTCCAAAATATATTTAACTCTAAGTACTCCAAAATAATCAAAGTAACCTATAACCCAAGGTTTAGTGTCTAAAGTATCATCCTAATTCCATCAATCAACCATTTGCCACTCAAATCAATCCTCAATAATTTCTTACTTGCTTAGAAGATATGGTAGAGTCACAGCCCTCAAATCAAGTAACAAGGGTTTACTAAACCTCAAACATCCATAACTCGGGGTTCACTAAGACTGAATCCGGTATAACCAAAGAATCTCAAGAGAAAGATGGTAGAATAGAAGAATAGAACAGGGATTCACCAAGAGAATAAAGATGAAAATATAAAAGAGAAGAATTTGGAGAAATAGAGGAAGGAAGAAAAGAGTCGATGACCCTATATTACTAAGTTCTTGAACCAGAGGAGAATCTTCGGACCTCCAGAGTTCACGAGGGGACAAAAAGGATTACTTCATCTTCTTGTAGAGGAACGAGCACACAAGTCTTGGGTCGCTCCATCTGGATCTACTACTGCAACGTCACGGAACAGGGATCTACTCTTAATCATCTAACCTGTAGCTTGAGCAAACTAAACCGGAGCTGAAAAGTCACCATCGGCATCTTTCTTGGAGCACCAAGTTGTCCACTCGAGTCAGCAGGCGTTGAGAGTGCTATGTAGGTCCCGTCCCAATTTGGAGCAGCATCATGTCAACATCTTGTCCACTCATCATCTTCTTTGACATATAAAACAAATATTCAATGTTAATCATTGGGTTTCAGGAACATGAAGGCTAATCACATAAGTCCTTACTTGTTTCTACCCATCTCTAATAAAATTTTTATTTACAATTTACATAATTTACTGGTATTTTCCTTAATTTCAGGTGTAAGCGTTGGGAGCAATGATGCTCTGATACCAACTGTAATCCCCTAGAAAATCTAACGCGATACAGTGGCGGAAACACTGTAGAGTCGGGATTAAAACACGCTGTAACTATGTCTTAGAAAAATTAAAATGGTAAAGTCAAACAATAGGCCTTAAATAAAATGGCCAAAATTTAAAACAATCCACAAAAGGGGTTTGAACAATCCATAAGACATAATTATTAAAAATAAATAAGCAGGATCCACACTGCTCGCTAGCCCACACCCGGAACATGTATACCTGCCATGTTAAAACATAACAGCCACAATCAGTGGGGAGCAACGTCAACGTTCTCCCAGCCATATGACAGGATTTTAAAAACTGTAATTACTACTATAGAAAAAATAGTAAAAATGAAAACTGTAAAACATTATAATGAAAAAAAGATTTCAGTGAAAAACTTCACGTATCGAAATAAGATAAT
Organism: Agrostemma githago; assembly: GCA_958450325.1. Classification (NCBI taxonomy): domain Eukaryota; kingdom Viridiplantae; phylum Streptophyta; class Magnoliopsida; order Caryophyllales; family Caryophyllaceae; genus Agrostemma; species Agrostemma githago. The sequence continues at coordinate 46,398,380 of OY288249.1, forward strand.
AAAAATGAGTTTTCCGAAGAAAACATAAAACATTTGCCAACCTGCAACCAAATTATATCGATAATAATAAAAATAGTCAAAATGGCGTTATGGATAGAACTAATGTAGAATCTAGACTTTCACTAGGGCAATACTAAACTAGCTTCGAGAACTTAATTAGTCAAAACAAATCAGACTTCGGTCTCTAACTAGGCAACTCAACTATAACAGGACTGCGTGCAGGGAGGTCCTGGCTTAAGTAATGTACACCCCTCCTGGACACCAACCGTAATCCAGTTCAACCCGACGGCGACTTACACGATGCGATATCTAAGTTTAAGGTCAAAATATACACACTCCTGAACACAAACCATGCTCAGTTCAACGACCAATGTGTCTCAACATAGACACACCAGCTTTATAGTTGATGGCAAAACGTACATCCAGACTGTATTACTCTAAACCCACACTTATCCTTATTCCATAACTCCAAAATAATCCATTATCGATATTTAAAAGATGTATTCAACATAAACAATAAGAGAACAAAATGAAAAGGAATCACTTTCCAAAAGAGAAAACTTTCTATTTTAGGAAACTTCTATTTTTAGAAACTTACTAAAAATAGCATCATATCAAAATAGCAAAATACTAGTTTATACTAATAACACATTTTTAGAAAACGATATAGATTTATAAAACTAGTACTTTCGGCCTTAACCATATTAATTCTTAAAACGAGAACATTTGAGTTAATGAAATTATTGAAACGTCATACAAGTGTTTATAAAATGATTTAGAAATGTTTTAAACATTTTAAATACTACTAATTAGGATGTTTCCAAAATTTACAAAACTAAAATTCCCTAATTATTACTCCCTCCGTCCCAGAAAGATTGTCCCATGAATTTTAGCTCACAAATTAAGGAAATGGTGTGATGATTGAGTATATAGGTAATGATGACCTCCTTTATAGGGTGAGTCATAATGTTGGGTGAGGTGGTGTGAGTTAATGGAATGGCAAAATGGTAAATACTTTAACTTAGTAGGGACAAAGTTGTAAAAAGAGATAGACTAAAAAGGAAAGTTGAGAAATGGGACAATCTTTAAGAACCTACCCAAAAAGGAATACGGGACAATCTTAGTGGGACGGAGGGAGTATTAGTTTCGACAATACGATTATAAATAGGATTTTACGGCAAATGTTTATTAAAATCTTTTAACGTCTTTTATTTAATTAAACCATTGGATATATTTAGAATATGTTAAGGGATGATTTAAATCTTAAAGTTTCAGATTTAAATACTTTCAAAATTGCTGGAAAAATAATTCTTTTAGGTAAGACGAAGCATTTTAACGATAAATCACAATTTGTCCGAAAATCAATACTTATTAATTAAAGACTTTAATAAATAGTACAAAAATTACGTAAAATAGTTAAAATATATTTATGCACATTCTGTCCAGAAGAGAAAATTTTCCAGAATCCTAAAACTCGGTTTTTAAAGCGTTTTCTCGTTAATCGTCCAATCTCGACAATAACGATTAATAAAAATAGTAATTACAAAACGATCTAAGTATTAATATCCAAAAATTATTATTAAACCTAAAAATCATGATTTTCCAGAATCTACCATTTTTCCAGATTTCCAAAAATTCCAGATTTAATAAATCCCGTCAAAACCGTCTTTAAAATCCGTTTTCACAATTAACGATTCCATTAATAAAACTTATCGTTTTGAACATTTATTAAGGCACTAGAAATCATAAAATTACATTTTAATATGAAATCATCAGAATCACAATTTTTTTCCAGATTTAATTATAGGACCAGAAATCGAGAATTTAAATGACAAACACGGTTTTAACGATAAACGATGATTTAAAGTGATTAATTAATTCATCCACTTAACAATTCCGAAAATTATGAAAAAATTCAGATAATTTTATTTCTTCAGAAAGTTTCACCACGTCAAAAATTAGATTAAAATAAAATGTTTAAGTACTAGAATTCAAAAATCGACTTTTAATCGTTTTTGTCCGTAAACGGTAATAATTCAATAATTGATAACTAAATTATCAGAAAAATACTAAATTATTAAAAATCATCAAAAACATCATTTTTACATAATATTAACATATATTACATGTTTAGGCTGAATATTACGATTTTACAAATTAATATGACGATTTAATCGTTAATCTCGTAAAAGTGATAAATATACCGAAACATACAAATTTCAACTTTTAAAAATTTTCCAGATTTTATGGCATACATATATTGCCAAAATAAAACATAAAAATATATACATGCAAGTATACAATTAAAATCATGAAATACCGAGTAACATCAACGTTACCTCAGTCCAAATCCGAATCAATAATATATTCGTCGGTCTCGGGATCGACCACAAATCCTACAATATATAAAAATCATGGCAGAAAAATACCATGAGAAAACTAATAAAAACAAGGTAAATAATGATCGAAAACAACATCGATTAATACCTTAACGAAGGGATCGGAAAGAGGATTATTTTGACGATAAAAATGATGCGATCAAGGCTCGAATTAAGCAAAAGTCAGCCTAGGAGGGGACAGGAGTGTCACGGCCAGAAATGAAGAAGGAAAAAGATGTTGTAATATTTTTTTATGAAAAGAATGAATGAAAGAAGAAGGATGGTTTATGCATAAATGAAAGTAATAATAAGGGTGATGAAAACTATGTGAAATGTGTGAGAAAACCAGCCAAAATAATGAAGGTGAGGAGAGTGAAAAGTTTGAGTAATAAAGCATGGAATAAATGGAAGAAAATAATCTTACGTTTACGGTTTAACGTGATAAAATGAAACGTATAAATAATACGTAGTAAAATTGTGACAAGAAGCTTTGTCGGTCCAAAATGTGAGGAAATGTTCTCAAATAATTTATAAGTTGATAAAAAAAAGAATCGTAAAATAGTTAACGACATTTCAAAGCAATTCGAGTAAACCTCGCGATAGAAAATAATTATTTACGAAAGTTCGTAATAAATTCATTAATGGCTAAATTTTCGTAAATAAAAATATTTCTTAGTCTAAAATATTATATAAATGTATTTAAACATTTTTAGGAAAAGGAATAACTTAAATCCGAGCTTAAAAACGTTAATTCGTAGAGAAATAAAATTCCTCGCGGAAAATAAATACTTTACGAGGAAAGTCAAATAAATGGATTTAAAAGAATTAAAAATCTTTTTAAAATATAAATAAATATTATCATTAAACTCAAAAATGAAAATAGAGCTTGGAAAAAGATGAAATGCAAGGCCAAAATGTAACAGAGTTATGACAGAGTCATAACGGTAAAGACAAAAACGCTAGAAAAAAATAGCGGGTGTTACAATGGTTACTTGCGTCTATGCTTGAATCTCCTGACATGACTGCAGAAAAGGTGGTATTGATGAGGGCGGGTGCACCAGACGACCTAGTGACTCGAGGAGTGCTCGTAATCGACCGACACGGAGATGAGACCCTCGACTTGCGCGTGTTTGTGGTCATCGGATTAGGGACTCAGGTGCTTTAGACTCTTGGTGTACTCGGCGAAGCCCCTAATAGACTTATGCCTCTGGAACGAGACGATTTGACACAAATCTCGGGAGTGAGATTTAAAGATGAGGACTTCTCGAGACGAGATGACCCGAAATGTAAGACCTCGAACGTAGGCGACCCTGGTAACTAACAAAGACAGTTAATCACACGGTTGTACGACATAAAGAATTGATCTCAATCCCGGCTCGAAATCAAAGAGTTTTGATGCGTTTTTAAAATGTATGGGTTTTGAAAATAAACCCCTTTTGAAAGTGAGAGCTTGTAAAAATTGGTGTTACGATGGTTTAATGACATCGTTTGTAATGTGTTGAAAAGGTGTTGTTATGTGAGCGTCGAGGACTCAACGATAGCAAGAGTGTAAACAGTGGTTTTGTAAAAGAAGCGCGACTCTAAAGGAACCGGTTTTGAAAATAATGATGTCGTGCTTTTATCAAGACTACTATTAATTAGTCAGTTCGACATTTGCGGTGTAGACGGTGTTCGCGAGAGAACTTGGTGTCTGTGACAGTGCTATGAAGGTGTGACTAAATCCTTATTACAGAATTTAGGTAGTGAAAGCATTTTTAGAAAAACTTTTAAAATGTGCCGCCGTACTTGATTGATTCCAGTAATTGGAGCTTCGACCGCGGTGACGGTGTGTTGCAAAAATATTCTGAGGGTATAACCATTTTGGGTTCCTTGACTTCATTAATTGAAGTTTCGGTCGTGTTAACGGTATGTGCGAAAAAAAATGTTTTGAAAAAATGAGATGTGACCGCTTTAGGTGCCCTGGTCACATTGATTGGGAATTTGGCGATGTTAACGGTCCTCGTTGTTGCTTGAAAACGACGAGTTTTTATTTTGGCCAAGGCAATGGCGCTCGAGAGAGTTTTTTGAAAGCAATGGGTGTAAAATCCGTCATGGCGACGGTGCTAAGGTGTTTTTTTATTTTCGAAAATAGCTTTGACTTGGCCGGAGTATCGACGCTTAAAATGTAGTTTTGAAAAGAAGATGTTCTTTTTTCGAAAACGGAACTGGGTGCCGTTGAATATGTTGTCGTGGTTGAATCCTGATTTTAGTGTTTTATTTGGGTTGTTCAAACACGCTACACATAGCTAAAAATGCGTACACTCATGCGGGATGCAGACACGGGTAGGTTAGGGTAGGCTACCGCCCACGAATAGTCTTTTGCTTAGGTGACGACAGGTCACTTGGGGAGGTGAGTGTCGTACTGTCTGCTTAGAACCACTCTTTTGGTATATTCGCGGGATGCACGTTAGGCGGCCGGAGCATCAACTGATGATCTCTCCGCGTGTCCATAAGGATCTTACCGCAAAGAGGTCGATTGGTCCTAATATCGATTAAGGTAGGCTTTTTAGGGCCAAAATTTGTAGTGACCACAACAAGGAACTAGGAAATGATGAGCTTCACCGACCTCGTTCGAGTTACACCACCGCTGGAAACTTATTTCCAAATCCCCAGCGGAGTCGCCAAACTGTGGACGTCCGTTCGCACCGCCCGACGCCCGCAGGCCCCCGCGTGGGACTGACTCGGTTTCATCGCGGCGGCCACCCATGCGGCCCTCTTCCGATCGAGGGCCGGTCAATCTCGCGTTCGGGGCGATGTTTCGGACCTCGATTCGGATGACGATTTGGACTTGTACTAGACAGGTGCTGATAACACGCAAATTTGGACCGTTTTACCCCCTATTTTCACTCGTATTTGACTCGATTTTGTGTGCTTTAACGTCAATATAACTCATTTTTGACTATATTTCATATTTTCTGGTTTGAATTTGTTTTTTTGTATTTTTCTTAGAATTTCGTACTGCTTTTGTGTGTTTTTGTCCTATAGGTACGTGTTCGTGAATAAAGAGACAAGTTGAAGCAAGAGGAGCCAAGTCAAACCCCAAGTCAAACCTGACTCAGTTAACCCACATTTTCTTAACCCAAAGTGACTCACTCATTTCCCTTAATCAAACCATCCTCCACCAACACAAATCAACCCAATCTCCACATACCTTGACCTTGACCCATTACCCAAATCCACCAACCCATTCCCTTCCACCCATTTACCAACTCAAACCAAGCCCAGATCTTAACCCATTTTCATATCAACCCATAACCCACCTACAAGTCAAGGTCAACTTGACCTTGACTAAACCCATCCTCCACCACTATCACCATCAAGCTCCAACTACCACCATGACCCACCATAACCGAACACCTTCGCCTGAGCTCCGGCCAGAACACCGCGCGCCACCACCAACCTCCTTCCTCCATTACCACCTTCAACTCCATCCTCCACCGCAAAATCCGGCCACCACGCACCACCATACTCCCTCAACCGAAACGTCCTCCTCACCTCCGTCTTCACACCTCCATACCCGACCAGCTCCCACGACAGCAACCCCTTTCCATTTCCAGATTCCGGCGAGAGCGCAGCAACAACCACAACCTTCACCACCTTCTCCCCATTCCGGCAAATCTCCGGTCCAAACCAGCCGCGTCTCCCTCCGTTCTCCATCCTCCTCGCCACCTCCGACAACCACAGCACAGTAGCAGCGGCAATGGAGACGACCTCCAGCGACTATCGCCGGCGTCGATACCAACTCCGGTGTCGACCCGGCTCGACCCAGATCCAGAGTTTGAGTGTTAGGAACCGATACTTGATTGAAGACTTGGGGTTATTAAATTGATTTGGAATGAGTGAAGGTGATGTGTGGGGTGAGTTTTCACCCTATGAATTGCATCGGGTGAAATCGGAACGATCGGGCAAAATAGGGATTACCGCAGGGCAAAGTTTTGCCGGGTGGTGTGTTATGCAAAATCGCGAGGCGAAATTTCACCAGATGGAAATCATATGTTGAAGTTTTTGTTGATGGGCATTTGGGTTGCCACTTTATTGGCCTAAGGTTTACTTAGGGTTTTGAGATCCCTCATTTCTCTCTTCTCTATATATATGTAACTCCTCATTTTGAGGGAAGGAGAACACTTCACTCTACCACCACAACACTACCTAAGCTATTAGTAGATTATTAGTAGATAGTTAGTGAATTATTAGTAGATTATTATTAGTTTCTTAGTAGATTAATTAGTAGGGAGATTTTTGGAGGGTGACGATCCAAAAATCTCCACTTATTATAGATCTAGTAATTTCTTCCTAAATTAGTGTTCAAGACTCCACCTTTATTATAATCAAGTTTTATTTCTTATTCCTTTTGCCATTTTTGTTGAAGATTCTTGAAGATTATTAAGGATTAGTGACAGATTCCTTGTCATCTTCATCAAGCTTCATCTTATTTATTTATGCAATTTTTCTTCTTTATTGTTCATCTTCAATAGTTGGTATATTTCTCTTCCTCTTCTTAATCTCTAGTTAGATTTAATTTCGTTCTAGATTTAATCTCTCGTCTAGATTTAATTTAGTTGTTGTTTTCCATAGATTTAATTGTTATGCTTGTTTTAGTTGTTTTCTCCTTAGTTATTGTTTTATTAGTTTCCATTATGCATTTTGAGTAGATTTCTTGTTAGAGGGTTAAGGGAGGAAGATCTTGGGTAATTTGAATTGAGGGATGTTGGTGGGTTTCTTGCTTGTTGATTTATCAAGTTTGAGGTGTTTGTGTCTTTGTTGACTTAGAGCGTACGGCTAAATCGACTTTGACTCACTCCCATCAATATGGGGAAACTCGGGGTAGGAGTTACCTTGACTTGAGACTTACCCTTTTTCGCCGCGAAAGCGAGATCTAGATAAGTTGGGTGAAGAAACCGAAAGGTTGCATTCTCCCTTTATCAACTTTGTGACTAAAACCCGATTCCGAGACTCTTAGACCCTGATTTCCGATTCCCGACTCCCCCTAACACCTTCTCCTTATTTGATTATCTTTTCGTAGTTTATAGCTTTTTAGTGTAGACTAGTGTGGACTTAACCCAAAAAACCCCAAAAATAGACTCCAAACACTTTTTGACTTAGACTCTACCGACTTTACTTAGTCCGTCTCTGAGGATCGATCCTGACTTATCGCTACTACGTAGTTAGTTTGTCGTGTTTACAAATATTGTTTGATCGCGTTAGATAGGCGACAATCTGACGCGCATCAAAATGGCGCCGTTGCCGGGGACGGCGATTAGTTAGTTGAGTTTTAATCTTTTTGTGTTTGGTTATTGTTCTCCCCCTACCCTAGTGCCACTTGGTGCTAGGAGACTCACTTTCTATTTGAGTATGTTTGCCAGGAACAGGTTATTGCCTCTTTGGTTCGATCCCTAGCCAAAGATGACATTTAAAGTTATGAGATTCCGGGAAATTACTCAATAAAGGTGACTCGACATCCGTACCTCACACCACCAACCATACATACTATTCTTCCATACCCTTCAAATCCATCCATATCACCAATGTCCATATCACTCACACCTTTCACTCCACAAAATCTACCTTCCACAACTCCTCTCATCACTCCAAACATAGAACCACTCTTCAATCCACAAGAAACACCATCTCCACAAGAAAATTCTCCAACCCTTTCTCCTCCCAAATCACCTTCTTCACCAAACAACCTTCAAAATGCAAACATGACAACTCTTTGTTCACATTCAAAACTCACTCACGAGAACTTTTCTTCTCCCGTTTTCTATGGAACTACTCCGTAATATTTTGAACTTAAAAATTCCTTGATCAATGAAGTAAAACTAGATACCTTCCATGGGCTCCCTCAAGAAGATGCTTTTGAACATGTATGCTCTTTCAAAGAAAAGGTAGTTGGAGCCAAGAAGATGGGAGATGAAAATTCTCCTATGACCAATGAATTGAAACTCCAATTGGAGAAGGAAGAGCTAACCAAGAAACTTGAGGCTATGAATGCAAATCGTTTTCCAAAGGGTATGTATCGGATCCAATCAAGAGATATGTATCAATGGAATCAACAGCAAAGACCTTTCAATTCCAATCAACAAATATTTTCCAACCAAGGGTCTGTCAAAGTGCCTCCACATATGCCTCCTTATCAAAGGGAAAACTTCAACAATCAAGGTAGAAACTATCATGTTCGAAGGGACTTCCATATATAATCAGAGTGCGAATCAAGGGAACAATTACCATAATCAAGGAAGTAATTGTCATAATCAAGGGTTCAATCACGGGTATCAATGTAATTATCAAGGTAACCAAGGGCCAAATCAAGGGTACCAAGGATTCAATTTTCAAAGACATAACCAACCCTCTCCTTTTTATGGAATTCAAGGTAATTATCAACATGGTCAAGGTAATGGTCAAGGGTATGGTTCGGCCATTGATATGAGAAAGGCTTTAGTCAACGAGTGTATCAAGGAAACCCGTATTACCAAGGTAATCTTGGTCATAAAGGATTACACTCTCAAAGCTACAATGGACCCTCTCGATTCTTTGGCAATCAAGGTAATTATCAACAAAGTCAAGGAAGTGGTCAATGAGACAATTCATTAAATGAATTGCGAAGAACAATAGAGTATTTGATGAATGAAAATGCGAAAGACAAGGCAAGGATCGAACTCTTGAAATCTCAACAAGCATCCAAAGCCTTAGTCGCTCCCGTGCACCCACCTCATGACTTTCCCGTTCAACCTCAACACCCAAGGAATCCACCATGCCAAACCCATGTCGTTATCCAAAGAGAAGAAAAAGAGTTTGAAAATCCTTATAATCACTTGAGTACCAAGGCAACCCCGAATTTGCAACAACAAAAAGCACTACATGCCACTACTCCCGATTATCCCAAACAAAACCGGGGAATTCGAGAAGAATTTGAGTTAGTTGCAAAGGCCGAGGAAAAACAACGAAAATTAAATGAAACTAGAAGGCAAGAGACCGAGCAAGCAATTGAGGAGGAGGAATCCAATGTTCCATCTCCATTGATCTATGTGCCACCGTTACCAAATCCCAAAACGAGCTAACATTCAAAAAGGTAATATCAAGTGTAGCCAACTTGTGGACACGATCGAAAAAGTAGAAGTCTCCTTGCCATTCACCAAGGCCATTCAAGAAAAATCAACCCTTACTAATGGGATGAAAAATGGTGAAAGTTCTATGGACATCAAGTTTCCTTACCCCAAAAGGCAATCCAAGAAACCCATTCAAGGTGAAGTAGTGATCCATGAAGATATCGATGAAAATGACAACATCTTGTCATCTAGGATAGAGATCACCACTTTCACTCCTAAAAAGGAACTCGAATCCCAAAATTGCCACATGGTAAAAACAATCGAGAATGTCAAGGATACGAGTCTTTGGGATGAGTTGAATGAGGTAATAGATGTTGTTAAGTCCTGGAATGATGATGAAATCTTGTTGCCCTTGTGCAAAAATGCTAAAGAACATTACGAGTCCTTTACTAATGAGCCAAACTTTGGCTTAGGAGAGATTGAAACCGCCGGTAAAATTTTCAAATCTCTCCTTCACGTACGATGATATGGGGACAAGTGATGTTTTAAGACTTAAGGATGTAGGTCCGCAACTTGAAGAAAATATGAGGATGTACAATGGGAAAATAAGGCCTAAACCGCCTTTCATGATGAGTGGTGAGATTGTGAAGCTTTGGAAAGTTAGAAGGTATTTTGGGAAGAAATGGTCGCTTGGACTTGTGAGATGGCAAGACCCAGGAGACTACAAGAAATATGATGATGGGTCTTTACATGACCGTTTCCCGCTTCCGACTTGGAAGCTTCTCATGATAGCTTGGCTCGGCTACATGAGCCCTTCTGAAGACTCTTCTAGAGCCTTTGACTTACTCCTCCGAGCCCTTGATGGGTATGGTGGAGATCATACTTTGAAGACAAACAAATTCTAAGGTTTGGCGGTCCTAGCCAAAACCGCGCTTCTTGGGAGGCAACCCAACCTTTTTTGTGCATATATACGCTTTTTGTGTTTTGTTTTTGTTTGTAGGAATCTTCAACAAGAAGCCAACATGGATAGATGATGAAGAATTTGGAAGTGATCAAGTTTGGAAGAGATTTTGCTTGATTGTTCCATTTTGGATTGTGGATTGTGATGTTTGCTTGTATCTTGTTGAAGGATTGGTTGAGTATTTGTAATTGTGATGTAATTGTGTTGTTATTAGTAGTTGTTGTGGGATTGTAGCTACTGTTTTTCTTGTATTGCCTTGTTTTCTCCTTTCTTGCAGGAATACCACCCACTTCATAGCATAAGGACATGAGGTATTAAAAAGTGAAGACCATTCGGTAATCCCTTTTTACCCTTATTCTTCTCCCCTTCCCTTTTTTGCATGGGAGTATGGGCTTGTATACTTTGGAGGTTCACTTGGTGAACGTTTTGGAATTAGTGGTTGTGATTGTGTTGACTATTTGAAGAAGATTGGAGTGCTTGGCTTTACTTGTAGTTGTGGACGTCCGTCTGCACCACCCGGCGCCCCGCGCGTGCCCGCGCGGGACCCACCCGGTTTTCAACGTGTGGCGGTGGCCACCCACGCGGCCCCCTCCCTGCCGGGGGCCGGTCCGATCTCGCATACAGGGCGAAGTGTTGGACCTCGATTTGGATGATGATCCGGACTTGTACTAGACGGGTGCGGGCATCCGTGTTTCTGTTTGGGAATCGATCGAGACGTGGTTGTAAATGTTTAAAGGCCGATTCATTTGGTAAGGCGACCTTTTTAGTGAACTGAATTCGTTACCGATTTGTGGAGTCGCCACCGAGTCAATTATGGGGACTCGGAAACCGTTCAAGTCAACTTTGATCCCTTACCGGCTCAAAGCTGAGTGGCACGGGACCTAAAGATAAAGACTTGTACCCTTAAGCACTCCATGCCTGGAATGACTCTCATTGCCAATGGTTCGGACATCCGGAAACCATCGATTCTGAGTAAGGGGTGAGGGTACGTATTGGGAAGCCAACATCCGATAGATGTCAACACCCAATCCCGCCCGCACTATAGCGGCTCTACTAATCAATCGGTGGGATGATTTCCTAGTTCTTTTATTGTGGTGGAAGTACTATAACATCCGTTGTTTTAACCCTATGTCTTTTACTATGTCGGTTGTTTTAAGGACAGATAAGTTTTATCGTCAAAAGAGTAGTGTTTACATTCTTTGTATGCGATTTCACGTGACAAGCAAGCCATGAAAAGATGCACGTTGGAGAGTAGAGAGTACTATGTATTATACGTATTAGCAAATCAGATTTAACGCGATATACCTTACCTGGTATTCTGCTTAAGATGCGTCGGTTCGGTATTAATAGAGATGCGTCGAACCTAATAAGGCGATCACCTGGACTAATATGGAACCCGACCATCGCTTTGTTCATTTTTTGTTGTTTTACGTTTTGAATTCCGTGTTAGGTGATTTAGCGTGCGATTATAAGGTCATAAAAGCAATAAATCGTACGAAAAATTGTAAATGCGAATGTAAGTAAATCATGTAGTGAGGAGTTGCACCCTCGGAGTATACACTAAACGGGACACGATGCATAGATAGTTTGAGAACGGATCTCGGAATTACTCGGGTCTATTTAGTGTATTTTAGTGTTTGTTGTTGAAGTTGGGACGTTACGTATCTTAGTATGTGTAGTGAACCTAGTGTCCATGCCTAGTATAGTCGTAGTGCATAATAATAGAAAGTGCGAGAATGGAAAGTTTTGTTTATATGACAACCTAGTAACGACTCGATCAATAGGCGGATCCTCCTAGATTGACCAGTGACTCCGGCAGAACTCCGTTACCGTTTGACCTTCCCGCGGTTATTCCGGCAGAGCTTCGTTACTAAGGACTAGTTCTGTGGCTACTCCGGCAGAACTTTGTTACTAATTTTGAGCTAGTCGATCACAGGCACCTCGGTATCGAGTGGAGTGCTCGAAGGTGAGGAGTAGCGTCGATGTCACTTTTTTTTATCGGAACTACGATCGAGTGGATCGTTTGCCTCGGGTGTCGGAGTGCGAGCCCTTAGCGAGAAAAGAGAGGGAAGAACAAGTTGTGTAGAAGTAGACACGAACTCGTGACTGTGTCGAATTAATGAGGCGAGGGGGGTATTTATAGGTGTTTTCGGTCCTCGTCACCCATATGGACGCCTGGGTTCATGCGGCTCGGTCTTCAGGTGCCCGGTGTGGGACAGTTCAGTCTTCAGGCGCGTGAGCTGGAGCAGTCGAAGTTTTGAAGATCCGATATCAAAACTTTCTAAAACGGAGAAGATGCATATCCTAGGTTATCGTGGAGGTTAAGGCTTCTCTATAACCTTAGCACGTCGAGTGCCGGGTGGGCTTCGGGCGCGCATCCCGAGGTTCGCTCGGCTCGACGCGTTGACTCGGGTTTGACTTTTCATATTTCGAGACCGATTCGGGGCCGCGGTGTCGGAATTGACTCTAATTAGTGTCGACGCGACCGTAATGACACGACTAAGCCTGCCTTGATGTTAATTTAATCTTTCCGAGTAATTATTTGATCCGTTCTATGGAAAAAACATCAAAAATATCGTGAACTCGTGTCGCGTTGCAGTCCTATCGTCATCGGGTGTTTGTTGGGCACTTCTGCAGCCACCAGGTCCAAATTTGGGTGTCTACATAAGCCCCCACTTTGACTGAGGCTTGGACAAGGCGAAAGTCAAAGTATAGCCACCCAGGTCAATCGAGGATTACGACCTGGTGGCTGCCCGGTCGGGTTGTTTTAAGTCTGTTGGACTACGTGTTGAGGCTTGCCACCCAAGGCTTAGAAGTCATACCTGATGTCTTCGCTTGCGGTTGCTTGCTTGGGCCCGGGCCGTTGCTCGTCATTTTGTTCTTGATTCTTTGCGCGCGCGCGCTTTGTCTTCTTCGGTTTATTTGAAGGTTTTGTTTAATTTTAAATGTGTTTGTGACGCGTTAGCGACACATTAAGTGTAAGCGCAAAGGATGCCCATTTGTGTTGGCTTTTATTTGCACAAGTATTTTTGGGATGCTTGTGAACCCTTGATGAAACAAAACGTTCAAGGGCGTCAGTCTCCACTCGATCGATCGTCTTTGGGATGCTTATGACCACTCGAAGTGATATAAAACCATTCGAGGGCGTCAGTCTCCACTCGAATAGCTGTCTTTCGGGATGCTTTTGACCCCTAGGACAAAAATAAAGTGATATAAAACTATTCGAGGGCGTCAGTCTCCACTCGAATATCTGTCTTTCGGGATGCCTCTAACCCCTAGGACAAGAATTGCTGTGCCTCCGGGATCTTAGATCCCTCGGGCAAAATTGCTGTGCCTTTGGGATAACTCCGATCCTCGGGCAAAATTGATGTGCCTCCGGGATCTTAGATCCCTCGTGCAAATTGTTGTGCCTTCGGGATCTTAGATCCCTCGGGCAAATTGTTGTGCCTTCGGGATCTTAGATCCCTCGGGCAAATTGTTGTTGTTCATTTGTTTTGGTTAAGTTGCTTTTGTTTTATGGATTTGTCTTATTTTGTTCGGGTTTGTTTTTGCTGTTTTAGTAGTTTCGAACCTTTTGCTTAAGTATTTATTGGTGTCTTAGTTTTGACTTGATCCCTCGTGGGTGGTTGCATTAAGTTAGATTTATCCCTCCCGGGTGGCTGCGTTAGATTTATCCCTTTCGGATGGCTATGTTGGATTTATCCCTCTCGGGTGGCTGCGTTAGTTTTAGTGATTGTTTTGCTTTTAAAATACTAGTGTTGATGTGTAAGCCCTTTGCATTAGTTCTTGGGCTTTAGATTTGCTTAGTGAGTTATTCCGGGAATAATAATTCCCCTGGGACGTGAATTGAGTGTGCTTAGGGACTCGTTATGGGTTGATTTGATTGTTCTGAGTGCTACCAGGGACTCATTTAAAATCGAATTGAATTGAGCGCTACTAGGGGCTTATTGACTTGAATTAAATTGACTTGAATTGAAATTGGATTGAATGCTACCAGGGACTCATCCAAAATCGGATTTTGAGCGCTACCAAGGGCTCGTTGAATTAAACTGAGTGCTACTAGGGACTCATTTAAAATTGAATCGAGTGCTACCAAGGACTCGTCCGAAATTGGTTTTGAGCGCTACAAAGGGCTCGTTTAAAATTGGTTTTGAATTAAATTGAGTGCTACTAGGGACTCGTTCAAAATTCGGTTTTAACCGCTACCAGGGGCTCGTTTAAAATTGAATTGATTCTGAGTGCTACCAAGGACTCGTTGAATTAAACTGAATGCTACTAGGGACTCGTTTTAAATTGTTTTGAGCGCTACAAGGGGTTCGTTTAAAACGGTTTTGAGCACTACAAGGGGCTCGTTTAAAATTGTTTTGAGCGCTACAAGGGGCTCGTTTAAAATTGTTTTGAGCGCTATAAGGGGCTCGTTTAAAATGGTTTTGAGCGCTACAAGGGGCTCGCTTAAAATGGTTTTGAGCGCTAAAAGGGGCTCCTTTAAAATGATTTTGAGCGCTACAAGGGGCTCGTTTAAAATTGTTTTGAGCACTAAAATTGTTTTGAGCGCTACAAGGGCTCGTTGAATCAAACTGAGCGCTACTAGGGACTCATTAAAAATTGAATTGAATCAAGTGCTACTAGGGACTCATTGATTTTGAATTGACTTGAATTACCTTTAGAATGCTTTGGGATTCAAATGAGTTTGCAGGTTTAAAATTTACTTGGGATTCGTTAAGTTCGCGGGTCTTGAATTCTTTTTTCGAATGCTTCAGAATTCGTTCGAATTTGCTTTGTTCGGATTTGTTTTGTTTGAATGGTTCAGGATTTAATCGAATTTGCTTTGGTCAGATTCATTGCTTGGGTTGTTATGTGCTTCGGTACGAGTGGTCTTTAAAAACTCGGTTATTGTAAGCTTTCAGATTCGAATCATCTTTATTCCTCTCGATAATTAAATCTAATCTTCCTTCTTTCTTCTTCGTTCTTGATTGTTCTTAATCTTTGATTGTTCTTCTTCCTCATAATTAATTATTGTTAATTGTTGTTTTATGCTTATCGTAAATTTATTATTATTCATCATGTTTAATCTAGTAAAATCTTTTATTAATCTTGTTGTTCATGATTTAATTATGAGTAGCTAATTTCCTTCGCTAGGATTTAGGGGATCTGCGAATTGAATGTGGTCGCTAAATAATTTATAGATCTGTCAATAATATTGTGTCTGAGTTGTCAATTGTAGCATATAATCGCGATTAGTCAGTTAATGCGCATGATTGATTAATTGAATTCGGTAAACTTGAACCTAAGATCGGAAGCCCGGTAAAAGTTAGACCTGCTACAACACATTAGTTCGCCCTAATAAGATCGGAAGCCTTTAGACGCATGCTAGGGTGAATAGCGGACCGAAAGGACCTTTTCATTACCCCTTAGACCAAAATCTGCGACAGACCTATGACTTAGACCGTGACCATATGAGATTTGTAGTGAACCGACAATCCTAGTTTTCTGTCCTTATAAATTCGTCTTAATTCATCCTATTTATTTTAGTTATTCTTTCTCTTTTAATTCTCTTTCCTTCACTACTTTAGTTTAGTTAAACACAAAACATAAAAAAAAAACCCCAAATTGGTTACCAAGATAGACTTAAATTGCGAGTAGGGTTTATTTGTCTCCCTGTGAAATCGATCCCGACTTCCCTAGCTATATTTTTAGTTGGACCGTAGTTGGTTATTTTTGATAGGTACACGACTAGCTTATCAAATTTTGGCGCCGTTGCCGGGGAGACGGTTAATTTTACTTGTTATTTTAGTTTATCTTTTGTCTTAGGGAACTCCAGTTCCTTGAGACTATTTTCACCGTTTCCATGGATTATTATAGATTTTCCACAGGAACCCGATGAGACTTTTGGAGCTTATATCGGGAGGTTTTGCAATTGGCTTAGCTCTCTCAAATCCGCTCGTTTCACTAATGAAACACTTGTTCTTACAGTCATCAAAGGTATGACAGACTCTACAAAAGCCTATATATTTTCCACTTGTAAGGATTTTGAAAGCAAGTCCTATGAAGAGGTGATAGAGTACTTTGACTGGTTAGCTGAAAAAAGTGTGAAGCCCGGTTTTTCACTTTATTTGACTAATGATGAGCCTGCTGGTGAGACTAGTAATGCGGTTATGTTTAAGGGACCTTGTTTTGACAATGAGATAGGTTGTGACAAAAGTTATGACACGAGTGCCTTGGTTCCATTTTGTGAGAATCTACGTGATGAGGTTCATAAAGAAGCTTTTGATTCGAAAATCCAGGTTGGATGGGACGAGTATGAGCACGACATTGTAGATGAACCGTTATTGGTTACTTTGCCCGTTATCCTCTCTCCTTCTAAGGTTTTGGGCTTAGTTCCCTCTGTTCCACTCCTTTTTCCACCTTTATGCTTATCGGCCCCACTGCTGCCAATTTTTGACCATTTTCCTACAACAACTAACACTTTGTTTTTTTATTTTAATTTTGATGCTCCATGTCTTGCGGATGAGGAGATTAGTGCAGTACTTCATGTGAAAATTGGTCCTCCACCCTGTGATAAGATGTTTCATTCCATACTTTTGATATTTGATACTTATATCTTATCATGTGCTTATATTTGCTTTCGTATTTCACATGCGCAGGAATATGACATGCTACTTATTAGGGCGTTGATGTGTTTTTTAAGTAAAATGACAAAGTTTGTATATTTTGATGCTTAGGAGCGGTTTGGGGAAGGTCTCCGCTCATATATATCTTGTAAGTAGTTCTTTTATTTTCTTTTTGCACTTCCATTGTCATGCATTTCTTCCCCGTATTTTTGTTGCCTCTTATTGTTTGTTGTACACAATGAGGGCATTGTGCGATTTGGTTTGGGGAGGGTATGCTTTTGTCTGTTTTCATCCATCTTCATATTTCTTGCATTTCCGTATGTGTATAAAAAAAATTCGCATTTAGTTGAGTCGGAATGCATGCTATGTAGCGATGATGATATTGC
This sequence comes from Agrostemma githago, assembly GCA_958450325.1. Lineage (NCBI taxonomy): Eukaryota > Viridiplantae > Streptophyta > Magnoliopsida > Caryophyllales > Caryophyllaceae > Agrostemma > Agrostemma githago. Next base: position 46,415,801 of record OY288249.1, read on the forward strand.
TTTTATGTCTTCATTAGTTGCTTATCCTAGTGCGCCGTTAGAATTTTTGTATATAATTACATGCGATATTCTTGCATCTTTGGTTAACGGTACTGAACGAATAAACTTGACTCATTGTTGGCAAACTACTCAGATTTGTAAGGAATTAGAGCCTTTAAACTGATGACATCCATGATCAGTTTCCTTTAGATTGAGAGTAATACTCCTTATGACACATGTAACATCAAACTGCATAAGCATGACATTTGTCTCTTAGGTACCTGTACGTTTTTGACTCGTGGTTTTGACATGTGCGAAAAAGGCAAATCCTTTCTTTTATCTAATTCCCATAAGCCTCACTTAGCCAAATTGACCTATTTGACCCGTTTATTAACTACATGCCATATATTGCCTACCCTAGTCAAGCTAGTAGATGATTTAGACGGAATTATTTTTTTTGGGTTAATTTTGGAACGATGATATTGGAAAAGAAAAAAGGGGAATTGGAAAAAATGAATTGAGAAAAAAAAATGAAAGGAAAAAAAAGAAAGAATTCAATGAAAGAAAAAAATTGAATGAAAAAAAAGAAAAGAAAGGAAAGAAGAAAGAAAAAAAATGAAGTGAAACTAGAAGAAGAATGTGTTTTTGCTATGAGAAAAGAATTGATCTCTCTAATTTCATAATTATTAGTGGGAAGTGGTTTTGATAAGGCGCTTGTTACTATGCCTAATTTCTTCGACTAGAGTTTGGTGAGAACGGAATGTTTACTATTGATGGGTGTCTGGAATACTAGCTTGGCTTTTACCTCCTCATATCCATATCATTTTGCCCCTTCTTACCCGATTAGCCTCACTTTATACTATATGTAAGTCCTTGGCACGTGTCTGTTCCCGATAGAATGCATATGTACGGTTATTAGAGATTGATTTCATGTTAGATTGCATGCATGTTCTTGTAGGTCGCAGTTTAGGTGAGTGCTTTGTCTTTCCATTTTTACATAAACTCACAATATCACCCCATTTGTGTGATGAGCGATCCGTGAGAGTCTGACAAAGACGAGTCTTGCAAGGTTGAAGGTTCAGTATTGTTGCCATTGATCAAGCTTGTTGTATGTGATTGTGTACATTGACTTTAATCGTTGCACATTGGTTTGAGTAACTTTGGAGCATATTCCGCTATGAGTTGTATACCGTTCCAGTAGGATATTTTTCTTTATTTTGTGTTTGCTTGGGACAAACAAGGGTTTGGTTTGGGGAGGTTTGATGCGTGCAATTTATATATGATTATTCCGTCTTTTACGCACGCATTTCCATGCATATCGAGTAGCATTGTCTACTATTTTCCCCCGAATTTGATACTTTGTGGTCTTGTTGCATCTTATGTAGGGAATGGACTCGTAGACGCATAAACAAGGCAAAAATGTTATGCGAAATAAGAAAAGAGAAAGATCGTTTCCAAATAGGTCAAATTAAAACGTGAATATCATGAGTCAAAAAACTTCAATTGAGCTGATTTTAGTTAAGTTGGAAAGCACTTTCTCTTAGCTTTCCAACGGTATATTACACGCCCGATTTGAAGAAGTAACGAAGAAATGGCAAGCGTTTGAAGTTGAGCGCGCAGTGCTGAGAACGGAAACAGGTCTATGATAGTCGAACGACTATACTAATAGTCGACCGACTATTCAAATAGTCGACCGACTATTCAAAATTCTCAACCGAATATTCTCGAGACTGGACGAAGACCGAGACTTTCCTAATTTGTTTTTTAGGGTTAAAAAGACTTTTGGGCTTTTGTTTAAACTTATTATTTAAGAAACTATTAGACTAGATTTTATATACCACTTCTCAACTTTTCTCTTCTCCACTTTTATTCCTCCATAAACTTCTACCTCGGGCGCGCATCCCGAGGTTCGCTCGGCCTGACGCGTTGACTCGGGTTTGACTTTTCATATTTCGAGACCGATTCGGGGCCCCGGTGTCGAAATTGACTCTAATTAGTGTCGAAGCGACCGTAATGACACGACTAAGCCTGCCTTGATGTTAATTTAATCTTTCCGAGTAATTATTTGATCCGTTCTATAGAAAAACTATCTAAAACATCGCGAACTCGCGTCGCGTTGCAGTCCTATTGTCATCGGGTGTTTGTTGGGCACTTCTGCAGCCACCAGGTCCAAATTTGGGTGTCTACAGTAGTTGTTTTTATTTTTGTTGTGTTCTTTTGTGTTTTGTTTAATGTGTTTAGGCAAAATGTTTTCGAAAACCCGATTGTGAGACTTGCTCAGGAGTGTTCACCTTCCCTTGTTAGTAAATCATTTTGATTTTGAACTTTACTCTACTAGAATGATATTAAACCAAAAATTTCATTGATCTTTTAGCTTGAGTCCACTTTTTCTACTAGGAATTTACATCAGGGTTTGCATTTGACCATTTTTACCCCCCGTGGAGTGATGAGGCCTTGGTTACCGGATACCGTGCCTATAGATGACCTTACTTGAAGATATCTTTAGGTTTGGGACGATCCTCTTTGCTTTTGCAAAAAGGTCGGGATTACACTTACCTCCAGTGTCGACTAACTCCATGGTTCACTCATTTCCATCCCGTTTAACGCCCCGTTGTACGCTTTTAGTTGATTAGGAGGACCTAGATAAATCATCAATGTTTTTAGTGAATTAATGTCATCCTATTAGACTTTAGTCCACTTCATCTTGAATAATTAACTTTGGAATGTTTGTACTTGTCTCGAGTAAACTATCGGTGTTTTTCCTGCCGTCTTGATGAGGGATTCGGTGTTTTCATGTTTGGATGCAACTATTCTTGTTTGTTTGTTTGTTCGTTCATTTGCGTGTTTGTTCATTTTTGTTCTGTGTGAGTTTAGTTGCGTCTATAATTTTGAACAAGACCCAACTTGCCTTGCATGGGAGTACCTTACCTCATAGGTATTTCGATGTGAGTTGAAGGGACGGAGCGGGCCCGTTAATTGCCCCGTATCGGCTTAGTTTAGTTTAGTAGTAGTTTTTATTCTAATACCTTTTGTTGTGTTCTTTTTTATGTGTGTGCATGTTTGTGTGTCTTTCCTTATAGGTACCTCCAACAAACAATGACAATGGATGCGAAAAGGATAAGAAGCACGGAATCGTTCAAGTGTGGGGGACAACTTATGCTTTAAAAGGTCATTTCTTACCCACCCTTCCTTTCCCTCCCTAATTTTGAACATTGAGGACAATGTTCGGTTTAAGTGTGGGGGGAGTGGATTGACGATTCACCGTTGCTTTAGGATTGTGGTTGATATTGTTGTTGGAGGATACTTTGGTGGAGTATTTATGTTGTTTATTTGTGGTTGTTATGGATTGTAGCCTTGTCTTTTGTTTGTTGTTCTTGTGTATTCTTTTGATAAAACATGAAAAAATCCTTAAAATTTTAAAAATCCAAAAATTCCAAAAAGATTTTTTGTTTTCGTGTTTCACTTGTTTTCCTTGATAAAATCATTTTTCTAATTTTCAACTTCTCTAAAGAGTATGGAATTTTCTATTACTTATTGGTTGATCTTAAATATTATATATTGATTGTCCTCCTACTGTAAGTCGCTCGGGTGTGTACCTCACTTATGTCCACCTTCCACCTCCCGTGTTGTGATTTTCGACCTTGTATGCTTGTCTAGGTGACTATAACTCAAGTGACTTTTACCCTTTTGCGATCCATCATTCCACAAAAAAATACTCCACAAATAAGAGTTTGATTATGATTGATATAGAGTTTTGCATTCCATTTCCCATTCAAATGAACTCAAACATCAAAATGTGCAAACAATTCTCAAAAACTCAAAAGAAAAGAATAAGGGGAAGAAGAAGAAAAGAAATGAAAAAGAAATGAAAAAGAAAGAAAAAGAAAGAATAGAAAAGAAAAAAAATGAAAAAGAAGAAAAGGAAAAAGAAAAGGAAAGACGATTCCTCCCCCGAGTATTTTTGATATTCATATGTTTCATTTTGGATCGGTTCTTATGTCACTTGTGCCATTAGGACGACCCTGGCCCTTGTTTTTACAACTGGACGAGACTTGTATGCATTAGTCGATAACTACATGGGAGTACTCATTCCATCTCCGCCACACATCCCGACATAGCATGGAACGAGGCCAAGAAATATGTAATAATTATTTCTACAACCGATTTAGTAATTTTAGTATTTGTATTCTATATTTTAGTTGGATTTTAGAATCGTGACTTTTGATTTGAAAACTTGTAATTTGTTGTGTTGTTTGTTTTCGTTCTTGTGTTTGTTTTTGCGTGTTATCTATTCATGGGCGTAGATTAGTCTAATGAGTTACTCGAGGACGAGTAAAGTTTAAGTGTGGGGTATTGATAACACGCAAATTTGGACCTTTTTACCCCCTATTTTCACTCGTATTTGACTCGATTTTGTGTGCTTTAACGTCAATATAACTCATTTTTGACTATATTTCGTATTTTCTAGTTTGAATTTGGTTTTTTCGTATTTATCGTATTTTTTGTAGAATTTCGTACTGCTTTTGTGTGTTTTTGTCCTATAGGTACGTGTTCGTGAATAAAGAGACAAGTTGAAGCAAGAGGAGCCAAGTCAAGAGATCGAGTCAAACCCCAAGTCAAACCTGACTCACTTAACCCACTTTTCTTAACCCAAAGTGACTCACCCATTTCCCTTAATCAAACCATCCTCCACCAACACAAATCAACCCAATCTCCACATACCTTGACCTTGACCCATTACCCAAATCCACCAACCCATTCCCTTCCACCCATTTACCAACTCAAACCAAGCCAAAATCTTAACCCATTTTCATATCAACCCATAACCCACCAACAAGTCAAGGTTAACTTGACCTTGACTAAACCCATCATCCACCACTATCACCATCAAGCTCCAACCACCACCATGATCCACCATAACCGACCACCTTCGCTTGAGCTCCGGCCAGAACACTGCGCGCCACCACCAACCTCCTTCCTCCATTACCATCTTCAACTCCGTCCTCCAACACGAAATCCGGCGGCCACCACGCACCACCATACTCCCTCAACCGAAACGTCCTCCTCACCTTCGTCTTCACACCTCCATACCCGACCACCTCCGGCGACAGCAACTCCCTCCGTTTCCATATTCCGGCGAGCGCGCAGCAACAGCCACAACCTTCACCACCTTCTCCCCATTCCGGTGAATCTCCGGCCCAGACCAGCCGCGTCTCCCTCCGTTCTCCGTCCTCTTCGCCACCTCCGACAACCACAGCACAGCAGCAGCGGCAACGGAGCCGACCTCCGGAGACTATTGACGGCGTCGACACCAACTCCGGTGTCGACCCGGCTCGACCGAGATCCGGAGTTCGAGAGTTAGGAACCGATACTTGGTTGAAGACTCGGGGTTATTAAATTGATTTGGAAAGAGTGAAGGTGATGTGTGGGGTGAGTTATCACCCTATGAATTGCATCGGGCGAAATCAGAACGATCAGGCAAAATCGGGATTACTGCAGGAGAAAGTTTTGCCCGGTGGTGAGTTATGCAAAATCGCAGGGCGAAATTTCACCGGATGGAAATCATATGGTGAAGTTTAAGTTGATGGGTATTTGGGCTGCCACTTTATTGGGCCTAGGGTTTACCTAGGGGTTTGATATCCCTCTTTTCTCTCCTCTCTCTCTCTCTATATATATATATCTAACTCCTCATTTTGAGGGAAGGAGAGCACTTCACTCTACCACCAGAACATTACCTAAGCTATTAGTAGATTATTAGTAGATAGTTAGTAAATTATTAGTAGATTATTATTAGTTTCTTTGTAGATTAATTAGTATGGAGATTTTTGGAGGGTGACAATCCAAAAATCTCCACTTATTATAGATCTAGTAATTTCTTCCTAAATTAGTGTTCAAGACTCCACCTTTATTATAATCAAGTTTTATTTCTTCTTCCTTTTGCCATTTTTTTTAAGATTCTTGAAGATTATTAAGGGATTAGTGACAGATTCCTTGTCATCTTCATCAAGCTTCATCTTATTTATTTATGCAATTTTTCTTCATTATTGTTCATCTTCAATAGTTGGTATATTTCTCTTCCTCTCCCTATTCTCTAGTTAGATTTAATTTCCTTCTAGATTTAATCTCTCGTCTAGATTTAATTTAGTTGTTGTTTTCCTTAGATTTAATTGTTATACTTGTTTTAGTTGCTTTCTCCTTAGTTATTGTTTTATTAGTTTCCATTATGCATTTTGAGTAGATTTCTTGTTAGGGGGTTAAGGGAGGAAGATCTTGGGTAATTTGAATTGAGGGATGTTGGTGGGTTGCTTGCTTGTTGATTTATCAAGTTTGAAGTTTTTGTGTTTTTGTTGACTTGGAGCGTACGGCTAAATCAACCTTGACTCACTCCCATCAATATGGGGAAACTCAGGGTAGGAGTTACCTTGACTTGAGACTTACCCTTTTTCGCCGCGAAAGCGGGATCTAGATAAGTTGGGTGAAGAAACCGAAAGGTGGCATTCTCTCTTTATCGACTTTGTGACTAAAATCCGATTCCGAGACTCTTAGACCCCGATTTACGATTCCCGACTCCCCCAAACACTCATTCCTTATTAGATTATCTTTTCGTAGTTTATAGCTTTTTAGTGTAGACTTAACCCAAAAAACTCCAAAAATAGACTCCAAACACTTTTTGACTTAGACTCTACCGACTTTACCTAGTCCGTCCCTGAGGATCGATCCCGACTTACCGCTACTTCGAGGGCGGATCCTTCTAGCTTGCCTTGTGGTGATTTCGGTAGAGTTCCGTTACTACGGCTGGTTCTGCGGTTAATCCGGTAGAGCTTTCGCTGCTAGACTGGGGTATCAAGTCAAACACAGGCACCTCGGGATAGAGTGGAGTGCTTGAAGGTGAGGAGTAGCGTCGATTTGCTTATCGGATCGAGTGGATCGTTTGCTTGGGTGTCGGAGTGCAAGCCCAAGTTAGAAGAAACTCGTAAAGACTAAGAGGGAGAAGAGAAGAATGAATTGTGTCGAATGAATGAAGTGAGGGGGGTATTTATAGTTGTTCGTGCGGTTCAAATCGCCCAGATGAACGCCTGAGTCTAGGCACACCAGAACTCAGGTGCCTGGGGTCGTGCGCACGAGATGTAGGACGCCCGGAGTGAGGCACCTGGGATTTTGAAGATCCGATTTTGAAACTTTCCAAAACGGAGAAGATGTGTGATATATCATAACTTGGGGATTAAGTCTTCCCCCTAACCCTGGCGCGTCATTGTGCCGGTTGGGCTTCGGATGTGCATCCCGTGGTTTGCTCGGCCCGACGTGCTGACTCGGGAATTTCGGGACCGATTCAGAGTCCCAGTGTCGGAGACTCTAATTAGTGTCAACGCGACCATAATGACGGGACTAAGACTGTCTTGATGTTAAATTAATCTTTCCGAGTAATTATTTGATCCGTTCTATAGAAAAACTATCTAAAACATCGCAATCTCGCATCGCGTTGCAGTCTGATCGTCATCGGGTGTTTGTTGGGCACTTCTGCAGTCACCAGGTCCAAATCTTCTGATTGTCTACAACTGCATGCATAGCAAGCAAGTAAAAGGGGACTACTCATCGTCGTCGGCATTTATTTAACGTCGTAGGCAAATTTGGTAGCAAATGACCGAATCACCCCATGTTTTATTACTAATTAACCTAATTACTACTCCCTCCATTTATATCCACTTGTCACATATTTCTCTTTAGTCCATTCAAATCCACTTATCACATTTTCTTTTTGGTCAATCATTATGACACTTTTACCCTTACTTTATTCCTCTTTGTCCTTCTTATGGCGCACCTTATATCCTTCTTATTGTACTTTAATAATTTTATATTCATCTCCTAAAAACTTGTGCAAAAAGCATATGTGACAAGTGGATATGAATGGAGGGAGTACTATTTAACCTACCACTATTTAACCCAAGTAAATTACAAAGTCCAAAAACAACACTATTATATTTGAATTTAACCTAATTATCCTCGGAATAACATCAAAACGCTTATATTTCCAATTTTTCATTATTCATTGACAATTGTTTGGAATGTCGAACGCGAAAAATAATTTCCCATTTGATTTGAATTTGCCATATACCGAAAACAATTCGGAAGACGATGTTAGTTTTAATTTCCCTTGCTATGTACCCGGTTGTAATACCTTCATTGGTTATCGCTAAAAAAGAAAGACAGTCGTTGAAGATACACAGCTAAGCCCATGCACAGTCATTGAAGATTCACGGCTATGCCCAGGCACAGGCGTTGAAGATTCACGGCTATGCTCAAGCACAGGCGTTGAAGATTCATGCCTGGGCCCAGACACAGCCGTTGAAGATTCACTGCTATGCCCAGGCACAGTCGTCGAAGATTCACGGCTATGCCTAGGCACAGGCGCACAACCATTGAGTTGTTGATTTTCGACGGCTATGCCCTGGTATATCCGCTGAATTTAAACGGTTGGTCCTCGGTACAGGCACTGAAATCCAACGATTACTTTCTGGGGCACCTGCATAAGTGCATATGTTATATGCCTAATTGTGGGACTAGACTGTATTATCCTACGGCCAGATCAGTCTTAGTTTATTTTTTTTAATTTTTTAACGTGTACGTTTGTGGACATGACATAGGTCCACCCCGACACGGCCACGCGCGGGTTTGGGTAAGCGAATGAATCTCATGGTGAGATTGTTCTCGGGTCGAAATTTAAATCGAAATAGGAGTCAGCACCGAACTTTATGGGAGTTCGGACACGTTCGAACCCACTCTATACTTGGGCGTTTCGTGCACAAAGCACGGTCCGCTTTAGTACTAGAGCTTATGGGGGTTCGTCCTTTTGCAATACGATACCGACGTCGAGTTATCGGGTATCGTGCATCGAATGACTCTCGTATGCCAACAGTTTCGGGCATCCAGAAACCAATAGTTCTGAGTAAGGGGTGAGGGTACGTGTTGGGAAGGACACCCAACCCCGCCCACTCTTAGCGGTCTCTACTAAGATATCGTTCTGTTTTCGTGTACGCGCGTTAGTAAGATGGTTAAATGTTATGCAAACAACATTTTAGCTACGCATGTGAAATACGTGTTAAGCTACGTCATTTAATGCATCTAAAATTATTGTCGAAGTTGAATTTAGAATGGGATGTTCATTTAGAAAACAGTAAATGGCAAACATCGAAAGTAAATAAATTCGAAAATAAATTACAAGCTACGCGGGCGGAAATACAACCCGGAAATAATATACTTGTACGAAGCGAGAATGTAAATTGTAACACCCCAAGTTTATAAAATAAATTAATTTAAAGTTATGTTCATATTTTATTTTGTTTACGATTTAACTCGTAATTCTTAAAATTAATATAAAACGAATTTATCGTTTAATCGTTTCAAACTTCTAGAATTCTATTTGTCTCGAAAACTCTTCTTATATTTAAAACATATTTTTATTCCTGTTTCGATTCATTTTATACATTTAATTTAATTCTTATCGAAAGCCTATTTCGGCGATTTAAGTTCTAAATTCTTTTCTTTAAATGTATTTAAGCTCGAATTTCTATTTTCGACTCAAAGTTCATTATTTTAAACTTCCGTCAAAATATTTACTTTCTTTCCTCAAGAAATCAATTTAATTCATTTTACCTAAAATTTATTATTTATCGGGAAATATTATTTCGTCGTCTAATTATTTATTTCTATGAACTTCGTTTTCGTTTCGAATATTTTATTTACTTATTTTATTTGACGGTCTAGTTATTAATTAAATTTTTTTTTAATTCGGTTCGTAATTCATTTTTTTTAATTCGGTTTGAGGGTCAGTCAACTTATCGTTCGGTACTCGATTCATTTAATTTATCCGTGTTTTTTTAATCCACTACTTTGTGAGCTGTTTCAGCCCTTTTCATTTGTTTTCATCCCACTTGTATACTTACACCCCCCTTATTCATTTTGTCATTCCACCGCTTCTTTCGTTTCATCTTACCTGCACACCTCTTCGTTCACCCTCTTCAAACCGCATCCCCTCTGCCTCCTTTTTTCTTCTTCTTTCACGCACGCTCATCCTTTCTCCTTCTGTTTTGCTTTCGTTTTGCAGCCTTCTCTCATCGTTCGTATCCTCACCGGTTTCGACCCTCTGTTTTTCCTTCGTTGTTGCTGCTGTACGCTGTTGTTGTTGTCAGTCTCATGCCGCTCCCATTTCCTCTATTTTTTTTCTCTTGATTCGGATTGAGGTAGTCATTCTTCCTCTTTCTTCTTGTTGTTACATTTCGTCTGCTGCTATTGCATTTACGGCCTTGATGTTGTCGTTTTGTTTTCTTTCGTTCGTTGATTTTGATGCTACTGTCTTGTCATTCTCGCTGTTGCGTTCTGTTTTGATGTTGCTGTTGGGCATGGGTTTTTACTCCGTTTCGGTCCGTCGTGTGTCGTTGTTGATTCATGGTCGTAGTTCCTTTTCTTCCTTTTTCAATCGACGACTATTGCTGCTACTGTTATTTGGTGTGCTGTCCGTTTCTTCTTCTCGTTTTCCTCCCCTTAATCTTCTTCTTCATTTCCTCTTCTTCGTGCATCTGCTGTTGTACGTTTTGGTGCTGCTGCTGTTTGTCGTGCCTTCGGCTGCCATTTCTTTTTGTTTTCTTCGCTATTGCGGTTTGCTGCTGCTATATGTTTATTCTTCTCCGCGTCGATGTCGTTTTTTTTTGTCGCTCTTGCTGCAACCGCTATTTTTCATGCTGTTGTTACAGATTAGTATCGATGTTTGTCCTTGATCGTTTTTCTGTGCTTCTTCGACCTGTTGTTCATGTCTACTTCTCTTATCATTCTTCTCCTTTTTCTCCTGTTTCGTTGCTACTACTACTGTCACCTACTGTTATTCCTTTTGGTGACGATGTACTATTACCGACTCCTTTCTTTCCGTGTCTTTGGGTTTCGATTTTTCGTTGGAGTCTCAAGCTATTCGATAGAACGAGTGTCAGAAGGATCGAAGTTGGGACTACAAGTGGTCAGGTTTCTCGGAAGCTTCTAGCAAGGTAACTTTAGGACGTTACTCGATTTTATATCGTATGTTTGAGTAGTAGTTTGTAGTAAATATTTTAACGTTGGTTTTCTAGTTTTAGCTATTTGTTATTTGCTAATAATTTTATTTTAAAATTTTGTACCTTATAAATATTTTACAAGTTTCGATATCGTTTTATACTTCGTTAGTAATTTAATTATTTACGATCGTTATAATACTTTGTTGGTTATCGTGACATTAGTAACTAAATAATAACAATTTCATATTTTCTTCATATTTCGTTAATTTATAATTTTAACTCAAAATCGTATTTTTATAATATAATCGAGATTTGGATGCTTGTTTATTAAATTAATTTTCGTGTTACGATTTATATTAATAAATGAGAAAATAGTCGATTTTGTTTTAAATATATTTTTAATCGAGACTATTTCCACTAATAATTTCTTATTTTTTTTACAATCGGCTATTTTTAGTAAAATTCGTATTATTTATTAATAAAAGCTATTTGCTAAAAATAATTTGAAACCTTTGTAAAATTCATTTCATTTATAAAACTAGTTGACTCAATTGCTTTTGATATCGTTTATCTTAATATATCTCTTTTCTAAAATCTATAGTTTTAACTCGATTTCTTAATTATTTATAAAATACTATACATTGACTTATTATATTTTATTTATATTTCGAGTAACGAATTCAGAAATATATTAAAGTTACGATAACGACGATAATAATAAAATGTTAATTTCGTTAGAAATGCTATTATTATACATTTCACTTATTTTAATAATTTACGAATTTTCTATAACAATATTTCTATTTTGAGTAAGCTTCTAAAAATAGTAAGTTTCTAATTATAGAAAGTTTCCCTTTTATATAAAATATTTATTCCTTTTATCTTCATAATGATTATATCTTTTGAATATCGATAATGGCTGTTTTGGAGTTTTGGAATAACGTCAAGTGTGGGGTTAGAGTAATATAGTCTGGGATGTACGTTTTTGCCATCAACTGTAAAGCCGGTGTGTCTATTTGGGGCACTTTTGGTCATTGAACTGGGCGTAGTTTCGCCCAAGAGAGTGTATGTTTTGACCTTAAGCTAGATATCACATCGTGTTAGTCGCCGTTAGCTGAACAAGACATATTTGTTGCCTAGGAGGGGTATGCACTACTTAAACCAGGACCTCGCTGCACGCAGTCCTGTTATAGTTGAGTTGCCTAGTTAGAGACTGGATTCTGTTATGAGTTAAGTCTACAGTTCTCGAAACTAGTTTCCAGTATTATCCTAGTGAAAGTCTAGCCTTGTGCACACTGATCGAATTTCCATAACGCCATTTTTTATTATGATTATTATTATCGATTGGTTTGATTTGCAGGTTGGCAAATGTTTTAAGTTTTCTCCAAAAAATTATTTTTGTTATACCGTTTTAATGTTTTCCATTTCAACTATTTTGATATAGTAATACTATTATTTTTCCATATGATATAATATGGCTGGGAGAACGTCCGAGTTACTCCCCACTGACGTGGCTGTTATGTTTATAACATGACAGGTATTTGTTGCTGGGTTTTGGGTGTGAGCTAGCAAGTAGCGTGGATCCTACTCTTTCTTTATTCATGTAATTTATGGATTTGTATAACCCATTTGGAGAATTTTCTATTTACCCCTTTTGTAAAAAGTGGCCTTTGTATTGACTCACCATTTTTTTTAATAAGATATAGTTTGTCAGTGTGTTTTAATCTCAACTCTACAGTGTTTCCGCCACTGTATTGCATTAGATTTTCTAGGGGATTACATAAATTGGTTAGTGACGATGTTGACTCGACAGTTAAATGTTATGCAAACAACCTTTAACCGTCTAGGGCGGCGCGCCTTGTAGGGCGCCACCTCCACTATGACTTTTCGAAGGATTATAACGGACTTTGGACGGAATTTATTATTGATCATACTTGACTCGAAAATTCGATGTCACAAACTTAGATCCTTCGCATTTTGATGTCGTAATTTAGCTTTAAAAGCCTACGACTATCGATTAAGCGTCATAGGATGTTGCTCGAATCGATTTGAAAATAATTTTGTTATATATATATATATATATATATATATATATATATATATATATATATATATATATATATATATATATATATATATATATATATATATATATATATATATATATATATATATATATATACGCGGTATTATTTGACGGAGTATAATGAAAACGAAAATTAAATGTTAGATTGTTAACAATGTTAGTATACAATAAATAAATGTTAGATGCGATATTAAAATGAACAAAAATGTAAAAGCGTTTTAAAGGGTTGACCCGCCTTAAACAACCAAATACGCGGGGTGACGAGATAAGCGACCGACAACGTGAGTGCGGTACTCTTGTATTCGTGTTTCCTTATCCCGTCATCCTTTGTATTCGATACGTAAAGGACGGTATTTTATAGTCAAGTTAGTAGTTAGCGTTACGATAAATAAAAGTTAGTATAACGATAAAATATGAGTTAGTAATAGTTAGAAATTAGTAAGCGGAATTTAAAAGAGATTAGAGAGATTAGAGAAGAAATGAGGTTTTGTTACACCCTCAACCTACATGCTTATAGTCTCGGAATTACGGGTTCGTCTAGTGGCGGCGTAGGCATGGGAGCGTCGAGAATGTAGGGTAAGTTAGGATGTGTATGGTTGTGGAGACGGTTTTCTCGGTTGTTTGGGAGGCTAGGTGATAAGTGTGGTTTGTAGTGCCTATTTCGTAGTGTTTTGGTCCCATTTTCCTTGTATAATCGCTCCTTGGGAGCGGTTTAGGGGCTTCTTATGCTTCCTTTAGTTCGTTTCAGGTTCCCGAGACCGATTTGGAAGAGTTGGAGCGATTCCGACTCTATACATACACATTTTGGAGCCAACGGAGTAAAGGAACGATGATTCGATGCCTTGGAATCGACCCCGAGATCTTGGGACCCAATCCCGAGCCTCCGAGACCCGATCCCGAGTCCCGAGAATCGATGGGAAGCCCATGAGAAGCAAGGAGGGACCAAAAAGTTCATATTGGAGGCCTACAAGACCCATCCCGATCGGGAAGGCCTCAAACCCGATCGGGATGAAGTGCACGATTAGGGACGCCACTGTGGAGCATTCCCGATCGGGTTGGCATATTCCCGATCGGGAAAGTGGAAGTTTCCCGATCAGGATTACCCTTCCCGATCGGGAAAGTCCCAGTTCCAGCCGCGTCACTTTGTTTCTTCTTCCTTCCATTTGTAACCCTATATATACCTCCACTCTTGTATTAAGACACTATCTTATCTTAGCTTATGTTAGACTTCCCACTAAAACCTAGACTACTTTAGGTTAGATTAGATTAGATTAGTGTAGATTAGTTTTTAGATTATCGTTAATTATAGATTAGTGCTTGTAATTTGGAAATTCTTCAAGATCTTCACCAAGCTTGACAAACTTGGATGTTTGTTTTGGGTTTTTCTTCTTCCTTTCATCTTCTAGTATGGTATAATCTTCTTTTCCTTTATCTTAATCTTGTTCTTTCATTAAAGTTTGAATCTTTGTTGTGTGGATTGCTCATCTCATAGTTTATAGTTCTTGTTAGCTTCATTATGCTAGTTTGGTTGTTTAAATGGATTTCTCTTCTTAGTGCTAGTTTTAGTATAGATATGTTAGAGTAGTATCTTGCTAGGGTTAGTAAGGTGATTAGGGTGTTAATTGGATGATTAAGGGATTGTTGGAGATGTTGGTGGAAGATTTGGGTTTCCTCTTGGTTGATGCATATCACATGTTTGTTGGAATGCTTGAATGACTAAGTAGGTTAGAATGCTTGTTTTTCTTGCCTTTCTTTCGTGGGTGTTAGTTTGTTGTGGGTTCGGTCCCCTCACTAAGTTGCGAGAGCCCGGTGAGGACGACCCCTAGGTCGGTCTAAGTTACGAGAGCCCGGATTCGACCTAGGCCACCATAGCGCGCTAGAACCCCGTTTGTCATGTGTGTCGCCGAGATGGGTTCCATGAGGAACCTCTAGGTGAGTCTAAGTTGCGAGAGCCCGGACCAACCTAGATCACCCTACTACCTCCTTCGCTCTAGCTCTTCCTTGACCAATCCGTTACCCCTTTGACCCCGACCTAATCCTAGCCCGTTTTCCTTGTTTGTTTTCTCGCTTTAGACCTAGTTTAGTCCTAGTCTCCCCCTCCTTAGATTAGCTCGTCTCGAACCTAGTCCTAGACCGTAGCATACCTTAGTCTGACCTCCCGTCCCTGTGGATTCGACCTGACTTACCCTAGCTACCCTAGTTAGGTTAGTTGGTTTTTATTTGGTGGCGGGATCCACGACAAATCCCTTACCATCAAATTGGCGCCGTTGCCGGGGACGGTGCTAGTTTAGACTTTGTTTTCCTAGTTACTTGACTTTGTCTTTGTGTTTGTGTTTTTCTTTTCCCTTTTTGTTACCTTGCTTCTTGTGCGTGTGTGGTTTATTTCTCTCTTGTCTAGTGCCCAAAAAGCACTAGACTTCTCACGTTTGTTCCTAGTCTACAGTTTCTGCTTAGAGGTGGTGACTATCTTCTTCTTGCAACTTAGAGCCGCTTTAACGGACGGTTGCTAGAATGAGTGGTTTCCAACCGGGTATGAGCTACGATTTTCGAGCGAGCATGGGGTTTGATCTAAACTCCCCACACATGGAAGCCGATATGAGCTACTCCTCTTCTTCCATGAACCAAGGGTATGACATGACGTCCCCCAACCATAATCAAGCTTCTTGGGGTAATCAAGACGGGTATGATCTTCAAAGTTATGAAAATGGCTACCAACAAGTGAACGATTACCAATCCTACGATCATGGTGACTATTACTCGAGTTATCAATTTGAACCCACCATGTTCAATCAAGATTCACCTTATGGAAGCCAATACCCCCAAGACCCACCATATTACCCTCCACCCCAACCACAATATGAACCCCATGACCCACAATACTACCAATCACCTCAACCTCACTACCAACAATATGATGCCCCACCCCTTGGGCATCATCAAGACACCATGTTTAATCAAGATTATCAAGATTATCATCAAGATTATCAAGATTATCAAGGAGCTTTACAAGACCCCAATGATCACCAATTGCCCGACATGGAGGAGTTTCAATCGCTTCTTCAAATGCAAAGGAGCCTCCAAGAAACGGCCCTTCAATTGCAAAAAGAACAAGATGAATTATGGGCCCAAATTCGAAGGGCAAACGAGGCGAGGGATGCTCGATTAAATGCATTATCGGTTCAAACCGCAATGTATTTATCCCGAACATCGCAATTAGATGAAGGGTGCCCACTTGAGAAAGAGGAGCAACCTAATCACGAAGCCGCTAACGTTGTTCCCTTTGATAGAGAGATTTGCTTTGAAGAACCTCAATCGTCTACCCAAAAAGAGATGAATGAGGAGATGACCCTCGGTGAAGACAACATTGGTGAGGAATTGGAGGAGGATGGTGAGTTGGATGGTTTGGTGGAATTTGTGAAGTTGTTGGGTGAAGTTGATAGCCTCGAGTTGCCCTTGTGCGATAATGCGACTAAGCATCAAGAGCCCCTAGCTAGTGAACCAAGCAAGGACTTGGAAGAGATTGAAACCGCCGGTAGAAGTTTCGATCCTCTTCTCCAAGATGATGTGGGGCCGAGTGATGAAGATGGGGAACCACAACTTGAGGAAAGTGTGGGGGTGTGCATCGAGGAAATGAGGCCAAAACCGCTTTTTGTGCCTTTTTTTTTTGGAGATGAAGCATGCTAATGATTGGAGGCGATGCCTAGGGAGGAAGAGGTCGGTAAAGCTCGTGGGATGGATAGACCCCGGAGATGACATGAATAATGACGATGGGTCTTTTGATTCCTACTTCTTGCCTCCTCCTTGGAGGCCGTGGAGGTTGGCAAAGCTCGAGCGCTTCTTGGGCCTCCACTATGATGTCGGTAGCGCGTTCGACCTGCTCCTCCATGCCCTTGAGGGCTACGGTTGAAGAAGAGTCCACCATCCTAGGTTTGACGAAGTTCCTAAAGAACCGTCATGTTGTATATTCCCCTCCTCTCTTCTTTAGAGTACTTGTGCTTGTATTTGTGTGTTTTGTTTCTTGGATTTGTTTGTTTTTGTGGGATTCTTGTAATTGTTTTGGTATTTTGATGAGCGATGTGAGGGAGTGAATTTGATGTGTACTTTGAGTTTATTGTGATAGGTGAAGTGAAGGTGACTCCTAGAAAGGAGTGATTAGTGATAGAGCTTGGATCGTGAGCAAGGGAGCCGGTTTTAGGGTCATGGGAGTCGTGAAGACCCTTCCCGACCGGGAAGGGTGTGTAGTCCCGACCGGGATGGGGCCGTCCCGATCGGGATGAGGGTGCCAAAAATCGAGTTCACTGGAGTGTCATCCCGATCGGGAAGGAGGCTTCCCGACCGGGACGGGTATGTCATCCCGACCGGGACCACCCATCCCGACCGGGATGGTCCCCTACTCCTTTTTGGTGCCCCTTCTTCGACATTCAAGCCCACCCAACCATTATATACCCCCACCCAACCTCCCTACCTTCCTTGCTCATATCATACCACCCACATACTTCATTTTCATATCCTCACTTCATCTTCTATCTACTTTAGACCGGTATACACACCAAATCTCACCCTCTCACACCATTACTACCTCTACCATGCGGTTCTATCAAGCTAGAAGCGGGATAGCAATGATGAAGACAAGCAAGTGCCTATATTGATCTATGAGACGATGGAGAGAGTGAGTTGCTAACCGGTCGGTATGGCAACTATCCTTTCTTTTCCGTTTTTTATTGCTTGTTTTCCCCTTGTTTCTCCCCTTCCCCTTTGTCATGGTGGCCTTCGAGGCCTTGGTTTTGGTTGCTCCCGATTCTCGATGATGTGACTACATCGAGAGTCATTTTCAAAATCCAAATTTTACATGTTTTTCACTCTTTCTTTTTGAGGATTTAGTCGGATTTAGGCGGAATCCGGGCTAGGTGACGTGATTACACCTAGCCCTCCCCTCCCATTTCCTTTTATTTCCTTCTTTTTATTTTCTTCCCCCATCCATATCTTTTTCTCGTCTCGGCCCATGGTGACTTGACTACACCCCGGCCGGACACTTTCTACACTTTTCTTCACCTTTATTTTTGATTTTTAGCTTTATTTTTGTAGTTTCTTTTCTTTTTCTTTGGTGCTCGGTTTAAGTGTGGGGGGAGCGATATTCTATCGTAGTTAGTTTTATTTTCTTAGTTTTTCAAAATAATCTTTAAAAACCCTAAAAATTTGAAATTTTTTCACAAAAATCAAAAAGATTTCCTTTGTGTGTTTTCCTTTTGTGTCTTTATGTCGTGTATTTGTTGTATTGTGTGTGTTTCGCTTCCCTTTTTCCTCTTAGGTCGCCTAATCGCCGCTAACTTTGGAAAGCTTTCAAGACATCCGGTAACACCTTATCCCTTTTTCCTCTTTACCTCTTGTGTTGTTCGAAGGAGATTTGTGATGTTGTGTGCTCGGGAGGAGCTTTGTAAAGTTTCGTGTTGGTTGGTTGCTCATTTGGAAGCTGGAGGTGGTGTTTGTGTTATGTATGTGTTTGTTTTGTTTTGTTTTTGTTTCGTCGCTTTTGTTTCTTCTTCTTTCGTTTTCGTTGAGTCTTTGTTTTGTGTTTTGTTGGGTGTCTTGTGTGTAAATGGTTTTCGAAAACCCGGTTTAGAGGCTAGTGTGCGAGTGTCTACCTTCCCTTTTTAGTAGTGTAAATCGAGTCTTGGACTTTAGTCTAGTAGAATGACCCTAAATCAATGAATTCGTTGGTCCTTTACCTTGAGTCCACCTAGCTTACTAGGGATTTACTACGGGATTTGCATTTTGACCATTTTGACCACCCGCGGTGTGAAAAGGCCTTGGTTACCGAGTCTCGTCCCTTAGGTGACCGTGTTTAAGATTGCTCGACTAGTCCAAGTTCTCCCCTTTTTGTGGGTTTGAAGGGAAAACGCGCTCCCAACTCTCCCATTCCCCTACCTCCTACGCATATCCACATAATAAGTTGCAATTTGTTGAATTCTCCCTTTCTTGTCATACAAAGGAATGCCAAAAAGCCAAATCAAGCCAAAAGGGCAAAGAAAAGAAAAAGAATGAAAATGAAAGAAAGAAAAGAATGAAGAAAAAGAAAAGGCACAAAAGCCAAAAAGAAAATAGAAAAGAAGAAAAAGAATGGCATGGCAAAACAAGGCAAAAATGCAAAAGAAAAGAGAAAATGCCAAAAGAAAACCCGATTCACAAAAATAACCCCTACCTCTCAAAAATATGCCTTTTTCCAACTTTTGCCGTGAAGAGCCTACCAAAGGACCGAGTCCTGAGGAAGGATGATAGCGGCATTAGTCGGTCTTCCCTCATTTTGCAATTATTTCCACATTTTTACTTGGACTAGTTAGGCGGTTTCGGACATGGGACGACCCTCTTGGCTCTTCGCTAAAGGGGGCGGGGTCTCACTTACCTACAGTGTCGACTAACACCGTAGTTCATCACTTTCCATCTCTGCCGATCGTCCCGTAGTACGTTCTTAGAAGGTTAGGAGGAACCGAGGTAAGTTACCAACGTTTTTGTTGCTTTGTCGTCATACTATTAGGGTTTAGTCCATCTTGGTTTGTATTGCTAGCTTAGGAACGTTGTCACTTGCCTTGAGTCCTAAACCGGTGCTTCTTTCACCGCTTGTTTGAGGAAAGCGGTATTTCTTTTCTTTTGGGTGCAACCTTTTGTGTGTTTGTTTGTTTATGTGTTTTGTGTCCGGTTGCATCCACAGTTTTGTCGCAAGACCCGACTTGCCTTGCGGGGTGCACTTTTCCTCTAAGTGCACTCGCGTGAGTTGAAAGGGCGTAGGGTGCGCTAATACCCACTCGGCTAGTATAGTAGTTAGTATGTGCTTACTCGAGGGCGAGTAAGGGTTAAGTGTGGGGGAGTTGATAAGTGTGGTTTGTAGTGCCTATTTTGTAGTGTTTTGGTCTCATTTTCCTTGTAGAATCGCTCCTTGGGAGCGGTTTAGGGACTTCTTATGCTTCCTTTAGTTCGTTTCAGGTTCCCGAGACCGATTTGGAAGAGTTGGAGCGATTCCGACTCTATACATACACATTTTAGAGCCAATGGAGTAAAGGAACGATGATTCGATGGCTTGGAATCGACCCCGAGACCTTGGGACCCAATCCCGAGCCTCCGAGACCCGATCCCGAGTCCCGAGAATCGATGGGAAGCCCATGAGAAGCAAGGAGGGACCAAAAAATTCATATTGGAGGCCTACAAGACCCATCCCGATCGGGAAGGCCTCAAACCCGATCGGGATGAAGTGCACGATTAGGGACGCCACTGTGGAGCATTCCCGATCGGGTTGGCATATTCCCGATCGGGAAAGTGTAAGTTTCCCGATCGGGATTACCCTTTCCGATCGGGAAAGTCCCAGTTCTAGCCGCGTCACTTTGTTTATTCTTCCTTCCATTTGTAACCCTATATATACCCCCCCTCTTGTATTAAGACACTATCTTAGCTTAGCTTATGTTAGACTTCCAACTAAACCCTAGACTACTTTAGGTTAGATTAGATTAGATTAGTGTAGATTAGTCTTTAGATTATCGTTAATTATGGATTAGTACTTGTAATTTGGAAATTCTTCAAGATCTTCACCAAGCTTGACAAACTTGGATGTTTGTTTTGGGTTTTTCTCATCTATGCAAGTTTTCTTCTTCCTTTCATCTTCTAGTATGGTATAATCTTCTTTTCCTTTCTCTTAATCTTGTTCTTTCATTAAAGTTTGAATCTTTGTTGTGTGGATTACTCATCTCATAGTTTATAGTTCTTGTTAGCTTTATTATGCTAGTTTGGTTGTTTAAATGGATTTCTCTTCTTAGTGTTAGTTTTAGTATAGATATTTTAGAGTAGTATCTTGCTAGGGTTAGTAAGGTGATTAGGGTGTTAATTGGATGATTAAGGGATTGTTGGAGATGTTGGTGGAAGATTTGGGTTTCCTCTTGGTTGATGCATATCACATGTTTGTTGGAATGCTTGAATGACTAAGTAGGTTAGAATGCTTGTTTTTCTTGCCTTTCTTTCGTGGGTGTTAGTTTGTTGTGGGTTCGGTCCCCTCACTAAGTTGCGAGAGCCCGGTGAGGACGACCCCTAGGTCGGTCTAAGTTGCGAGAGCCCGGATTCGACCTAGGCCACCATAGCGCTCTAGAACCCCGTTTGTCATGTGTGTCGCCGAGATGGGTTCCATGAGGAACCTCTAGGTGAGTCTAAGTTGCGAGAGCCCGGACCAACCTAGATCACCCTACTACCTCCTTCGCTCCAGCTCTTCCTTGACCAATCCGTTACCCCTTTGACCCCGACCTAATCCTAGCCCGTTTTCCTTGTTTGTTTTCTCGCTTTAGACCTAGTTTAGTCCTAGTCTCCCCCTCCTTAGATTAGCTCGTCTCGAACCTAGTCCTAGACCGTAGCATACCTTAGTCTGACCTCCCGTCCCTGTGGATTCGACCCGACTTACCCTAGCTACCCTAGTTAGGTTAGTTGGTTTTTATTTGGTGGCGGGATCCACGACAAATCCCTTACCATCACTAGGTCTCGGGACGGTTTGTGTGTGTGGTGCTCTCGAAGTATGGAGGAGAGGGTAGAAATATAGGGTTGAATGTTGTGTGAAATGTGATGTATTGTGATGGGTAAATTGAAGAGTGGGAGATGGGGGGAGGTATTTATAGATTTTACCCCCCGGCTAAGGGTCACTCGATTGAGTGGCTCAAAAGGGTGTCAGGTCAGTTTTTGGAGGGTCACTCTATCGAGTGGTCCTATGGCACTCGATCGAGTGCCCTCAGACGGGTGGACTCAAAATAGGAAAGTTAGGATTTGATTGTTGACTTTTGATTTGGTTGACTTTGTTTGTTTTGACCTTGCATTTGGACGCATGTGAGGCTCATTACGTCTCGGGTTTTGACTTTGACCGGGTTTTGACTCGGTCGCAAAAGACGGTTTTGGCTCAAATTAGTCTTATTTTATTGGAAACGACCCACTGAGTCTGAATTTGAGGTCGGTTTTGAGAGATTTGTACTCCGCTAAGTGTCCACGTCGGATACTATTGATTTCGAGTCCGTATTCGAGCGCATTAAAGCATGTTTACGTCCGATCATCATTGGGTGTTTTGTTGGAAACTACTATAGACACTAGCAGGCAAAATGCGGGTGGCTACAACATTGATTAGAGCAAAGTGATTAAGTTGATTTATTGTACTTGGTCGCTTTTCTTGCATTGATTTTTGTGTATCGTAAAATTCTTTGTTGGTTTCGTTTTTTTAATCATTACTAAAAACAGTGGAAATTGCGGCGGACAGATTGCATCGGATTAATAAACCGATGCAAGTATTAAAGTTGCGTCGCATTGCGTTGGGTAATCTGACGCTAAATAATTGCGTCGGATTAGCCGACACAATCCGCCTCAATGTAACAGGCGCCAACATTTTCTTTGTTGGTGCCACTATGTCAATGATTTGCGTCGGATTAGCCGACGCAAATCCGACCCAAATCCGAATTTTGCGTCAGCTAATCCGACGCAAATATGGTCGAGTCAACGCGTCATATGACGGGACCAGTCAACGAGTCATCAGGACTGCGTCGGAATATCCGATGCAAAATTGAAATCTGCGTCGGAATTTGCGTCGGCTATTCCGACGCAATGTTTTTTAACTTAAAAAAAAGCGAGTTTTGCTCATTTCAGACGCACAACGAGCAAACCCCAAGAACAAAACTCACGGCGATTTCAACGAAGGCACGCGAAAGCCCCAAACCCCACCCATATTCCGGCGACCGGCAACCCTCCGATGACCCCAAGACCGACCTTCAGCGACGCCCTTCCTTGCCACCGTAACCCAGCCCCGAAACCCGACGCCAAAACCCTAGCTTCCTTTCCACTCCCTTTTCCGTCGACACTCCGGCGACCCACCGGCCATCTTGCGACGACATTCAGGTTTGATTTTCGTCCTTTTTTTCGATTTTGTTCTTCCCTTTACCCTAGGTTTGTGTTGTTAATATGTATTGAGTTTTATTGGTTAGGTTAGATTTGAGGATTATTGTGTTGGATTTGAGTTAGAATTGTTAGAATTAAGTTGTTAATTATGTTGGGTTTTGTTAGGTTAATTATGTTGGATTATTAGAATTGTTAATTGTTGGTTAGCTTTTGGTTAATTGTTGGATTTTGTTGGTTCATTGTTAGAATTGTGTTGGATTGATGTTGTTAGGATTGTGTATTGTTGGTTAATTATGTTTAATTAAGTTAGTTGTGGAGTATTAATTGGAGTTTGATTTATTAGTGAAGTATTTGGAGTAGTACTGGATTATTTGGTGGAGTATTAGGAGTATTATTGGAGTATTAATGGATATTTAGAGTAGTAGTGGAGTATTTGGTGAAATATTTGGAGTATTTGGTGGATATTTGGAGTATTAGTGGAGTAATGAGGATAATATTTGGAGTATTATAGTAGTTGATATTTGGTTTACTATAATGGAGTATTAGTAGTGGTAGTAGAAGTGGAAGATTAGTAGTTCTAGTAGAAGTAGAAAATTAGTAGTAGTAGTAGTAGTAGTAGATTGTGGGTTAATTATGTTTAATTAAGTTAGTTGTGGAGTAATAATGGGAGTTTGGTTTATTAGTGAAGTATTTGGAGTAGTAGTGGATTATTTGGTGGAGTATTAAGAGTATTAATGGATATTTAGCGTAGTAGTGGAGTATTTGGTGTAATATTTGGATTATTAGTGGATAATATTTGGAGTATTATAATAGTTGATATTTGGTTTAGTATTAGTTGTAGATTAGTAATATTAGTACTAGTAGGAGTAGTAGGAGTAGTATAGTATTAATATTACTAATGTTACTTCACTACTACTAATACTAGTACTACTAATACTACTGCTACTACCACTACTACTACTACTACTATTACTAATTTTCTACTTCTACTTCTACTAATACTACTAATCTACTACCACTACTAATACTACTAATACTACTAAATTCCTAGATTACCCTAAACTAATTGACTCTATATTTTAACTTTGCGCAAACATGTTTCTCGTATGTAGTTCTAAAACTGTTTTATGAAGGGCCCAACTGCAACCCCGGTGCAGCTTTTGAAGAAGATGAAGAAGGGGAAGGATGAGAAGCGGCCCCCGAGGACCGGAGATCGTTGTGAGTAGTAGTAATGTTTTTCAAGAAAATACTACTCCCAAAAATTATGATGTGAAAGTATATATTGTTCTGAAAGTTTTAACATTGTTTCATGTCGCTATTTTAAAAGAACTTTGAGAAAGCGGTGGAGGAGGCACGAGCTTCTGATCAGTCATCGAACACCTTGAAGATCTTTCACGATGTCACTGGGGGCTACAACCAGAAGAGTATATATTTATGTATATATTTCTAACTCCTAGATAGATTTTTTGGAATTGTCGTCGGAATTGTCACTAACTCGTAGATAGAATTGTGAACCCAACACACGTTCTTTGTATTATATTTTCATTTTCTATATCAGTATCTTGGTTTAAATTTATTGAGTTTTGTGGAGTTTTGTGAAGAAGATATGTATGAAAGCTTTGATTGGAGTTTTGGGTGATTTTTGTGGCGGATGTGCTTCTGTTGGGGTTTGTTGTAGGAGTCGCATGTAATTGTAGGTGGGTTTATTTTGGCGCATATGGGGAGCTAAAACAACAAATCCTATTATTTTATACACGAACTTGCGTCGGATTAGCCGACGCAATCCATCCAATCCTGTCGACTTTGCGTCGGCTAATCCGACGCAGATGTCCCAGTCAACATGCATTGCATCGGATTAGCCGACGCAAAGTCGACGGGAAATTAAACGTTGCGTCGGCTAATCCGACGCAAAGCGTGTTGACTGGGGGCATTGGCCGGCCAAGTGTTGCGGCGGATTATCCGACGCAAAGTCGACGCAATACGCTTGCATTAGATTTGTCCACGCAAAGAAAATTATTTGCGTCAAAAAATAACGGCGGACGTTTGCGTCGGCTAATCCGACGCAATCACTACTTTGCATCGGATTTTCCGATTTTGCGTCGGATTTGTCCGACGCAATTCCGGCTTGATTTTTGTAGTGAATTGAGTTGATTTTTGTATAACAAGTTCTTGGTTGTTAAAAGCTAATAAGTGCTTTGTTTTTTTTAAGAGGTAAGAATTTTGTATAACCAAGAATTTGTTGCTTTGTAAAGGGAGGGTAAAATAGGTAATTCATGTAAAATTGTCGACGATTTTAAGTAAATCGCTGACGACGAGAAGCGAAAGTGAATATGAAGTTTAGTTTTCAGAAACAACTGATGTCCTATAAAACCGTCATATATTATAACGCGATTTCAAATTAGAAGAAACATTTTATAAAACATCACATTTTTTTGTTCAACGAAGATCGAACTTAGTCGCATAGACTCACATTACAATAGCGGAAAGGGGAGATCGAACCTTAGACCAAGACTTGTTTGGTTCACCATGGGAAGATGAAGTTACCGCGAACTTAAATTCACGTGAATTTGTATTTCATGAGAATTACAAAAATATTGTTTGGTTGCCATGTGGGAAATGACTTCATGCGGGAAGTTATACCCACCAAGAGGGACGTAACTTCCCCATTATGGAGGAGGTGACAATTCCAGGAAAGTGACAATTTTCATGAAATGGGCAACCAAACAACTCCCTGAAAATGCATTTCATTGAATTTTGTACTTCCCAGTAATTAAGCGAGTAAACAAACGAGTCCTATTGCAGTCTAAACTATGAGTATACACAGATTTGGGAAAAGATTGAAAGATGTAGAAGATGTAGTGAAATTCCATAGCAACGCACATGAATTCAATGCGGCTCATTGGACTGTCAAGGTCTTAAAACTCGCACGTCAACACAAAAATTAGGACTCTAACAAACACACTACTAAACAAACCGACAACCTAGCACAGGATTAGCCTAATTATGCAACAGATTGCTGTTTAGACTCCCATAGCCTAGCATATGGAGCTTAACAGGTCTGACTCACAAGTACATCAATGCACAAGTTGTTAAGGTTTTGTTTTGAGAGAATTTTCGGTTTCCATTCATGCATGTTACATCTTACATGAATAAATTTAGTGTTGGATAAGAGGAGTTTCATGTAGGGTGACCAATTTCATTGAATTTTATCCAATATTACATCTTACATGGTATATATGTGGTGGTTACGTTTTGATTTTAATGTTGGGTAAGAGGGTAAGTTACGTGTCACATTATCTTAATGTGAGAAGGTTTCATGTATTGCGACTAATTTCATTGAATTTTATCCAATATTAATTAAGTGCCAAATAGATTCACACTCATGGATGGAATGAGATCAACAATAATCCCCCATATAAACGCGGATTTATAAATATATGGACTTTGGAAATTCCGCATTATTGCTAATTACTCCTTCCTAATTACTCCATATACTATATTTATAGACACACATACACAGCCTTAATCCTTATCTTATCAGGGTTGAGAGAAAGTAGAGAGTAACTTCTTTTACTAAATTCAAGGAAACGAAATTACTCAACACACTGACTAATACTGGATCATACATTATCATTTCTTCAATTCAATTCAATTTTAGGTATTCTTTCATTCATTCATCTAATCCATACCCATTACATATTTCCATATCATACATTCTTCTAATACATTATTATTATTATTCTTCTCTTGCATTGTTTATTTTACAAGAATTTAAAATATGAGTGAAGAAGCACTTCCAGCCCAGAATCAATCATCCAATGTATCCGATTTTGACGAAGACGGAAGTCCCAAAAGACAAGGTTTGTACTTTTTTATCCATTATTATTCCTTACAATTTAAAAAAAATGATGATCCAAACCTTTGTTTTATTTGTTCGTTTATACATTTCAATCATCCCTTTCAATGATCGTGTGTTGTGGTGTCCAAAGTTTGATGATGCATCAAGATTTTATAGTACTCGTATGTCCCAAATTGATTATAATAATGTATAGGGTACGTGCGGTGCAATAATATACTCTCTCTTTTTTTATTTGCCGTTTGCCTTTTCACAGTCGTCAGGATGATACTTTGACCGTATTTTTCGACATATAAATGAAACCTTTTCATAACGAAATTAATATTTTATGAAAGATAATTTGATAATTAAGGAAAACTTTTAAATTTTATATTTAAATTATTTTAATTCTCCAATATATATTAGGCAAATGGAGGGAGTAATAGTTCGTAAGATTGGATGTTACGACGCATGCAGGTACACTATTGACGGCAAGTGCACATATAATAACAGCAGTCATTGGATCGGGTGTTTTGTCACTTGCATGGGCCGTGGCCCAATTGGGTTGGATAGCTGGCCCCCTTATTCTAATGGTCTTTGCTTTTGTTACTTGGTTCGCTTCAACCTTGCAAGCCGATTGTTATAGGGATCCCGCAACTGGGAAAAGGCATTATACTTATCGGGAAGCCGTTCGATCTATTCTTGGTAATACGGAGTAATAATGTTATTTTCACTTACATAAAGACGAAGAAAAGATTATTCATTTTTTTGTCCTTTCATAGGAAGGAAATTTGACAAATAGTGTCAACTTATGCAAGCGTAAAGATAGTCGATTTATGCACTACAGATTCTCAAACTAATTGTTTGATCGGACCTACTTGTATGTTGGATAATAGGTGGCGCGAAATTCAAATTTTGTGCACTTGCACAATATTCCAATTTCGTAGGAGTGTCAATTGGTTACACTATTACTGCTTCCATAAGCTTGGCGTAAGTATTATTACTCCATATTTGAAGATTCATAATAATAATAATAAGTTAATTTTGGTTTTAACATGCATCCTCAATTATGTGTATTAACTAACAATAGATAGATTTATCTTTGTTTTGGATTCAAAAATAGGGCAATTAAGAGAGCAGTTTGCTTCCATAAGGAGGGGCATGATGCTGGGTGTCACACAGAAAACAATCCATTTATAATGATGTTTGGTGGTGTGCAACTTGTTTTGAGCCAACTCCAAAACTTTCATAAGCTTTCATTTCTTTCCATCATCGCGGCAATAATGTCATTTGGTTATTCCTTCATTGGCATTGCGCTTTCCATTGCCAAAGTTGCAGGTTAGTAATCAAAGTACTAGCTACTTGTTAGTTAGTTAGTTAGTTAGTTAGTTAGTTATTTAGTTATTGATAACTCAAACTCATTTTCCTGTAATAGTTTGGACTAAATTGGGTTTCATTTTGTAAGTTGGAAGTCATCCAAGAACGTCATTAACGGGAGTAGAAGTGGGAGTAGATGTGACACGTGCGGAAAAGATCTGGAACATCTTAACTGCTTTGGGAAACATGGCCTTTGCCTATGCTTTTTCTATGGTTCTCATTGAAGTGCAAGTAAGTTTTGAAAAAATTCTGAAATTGACTCCATATGTACATTCATTTAATTTTACTATCATCTATTTGGAAAGTTAGAAATGAAATATGACTTGATGTGGTGCACAATATAATGTGATGATGAATGACAGGATACACTTAAACCAAACCCACCTGAGAACGTAGTTATGAAGAGAGCAGCATCAGTTGGGATTTTCATCACAACATTTTTCTACATGTTGTGTGGAGTCATAGGTTATGCTGCATTTGGTAATAAGGCACCGGGTAATTTCTTGACTGGTTTTGGCTTTTACGAACCGTATTGGCTTGTCGCAGCTGCAAACATTTTCATAGCTGTCCACCTTGTTGGAGCTTACCAGGTACATTAACATTATGGTTATTACTTCCCTTCTTTTCTTCGGCTAATAACAACAATTTCATTTGATGGTAAACACGTACGGTGTCCGGCTTACCTTCTAAAAAACTATATGTTCACCACGTATTATAAGTTGTAACCATTTTTTGTCGGGTGGAAGCTCAAACAATAAGACAAGAATAATTCTAATCTTATTCGTTTCATTTTCAATGTTGTAGGTTTTTGTGCAGCCACTTTTCGAGTTTGTTGAGTCACAATGCGCAATAAGATCCCCAGAAAGCAAATTCATTAATGAAGATCATCCCATCAAAATTCCGTTTTGGGGCGTATATAACTTCAATTTTTTCAGGTTGATATGGCGATCGGTGTATGTTGTAATCATGACTGTGATAGCAATGCTTTTACCATTCTTCAACGACATTGTGGGACTTATTGGTGCATTTTCATTTTGGCCGCTCACCATTTTCTTCCCAATAGAGATGTACATTGTGCAATCTAAGGTTCGTCGGTTCTCGTCCGCATGGATATGGCTACAGATCTTGAGTTTTTCTTGCTTGATTGTTTCCATTCTGGCTCTCATTGCCTCTGTTAGGGGTATTACTGTCAGTTTCAGAAAGTATAAGCCTTTCCATTCTGTATCTTGATGTACGGAGTATTATAGGATAATAATGTTGTCGTTGTATCCTTTTACACTGAATTTTTTTTGTCAGTGTGAAGACGCATGTGTTGTGACATGTTACTTGTGTCAACTGGGTCTATAGAACATACACAGAGGCGTTCTTAGACATAGTGATTTGCTTTGTTGGTAGCAATTTTACGAGTCTATTTGATCGAATCATGGATTTTCTAATTCATGTACTTTAAACTTCATTCTAGTTGATCAAAGTAAATGTCCCAACCTAGTTGCTTTAAACTTCATTCATGGATGCTGCGGTCTCGGGTAATAGTGAAGTGGGCCTAGTCTTTGTCATCAGGGATTCTGAGGGACGACTTACGGTGATTGGAAGCAGAAGAGTGCTTGCAAGATGGTCTCCGGAGGTCGCTGAGGCGAAGGCAGCATGCTTTGGACTAGTGAAGGCGTTTGAATATGGTATCACTGATGTTGATTTGGAGAGTGATTCTCTAGGTACCATACAGAAGGTGCAATGTAGGAGGAATTGGAGGAGCCCGATTGGAATATGAGTGAATGATATTGTAGATGCCCGCATTTTGTCTGCTAGTGTCTATAGCAGTCTCCAACAAAACACCCGATGATGATCGAACGTAAACATGCTTTAATGCGCTCGAATACGAGATTTGGAATCAATAGTATTCGACGTGGGCACTTAGCGGAGTACAAATCTCTCAAAATCGACCTCAAATTCAGACTCTACAGGTTGTTCCCAATTAAATGAAGCTATTTTGAGCTAAAACTGTCACCGGAGACAAAACCGTCTTTTGCGAATGAGTCAAAACCCGGTCAAAGTCGAAACTCGGGACGTAACCAGCCTCACGATGCATCCAAATACACAAATGAACAAAGTCAAAACAACCAAAATCAATGGGTCAAACAAAATCCCAACTTTCCTAAAAAAGCTCCGCCCGGTTAGACCCACTCGATCGAGTGCACCCACAAAAATCGACTCGGCACCTTTTTCTGAGACCACTTGATCGAGTCCACATAGGGCCACTCGATCGAGTGACCCCTAGCCGGGGAGTAAAATCTATAAATACCCCCCTTGGCTCCTCATTTTGCAACCTTTTTCAGCCTTGCAAACCTTCACATTTTGCATCCTCCTTCACATCACTAGCATTACAAGGAGCTTTCCACACACACACAAACATTCCCGAAATCAAAACTCGTCAAAGACCGAGAGCAAACTCTCCCCAATCCCACACCCTAACTCACCCTACATACTCGAACCACTCCCGTGCCTACGACGACACTCTACGAGTCCGTTTTCCGAGATATTAACATGTAGGTTGAGGGTGTACCACTACAAAAAACGAGCCCGAATTGCGTCGGAAAAATCCGACGCAAATGAACAAAATCCGACGCAAATTGAAGATTGCGTGGGATTAACCGACGCAATCGGCCGCCGTTATAATTTGACGCAAATTTTTTATTTTGCATCAGCTAATCCGACGCATGCATTTTGCGTCGGCTTTGCGTCGGCTATTACGACACGAAGAAAATGGAGGTCAACACCCTGTCAATGGGCTTTGCGTGGGATTAGCCGACGCAAAGTCAAAGATTTTGTTGACTTTGCGTCGGCTAATCCCACGCAAAGCCATTGACTGAGATCTGACTGAGAGGCTTTGCGTGGGATTAGCCGACGCAAAGTCAACAGAATCTTTGACTTTGCGTCGGCTAATCCCACGCAAATCCATTGACTGAGAGGTTTTGCGTGGGATTAGCCGACGCAAAGTCAAACATTCTGTTGACTTTGCGTCGGCTAATCCCACGCAAAGCTTATTAACAAAAAACCCGTTCCTTTGTTTTCAGCTCCCCGTATGCGCGAAATAAAACAAGCTGCAATTAACCAACCCACTCCTACAACATACGACAACAGCACCACATCCCAAACAAAAGTCCATCAATAACTCCAATCAAAGCTCTCGTACATGTCTTCTTCACAAAACTCCACAAAACGAAACAAACATAAACTAGTATACTGTTATAGAAAATGAAAATATTACAAAGACAACCAGCGCTAGGTTCAGAATTCTATCTAGGAGTTGGTAAAATATATACACACAATGCAACCAGAATCTAAACAAGTAACATAAGAGAGCGGAACTACCTACGAAAGGGACTCAATCTGCTCTGACCCAAAGGGATGACCATCGTTGTTGTCGTCATCGTCGCTCCTGGTCATGCGTGGTCCTCCACTGCATCCGTCGTTCCCCATGGCGAACCGTTCCCTCATGAACTGAATAAACTGGTCCTGCTCTTCGCACCTCTTCTCCAATGTCTTCAGGCGCTCTTCTTGCCTTTCGAATTTATCTTCCATACGGTCGTTGAGTGTGCGTTCCTGCGAGGTGGCGGTGGGGAGATATGTGTCCGCAGATACCTCCTTACCACGGTTCAAGCATGGGCGAAAGAGCTCTTTCGCCACGTTACCTATCCCCCAAAACCGTTTCTTCGAGTTGTAGCCACCTGACACATCGTGGAAGATCTTCAGGGTGTTGGGTGCTTGATCAGAGGCGCGTGCCTCCTCCACCGCCTTCTGGTAGCTCTCCTGAAACAGCAACATGAAACAGTGTTATAACTTTAGGAACACATACTATCACATCGTAATTTTCATGCCTAGTATATTTTTTAAAAACATTACTACTACTCACCACGATCACCGGTCCTCTAGGGTCAATCCACTTGCCGTCTTTCCCCTTCTTCGTCTTCTCCAAGAGCTGGACCGGGGTTGCAGATGGACCCTTCAAATAACAGTGTTAAATTTTTCAGCATTTATTTACCTCTAGTATATATTGAATTATACTCAAATTTTTTACTTGTGTTGTAAGCACTTACCAACTGCGCGAAGGCTGTTGCTGCACTCCTACTTCCAAGGCAGCTAGTGGGTTTGGCCACCCCGTCCACCTGCCCACCTCTCCTGTTCGACGACTTAATCGTCGATTTCTTCTTGAAGCTTGGGTATTTTGGGTATTTCTAATACTACATTCCGACAGATTTTGGGTATTTTTATTAATTTATTTTTATCTCTATTGTTTTTGTTTGTTTGTTTGTTTTTATCAATAACCTTTGTATTTTGAAAAGATCAAGGCATCTCGACTCCAATGAATTCTGGTACTACAAGTATTCAGCTTTCAAGAAACCTCAAAAGCATAAAAGAAACCTGAGCATGAGGAGCCGAAGCAGAGGAAAGAACATAAAAAATGACGACGTGTTTTGTTTGCATATCTTTGTGCACACCAAAGAAAATTCCTAGAAATCCAAAACTAACTTCCTTGGAGAATGTTATAAAAACTCAAATTTTGGGCAAGTGTCTAAAATTTAGTATAACCGACCCCAGATGTTTGTTGTCTAAAATTTCAGTATACCATGATACTACATATATATTAATGTTGGGCTTGTTTTAATACCTGGCAGCTTGATATCTACTCCTCAATAACTAAACTCTAATAATTCTGGTTTGATAGCAATTGTGCATTTCTTTCAACCTCCTTCCCAACCAATACACAAAACAAGCTAAGTCATTTAGTTGATTACTCCGTATTCAATGCAACCATCGACACAATTCAATTCATTCTCGTATTGTATCACTATACATTGAACCTCCTCAATCCTCATACTCTGCTGCTGCTGCTAGCTTGTACTGTACTCCGTATTATTTAGTAACAAAAACAAATGAAATCCGAAAGTAATAGCTAATCCTATTATCATATTCATATTCACATTCAAAGTCTAATAATAAGCAAACCAATAGAAGTAGCTAGCATCTCTAAGTTTCGAAGCTTTGTTAATTGGTTTTGGCTTCTGCTTTTGCTTTGTCATGCGGAGGCCTGTGTCCACAAAATTTGTAAAACGATACAGATAGAGATAGGTACACCCACACCCACCCATAAAAAAAAAAAAAAAAGCTGCCAATTTAGACTTTAATAAACTCATCACCAAAAACAATTAACTTAATTAAGTACAGCGATAACTTAACAACGAATATATCTGTATCGAGTAACCTTATTCAATACAGCGAATCAAAACAATTAACTTAATTAAGTACTAAGTATCATACCTGAGAATTGAGGGGGGTCGGTTTAGGGTTTTTCTGGGTTCGTCGGTTTCTGGGTTCGCCGGACGGAGCAGGAGGGGCTGGGATTCGGGGTCGCGCGTGGAGGCTCGCCGGAAAGAGGGAAGGAGTCGTCGGTTTCTGGGTTCGCCGGACGGAGCTTGAAGATTTAGGGTTTCGATTTAGGTTCGCCGGAGGGGCTGGGATTCGGGTTCGCCGGAGAGTTTATGGGAGTCGGGGTCGCGCGTGGAGGCTCGCCGGAAAGAGGGAAGGGATCGCCGGAGAGAGCGAGATTAGTTGTCGCCGGAGAGGGAAGGGATCGGGTTTGGGGTTTGGGGATTGTTTAGGGAAAGAAGGGATCGCTGTTTAGTTGTTGTCTTTTTTTTTTTATATTAAACGCTTTGCGTGGGATTAGCCGACGCAATCAGACGCAGATTTCAAGTTTGCGTCGGCTAATCCGATGCAACACCTTATTTTTTTTAAAATATTAAAACCTTAGCGTGGGATTAGCCGACGCAACCAGACGCAGATTTCATGATTGCGTCGGCTAATCCGATGCAGTACCTGTACGTTTTTTTAATTACAAATGCTGCTTGAGTTTGTTTAGTTGTTGGCTTATTTTTTTAATATATTGAAAACATTGCGTGGGATTAGCCGACGCAACCAGACGCAATATTCAATGTTGCGTCGGCTAATCCGATGCAACGCATTTTATTCTTTTCCCTGGGAGTATTTATTTTTTTATTAACATGCACTGCATCGGATTAGCCGACGCAACCAGACGCAAAAACAAAATGTGCGTCGGCTAATCCGATGCAAAGCTATTAATTCTGTTGACTATATTTTTTTATTTTGACGCAGGCTGCATCGGATTAGCCGACGCAAATTTTGTTTTTTGCGTCTGGTTGCGTCGGCTAATCCCACGCAAAACCTTTCACATAGTGGCGCCAACCCAAAAATATTGGCGCCTGTATCATGGAGTCGGATAGCGTCGGCTAGTCCCACGCAATATTATTGCATCGGATTAGCCGACGCAATACAACACAGTTACGCCAGTTGCGTCGGATTGTAAATCCGACGCAACCTATCCGACGCTATTTCCGCTGTTTTTAGTAGTGTACCAAATCCCGTTCTTCTCATCTCTAAATCTCCTTTTCGTTTTTGTATTACTAACTATTACTAACATTTAATTCTTGTTATTAACTACTAACATTTAATTTCCGTACCACTAACATCTAACATTTTATTTTCTCGCATCTAACTTTTATTTTATCGTATACTAACAATCTAACACTTATTATAGCTATTTTTTTTAATATTCCGTCATATATAATACCGTGTATATTAATTTAACAAAACTATTTTCGAATCGATTCGAGCAAATATCTGATGATGCTAAATCGATTATCGTAGGATTCAAAAAACCGAATTACGATATCGAAATGCAAAGGCACTCCATCGAGTCCCCTCAATGACTCGGTCAAGTGACACTTGTAGGCCTCCAACAAGAGCCTAAAGAATTATTGTAACACCCGCTATTTTTCCTAGCATTTTTATCTTTACCGTTAGGACTCTGTCATAACTCTGTCACATTTCGGCCTTACGTTTAATTTTTTTTCCAAGCTTTATTTTCATTTTGAGTTTAATGATATTTAATTATATTTTAAAAGATTTTAATTCTTTTAAATCTATTTATTTGATTTTCTTCGTAAACTATTTATTTTTCCGCAAGGAATTCTATTTCTCTACGAATTAACGTTTTTAAACTCGGATTTAAGTTATTCATTTTCCTACAAATGTCTAAACATATTTATATAATATTTTCAACTTAAAAATATTTTTACTTACGAAATTTAGCCATTAATGATTTTATTACGAAGTTTCGTAAATAATTTTTTTCTATCGCGAAGTTTACTCGAATTGCTTTGAAATGCCTTTAACTATTTTACGATTCTGATTTCATCAACTTACAAATCATTTGAGACCTTTTTCCCTTGTTTTGGGCCGACACCCCCTTGTGTCACACCCATGACATTTTTGGTAACCTTTCATTTTATAAAAAACGATTTATGGAATTAGATAATTCTTTACATCCATTTAATTGGATGATTAATGCACAAACTCTTCATACTCCCTCACCCTCACTTTTGGCCGGATCACTTAGTCCATTTCTACCTAGTTTTCATCAATTATTTAATTTCATTCAAGCATTAGAAACCATCCATCTTTTCTTACATTCATTTTCCATAAAAAAATATTACAACTCCTTCCTGCTCTCTCTTTGGCTGTGACTTCTACCACCTTTCCAAGGATGGCTCTTGCTCTAATTCGAGTCATAATCATCTCGTTTTTATCGTTAAATTAATCCTTATTTCGATCCTATCGTTATGGTAATAATCGACATTGTTTTCGATCGTTATTTACCTTGATTTTCTTAGTTTTTCTCATGGTATTTATATACCACGATTTTCGTGTGATGTAGGTTTTGTGGACGATCCGAGGCCGACAAGTATATTATCTTTTCCGATTTGGACTAGAGCTAACGTCGATGTTACTCGGTATTTCATGTTTTTATTTGTGTAATTGCATGTATATTTTTATATTTAATTTTAGGCAATATATGTATGTCATATAATCTGAAAATTTTTTAAAAGTTGAAAATTTCCATGTTTCGGTATTTCTATCGCTTTTACGAGATTAACGATTAAATTGTTATACTCCGTATTAAATTGTAAAATCGTAATATTCGGCCTAAACTTTTAATATATGATTATGTTCTTTAAAAATGGGGTTTTTGATGATTTTTAATAATTTTTTTTATTTTTCTGATATTTTAGATATCGATTATTGAATTATTACCGTTTACGGACAAAAACGATTAAAAGCCGATTTTTAGTTCTAGTACTTAAACATTTTATTTTAATATGAAATTTGACGTGGAAAATATTTCTGATGAAAAAGAATTTTTGAATTTTTCATAATTTTTCGGAATTGTTAAGTGAGTGAATTAATTAATCACTTTAAATCATCGTTTATCGTTAAAAACCGTGTTTGTCGCTTTAATTTTCAAATTTCTGGTCTTTTGTTTAAGTCTGGAAAATGTGTTTCTGATGGTTTCATATTAAAATGTAATTTTATGATTTTTAGTGCTTTAATAAAATGTTAGGAACGATAAGTTTTATTAATGGAATCGTTAATTGTGAAAACGGGTTTTAAAAGACGGTTTTAACGGAATTTATTAATACTCGAATTTTGGAAATCCGGAAAAATTGGTAGATTCTGGAAAATCACGATTTTTAATTTTAATAATAATTTTTGGATATTAATACGTAAATCGTTTTGTAATTACTATTTTTATTAATCGTTATTGTCGAGATTAGACGATTAACGAGAAAACCCTTTAAAACCAAGTTTAAGGATTCTGGAACAATTATTTTTCTTGACAGAATGTCCAAAATAAAATTTTAACTATTTTATGTAATTTTTGTACTATTTATTGAAGTCTTTAATTAATAGTAATAATTTTTGGACAAAATTACGATTTATCGTTAAAATGATTCGTTTCACCTAAAAGAATTATTTTTCCAGCCATTTTGAAAATATTTAAATCTGAAACTTTAAGAGTTAAATCATCCCTTAACATACTCTAAATATATTCAATGGTTTAATTTAATAAAAGACGTTAAAAGATTTAATTTGACATTTTCTGTAAAATCTTATTTATAATCATATTGTCGAAACTAATAATAATTAGGAAATTTTAGTTTTGTAAGTTTCGAAAACACCCTAATTACTAGTATTACATTTTTAATCATTTTATAAACACTCGTATGATATTTCAATAGTTTCATAAACCCAAATGTTATCACTTTGACAATTAATATCGTTAAGGGCGAAAGTATTTGTTTTAAAAATCTACTCCCTCCGTTCCAATGAATTGTTTGCCTTTCCTTTTGACACCAAGGTTAAGGGAACCAATGAGGGAGTGACATGCAGAGCAAAACTCATGAGAATTATCAAATTGCATATAAAAAACATTCCTAAAATAGAAAGGCAAACAATTCATTGAGACGCCCCAATATGGAATAGGCAAACAATTCATTGGGACGGAGGGAGTATATCATTTACTAAAAATGTTGTATTAGTATAAACTAATATTTTTGCTATTTTGATATGATGCTATTTTTAGCAAAGTTTCTAAAAATAGCAACTCTGTCACATTTCGGCCTTACGTTTCATCTTTTTTCCAAGCTTTATTTTCATTTTGAATTTAATGATATTTAATTACATTTTAAAAGATTTTAATTTTTTAAATCTATTTATTTGATTTTCTTCGTAAACTATTTATTTTTCCGCAAGGAATTCTATTTCTCTACGAATTAACGTTTTTAAACTCGGATTTAAGTTATTCCTTTTCTTACAAATGTCTAAACATATTTATATAATATTTTCAACTTAAAAATATTTTTACTTACGAAATTTAGCCATTAATGATTTTATTACGAAGTTTCGTAATTTTTTTTTTCTATCGCAAGGTTTACGAATGCCAGGCCCAGTGGCATTAATTGAACCCACATTTTGACTGCCAGGTGTCTATAGCAGTTTTCGAAAAAGACTCGATGATGATCGGACGCAAACGTGCTTTAACGTACTCGAATATGGGCTCGAAATCAATGGAATTTGGCTTGGGCTTATTACGGAGTACAAATCTCACAAAACCAACCTCAAAACCAGGCCCAGTGGGTCATTTCGAGTCAAATGAGACTAATTTGGGTCAAATCCGACACTAGGGGCAAAACCATCTTTTAGCGACCGAGTCAAAACCCGGACAAAGACATTTTCTAGACACCCAAATCAGCCGTGACATCTCATGAGTCCGGTTTGAGCTCAAACACTACAAAAAATCAGCCTAAAAAAGTATTAAACAAATCCGTTAAAAGGTAGAATTCGGTTCCCAGGAGGAATCCTACACAAACCCGAATGCTCGACCAAGCACAAGAAGCATACTCGGCCGAGTATTCCTCTCACTTCAGCCGGGTATCTTGCCTCTTCACCAAGCAACGAAGTTTTTGTTCCACTCGAATTGCTTATTATTCCTATCCTTAGACGGAATCCTACCTCAACCCGACCGGTGACTTTCTTACTTTGCAAGTTAGCCATCTCCTATAAATAGGGCCCTCTAGCATCATCAATTATACACAATATTCACACGACAATTCATACATCTACAACATTCAATTCCCGACATCTACAATCTCCTAACATCCAAACATCAAACATAGCATCAAAAGACCGATAGTACACCCAACTCCGACCAAAAAACCGGCCACCACCCGCCACCTTACGCGACCCGAAACACCACCCTAAACTCACCCACATCATCTCGACGCTCCCGTGTCTAAGCCACATCCCGACGAGCCCTATTTCGAGAAGACAAAGCATGTAGGTTGAGGGTGTAAAAATCAATCCCGTTCTCTCCTTTCTCTCTTCCCTTCTCGCGTCTTTTTCTTCTTCTTCGAGTCGTGTCGTCGGTCCTTTTTTTTATGGGTCGTCGTCGCATTTTTTGAACATAATATTGATACTACAAACTATTTTCATATAAAACAATGTTCTTAAAATACGATATTGACTCTATAGTCAAATATCGTATCTAACAAGAACTAAACTAATCTCGTTGATACTGAAAAATCGTCACATAGTTTCATATGACAAAACACGACGATTTTTAACGTGGAGAGAACCAAACATCGTTTTTGTTTTCAATTTAATTTTACAAAACGATTTGCAAAATTCTTCCTTTTCTTACAAAAATTCCGAATATTCGATATCGATTTCATAATCGAATATCGAATACGACGAATATCGAAAATATAAATCGAGTATAAATTAATTCATATTTATACGCGATTTATTAAAACTAACAATTTTCGAAAAATCAAACCCGAGACAGCCCGAGACGCGAGTCGTACGCGTCCCGGGCTAGACGCCCACCTGCGCGAGTCGCGCCACCTCCCGGGCGAGTCGCGTGGTTTGCTGAAATCGTGACCTTGTTTTCGTTTTTTTCTTTCTTCTTTTTTCCACCAACATCGTTTCTTAAAACAGCGTTTTTCTCGGCATATTTCAAGTTTTCGATAAATATTTTTGACCTTGGTCAACACGTGCCTAATCCATCACGTGTCACAAACTTTTTCAAACTATGCATTAAGTTTACATTTTTTTATTCAATTTATCAATCGTTACTAACCCGTTTGTTCATATCTTTAGCAATTTCTTTTCGTTTGTTTTATTGTACTAAAATGAACCTCGCATGTTAAAATACAACTTTGACGTTAATTTTTAGATGCATTAAAACGACTTAGCAAACATAATTCACATGTTTAGTCTAAAAATACTCTTTGCATATCATTCAATCGTCGAATTAATGCGCGTACATAAAAATCGAACGATATCTTAGTAAAGGCCGCTAAGTGCGGGCGGGGTTGGGTGTTCTTTGTGAACTTCCCAACACATACCCTCACCCCTTACTCAGAACCATGGTTTCCGGATGTCCGAATCCATTGGCAACGAGAGTCATTCAATACACGGTATCCGATAATGTCGGTATCGGTATCGCAATGCTAAGGGACGAACCCAATAAACTCTGAAATCGGAATGGGCCATACTTTGTGCACAGCCCACTACGACATAGAGTGGGTTCGAACGGGCCCGAACTCCCACTAATTTCGGTGTCGACTCCTACTTTGATTTAAATTTCAACTCGAGATCTATTTCACCTGAGATTCATTCGCCTCCCCAAACCCGCGCGTGGCCGCGTCGGGGTGGACCTATGTCATGTCCACAATTTGGTGACTCCGCTGGGGATTCCTAATGTACCACTTGTCATCGGGGTTCCTAGGGTGAGACTCGAAAAGAAATCGTTCGATTAGTAATGTACGCGTTTTAGTTCAATGGTTCATGCATAACAAAAATTTTTCCCGGGCCGGTTACTTGTGACCGACGTCCCACTATACCGCGGTGCATTCCTAAATGGGTGCACTAAAGACTTCGATGGCGGAACTCGCATGGGTTTTACGGCATATTCTAAGTCCAACTCGGCTTAGGAGGTCCGTCCTGATTTGCGAGAAAGCGATCGTTGTTGGTATAGACCCTATTTCGACCGACCGAGACTTAGACTAGGAGCATACATGGTGTCATTATACTATTTCCGTGACTACGTGCTACTTGATCACCTTTTTCAAAAACCGTTATTTCAAAATTTGCATCTTTTCAAAACTATCCATTTTTCAAAACCCGGGACGCTACCGAATTTAGGACTTATGATTTTCGACTCAAAACAAGCCTATTTTTAGCCGGTATGCCGCCCAAACCTTATCAAAATTTCCGAAATTCCGGCCCGATTAGTACTTTTCGGTTTTCAAAAAAATCGGGCCCCCCAATCCGACTTTTTCGGGTTTTTTCTAAATCCAAATCTTTCTTTTTCAAAACCTTCCTCTTAGGACTTCCCGTATTTAGTAGTGTCGGTTCTTGTCATAAGTTGTAAGAGTCTATAGCGTCGAAACTCCATCGGTCATACATCACGGGTTTCCTCCCTATCCCAGTCCGCCTTACTTGTCAAGGCACGGCCCACCTGCGTAGGACGAACTCCTACAAAGGGAAGCCCGTTTACACATTCGAGTTCAAAGTCTGGGGAATTCTCACGTGGATCTTCCTTCGAACGGGACTAGGCCCACTTTACCAAATCCTAAGGAAAGCCCACCGTCCATAAGTCACCCGTCTAGGAGTCGGTTTTCAGTTTTTTTTCCTCGTCTAGTCCTTTTCTAGGAGTCAGTCACCGTCCTTTTGCTCGGGATGTACTATTTGATTCTAGGATCTGGATCCGTTTCTGATTACACGGTGTTCTTACAGACAGGCCACCCTTCACCCGAACCATGACGCAACAAGCCATAGACGAGTTGAGGGCCTCATTAACCAAGCTCGAAAACATGATCACAGCAATGAGAGGGGACCAGATCGCCATCCTTACCCGGGTAAGTGCGGTGGAGCAAGGTACTCCCAAGGGCGATATCGAATCCGATGGACCATTAGCTGAATTGGCCAGCGCAGTCCACAAGCTGCAGGAACAGATCCATTTGTCGACCCAAAACTCCATCCACACGGAGAATGCTCGAGCCTATGCACCCCTGACCGATGAGGTGCCTGCCAATCTCAACCTGACGGGCCTACCAATGTTCGAGGGTACTGATGACCCGGTCCACCATATCCGGGCTTTCAAGGAGTTCATGGCCCTTAAGGGGGTTAAGTCCAACATGTTCAAACATCTGTTCGCTTCATCCCTCGAGAAGCACCCAAGGGCCTGGTACTACAGGCTCGAT
Source organism: Agrostemma githago (assembly GCA_958450325.1). Classification (NCBI taxonomy): domain Eukaryota; kingdom Viridiplantae; phylum Streptophyta; class Magnoliopsida; order Caryophyllales; family Caryophyllaceae; genus Agrostemma; species Agrostemma githago. The sequence continues at coordinate 46,457,702 of OY288249.1, forward strand.
TCCAAGAAATACAAAACTTGGGATGACGTGGCAACGGAATTCGCTCGGAACTACGCCGACAACACGGAAATCCAGACTACTATGCGCATCCTGGAAGTAATGGCCCAGGAACCTAAGGAAGGATTCACGAAATACCTTCAGAGATGGAGAGCTAAGAGCGTCAAGCTGGTCGATAAGCCCAGCGAGAAAGTACTAGTGGAGGCCTTCGTGAAGAATCTCCTCCCTTCGTACCGGGTCCATCTTCGGTACGCCATCATACCCAACTTCGCCACCCTAACCGAAATGGGGACGAGAATTGAAGATGATATGAGATTAGAAAGCCTTACCAAGGCTTCTACCAAGGGTTATCAAGGGGCCAGCTCATCCACAAGCAAGCCCACGACTGCAGCTGCTACTCGCAGCATTTTCGACGAGGTCAATCTACTTGATACCCCGTCCAAGAAGAATACCATACCCCGGATATTCACCGACATTGGTACCACTTACGAAAACGCCTTACAAAGGTTGTCGTCAAAAGGCCTGATCAACCCGATAGGCCCAACACCTGAAGTCCCAGTCGAGCGTCGCTCTAAGGCCTACGACGTTCAGACCTATTGCCAGTACCACCAGGGCAATGGGCACGATACCGAGAAATGTTGGAAGCTGAAGCATCTAATCCAGGATCTCATCGAAAGTGGCAAAATCCCTTTGCCTGGTGGCAAGCCCAGTAACAAGGATAATCCTTTAGCCACCCATGCCATTTTCTCTGGATAAGTTATCGACTGCTCACACCTCATTTCTCCCTTCATCCCGCAAATAAACGGGATTTGGTGCGACGATGAAGATGACATCTACCTCACTAAGGGGGAAGCTGTCCCCATCACTCCCGAGTAGATCCAGAAGGTTAAGTTTAAAGCCTTAGCCACTAACCACCTTAGGGATATTCCTATCATCACTGAACCAGCTAGGGTGGAGGCCGCCCCCGAAGAGCCAACCATCGAAAAGGCTCTCTTGAAGCAGCTAAGCAAGACTCGAGTTGACCTCTCTATATGGCAACTCCTAGTTAGCTCACAGGAACATCGGGAGGCACTCACTAAGGCCCTCGATCAAGTTAAGATCGACTCTTTGGCTACTCCAGCTGAAATGGTAGCCACGGTCCTGCCTCACTTGAAAGGCAAAGCTAAAGAAGAAGGCCCACTGATTACCTTCTCCAACGCTGATCTACCATCATTTGGACCTACCCACAACATGGCCCTCTACATCACGATGATCTGCCATGGAAAGTACCTACCGATGACCCTAATAGACGATGGGTCCGCAGTCAACGTCCGCCCCTTGAGGACCGCCAAAGCCCTCGACATTACCGAGGCTGACTACATTCCAACAACTCAGACCATCCAGGCCTTCGACGGAAGCCCAAGATCGGTAGCTGGGGCCGTGAAACTTACCATCATAACCGGCCCAGTAGAAAAGGAGTTTGAATTTCAGGTGATCGATGTCACCTCTTCCTTTAACCTGCTCCTAGGAAGACCATGGATCCACGCCGTCAAGGCGGTATCCTCTACTCTGCACTGGAAAATCAAGCTGCCTTTGCACGATAGCATCATCACCTTGGAGGCAACACCTATGACTGTGGCTAACTGTAACACTTCGGGCCGCATGGATCTCTGGGGGTTCGATTTCATAGGAACAATCGAAGATGAATATCTTTTCCGACCCTACTTCATGGTGAGCATTGACAAGATGCTACAAAACCTAGGGTTTCTACCAAGGGTTACCTCCAGGCCAGATCTCCCCGCAGGAAAGGTTATTGAAGTACTAGACAACGGTAGATCTCAAACCGGGCTAGGATATACCATTACCCCAGAAAATATGGGCCAAATAGGAAACATTGTTACCTTTGTTACTTCAGTATTTGGACCTGTCCAAATGGGCCTATATCGGCCCAATACCATGCACCTTGGGAGCCACTTGGCCCAGGACTGCAACTTCATACCCGATGATATCTTCGCCGTAATCCAGTCTGAAGATGCTAAGAATGCTGAGCCGCGTTGGGACTACTTTTTGAGGAAGAGATCGCGGCCCCAACACCAAAAGAAGAGCTGGTCAATCTCATCCTTCGCAGCCATAAGTTCGATCCAACTAAGCTAATCTCGGATGTAGGATCCGATATGGGAAAGAGAGCCTGGAGGAAAACTGTCAAATGGACTGACAGTCAAGGAAGTACCTACAAGCTGATCGCAGGAGAAGGAGAAATGCCTGAGTCTGAGTCTGAGTCCGAGTCGGAGTCTGAGTCAGAGTCGGAAATCGAGTCTAATGAGACTGGTGCTAGGGTCACTCCTGTAACTCCCCCTCTCCCTTTAGCTATTCCTGGTACTCTGGGTCTGTCCCGAGTACCTTATCTATCTCGCCACTGACCAAAGATCAGATGGCAGCTCTTTTCGAGCTTTTCTCTAAATTTATGAGCAATAATAACAACCGTTCTGCTTACGACTTGTCTCATTTTCAAAATACTTTCAATCTCAAAAATGTTTTATGTAATGACATTGAGAAACCCGATGAATAGGTGTCCCTGCCTCCACATCTGGTCGAACAACTAGAGCAAAGGGAATCCCAGAACCCGGTAATCGAAGAAACCGAGTCCATTAATGTGGGAACTACCTTAGAACCTCAGATACTTAAAATAGGGTTATCCTTAGATCCTGAGGAGAAACAACAATTCACGAATCTCCTCCAAGAATTCAAAGACGTCTTCGCGTGGTCCTACAAGGACATGCCGGGGATAGATCGCGAAATAGCCGAGCACCATATACCAATCAAGGAGGGAATCAAGCCGGTTAAGCAGAAACTCCGATGCATGAGGCCCGAATGGTCCCTTAAGGTCAAGGAGGAAGTCGACAAACAATTCAAAGCTGGCTTGGGTTGCAAACATCGTGCCAGTACCCAAGAAAGATGGTAAAGTACGAGTATGTGTAGACTTCTGGGACCTTAATAAGGCCAGTCCAAAAGATGATTTCCCGTTACCACATATCGACATATTAGTGGATAACACAGCTGATCATGCCCTTCTATCATTTATGGATGGGTATGCCGGGTACAATCAAATAAAAATGGCAGAAGAAGATATGGACAAGACCACCTTCATTACACCTTGGGGTACTTATTGCTATACTGTTATGCCATTTGGTCTCATTAACGCCGGGGCCACGTATCAACGAATTGCTACAACTTTATTACATGACATGATGCATAAAGAAGTAGAAGTGTATGTGGATGATATGATCGTCAAATCAAAGGATAGGGACGGTCACATCACCGCCCTAAGAAAATTCTTCACTCGATTACGCAAGTACAACATGAGGTTAAACCCTCAAAAGTGCAGTTTCGGGGTAACCTCTGGCAAATTATTGGGTCATATCGTTAGCCAACGTGGCATCGAAGTGGATCCAGCTAAAATCAAAGCCATTGCCGAGATGCAACCTCCTAAAACCGAAAAATAAATAAGAGGATTTCTCGGGAAAGTCCAATACATCAGCAGATTCATTTCAAAGCTAACCATGGTATGTGAACCCATTTTCAAGAAACTGAAGATAGGGGAACAAATATTATGGGACGACAAATGTCAAATGGCCTTCGATAGAATCAAAGAAATCTTATCCGAGCCACCAGTTCTGATGCCACCTCAACCCGGTTTGCCTCTGTCGTTATACCTTACAATGACCGAGACAACCATGGGGGCTATGCTAGCTCAAACGGTCAATTCCGAAGAACGAGCTATCTACTAACATCAGCAAGAAGTTTTTAGAGTATGAATGCAAATACATCATGCTCGAAAAGACATGTCTTGCTTTGGTCTGGGCCACGATGTAATCCCCTAGAAATTCTGACGCAATACAGTGGCGGAGACACTGTAGAGTTGGGATTAAAACACATTGACAAACTAAATCTTATTAAAAGAAATGGTAAGTCAATACAAAGGCCCCTTTTTACAAAAGGGCTAAAAGTAAAAATCTTCAAACGGGTTTATACAAATCCATAAATTGCAAGAATGAAGAAAGAGTAGGATCCACGCTATTCGCTAGCTCACACCCAAAACCCAGCAGCAAATATCTGTCATGTTATAAACATAACAGCCACGTCAGTGGGGAGTAACTCGGACGTTCTCCCAGCCATATTATATCTTATGGAAAAATAATAGTATTACTATATCAAAATAATTAAAATGGAAAACATTAAATGATATAATGAAAATAAGCTTTCGGAGGAAACTTAAAATATTGGAATACTAAAATCAGAACAAGTTTTCAGAAGAAAACTTAAAATATTTGTCAACCTGCAAATCAAAATGTATCGATAATAATAAAAATATTCAAAATGGCGTTATGGATAGGATTAGTGATGAAGGCTAGACTTTCACTAGGAGAATACTAAAACTAGCTTCGAGAACTTAGTTCAAACAAATCAAACCTCGATCTCTAACTAGGCTACTCAACCATAATAGGATGGCGACTTATAAATGCGTGACCCTAGTTTAAGACAATGCACACCCCTCCTGGGATTACCTGTCACCCAGTTCAACTTATAACGGCGACTTACTGCGAGGCCTAAGCTTATGGTCAAAATGTACACAACTCCCGGGATACCTGTCACCCGGTTCAACAACCAATGTACCGATTCCTGATACACTAGCCTTATAGTTGATGGCAAAAAACGTAGACCCTAGAATATATTACTCTAACCTCACACTTGTTGTAATCCCCTATAAATTCTAACGCAATACAGTGGCGGAAACACGGTAGATTTGGGATTAAAACACACTGATGTTCTATACTTTACAAAAAGAACGGTCAGTCAATACAAATGCCACTTTTCACAAAAGGGCTAAAAATAAAAATTCTCCAAATGGGTTTAACAATCCAAAAATTAATATAAATGAAGTAGAGTAGGATCCATGCCACTCGCTAGCTCACACCAAAAACCCAGCAGCAAAATACCTGTCATGTTATAAACATAACAGCCACAATTCAGTGGGGAGTAACGACGACGTTCTCCCAGCCATATTACATGACATTAAAGCATAATTACTATTATATCAAAATAGTTCAAAATGGAAAACGTTTAAAACGATATAGTAAAATAATTCAAAACGATTTCCAACCTGTAAGTCAATATCAACCAATAATAATAACGACGTTATGGATATGAATCAGTGCAACAGAATAGATTTTCACTAGGAGAATACAAAAAACTAGCTTCGAGAACTTAGTTCCAACAAATCAAACTTCGATCTCTAATCTAGGCAAGTCAACCATAATAGGACGGCGACTTATCAATGCGAGGTCCTAGCTTAAGTAAATATGCACACCCCTCCTGGAACACCAAGTGTGCCCAGTTCAACCCGACGGCGTCTTACATGCGAGGTACGAGCTTAAAGTCAAAATGAACATACACTCCTGGACAAGAACATGCCCAGTTCAACAACCAATGCATCCCGCTCGGATACACTAGCCTTATAGTTGATGGCAAAACGTATACTCTAGACTGTATTACTCTACCCGTACACTTCTCTTATTCCATAACTCCAAAACAAAGCCATTATCGTAATTCAATAGAAATATAGTTCGTTTTTCAAAAGAAGAAACTTTATAGATATAGAAATATAACTTTCCAAAAGTAGGTATTATAATAAATAGAAATCGATTAAAATAGGAGTTATATAAAATAGTTAATATTAGGCCTCATGACGTAAATATTATATTTATTATATAAATGTATAATTCATGATTAAAAGTCAAAAAAAGTCAAAATTATAATTATTTTCAAAAAGATTGAAGTTGAAGTAATTAAAAGTATTTAAATAACAAATTGACAGATGTTCCAGAACTGCACTGTCTTACTATAAAATTCGTAATTAAATCATTAAAAATCAAAACAACGTAAGATCAGTGGTTTTGAAAACTTTAGAAACTTAGTTACAACATTTATTTCTGGAGAAAATCCAAATTCCAAATAAAACATGGGTTTTTATTCGTATATTTAAAAACTGTCAGAATTAGACTCCCGTTTGTATTTATTTAATAAAACACGTTTAAAAATTGATTTTAAATAAAATCCAATTGGAAACATTAACTAGACTCTTCATAGTTTATGTACGTAAATTACCAAGATTAAATAAAAAGTTTAACATATGTTTCAATTTAGATCTTATCACAACTGACAGAATCGCGGATTAATTTGACACCTGTTCATAAACAATTTATTGTGACCAAAATACTTGTAATTAGTTTACGAAATTAAACAGACATAAACTAGACTTAAAATAAATAGTAGTCTCTTTTCAAAGTTTATGTAAATAAGATCTTTAAAATAGAATGTTAATTCGTACAAAACACAAACAGATTCTGAAACATGCTGTAACTTTATTAAAAACAATAAAACTTTCAAATTGACACTTTATACCAAAAATCACGAAAATTGTTAGATAAATTATTATTATGTGTATGTTTTAGTCTCGGCCTTATAATACTTTTTAATAATCAAAAGAATGATTTATTCGCAAATCTCGTAAAAACGATTAAAACAACAAAACATGTGAAGATTTACGATTTTAAAGTTTTTGTTATTAAAAACGAGACATAAATATATTGTCTAACAAGAAAATAATTTCTATACATGCAACTACAACAATAACATCACATAATACCGAGTAACGTGTCAATCTTACCTTAACCGAAATCCGAATCAATTAAATAATCGTCTTCGTCGGATTCGTCAGATCTAGAACGATAGCCTACGAAATAAATAAACATATGGTATTAAAACCACATTATAAGTGAATAGAAAGGAGAAAACGAGATGAAGAACGAATAAGAGTAATTAATTTACCCTCGAGATCGGAAAGATTTAGAGATGAATTAGGATCAGATTGATGATGAACAAAAAGGAGGAAGTTTAACGTGAAACAAGAGAGAAGGAGACTTGTGTTGTGAATAAAATAGACTAGAATGAATGAGAATATAAAGAGAAATTAGGAAGCTAAAAGATAGAAATAATTGAGTTACAAGGACTCTTAAATCAACTAGGAGACGAGATGGTTGAGTTGGAAAGAACAAACACAAACCGATGTAATAAGTTTTCGATTAAAACAAATACTTTAAAATAAGTAGGATAAAAATAAGATGTAGTGTTGATAAAAGAAGGTTTGTAAAATAATATAAATGTTTACGAAGAAATCATATTAAAACGCGTTAGAAAATAATTATTTATGAAATCGCGTAGTAAAATAATTAAATAACCTTTTTTCGAAAATAAAATATTTTTGAGCTAGAAACCATTATAAATATAATCAAGCATTTTTAGAAAAATAAATAGTTCAAACTCGATTTTAAAACTATTGTTCACAGAAAAAAAATATGATTTCTCAAAAATAATTAAAAATACTTGCGATGAAAAGAATTAAATGGGTTTTCGAATAAAAATAGAATAATTAAAATCCTTTTACGAAAATAAATAATTTTAGGCTCGATAATGAAAGAGACCTTGAAATGAGAAAAATGTAATTTGACAAAATATTAAATAAAGTTACGATATAATCGTAACGGAATAGATATCAGAGCTAGAAAATTTGCGGGTGTTACATTTGTCCTTATTCCATAACTCCAAAACAAGCCATTTATCGATATACAAAAGATACAATCAATATAAATAATATGAGGATAAAAGGAATAAACATTTTATATAAAAAAGGGAAATTTTCTATGAATAGAAACTTACTAATTTTAGAAACTTCCTTAAAATAGAAATTTCGTTAGAAAATACGTAAGTTACTAAAATATGTGAAATGTATTAAAAATAACATTTCTTACGAAATTAACATTTTATTATTATCGTCGTTATCGTAACTTTATTATATTTCTAAATTCGTTACTCAAAATATAAATAAAATATAATAAGTCATTATATAGTATTTTATAAATAATTTAGGAAATCGAGTTAAAATAATAAATCTTAGAAAAGAGATATTTTAAGAAAAACGACATCAAAATTAATTGAGTCAACGAGTTTTATAAATGCAATGAATTTTACAAAGGTTTCAAATTATTTTTAGGAAAATTTAATGAATAATCCAAACTATGAGCGTCATTCTTATATTACTCCCGGCTAATGTTTAACCCAAAAAAATCCAAACTTTACCCTCATTTAACTTTCTTCAACCCTTTCTAATATTTGACTGGGTATTACAGGTTGAAACTTGAAAGAAGTTCCTCCTTCACCCTCATCTTTATCTCCTTCAAAAGAACCTATTTTGCCTTCATTGCACTTTCCATTTTTTCATTCCTCTTTTATTGATTACTGTATTATTACTTCTTCATCTTCATCATCATCCCATTCTACCAGATGGGTCTGGAGAAATTGCACTACCAGGAAACCCACGTTTTCTTGAAACATATAATCATGAATTTCACTTCTGGATTGTCAATTTATTGGAAATAATCAATCCTGGGATTGCATCGAGTTTTTCCGAAATTGAGCAATGCATTGGTAGTGTCACCTATTCTGTTACTAAATCAATCGAGAGAGGCGGAGATGAGCACCGATCACGGTGGGTGCTGATGGGTTGTCGCCGGCGGCTGGAGGAGGTCCGGCGAGCGAGCGGTGGTGCGTCGCCGGTGGATATAGTGACAGATGCACCTCCGTTCGGGGCAGAGGAGCTTCCGATGAAATTAATAGAGGTGTTGATTGATGAATTTATTATGAATTGAATTGAGTGGGTGAATTGGTGAAGGAGAGGAATGATAATGGGAAGATGAAGGTTTTTAATGGTGATTATGGAGATAAGAAATTAGTGGAGGATTGAAATTGATACAAAGTAAATGATAAGGGTGAAGATGATGAGTGGAATTAATGGTCATTACTTCAAGCTCCATGAAATAACGACGATCTGATTTTGGAAGATTAGTTCTTGATGAAAATGGCGAAGGTCTGTAATGTCAAATTATCGATGAAAATGGTGCTTTCTGGTGAGAAGTCATGAATATGGATGAAGGAAGACGAAGCTCTGCATTTTGTTTTAAACCGGTGCTTTTTGAGTAAGTTAATGGGTGAAAGGGGGAAGGAGGTGAAGTATTAACCGGTACTCTAGGTAAGCAGTCAATTAGAGCAAAAGGGTAACAATAAAGGCAAAGTTTAGATTTTTTTGAGTTAAATGTTAGTTCAGAGTAATATAGGAAGGTGGTCCATAGTTTGGATTATTCCTATTAAATTTTCCTTATTTTTAAGAAATAGCTTCAATTTATAAATAATACAAATTTTAATAAAAATAGTCAATCGGAATAGGAAATTATTAGTGAAAATAGTCTCGGCTAAAAAGTATTTAAAACTAAATCGACTATTTTCTCATTTATTAGTATAAATCGTAAAACAAAGATTAGTTTATTAAACAAGTATACAAACCTCAATTTTAATTTAAAAATACGATTTTGAGTTAAAACTATAAATTAACGAAATATGAAGAAAATATGAAATCGACATTATTTAGTTACTAGTATCACGATAACCAACAAAATATTATAACGATCATTAATAATAAAATTACTAACGATTTATAAAACGATATTGACAGTCGTAAAACATTTATAAGGCGTACGATTTAAAATATATGTTTTTAGCAAATAATAAACAGCTAAAATTAGAAAAACCGAAATTAAAAATATTTACTACATACTACTACTCAAACATACGATATAAAATCGAGTAACGTCCCAAAGGTTACCTTGAGTCAAAATTCGAATCAATCCCGTACTTGTCTACTTGCATAGTTCGATTTCCAAATCTTCAATAGTACGCAATATCCTTCACGACGTGAATCGCTAGCCTTCCAAGTATGCTCCACTTCAGATTCGAAACAAAAGAAACAGAAACGAAGAGATCGGAATAAGGAATGTTGGAATAGAAGATGGATAAACGGGAAATCACAAAAACAGAGTTTATGAGACGAACAAAACGCAGCAACACAAACAACGACGACACAGACAAAAGCCTCGAAGAGGTGACGAGAATAAGAAGAACGAGGGAGATGAACAAGATAGAAATAGAGCATCAATTGAATCGCAACAGGTAATGAAAAGAAAATAAAAAGAACGGCAGCAGGTATGCGATACAGGACAGAAGACCGAGGAAGGACAAAAGCATAGAAGAAAGAGGGACGAGAAACAATGAATCAATCGACACCAAAACCGAGCATAACAGTGACAGGTTGCAGCAGGCGAATAAGAAGAAAAAGAAGAAGACCGACAGAGAGACGAAATCGACGAATAAATCGCATACAATAATAGCAGACAACAGTAGCGAGAGTATTAGCAGCAGAAATCGAGAGAATAAAACAATGTAAGAAGAAGAAAAGAATAAGAAGAAGGAGAAGAATGATAGCAGTAACACACAGACGATGAAACTGAAACAGGACGGAAAACCGAACAACAATCGAAGAACAAACGAGTATAAAAAGAATGGGTAAGACACAAAATAGCAGCCACGCAACAAAAGATGACAGCAGAAACATAACGAAACAGCAGCAAAATGTGAGAAAATGAAAATAAAATGAAATGAAGAAATGAATAGTGTAGAACGACAATCAGCAGCAGTGCACAAGGAAGAAAAAGGAAGATGCGATTAACAGTAGCAGCAACGAACTTCATGCATGAAAACCACCGCAGTAGAAGTGAAAACAATAGCGGCGAAATAGAATCCGGACAGCGGTAGAGAAATCACATTGAAAAAGAAAGGAACGAAGAAAATAGGATGGAAAGGGATAATGAGCGACCCACAAAACAGTGACAACAACACAGAATGCCACAAAAAAAAAAGAAATAGAGAGCAGCAAACCCGTAACAGCAGCAGCAGCGAGACAACGACATCAATCGACAACAGGAACCGCAGTAAAAGACGAATCGAACAAAGGGAACGAGAAGAGAACGGAAGCAGCTAATACGACGGAAGAAAAGGAATCAGAAATTGGTCACATAAGAACGAATTACCTTCGACGAGACCGGTTCGAAGAATGAATGCATACGAACCAACAGCAGCAGGAGTACCGTAGCAGCAGCAGTGCAGCAGCGGTAGTACGCAGCAGCAGAGGCGTACAGCAGCAGAAGAAATCACTCGCAATGATTGGAAACCAGAGGAAAAACAGGGGCAACGAAGGACACAAGTAGAGAGGAAGACTAAGCGAAGCAGCAACCGAAGCAAACTGGAGAAGATGCAGAAAAGAAAGGGAAAAAAACGAAGGGGAAGGAGGTACGAAGAGGTGGAAAAAAGGGATGAGTGAAGAGGTGGAGTTAAAAACAAGAGTAAGTGGGGTAAATGTAATAGAGAGACACAGAGAACGAGAGGGAGGCAGTGAAGCGGTGGAGGAGTGAGGGGATAAAATAAAAATGATTAAGGGGGTTGAACGTAAACACAAGTGGGAAGAATCCACATAATTAAATGAATCGGCTCGGAAACTCGAATTAAACGAATTTTGTAACGATAAGTTGGCTGACCCAAGAATCGGGTTAAAACGAGTTAAAATCAAATTAATAAAAATAATTGGGCCGACTAATAAAATTAGTAAAATAAACGTTTCTCGAGATATAAATAATTAGTTGAGACGAAAATGACATCTATAGAAATAAATAATTAAGCGATGAAATAGTATTTCCAGATAAATAATAAATTTTTGATAAAGTGAAATAAATTTATTTTTTGAGGAAATGAAATAAATATTTTGACGAAACTTTTTAAAAAAATGAAGTTCGAGCCGAAAATAGAAATTCGAGCTTAAATATGAATAAATAAAAAGAATTTAGGACTTAAATCGCCGAAATAGACTTTCGATAAGAATTAAATTAAATGTATAAAGTAATTCGGAACAGAAATGAAAATATGTTTTAAATATAAGAGTTTCCGAGACAAATAGAATTATAGGAGTTTAAACGATTAAACGATAAATTTGTATTATAATAATTTTAAGAATTACGAGTTAAATCGTACAATTAAAAATACGAACAAATTTTTATAATTTAATTAATAAAATCAGGGGTGTTACACACGAAGAAGCTCCGACATTACATGCTCAGCTATGAGGTACAGGTGCTATCTAGAATGGATCCGATCAAATACCTTTTTGAAAATATATTCGTACCATTGAAAGCCATCAAAGGCCGGATTCGATCTAAAATTCGTACCATTGAAAGCCATCAAAGGCCGGATAGTAGCCGAGTTTCTCGCCGACAGTCCCGTGATTGAGGAAGGGCACATCGATACTTGGTCCTTCCCAGATGAAGATATTTTCCATACCGATACCGAGACATGGGACTTATACTTCGACGGGGCATCTAATTTCCGAGGATTCAGAGTGGGGATTCTTTTAATCTCGCCAAAAGGGGAACATACTCACGTCTCCATCAAATTAGACTTTGACGTCACTAATAATGCTGCTGAGTATGAAGCATGAATCCACGGGCTACAAGCCGCCGCCGACTTTGGGGTCACAAACCTCCGAGTACACGGTGATTCGTCTCTGGTCATTAATCAAGCACTCCAAAAGTGGAAGACTCGGAATCCTAATCTTGTGGCCTATCAGGCACGAGTAAGGGATCTCGAGAAACAATTCCAAAAGGTAGAATATATATACCTACCTCGGGAAGAAAAAATCAGTTCGCAGATGCACTCTCAAAACTGGCATCCTTACTAAATATTCCCGATCATGTGGCCAGTATGCCAATTTGTGTCGAAAGGCGATCTGAGCCAGCGTACATCCACGACATCGAAGATATCGAGATACCCGATCCCGAGCCATGGTATCAAGCTGTCTTGACATACCTAACAACCGGGGAATACCCTCCCAGAGTAGACAACCGAGCCAGAAAAGCCTTACAAAGGCTGGCAACCCAGTTCATCCGTACCGACGACGGACAGTTTTACAAAAAAGACCGCGCAAGGGGCTCTCCTCCTATGCGTCGATAAAACTAAGGCTGAAAAGGTTATGGCCGAAGTGCACGACGGCGAGTGCGGTCCACACATGAACGCCCAGATGCTAGTCCGGAAGATCATGGGACTCGGATACTACTGGAATAGCATGGAAACCGATTGCCAGCTATATGTCAGACATTGCCATAATTGCCAAATTTTCGCTAATGTACAACATATGCCGCCATCTTAGTTGTATACCATGACGTCACCTTGGCCACTTTCAACATGGGGAATCGATATAATCGGAAAGATAAATCCCTCGGGAACCGGAGGACACTGCTTCATTTCGGTAGCAATTGATTATTTCACAAAATGGGTCGAAGCTGAGTCTTATCGCATTCTCAACGGCACGTTTCTAAGTTTATCCAAAATAAGATAATATGCCGATAGGGAATCCCACACGAATTTATCAGTGATCATGGGACCCATTTCCAAGCCGAGACGGCAACCCTATTAACTAAGTATAAGATTCAAAGGCATACATCTTCACCTTACCGACCCCAAACCAACGAAGCGGTAGAAGCGGCTAATAAGACAATGGTCACCATACTCAAAAAGATGGCTGATAATTACCGGGACTGTCCAGATAAAATACCATTTGCACTTTGGGGGTACCGGACGTCAATCCGTACTACAACCGGCGCAACACCGTATTACCTTACGTACGGGATGGAAGCAGTCCAACATGTTGAGTTAGAAGTGCCGTCTCTCCGGATTCTACTAGAAAGTCAAGTACCCGAAGCTGATTGGGTTCGAGCACGATATGACTCGCTAGTCCTGTTAGATGAACGACGATCTCGTGCCCTCAATAATATACAAATATATCGGAAGAGGATCCAACGGGCCTTCAACAAAAGGGTAAGGCCCAGAAACATTAAAGAAGGGGACTTGGTTCTCAAGTCTGTTCGAGCCCTATTACCGGTAGACCCAAGGGGAAAATTCAAACCTAATTGGGCGGAGCGGTAATGCTAACAGACCTGGACGGGAACGAGTTTGTCAACCCAACCAACCTGGATCAGCTGAAGCGTTACTACCCTTAAGCCCTTTCTCAAATGTCATTTGCAAAAAGTTTATTAAAATCATTTTTTCTAAAATAAACTTTCAAAAAGCAAGTCAGAAGCTAGAATTATTTATTCTACTGTTATAAACACCTCGAACCATAAGTCTTGGTGTATTTCAAGATTGCAAATTACAAAAAATCTGAACTACGTTTGGTTTGATTCCATTTGTTGTGGATACGTAGGCAGCCCTTCAAAAGGGCACAACCACTGCAATCGAGAAAAGACAAGAACGATTTTTAATAAACTTCCTTTATTTATTTCAAAAAAAATCCGATAAACTCGGAAAATTACAAATTGCAAAAAATAAAAAAAAAACACACTAAAATAAATAGTAGTGATACTTAAATAATAAAAATCTAGAGGCTCGGCGTTTAGGGCATCTTGCCCTTTCCCTTGTCTTTAGCCTCTTTTTCCGTCCATTGACGACGACGTGGGGGTGAGCGCTCCCGAATCACCAAGGGAAGCTCCTTAGCCCGAGTTCGCTTCCTTGAACTCGAATCCTCAGCCACATCAGTCGGTCCTAGTCGAGCCCTCACCTTTTCTGGTAGCCGGTCTCGTGGGCCCAATCTGTCTCGGGCCGCTAGCCTCGGTCCAAGTCTGCTCTCCAAGTCGCTAGCACCAGTCTCTTTAGCTCGGGTTTTAGTTTTTGACTTAGAACTCGACTCCAGTCGGACAAGGGTAGCAGGAGTTTCCCCTTTTTCAAAGAACCCCCTATTATCTTTTACCGTTTCTCGACGGCCAAGTCAAAAGCCTCGTCAATCTTCAAAGCTTTGCGGGCCTCTTCGGATTCCTCGGAAGCCCATTTTCGGTATGCTTTAGAAACCCAGACGGTTTGACAAGGGCGGGGTATAGTCCATATGACACGGGTAAACCAACGTTGTAGCCACGTGTCACACATAGCGTCCGTCAATTGGAGCGAAACGCTAATGATTGCTTCAGTCCCGGGGATCTGCTGAAACGAACCAAACTACCTCAGGATGCGATCTGGGTAGATATGGACGGTCCAATCCAAAGACAGGATCACTAAATAGCGGGCTTTGTCTCTTTTAGCTAACCCCGTCAATTTTGAGAGGAACCACCAAATAACGGTCCATCTAATCAAGGGCCCACCATGGAATTTTAACTCTTCCTTCCAATAAGTCCGGTTTATGTGATAACTCGAGCTTATTCGTCGTTTCCTTGAACTAATCTAACAGCTACGATATTTGGGTATGCTTACCGGGGGCTCTATGATCGACAAACGCTCGGATAACCAGATCTGACAAAAAAGAAGTGGGTTCGTGTGAATTAGGTTCGGAAAATTCAAAAAAAAAAAAAATCGAAAAAAGAATTTTCGGGAAAAAATGAAAAAATCGAAAAATAAGAAAAAGTCGAAAAAAGATTTTCGGAAAATTTTTAAAAATTTTTTCGAGAAAAATTCAAAATTTTTTTTCGGAAAATTCGGGTAATTTTCGGAAAAAGAGGAAAAAACGCGGTCCAATACCTGTAAAAGACGAGTACTTCCTGTCAATTGCCGATCTGGGTCAAGTCGTCTAGCATCAAGACCCATAATAATCTCCCCAGTTGTCAGCCAAGCCGGACTGTGACCCGTCTCCATCAGGTCGACTATGCCGATCAACCTGATTTCACCTAAGCATGAGTCAGCATCCATTCTTCTTTCAAAGACATATCGATGCAGCATGCAAAAAGCAAAGGCCCTACGCCTGTGGGTTGAAGTAATTCTTACGCCATCAGAATTCATAAATTTGTCGGCTAGGTCAAATAGGGAAACAAAATCTCCCTTTACCATACGGGCCGTCTCAGCATGTGACAAGCCCAAAAAATCCCTTAATCTCCTCCTTGG
Source organism: Agrostemma githago (assembly GCA_958450325.1). Classification (NCBI taxonomy): domain Eukaryota; kingdom Viridiplantae; phylum Streptophyta; class Magnoliopsida; order Caryophyllales; family Caryophyllaceae; genus Agrostemma; species Agrostemma githago. Next base: position 46,473,593 of record OY288249.1, read on the forward strand.
ATCAGGATAAAACGGGGGAATGGCAGAACGGGCATTAGGGCACCAACCGCCTATGGCTGCAATTTCTTCAGGAAGGGGACATATTTCTCCTCGAGGAACGAAATGCGAAAACATGGTGGGTAGTATCCCAAAAGGATAGGCAAGCATCCAAGAAGTGGGAATCTACCCTAAGTCGCTGAAGTGGGAATAAAGAGACAATTCCCATTTGGGTTAGCTGAATTTTGTCTTCATCTCGAAAATATTGGGCCCACGTCTGAAGCATTGCGGTCAAATATTCGATACCCATAGCAAGAACTTTTTTTAAAAATCTAAAGGATTTTAAGAGAGAAGAGAATATTTGAGTTTGAATATGAAGATTAAAGGGCAAGAACCCTCAATTTATAGTAGGGAGAATCCTCTCCTAATCACCTTTGGAATAGGGATTCTTGTTTCCCCTAATTCACATAGGCATGGAGGCCTAACCTAAGGATCTTAGAAATCCATTTCAGAATCTGATCAGGAGTCAAGTCATCCCGAGTACTCCTATTTTTTAAGCAAAATCCAAATTCTTAACATTTTCAAAAAAAAATCAAATCAAATCATTTTCTTCAAAACATTCAAAATTTTCAAGTCTTTTACTTCCCCAGCGCAAGTCGGTGGATCGGTCGCTCAAGATCTTTGGTCTCTACCCGGACCCGGTGGCTATTAGCTATGTGTCAGCATACAGGTACACCCAAGACTACAGAAGCAAGATTGTACAATTCTCCCCAGCGGAAAACACAGGATGTGTCTACAAACGGATACACCCAAGACCTTTTAGGCGGGTCCCCACAGAATTATCGACACTCTTGTTCAGGTATGATTTCTGTCTTATGGCTGGCGAGCCCTCTTACGTGAGTCTAACGGACTATAAACGACCCGATCGGAAGTCTGCCAGGTTTTAAATCTACGATTGACCTGGTAGCTACTCTAACTTTTGCCTTGTCCAAGCCTCAGTCAGAGTGGGGGCTCTGTAGACACCCACATTTTGACTGCCAGGTGTCTATAGCAGTTTCCGAAAAATACTCGATGATGATCGGACGCAAACGTGCTTTAACGTACTCGAATATGGGCTCGAAATCAGTGGAATTTGGCTTGGGCTTATTACGGAGTACAAATCTCACAAAACCAACCTCAAAACCAGGCCCAATGGGTCATTTCGAGTCAAATGAGACTAATTTGGGTCAAATCCGACACCAGAGGCAAAACCGTCTTTTAGCGACCGAGTCAAAACCCGGACAAAGACATTTCGAGACACCCAAATCAGCCGTGACATCTCTTGAGTCCGGTTTGAGCTCAAACACTACAAAAAATCAGCCTAAAAAAGTATTAAACAAATCCGTTAAAAGGTAGAATTCAGTTCCCAGGAGGAATCCTACACAAACCCGAATACTCGACTGAGCACAAGAAGCATACTCGGCCGAGTATTCCTCTGACTTCAGCCGGGTATCTTGCCTCTTCACCAAGCAACATAGTTTTTGTTCCACTCGAATTGCTTATTATTCCTATCCTTAGACGGAATCCTACCTCAACCCGACCGGTGACTTTCTTCCTTTGCAAGTTAGCCATCTCCTATAAATAGGGCCCTCTAGCATCATCAATTATACACAATATTCACACGACAATTCATACATCTACAACATTCAATTCCCGACATCTACAATCTCCTAACATCCAAACATCAAACATAGCATCAAAAGACCGATAGTACGCCCAACTCCGACCAAAAAACCGGTCACAACCCGCCACCTTACGCGACCCGAAACACCACCCTAAACTCACCCACATCATCTCGACGCTCCCGTGTCTAAGCCACATCCCGATGAGCCCTATTCCGAGAAGACAAAGCATGTAGGTTGAGGGTGTAAAAATCAATCCCGTTCTCTCCTTTCTCTCTTCCCTTCTCACGTCTTTTTCTTCTTCTTCGAGTCGTGTCGTCGGTCCTTTTTTTTATGGGTCGTCGTCGCATTTTTTTTAACATAATATTGATACTACAAACTATTTTCATATAAAACAATGTTCTTAAAATACGATATTGACTCTATAGTCAAATATCGTATCTAACAAGAACTAAACTAATCTCGTTGATACTGAAAAATCGTCACATAGTTTCATATGACAAAACACGACGATTTTTAACGTGGAGAGAACCAAACATCGTTTTTTTTCAATTTAATTTTACAAAACGATTTGCAAAATTCTTCCTTTTCTTACAAAAATTCCAAATATTCAATATCGACTTCATAATCGAATATCGAATACGACGAATATCGAAGATATAAATCGAGTATAAATTAATTCATATTTATACGCGATTTATTAATACTAACGATTTTCGAAAAATCAAACCCGAGACAGCCCGAGACGCGAGTCGTACGCGTCCCAGGCGAGACGCCCACCTGCGCGAGTCGCGCCACCTACCGGGCGAGTCGCGTGGTTTGCTTAAACCGTGACATCTTTTTCGTTTTTTTTCTTTCTTCTTTTTTCCACCAACATCGTTTCTTAAAACAGCGTCTTTCTCGGCATATTTCAAATTTTCGATAAATATTTTTGACCTTGGTCAACACGTGCCTAATCCATCACGTGTCACAAACTTTTTCAAACTATGCATTAAGTTTACATTTTTTTATTCAATTTATCAATCGTTACTAACCCGTTTGTTCATGTCTTTAGCAATTTCTTTTCGTTTATTTTATTTTACTAAAATGAACATCGCATTCTAAAATACAACTTTGACGTTAATTTTTAGATGCATTAAAACGACATAGCAAACATAATTCACATGTTTAGTCTAAAAATACTCTTTGCATCTCATTCAATCGTCGAACTAACGCGCGTACCTAAAAATCGAACGATATCTTAGTAAAAGCCGCTAAGTGCGGGCGAGATTGGGTGTTCTTTGTGAATTTACCAACACGTACCCTCACCCCTTACTCAGAACCATGGTTTCCGGATGTCCGAATCCATTGGCAACGAGAGTCATTCAATACACGGTATCCGATAATGTCTGTATCGGTATCGCAATGCTAAGGGACGAACCCAATAAACTCTGAAATCAGAATGGGCCGTACTTTGTGCACGGTCCACTACGACATAGAGTGAGTTCGAACGGGCCCGAACTCCCACAAAGTTTTGGTGGCGACTCCTATTTCAATTTAAATTTCAACTCGAGATCCATCTCACGTGAGATTCATTCGCCTCCCCAAACCCGCGCGTGGCCGCGTCGGGGTGGACCTATGTCATGTCCACACATGTATATTTGTATATTTAATTTTTGGCAATATATGTATGTCATATAATCTGAAAAATTTTTAAAAGTTGAAAATTTTCATGTTTCGGTATTTTTATCACTTTTACGAGATTAACGATTAAATTGTTATACTCCGTATTAAATTGTAAAATCGTAATATTCGGCCTAAACTTTTAATATATGATTATGTTCTTTAAAATGGGGTTTATAATGATTTTTAATTTTTTTTTAATTTTTATGATATTTTAGATATCGATTATTGAATTATTACCGTTCACGGACAAAAACGATTAAAAGCCGATTTTTAGTTCTAGTACTTAAACATTTTATTTTAATCTGAAATTTGACGTGGAAAATATTTCTGATGAAAAAGAATTTTTTGAATTTTTCATAATTTTTCGGAATTGTTAAGTGAGTGAATTAATTAATCACTTTAAATCATCGTTTATCGTTAAAAATCGTGTTTCTCGCTTTAATTTCCAAATTTCTGGTCTTTTGTTTAAGTCTGAAAAATGTGTTTATGATGGTTTCATATTAAAATGTAATTTTATGATTTTTAGTGCTTTAATAAAATGTTGGGAACGATAAGTTTTATTAATTGAATCGTTAATTGTGAAAACGGGTTTTAAAAGACGGTTTTAACGGAATTTATTAAATCTGGAATTTTGGAAATCTGGAAAAATTGGTAGTTTCTGGAAAATCATGATTTTTAATTTTAATAATAATTTTTGAATATTAATACGTAAATCGTTTTGTAATTACTATTTTTATTAATCATTATTGTCGAGATTAGACGATTAACGAGAAAAAACCCTTTAAAACCAAGTTTAAGGATTCTGGAACAATTATTTTTCTTGACAAAATGTCCAAAATAATATTTTAACTATTTTATGTAATTTTTGTACTATTTAGTGAAGTCTTTAATTAATAGTAATGATTTTTGGACAATATTACGATTTGTCGTTAAAATGATTCGTTTCACCTAAAAGAATTATTTTTCCAGCCATTTTGAAAATATTTAAATCTGAAACTTTAAGAGTTAAATCATCCCTTAACATATTCTAAATATATTCAATGGTTTAATTTAATAAAAGACGTTAAAAGATTTAATTTGACATTTTCCTTAAAATCTTATTTACAACCATATTGTCGAAACTAATAATAATTAGGGAATTTTAGTTTTGTAAGTTTCGAAAACACCCTAATTATTAGTATTAAAGCGTTTAAGACATTTTTAATCATTTTATAAACACTCGTATGATATTTCAATAGTTTCATAAACCCAAATGTTCTCACTTTGACAATTAATATCGTTAAGGCCGAAAGTATTTGTTTTAAAAATCTATATCGTTTACTAAAAATGTTGTATTAGTATAAACTAATATTTTTGCTATTTTGATATGATGCTTTTTTTAGCAAAGTTTCTAAAAATAGTAACTCTGTCACATTTCGGCCTTACGTTTCATCTTTCTTCCAAGCTTTATTTTCATTTTGAGTTTAATGATATTTAATTATTTTTTAAAAGATTTTAATTTTTTAAATCTATTTATTTGATTTTCTTCGTAAACTATTTATTTGTCCGCAAGGAATTCTATTTCTCTACGAATTAACGTTTTTAAACTCGGATTTAAGTTATTTCTTTTCCTACAAATGTCTAAACATATTTATACGGAGTATAATATTTTCAACTTAAAAATATTTTTACTTACGAAATTTAGCCATTAATGATTTTATTACGAAGTTTCGTAAATAATTTTTTTCTATTGCGAGGTTTACTCGAATTGCTTTGAAATGCCTTTAACTATTTTACGATTCTACTTTCATCAACTTACAATTCATTTGAGACCTTTTTCCCCTTGTTTTGGGCCGACACCCCTTTGTGTCCCACCCATGACATTTTTTGTAACCTTTCATTTTATAAAAAACGATTTATGGAATTAGATAATTCTTTACATCCATTTAATTGGATGACTAATGCACAAACTCTTCATACTCCCTCACCCTCACTTTTGGCCGGATCACTTAGTCCATTTCTACCTAGTTTTCATCAATTATTTAATTTCATTCAAGCATTAGAAACCATCCATCTTTTCTTACATTCATTTTCCATAAAAATTATTACAACTCCTTCTTGCTCTCTCTTTGGCCGTGACTTCTACCACCTTTCCAAGGCTGGCTCTTGCTCTAATTCGAGTCATAATCATCTCATTTTTATTGTCAAATTAATCCTTATTTCGATCCTATCGTTAAGGTAATAATCGACATTGTTTTCGATCGTTATTTACCTTGATTTTCTTAATTTTTCTCATGGTATTTATATACCATGATTTTTGTGTGATGTAGGTTTTGTGGACGATCCGAGGCCGACAAGTATATTATCTTTTCCGATTTGGACTAGAGCTAACGTTGATGTTACTCGGTATTTCATGTTTTTATTTGTGTAATTGCATGTATATTTTTATATTTAATTTTTGGCAATATACGTATGTGTGGACATGACGTAGGTCCACCCCGACGCGGCCACGCGCGGGTTTGGGTAGGCGAATGAATCTCGTGGTGAGATTGTTCTCGGGTTCAAAATTTAAGTCAAAATGGAGTCGCCACCGAATTTTGTGGTTATTCGGAACCATACGAGTCCACTCTATATCGTCATGGGCTGTACACAAAGTACGACCCGCTTCGATTTCAGAGTTTATAGGGCTTGTCCCTTTGCATTGCAATATCGATACCGTTTAAACCGGCTTTCGTATATAGAATGACTCTCGTGCGCCAATGGTTTCGGGCATCCGGAAACCAAGGTTTTGAGTAAGGGGTGAGGGTACGTGTTGGGAAGCCCAATAAGGACACCCAACCCCGCCCGCACATGGCGGCCTCTACTAAGACATCGTTCGTGTTCGTGTGCGCGCGCTAGTAAAACGATTAAATGATATGCAAATAGCGTTTTCGGGCTAAGCATGCGAGTTGTTGATTAACTACGTCATTTAAAGCATCTTGATTCACGTCAAAGTGATTTAGCATGCGATGTTAATTTAAATAAATAAATGGCAAACATCGAAAATAGAAAACTCGTAAATAAATTACAAATTACACGGGCGGAATACAACCCGGAATTCACAATACAACGAGCAATAAATAGAATAATCGAATAGGAAATGGTAAACTTTAACTAGAAACGGACCCGTATATATAAACTAGACCGTAAGTTGTGCAAACGGACGAACTTCGATTAAATACACATTATATTGTGTATTAAACGGAGGACGGAGATATGGAACCTAGACGTGGTGCTAGCCCGATCCCGATTCTCGATGCCTTGTCCCAACTTATCACATCGAGGAATAGAGTCTAAATTAATCATGTGTCGGATACGACTCATCGACACAAGATTAATAGTGCGAGACCGTCGATCAAAGTCATTTTAAGTGATATGATATGCATGGGTTTTGAAAAATATAATCACGTGATTGACTTTACACGTATCGACTAAAAGTCGTAAAAAAAGACGAGGCTCGAATGTTGCATTAAAGCTCTCGGATTACTAGACTGCAGGACCCACTCGGTCGAGTCATGGTCTGACTCGGTCGAGTGTGTCCTCGAAAAGGATTCTACCCAGGTTTATGGACGCTACTCGATCGAGTAGCCTACGTACTCGGTCGAGTAGCCCCTGTACGAGTACCAACTCGTGTCATTTTTTTGATTTAAAATCGATGATTGGCCAAATCAAATACAAATATCGCACGATTTGTATTTAACTTGGCTTCCGGTACTATAATCGCGTATGCATGCGATTATAATACCGTTATCGGAGTTTTGTAAAAATGCTTGTGCTAGATTAGAAATTTTGTATTAGTGACGAAATTGCATCCCTCTACGTCATGACATCGAAACTAACCCTTTCGGATTATGTGATGTCGGTTTTCGTGTCAACGGGTTCCGTACTAATAAAAATGCGATCAGATGCGTTCAACTATTATTAATCGCGATCGCGTCACGCCCTTGAGTACATTGGGGCGGGGCTCCTCGAAAGGGCTCCACCTCCGTCGTTGCTCGTAAAGGGATTAGACGGACTTTAGGCGATAATTATAGTCAAACGTATTTAAAACCGGATTTTAATACTAGTATATATATACACGGTATGATAATGTTAGTAATGAAAAGATAAAAAAGTTAGTATACAAAAAAAAGTAAAATGTTAGAGTTATGTTAAAGTTAGTGTTAGGATACTAGTATAGTTATTATATAAATGATGCGAAAATGTAAATAAAAACGAATTAATAAGGATCGAAATGGGGTTTAGGACACCCTCAACATACATGTTTAGTAAGGACCTCGGAAATGGACTCGTAAATAGCGACGGGACGCCGGAGTATCGAGGATGTACGCGAGTTATGGTGTGTTTGTGTGGGTGGATGATTCGTCGGTTTTCGAGGGACGAAGGGCTCGGTTTTTGTGTGTATTTGCTTAGGGTTGTAGTGTGAAGAACATAGGAGGATTATGGCTGAAAATGTAGGGTAAAATGTAGGTAAAAACCCTGTCAAATGAGAGGGGGTCGTGGGGTATTTATAGAGTTTACCCCACGACCTAGGGTCACTCGATCGAGTGGCCCTAGTGCACTCGGTCGAGTGCCCTAGAAAATGGGCCTAATCCGGAAGATGACGCTCCACTCGACCGAGTGGATCAAGAGGATCGAGCTAAAATAGAAAGGAGTTGACCTTCTTGATTTGTTTGTCTTATTTGAAATTGATTTGGGCGCCAGTTTCTAGAAGGTCCCTCTAGGCTGATTTTTGTGACGGATTCGTCTTTGACCGGGTTTTGACCCGGTCGCCAAAAGACGGGTTTTATCTTTGGTGTCTGTTTTGGCCCAAATAAGTCTTATTTTGCTCGGATCGACCCACTGGGCCTGGATCTGAGGTTGGTTTTGAGAGATTTATACTCCGCTAAAAGTCCATGTCGGATATTATTGATTCCGAGTCCATATCCGAGTATACTAAGTCACGTTTGCGTCCGATCATCATCGGGTGTTTGTCGGAAACTGCTATAGACACTAGCAGGCAAAATGCGGGTGTCTACAACGCCCCCACTCTGACTGAGGCTTGGACAAGGCGAAAGTCAGAGTAGCTACCAGGCCAATCACAGATTACGACCTGGCAGCCTTCCGGTCGGGTCGTTTATAGTCCAGTAGACTAGCGTGAAGGGCTCGCCAGCCATAGGCAGAGGGTCATACCTGTCCTGCTGATGATAGCTCCGTGGGGAGTGAAACTTGCTTCTGAAGGTGTAGGTGTACCCGTATGCTGATACATCATTGCTCTGATTGTAGCATTCTGGGATAAATATTGACTCACGTTGGGGAGTGAAGTAGTTGCGTGGAGACTTGCTTCTGAAGTCTATGGTGTACCTGTATGCTGACACATAACAAATTGCATGTAACACATAGGCAAAACACCGACTCGTGCTGGGGAAAAACTGGATTTTGAATAGTCGAAAATTTTTGAAAGAGATTTTTTTTTTATCACAAATTTTTTCACAGAGTTTTTAGAAATTTCTAGGAAAGCTCGGGACAACTCGATTCCTATTCTGGGTTCTAGTCTGAAATCAGGCCTGCGCATGCATAGGGCCCAGGTTTGCTGAGGAGGCAAGGTAGTTAGGGTTACAGTTAGGGCTTCCTGTTATAAATATAGGCCTCCCTGCTTCAGTTTACTGTATCTCGAATCAAAACTCCCACTTCTCCTCAAAATCCCTTAGACTTTCAAGAAGATTCAAGTCCTTGCCATGGGTATCGATCATCTTACTTCGATGCTTTTTGCCTGGTCCCAGCACTTTCGGGACGAGGACAAAGTTCAGCTGACCCAAATGGGGATTGTCAGCCTGTTTCCTCTTCGACGTCTAATAACTGATTCACATTTCTTGGACGCCTGCCTGTCGTTTTGGGATACCACCCATCACGTCTTCGCGTTCCCGCGGGGGGAGATATGCCCTCTTCCCGAGGAGATCGCAGCTATTGGGGGTTGGAGCCCTGTCGCTCGCCCTGCCATCCCTCCGTTTTACCCGGACCCGAGGAGAAGGTTGAAGGATTTCCTGGGTCTGTCTCATGCTGAGACAAATCGATTGGTGCGGGGAAATACTGTTTCCCTCTTTGACTAGTACTTGGCTGACAAGTTTATGAACAGTCAAGATGTAAGGGCTACCCCTTCTCATAGGCGTAGGGCTTTCGCCTTTTGCATGCTGCACCGCTACGTTTTTGAGGGGATGATGGACGTTGACTCATGCCTGGGTCTAATCAGGCTGATCGGAGTGGTTGACCAGATGGAGACTGGTCATAGCCCTACTTGGCTAGCCACTGGAGAAATCATCTTGGGTCTGGATGCTAGGCGACTTGACCCAACCCGGCAACTGACGGGGAGTACCCTTATTCTGCAGGTATATGTCTCGCGATTTTCATTTTTTTTTGTGTTTTGCGCGATTTCTTGAGGTCCGTAAGTCACTCGATCGAGTGACATCTTCAAAGTGCTTCTGCCCATCTGTGGAGGGCTTACTCGATCGAGTCAGATGCTTTACTCGATCGAGTGGCACTCTTAACGAGATTCTGCTTGCCTTTAGAGAGCCTTACTCGATCGAGTCAGACGGTATACTCGATCGAGTGGGCTATAGCGGACCACTCCGTTGCTCACGGATTTTGTATATACTTTTTGCAGGTTTGGTTGTCGGAACGTCTGTCGATCATTGAGCCCCCTCCGAGCATTCCCAACTACCGCAGCAGCCAAATCAGTTCGAGAGGGCGCCGGATAAGCTCAAGTCACCATATAAATCGAGCTTACTGGGATGAGGAGTTGGTGTTCCACGGTGGCCCTTTAATCAGGTGGACTGTCGCTTGGTGGTTCCTTTCTAAACTGACGGGGCTGGCCAAGAAGGACCAAGCCCGTTACTTGGTGATCCTGTCCCTTGACTGGACAGTTCATATTTACCCGGACCGCATCCTGAGGCAGTTCGGTTCGTCTCAGCGCATTCCTGAGACTGAAGCCATTATCAGCGTCTCGCTCCAACTGACAGACGCTATGTGCGACACCTGGCTTCAGAGATGGTTTACCCGTCCTACATGGACTATTCCCAACCCTTGCCAATCCGCTTGGGTTTCTCGGGCTTACGAGAAATGGACTTCTGAGGAATATGAGGAAGCTCGTAAAGCTCTGAAGGTCGATGAGGCCTTCGAACTGGTCCGTCGGGAGATGGCAAAGGACAATAGGGGATTCTTCGACGAGGGAGAGACCCCTGCTACCTTAGTCCGATTAGAATCGGGTCTTAAGTCACATACTAAGACTCGAGCCAAAGATGCCGGTGCTAGTGGCACGCGGGGGCGGCTAAGCCCCCAGACTGATTTGGAACGACGACTCGGGCCAAGGCTGGCGGCCCGGGACCGACTAGGTCCACGTGACTGGCTCCCTGAGCCCGTGAGGGCCCGACTCGGGCCTATCGAGGTGGATGAGGACTCGAGTTCCAAGAAACGAGTCCGAGCTAAGGAGGTTCCTGTGGTGATTCGGGAACGCTCTCCTCCACGTCGTCGTTAGTGGACGGCCAAGGAGGCCAAGGACAAGGGGAAGGGCAAGATGCCCTAAATACCGAGTCCTTAGTTTTTTTATTATTTAAATATTATTATTATTGATTTTGGAGTGTCGTGTGCTTTAATTTTTTTTGATTCCTGCATTTTGTAACTTTCCCGAGTTTATCGGGGCTTTTTTTTTTGTGATAATTAATAAAAGGAGTTTATTATTTAACCGTTCCTGTTTTTTTTTATTGCACTGGTTGTGCCCTTTTGAGGGGCTGCCTACGTATCCGCATTTAGCAGAATCAAACCAAACGTAGTTCAAGCTCAGTAAATTTGCAATCTCGAATTACACAAAGACTATTGGTTCAAGATGTTTTGTGACAGTAGAATAAGTAATTCTAGCTCATTGACTTGCTTTTTGTAAAAAGATTTTGATAAATTTTGCTAATGACATTGAGAAATGGCTAAGGGTAGTAACGCTTCAGCTGGTCCAGGTTGGTTGAGTTGACGAACTCATTCCCGTCCAGGTCCGTCAGCATTACTGCTCCCCCTGATAGGATCTTCTTTACCAGATACGGCCCAGCCTAGTTGGGTTTGAACTTTCCCCTTGGGTCAACTGGTAGTAAAGCTCGAACAGACTTAAGGACTAGATCCCCTTCTTTAATGTTTCTGGGCCTTACCCTTTTGTTGAAGGCCCGTTGGATCCGTTTCTGGTAGATTTGGATGTTGTTGAGAGCGCGGGACCGTCGTTCGTCTAGTAGAACCAACGAATCGTACCGTGCTCAAACCCAGTCAGCTTCAGGTACTTGACTTTCTAACAGGATTCTGAGGGACGGTACCTCTAATTCAACTGGTTGGACTGCCTCCATCCCGTAAGTTAGGTAATACGGTGTCGCTCCGGTTGCGGTGCGAATTGACGTCCGGTATCCCCATAAGGCAAAAGGTATTTTGTCGGGCCAATCCCGGTAATTATCAGCCATCTTTTTTAGTATGGTGACAATTGTTTTATTAGCCGCCTCTACTGCTCCATTAGTTTGAGGACGGTAGGGCGAGGACGTGTGCCTTTGAATTTTATATTTAGTCAGCAAGGCTGCGGTCTCAGCTTGAAAATGAGTCCCGTGATCACTGATGAATTCATGCGGGATTCCATACCGACATATTATCTTGTTTTGGATAAATTTGGCGACATGTTTAGCATTGAGAATGCGATATGATTCAGCTTCGACCCATTTGGTGAAGTAGTCGATAGCTACTAAAATGAAACAGTGCCCACCAGTACCAGAGGGATTTATTTTCCCGATTATTTCGATACCCCATGTTGAGAACGGCCAGGGTGACGTCATGGTATAGAGCAATGATGACGGCATATGTTGCACATTGCCGAAGATTTGACAGTTATGACAATGTTTGACATATAACTGGCAGTCGGCTTCCATAGCATTCCAGTAATAACCGAGCCTCATGATTTTTCGGACCAGCATGTGGGCATTAATATGTGGGCCGTTTTCACCATCATGTACTTCGGCCATTACTTTCTCGGCCTTGTATTTATCAACACAAAGGAGAACAGCCCCCTGTGCCGTCTTTTTGTACAATTGTCCATCATCGGTGCGGATGAACTGGGTGGCTAGCCTCCGTAAGGCTTTCTTGGCTCGGCCTTCAGTCCCGGGAGGATACTCTCCGTTTGTCAGGTACGTTAATACAGCCTGATACCAAGGTTCGGGATCAGTTATCTCGATGTCTTTGATGTCATGGATGTATGCCGGCTCGGACCGTCTTTCGACACAAATTGGCATACTGGTCACGTGGTCGGGAATATTCAGTAAAGATGCCAATTTTGAGAGTGCATCTGCAAACTGATTTTCTTCCCAAGGCAGGTATATATACTCCACCTTTTGGAATTGTTTCTCGAGATCCCTTACTCGTGCCTGGTAGGCCACGAGATTAGCATTTCGAGTCTTCCATTTTTGGAGTGCTTGGTTAATGACCAAGGATGAGTCGCCATGTACCCGGAGATTTGTGATCCCCAGGTTGGCGGCGGCTTGTAGCCCGTAAATGCATGCTTCATACTCTGCTGCATTATTGGTAACATCAAAGTCCAGTTTGATGGAGAAGGGAGTATGCTCCCCTCTTGGTGAGATTAAGAGGATCTCGACTCCGAACCCTCGAAAATTAGATGCTCCATCGAAGTGTAAATCCCACGTTTCAGCATCGGTATGGAAAATATCTTCGTCTGGGAAGGACCAGGTGTCGGTGTGTCCTTCTTCGGTTACCGGGCTGTCGCCAAGGAATTCAGCTACTATTCGCCCCTTAATAGCCTTTAACGGTACAAATTTCAGGTCGAACTCTACCAGCATTAGAGTCCATCTTGAAATCCGGCCATTGAGAATGGGCTTTTCGAAGAGGTATTTGATCGGATCCATCTTTGATAGAACATGAACCTCGTGGCTGAGCATATAGTGTCGGAGCTTCTTAGTGGCCCAGACTAGAGCCAAGCACGTCTTTTCGACCATGGTATATTTGCACTCATACTCTAAAAACTTCTTGCTGATGTAATAGATGGCTCGTTCTTCGGAGTCGACCGTCTGAGCCAGCATAGCCCCCATGGCTGTCTCGGTCGTTGTTAGGTATAACGATAGAGGCAAACCGGGTTGAGGTGGCATCAAAACTGGCGGAGCAGACAGAATTTCCTTGATCTTGTCGAAAGCAGCTTGGCACTTGTCATCCCATAGTATCCGTTCCCCTATTTTCAGTTTCTTGAAAATTGGTTCACATACCACGGTTAGTTTGGAAATGAATCGACTAATATACTGGACTTTCCCGAGAAATCCCCTTATCTCTTTTTCGGTTTTAGGAGCTTGCATCATGGTAATGGCTTTGATTTTAGCTGGGTCGACCTCGATACCTCGTTGGCTAACGATATGACCCAGTAATTTGCCTGATGTTACTCCGAAACTGCACTTTTGAGGGTTTAGCCTCATGTTGTATTTGCGCAATCGGGTGAAAAATTTTCTTAGGGCGGTGATGTGACCGTTCCGTTCTTTGGATTTGACGATCATGTCGTCCACCTAAACTTCTACCTCTTTATGCATCATGTCGTGTAATAATGTGGTAGCGGTCCTTTGGTATGTGGCCCCGACATTAATGAGGCCGAATGGCATGACGGTATAGCATTAAGTACCCCAAGGTGTGGTGAAGGTAGTCTTACTCATATCTTCTTCCGCCATCTTGATTTGATTATATCCGGCATACCCGTCCATGAATGATAGAAGGGCATGATCGGCCGTGTTATCCACCAGTATATCGATGTGTGGTAACGGAAAATCATCCTTCGGGCTTGCTTTGTTAAGATCCTGAAAATCTAGACATAGCCGCACCTTACCGTCCTTTTTAGGAACCGATACGATGTTTGCAACCCAGTCCGGATACTCGGACACTTGTATGAAGCCGGCTTTGAACTGTTTGTCGACTTCTTCTTTTACTTTGAGAGACCACTCGGGCCTCATTCGACGAAGCTTCTGCTTGACTGGTTTGCACCCGTCTTTGATAGGTATGCGGTGCTCGGCTATTTCCCGGTCTATCCCCGGCATGTCCTTGTAGGACCATGCGAAGACATCCTTGAATTCTTGGAGGAGGTTTATGAACTGTTGTTTCTCCTCGGGATCTAAGGATAACCCTATCTTAAGTATCTGAGGCTCTAAGGTTGTTCCCACGTTTATGGACTCGGTCTCTTCGATTACTGGATTCCGGGATTCCCTTTGCTCTAGTTGCTCGATCAGATGTGGAGGTAGGGGTACCTGTTCGTCGGATTTCTCAATGTCATAGCATAAAACATTTTTGAAAGCAGAATTTAAAAGAGACAAGTCGTAAGCAGAACGGTTGTTATTATTGATTGAAAATTTGGAAAACAGCTCGAAGAGAGCAGCCATCTGATCATTGGTCAGTGGCGGAATTGGTAAAGCACTCGGGACAGACCCCGAAGTGCCAGCAGCAGCAATGATAGAAGGGAGAGGAGTTACAGGAGTGACTCTAGCACCGACTTCCCTAGACTCGACCTCAGACTCAGACTCAGACTCAGGCATGTCTCCCTCTCTGGTGACCAGCTTGTAGATCTTTCCTTGACTGTCGATCCATTTGACAGTCTTCCTCCAGGCCCTGCTTCCCGTCTCGGATTCAACATCCGAGATCAGCTTGGTCGGGTCAAACCTGTTGCTGCGGAGAATCAGGTTGACCAGGTCTTCTTTTGGAGTCAGGGCTATGGTGTCTTCCCCGAAGAGCAGCCCCAGCGCGGGCTCAGCATCATCGGCTTCATCAGACGGGATGAGGGCGAACACCTCATCCGGGATATAGTTGCAGTCCCGGGCCGAGTGGGTCCCGAGGTGTGCAGCATGGGGTTGGTACAGTCTAACCTGGATAGCCCCAAACACGGGTGTGACAAAGTAGTCGGCCAACCGTGGGCTATAAGGGCTCAAGTGGATACCCTTCATGATGTTGCAGGCCTTTTCAATTCCTGCTCGGACAACGTTGCCCGGAGTGGCGGCATAGCCAAGGCCGAAGTGAGAGTCTTTGTCCTTAAGGACCTCGATGATCTTCCCAGCTGGAAGGTCGAGTCGAGAGGTAGCCCCCGTAAGGTACCCTAGGTTCTGGAGCATTGTGTCAATGCTCGTGGTGAAGTAAGGTCTAAAAAGGTACTCTTCCTCGATCACCCCCACAAAGTCAAACCCCCAGAGGTCCGTGCGACCCGTGGCGTTACAGCTAGCCACGGTCATTGGGGTTGCCTCCAAAGTAATAACATTGTCGAGCAAAGGCATCTTAATCTTACGGTGGAGGGTGGAAGACACAGCTTTGACCGCGTGGATCCATGGCTTTCCTAGGAGCAAGTTGAAGGATGAGGTGACATCGATCACCTGGAATTCAAGCTATTTTTCTATCGGGCCCAATATGATGGTCAGCTTCACGGCCTCAGATGCCGTCTTCGGGCTCCCATCAAAGGCTTGGATGGTTTGAGCCGTCGGGACATAATCTGCCTCGGTGATACCGAGGGCTTTGGCGGTCCTTAAGGGAAGGACGTTTACAGCGGACCCGTCATCGACTAGGGTCATCGGGAGGTATTTCCCTCGGCAGATTACCGTAATGTAGAGGGCCAGATTATGAGAGGCCCCGAACGGTGGTAAGTCGGCTTCAGAGAAAGTGATCATTGGGCCTCCTTCCTTGGTTTTGCCCTTCAAGTGGGGCAGGACTGTGGCTACCATTTCAGCAGGGGTAGCCAAAGAGTCGATCTTAACTTGATCGAGAGCCTTAGTGAGTGCTTCTCGATGTTCTTGTGAGCTAACCAAAAGCTGCCATATGGTGAGGTCAACTCGGGTCTTCTTCAGTTGCTTCACAATAGCCGTTTCAGCGGTCGGCTCCTCAGGGGCGACTTCCATCCCGAGTGGATCGGCGATGGTTGTCGGGATGGGGGTGTCCCTAAAGCTTGTGGCTAGATAGGGACGACCAAGGTGGTTGCTGGCTAAGACTCGAGTTTTGGCCTCGCGAACCTGTTCAGGGGTGATGGGAACGGTTTCCCCTTTAGCGAGGTAGACATCATCCTCGTCGTCAAACCAGATCTCGTTCACTTGCGGGATAAATGGAGAGATAAGGTGAGAGCAATCAATCACCTCCCCGACAAAGATGGCATGGGAGCTGAAAGGGTTCTTCTTGTTGTTTGGTTTATCTCCGGGTAGCGGGATTTTACCGCTCTCGATCAGGTCCTGAATCAAGTGTTTCAGCTTCCAACACTTTTCGGTATCATGCCCATTGCCCCGGTGGTATTGGCAATAGGCCTGAGCATTGTAGTTCTTGGAGCGTCGCTCGACCGGAACTTCAGGAGTTGGGCCTATCGGTTGGATTAGGCCTTTGGAGGAGAGCCTTTGTAAGGCGTAGGTATAGGTGGTACCTATATCAGTGAAAACCCGAGGTGGGGTGTTCTTCTTGGACGGGGCATCTAGTAGATTGACCGCGTCAAAAATGCTGCGAGTTGCAGCTTGGGGCTTATTGGTGGAAGAAGAGGCCCCTTGGTATCCTTTGCTAGCGGCCTTAGTGAGGCCTTCCAGTCTCAGATCATCTTCGATCCTCATACCCATTTCAGTAAGGGTGGTGAAATTGGGTATGACAGCGTACCGGAGGTGAACCCGGTAGAAGGGGAGGAGGTTCTTAACGAAAGCCTCCACCAAAGTCTTCTCATTGGGCTTATCGACCAGTTTCACGCTCTCGGCCCTCCAGCGTTGAAGGTATTTAGTAAAACCTTCCTTCGACTCTTGGGCCATAACCTCCAGAGATCGCATTGTTGTTTGGATCTTGGTGTTGTCAGCATAGTTCCGAGCAAACTCGGTAGCCACATCATCCCATGTAGGGTATTTTTTCGGGTCTAGCCTATAGTACCAGGACCGTGGGTGCTTCTCAAGAGATGCAGCAAAGAGGTTCTTGAACATGGACGAATCCACTCCCTTGATGGCCATGAATTCCTTGAAGGCCCGTACATGTAGTAACGGGTCTTCAGTTCCCTCAAACATGGGCAAGCCCGTGAGATTCAAGTTTGCGGGCAGCTTGTCACTCAGCGGGTTGTACTCTCGGCTATTCTCCCGATGGATGTTGTTACTCCCAGCCAAATGGACTTGTTCCTCTAGCCGGCGTACCGCGCTGACTAGTTCAGCTAGAGGCCCAGTAGCCTCGACATTAGGAGCCCTTTGCTCCACTGTAGCTAAGCGAGCAACGATGGCACTTGACCAGCCCTCATTTCAGTCAGTTGGGCTTCGATGTCGGTTTGCTTCTCGATCATGGCGTCCAGAGAGGTTTGCAGACTATTCAAAGTAGCCATCCTTCGAGCGGTTCTAGTTGCCGGTGGCCTGTCTGTAAGAACACCGCGTAATCCGAAACCGAACCCAGATCTTCGAAAAAAGAAGGAAAAGTACATCCCGAGCGACACTAAGAAGGAAGACCAAAGACTCGAGAAAGACCTCTAGACGGATGACTCAATGGGTGGTATAACTCCCTTCGGACTTCGGTCTTCTGGGCCCAATCCCGTTCGAAGGAAGGTCCACGTGAGACTTTTCCCCAGACTTTTAACTCGAGTGTATGGACAGACTTTCCTTTGTAGGGGTATGCCCTACGCGGGTTGGTCGTGCCTTGACAGATAAGGCGGACTCGGGAAAGGGGGGAAACTCGCGATATAGGATCAGCGGAGTTTCGACGCTATAGACCTTCGATATACTATGCAAAGACCCGACACACGGCTAGACGGTAGGTCCTATAATAAGGAAGGTTTACTAGGAAGGTTGGATGCTTGAATTTCGAATATAAAAGTTCGAAAATTGAAAACGGGATTTCGAAAACCAAGATTAGAATTTTGAAAATTCAGAAAATCGGAATGGTGTTGGAAATCCAAGAATTAAAACGGGCAGCATGCCGACTAGAGAAAAAAGGATATTTTGAGTCAAATCGTTGATCCTAAGTTTCGGCGGCATTCCGAATTTTTGAAAGTTGGATATTTTTGAAAAGACGGGTCTCGAAACGGACAGTATTTCGGGTTTTTCAAAATTTGGTATTTTTGGAAAGATGCATTTTTTGAAATGACGGTTTTTGAAAAAAAAAATGACACGGAAACCAAGTAGCACGTAGTCAAACAAGCATTATAACGACGCTTATGTATGCTTTATACTAAGTCTCGGTCAGTCAAAATAGGGTCTACACCAACAACGATAGCATTCTCGTGAATCGGGACGGACTCCCTAAGCCGAATTGGTCTTAGGACATGCCGCAAAACCCAGACGAGTTCCGCCATCGAAGTCTTTAGCGCACCCATGTAAGAATGCACCGTGGTATAGTGGGACGTCGGTCACAAGTAACCGGTCCGGGCAAAATTTGGGTTATGCATGAATCATTAAACTAATGCGCGCACACTAATATACGAACGATTTCTCTTTGAGTCTCACCCTAGGAACCCCGATGACATGTGGTACATCAGGTATCCCCAGCGGAGTCGCCAAATTGTGGACATGACGTAGGTCCACCCCGACGCGGCCACGCGCGGGTTTGGGTAGGCGAATGAATCTCGTTTTGAGATTGTTCTCGGGTTCGAAATTTAAGTCAAAATGGAGTCGCCACGAATTTTGTGGTTATTCAGAACCATACGAGCCCACTCTATATCGTCATGGGCTGTACACAAAGTACGGTCCGCTTCGATTTCAGAGTTTATGGGGCTCGTCCCTTTGCATTGCAATATCGATACCGTTTAAACCGACTTTCGTATATAGAATGACTCTCGTGCGCCAATGGTTTCGGGCATCCGGAAACCTAGGTTCTGCGTAAGGGATGAGGGTACGTGTTAGGAAGCCCACTAAGGACACCCAACCCCGCCCGCACATGGAGGCCTCTACTAAGACATCGTTCGTGTTCGTGTGCGCGCGCTAGTAAAACGATTAAATGATATGCAAACAGCGTTTTCGGGCTAAGCATGCGAGTTGTTGATTAATTACGTCATTTAGTGCATCTTGATTCACATCAAAGTGATTTAGCATGCGATGTTCATTTAAATAAATAAATGGCAAACATCAAAAATAGAAAACTCGTAAATAAATTACAAATTACACGGGCGGAATATAACCCGGAATTCACAATACAACGAGCAATAAATAGAATAATCGAATAGGAAATGGTAAACTTTAACTAGAAACGGACCCGTATATATAAACTAGACCGTAAGTTGTGCAAACGGACGAACTTCGATTAAATACACATTATATTGTGTATTAAACGGAGGACGGAGATATGGAACCTAGACGTGGTGCTAGCCCGATCCCGATTCTCGATGCCTTGTCCCAACTTATCACATCGAGGAATAGAGTCTAAATTAATCATGTGTCGGATACGACTAAAGAGTCGTCGACACAAGATTAATAGTGCGAGACCGTCGATCAAAGTCGTTTTAAGTGATATGATATGCATGGGTTTTGAAAAATATAATCACGTGATTGAATTTACACGTATCGACTAAAAGTCGTAAAAAAAGACGAGGCTCAAATGTTGCATTAAAGCTCTCGGATTACTGGACTGCAGGACCCACTCGGTCGAGTCATGGTCTGACTCGGTCGAGTGTGTCCTCGAAAAGGATTCTGCCCAGGTTTATGGACGCTACTCGATCGAGTAGCCTACGTACTCGGTCGAGTAGCCCCTGTACGAGTACCAACTCGTGTCATTTTTTTGGTTTAAAATCGATGATTGGCCAAATCAAATACAAATATCGCACGATTTGTATTTAACTTGGCTTCCGGTACTATAATCGCGTATGCATGCAATTGTAATACCGTTATCGGAGTTTTGTAAAAATGCTTGTGCTAGATTAGAAATTTTGTATTAGTGACGAAATTGCATCCCTCTACGTCACGACATCGAAACTAACCCTTTCGGATTATGTGATGTTGGTTTTCGTGTCAACGGGTTCCGTACTAATAAAAATGGGATCAAATGCGTTCAACTATTATTAATCGCGATCGCGTCACGCCCTTGAGTACATTGGGGCGGGGCTCCTCGAAAGGGCTCCACCTCCGTCGTTGCTCGTAAAGGGATTAGACGGACTTTAGGCGATAATTATAGTCAAACGTATTTAAAACCGGATTTTAATACTAGTATGTATATATACACGGTATGATAATGTTAGTAATGAAAAAATAAAAAAGTTAGTATACAAAAAAAAGTAAAATGTTAGAGTTATGTTAAAGTTAGTGTTAGGATACTAGTATAGTTATTATATAAATGATGCGAAAATGTAAATAAAAACGAATTAATAAGGATCGAAATGGGGTTTAGGACACCCTCAACATACATGTTTAGTAAGGACCTCGGAAATGGACTCGTAAATAGCGACGGGACGCCGGAGTATCGAGGATGTACGCGAGTTATGGTGTGTGTGTGTGTGGGTGGATGATTCGACGGTTTTCGAGGGACGAAGGGCTCGGTTTTTGTGTGTATTTGCTTAGGGTTGTAGTGTGAAGAACATAGGAGGATTATGGCTGAAAATGTAGGGTAAAATGTAGGTAAAAACCCTGTCAAATGAGAGGGGGTCGTGGGGGTATTTATAGAGTTTACCCCACGACCTAGTGTCACTCGATCGAGTGGCCCTAGTGGACTCGGTCGAGTGCCCTAGAAAATGGGCCTGATCCGGAAGATGACGCTCCACTCGACCGAGTGGGTCAATCCACTCGATCGAGTGGATCAAGAGGATCGAGCTAAAATAGGAAGGAGTTACCTTCTTGATTTGTTTGTCTTATTTGAAATTGATTTGGGCGCCAGTTTCTAGAAGGTCCCTCTAGGCTGATTTTTGTGACGGATTCGTCTTTGACCGGGTTTTGACCCGGTCGCCAAAAGACGGGTTTTATCTTTGGTGTCGGTTTTGGCCCAAATTAGTCTTATTTTGCTCGGATCGACCCACTGGGCCTGGATCTGAGGTTGGTTTTGAGAGATTTATACTCCGCTAAAAGTCCATGTCGGATATTATTGATTCCGAGTCCATATCCAAGTATACTAAGTCACGTTTGCGTCCGATCATCATCGGGTCTTTGTCGGAAACTGCTATAGACACTAGCAGGCAAAATGCGGGTGTCTACAGTATGTCATATAATTTGAAAAATTTTTAAAAGTTGAAAATTTCCATGTTTCGGTATTTTTATCGCTTTTACGAGATTAACGATGAAATTGTTATACTCCGTATTAAATTGTAAAATCGTAATATTCGGCCTAAACTTTTAATATATGATTATGTTCTTTAAAAATGGGGTTTTTGATGATTTTTAATAGTTTTTTTTATTTTTTTATTTTTCTGATATTTTAGATATCGATTATTGAATTATTACCGTTTACGGACTAAAACGGTTAAAAGCCGATTTTTAGTTCTAGTACTTAAACATTTTATTTTAATCTGAAATTTGACGTGGGAAATATTTCTGATGAAAAGGAATTTTTTTGAATTTTTCATAATGTTTCGGAATCGTTAAGTGAGTGAATTAATTAATCACTTTAAATCATCGTTTATTGTTAAAAACCGTGTTTGTCGCTTTAATTTCCGAATTTCTGGTCTTTTGTTTAAGTCTGAAAAATGTGTTTCTGATGGTTTCATATTAAAATGTAATTTTATGATTTTTAGTGCTTTAATAAAATGTTAGGAACGATAAGTTTTATTAATTGAATCGTTAATTGTGAAAACGGGTTTTAAAAGACGGTTTTAACGGAATTTATTAAATCTGGAATTTTGGAAATCTGGAAAAATTGGTAGATTCTGGAAAATCACGATTTTTTATTTTAATAATAATTTTTGGATATTAATACGTAAATCGTTTTGTAATTACTATTTTTATTAATCGTTATTGTCGGGATTAGACGATTAACGAGAAAAAACCCTTTAAAACCAAGTTTAAGGATTCTGGAACAATTATTTTTCTTGACAGAATGTCCAAAATAATATTTTAACTATTTTATGTAATTTTTGTACTATTTATTGAAGTCTTTAATTAATAGTAATGATTTTTGGACAAAATTACGATTTGTCGTTAAAATGATTCGTTTCACCTAAAAGATTTATTTTTCCAGCCGTTTTGATAATATTTAAATCTGAAACTTTAAGAGTTAAATCATCCCTTAACATACTCTAAATATATTCAATGGTTTAATTTAATAAAAGACGTTAAAAGATTTAATTTGACATTTTCCTTAAAATCTTATTTATAATCCTATTGTCGAAACTAATAATAATTAGGGAATTTTAGTTTTGTAAGTTTCGAAAACACCCTAATTAGTAGTATTAAAGCGTTTAAGACATTTTTAATCATTTTATAAACACTCGTATGATATTTCAATAATTTCATAAACCCAAATGTTATCACTTTGACAATTAATATCGTTAAGGCCGAAAGTATTTGTTTTAAAAATCTATATCGTTTACTAAAAATGTTGTATTAGTATAAACTAATATTTTTGCTATTTTGATATGATGCTATTCTTAGCAAAGTTTTTAAAAATAGAAGTTTCCTAAAATAGAAAGTTTTCCCTTTTAAATTATAATGACTACTCATTTTGCTCTCTTATTATTATAATGATTATATCTTTTGAAAATCGATAATGACTTGTTTTGGAGTTATGAAATAAGGACAAGTGTGAGGTTAGGGTAATAAATTCTGGGGTTACGTTTTTGCCATCAACTATAAGGCTAGTGTATCAGGAATCCGTACATTAGTTGTTGAACCGGGTGACAGGTATCCCGGGAGTTGTGTACATTTTTACCTTAAGCTTAGGCCTCGTAGTAAGTCGCCGTCATAAGTTAAACTGGGTGACAAATAATCTCATGAGGGGCGTGCATTGTCTTAAACTAGGGCCACGCATTTATAAGTCGCCGTCATATTATGGTTGAGTAGCCTAGTTAGAGACCGAAGTTTGATTTGTTTGAACTAAGTTCCCGAAGCTAGTTTTAGTATTCTCCTAGTGAAAGTCTAGCCGTCTATAGTAACCCTATCCATAACGTCATTTTGACTATTATTATTATTATTACTATTTTTTTTGCAAGGAAGTTATCATTTCATTTCAATGTGAAAGAAATTACAAGCTTTGCAAAAACTACCACACTAGATTATAACATCTCTTTAGGCACCTATTGCCTCTATTACTCGACGAAATTTCAGCCTATTTCGATAGCTAGAAAATCTTGTGATAACCAAGAATTTTATCTGTGAAACAATAGCTTCAACTGTAGCTTTCTTATCTACAAAAATGCGCTTGTTTCGCTCCTTCCAAATGGTGTAAATGGTGGCTGCAAGACTGACTTTTACCCAACTCATCTTCCAATGCTTACGCTTACTAGCAATCAGCATCCAACGTAATACCTTTGGCAGATTGAACTCATATAACCCCAAATTCATCCATTGAAGGACATTCTTCCAGACTTCCTTAGAGAAATGACAGTTAAAGAATAGATGAAGGTGATTCTCTAGAGCATTCTCACACAAGCTGCATCTATTAATTACCTGAAAACCTCTTTTGCAGTATTGATCCACCGTGCTCAGCTTCTGTTGTATTGCTAGAGACAGAATTATCTTATGGCTTGGCATAATGACATTCGGAGAGAGAACCGAGTTCCAGCGTATCTTCTCAACCTGCCTAAGTACATCATAAGCTTTCTTAACTTTGAAGACTGAATTATTTACACAGTTCGTTATGAAATTCTGAGCAAATATAGCAGTCCCAAATCTCTGAATCAACATATCTCTAACTTTAAGACAATGCTTAAAGCTAGTTGGGTGAAACTCCTTAGCTTTAATGTCCCAAATACTGTTTGAGCCCAAAATGTACTCCCTACACCATTTGCCCCATATGCTAGAGGGTGGACCTGAGAGGACCCATACCCATTTAGAGAGAAGAGCTTGATTCCAAGTCAGAAGGTGTTTAATATCCGCCCCTCCTGCATCCCAAGGAGAACATAGTTCATTCCATTTCTTGAATACCAATCTGCATTTTCCTTGTTCAATTCCCCAAAAGAAGTCTTTACACATCTTGTTAATCAATTTAAGGATCGCCATAGGAAGGAGTAAACTCGAGCACCAGAAATTATCGAGACCAAAGATCACTGAGTTCAGTAATTGAGCTTTACCCGCATATGAAAGGAACTTGGTGGACCAGTGATGAATTGAGAGCTGTATCTTAAGCAAAAGCGGAGAGAACATATCAATACTGAGCCTGGAATCATTGAGGGGAATCCCTAAGTATCTGAACGGGAATGTACCAGCTACAAAACCAGTCCTAGTTAGTATAAGTTGCTGAACCTGCGCAGTCACTCCCCCAAAATAGATATTTGTTTTTTCTAAATTCTCTGCAAGCCCTGAAGTCTGGGCAAATAAGTCAAGAATATGTTTGCAGGCCATAACGGAAGGGAGATCTCCACGAACAAAACTCATTAGATCATCTGCGAAAATGAGATGAGTCAAATTGAGTCTTCCACACTTCGGATGGAACGAGACCTGAGGGATCTTACGAAGATTTCTTAATTCTCTAGAGAGAATTTCCATACTCATAACGAATATATACGGCAAAAGCGGATCTCCTTGACGAATTCCACTCTTACCCTGAAAAAATCCCGAGACTCCACCGTTAATCTTGAATGTATACCAAGGATTCTGTATGCAACCCATTATCCAATTTATGAACTGTCTTGGGATACCCATAGTCTCTAGCATTTGATTAATAAACGACCACTGAAGAGAGTCAAACGCCTTACGAATGTCTACCTTAATGAGACATCGAGGAGTCAAGAATTTCCTACTGTAACCCTTCACCAAAGCTTGTGATAACATGGTATTATCGAATAGGTTCCTGCCCGAGATAAAAGCCGCCTGCTCTTCTCCCACAAGAGAGGGAAGAATTGGCTTCAATCTATTGGCTAGAATCTTAGCAATTGTTTTATAAAGGACTGTACAACATGAAATTGGCCTATAATCTATCACAGAGCTTGCATCCTTCTTCTTAGGAATAAGAGAAACAAGAGTAGTGTTGGCTTGTTTAGACATTTTTCCACTTTTGAAGAAGCTTAGAACTGCGGCACAGAAATCACCACTAATGATGCCCCAGGAAGATTTAAAAAACCCAGCTGAGAAGCCGTCCAAACCCGGACTACTATTATCATCCATGCTAAAAATAGCATTCTTTATTTCTGAAACTGATATATCAGCAGTAAGGGATGCAGTTGTATCAGCAGAAAGAGCAAAAGAATCCTTCACAATACCTGTAGTTGGGTTTGCACTACCCAGAAGTTTGGAATAGTACTGCTGGAATGCTATAGAAACTGCAGAAGAACCCATTCTCAGAATGCCATCCGCATCCTTAATCGCACCAATATTCTGTTGGCTTCGCCTTTCGGCCATCTTCGCATAGAAATATTTAGTAGAGCAATCTGCCATTTGGATATGCTTAATGTTTGCCTTTTGTTTGAGCATTTCTAACTCAGTTTTCTTAAGCTTAATGTAATTCTCAATAAGAGCTTTCTCCTGCACCTGCAGTTGCTCAGAAGAAGGGAATACCGCAATCTGCCTTTGACAGTTCAGGACTACTGCCTTAGCCTCTCTTACTCACAGAGATAGATTTGTGTAATTATCCAAATGAAGATTAGAAAGCCCATGTCTGACTTGCTTCAATTTTTGAAATAGGCGATACATAGGAGAGCCATTAATCCTGGTAACCCAAGCTTTCTTCACCGTCTCCAAGTATTTTGGATGCTCACACCAATAATTCAAGAAACTAAAATGCTTTTTGGGAAGCAATTCAGTTGAGACATTCACCAAAATTGGTGAATGATCAGAAATTCCTTGCTCACAAAAAATAGCAGAAGATGAAGGGAATGTCTGAGACCAATCAGGGTTAATCAACACCCTGTCCAATTTAGACCAAATTCGAGAATCAGGCTCTCGTTTGTTTGTCCAAGTCAAATTACAACCTGAACTAAGCATATCATCAAGTCTACAGTTCAGGAGACATTGATTGAAGTCCCACATGTTCTGAAAATCTGGTGAATTTGCCCCTATCTTTTCTTCAGCACTTCTAATAATATTGAAATCCCCAAGCGCTATCCAAGGGATACTTGTTGAGAGAGCCTCTAGATCATTCCAAAGCTGCATTCTCCCCGATCCCTCATTAAACCCATATATAACACTCAGATGAAACTTTGTATTAGTTTGATAGTGGTGCAATATTCCAGTAATCTGCTGAGCAGACATACTAGAAACAACAAAGGAAACTGTAGACGGGTTGAATAGAATCCAAATTCTGAATTACAGACCAAGCAGAAAAATACCTCTAATTATTTTAGAAACCTTATTTCTTTTCACCCTAGTATCAAGGATCGCCATTATATCAGGCTTATTAATCTTCAAAAAGTCCTTAACCTCACTATGTTTTAGAGGGTCATTAAAACCCCTAACATTCCATGAAGCGACCTTCATTACTTTTATCAGGGGGGAGTGGCTCTACTACCTCAAGAATCTCACTATTAACACTCTCAAAATCTGCTTCAGTCTCAGAGCAATCACCCTAATCGTGTAGCAGCAGTTTAAATCCATTATCCAATACAATAGGCTCCCTTACAAGCTTTGGATAAGTTCGTTTTTCAGATTTCTAAACAGAAGAGAAACCTTCCTGAATCTGAGAATTTGTACCCACATCAACCTTATCCATCTGAACAGGAGGTTCCTCCACCTCTACTGCAGGCATTGCTGGGATTTCCACGGTTTTCTTCTTTTCCTTTTTACGAGAGGAAATGGTATGACCAAGCTTACCACAACCCTTATAATAATACGGATTCCACTCATACTGCACTCGTTGAGCAGAATGCTCACAAAATGGAGTAGAGATTACTATTGTGTCAGGTAGGGGCTTGGACACATCAGCTTCCACTAGAATCCTAGCAAATGAAAGTTTCCCTTTAGTTGTAGTAGCTAAGTAAGCACAAAGAGGCTTACCTATCTTACTAGCCATCCTACCAAGCACTATTTCAGACCACAAAAAGGATCAAGATCAGGGAATAGCACCCAAATTGGAACACACGCAACCCTATCCATTTCGCTCGAGAATTTAGGAGACCATTCCTTCAGAATAAGCGTATATACTCCCATTCTCCAAGGACCTCCCCTAAGCACCTCATCCATGGCCTCCTTGGATTGAAATCTGAAGGAGAACCAACCTCGTTTGAAATACTGAACCATCGGCTGTGCAGATGCACCCCAATGCTCTTGCACATATTTCTTCATTGCCTGCTAATTAGGCCTAGACCCAATGACATTACCCATTAAAGTGTTCTTCCACAACTTAATTTCATCTTCAAAGTCATCAATCGTAAAATCCAGAATCTCCGAGTCGATAGCATCATCAAAATAGGGAAGATTCATCCCTAGTTGCTGCTGTTTGCCTGCAATTTCGGACCATTTCTTAGTCGGAATTACAGGTTCAGCTGCTGGCTTAAGCGAAACTTCAGGTAACACAATAGAATCATTCATCAGATTATTAGTATTAGAATGAGAAGATTTTGGAGGAGCTGAGTGAATACCAGTAGAGCTCATTTCTTGAAGAATGAAATCCTTTAACGTGCTATGCTGCGAAGCACTCTTAGTTTCCATTTGCTCTGTTTCCTCCTCTTTATCTCCCAATTCCGATCTGCTAGGGCCAGCTGGGTGAACAGGAGGGACCGGAGGAATGCTGTGATTCTTTCTTGGCCTCCCAGGCCCTCGCTTGGCTTGAGAATCAGCCATGGAAGCTCAAAGAAGGATCAAAATTACAGAGAAAACGGTTTAGAGAGAGAAAGCATTTCTCTCACTTCGCCATTATTATTATTATAATTATTATTGTTATTATTATTGTTGTTATTATTATTATTGTTATTATTATTATTATTATTATTATTATTTTAAAACGGATCTTGCATTAACACCAGAACAAATTACAAGTATTATTATTATTATTATTATTATTATTATTATTTATTATTATTTTTATTATTATTATTATTATTATTATTATTATTATTATTATTATTATTATTATTATTATTATTATTATTATTATTATTATTATTATTATTATTATTATCGATATAATTTGGTTTGCAGGTTGGCAAATATTTTATGTTTTCTTCGGAGGACTCATTTTTATTATATTGTTTCGACGCGTGAAGTTTTTCACTGAAAGCTTATTTTCATTATAATGTTTTACTTTTACTATTTTTCTATAGTAGTAATTATAGTTTTAAAATCCTACTATACGGCTGAGAGGACGTTGATGTTGCTCCCCACTGATTATGGATGTTATATTTTAACATGGCAGGTATACGTGTTTCCGGGTGTGGGCTAGCAAGCAGTGTGGATCCTGCTTGCTTATTTTAATAATTACACCCTCCGTTCCAATGAATTGTTTGCCTTTTCTTTTGGCACCAAGGTTAAGGAAACCAATGAGGGAGTGACATGTAGAGCAAAATTCATGAGAATGATCAAATTGCATATAAAAAACATACCTAAAATAGAAAGGCAAACAATTCATTGAGACGCCCCAATATAGAATAGGCAAACAATTCATTGGGACGGAGGGAGTATATCTTATGGATTGTTCAAACTCCTTTTATGGATTGTTTTAAATTTTGACCATTTTTATTCATGGCCTATTGTTTGTCTTTATCATTTTAATTTACTAAGATATAGTTACAGTTTGTTTTAATCCTGACTCTACAGTGTTTCCGCCACTGTATCGCGTTAAAATTTCTAGGGGATTACAGATATAATGTCCCGTGAAGTGTTTTTTACGACTTTAAGTCGTCACGTGTTCCGTCCCCTTTTTAAAACCAATACATTATATCCTATTCTATCTCGTTACTACTACTACGACTTTGAGCAACGTCTCGTATAACTAGTCTATATCAACGACTCTTTAGCCGTATCCAATATAGGATGGGTCGAGACATTCCCATTTTGCTATGATAAGTCGGGACAAGACCTCGAGGCCTAGGATCAAGCTAGCACTACGCTTCGGTCCCGTACGCTAGACGCGTATTAAAGCCTTTGTCCTCCGATCGATGCACAACGCAATGTGTAAACGATCGTAGTATTCAATTTACGGTTTCAATTACGTTTTCTATTTACAGGTCCGTTTATAGATTACAACTAACTCATCTATCATTCCACTTTTTGTCCAAGTATTGTGAATTCCGGGTTGTATTTCCGCCCGTGTAATTTGTAATTTATTTTCGAGTTTATTTACTTTTGATGTTTGCAATTTACCGTTTTCTAAATGAACATCGCATGCTAAATTCAACTTCGACATAATTTAAGATGCATTAAACGACGTAGCTAAACACGTATTTCGCATGCGTAGCTAAAAACGTTGTTTCCATATCATTTAATCGTCTTACTAACACGCGTACACAAAAAACCGATCGATATCCTAGTAGAGTTCGCTAAGTGCGGGCGGGGTTGGGTGTCCTTCGTGGGCTTCCCAACACGTACCCTCACCCCTTACTCAGAACCTTTGGTTTCTGGATGATCGAAACCGTTGGCGAACGAGAGTCATTCGATACATGATATTCGATAACTTGGCATCGGTATCGTTATGCAAAGGGACGAACCCCCATAAGCTCTAGTACTAAAGCGAGCCATGCTTCATTCACGATACGCCTAAGTATAGAGTAGGTTCGAATGGGCCCGAACTCCCACAAAGTTCGGTGGCGACTCCTATTTCGATTTAAATTTCGACCCGAGAACAATCTTACCACGAGATTCATTGAAATACAATGAAAATATATATGAAGACCGACAAGGCGACAATAGTGTCCATGCACTACTCCTCTTAACACTTATTTTAGAGGTGATAAAATGGCCCACGTCCATAGGCCCGACCAGCTTTTTTAAAGGGCTTGGGCCTTAGATTATGGCCCAAAAAAGCCCATAGGCCGGACCTAAAAAGCCTGAAGTGTTTTTGGATCATGTTTGGGCCACGAATTTCGCCCGAATTTAGGCCCAACACGGCCTGTAATTTCTAAAAATAAATCAATTTTATTACTGTACTATACATTCTAAACTTAGTGATAAGATAGTCATTCGTATGAATGATTAATATCTTCGTATTTATGTACGTAATTACCAAAATAATACCCATATACTCCGTATGTGTGTGTGTGTGTATGTGGACATGAAATAGGTCCACGCTCAGCGCGGTCAGACGCTGGTTTTGGTAGGCGGATGTTCTCATGTGAGATTGTTCTCGGATTGAAATTTAAATCGAAGTTGGAGTCGCCACCGAACTTTGTGGGAGTTCGGACCCATTCAAACCAATTTTATACTTAAGCATATTGCGCACAAAGCATGGTTCGCCTTATAGTACTAGAGCTTGTGGGGTTTGTCCCTTTGCATAACGTCACCAATGTCGAATTATCGAGTATCGTATATCGAATGACTCTCGTTCGCCAATGGTTTCGGGCATCGAAAATCAAAGGTTCTGAGTAAGGGGTGAAGGTACGTGTTGGGAAGCCCACGAAGGACACCCAACCCCGCCCTCACATAGCGGCCTCTACCAAGATATCGATTGGTGTTCGTGTACGCGCTTTAGTAAGATGGTGAAATGTTATGACAAACATTGTTTTATGCTAGGCAAGCGAATTACGTGTTTACTACATCGTTTAATGCATCTTAAAAATATGTCGAAGTTGTTTTAGCATGCGATGTTATTTGAAAACAATAAATGCCAAACAACGGAAATAAATAACTTGAAAGTAGATTACAAGTTACACGGGCGGAATGCAACCTAGATTTCACAATACGACAAGCAATTATAATATCAGGTTAGAAACGGTGAACGTAAACTATAAACAGACTCGTAAATAGAAACGTAAACTGAAACCGTAAACCAAATAATTGGATAGACTCTAATCAGCTACGTATTGGTCAGAGGACAGAGACTCGGATGCACGAAATGGTGCGGCCTGAAACTCAGGCGCTTGAGGTAAGGCGGCCTGATGTTTAGGAGGCTGAGGGAAGGCGGTCTGATGTTCAGGCGACTGACCATGGGCGCCCAATCAGGCAATGCGTGGGACCAAGGCGTGATGCTAGCTTGGTCCCAAATCCTCAATATCCCGTCCCGACTTATCCTAGCGAAATATGACTGTCTCGATCCATCGTATACCGAGCCAGATGAAGGAGTCGTCGATATAAGACGTAATAAGACGTTCGCTCAAAGTTGTAAAAGGGTAAAAAAACAAACATGAAATGTGGATTTGAAAAGGAGACATGTGATAGATTAACATGCGTCCACTAACGTCGCAAGTATTATTCCCTAGGCAAAATTTGCATCGTGGCGAACTTATTGGAAGTCTACTATTTCTCAATTCGACCATAATAGGGTACTTGTCCTTAATAGTCTCGGTTTATGTTTCATATCGAACATATCGACTTAATATGAATATCGGAGCCCTCCGTATCGCGATGTCGTTATTGGGTCGCGTAGACCGTACGACTCTCGGATTGACATCATAGGGTTTCGTACCACCTCGATTATCAATAGCTCTTTACGCGCGACATTCGACTATGGAATTGACATCGGGCATTTAGAGCGACATTTGAAAATGATATCGAAAAAACTCGACAAAGAATTACTACGGTCGCGTTATAACCCAACGGGTTATACGCATGCCATAAGGAGCCCTGACCCTCAAGCGCCTGGGGTTGCGCGCCTCAATATTGGGGCGCCACCTCCTGTGCCTCCTGTTCGGGGGTTATACGGACTTTAGGCAACATTAATTATCGAATATGTTCGATCGGAAAAGTTTGATTTGTCGTCGCAAACATTAGACTCTTTGCATTTCGGCGTCGTAATTTGGCCTTTAAGGCCTACGACGCTCGATTTAGTGTCATCGGACGTTTGCTCGAATCGGTTTTGAAAATAGTTTTATAATAGTATACGCGGTATTAGTATAACGGAAAGTAAAAGTTAGTGAGCGATAATGAAATGTAGTATGCAAAACGAAAAGTTAGTAATGTTAAGAACAAGAAATAATATGTTAGATGCGATAATGTAAAATGTTAGTAGTATGATAAATAAACGAGTTAAAGGATTAGAAAATGGGGTTTGAACACCTTTAACCTACATGTCAAATGCTTCAAAATACGGGATTGCAGAGTATCATCGTTGACACAAGGAGCGGTTCGATGTATGTAGGAGGAGTTAAGGTGTGTAAAGGGGGAGGAAAGGATCTCGGTTTTCTGATTAAAGGTTTCGAGAATGAGGAATGTCGACCCTTGAAACGTCGAACGTAAGGGTTGTATTTATAGAGTTTTGCGAAATGCCCCGACCCAAAACTCGGGCGCCCGGAGGCTAGCGACTTGGTATTGAGGCGCCTCAGTGGAGGCAGCTAAGTTCTGGGGTGCCTGGATGCAAGTGACTGGAATCGTGCGTATCGGAAGTTGCTCAAAGTACGGATTGATATCCGTGTTATTCGAGGTATGAGTTGATTCCATTTTGACTTGATTCATTTTGTATTTGGACGCCATTGTAGCTCTTTTGAATTTCGGGTTTCGACTTTGACCGGTTTTGGCTCGGTCGACAAAAGATGGTTTTGCCCCCGGTGGCGTTTTTGGCTCAAAGTAGCTTTATTTTATTGGGAACGACTCACTGAGTTTGAATTTGACGTCGGTTTTGAGAGGTTTGTACTCCGCTAAGTGCCCACGTCGGGTACTAATGATTTTGAGTCCGTATTCGAGTGTATTGATACATGTTAACGTCTGATCATCATCGGGTGTTTTGTTGGAGACTGCTACAGACACGAGCAGGCAAAATGCTGGTGTCTACAGAGCCCCCACTCTGACTGAGGCTTGGACAAGGGGAAAGTTAGAGTAGCTTCAAGGTCAATTGATGATTACAACCTGGCAGCCTTCCGGTCAAGTCGTTTAAAGTCCATTGGACTTGCTTGAAGGGCTCGCCAGCCATAAGTAGATGGTCATACTTGTCTTGATGATGATAATATATGTGGGGAGTTGAACTTTGCTTTTGAAGTATTGGGTGTACTTTTATACCGGCACATCATATCTTGGATGTAGCATTTTAGGAGAAACACCGACTCGGGGTTTCCGCTGGGGAGTAAAAGTTGGTGCCTGAAATGTTAGATACACAAGCACAAATAGCGGATGCTGCAGATAATAAGATAGCATATAGAAAATGTAGTTAACATCTACAGACCGGCTTGCGCTGGGGAAAAAGATATTTGCTTCATTTTGAAAGTGAAGTCCTAACAACAGTTAACGTGCTAGAAAATAGGTTTTCAAAATTGAAGGCTATACTAGGTGTACTTGTATGCCAACACATCATATCTTGGATGTAGCATTTTAGGCGAAACACCGGCTCGGGTTTTCAAAATCAAAGGCTTAGTAAAATATTTGCAGTTTAACAGACCAAAGTTTGACCTTGTCGAAAAAGAATTTTCTCAAATGGCTAAGTTTTGCAAATTTCAAATTAAAGTAAAGAATTGGAAGAGAGAGGCATATCGATGGCCTCAACTTTGGACACGACGAGACGAGTTGGCAGACACGACCTGGATTCTCGAAGAGTTGGACCGAGACTCGGTAGGAGGGGGGGCTACTTAAGATGACAAGGCTCTTAAGTCACGCTATTCCTGAACCTAGGCGAGTAGCAACACGGTCGAACATCGAAATGGGAAAGATCTGTTATAGGGGGATTGCAATAGTCTATAATGATGTTGTTTCTGCGTTACAGGACTTAGCAGTAACAATGTTGTAGTCTAGTGCTCTTTCGAATTTTTGGTTTTGGGGTACTTTCCCAAAGTAGGTGTTTCTCTGAGTCCCTGACAGATTCTCGTCTTCAACTGAGCCGAGTACTAGGATACAGTATAGAAAGGTGGTTAGATTTTTGATAGTCTCTTCTGGGCTTTGTGAGTGGATGGAGAACTTCTGCTCAAGAGAAGCCCCCAGGACGATAAAGCTAACTGTTGAGAGCATGACAGTGTCGTGGTAGGAATGACAATGCTTTTTTAATGTGTGTCAATGTGGGTGGTTGTGCCCTTGTCGAAAGGTTGCCTACATATTCACTTGTAGTGTAATCAAACCAAGCCGTAGTTCAGGAGATTGAAAGATATGTTATGGTGCCTAATTTATTAGGACATTGTGTGTAACTAACCATATTGATGGTGTAGGCTAGGTGCATTCCCAATGATGCCTCGATCAAAAGGTTAGAAGAGTTAGGATATTGATCCTGTGAATGTGAGCGTTCTCCGGGGTAGCCCCCAGAGGTGGTGTGAACTATTTGGGCATGTTCTATGCCGACCGCAACTTGAGTTCCCGTGTTTGGGGCTGGTAACTGGTTTGGATGTTTTTTGGAAATGTGGTGCCAGGCAATAAGTGGCTTTGATGATTAGAAATCTGGAGCTTGATTTTTTTGGAGCTGAAGCTTCGAGGGTAAGGTATTGTAATGTGGTAGGAAAAGGGGAAGTTGGGTAAAAATGACTCGAACTTCGATTGGGTAGGATTGATAATGCGGGATCTGATTTCCAAGTTTGACCCTAATGGTTAGGGGGTATCCTATGGAGCTTGAATCCTCAAAATTCCGGACTGTCTCTTAGCCTAGGTCTCGAGAAGGTCTTGAGGGTTGTAAAGTGGGAAGGCGAGATGTGGTTTTAGCTAACCAGCCTGATTGTCACCCTTCTATTTGATGGTATGGGTATTGATAATTCTTGAATTGACTGCACCCCAGTCTTGGGCTCTTCATTTTTTTGAGTTTACCGTACCCTGGTCAAGGGATCTTCATTTGGGTTGACCTTTTAACCTAGGTCATGGGTGCCCTTTTTTATTTTTTATTTTATTTTGATTTTTTTATGATGCCCAGCTTTTTCTATTTTGGACTTTTGTTTTTTCTTTGGTCTTTTGATTTTTTTGCTGGCCCTCTTGCTTTTGGGCTTACAGGCTCATTTTTGTTTCACGACTATGCCCCCTATGGTGTTGTGGGTGGATTTGGGGTTGGGCCTATCGGTTGGATTAGGCATTTGGAGCTAAACCTTTGTAAGGAGTAAGCATAGTTGATATTTATGTGAGTGAACACTCGCGGCGGAGTACTTTACAGTAAGCATGGTGGTTTGGATCTCGGTGTCGTTCCAAGGAAGCTTGGCGGAAACATCGTCCCTAGTTGAGTATTTCTTGGCATCAAGTCTATGGAGTTACGATGCATTTTTTTTCTTTTGGTCAGACTAACGCCTAAGGTAGGGATTAGTCAGTCTTATTGGAGGGGTATTTTTTGTGGGGAATGGGTTGCCTTCTGTCTTGAACCCAAACTAGAAGGCTTCCTAGGTTTGTCATAGAATTCGATACCTATGCGGCTTTCTATACCAGACATGGAATATGTAAAAGGGAAATACGGGCTCGGTCCCCTGCAGTCATTATAGATGTGCCTATAATAGTCACGTGCGTGTGCTCACAGTGTATGATGGTGTTGATCATGTTCTCGGAAACACATAAGGAAAGCATATATGAGAGATTGAAAAATGGCCAAGTTTATTGAATTAGAGAAGAGACAGAATACAACTGACTATGACTTTGATTTGGAAATGAGGATGTAGGGTATCCTAGACTCAGACTCAGACTTAGACTCGAATCAAATCCGGACTTTCGGATGTCTAGTTGGTTGTCTTGGACGATCTTGTTGATGTCGTTAGTAGTCTTCGGCTTCTAAGAACTCATGTTGATGTCCAATATAGCCTTCAGTAGAAGTTTCACCCAGATCTTCATTATATCGAAGATCATCTTCAATTCTACTGCCCATTTCGGTAAGTACCGCAAAGTTTGAAATACCGGCAAACCTGAGATGGACACGGTAGGAGGGTAGAAGGTTGTTGATGAAAGCCTCCACTAGTGCCTTCTCACTGGGCTTGTCCACTAGCTTGGCACTCTCATCCCGCCAACGTTGAAGGTATTGGGTGAAACCCTCTGTTGGATCTTAGACCATGACTTCTAAAGTGCGTATGGTAGTCTGAAGTTCAGTATTGTTAGAATAGTTTTGAGCAAACTCGGTAGCCACATCTTCCCAAGTTGGGAATCTTTTCGTATTTAGCCTATAGAACCAGGCTTTCGGGTATTTTTCGAGGGACGTACCGAATAGATTGATGAACATGTCAGCCTTGACCTCCTTGATTGCCATAAATGCCTTGAAGGCTTAGAGGTGCAGTAATGGATCCTTCGTCCCTTCGAATACGGGTAACCCTTCTAAGTTGAGATCAGTGGGTATTTTCTCACTGATGGGTGTATAGCTTCGGGAGTTTTCAACATGAATGTTGTTCCCTTGGAGAGCATGAAATTGTTCTTCGATCTTACGCCTCATGCTGATCAGTTTGGCAAATGGCCCAGTATCCACCAACCCAGAATTGAGGTATTGCCATTCAATGACAGTTAGGCGAGCATTCATGGCCTCTTGGTCGGCTCTTTTGGCCCCTAGTTGGGTCTCAACCGTGGTCTGCTTGCTTGTTTTAGTGTTTATGGTTGAAGTTGGGACGTTACGTATGTTTATAACGTGCCATGGACCTAGTGTCCACGTTTGACATTATCGTAGTGCATAATAAAAGTACAGAACTGTAAAGTTTTGTTTAGATGACAACTTAGTGACGGTTCGACTTCAGGGTGGATCCTCCTAGCTTGTCTTGTAGTGATTTCGGCAGAGTTCCGTTATCACTGCTGGTTTTGCGACTAATCCGGTAGAGCTCCGCTGCTAGACTCGGGGTTAGTTAGTCGAACACAGGCACCTCCGGATCGAGTGGAGTGCTCGAAGGTGAGGAGTAGCGTCGATTTGCTTATTGGGACTATGATCGAATGGATCGTACTTGGGGGTCAGAGTGCGAGCCCAAGTTAGAGAAGAAGAGAGGGAGAGCGAGTTGTGTAGAAGTAGGCACGAACTCGTGAATGTTTGTAGAATGAATGAGACGAGGGAGGGTATTTATAGTTGCCTGCACAGTCCAAATCGCCCTGAAGGACGCCTAAGTCCAGGCGCACCAGAACTCAGGCGCTTGGGGTCGTGCGCACGAAATGTGGAACGCCTGGTGTGAGGCGCTTGGGATTTTGAAGATCCGATTTTGAAACTTTACAAAACGAAGAAGATGCGGGATATATTATGTCTTGGGGATTAAGCATCCTCCCTAACACTAGCACGTCGTTGCGCCGGGTGGGCTTCGGGTGTGCATCCCGAGGTTTGCTTGGCCCGACGCATTGACTCGGGTTTGACTTTGCGTATTTCGGGACCGATTCGGAGCCCCGGTGTCGGAATTGACTCTAATTAGTGTCTATGTGACCGTAATGACACAACTAAGGCTGCCTTGATGTTAAATTAATTTTTCCGAGTAATTATTTGATCCGTTCTATAGAAAAACTATCTATAACATCATAATCTCGTGTTGCGTTGCAGTCCGATCGTCATCGGGTGTTTGTTGGGCAATTCTGCAGGCACCAGGTCCAAATATGGGTGTCTACAGAAGCCCCCACTTTGACTGAGGCTTGGACAAGGCAAAATTCAAAGTATAGCCGCCTAGGTCAATCGAGGATTACGACCTAGTGGCTGTCCGGTCGGGTCGTTTTAAGTCCGTTGGACTACGTGTTGAGGCTCGCCAGCCAAGGCTTAGAAATCATACCCGACATCCTTGCCTGCGGTCGTTTACCGGAGTTCGGGTACATCCTTGCTATCTTGTTTTGGGTTCGTTATGTTCATGGGCTTCAGCTTTCGGATGTGTAAGAATACGCTTAAATTTGGACTGCCCTCCGAATGCTTATGACTCGTTGGGCATGAAAATGTTTGTTTTGCCTTCCGAATTCTCATGATTCGTTAGGCTTAGCTGAACTTTGGGATGCCTGTGACCCGTCAGGCTAAAAAATGTTTACTTATTTTGCCTTCAGAATGCTTATGACTCGTTAGGCTAGGGTTGCCGTCAGGATGCCTATGACCCTTCGGGCTTAAATTAAAAAGTTTGCCTTCAGGATGCCTATGATACTTCAGGCTTAAATTGAAAAAGTTTGCCTTCAGGATGCCTATGATCCGTTAGGCTTTAAATAAAAAAAGGTTTGTTGGTTTTGCATTTAGCATGCCTATGACCCGTTAGGCTTAAATTGCCTTCAGAGTGCTTATCGACTCGTCAGACTTAAAAAGTGCTGGGGATGTATAAGAATTCATTGCCTTTAGAGCCCCTAGCGACTCGTCAGACTTAAAAAGTGCTGGAGATGTATAAGAATCCATTGCCTTCAGAGCTCCTAGCGACTCGTCAGACTTAAAAAGTGATGGGGATGTATAAGAATCCATTGCCTTCAGAGCGCTTAGCGACTTGTCAGCCTTAAAAAAATGCTGGGGATGTATAAGAATCCATTGCCTTCAGAGCGCTTGCGACTCGTTAGGCTTAAAGATTCGCAGATGTTTATTTGTTTTT
Organism: Agrostemma githago; assembly: GCA_958450325.1. Classification (NCBI taxonomy): domain Eukaryota; kingdom Viridiplantae; phylum Streptophyta; class Magnoliopsida; order Caryophyllales; family Caryophyllaceae; genus Agrostemma; species Agrostemma githago. Next base: position 46,512,404 of record OY288249.1, read on the forward strand.
GTTAGATTGATCTTGCTTTGTGGATTTGTTTTGCTTTGCTCGGATTTGTTCGGACTTTGCTCGGATTTGTTTTGTTTTGCCCAAATTCGTTTTTCTTTGCTCGGATTCGTTTTGCTTTGCTCGGATTCGTTTTGCTTGATTTATCATGTGCTTGAGTGTGAGTATTCTTGTTGGTCGAGGTTTTTACGCTTGTTTTTTGTTGTTTACGTTGGACAGATTTTGGTTAGAGGGTGTTTATAAGCTTGTTTTACCGGTTACGGTTAGTAAATTGTCTTGCGGTTGTTTATTTTGCTTGGTTTATGAGTGCGTGTTTTGCGGGTATCAGATACCATATGTCGTTTGCTCTTGTTTTAGTTTTGAGCCGAATAGTCAGACGTGCGTCATGCTGCGCCTTAGTATTCGGGCACCTAGCCCCCAGTGGTCTAAATTAAGGACGCTTGACGTGGGGTGCCCGGGTTTTTGTGGGTCAGATCCATTTAAAGTCTGCGAAGGAAAAGGGGAAGAGTCATTCATCCCAAAACCGAAACGCGCAACTCCCACTGACTCAATCCCGCTTTCTCGACTTGTTCAACCGATTTCCGTCTCGATTTTTGTCATACACCATTATGTCAACGTTGGGTAAGCGTTACTTACCCGCCTATTGTCGATTTTTGCTTAATTTGTTTGATTATGGATCAATTTTGTTAAAACCCTAAAAAACAAATTTGGGCGTTTTGAATTTGCTTGGTTTTGATGTTTATCCTTTGTCCCATTGTTAAATTAGGGTGGAATAGAGCTTGTTAGGGTAGTTATAAGCTTGGTAGGAGGCTTTGAAGTGCACGAATGACCTCCCATTGGGTAAATTCGAAATGCTAGGGTTTAGGGATTGTTTTCCCGGTTATTCCCGCACTTGACCTTCATAATCTTGCTCGATTAGTGTTTGTGACGTTATGGGTGACTTCCATGTCGACTTTTGTGAGTTAGAATGCCTCTAGGGCACTCCGTGAGGTTTTGTGTGACTTACGACGGACCAAAAACTACCGTAACGATGTCGGATTTTGCCAAAACCACTTTTATTGTGACCGGTGTCAAAAATGGGTGCTAGTGGGCTTGTCGTTATTTTAATATCTCAATTCCAAATTTTGGCCTTATTTTGACCTGTTTTTGCTGTTTTAGCCTGACCTAATGCACGTATTTTTGCGTTTTTTGCTTGGTTTTGCAATCAGAGATGATACTGAGCGTCCCGAGGGAGCTTTTCTGACTGGTACTAGCGGTGAGGCCGCCAGGACGAGCTCACTGACTCCTCGCAGGATTCGTAGGAGACGACGAAACATTTCCTCGCAACGTCGTGATCCAGGGGCCATAAACGAGCCCGACTTTGATAAAGTTACGAGGCGTAGGCTGCCTGATACGGTTGCTAGGAGGGCTCACGTCCCAGATCCTGCGTACGAGGACGAGGATGTTGGTTGTGATGATCCTCCGTGGGCTCGGGACTGGGACGACCATCAGTTGTTGTTTCGCCCTAATTTGCACACCTCTCACCGTATTATGCACAACATGGTGAGTATCCCGAATCGTGCTATTAAGTTTAGATTCTAAGTTTTGGTTATGTTAGTTTGGTTTGTTTATGCCTGTATTGTCTCGGTTTTAAGCTCCCAGGTCCGATGAGGACCTTCTCGGGTTTTACGACATGCTTAGAGATCTATTCTCAGAAGCTTAGTCCCACGACAAAGGAGATTATCGTTGTAACACCCCAACCACCACTTGTGGACTGTGGTATCACTTATGGCGTTCAACAGGCCGTGTACTGGCCTCACAACTCAACACGGGTCTTTTCCACCGCATTTTGACCTCACTCATGCGTATCCCAGAACCTTCCCAGGAGGTCACCCATCCTAAGATTGCTCCCAGTCAAGCACGCTTAACTGTGGAGTTCTTATCATGGACAACCAGAAAGAAAGTGCACTTTGTTGACACGAGTAGTACTATCAATCTCTTTAAGCACTCATCCGAGCCTCTCAAACCATATCCAATACACGCTCCTTTGAGCACCAAATCCAATATATACTCTTTAAACTCGGGGTATTAAAATCGCGAGGATGACTCTGGGCCCGGTTGGTGGGTTGCAAGACCAAGTGCAACCTTATGGTGATTAGAGCGATGATAGATCGCTGTCACGACACTACCTCGACCTTCCACATGTCTTTTGGGGAGGTCGGGATGACTTTGGAGGACTATGGGGTTATCACGGGCTTAATCTGGGGTCTGGAGGTGATTAGATGGGCTGCCGAGGGCCCTAAGTTAAATAGCGATGAGGTCTGTGGATGGATTGGGGATTGTTTGGAGCATGAGGCTTATAGTACGCCTCATGCTCTGGGGAGTTCGTACATTACCGACCACTTCGAGAGGGTGGCGGTAATAGAGGGTCGAGCACCCAACACACTGGTGCAGGATGCCCGGCTGTGGTTGTGGTATTTCCTAGGGTCGACCCACTTCTCGGATAAGGGCGAGAGGTTTAGTACTAGGATTTTGCCTTTTCTAGCTGATTTAGATCACCTGAGACGTTTTGATTGGGTGACCACGGCTTTCGCGGAGATGAACCGCTGCTTGCAAGTCATGCTGAGGCCACTGAAGGTGGAATCGGCCTCGACTTTGCCTATCGTGGGTCCAGGTCTCGTGCTGGAGGTTAGTTATTGCCTCTGTATTCGTTTCCCGGGTATTGCTTAGTTTGGTCTAGTTTACTAATGATGTTTCTCGAGGTTTTTCAGGATTGGATTTACTCATACTTTCCTCGATTGGCACCCAAGACGGTGCGTGCTCGTCCGGTTAGTTTTTTGGCGGGGATTGAGTGGAGGTTGGCTCAGGCCAAGAGTACGACAAGTCACTACCCGTCGGAGAATGTGCTGCGCTGGTGAACCAGTTGCGCCTCGAAGATGTAAGTACACTTCTTCCGGTTTGTTTTATTTAATAGCACCCTTGGTTTAGGATTATTGAGGCGTCGACTTTGTTTGTGTAGTTTGTGGCCCGTCCTTGGGCCGATTACGAGAGTGTGCCCGGGTACGTGGTGGCGGAGCTGAGGCCCAGAAGCTATAGGAGGGCGCTCTTTCCTGCGCGGTTTCGTCTGGTGTGGTATCTGGGCGAACGGTTGGTGCGTCAGTGCTTGTATGACGATTTTAGGGTGCCGGTTGATCCTCCCCGGACCATGTTCAGACCACCGACCACCGCAGAGGTCCTCGAGGGTAGGGATGGGGAAGGAGGTGATGCGCTACTGGTGCCTGGCGCCTGGCTTGCCACCTATCTGTCTCACGTCAGCCAGCGGCTAGCTTGCCACCGCCTCGTGGTGATTGTTCGATTTTTGTTTTAGGGCTTGTTTTGTTCTATGGCTTAGTGTTTATTTGCATCTTGACCGGTTCGCTTTTCCTTTAGCTGGCCGATCCGGCTGTTGCTGTTCAGCCCCCAGACTTCCCCTTGATGCTGCTCAGGGTAGATGCTGTCGGGGTAGCTTTCACGGAGCCTCTCCCCCCGTGTTCTTCCAAGGAGATGGATGCTGAGATAGAGTGGCGCGACCGGGTATACCGGGTAAGTTCGGTTTTCGTCTTGGATTTGGGTTTTCAAGTGTTAGGTTTGGTTTGGATAATTTGTTCGGTTTCGCCTCTCAGGTCTCATCGACTTCCTATCAGCGTTTGTGGCAGGCCGCCAACTGCTTCCGGACCTATGCGTCGAGGGTCTCTCGTGATACTTTGGAATCTCGATCGGTGAGTATGTGTAACTATGGTTGGTTTCCTAGGCTGTTTGTATATTTCCCTAAAGTACGGGTGTATTTGCAGGATACTCAGGATATGGTGGGGCAGTTAGAGGCTCGGGTGACCGAGCTCGAGGCGGAGAAAGCCAATTTGCAACAGCTCCTGCGATTCCGGGATGATGAGATTGCCCAGCTTAAGAAGCGGTTGGCCCAGTCTTAGGGCAAGACCTCAGCGCAGGGCGAGGCTGGGCTAGGGGTTGAGATGGAGAGGGAGGTTGAGGCTGAGGCGGAGGGTCATGCTACGGGCACCACCAAGGATGTTGGAGTGATTCCCGAGACAACTACCCTAGATATGCTGTCGGGGATGGATGGTAGTGAGTCTCCTACCTTTGTTTTGGAAGATCTAGGTTTGGATGACAACATCGGGGAGCTCGTAATAGCTATAGGCACAGCTTCTAGGGGCTCCCTAGTTTATGAACTCAGTTTGTGTGTGTTTTTAAGACTTTTAGCATTTTAATTGATCGGTTTAGTCTTGCACTTTTGTTTCTGAAATGTTGACCTAGATTGACAAGTAATAACTTCAAGTTTGTTTTGTTTGCGATGTCGTCATAGGTTAGGACGTTTTAAATGCGTTAGAATTGCATGAGAGTACGAAAATGCATTTTAGATTTTTTTTGAAATGTGCTAATTTGAGCCGGGAGTTGGATCAAGTAATACGTCGATTAAAATATTTGACTTGACATGTGTGAAATGTAAGAAGTTAACATTTTTCGATTGAGTTTGTGTTGAGAGACAAGTGTAGTTGTCTCGACATTCATTTCAAAATAAGGAAAAAAACAAAAAAAGGTTAGACCAATTTTTGAAAAAAAAAGTTAGGCCACTCTTTGTATAATCACAATAATGCCGTACTGGTAGACCTGTCAAAAACTGACCCGACCCAAAAATACGACCCGATACTGCCCGAAAAAACCCCCGAAAAAACCCGCCCGAAAATGACCCGACCCGATAATAACCCGAATATATTGGGTCAAAACTCGCCCGAACCCGTTACCCGCCCAAAAATAGATAAATTAAAAAAATATTGTTATTACACACTAAAGTTTCTCAAAAACACTAAGAAATATTTTTTTATTTTTTTATTTTCAAAATTTTAAGAAATAATAACTATATATATATATCTTTAAAATCATATTTTTATCACATGATTATTATAAAGAGAATTTATTTTTTAATAAATCGAGTCAAAGTTCGTCATATATGTTCGTAGCTCATATAGAAATAAAATATGAATGTATATTAAAAAATATATTAAATAAAACAGGTTTATTCTCACTAATATCTTACTTTAAATGAGATGATTAAGAAAAAAATTGTATTTATGATTAAAAAAAGTAAAGAAAATTGATGTTTTGATGTGCGTTAATAATCCGTATTTGACCCGAAATACGTATAAACCCGACCCGTATTTTACCCGAACCCGAAATGACTGAACGACCCGTTCGACAGGGCTACGTACTGGGCTACAGACGCGACTTGTCGATAGCCGTTAAAGGCTACAACACGCCTAGGTGGGGTAGCTTATCTCCCTAAAAGAAAAAAAATGAAAATACGTCTAAGTCTGGTGAATCCGACGGGTGAAATTTGTTGTCTGTATGGCCTTGTTGCTCTTTGTAGACACCCGCATTTTGCCTGCTAGTGTCTATAGCAGTTCCCGACAAACACCCGATGATGATCGGACGCAAACGTGACTTAGTATACTCGGATCTGGACCCGAAATCAATAATATCTGACATGGACTTTTAGCGGAGTAATAATCTCACAAAACAGACCTCAAATCCAGACCCAGTGGGTCGTTTCGAGCAAAATAAGACTAATTTGGGCCAAAGCCGACACCAAAAATAAATCCCGTCTTTTGGCGACCGGGTCAAAACCCGGTCAAAGACGAACCCGTCACAAAAACAGCCCAAGTACACCTTCTAGAAGCTGGCGCCCAATCCTAAATTCAAAAAAGATCACACAATCAACCAAGTCAACCCTTTCCTCTTTTATCTCGGTTTACCTTATCCACTCGATCGAGTGGATTGACCCACTCGGTCGAGTGGAGCGTCAAAAACCGGGTTAGGCCCATTTTCTAGGGCACTCGACCGAGTGCGCTAGGGCCACTCGATCGAGTGACCCTAGGTCGTGGGGTAAACTCTATAAATACCCCATGACCCTCACTCATTTCACAACTTTTGATCAACTTTTACCAATACAATTTTACCTACATTTACCTCACATTTCAGCCACACCCTCTACCCTACAACCCTAAGCAAACACACACATAAACCGAGTCCCTTGTCCCTCGAAAAACTGACATTTCATCCACACACACACACACACACCATAACTCACATTCATCCTCGATACTCCGACGTCCCGTCACTATTCGCGAGTCCATTTCCGAGGTCCTTACTAAGCATGTATGTTGAGGGTGTCCTAAACCCCATTTCGATCTTTGTCCTCTTTATTTACGTTTTCTGTATTGTTAATATTATACTTATAATAGTATTGTAATTCTAACACACTAATTCTAACATCCTAACTTTTACATTTTCGCATACTAACTTTTTATTCGCGTTATTAACATACTACTATCATACCGCGTATATATATATATATATATATATTAGTATCAAAATTTGGTTTCGGATACGTTTGACTATAATTGTCGCCTAAAATCCGTCTAATCCCTTTACGAGCAACGACGGAGGTGGAGCCCTTTCGAGGAGCCCCGCCCCAATGTACTCAAGGGCGTGACGTGATCGCGACTAATCATAGTTGAACGCATTCGATCCCATTTTAATTAGTGCGGAACCCGTTGACATGAAAACCGACATCACATAACCCGAAAGGGTTAGTTTCGATGTCGTGACGTAGAGGGAGGCATTCCGTCGCTAATTCAAACTTTCTAACGTAAACGTTTTCATAAAACCCCGACAACGGTATTATAATCGTACATGTACACGATTATAGTACCGGAGGTCGAGTTAAATTCAAATCATGCGATATTTGCATTTAATTCGACCGACCGTCGATTTTAAACCTCAAAAACGAGACGAGTCAACACTCGTACAGGGGCTACTCGACCGAGTGCATAAGCCACTCGATCGAGTAGCGTCCGTAAAACTGGGCAGACCCTTTTTTTCGAGGGGCTACTCGACCGAGTGCTTAGGCCACTCGATCGAGTAGCGTCCAGAACATTGGGCAGAAACTTTTTTGAGGACGCACTCGACCGAGTCAGACCATGACTCGACCGAGTGGGTCCTGTAACCCAGAAAACCGAGAGCTTAAATGCAACATTTAAGCCTCGCTTGTTTTACGACTTTTAGTCGACACGTGTAAAGTCAATCACGTGAACCCACTTTCCAAAACTCACGTCCATCACGACACCTTAACGACTTTGATCGGTTTTTTGACGTGATAAGTCGGGACAAGGCATCGAGGCATAGGATCGGGCTAGCATCACGCCTAGGTCCTATGTCCCCGTCCTTCGTTTGATGCACAACATAATGTGCATTTAAGCGGGGTTAGTCCACTTACACATTTCGCGGTCAAGTTTGCATACGGGTCCGTTCCAATCTTTTTTATTATCTATTTGTTCCGTTTATTTTCGTATTGGCCGGGTTGTATTTCCGCCCGTGTAACTTGTACGTTATTTACGTTTGAGTTTCATTTATTTACTTGCTTATCGCTTTATAAATGAACCTCGCATGCTAAATCATTTCGACTACAAATTAAGATGCATTAAATGACGTAGTTCACATACTATTCATATGCTAGCCTGAAAACGCTGTTTGCATATCATTTAATCGTTTTACTAGCGCGCGCACACGAACACGAACGATGTCTTAGTAGAGGCCGCCATGTGCGGGCGGGGTTGGGTGTCCTTAGTGGGCTTCCCAACACGTACCCTCACCCCTTATTCAGAACCTTGGTTTCCGGATGTCCGAAACCCTTGGCGCACGAGAGTCATTCTATATACGAAAGCCGGTTTATACGGTATCGATATTGCAATGCAAAGGGACGAGCCCAATGAACTCTGAAATCGAAGTGGGCTTACTTTGTGTATAGCCCATGACGACATAGAGTGGGCTCGTATGGTTCTGAATAACCACAAAATTTGGTGGCGACTCCATTTTGACTTAAATTTCGAACCCGAGAACAATCTCACCACGAGATTCATTCGCCTACCCAAACCCGCGCGTGGCCGCGTCGGGGTGGACCTACGTCATGTGCACAATTTTGCGACTCCGCTGGGGATACCTGATGTACCATATGTCATCGGGGTTCCTAGGGTGAGACTCGAAGAGAAATCGTTCGAATATTAGTGTGCGCGCATTAGTTTAATGGTTCATGCATAACCCAAATTTTGCCCGGGCCGGTTACTTGTGACCGACGTCCCACTATACCACGGTGCATTCCTACATGGGTGCACTAAAGACTTCGATGGCGGAACTCACCGGGGTTTTACGGCAGGTCCTAGTTTCAAATCGGCTAGGAAGTCCGTCCCGTTTCGTGAGAATGCTATCGTTGTTGGTATAGACCCTATTTTGACCGACCGAGACTTAGTGTAAAGCATACATAAGCGTCATTATAATGCTTGTTTGACTACGTGCTACTTGGTTTCCGTGTCATTTTAAAAAAAAAAACCGTCGTTTCAAAAATGCATCTTTCCAAAAAATACCCAAATTTTGAAAAACCTGAAATGCTGTCCGTTTCGGGACCCGTCTTTTCAAAATATCCAACTTTCAAAAACTCGGAATGCCGCCGAAATTTAGGATCAAATGATTTGACTCAAAATATCCTTTTTCTCTAGTCGGCATGCTGCCCATTTTAATTCGTGAATTTCCAACGCCATCTCGATTTTCTGAATTTTCAAAATTCTAATCTTTGTTTCCGAAATTCCGTTTTTAATTTTTGAACTCTCGGAAATTCATCCACTTAATATTCAAAATTCAAACATCCAACTTTCCTAGTAAACCATCGTTATTATAGGACCTACCGTCTAGCCGTGTGTCGGGTCTTTGCATAGTATGTCGAAAGTCTATAGCGTCGAAACCCCGCTGATCTTATATCACGAGTTTCCCCCCTTTCCCGAGTCCACCTTATCCGTCAAGGCACGACCGACCCGCGTATGGCATACCCCTACAAAGGAAAGTCCGTCCATACACTCGAGTCAAAAGTCTGGGGAAAAAGTCTCACCTGGACCTTCCTTCGAACGGGATTAGGCCCACAAAGCCAAAATCCTAAGGAAGTTATACCACCCATAGAGTCATCCGTCTAGATGTCTTTCTCGAGTCTCTAGTCTTCTTTCCTAGTGTCGCTCGGGATATACTTTTCCTTTCTTTTTTCCAAGATCTGGGTTCAGTTTCTGATTACGCGGTGTTCTTACAGACAGGCCGCCAGCAACTAGACACGCTCGAAGGATGGCTAATTTGAACAGCCTGCAAACCTCTTTGGACGCCATGGTCGCAAAGCAGACCGATATCGAAGCCCAACTGACCGAAATGAGGGCTGGCCAAGTGGCCATTGTCGCTCGCCTAGCTACGGTGGAGCAAAGGGCTCCTAATGTCGAGGCCAATGAGCCTCTAGCTGAACTAGTCAGCGCGGTGCGCCGACTAGAGGAACAAGTCCATTTGGCTGGGAGTAACAACATCCATCGGGAGAATAGTCGAGAGTACAACCCGCTGAGTGACAAACTACCCGCAAACCTGAACCTCACAGGTTTGCCCATGTTCGAGGGAACTGAGGACCCGTTACTACATGTGCGGGCCTTCAAGGAATTCATGGCCATCAAGGGAGTGGATTCGACCATGTTCAAGAATCTCTTTGCTGCATCCCTTGAGAAGCACCCACAGGCCTGGTACTACAGGCTAGACCCGAAAAAATACCCTACATGGGATGATGTGGCTACCGAGTTTGCTCGGAACTATGCTGACAACACCGAGATCCAAACCACAATGCGATCTCTGGAGGTTATGGCCCAAGAGCCAAAGGAAGGTTTCACTAAATACCTTCAACGCTGGAGGGCCGAGAGCGTGAAATTGGTTGATAAGCCCAATGAGAAGACTTTGGTGGAGGCTTTTGTCAAGAACCTCCTCCCCTCCTACCGGGTTCACCTCCGGTATGCTGTCATACCCAATTTCACCACCCTTACTGAAATGGGTATGAGGATCGAAGACGACCTGAGACTAGAAAGCCTCACCAAGGCCGCTAGCAAAGGGTACCAAGGAGCCTCTTCCTCCACCACTAAGCCCCAGGCTGCAGCTCGCAGCATTTTTGACACGGTTAATCTACTAGATGCCCCGTCCAAGAAGAACACCCCACCTCGGGTCTTCACTGATATAGGTACTACCTATACCTATGCCTTACAAAGGCTGTCCTCCAAAGGCCTAATCCAACCGATAGGCCCAACTCCTGAAGTTCCGGTCGAGCGACGCTCCAAGAACTACAATGCTCAGGCCTATTGCCAATATCATCGGGGCAATGGGCATGACACCGAAAAGTGTTGGAAGCTGAAGCACCTAATCCAGGACCTGATCGAAAGCGGTAAAATCCCGCTACCCGGAGATAAGCCAAGCAACAAGGAGAACCCTTTCAGCTCCCATGCCATCTTTGCCAGGGAGGTGATTGACTGCTCTCACCTTATCTCTCCCTTCATCCCGCAAGTGAACGGGATCTGGTTTGACGACGAGGATGATATCTACCTCGCTAAAGGGGAAACCGTTCCCATCACCCCTGAACAGATTCGAGAGGCCAAAACTCGAGTCCTAGCCAGCAACAACCTTGGTCGTCCCTATTTAGCCACAAGCACTAGGGACACCCCTATCCCGACAACCATCACCGATCCACTCGGGATGGAAGTCGCCCCTTAAGAGCCGACCGCTGAAACGGCTACTGTGAAGCAACTGAAAAGAACCCGAGTTGACCTCACTATATGGCAACTCCTTGTTAGCTCTCAAGAACATCGAGAAGCACTTACAAAGGCTCTCGATCAAGTCAAGATCGACTCTTTGGCTACCCCCGCTGAAATGGTAGCCACGGTCCTACCCCACATAAAGGGTAAGGCCAAAGAAGGAGGCCCAATGATCACATTCTCCGAAGCCGATCTGCCGCCATTCGGGACCTCCCACAACCTGGCCCTTTACATCACAGTGATTTGCCGAGGCAAATACCTCCCGATGACCCTAGTGACGGGTCAGCCGTGAATGTCCTTCCTCTGGGGACCGCCAAAGCCCTCGGCATTACCGAGGCTGACTATATCCCGACTGCTCAAACCATCCAAGCCTTTGATGGGAGTCCAAAGTCGGTAGCTGGGGCCATAAAACTGACCATCATAACGGGCCCGATAGAGAAGGAGCTTGAATTCCAGGTGATTGATGTCACCTCATCATTCAACTTTCTCCTAGGAAGGCCGTGGATCCACGCGGTGAAAGCCGTGTCCTCCACCCTCCACCGCAAGATCAAGATGCCTCTACTCGACAGTGTTATTACTTTAGAGGCAACCCCAATGACCGTGGCTAGCTGTAACGCCACGAGCCGCACGGACCTCTGGGGGTTCGACTTTGTGGGGATGATCGAGGAAGAGTACCTCTGTAGGCCTTACTTCACCATGAGCATTGACACGATGCTCCAAAACCTAGGGTACCTTCCGGGGGCTACCTCTCGACCCGACCTTCCAGCTGGGAAGATCATCGAGGTCCTTAAGGACGAAGACTCTCACTTCGGCCTTGGCTATACCATCACTCCGGACAACGTTGTCCGAGCAGGAATCGAAAAGGCCTGCAACATCATGAAGGGTATCCACTTGAGCCCTTACAGCCCACGGTTGTCTGACTACTTTGTCACACCCGTATTTGGGGATATCCAGGTTGGACTATATATACCAACCCAATGCTACGCACCTCGGGACCCACTTGGCCCGGGACTGCAACTACATCCCGGATGAGGTGTTCTCCCTCATCCAGTCCGATGGAGCGGATGACGCTGAGCCCGCGCTGGGACTGCTCTTCGGGGAAGACACCATAGCCCCGACTCCAAAAGAAGACCTGGTCAACTTGATTCTCCGCAGCAACAGGTTTGACCCGACCAAGCTGATCTCGGATGTTGGCTCCGAGACGGGAAAAAGGGCCTGGAGGAAGACTGTCAAGTGGACTGACAGTCAAGGAAGGATCTACAAGCTGGTCACCGGAGAGGGAGACATGCCTGAGTCTGAGTCCGAGTCTGAGTCGGAGTCAGAGTCAGAGTCTGAGGTCGAGTCTAGAGAAGTCGGTGCTAGAGTCACTCCTGTAACCCCCCTCCCTTCTATCATTCCTGCTTCTGGCACTTCGGGGTCTGTCCCGAGTGCTTTACCCATTCCGCCACTGACCGATGATCAGATGGCTGCTCTCTTTGAGCTGTTTTCCAAGTTTTCAATCAATAATAACAACCGTTCTGCTTACGACTTGTCTCTTTTAAATTCTGCTTTCAAAAATAATTTATGCTATGACATTGAGAAATCCGACGAACAGGTACCCTTACCTCCACATCTGATCGAGCAACTAGAGCAAAGGGAATCCCGGAATCCGGTAATTGAAGAGACCGAGTCCATAAACGTGGGAACAACCTTTGAGCCTCAGATACTTAGGATAGGGTTATCCTTAGATCGCGAGGAGAAACGACAGTTCATAAACCTCCTCCGAGAATTCAAAGATGTCTTCGCATGGTCCTGCAAGGACATGCCGGGGATAGAGCGAGAAATAGCCGAGCACCGCATACCTATCAAAGACGGGTGCAAACCGGTCAAACAGAAGCTTCGCCGAATTAGGCCCGAGTGGTCACTCAAAGTAAAGGAAGAAGTCGACAAACAGTTCAAAGCCGGCTTCATACAAGTGTCCGAGTATCCGGACTGGGTTGCAAACATCGTGCCGGTTCCTAAAAAGGACGGTAAGGTGCGGGTATGCGTAGACTTTCGGGATCTTAACAAAGCAAGCCCGAAGGATGATTTTCCGTTACCACACATCGATATACTGGTGGATAACACGGCCGATCATGCCCTTCTGTCATTCATGGACGGGTATGCCGGATATAATCAAATCAAGATGGCGGAAGAAGACATGAGTTAGACTACCTTCACTACACCTTGGGGTACTTACTGCTACACTGTCATGCCATTTGGTCTCATTAATGCTGGGGCCACATACCAAAGGACCGCTACCACTTTACTACACGACATGATGCATAAATAGGTAAAGGTTTATGTGGACGACATGATCGTCAAATCCAAAGAGCGGAACGGTCACATCACCGCCCTAAGGAAATTTTTCACCCGATTGCGCAAATACAACATGAGGCTAAACCCTCAGAAGTGCAGTTTCGGGGTAACGTCAGGCAAATTACTGGGTCATATCGTTAGCCAACGAGGTATCGAGGTCGACCCAGCTAAAATCAAAGCCATTACCGAGATGCAAGCTCCTATAACCGAAAAAGAAATAAGGGGATTTCTCGGGAAAGTCCAGTATATTAGTCGATTCATTTCCAAGCTAACCATGGTGTGTGAACCAATTTTCAAGAAACTGAAAATAGGGGAACAGATACTATGGGATGACAAGTGCCAAGCTGCTTTCGACAAAATCAAAGAAATTCTGTCTGCTCCGCCAGTTTTGATGCCACCTCAACCCGGTTTGCCTCTATCGTTATACCTAACAACGACCGAGACAGCCATGGGGGCTATGCTGGCTCAGACAGTTGACTCCGAAGAGCGAGCCATTTATTATATCAGCAAGAAGTTTTTAGAGTATGAGTGCAAATATACCATGCTCGAAAAGACGTGTTTGGCTCTAGTCTGGGCCACTAAGAAGCTTCGACACTATATGCTCAGCTACGAGGTCCATGTTCTATCCAAGATGGACCCGATCAAGTACCTCTTCGAAAAGCCCATCCTCAATGGCCGGATTTCAAGATGGACTCTAATGTTGGCAGAGTTCGACCTAAAGTTTGTACCGCTAAAGGCAATTAAGGGACGGGTAGTGGCTGAATTCCTCGCCGATAGCCCGGTATCCGAAGAAGGACACACCGACACCTGGTCCTTCCCAGACAAAGATATTTTCCATACCGATGCCGAAACATGGGATCTATACTTCGATGGAGCATCTAATTTTCGAGGGTTCGGAGTCGGGATCCTCCTAATTTCACCAAGAGGGGAGCATACTCCCGTCTCCAGCAAGCTGGACTTTGATGTTACCAATAATGCAGCAGAGTACGAAGCATGCATTTACGGGCTACAAGCCGCCGCCAACCTAGGGATCACAAATCTCCGGGTACATGGCGACTCATCCTTGGTCATTAACCAAGCACTCCAAAAATGGAAGACTCGGAATGCTAATCTCGTGGCCTACCAGGCACGAGTAAAGGATCTCGAGAAGCAATTCCAGAAGGTAGAGTACATATACCTGCCTCGGGAAGAAAATCAGTTTGCCGATGCACTTTCAAAATTGGCATCTTTACTGAACATTCCCGACCACGTGACCAGTATGCCAATTTGCGTCGAAAGACGGTCCGAGCCGGCATACGTCCATAACATTGGGCAGAAACTTTTTTGAGGACGCACTCGACCGAGTCAGACCATGACTCGACCGAGTGGGTCCTGTAACCCAGAAAATCGAGAGCTTAAATGCAACCTTTAAGCCTCGTCCTTTTTCACTACTTTTAGTCGACACGTGTAAAGCCAATCACGTGAATCCATTTTCCAAAACTCACGCTCATCACGACACTTTAACGACTTTGATCGATTTTTTTCGACGTGAAAAGTCGGGACAAGGCATCGAGGCATGGGATCGGGCTAGCATCACGCCTAGGTCCTATGTCTCCGTTCTTCGTTTGATGTACAACATAATGTGCATTTAAGCGGGGTTAGTCCATTTACACATTTCGCGGTCAAGTTTACATACGGGCCCGTTCCTACCTTTTTATTACCTTTTGTTCCGTTTATTCTTGTATTGGCCGGGTTGTATTTCCGCCCGTGTAACTTGTACCTTATTTATTTCCGAGTTTTATTTATTTGCTTGCTTATCGCTTTATAAATGAACCTCGCATGCTAAACCACTTTGACCAAAATGAAGATGCATTAAATGACGTAGCTCACATACTATTCACATGCTTAGCCCGAAAACGCAGTTTGCATATCATTTAATCGTTTTACTAGCGCGCGCACACGAACACGAATGATGTCTTAGTAGAGGCCGCCATGTGCGGGCGGGGTTGGGTGTCCTTAGTGGGCTTCCCAACACGTACCCTCACCCCTTACTCAGAACCTTTGGTTTCCGGATGTCCGAAACCCTTGGCGCACGAGAGTCATTCTATATACGAAAGCCGGTTTATACGGTATCGATATTGCAATGCAAAGGGACGAGCCCAATGAACTCTGAAATCGAAGTGGGCTTACTTTGTGTATAGCCCATGACGACATAGAGTGGGCTCGTATGGTTCCGAATAACCACAAAATTCGGTGGCGACTCCATTTTGACTTAAATTTCGAACCCGAGAACAATCTCACCACGAGATTCATTCGCCTACCCAAACCCCCGCGTGGCCGCGTCGGGGTGGACCTACGTCATGTCCATAATTTGGCGACTCCGCTGGGGATACCTGATGTACCACATGTCATCGGGGTTCCTAGGGTGAGACTCGAAGAGAAATCGTTCGAATATTAGTGTGCGCGCATTAGTTTAATGGTTCAAGCATAACCCAAATTTTGCCCGGGCCGGTCACTTGTGACCGACGTCCCACTATACCACGGTGCATTCCTACATGGGTGCACTAAAGACTTCGATGGCGGAACTCACCGGGGTTTTACGGCAGGTCCTAGTTCCAAATCGGCTAGGAAGTCCGTCCCGTTTCGTGAGAATGCTATCGTTGTTGGTATAGACCCTATTTTGACCGACCGAGACTTAGTGTAAAGCATACATAAGCGTCGTTATAATGCTTGTCTGACTACGTGCTACTTGGTTTCCGTGTCATTTTTCAAAAAAAAACCGTCGTTTCAAAAATGCATCTTTCCAAAAAATACCCAAATTTTGAAAAACCCGAAATGCTGTCCGTTTCGGGACCCGTCTTTTCAAAATATCCAACTTTCAAAAACTCGTAATGCCGCCGAAATTTAGGATCAAATTATTTGACTCAAAATATCCTTTTTCTCTAGTCGGCATGCTGCCCATTTTAATTCGTGAATTTCCAACGCCATCTCGATTTTCTGAATTTTCAAAATTCTAATCTTGGTTTCCGAAATTCCGTTTTTAATTTTTGAACTCTCGGAAATTCATCCACTTAATATTCAAAATTCAAACATCCAACTTTCCTAGTAAACCTTCCTTTTTATAGGACCTACCGTCTAGCCTTGTGTCGGGTCTTTGCATAGTATGTCAAAAGTCTATAGCGTCGAAACCCCGCTGATCTTATATCACGAGTTTCCTCCCTTTCCCGAGTCCGCCTTATCCGTCAAGGCACGACCGACCCGCGTAGGGCATACCCCTACAAAGGAAAGTCCGTCCATACACTCGAGTCAAAAGTCTGGGGAAAAAGTCTCACGTGGACCTTCCTTCGAACGGGATTAGGCCCACAAAGCCAAAATCCTAAGGAAGTTATACCACCCATAGAGTCATCTGTCTAGATGTCTTTCTCGAGTCTCTAGTCTTCTTTCCTAGTGTCGCTCAGGATATACTTTTCCTTTCTTTTTTCCAAGATTTTCTTTTTTTTTTTACGTTTAGCGCGGTTTCCTGAGGTCCGTAGGTCACTCGATCGAGTGATGTCTGCAAGGTGCTTCTGCCCATCTGTGAAGGGCTTACTCGATCGAGTCAGATGGTGTACTCGATCGAGTGGGCCGTAGCGGACCATTCCGTCGCTTATGAATTCTGTATGTACTTTTGCAGGTTTGGCTGTCGGAACGCTTATCGATCATAGAGCCTCCTCCGAGCGTTCCCAACTACCGTAGTAGCCAAATTAGTTCAAGGGGGCGCCGGATAAGCTCGAATCACCATATAAATCGAGCTTATTGGGATGAGGAGTTGGTGTTCCATGGTGGCCCATTGATTAGGTGGACGGTCGCTTGGTGGTTCCTTTCTAAGCTGACGGGGTTGGCCAAGAGGGACCAAGCTCGTTACCTTGTGATCCTGTCCCTTGACTGGACAGTTCACATTTACCCGGACCACATTCTGAGGCAGTTCGGTTCGTCTCAGCGCATTCCTGAGACTGAAGCCATTATTAGCGTCTCGCTCCAACTGACGGACGCTATGTGCGATACCTGGTTGCAGAGATGGTTTACTTGTCCTACATGGACTATTCCCAACCCTTGCCAATCCGCTTGGGTTTCTCGAGCCTACGAGAAATGGACTTCTGAGGAGTCCGAGGAGGCTCGCAAAGATCTGAAGGTCGATGAGGCCTTCGAACTGGTCCGTCGGGAGACGGCAAAGAACAATAGGGGATTCTACGATGAGGGAGAGACCCCTGCTACCTTAGTCCGATTAGAATCGGGTCTTAAGTCACATACTAAGACTCGAGCTAAAGATGCCGGTGCTAGTGGCACACGGGGGGCGACAAAGCCCCCAGACTGACTTGGAGCGGCGACTTGGGCCAAGGCTGGCGGCCCGGGACCGATTAGGTCCGCGTGACCGGCTCCCTGAGCCCGTGAGGGCCCGACTTGGGCCTATCGAGGTGGATGAGGACTCGAGTTCCAAGAAACGAGTCTGGGCTAAAGAGGTTCCTGTAGTGATTCGGGAACGCTCTCCTCCGCGTCGTCGTCAGTGGACGGTTAAGGAAGCCAAGGACAAAGGGAAGGGCAAGATGCCCTAGATACCGAGTCCTTAGTTTTATTATTTAAATATTATTATTATTTTTGTCGTGTTTTTTTTTTTTTGAATTCCTGCACTTGTAATTTTCCCAATTTTGTTGGGGCTCTCTTTTTTTGTGATTAATAAAAGAAAGTTTATTATTAAACCGTTCCTGTCTTTTCTCGATTGCATTGGTTGTGCCCTTTTTGAGGGGCTGCCTACGTATCCGCGATTAGCAGAATCAAACCAAACGTAGTTCAGGCTTAGGAAATTTGCAATCTCGAATTACACCAAGACTATTGGTTCAAGATGTTTTGCGACAGTAGAATAAATAATTCTAGCTCATTGACTTTCTTTTTGGTAAAATAAACGATTTTGATAAAAATTGCTAATGACATTGAGAAATGGCTAAGGGTAGTAACGCTTCAGCTGGTCCAGGTTGGTTGGGTTGACGAACTCATTCCCGTCCAGGTCCATCAGCATTACTGCTCCCCCTGATAGGATCCTCTTCACCAGGTATGGTCCAGCCCAGTTGGGTTTGAATTTTCCCCTTGGGTCAACTGGTAGTAAAGCTCGAACAGACTTAAGGACTAGATCCCCTTCTTTGATGTTTCTGGGCCTTACTCGCTTGTTGAAGGCCCGTTGGATCCGTTTCTGGTAGATTTGGATGTTGTTGAGAGCGCGGGACCGTCGTTCGTCTAGTAGAACCAACGAATCGTACCGCGCTCGAACCCAGTCAGCTTCGGGTACTTGACTTTCTAGCAGAATTCTGAGGGATGGTACCTCTAGCTCAACTGGTTGGACTGCCTCCATCCCATAGGTTAGGTAGTATGGTGTTGCTCCGGTTGCGGTGCGAATTGATGTCCGGTAGCCCCATAGGGCAAAAGGTATTTTGTCGGGCCAGTCCCGATAATTATCAGCCATCTTTTTGAGTATGGTGACAATCGTTTTATTAGCCGCCTCTACTGCTCCATTGGTTTGGGGACGGTAGGGTGAGGACGTGTGCCTCTGAATTTTGTATTTAGCCAGTAGGGCCGCGGTCTCGGCTTGGAAATGAGTTCCATGATCACTGATAAATTCATGTGGGATTCCATACCGACATATTATCTTGTTTTGGATAAATTTGGCGACATGTTTAGCATTGAGAATGCGATATGATTCAGCTTCGACCCATTTGGTGAAGTAGTCGATAGCTACTAAAATGAAACAGTGTCCGCCAGTACCGGAGGGATTTACCTTCCCGATTATGTCGATACCCCATGTCGAGAACGGCCAAGGCGACGTCATGGTATAGAGCAGAGATGACGGCATATGTTGCACATTGCCAAAGATTTGACAGTTATGGCAATGTTTGACATATAACTGGCAGTCGGCCTCCATGGTGTTCCAGTAATACCCAAGCCTCATGATTTTTCGGACCAACATGTGAGCATTCATGTGAGGGCCGTTTTCACCATCATGTACTTCGGCCATTACTTTCTCGGCCTTATATTTGTCAACACAAAGGAGAAGAGCCCCCTGTGTCGTCTTTTTGTGCAGTTGTCCGTCATCAGTACGGATGAACTGGCTGGCTAGTCTTCGGAAGGCTTTCTTGGCTCGACCTTCCGTCCCGGGGGGACGGATACTCTCCGTTCGTCAGGTATGTTAACACAGCCTGGTACCAAGGTTCGGGATCAGTGATCTCGATGTCTTCAATGTCATGGACGTATGCCGGCTCGGACCGTCTGTGGACGCAAATTGGCATACTGGTCACGTGGTCGGGAATGTTCAGTAAAGATGCCAATTTTGAAAGTGCATCGGCAAACTGATTTTCTTCCCGAGGCAGGTATATGTACTCTACCTTCTGGAATTGCTTCTCAAGATCCCTTACTCGTGCCTTAACCCCCCTCCCTTCTATCATTCCTGCTGCTGGCCCATCGGGGTCTGTCCCGAGTGCTTTACCAATTCCGCCACTGACCGATGATCAGATGGCTGCTCTCTTTGACCTGTTTTCCAAGTTTTCAATCAATAATAACAACCGTTCTGCTTACGACTTCTCTCTTTTAAATTCTGCTTTCAAAAACGTTTTATGCTATGATATTGAGAAATCCGACGAACAGGTACCCTTACCTCCACATCTGATCGAGCAACTAGAGGAAAGGGAATCCCGGAATCCGGTAATTGAAGAGACCGAGTCCATAAACGTGGGAACAACCTTAGAGCCTCAGATACTTAAGATAGGGTTATCCTTAGATCTCGAGGAGAAACAACAGTTCATAAACCTCCTCCAAGAGTTCAAAGATGTCTTCGCATGGTCCTACAAGGACATGCCGGGG
The DNA here is from genome assembly GCA_958450325.1 of Agrostemma githago. NCBI lineage: Eukaryota > Viridiplantae > Streptophyta > Magnoliopsida > Caryophyllales > Caryophyllaceae > Agrostemma > Agrostemma githago. The sequence continues at coordinate 46,532,284 of OY288249.1, forward strand.
ATAGACCGGGAAATAGCCGAGCACCGCATACCTATCAAAGACGGGTGCAAACCGGTCAAACAGAAGCTTCGTCGAATGAGGCCCGAGTGGTCTCTCAAAGTAAAGGAAGAAGTCGACAAACAGTTCAAAGCCGGCTTCATACAAGTGTCCGAATATCCGGACTGGGTCGCAAACATCGTGCCGGTTCCTAAAAAGGACGGTAAGGTGCGGGTATGCGTAGATTTTCGGGACCTTAACAAAGCAAGCCCGAAGGATGATTTTCCGTTACCACACATCGATATACTGGTGGATAACACGGCCGATCATGCCCTTCTATCATTCATGGACGGGTATGTCGGATATAATCAAATCAAGATGGCGGAAGAAGACATGAGTAAGACTACCTTCACTACACCTTGGGGTACTTACTGCTACACCGTCATGCCGTTTGGTCTCATTAATGCCGGGGCCACATACCAAAGGACCGCTACCACTCTACTACATGACATGATGCATGAAGAGGTAGAGGTCTATGTAGACGACATGATCGTCAAATCCAAAGAACGGGACGGTCACATCACCGCCCTAAGGAAATTTTTCACCCGATTGCGCAAATACAACATGAGGCTAAACCCTCAAAAGTGCAGTTTCGGGGTAACGTCAGGCAAATTACTGGGTCATATCGTTAGCCAACGAGGTATCGAGGTCGACCCAGCTAAAATCAAAGCCATTACCGAGATGCAAGCTCCTAAAACCGAAAAAGAGATAAGGGGATTTCTCGGGAAAGTCCAGTATATTAGTCGATTCATTTCCAAGCTAACCATGGTGTGTGAACCAATTTTCAAGAAACTGAAAATAGGGGAACGGATACTGTGGGATGATAAATGCCAAGCTGCCTTCGACAAAATCAAAGAAATTCTGTCTGCTCCGCCAGTTTTGATGCCACCTCAACCTGGTTTGCCTCCGTCGTTATACCTAACAACGACCGAGACAGCCATGGGGGCTATGCTGGCTCAGACAGTTGACTCCGAAGAGCGAGCCATTTATTATATCAGCAAGAAGTTTTTAGATTATGAGTGCAAATATACCATGCTCGAAAAGACGTGCTTGGCTCTGGTCTGGGCCACTAAGAAGCTCCGACATTATATGCTTAGCTACGAGGTCCATGTTCTATCCAAGATGGACCCGATCAAGTACCTCTTCGAAAAACCCATCCTCAATGGCCGGATTTCAAGATGGAAATGTTGGCAGAGTTCGACCTGAAATTTGTACCTTTAAAAGCTATTAAGGGGCGAATAGTAGCTGAATTCCTCACTGACAGCCCATGACACAACCGAACACGAGAACACACAAACAAACAAACACATAAGCAAACAAACAAACAAAAACCAAACGGTTGCATCCAAGAAAAAACAAATATCGGTTCCGTTACAAAGCGGTGAAAGAAACACCCGTTAAGGACAACGTTGGTAACTTACCTAGGTGCCTTTTAACCTTCTAAGAACCTTCCACATGTCTTTTATGGAGGTCGGGATGACCGTAGAGGATTTCGGGATGATTAGTGGTTTGCCCTGGGGTATGGATAGGATTAAGTGGGCCGCCAAAGGCCCTAGCCTGAATAGTGATGAGGTGCGGGGCCTCATCGAGGATTGTCTGCCGCGTGAGGCATATAATACGCCCCACACCATAGTGTGCTCGTACATCACCGACCACTTCGAGCGAGTGGCGGTGCTAGAGGGTCGGGAGGCGAACACGCCGAAGCAGGATGCTCGGCTGTGGCTGTGGTATTTCCTAGGGTCGACACACTTCTCGGACAAAGGCGAGAGGTTTAGTACTAGGATTTTGCCCTTCCTAGCCGACTTGACTCAAGTAGGGCGCTACGATTGGGTGACTACGGCTTTCGCGGAGATGACTCGCTGCTTGCAAGTCATGGTGTGGCCACTGGTGATAGGATCGGGTTCAGCTGTGCCTATCGTGGGTCCAGGCCTTATACTAAAGGTTAATTACCATCTTTTACTTTTGTTTTTGAAGTTTTATTTAGTTTTGGCTTGATTACGCTAAAGTTTGCTTTGGAATCCTACAGGCTTGGAGCTATTCTTATTTCCCGCGTTTGGCGCCCAAGACAGTACGGGTGCACCCGAAGAGTTTCTCGGCGGGAATCGAGTGGAGGCTGGCTCAGCCTAAGAGCACGATTAGCCATTACCAGGTGGAGAATGCGTTAGTCAACAAGCTACGCATTGAAGATGTAAGTTTCCCTCTATATTTTATTTGCTCAATAGCCTCCAAGGCTTGGGAATTACTAGGATGTTGGTTTTGTTTGTGTAGTTTGTGGCCCGCCCTTGGGCCGATTATGAGGGCGTGCCGCAGTACGTGACTGCGGAGCTGAGGCCGTGGAGTTATAGGAGGATGCTTCTCCTTGCATTGATTCGTCCTGTTTGGTACCTGGGCGAACGATTGGTGCGTCAGTGTCTGTACGACGACTTTAGGGTACCGGTTGCTCCTCCCCGGACCATGTTCAGACCACCGACCACCGCAGAGGTCCTCGAGGATAGGGACGGAGAGGGAGGCGATACACTCCTGGTGCCTGGTGCCTCATACTTGTCTCACGTCAACCGGCGGTTGGATTGGTACCGACTCGTGGTAAGGTTCTAACTTTGGTTCTAAGATTCGTGTTGTGGTTTATTGTTTCATTGTCGTCTAGTCGACCAATTCTGTTGTCTCTTCAGCTGGCCGACCCGGCTGACGAAATCGAGCCCCCAGATTTTCCTTTGACCCTGCTCAGGGTAGATGCAGCTGGGATACCATTTATCGAGCCCCTCCCCCCGTGTTCTACCAAGGAGATGGATGTCGGGATAGAGTGTCAAGACCGGGTGTACCGGGTGAGTTTCGGGTATCGTTATTCATTTGGGCTCTAAGGATTAGGGGCAGTTCGCCTAACTTTTGTGTTTTTACTTTTCATGTTTCGTCGGCTTGCCATCAGCGGTTGTGGCAGGCTGCCAATTGCTTCCGGGCTTATGCCTCGAGGGTTTCCCGTGACACTTCGGGGCCTCGATCGGTGATTTTGTGTGACTAGGGTGCATTCCTTGGCTGTTTGCGTGCTTTCCTAAGGCTTGCGTGTATTTGCAAGATGTTCCGGATATGGTGGGTCAGTTGGAGACTCGGGTGACCGAGCTCGAGGCGAGAGGGGTTGAGGCACAGCGGCTCCTGCAATCTCGAGCTGATGAGATCGCCTTCCTAAAGGAGCAGCTGGCCCGGTCTCGGGGTGAGACCTCTACACAGGGTGAGGCCAGCCATGGGGTCGAGAGGGAGGCCGAGGTCGATGCTGAGGCCACGGGCGCTATGGAGGAGGCTAGAGGGGTTCCCGAGACGGCTACCCTAGATATGCTGTCGGGGATGGACGGTAGTGAGTCTCCCCTTATAGACTTGGAGGACCTAGGGTTATATGATCAGCTTTGTGAGATCGTGATTGCTGTCGGCGCGGCTTCTAGGGGTCCATCCTAGTCTTGACTTGTATATGAATTTGTGTATGTTGTATATTTGCTTTAGATTCTTAGTATTTGAATTGGTTGGATTAGTCTTGTGTTTTTGTTTGTCGAATTGTTTTCCTAGATTGACAAGTAATCACTTCAAGTTTGGTTTGCTTGCAATTGCATGAGAGTACGAAAACACTTTTTTGGGATTCTTAAAACGCGTTAGTTTGAGCCGGGATTTGAATCAAGTAGTACGTCGATTAAAATGTTTTGACTCGAGACGAACGAGATATAAAATGTTAACGTAAAACATTATGTATTTTGACCAAGTATGCTAGGAGATGAGCTTCGTACGAAATTGGGATTTTTAAAAAAAAAGTTAAGCCACTTTTTTAGATACTCATATTATTGCTTTGTTAGATTACAGACGCGACTCGACGGTATCCGTTAAAAGGCTACTACACACCTAGGTTGGGTAGCTTATCCCCTAAAGAAAGAATGAAAGACCTCTAAGTCTGTTGGATCCGATGGACGAAATGTACCTTTCGTGTGGACATATCACTCTTGCATGGGCATTTCGGTTTCTAGAAAGGGGTTTAGTGACTTCAGAAGGTCGTTCCTGACGTCCGTGGTTTTCGGATATAAGTGAAAGGTTAAGGATCGTGGAGATGACCATATTACAGAATAAGGAAACTATGTGGGCTAATGTCGCTAAGTGCCCGACCGAAGACGACGTTAACGATCCTAGTGTTCGTCAGTTCATCTACGCGGGCCAAGACCAACAAGACCCATATTGAAAATATGAGTGAGGAGGGGAAGTGAGCTTGGCTGGGCTCGCTTTCGGCTAGAAGGTGGAAGCTTACGTTAGGAGGGTCAATGGTGAGAGACCGAGGCAAGAGTACCCGAATGACAAGGGAAAGGAAAAGTTGGACCGGTAGAGCCCAGCCGTTTATTACTATGTTGTATTAATTGATATTATGTGGTGTATTAGTACTAGTTTTTGTAGGGTCTTTCTTGACGCGTTGTTGTTTCTCGGGGTATCCGGATTTTGGATGTTTGATGTAAAGGGCGTCGACAAATGCTTGATTTAATTGATTTTGCATTAATGAGAAGCACATTTATTTTTTTTATTTTTTTTGTGGTGGCTCGCAACTCGATTCTTCATTTTGCCCGGAGCGCCCTTTCGGGTTTTCATTCCGTCCTCGGCTCACCTTTTTTTTGCTCTTTTTTTGCGTTATATTCTTTTATTACTTTTTTGGGTTTTTACGACGGCTCGCAACTCGTTTCTGCATTTTGACCGGGGCGCCCTTTCGGGTTTTCACCCCGTCCTCGGCTCGTCGTTTGTGCTTCGTCATTTTAACTCACTCGTGGGTCGGGTCGTAGAAGGAGTCCCGGTTTATACATGAATCGATTAATCGATTTTGCTTGTTCGGTCATTTGGTTGTGCACGGGGATGGGTTGCCTACGTATCCATGTTTGGATGGAGTCAAACCATGTTCGTAGTTCTTTTTAGATGTGAGTGATTTTGCTTTACACTCGTTATGCCAATTATCGATGTTTAGAGTGTATTCACATGGGCCTTCATCCTAGCTAAAACTTAATGTGAAATGGTCCTGATGAACTAAGATCTGGAGGTTGATGTTTTGTGGAGTTAAGGCTATGGGGTTGCGGTTTCGTAATGTGGTAGGAAAGGGGAAGCCGAGTAAAAAAAACTCAAGCTTCAATCGGGTGGGTTGTAAATTACGTGGGATCTGATTTCCATGTCTGGCCCTAACGGTTGGGATTATCCTATTGAGCTTGAATCCTCAAAATTCTGGACTGTCTCCTAACAAGTGTCTCGGGAAGGTCTTAGGGGTTATAATGCGGGGAGGCTAGTATTTGGGTGCTAGTTGACTGGTATGTTCATTTTCTTTTCCTTTCTTTTCCTTTCTTCTTTTTTTTTCGTTCGGATTTTGCACTTAAGGTTGAGTCGAATGATTGGGGGTTTCATTTTTACCGTCGAGTTTGGTCTTGATTATTGAATTGGACCGGTTTAGTTTGGCCTTGGTTTTACTTCTTCCTTTGGCTCCTTCTGGCCATTTCAGAATCTTTTTTTTGTCAGACTAGCGGCTATGGTGGGAGTTGGTCGGTCTTTATTCGAGGGACATTTATTGTGGGAAATGGGTTTGCCTTCCGTCTTTGATCGCAAGCTAAGAAACTATCTAGATTCGTCATAGGATTCAGGAATGCTCGTTCTAAGGGATAGTTTGTGGCTCCCTATACCAGGCATGGAATAGGTAAAAAAAGAACACGGGATCTCGGTTTTAGTAATTCCTCGTTGTTTTGAGGTATGTTTGATTGTCATCGATGAATGGCATAATATCAAGTTTTAAGCAAGAAAGCGCATTATTAAATCAAGCGATTGTCGAGGCGCATTATAAAGGAAGAAAAGTTTATTTTTATTTTTTGATAGTAATAAGCGGGCTATGCGCCCGAGATATTGTTTTCGGGGATGTGGAGGACAGATCACCTCGCACCTCCTGAATTGACGTAAAAACAAGAGACATTTGTTATACTATTAGGCCTAGGCCCTAAGACGAACTAGACTCTGACTCGGACATAGATTTACTCGTCTCGACGGGTGCCCTCTGGCTGTCAGGATCTCCCTTAATATTTTGGACATTCTCCTTTATAGGGTCGAGGTGGGGATAATCGATGGCATTACCGAAGAGTGCATGGATGCTAAGAGGGTTCTTGGTGTTGTTTGGTTTCTCGGGTGGAGGGAGAGGAATGGTCCCGTTTTTTATCATATCTTGTATGACATGTTTGAGTCGATAGCAAGACTCGGTATCATGCCCGTTACCTTGGTGATATAGGCAATAAGCATTAGGGGTCCAACTTTTGCCTCGCCTACCGAATGGTGGGTCCGGAGTGGAACCCATGGGCAAGAGCAACCCTTGATCGACTAGGCACTTAAGAGCTTTGGTATAAGACGAGCTGATTGGGGTAAACTTTCTTGGTGATCTTTCGATTTTGTTGGATGTGGTCTTATAAGATCTTGGTGTTCTTTCCGTATCGGCTTTGGTAAGCTTTGATCGGGCAGAGTGTTGGGATAATCTATCCTGGGTAGGCTCTTGGGTATGGTAATCACTTGGGTTGGGGTTTGTATCGTTTTCGGTGTCTCTACTCGCAAGGAAATTGAGGCGGCTATCGATGTAACGGACGGATAAAGTCAAACGGGTTACGGAAGTATCGATGTTGCGAACCAATTTGGTTAGGGTATTGACATCGTTACGGATGCTTTCGACGGAGTTTGGGTCTACCGACATGTTGGGGAGTGATTATGTGGGGAAGGGTTAAAGGGTCAGATCGGATCCACCGGACGACTTAGAGACTCGAGGAATGCTCATGATCGAGCGACACGGAAATCAGACCCTTGATTTGTGCGCGTGTACGGTCATTGGCTTAGGGACTCAAGTGCTTTAGACTCTTGGTGTATTTGGCGAAACGCCTAACGAATTTTAAATCTCCGTGACAAGACGATTTGACACAAGCCTCGGAGGTGAAGCTTAAAGAGGACTTCTCGAAATGAGACGACCCGAAATGTGAAACCTTGGGTAGAGGCGACCTTAGTAACTAACATAGACAGTTAAACACACAGTTGTACGACGTAAGAAGTTGATCGCGATCCCGGCTCAGGATCAAAGAGTTTTTATTATTTTTTTGAGAACGACTGATACTCGCGGAGGAAAGTCTTATTTTTTTGAAAAAAAATGATTGTAAAATTAAGGTGATGATGGTGTGATGACATCATTTGTGATGTGGAAAGGCGTTGTCGTGCGTGTGCGTCGGGAATCCGGCGATAGCAAAAGTGTAAAGTTTTTTTTTTTTGAAAGGAACACGGTCGTTAGATAGACCGGTTTTAAAAATGACGGAGTGACTTTTTATCAAGACTGCTCTTAATTAGCTAGTTCGATAATGGATGCGTGTGGCGCTTTAAAGGCGTGACTAAATCCTCGTCAAGGGTTTAGGTAGTGAATAGTGCTTTTTCATAAAAAGTTTTTTTTTCTTTTTAAAAAAACAGGAAATCCACGTTTGTCAGTGGCAAGTGTTATTCGACCATGGATGGTGGTGTGCTGTGAAAAGTGTTTCGTTAATGTAACCATTTTGGATTCCTTGATTTCATTAATTGAAGCTTTGGTTGTGTTAACAGTATGTGTTAAAAAAATGCTTTTTTTTAAATCAAATGTAACCGTTTAGCGTGCCTTGATCCCATTAATTGTGAGTTTCAGTGGTATTAACGGTATTGTTGTTGACGGGTTTTAATTTGGCCAAGGTGATGGCATTCGAAAATATATTCTTTTTTTTGAAAACGTCGAGTGTAAAATTTGCCATGACAAGGGCGCCCCAAGATTTTTTTTATAGAAATTATGACTTGACCGGAGTATCGGTGTTTTGGAAAACGTTTTGAAAAGATGAGATATTTTCGAAAACGGAATTGGGTGCGGTTGAATATGTTGGCGTGGTTGAATCCGGATTTTAGTGCTTTATTTGGGTTGTATTGTTCAAACACGCTACACGTAACTAGGAATGCATACACTCATGCAGGATGCAGACTCGGCTAGGTTAGGGTAAGCTACCGCCCATGAACAGTCTTTACTTAGGCATTGACAATGATCTGGGGAGATGATTGTCATACCGTCCATTTGGACTATCCGCTTATTAATCCCGCGGGTTACGCGTTAGGCAGCCAGAGCGTCAATCGAGGGTCTCTCCGCGTGTCCCAAGAGATCTTACCGCGAAGAGGTGGATTGGTCCTGATATTGGTTAGGGTGGGCTTTTTAGGGCCAAAACCTGTAGTGACCACATCTAGGAGCTAAGAAGTGAGCTTCACCGACCTCGTTCAAGTTACACCACCGCTGGAAACTTGTTTCCAAATCCCCAGCGGAGTCGCCAAAATGTGGACGTCCGTCCGCACCGCCCAGCGCCCCGCGCGTACCCACGCGAGACCGACCCGGATTTCAACGTGTAATAAATCATGCGAAAATCTGTAAATGCGAATGTAAGTAAATCACATTGTGAGGAGTAGCACCCTCGGAGTATACACTAAACGGGACTCGATGCATAGATAGTCTTGAGAACGGATCTCGGAATTACTCGGGTCTATTTAGTGTGTTTTAATATTTGATGTTGAAGTTGGAACGTTACGTATTTTAGTGGACGTTCGTGGGCCTTGTGCCCACGTCTAGTGTTGTCGTAGTGCATAATAATAGAAAGTGCAAATATGGAAAGTTTTATTTAGATGGCAACCTAGTGACGACTTGCTCAACAGGCGGATCCTCCTAGTGACTCCGGCAGAACCCCGTTACCGTTTGACCTTCTCGCGGCTACTCCGGCAGAGTTTTGTTACTAAGGACTAGTTTTGCGTCTAATCCGGCAGAACCAGGGTACTAGTTTTGAGCTAGTCGATCACAGGCACCTCGGTATCGAGTGAAGTGATTGAAGGTGAGGAGTAACGTCGATGTTGCTTTTTATCGGAACTACGATCGAGTGGATCGTTTGCCTCAGGTGTCGGAGTGCGAGCCCTTAGCGAGAGTTTTTTAGGGAGAAGAGAGAGTTCAATTGTGTGAAATGAATGAGGCGGAGAGGGGTAATTATAGGTGTATTCAGCCCTCGTCGCCCATATGGACACGTGACTTGAGGCGCCTGCGTCTGAGCGTGGGGAGACCCAGGCGCGTCAGGTGGGGCGGTTGGAGTTTTGAAGATATGATTTTGATATTTTCCAAAACCGAGGGGAGGGTGTGTGATATCTTGCTTGGTCACGAAGGCTTCCCCACAGCTTGACCTAGCGTTCTGGGTTTCGTGGGCCTCAGGTGTTCATCCCGAGGCTCGCTTGACTCGGGGTTGACTCGGTTCGAGTTTCGGGGCCGACTCGGGGTCCCGGTGTCGGAATTGACTCTAATTAGTGTCTATGCGACCGTAACGACGTGACTAAGATTGCCATCATGTTAGTTTTAATTTTTCGAGTAATTATTTGGTCCGTTCTATAAGAAAACTATCTAAAACATCGCGAACACGTGTCGTGGTGTAGTCCTATCGTCATCGGGTGTTTGCTGGGCACCTCTGCAGCCACCAGGTCCAAATTTGGGTGTCAACAATGTTGTTGCTGTTGTTTTCGTCTTATTCGAACTGTTACAATCGTGCTCTCTACTACCGTTTCTGCTCGCTATAATGATTCGTGATCCATCACCTTGTTATCTTCTTCGTTCATTATTTTTCTTCTTACTTCCTTCAAGTTGTTCGTTCTGTTTAAGTTGTCGTCTTATCGTCGCCGCTGTTTCATCCTGATGTGTGGCTCGTTCGTTCCTCTATTCTTCTTCTTCTTCTTCTTCTTCTTCTTCTTCTTTGTACTCTTTCTTATTTCTGTGTGGCTGCTGTTGTGTATTGACTACTGCTGCCTTGTGTTTGTATAGTAGTCGATTTGCTCTGCCAACTAATGTTATTATCGTTGTTGTGGTGATACATCAGAGTTGTCGATTCTGCTGTGTGGGTCATATTTCAGCCTTTCGTTTCATCTTTTTCGTTCTTGTCTTCCCTGGCTGTTTGTTGATGTCCGTTGCTGCTATTGTTTACTACTACTGCTACTACTGTTATTGCTGCCCTTCGTGGTCCTTTCTTCTTCTTCTTCTTATTGATTAATGTTGCATTGTTTTACATTAGTGCACTCCTTCGTTTTCTGTCGTGAAGTACGTTTTGTTGTTGTTGTTGTTGTTGTTGTTGTCGTCATGTGTGCCTGTCGTTAACGAGTCCCCTTTCTATCGATGTTACCCTTCTCTTCTTCGTGCATTTGTGTGTCGAATCAATGTTGGAAGTTCGTCCTTTCAATCAGAAGCCGACGAAGCATGCTTAGAAGACTATCGATTCAGCAACTTGGAGCTTAAAGGTATCATTATTGAAGGTTTGGAGCTTGGACTAATTGGACGGGCAATGGATTGAAGTTATTGACTCAGACTTGGATTCAAGGTAACTTTAGGATGTTACTCGGTATTATATCGTCTGTTGAGTAGTAGTAGATAATTTACCTTCGATTTTCTTGTTTTAGCTACGTATTATTTGCTAAAATTATAATTTTAAATCGTATGCCTTTTAAATATTTTACAACTTTCGATATCGTTTCATTAATAGTTATTAATTTTATTATTTATGATCGTTATAATATTTTATTGGATATCGTGACACTAATAACTAAATAATATCGATTTCATATTTTCGTCATATTTCGTTATTTTATTATTTTAACTCAAACCGTATTTTAAAAATAATAACTGAGATTCGTATACTTGTTTAATAAATTAAATTTCATTTTATAACTTATACTAAATAAACAAAAAATAGTCGTTTTGTTTGAAATACATTTTTAGTCAAGACTTTTTTCACTAATAGTTTCTTATTTGTTTACGATTGACTATTTTAGTAAAAATCCGTATTATTTATTAATAAAAGATATTTGCTAAAAATAAATTTGAAACCTTTTTAAAATCTCATTTCAATTATAAAACTCGTTGACTCAGAGGATTTTAACATCATTTTCTTAAGACATTTATTTTCTAAAGATTATCGTTTTAACTCGTTTCTCATAATTATTTATAAAATACAATACTTTGACTTATTATTTTTGATTTATTATTTAGCAACGAATTTGTAAATATATTACGTTACGATAACGACGATAATAATAAAATGTTAATTTTGTTAGAAATGTTATTTTTATACATTTAATTTAGTTTAACAATTTACGTATTTTCTATATGAATATTTCTACTTTAAGTAAGTTTCTATTTATAGAAAGTTTCCTTTTAATATAAAATAGGGTTATTTCATAATAATAATACCAACTATGGGGGTGCTTCTTATATTAATACCAACTATACGTAATCCCGTTTTAATATGAACTATCCCGTTTTAAAGTCCCCCCTCCCACCATACTCTGTACACTCCTCCCTCATTACTACGTACTGTCCTCTCGACATCTCCTCTCGCCATTACTTTTCATAAATTTTCTGAAATTAGGTAAATATATTGGAGCATCTTATTTTGAAATTGTGGTAAATAGATTGGAGCATCTTAGCTGACGATTGCAAAAAATAATCTGGCATTTGAAGGATACGAATCAGAGAAGGATCCAGATGAATAACCACATCTCATTGTGTCAATGAGGTTTTTGAAAGTTGATAATAGAGGATGACTTTTAATTCGATGAATAGAAAGGGGAAGAAGAAGAAGAAGAAGAAGAAGAGGCGCACCGAAACCTAGCAGGTCACACTTACCGGTTTTGACAGGTAAAAAAAGGCGTTGGTTATAAAGAGAGATTAATGAGCTAAGGGGATAGTTCATATGAAAACGAGATTACGTATAGTTGGTATTAATATAAGAAACACCCTCATAGTTGGTATTATTATCATGAAATAACCATATAAAATATTTATTTCTTTTATCTCCATGTTATTTATAATGATTATCTCTTCTGAATATCGATAATGGTGTGTTTCGGAGTTATGGAATAAGGATAAGTGTGTGATTAGAGTAATGCTGTCTAGGATGTACTGTTTTGTCATCAACTATAAGGCTGGTGTATCCATTTGAGATACATTGGTTGTTGAACTAGATACATTTGGTGTCAAGAAGTATATGTGCATTGTGCCCTTAAGCTAGATATCGCATCGTGTTAGTTGTCGTCAGTTGAACTGAATACATTTGGTGTCTAGGAGGGGTGTTACAAGTGTATCATAGCAACCCTGCAATCGTGTATTTGGAAGCTAGCGGAGGTGGATTCTAGGTCTGTGGTTATGCTGTCAGGCGCAACGAGGACATTGCGTTCTTCAAGTGGGAGTGATTGAAACACCTCACATTGATTGAAGATGTCTTCTTTATGAGCTTAAATGACTAATGCTTAAAAGAATTGAAAATACTACTCATTATCAACAAAGTGCACTTACTTTTCTGGTCATCCATGCAAAAGAACTCCGCAGTTAAGCATGCTTGGCTGAGAGTAGTCTAAGGATGGGTGACCTCCTTGGAAGGTTTTCAGGATGCACATGAGTGTGGTCAAAATGCGCTAGAAAGGACTCATGTTGGTCTGTGGGACCAGTATAGAGGCTGGCGAGCTACCGCGACTAACATTTTTGTTCCTAGTTTGGGCCGGTGTGTTACAACTAGAATAATTAGTGTTATTCTAGCAACGCAACTTAATAGTCAGTGGGTGGTACACCGCGGCTTAGTAGTCATTGGGGGTACATGCACCGTGGCTTAGTAGCGCCATTGGGTGGTTATTAATATTTTGCAATCCTAGGGATCGACGCTGAAATATTAATAATAGAAAAGTGGACGTAGGTCTCGGAGTGTGAAACTGAACCACTTTGAAATTCCGCTGTGCTTATTTCATTGTCGTATTTATTTAACTACCCACAACCAGCGTAGACGAGACCTTAAAAGAAAATTCGAAAACGTAAAAACCGGTTATAAATTCACCCCCCTCTTGAGTATACTTAGACCGAAATCGACTCTTTCAGTTGGTGTTAGAGCGGGTTCTCAGATTTACTTAAGAGCATTGAGTGATCCTGATTTACGTTTTTTCTTATCTTTATTTTCAGGTACAATGGAACACAAGTATTTGAAGTGTTCGGTTTTTAACGAAGATGAGTATAGATCTATGAAAATATGATGATAAACTTTGTCAAGGAAGCAAAGAACCTTTCCTCGCGGCGAAATTTGTCCTTTACCCGAGGAGATTGATGCTGTGGGAGGATGGAACCCTATACTTCGTCCTGCCGTCCCGTTTTCAGTCCATGATCCCAGGAGGAAGCTACGGAAATTTTTAGGACTTTCCCATAATGAAGTATCTCGAATGACTGAAGGTGATACTATTTCCCTGGTTGACTTGGCCGAGAAATTTATGATTCCTCATGACGTCCGGGACAGACCTATTCACAGTCGTAGGGCATTCTCCTTTTGTATGCTCCATGTTTATGCTTTTGAAGGTCACATGGATTTGTTGTCGTGCATGGGCGACGTTCGTCTTTTTACCGTGGTTGATCTGATGGAGACGAAGCACAATCCTGCCTGGCTGATTACAGGAGAAATTATCCAGGGTTAGGATAGTCGCAAGAGGGATTCGTCGGTTCGTCTAACCGGGAGCACGCGTTTATTGCAGGTATATCGCTTCGGATTTTCTGATTTTTCTTGATTTCTCAATTTTTTGATTTTTTTGATTTTATCGCGATTTTCTTCTGCAGTTAGCACTCGATCGAGTCACCCTGGCACTCGATCGAGTGCCCTCGTAAAAACCTTCTATTTCGATTTCAAAAGTGCCACTCGATCGAGTGACTCCCAGGCACTCGATCGAGTGCCCTTAGGCGGACACCTGCTTTGTCCCGAGAACTCATATTTTGTTTCCTTTTTTTCAGATTTGGCTTTTTGAGAGGCTATCAGTCATAGATCCTCCCCATGACTCGAGCAGATACCGTCCTAATCAGGTGATGACAAGGAGACGGGCTATTGATTTTTCTCGCCAGATTACTCAAAAGTATTGGGACGAAGTGTTATCTTTCCATAGTGGTCCACTGATTTGATGGGTAGTGCCATGGTGGCCCATTTATGTTTGGACGGGTCTGGCCCCGAGGGATAAAGCTCGCTACCAGGTAATCTTGTCTTTCAGGCAGACAATTCATCTCTACCCGGACCGCATACTAAGGCAGTATGGTTGGACCCAAAGAATCCCGAAGGTTGAAGCAGTTGTGAGTGAATCTACCCAACTGACTGACGTGATGTGCGATACCTGGATGCAAAGATAGTACACTGACGGGAGGGATTTGCCGTGGATCCCACCGACAAATAAAAACCAACGAACCTAGGCTAGGTAGCTAGGGCAAGTCGGGTCGATCCACAGGGACGGGGTGTTGGACTAAGGTGTGCTACGGTCCAGGACTAGGTTCGAGACAAACTAAACTAGGGGATGGCTAAGGTTAACTAATCACTAGGCTAAACAAACAACTAATGACAAAAAGAAGTGAATTAGATCGATAAGAAGAAACTAGGGCTAGGTCGGGTTCATGGATGCCAAGGAGATCAAAAGAAGGAAACGGAGGTCACTAGCATGCTTTTGGAGCCTAGGTTATGATCGGGCTCTCGCCACTTGAACGGCCTAGGGGTCATCCTCACCACGCTCTTGCTACTAATGAGGGAACCAAACCAACCAACCAAACAAACACATACAAGAGAATAGGCAAGAAAAACAAGGATTGATAGTCTCAAGTCTCACAAGCATTTCATCGAACATGTGGAGTGCAAGGTAAGAAGGAAACAACAAAAACAACATCTAGTACCACCCATCTCACCCTAATCATCCCTAATCAACACCCAATCCCCCTACTAACCCTAGCAAGAGAATCTACTCACACATATCTATACTAAAACTAACACTAACAAGAGAAAAATCACAAGGACCAAAACATTCATAATAAAGAACAAGGATGAACAACAAACACAGACCAAGATTCAAACTTTACTAACAAAAAAGGATTAAGAGAAAAGAGAGAAGAAAGATTATATCAAACTAAGAAGGTGAAAAGAGGAACACTTGCATAGAAGAAAACCCAAACAATTCCACCAAGGTTGTACTGTCAATCTTGGTAGATTCTTCAAGAGATCCAATAATACAAGAATAATCACTAGATTAAGGAGCAATTAAGGACTAATCTACACTAATCTAAGCTAATATAACCTAAAGTAGTCTAGGGCTTAGTGGGTAATTAAAAGTAAAGCATAAGTTCTTAAATTTTAATACAAGAGGGGGGGGGTATATATAGGGTTACAATGAATAAGGGAGGCGGAAAAGAGAAACCGCTCTGAACTGGGCCCATCCCGGCCGGAAAGAGGTGATCCCGGTCGGGAAGGGACCCATCCCGGTCGGGAAGGCCTTCTTCTCGGTCGGGAAGAGGCTCTAGTGGCTCGGTTTTGCCCGTCACTTCATCCCGGTCGTGATGGATGTGTTCCCGATCGGGATGGGTCTTGTAGGCTTCAAACAAGGTCTCATAGGTCCCCACTTGCTCTCACTAGTCTTCTCATCGATTCTCGGTGCTCGGAAATGGGTCCCAAGGGCTTGATATCGATTCTAAGCCACTGAGTGATCGTCGCTTCTCCTCGTTGGCTCCAAATGTGTCTAAAACGAGTCAGAATCGTTCCATTTCTCCAATATTGGCCTTAGGAACCTAACACAAGCTAGAAGAAGAGTAAGTAGCCCCAAAAACCGCTCCAAGGAGCAATTCCACAAGATAAACCGGGACCAAACACAAGGAAATAGCACTACAAACCACACTTATCAACTCCCCCACACTTAACCCTTACTCGCCCTCGAGTAAGCACCAATTGACTACTAAACTAATAAAAACTAAAATACTAGCCGAGCGGGTATTAGCGCACCTTACGCCCTTTCAACTCACGCGAGAACACTTAGAGGAAAAGTGCTCTCCGCAAGGCAAGTGAGGTCTTGCGATAAAACTGTGGATACAACCGAACACGAGAACACACAAACAAACAAACACATATCAAACAAACAAACAAAAACCAAACGGTTGCATCCAAGAAAAAACAAATACCGGTTCCCTCTACAAAGCGGTGAAAGAAACACCGGTTAAGGACTCAAGGCAAGTGACAACGTTCCCAAACTAATAACGCAAATCGAAATGGACAAAACCCTAATAGTAAGACGAAAAAGCAATGAAAACGTTGGTAACTTACCTAGGTTCCTTCTAACCTTCTAAGAACCTTCCACATGTCTTTTGGGGAGGTCGGGATGACCCTAGAGGATTTCGGGATGATTAGTGGTTTGCCCTGGGGTATGGATAGGATTAGGTGGGCCACCAAAGGCCCTAGCCTGAATAGTGATGAGGTGCGGGGCCTCATCGAGGATTGTCTGCCGCGTGAGGCATATAATACGCCCCACACCATAGTGTACTCGTACACCACCGACCACTTCGAGCGAGTGGCGGTGCTAGAGGGTCGGGAGGCTAACACGCCGAAGCAGGATGCTCGGCTGTGGCTGTGGTATTTCCTAGGGTCGACACACTTCTCGGACAAAGGCGAAAGGTTTAGTACTAGGATTTTGCCCTTCCTAGCCGACTTGACTCGGCTAGGGTGCTACGATTGGATGACTGCGGCTTTCGCGGAGATGACTCGCTGCTTGCAAGTCATGGTGAGGCCACTGGTGATAGGATCGGGTTCAGTTGTGCCTATCGTGGGTCCAGGCCTTATACTAGAGGTTAGTTACCATCTTTTACTTTTGTTTTTGAAGTTTTATTTAGTTTTGGCTTGATTACGCTAAAGTTTGCTTTGGAATCCTACAGGCTTGGAGCTATTCTTATTTCCCGCGTTTGGCGCCGAAGACAGTATGGGTGCACCCGAAGAGGTTCCCGGCGGGAATCGAGTGGAGGCTGGCTCAGCCTAAGAGCACGATTAGCCATTACCAGGTGGAGAATGCGTTAGTCAACAAGCTACGCATTGAAGATGTAAGTTTCCCAAAAAAAAAAAAAAAGATGTAAGTTTCCCTCTATAGTTTACCTGGTATACTTACCTTTACCCAAAAAAAAAGATGTAAGTTTCCCTCTATAGTTTATTTGCTCAACTGCCTACAAGGCTTGGGAATTACTAGGATGTTGGTTTTGTTTGTGTAGTTTGTGGCCCGCCCTTGGGCCGATTATGAGGGCGTGCCGCAGTACGTGACTGCGGAGCTGAGGCCGCGGAGTTATAGGAGGATGCTTCTCCCTGCGTTGATTTGTCCGGTTTGGTACTTGGGCGAAGGGTTGGTGCGTCAGTGTCTGTACGACGACTTTAGGGTACCGGTTGATCCTCCCCGGACCATGTTCAGACCACCGACCGCCGCAGAGGTCCTCGAGGATAGGGACGGAGAGGGAGGCGATACACTCCTGGTGCCTGGTGCCTCATACTTGTCTCACGTCACCCGGCAGTTGGCTTGGTATCGCCTCGTGGTAAGGTTCTAACTTTGGTTCTAAGATTCGTGTTGTGGTTTATTGTTTCATTGTCGTCTGGTCGACCAATTCTGTTGTCTCTTCAGCTGGCCGACTCGGCTGACGAAATCGAGACCCCAGATTTTCCTTTGACCCTGCTCAGGGTGGATGCAGCTGGGATAGCCTTTACCGAGCCCCTCTCCCCGTGTTCTGCCGAGGAGATGGATATCGGGATAGAGTGGCGAGACCGTGTGTACCGGGTGAGTTTCGGGTATCGTTATTCGTTTGGGCTCTAAGGATTAGGGGCAGTTCGCCTAACTTTTGTGTTTTTACTTTTCAGGTTTCGTCGTCTTGCCATCAGCGGTTGTGGCAGGCTGCCAACTGCTTCCGGGCTTATGCCTCGAGGGTTTCCCGTGACACTTCGGGGCCTCGATCGGTGAGTTTGTGTGACTAGGGTGCATTCCTAGGCTGTTTGCGTGCTTTCCTAAAGCTTGAGTGTATTTGCAAGATGTTCCGGATATGGTGGGTCAGTTGGAGACTCGGGTGACCGAGCTCGAGGCGAGAGGGGTTGAGGCATAGCGGCTCCTGCAATCTCGAGCTGACGAGATCGCCTTCCTAAAGAAGCAGTTGGCCCGGTCTCGGGGTGAGACCTCTACACAGGGTGAGGCCAGCCATGGGGTCGAGATGGAGGCCGAGGTCGATGCTGAGGCCACAGGCGCTATGGAGGAGGCTGGAGGGGTTCCCGAGACGGCTACCCTAGATATGCTATTGGGGATGGACGGTAGTGAGTCTCCCCTTATAGACTTGGAGGACTTAAGGTTAGATGATCAGCTTTGTGAGATCGTGATTGCCGTCGGCGCGACTTCTAGGGGTCCATCCTAGTCTCGACTTGTGTATGAATTTGTGTATGTTGTATATTTGCTTTAGATTCTTAGTATTTGAATTGGTCGGATTAGTCTTGTGTTTTTGTTTGTCGAATTGTTTTCCTAGATTGACAAGTAATCACTTCAAGTTTGGTTTGCTTGCGATTTCGTCGTAGTTTAGAACATTTTAGAATGCGTTGAGATTGCATGAGAGTACGAAAACGCTTATTTGGGATTCTCAAAACGCGTTAGTTTGAGCCGGGATTTGAATCAAGTAGTACGTCGATTAAAATGTTTTGACTCGAGACGAACGAGATATAAAATGTTAACGTAAAACATTATTTATTTTGACCAAGTATGCTAGGAGATGAGCTTCGTACGAAATTGGGATTTTTAAAAAAAAAAGTTAACCCACTTTTTTAGATACTCATATTATTGCTTTGTTAGATTACAGACGCGACTCGACGGTATCCGTTAAAAGGCTACGACACACCTAGGTTGGGTAGCTTATCCCCTAAAGAAAGGATGAAAGACCTCTAAGTCAGTTGGATCCGATGGACGAAATGTACCTTCCTTGTGGACATATCACTCTTGCATGGGCATTTCGGTTTCTAGAAAGGGGTTTAGTGACTTTAGGAGGTCGTTCCTGACGTCCGTGGTTGTCGGATATAAGTAAAAGGTTAAGGATCGCGGAGATGACCGTATTACAGAATAAGGAAACTATGTGGGCTAATGTCGCTACGTCCCCGACCGAAGACGGCGTTAACGATCCTAGTGTTCGTCAGTTCATCTACGCGGGCCAAGACCAACAAGACCCATATTGAAAATATGAGTGAGGAGGGGAAGTGAGCTTGGCTGGGCTCGCTTTCGGCTAGAGAGGTGGAAGCTTACGTTAGGAGGGTCAATGGTGAGAGACCCAGGCAAGAGTACCCGAATGACAAGGGAAAAGAAAAGTTGGACCGGTAGAGCCCAGCCGTTTATTACTATGTTGTATTAATTGATATTATGTGGTGTATTAGTACTAGTTTTTGTAGGGTTTTTCTTGACGCGTTGTTTCTTGGGGTATTCGGATTTTGTATAATCCCCAAGAAAATCTAACGCGATACAGTGGCGGAAACACTGTAGAGTCGGAATTAAAACACACTGTAACTATGTCTTAGTAAAATTAAAACGGTAAGTAAAAAAATAGGCCTTAAATAAAATGGCCAAAATTTAAAATTAATCCACAAAAGGGGTTTGAACAATCCATAGGACATAATTATTAAAATAGATAAGCAGGATCCACACTGCTCGCTAGCCCACACCCTGAACACGTATACCTGCCATGTTAAAACATAACAGCCACAATCAGTGGGGAGTAACGCCAACGTTCTCCCAGCCGTATAACAGGATTTTAAAACAGTAATTACTAATATAGGAAAAATAGTAAAAATGGAAAGCAGTAAAACAACATATTAAAATAAGCTTTAGCGTAAAACAAATTAATCAAAAGGGTTTCCGAAGAAACATTAAAATATTTGCCAACCTGCAAACCAATTTATATCGATAATAAATAAAATAATCAAAATGGCGTTATGGAAATTCGATCAGTTTGCACAAGGCTAGACTTTCACTAGGATAATACTGGAAACTAGCTGCGAGAACTGTAGACTTAACTCATAACAGAATCCAGTCTCTAACTAGGCAACTCAACTATAACAGGACTGCGTGCAGCGAGGTCCTGGTTTAAGTAGTATACACCCCTCCTGGATACCAAATGTATCCAGTTCAACTGACGGCGACTAACACGATGCGATATCTAGCTTAAGGGCACAATGCACACTCTCCTTGGCGAAACTATGCCCAGTTCAACGACCAAATGTGCCCCAAATGGGCACACCGGCTTTATAGTTGATGGCAAAAACGTACACCCCAGATTATTACTCTAACACCACACTTGACTTTATTCCATAACTCCAAACAAGCCATTATCGATATTCAAAAATAAATAAAATCAATATAAATAATATGAGGAAAAAGGAATAAACATTTATATAAATGGGAAAACTTTCTATAAATAGAAACTTACTAATTTTATAAACTTACTATTTTAGGTAAGAGGAAACTTTCTATTTTAGGAAACTTCTAATTTTAGAAACTTTGCCAACAATTAGCGAAAATATTAGTTTATACTAACATCACATTCTTAGTAAACGATATAGATTTATAAATCTAATACTTTCGGCCTTAACGATATTAATTACCCAAAGTGAACACTTAATTTTATGAAATTATTTAAATATCGTATAAGCGTTATAAAATGATTAAAAATGTCTTAAACATTTTAATTTTACTAATTAGGGTGTTTTCAAAAGTTAAAAAGCTAAAATTCCCTAATTATTATTAGTTTCGACAATAAAATTATAAATAGGATTTTACGGCAAACATCAAATTAAATATTTGAAAGTTTTTATTTAATTAAACCAACAAATATATTTAGAGTATGTCAAGGGATGATTTAACTCTTAAAGTTTCAGATTTAAATACTTTCAAAATTGCTGGAAAAATAATTCTTTTAGGTAAGACGAAGCATTTTAACGATAAATCACAATTTGTCCGAAATTCAATACTTATTAATTAAAGACTTTAATAAATAGTACAAAAATTACGTAAAATAGTTAAAATATATTTATGGACATTCTGTCCAGAAAAGAAAATTTCTAGAATTCTAAAACTCAGTTTTTAAAGCGTTTTCTCGTTAATCGTCCAATCTCGACAATAACGATTAATAAAAATAGTAATTACAAAACGATCTAAGTATTAATGTCTAAAAATTATTATTAAACCTAAAAATCATCATTTTCCATAATATACTAATTTTCCAGATTTTCCAGATTTTCCAAAGTTCCAGATTTACCAACTTTCGTCAAAACCGTCTTTAAAACCGGTTTTCACAATTAACGATTCCATTAATAAAACTTATCGTTCCTAACATTTTATTAAGGCACTAAAAATCATAAAATTACATTTTAATATGAAATAATCAGAATCACAATTTTTTCCAGATTTAAACCAAAGACCAGAAATCGAGAATTTAAACGACAAACATGGTTTTAACGATAAACGATGATTTAAAGCGATTAATTAATTCATCCACTTAACAATTCCGAAAAATTATGAAAATTTCAGAAAATTCTATTTCACAAGAAAGTTTCACCACGTCAAAAATCAGATTAAAATAAAATATTTAGGGACTAGAACTAAAAATTGGCTTTTAATCGTTTTTGTCCGTAAACGGTAATAATTCAATAATCGATAACTAAAATATCAGAAAAATACTAAATTATTAAAAATCATCAAAAACAACATTTTTCCAGAATATAAACATATATTACATGTTTAGACCGAATATTATGATTTTACAAATTAATATGACGATTTAATCGTTAATCTCGTAAAAGCGATAAAAATACCGGAACATACAAATTTTCAACTTTTAAAAATTTTCCATATTTCATGACATACATATATTGCCAAAATAAAACATAAAAATATATACATGTAAATACTCAATTAAAATCATGAAATACCGAGTAACATCGACGTTACCTCTACTCCATGTCTAAATCGATTATATACTCGTCGGCTTCGGGATCGTCCAAAAATCCTACCCAACACGAAAATCATGGAAGAAAAATACCATGAGAAAACTAATAAAAATCAAGGTAAATATTGATCGAAAATGACGTCGATTAATACCTTAACGAAGGAAACGAAAAGAGGATTAATTGACGATGAATTTGAGTCGATTAAGACTAGAATTGAAGCAAAAATAATCGTAGAGGATGAAGGAGTGCCACGGCCAAAATGAGGATGAAGGTAGAATTTTTAACTTTTGATAAATGAATAAAATGATGTAAGGAAATGGATGGTTTCCTAATTATAAATAGGATTTAAAGATTGATGAAAACTATGTGTAACATGCTAAGGTGGCTGGCCAAAATGAAAAGAAAAAGGAGTATGAAGAGTTTTGATAATAATGCATCAATGAATGAAAAGAAATAATCTTACGTTTACGTTTTAACGTGATAAAATGAAACGTTTAAATAAAATGTAGTAAAACTTGTGACCAAGAGCTTAGTCGGTCCAAAATGTGAGGAAATGTTCTCAAATAATTTATAAGTTGATAAAAAGTATAATCGTAAAATAGTTAAAGGCATTTCAAAGTAATTCGAGTAAACCTCGCGTAAGAAAATAATTATTCGCAAAGCTTCGTAATAAAATCATTAACAACTAAATTTTTGTAATTAAAAATATTTACTAGTTGAAAATATTATAGAAACGTATTCAAACATTTTTAGGAAAAGGAATAACTTAAATCCAAGTTTAAAAAACGTCAATTCGAAAGAAATAGAATTCATTGCGTAAAAATTAATTAGTTTACGAAGAAACCAAATAAATGGATTTAAAAAGAATTTAAATCTTTAAAATTAAAAATAAAAATTATTAAACTCAAAAATTAAAATAGAGCTTAATAAAATGATGAAATATGAGGCCGAAAAGTGACAGAGTAAAGACGGAGTCCTAACAGAAAGAATAAAAATGCTTAGGAAAAATAGCGGGTGTTACAATCCTCCCCATTAAAAGAAAGTTTCGTCCTCGAAACTAAGAATAAGTAGAAAGGAAACAAGATTACCCCACTTGAAAAGGTGAGAAAACAATTTTCGCATAAAAAAAATTTGCTTTAAAAGAAAATTTTACAACAATCAAAGTGATAAGAAATCGAAGGCAAATATATATTCCAAGAAGAATTGGGCTAACCAACCCGAAGTTTAAAATCTTTCGATTAATGAAATCATAAAGTAAAGTTATTTGGTAAAATAACAACGTTAAATAACATTTGTAAACAAAGTCGAAGAAAATAGGGTAGCCAAAACTCTTTCAAAACAAAGTAAGGTAATTTGATTAAGAAATTCGACAATATTTCGGTTTTATGACGAAACAAAATTTAGTTTTGAGAAATCAAATTTTGTGGTTGGTAAAAATCGAAGAACTCATCAAACATTTTGAATAACAGATTCAAAAGTTCACCGATAATAAAACGAAAACTAATTTCAAAATGTTAAGGTTTCGAAAATGTTATCAAAGTAATGATGAAAGTTTTCAAAAATGTTATCAAACCCGAACATTCAAAATAATTTTGACAATGTTAAACTGTTTTACATAATAATCTTTTAGAAATTGAAGTATTTGGAAACAGAATTTAATATAAACATCAACCAAAGATAAAACTAAAAAAAATGGAGTAAAAAGTATTTAAATTAAAATTCAAAAATTATAAATTTCACGATATTCAAAAGTTTAAGATAGTCAAATTTTTACAAAACATGGGGTTTCGCAATATGAAATTATAACTCAAAATGTTAAAATTTTACGGTAGTTCAAAGTTTTTAAACTAGTCAGACTTTTTATAAAAATTTGGGGGTTAAAAAAAAAGGTTGGAGTTTTTAAATAAAACAAAGGGTGGTCCAAGGGATGGGAGGTAGCTGAACCCAAGGAGTTAAAACGAATAAGATTAGAGGGTTAGGATGCACCTACCACAGGGGGGAAGAAGGCACGAGAAGAAGAAAAAAAATTGATGTTTGAAAACATACCCGTGACGATCTCCGGGTGTGCTTCAGCATCGGCTCTGCTCATCATAAAGATACGACCCTTGCGCTTAGTTGTAGCAACAGCACCGGCAACTGTGGCAGTAGTGGCAGCAGTCTTCTTCGGACAGTTGTAGGAGCGATGACCAGGTTCTCCACAAGTGAAGCATGTGAAAGGAGTACCGTCACAGTTTTTTCCCGCATGGTAGTCCTTGTTGCATTTGTAACAAACGTTCTTCTTCTTGTTTGCGAACAACGGCATGGAGTTGGACTTCTTGTAATCATTGTCTGCAACATGTAGGTAACGATGGATTTCAACGCCATAAAAGATAGAGGGTGGAAAAGCAAGGGAAAAGACAAGAGAAGTGTTTCGGACCTCCTGAAGAATGGAATTTCTACGAAGAAGAGGTTTGGTTATTCTCAGAGTGGGAGAAAGGTCGTTTATAACCAGATGATGGGTTCATAGATTTCACCCTCTCGATTGAAGACTCTGCGTAAAGCGCAGCATTATAGAGCTCATTAACAGTTGCGAGACTCCGGGGCATGTTGAGGGTGATATCGGCTCGAAGTCCTCCACGATAAAAGAAAGCTCGGGAATTCTCATTGGGTAGCAGGTCTCCAGCATAGTTCGCCAGGAAATGGAACAGAGTAGTGTAAGCTTCTACAGACATGGTATTCTGGAGTAGAGCGTTGAATTCAGTCATTCTCTGATGCCTCAGCTCCTCGGGATAGAATCTCTGTTCTAAGAGAGCCTTGAACTGAGTCCAGTTGAATCCTGGAGTTTGAAGTGCAGTCGGGCCAACCTGGGTCCACCATCGATCTGCATTGTCTGACAGGTACAGCACAGCTAGGCCCACCTTCTGATTCTCGGGGGCAGAGTAAATTCCAAACTGCCGTTCCATCAGTCGAAACCAACGGTTCATGACTTCGGGGTCCACGGAGCCATCATAAAAATCCAGCCTGCTCTTAGCCATTCCTTCAGCGGCGTGAGAGAAGCTAAAGGGTCTCTGTTGGTTCCGGTTGTTCATCTCGTTCATGGCCTGCGCTATGTTGCGTAGCGTGTCAGCCAGTGCTTCGATACCTCCCTGATCATTGTTGTTGTTGTTTCGGTTACCTCTTCCAGCCATCTTGAAGTTCACAAATAACAACATAAAATCAATGCTAATCATCGAGTTCAGGAACAGATAATCTTAACAGTTAAGTCCTTATCTGTTTCTACCCATTTCTAATAATATCTTTATTTACTGTTTAAATAATTTACTGGTATTTTTCCCTAATTTCAGGTGTGTAAGCGTCGGGAGCAGTGATGCTCTGATACCAACTATAATCCCCAAGAAATCTAACGCGATACAGTGACGGAAACACTGTAGAGTCGGGATTAAAACACACTGTAACTATGTCTTAGTAAAATTAAAACGGTAAGTCAAACAATAGGCCTTAAATAAAATGGCCAAAATTTAAAATTAATCCACAAAAGGGGTTTGAACAGTCCATAGGACATAATTATTAAAATAGATAAGCAGGATCCACACTGCTCGCTAGCCCACACCCGGAACACGTATACCTGCCATGTTAAAACATAACAGCCACAATCAGTGGGGAGTAACGCCAACGTTCTCCCTGCCGTATAACAGGATTTTAAAACAGTAATTACTAATATAGGAAAAATAGTAAAAATGGAAAACAGTAAAACAACATATTAAAATAAGCTTTAGCGTAAAAAAAATTAATCAAAAGGGTTTCCGAAGAAACATAAAAATATTTGCCAACCTGCAAACCAATTTATATCGATAATAAATAAAATAATCAAAATGGCGTTATGAAAATTCGATCAGTGTGCACAAGGCTAGACTTTCACTAGGATAATACTGGAAACTAGCTGCGAGAACTGTAGACTTAACTCATAACAGAATCCAGTCTCTAACTAGGCAACTCAACTATAACAGGACTGCGTGCAGCGAGGTCCTGGTTTAAGTAGTATACACCCCTCCTGGATACCAAATGTATCCAGTTCAACTGACGGCGACTAACACGAAGCAATATCAAGCTTAAAGGCACAATGCACACTCTCCTGGGCGAAACTATGCCCAGTTCAACGACCAAATGTGCCCCAAATGGGCACACCGGCTTTATAGCTGATGTCAAAAACGTACACCCCAGATTATTACTCTAACCCCACACTTGACTTTATTCCATAACTCCAAAACAAGCCATTATCGATATTCAAAAATAAATATAATCAATATAAATAATATGAGGATAAAAGGAATAAACATTTATATAAATGGGAAAACTTTCTATAAATAGAAACTTACTAATTTTAGAAACTTACTATTTTAGGTAAGAGGAAACTTTCTATTTTAGAAAACTTCTATTTTTAGAAACTTTACCAAAAATTTGCGAAAATGTTAGTTTATACAAACATCACATTCTTAGTAAACGATATAGATTTATAAAACGAATACTTTCGGCCTTAACGATATTAATTACCCAAAGTGAACACTTAATTTTATGAAATTATTAAAATATCGTATAAGCTTTATAAAATGATTAAAAATGTCTTAAACATTTTAATATTACTAATTAGGGTGTTCTCAAAATTTAAAAAGCTAAAATTCCCTAATTATTATTAGTTTCGACAATAAAATTATAAATAGGATTTTACGGCAAACATCAAATTAAATATTTGAACGTTTTTATTTAATTAAACTGTAGACACCCGCATTTTGCCTGCTAGTGTCTATAGCAGTTCCCGACAAACATCCGATGATGATCGGACGCAAACGTGACTTAGTATACTCGGATCTGGACCCGAAATCAATAATATCTGACATGGACTTTTAGCGGAGTAATAATCTCACAAAACAGACCTCAAATCCAGGCCCAGTGGGTCGTTTCGAGCAAAATAAGACTAATTTGGGCCAAAGCCGACACCAAAAATAAATCCCGTCTTTTGGCGACCGGGTCAAAACCCGGTCAAAGACGAACCCGTCACAAAAACAGCCCAAGTACACCTTCTAGAAGATGGCGCCCAACCCCATTTTCAAAAAAGATCACACAATCAACAAAGTCAACCCCTTCCTCTTTTACCTCGATTTACCTGATCCACTCGATCGAGTGGATTGACCCACTCGGTCGAGTGGAGCGTCAAAAACCGGATCAGGCCCATTTTCTAGGGCACTCGATCGAGTGCGCTAGGGCCACTCGATCGAGTGACCCTAGGTCGTGGGGTAAACTCTATAATTACCCCATGACCCTCACTCATTTCACAACTTTTGATCAACTTTTATCAACCCATTTTTCACCTACATTCACCTCACATTTCAGCCATACTTCCTACTCTACAACCCTAAGCAAGCACACATAAAAATAGAGTCCCTTGTCCCTCGAAAAACCGACAATACATCCACACACACACACACACACACCATAACTCACATTCATCCTCGATACTCCGACGTCCCGTCACTATTCGCGAGTCCATTTCCGAGGTCCTTACTAAGCATGTATGTTGAGGGTGTCCTAAACCCCCTCTCAATCTTCGTTCTCTTTATTTACGTTTTTTTTGTATTGCTAATTTTATATCTATACTAGTATCGTAATTCTAACATCCTAACACTTTACATTTTCGCATCCTAACTTTTACATTTTCGTTTACTAACATTAATATCATACCGCGTATATATATATTAGTATCAAAAATTCGGTTTCGGATTCGCTTGACTATAATTGTCGCCTAAAATCCGTCTAATCCCTTTACGAGCAACGACGGAGGTGGAGCCCTTTCGAGGAGCCCCGCCCCAATGTACTCAAGGGCGTGACGTGATCGCGACTAATCATAGTTGAACGCATTCGATCCCATTTTAATTAGTGTGGAACCCGTTGACATGAAAACCGACATCACATAACCCGAAAGGGTTAGTTTCGATGTCGTGACGTAGAGGGAGGCATTCCGTCGCTAATTCAAACTTTCTAACGTAAACGTTTTCATAAAACCCCGACAACGGTATTATAATCGTACATGTACACGATTATAGTACCGGAGGTCGAGTTACATTCAAATCATGCGATATTTGCATTTAATTCGACCGACCGTCGATTTTAAACCTCATAAACGAGACGAGTCAACACTCGTACAGGGGCCACTCGACCGAGTGCATAAGCCACTCGATCGAGTAGCGTCCGTAAAACTGGGCAGACCCTTTTTTTCGAGGGGCTACTCGACCTAGTGCTTAGGCCACTCGATCGAGTAGCGTCCATAACATTGGGCATAAACCTTTTTGAGGACGCACTCGACCGAGTCAGACCATGACTCGACCGAGTGGGTCCTGTAACCCAGAAAACCGAGAGCTTAAATGCAACATTTAAGCCTCGCTTGTTTTACGACTTTTAGTCGACACGTGTAAAGTCAATCACGTAAACCCACTTTCCAAAACTCACGTCCATCACGACACCTTAACGACTTTGATCGGTTTTTCGACGTGATAAGTCGGGACAAGGCATCGAGGCATAGGATCGGGCTAGCATCACGCCTAGGTCCTATGTCCCCGTCCTTCGTTTGATGTACAACATAATGTGCATTTAAGCGGGGTTAGTCCACTTACACATTTCGCGGTCAAGTTTGCATACGGGTCCGTTCCTATCTTTTTTATTATCTATTTGTTCCGTTTATTTTCGTATTGGCCGGGTTGTATTTCCGCCCGTGTAACTTGTACGTTATTTACGTTTGAGTTTCATTTATTTACTTGCTTATCGCTTTAAACTCGCATGCTAAATCATTTCGACTACAAATTAAGATGCATTAAATGACGTAGTTCACATACTATTCATATGCTAGCCCGAAAACGCTGTTTGCATATCATTTAATCGTTTTACTAGCGCGCGCACACGAACACGAACGATGTCTTAGTAGAGGCCGCCATGTGCGGGCGGGGTTGGGTGTCCTTAGTGGGCTTCCCAACACGTACCCTCACCCCTTACTCAGAACCTTGGTTTCCGGATGTCCGAAAC
Source organism: Agrostemma githago (assembly GCA_958450325.1). Taxonomy (NCBI): domain Eukaryota; kingdom Viridiplantae; phylum Streptophyta; class Magnoliopsida; order Caryophyllales; family Caryophyllaceae; genus Agrostemma; species Agrostemma githago. The sequence goes on from OY288249.1 coordinate 46,561,233, forward strand.
CCTTGGCGCACGAGAGTCATTCTATATACGAAAGCCGGTTTATACGGTATCGATATTGCAATGCAAAGGGACAAGCCCAATGAAATCTGAAATCGAAGTGGGCTTACTTTGTGTATAGCCCATGACGACATAGAGTGGGCTCGTATGGTTCCGAATAACCACAAAATTCGGTGGCGACTCCATTTTGACTTAAATTTCGAACCCGAGAACAATCTCACCAACGAGATTCATTCGCCTACCCAAACCCGCGCGTGGCCGCGTCGGGGTGGACCTACGTTATGTCCAAAATTTGGCGACTCCGCTGGGGATACCTGATGTACCACATGTCATCGGGGTTCCTAGGGTGAGACTCGAAGAGAAATCGTTCGAATATTAGTGTGCGCGCATTAGTTTAATGGTTCATGCATAACCCAAATTTTGCCCGGGCTGGTTACTTGTGACCGACGTCCCACTATACCACGGTGCATTCCTACATGGGTGCACTAAAGACTTCGATGGCGGAACTCACCGGGGTTTTACGGCAGGTCCTATTTCCAAATCGGCTAGGAAGTCCGTCCCGTTTCGTGAGAATGCTATCGTTGTTGGTATAGACCCTATTTTGACCGACCGAGACTTAGTGTAAAGCATACATAAGCGTCGTTATAATGCTTGTTTGACTACGTGCTACTTGGTTTCCGTGTCATTTTTAAAAGAAAAACCGTCGTTTAAAAAATGCATCTTTCCAAAAAATACCCAAATTTTGGAAAACCCGAAATGCTGTCCGTTTCGGGACCCGTCTTTTCAAAATATCCAACTTTCAAAAACTCGGAATGCCGCCCAAATTTAGGATCAAATGATTTGACTCAAAATATCCTTTTTCTCTTGTCGGCATGCTGCCCATTTTAATTCGTGAATTTCCAACGCCATCTCGATTTTCTGAATTTTCAAAATTCTAATCTTGGTTTCCGAAATTCCGTTTTTAATTTTTGAACTCTCGGAAATTCATCCACTTAATATTCAAAATTCAAACATCCAACTTTCCTAGTAAACCCTTTCTTATTATAGGACCTACCGTCTAGCCGTGTGTCGGGTCTTTGCATAGTATGTCGAAAGTCTATAGCGTCGAAACCCCGCTGATCTTATATCACGAGTTTCCCCCCTTTCCCGAGTCCGCCTTATCCGTCAAGGCACGACCGACCCGCCTAGGGCATACCCCTACAAAGGAAAGTCCGTCCATACACTCGAGTCAAAAGTCTGGGGAAAAAGTCTCACGTGGACCTTCCTTCGAACGGGATTAGGCCCACAAAGCCAAAATCCTAAGGAAGTTATACCACCCATAGAGTCATCCGTCTAGATGCCTTTCTCGAGTCTCTAGTCTTCTTTCCTAGTGTCGCTCGGGATATACTTTTCCTTTCTTTTTTCCAAGATCTGGGTTCAGTTTCTGATTACGCGGTGTTCTTACAGACAGGCCGCCAGCAACTAGACACGCTCGAAGGATGGCTACTTTGAACAGCCTGCAAACCTCTTTGGACGCCATGGTCGCAAAGCAGACCGATATCGAAGCCCAACTGACCGAAATGAGGGCTGGCCAAGTGGCCATTGTCGCTCGCCTAGCTACGGTGGAGCAAAGGGCTCCTAATGTCGAGGCCAATGAGCCTCTAGCTGAACTAGTCAGCGCGGTGCGCCGACTAGAGGAACAAGTCCATTTGGCTGGGAGTAACAACATCCATCGGGAGAATAGTCGAGAGTACAACCCGCTGAGTGACAAACTACCCGCAAACCTGAACCTCACAGGTTTGCCCATGTTCGAGGGAACTGAGGACCCGTTACTACATGTGCGGGCCTTCAAGGAATTCATGGGCATCAAGGGAGTGGATTCGACCATGTTCAAAAATCTCTTTGCTGCATCTCTCGAGAAGCACCCACGGGCCTGGTACTACAGGCTAGACCCGAAAAAATACCCTACATGGGATGATGTGGCTACCGAGTTCGCTCGGAACTATCCTGACAACACCGAGATCCAAACCACAATGCGATCTCTGGAGGTTATGGCCCAAGAGCCAAAGGAAGGTTTCACTAAGTACCTTCAACGCTGGAGGGCCGAGAGCGTGAAATTGGTCGATAAGCCCAATGAGAAGACTCTAGTGGAGGCTTTTGTCAAGAACCTCCTCCCCTCCTACCGGGTTCACCTCCGGTACGCTGTCATACCCAATTTCACCACCCTTACTGAAATGGGTATGAGGATCGAAGACGACCTGAGACTAGAAAGCCTCACCAAGGCCGCTAGCAAAGGGTACCAAGGAGCCTCTTCCTCCACCACTAAGCCCCAGGCTGCAGCTCGCAGCATTTTTGACACGGTTAATCTACTAGATGCCCCGTCCAAGAAGAACACCCCACCTCGGGTTTTCACTAATATAGGTACCACCTATACCTATGTCTTACAAAGGCTGTCCTCCAAAGGCCTAATCCAACCGATAGGCCCAACTCCTGAAGTTCCGGTCGAGCGGCGCTCCAAGAACTACAATGCTCAGGCCTATTGCCAATACCACCGGGGCAATGGGCATGATACCGAAAAGTGTTGGAAGCTGAAACACTTGATCCAGGACCTAATTGAAAGCGGAAAAATCCCGCTACCCGGAGATAAGCCAAGCAACAAGGAGAACCCTTTCAGCTCCCATGCCATCTTTGCCGGGGAGGTGATTGACTGCTCACACCTTATCTCTCCCTTTATCCCACAAGTGAACGGGATCTGGTTTGACGACGAGGATGATATCTACCTCGCTAAAGGGGAAACCGTTCCCATCACCCCTGAACAGATTCGAGAGGCCAAAACTCGAGTCCTAGCCAGCAACAACCTTGGTCGTCCCTACTTAGCCACAAGCACTAGGGACACCCCTATCCCGACAACCATCACCGATCCACTCGGGATGGAAGTCGCCCCTGAAGAGCCGACCGTTGAAACGGCCATTGTGAAGCAACTGAAGAGAACCCGACTTGACCTCACTATATGGCAACTCTTAGTAAGCTCACAAGCACATCGAGAAGCACTTACAAAGGCTCTCGATCAAGTCAAGATCGACTCTTTGGCTACCCCCGCTGAAATGGTAGCCACGGTCCTACCCCACCTAAAGGGTAAGGCCAAAGAAGGAGGCCCAATGATCACATTCTCCGAAGCCGATCTGCCGCCATTCGGGACCTCCCACAACCTGGCCCTTTACATCACGGTGATTTGCCGAGGCAAATACCTCCCGATGACCCTAGTCGATGACGGGTCAGCCGTGAATGTCCTTCCTCTAAGGACCGCCAAAGCCCTCGGCATTACCGAGGCTGACTATATCCCGACTGCTCAAACCATCCAAGCCTTTGATGGGAGTCCAAAGTCGGTAGCTGGGGCCATAAAACTGACCTTCATAACGGGCCCGATAGAGAAGGAGCTTGAATTCCAGGTGATTGATGTCACCTCATCATTCAACTTGCTCCTAGGAAGGCCGTGGATCCACGCGGTGAAAGCCGTGTCCTCCACCCTCCCCCGCAAGATCAAGATGCCTCTACTCGACAGTGTTATTACTTTAGAGGCAACCCCAATGACCGTGGCTAGCTGTAACGCCACGAGCCGCACGGACCTCTGGGGGTTCGACTTTGTAGGGATGATCGAGGAAGAGTACCTCTTTAGGCCTTACTTCACCACGAGCATTGACACGATGCTCCAAAACCTAGGGTACCTTCCGGGGGCTACCTCTCGACCCGACCTTCCAGCTGGGAAGATCATCGAGGTCCTTAAGGACGAAGACTCTCACTTCGGCCTTGGCTATGCCATCACTCCGGACAACGTTGTTCGAGCAGGAATCGAAAAGGCCTGCAACATCATGAAGGGTATCCACTTGAGCCCTTACAGCCCACGGTTGTCTGACTACTTTGTCACACCCGTATTTGGGGCTATCCAGGTTGGACTATACCAACCCAATGCTACGCACCTCTGGACCCACTTGGCCCGGGACTGCAACTACATCCCGGATGAGGTGTTCGCCCTCATCCAGTCCGATGGAGCGGATGACGCTGAGCCCGCGCTGGGACTGCTCTTCGGGGAAGACACCATAGCCCCGACTCCAAAAGAAGACCTGGTCAACTTGATTCTCCGCAGCAACAGGTTTGACCCGACCAAGCTGATCTCGGATGTTGGCTCCGAGACGGGAAAAAGGGCCTGGAGGAAGACTGTCGAGTGGACTGACAGTCAAGGAAGGATCTACAAGCTGGTCACCGGAGAGGGAGACATGCCTGAGTATGAGTCCGAGTCTGAGTCGGAGTCTGAGTCAGAGTCTGAGGTCGAGTCTAGAGAAGTCGGTGCTAGAGTCACTCCTGTAACCCCCCTCTCTTCTATCATTCCTGCTGCTGGCACTTCGGGGTCTGTCCCGAGTGCTTTACCAATTCCGCCACTGACCGATGATCAGATGGCTGCTCTCTTTGAGCTGTTTTCCAAGTTTTCAATCAATAATAACAACCGTTCTGCTTACGACTTGTCTCTTTTAAATTCTGCTTTCAAAAACGTTTTATGCTATGACATTGAGAAATCCGACGAACAGGTACCCTTACCTCCACATCTGATCGAGCAACTAGAGCAAAGGGAATCCCGGAATCCGGTAATTGACGAGACCGAGTCCATAAACGTGGGAACAACCTTAGAGCCTCAGATACTTAAGATAGGGTTATCCTTAGATCCCGAGGAGAAACAACAGTTCATAAAACTCCTCCAAGAGTTCAAAGATGTCTTCGCATGGTCCTACAAGGACATGCCGGGGATAGACCGGGAAATAGCAGAGCACCGCATACCTATCAAAGATGGGTGCAAACCGGTCAAACAGAAGCTTCGTCGAATGAGGCCCGAGTGGTCTCTCAAAGTAAAGGAAGAAGTCGACAAACAGTTCAAAGCCGGCTTCATAAAAGTGTCCGAATATCCGGACTGGGTCGCAAACATCGTGCCGGTTCCTAAAAAGGAAGGTAAGGTGCGGGTATGCGTAGATTTTTGGGACCTTAACAAAGCAAGCCCGAAGGATGATTTTCCGTTACCACACATCGATATACTGGTGGATAACACGGCCGATCATGCCCTTCTATCATTCATGGACGGGTATGCCGGATATAATCAAATCAAGATGGCGGAAGAAGACATGAGTAAGACTACCTTCACTACACCTTGAGGTACTTACTGCTACACCGTCATGCCGTTTGGTCTTATTAATGCCGGGGCCACATACCAAAGGACCGCTACCACTCTACTACATGACATGATGCATGAAGAGGTAGAGGTCTATGTAGACGACATGATCGTCAAATCCAAAGAACGGGACGGTCACATCACCGCCCTAAGGAAATTTTTCACCCGATTGCGCAAATACAACATGAGGCTAAACCCTCAAAAGTGCAGTTTCGGGGTAACGTCAGGCAAATTACTGGGTCATATCGTTAGCCAACGAGGTATCGAGGTCGACCCAGCTAAAATCAAAGCCATTACCGAGATGCAAGCTCCTAAAACCGAAAAAGAGATAAGGGGATTTCTCGGGAAAGTCCAGTATATTAGTCGATTCATTTCCAAGCTAACCATGGTGTGTGAACCAATTTTCAAGAAACTGAAAATAGGGGAACGGATACTGTAGGATGATAAATGCCAAGCTGCCTTCTACAAAATCAAAGAAATTCTGTCTGCTCCGCCAGTTTTAATGCCACCTCAACCTGGTTTGCCTCTGTCGTTATACCTAACAACGACCGAGACAGCCATGGGGGCTATGCTGGCTCAGACAGTTGACTCCGAAGAACGAGCCATCTATTACATCAGTAAGAAGTTTTTAGAGTATGAGTGCAAATATACCATGCTCGAAAAGACGTGTTTGGCTCTAGTCTGGGCCACTAAGAAGCTTCGACACTATATGCTCAGCTATGAGGTCCATGTTCTATCCAAGATGGACCCGATCAAGTACCTCTTCGAAAAGCCCATCCTCAATGGCCGGATTTCAAGATGGACTCTAATGTTGGCAGAGTTCGACCTAAAGTTTGTACCGCTAAAGGCAATTAAGGGACGGGTAATGGCTGAATTCCTCGCCGATAGCCCGGTATCCGAAGAAGGACACACCGACACCTGGTCCTTCCCAGACGAAGATATTTTCCATACCGATGTCGAAACATGGGATCTATACTTCGATGGAGCATCTAATTTTCGAGGGTTCGGAGTCGGGATCCTCCTAATTTCACCAAGAGGGGAGCATACTCCCGTCTCCATCAAACTGGACTTTGATGTCACCAATAATGCAGCAGAATACGAAGCATGCATTTATGGGCTACAAGCCGCCGCCAACCTAGGGATCACAAATCTACGGGTACATGGCGACTCATCCTTGGTCATTAACCAAGCACTCCAAAAATGGAAGACTCGGAATGCTAATCTCGTGGCCTACCAGGCACGAGTAAGGGATCTCGAGAAACAATTCCAAAAGGTAGAATACATATACCTGCCTCGGGAAGAAAATCAGTTTGCAGATGCACTTTCAAAATTGGCATCTTTACTGAACATCCCCGACCACGTGACCAGTATGCCCATTTGTGTCGAAAGACGGTCCGAGCCGGCATACATCCATGACATTGAAGACATCGAGATAACCGATCCCGAACCATGGTACCAAGCCGTGTTAACATACCTGACCAACGGAGAGTATCCTCCCGGGACGGAAGGTCGAGCCAAGAAAGCCTTACGGAGGCTAGCCACCCAGTTCATCCGTACGGATGACGGGAAACTGTACAAAAAGACGGCACAGGGGGCTCTTCTCCTTTGTGTTGACAAATATAAGGCCGAGAAAGTAATGGCCGAAGTACATGATGGTGAAAACGGCCCGCATATGAATGCTCACATGCTGGTCCGAAAAATCATGAGGCTCGGGTATTACTGGAACACCATGGAGGCCGACTGCCAGTTATATGTCAAACATTGCCATAACTGTCAAATCTTTGGCAATGTGCAACATATGCCGCCATCTCTGCTCTATACCATGACGTCGCCTTGGCCGTTCTCGACATGGGGTATCGACATAATCGGGAAAATAAATCCCTCCGGTACTGGCGGACACTGTTTCATCCTGGTAGCTGTCGACTACTTCACCAAGTGGGTCGAAGCTGAATCATATCGCATTCTCAATGCTAAACATGTCGCCAAATTTATCCAAAACAAGATAATATGTCGGTATGGAATCCCACATGAATTTATCAGTGATCATGGGACTCATTCCAAGCTGAGACCGCAGCCCTACTGGCTAAATACAAAATTCAAAGGCACACGTCCTCGCCATACCGTCCCCAAACGAACGGAGCAGTAGAGGCAGCTAATAAAACAATTGTCACCATACTCAAAAAGATGGCTGATAATTATCGGGACTGGCCCGACAAAATACCTTTTGCCCTATGGGGCTACCGGACATCAATTCGCACCGCAACCGGAGCAACACCATACTACCTAACATATGGGATGGAGGCAGTCCAACCAGTTGAGCTAGAGGTACCATCCCTCAGAATTCTGCTAAGAAAGTCAAGTACCCGAAGCTGACTGGGTTCGAGCGCGGTACGATTCGTTGGGTCTACTAGACGAACAACGGTCCCGCACTCTCAACAAAATCCAAATCTACCAGAAACGGATCCAACGGGCCTTCAACAAGCGAGTAAGGCCCAGAAACATCAAAGAAGGGGATCTAGTCCTTAAGTCTGTTCGAGCTTTACTACCAGTTGACCCAAGGGGAAAATTCAAACCCAACTGGGCTGGACCATACCTGGTGAAGAGGATCCTATCAGGGGGAGCAGTAATGCTGACGGACCTGGACGGGAATGAGTTCGTCAACCCAACCAACCTGGACCAGCTGAAGCGTTACTACCCTTAGCCATTTCTCAATATCATTAGCAATTTTTATCAAAATCGTTTATTTTACCAAAAAGCAAGTCAATGAGCTAGAATTATTTATTCTACTGTCGCAAAACATCTTGAACCATTAGTCTTGGTGTAATTCGAGATTGCAAATTTACTGAGCCTGAACTACGTTTGGTTTGATTATGCTAATCGCGGATACGTAGGCAGCCCCTCAGAAAGGGCACAACCAATTCAATCGAGAAAAGACAGGAACGGTTTAATAATAAACTTTCTTTTATTAATCACAAAAAAAGAGAGCCCCAACAAAATTGGGAAAATTACAAGTGCAGGAGTTCAAAAAAAAAAAAAAAAAACACACGACAAAAATAATAATAATATTTAAATAATAAAACTAAGGACTCGGTATCTAGGGCATCTTGGCCTTCCCTTTGTCCTTGGCTTCCTTAACCGTCCACTGACGACGACGCGGAGCAGAGCGTTCCCGAATCACTACAAGAACCTCTTTAGCCCGGACTCGTTTCTTGGAACTCGAGTCCTCATCCACCTCGATAGGCCCAAGTCGGGCCCTCACGGGCTCAGGGAGCCGGTCACGCGGACCTAATCGGTCCCGGGCCGCCAGCCTTGGCCCAAGTCGCCGCTCCAAGTCAGTCTGAGGGCTTTGCTGCCCCCGTGTGCCACTAGCACCGGGATCTTTAGTTCGAGTCTTAGTATGTGACTTAAGACCCGATTCTAATCGGACTAAGGTAGCAGGGGTCTCTCCCTCATCGTAGAATCCCCTATTGTCCTTTGCCGTCTCCCGACGGACCAGTTCGAAGGCCTCATCGACCTTCAGAGCTTTGCGAGCCTCCTCGGACTCCTCAGAAGTCCATTTCTCGTAGGCTCGAGAAACCCAAGCGGATTGGCAAGGGTTGGGAATAGTCCATGTAGGACGAGTAAACCATCTCTGCAACCAGGTATCGCACATAGCGTCCGTCAGTTGGAGCGAGACGCTAATAATGGCTTCAGTCTCAGAAATGCGCTGAGACGAACCGAACTGCCTCAGGATGCGGTCCGGGTAGATGTGAACTGTCCGGTCAAGGGACAGGATCACAAGGTAACGAGCTTGGTCCCTCTTGGCCAACCCCGTCAGCTTAGAAAGGAACCACCAAGCAACCGTCCACCTAATCAATGGGCCACCGTGGAACACTAATTCCTCGTCCCAGTAAGCTTGATTTATATGGTGATTCTAGCTTATCCGGCGCCCCCTTAAACTGATCTGGCTGCTGCGGTAGTTTGGAACGCTCGGAGGAGGCTCTATGATCGATAAGCGCTCCGACAACCAAACCTGCGAAAAGTATACACAGAATTTATGAGCAACGGAATGGTTCGCTACAGCCCACTCGATCGAGTACACCATCTGACTCGATCGAGTAAGGCTCCCTAAGACAACCAGAAACTCGTCAGGTGTGACACTCGATCGAGTAAAGCATCCCACTCGATCGAGTAGGCTCTCCACAGTTGGGCAGGAGCACTTTGCAGGCATCACTCGATCGAGTGATGGGTCCACTCGATCGAGTGACTTACGGACCTCAAGAAACCGCGAAACAAAAAAAAAAAGAGAAAAGAAAAATTGAAAAATCGCGAGACGTATACCTGCAGAATGAGGGTGCTACCCGTCAGTTGCCGGGTTGGGTCAAGTCGCCTAGCATCCAGACCCATAATGAGTTTCCCAGTGGCTAGCCAAGCAGGGCTATGACCAGTCTCCATCTGGTCAACCACTCCAATCAGCCTAATTTGAGCCACGCATGAGTCAGCATCCATCAATCCCTCGAACACGTAGTGGTGCAGCATGCAGAACGCGAAAGCCCTACGCCTGTGAGAAGGCGTAGCCCTTACATCTTGACTGTTCATAAACTTGTCAGCCAAGTCGAAGAGGGAAACCGTATCTCCCCGCACCATTCGATCTGTCTCAGCATGAGACAGACCCAAGAAATCCCTCAGCCTTCTCCTCGGGTCCGGGTAGAACGGAGGGATAGCAGGATGAGCCACAGGGCTCCAACCTCCGATGGCTGCAATCTCCTCGGGAAGAGGGCATATCTCTCCCCGCGGGAATGCGAAGACATGATGGGTAGTATCCCAAAACGCCAGACAAGCGTCCAAGAAGTGTGAATCAGGCACTAGACGCCGAAGAGGAAACAGGCTGACAATCCCCATTTGGGTCAGCTGAATTCTGTCCTCGTCCCGAAAGTGTTGGGACCAGACGAAAAGCATTGAAGTGAGATGCTCAATACCCATGGCAGGAACTTGATTTCTCTTGAAAGACTGAGAGATTTTTGTTAAGAGAAGAAGGGTTTTGATTTGAGGTGCAGTAAGCTGAAGCAGGGAGACCTGTATTTATAATAGGGAAGCCTGACTGTAACCTAGCTAACCCTACCTCCTCAGCAAACTGGGCCCCAGCATGTGCGGGCCTGACTTCAACCCAGAATAGGAATCTAGTTATCCCGAGCTTTCCTAATTTTTTTTCTAAAAATTCCTTAAGTTCAAAAAAAAAAAATCTTTTTCGAAAATTTCAGCTTTTTTTCAAAATCCAATACATTTTCCCAGCACAAGTCGGTGTTTTGCCTATGTGTTACGTGCAATTTATCATGTGTCAGCATACAGGTACACCCCAGACTTCAAGAAGCAAGTCTCCGCGCAACTACTTCACTCCCCAACGTGAATCAATATTTATCCCATATGCTACAGTCAAAGCCATGATGTATCAGCATACGGGTACCCCTACACCTCCAAAAGCAAGTTTCACTCCCCACGGAGCTATCATCGGCAGGACAGGTATGACCCTCTGCTTATGGCTGGCGAGCCCTTCACGCTAGTCTACTGGACTATAAACGACCCGACCGGAAGGCTGCCAGGTCGTAATCTGCGATTGGCCTGGTAGCTACTCTGACTTTCGCCTTGTCCAAGCCTCAGTCAGAGTGGGGGCTCTGTAGACACCCGCATTTTGCCTGCTAGTGTCTATAGCAGTTTCCGACAAACACCCGATGACGATCGGACGCAAACGTGACTTAGTATACTCGGATCTGGACCCGAAATCAATAATATCTGACATGGACTTTTAGCGGAGTAATAATCTCACAAAACAGACCTCAAATCCAGGCCCAGTGGGTCGTTTCGAGCAAAATAAGACTAATTTGGGCCAAAGCCGACACCAAAAATAAATCCCGTCTTTTGGCGACCGGGTCAAAACCCGGTCAAAGACGAACCCGTCACAAAAACAGCCCAAGTACACCTTCTAGAAGCTGGCGCCCAATCCTAAATTCAAAAAAATCACACAATCAACCAAGTCAACCCTTTCCTCTTTTATCTCGGTTTACCTTATCCACTCGATCGAGTGGATTGACCCACTCGGTCGAGTGGAGCGTCAAAAACCGGATCAGGCCCATTTTCTAGGGCACTCGACCGAGTGCGCTAGGGCCACTCGATCGAGTGACCCTAGGTCGTGGGGTAAACTCTATAAATACCCCATGACCCTCACTCATTTCACAACTTTTGATCAACTTTTACCAATACAATTTTACCTACATTTACCTCACATTTCAGCCACACCCTCTACCCTACAACCCTAAGCAAACACACACATAAACCGAGTCCCTTGTCCCTCGAAAAACCGACATTTCATCCACACACACACACACACCATAACTCACATTCATCCTCGATACTCCGACGTCCCGTCACTATTCGCGAGTCCATTTCCGAGGTCCTTACTAAGCATGTATGTTGAGGGTGTCCTAAACCCCATTTCGATCTTTGTCCTCTTTATTTACGTTTTTTGTATTGTTAATATTATACTTATAATAGTATTGTAATTCTAACACACTAATTCTAACATCCTAACTTTTACATTTTCGCATACTAACTTTTTATTCGCGTTATTAACATACTACTATCATACTGCGTGTATATATATATATATATATATATATATATATATATATATATATATATATATATATATATATATATATATATTAGTATCAAAATTCGGTTTCGGATACGTTTGACTATAATTGTCGCCTAAAATCCGTCTAATCCCTTTACGAGCAACGACGAAGGTGGAGCCCTTTCGAGGAGCCCCGCCCCAATGTACTCAAGGGCGTGACGTGATCGCGACTAATCATAGTTGAACGCATTCGATCCCATTTTAATTAGTGCGGAACCCGTTGACATGAAAACCGACATCACATAACCCGAAAGGGTTAGTTTCGATGTCGTGACGTAGAGGGAGGCATTCCGTCGCTAATTCAAACTTTCTAACGTAAACGTTTTCATAAAACCCCGACAACGGTATTATAATCGTACATGTACACGATTATAGTACCGGAGGTCGAGTTAAATTCAAATCATGCGATATTTGCATTTAATTCGACCGACCGTCGATTTTAAACCTCAAAAACGAGACGAGTCAACACTCGTACAGGGGCTACTCGACCGAGTGCATAAGCCACTCGATCGAGTAGCGTCCGTAAAACTGGGCAGACCCTTTTTTTCGAGGGGCTACTCGACCGAGTGCTTAGGCCACTCGATCGAGTAGCGTCCATAACATTGGGCAGAAACTTTTTTGAGGACGCACTCGACCGAGTCAGACCATGACTCGACCGAGTGGGTCCTGTAACCCAGAAAACCGAGAGCTTAAATGCAACATTTAAGCCTCGCTTGTTTTACGACTTTTAGTCGACACGTGTAAAGTCAATCACGTGAACCCACTTTCCAAAACTCACGTCCATCACGACACCTTAACGACTTTGATCGGTTTTTCGACGTGATAAGTCGGGACAAGGCATCGAGGCATAGGATCGGGCTAGCATCACGCCTAGATCCTATGTCCCCGTCCTTCGTTTGATGTACAACATAATGTGCATTTAAGCGGGGTTAGTCCACTTCCACATTTCGCGGTCAAGTTTGCATACGGGTCCGTTCCTATCTTTTTTATTATCTATTTGTTCCGTTTATTTTCGTATTGGCCGGGTTGTATTTCCGCCCGTGTAACTTGTACGTTATTTACGTTTGAGTTTCATTTATTTACTTGCTTATCGCTTTATAAATGAACCTCGCATGCTAAATCATTTCGACTACAAATTAAGATGCATTAAATGACGTAGTTCACATACTATTCATATGCTAGCCCGAAAACGCTGTTTGCATATCATTTAATCGTTTTACTAGCGCGCGCACACGAACACAAACGATGTCTTAGTAGAGGCCGCCATGTGCGGGCGGGGTTGGGTGTCCTTAGTGGGCTTCCCAACACGTACCCTCACCCCTTACTCAGAACTTTGGTTTCCGGATGTCCGAAACCCTTGGCGCACGAGAGTCATTCTATATACGAAAGCCGGTTTATACGGTATCGATATTGCAATGCAAAGGGACGAGCCCAATTAACTCTGAAATCGAAGTGGGCTTACTTTGTGTATAGCCCATGACGACATAGAGTGGGCTCGTATGGTTCCGAATAACCACAAAATTTGGTGGCGACTCCATTTTGAATTAAATTTCGTACTCGAGAACAATCTCACCACGAGATTCATTCGCCTACCCAAACCCGCGCGTGGCCGCGTCGGGGTGGACCTACGTCATGTCCACACTCTTGCGTGGGTATTTTGGCTTTCGGGTAAGAGTTTTAACGACTTCGAAAGGTCGTTCCCAATGTCCGGGGTTGTTAGGTGGCTATCGTTGTGGTAAAGCGGGGCTGATGTCACAACTTTTGGGTGCTAGGGAGGCTGATGACTTAGGGTTCAAACGCCCAGGTCTGGGCAGTTGGATTCTGGGCCGCCTTGGTTCGGGCGGTTCTGTATTTGGGCGCCTGGGTTCGGGCAGCCCGATCCCTGTTTATGGAAATTTTTGTAGTTTCCTAATTGTTGTGGGATTATGGCTATATATGCGGGTTACGGGTGCTCGTTTTAGACATATTAAAATACCCATAGTGAGTCTATAGCTTCCTTGTATTGTTTTTAGTCATGTCGGGTTTCGGGGATCTTTTAACCGAGTGGATGGATCGTTTTAAGAAATGTGACCTCGAGGTTTGTCCAAGTGATGGTTTGTCCATGGTTATCGCGTTAATGCGGGTTAAGGTTCAAGATGACTTCTTTTCATCATGCTCTAGTTTTTGGGACGTGAAAAGTCATGTTTTTACTTTCCCTGGGGGTAAGATTTGTCCTCTTCCCGAGGAGATAGACGTTATAGGTAGGTGGTGTTCGGTTCGACATTGTGTTCCCTTGGGAGATGATGCTTTTGTGGAACGATTTTGTCACTTTTTGGACCTTTCTTCGCCAGAGGAGGCTAAAGTTTTCTTCGGGAGAGACGGTATTGACCTAGAGTTGTTATTTAGGACGTTCTCACAGATGGGTTCCCGTGATATTTCACCCCTAGCTTGTAGACGGGCTTTTAATATTGCAGTGGCTTGTTACTATCTTTTTGAGGACGCGCTAGTGCATGAGGGTTGGGGTAATCCTTGGGTTTTGGATGTTGTAATGGGGATGGAACATGGGCGATCACCCTCTTTACTTATCCTAGGTCTTGATGCTTTTGATTGGCTGCATCGGGCTCCTTTCCGGGGTTCTAGGATCATTTTGCAGGTATGTATAGAAGTGTTATTATTTCCTTTTTCGAAACTTGCCTTAGCTCGTAATCGTGACATTGTGTTGTGGTTTGTGCAGTTTTGGCTACAAGAGAGGCTCGGTTTAGTTGACCCTCCTCGGTCCGTCAAGGGTTATAGCTATAAAGGCTTCACGAGTCGTTAGATGGTGCAAGCATGGAGCGATGGTCATACCAAAGAAGGATGGCATTCCTACTTGGCTAATGGGCGAGTGGATATCAGGTGGACAGTCCCGTGGTGGCATATTAGTGGACATGCCGGGTTTTCTTTCTTGTCCTCGACTCATGTTATGCAGATATTATCCTTAAGGGATTCGGTTTATGTTTACCCGATCGAGTTGTCGCGCCAAATGGGGGGTGATGCCAACCATATCAGTGGTTACTAGGGATGCTCCTAGGTCTGATTCGTGGACGAAAAGTTCTCTCAGAGAGTTTAGGATGTCTTGGGGACAAAAATTTTCACGTCCCGTTGTTATAGAGAGTGTTCGACCGACCGACATTATTTCCTTCCAGCAGGGAGTTTATGAATACCCGTCAGGACAGAGCAAGTCGATAGTTAAGAAGACCGTGGTGCTAGAGGATAAGGAGGCGACTCAAGGCAACGTCACTAAGTTCCTGAACAAAGACGGCATTACCGATCCTAGTGCCGTCAGTTCAACTATACGGGCCAAGACCGACGAGACCCATAATGAAAATGTGAATGGTGAGAGGAAGTATGATTGGCTGGGCTTGCCTTTGGCTAGGGTGGTAGAAGCTTGTGTTAGGAGGGGTCGATGGTGAAGGACCCGAACAAGCACACCCGGATGGTAAGGGTAAAAGGAAGTTGGACTGGTAGAGCCCAACCGTTTTGTACTATGTTTTATTAGTTGATATTATTTGGCGTATTAGTACTAGTTTTTTTTGTAGGTGTAGACATCCACATTTTGCTGCCAGGTGTCTATAGCAGTTTCCGACAAACACCCGATGATGATCGGGCGCAAACATGCTCTAACGTACTCGGAAATTGGCTCGAAATCATGGATATTGAGCTTGGGCTTTTTACGGAGTACAAATCTCACAAAAACCAACCTCAAAATCAGGCCCAGTGGGTCATTTCGAGTCAAATAAGACTAATTTGGGTCGAATCCGACACCGGGGGCAAAACCGTCTTTTAGCGACCGAGTCAAACCCGGTCAAAGATATTTTCTCGAGGCACGTGAGCCAGCCGTGTCACCTCACGTGACCGAATCGAGCTCAAACTCCACAAAAAATCAGCTACACAAATATTAAACAATTCCGTTAAAGGTAGAATTCGATCTCAAGTAGGAATTCTATCCGAAAACCGAATCGAGCATTTGACCGAGCATGGGATACCCGGCCGAGCAGGCTGTTTTCAGCTGGTTCCCTTTTCTTCTTTGCCAAGTAACGGAGTTCTCGTTCCTCACAACTTCTTACATTTCCTATCCCGATTGGTATTTCTTGTCGTACAAGCAAAATACCTCTCTCAACCTTTTTTTCCTATAAATAGGACCCTTTGCATGCACATTAACACATCAATCATATATCACATACACATACGATACACACAAAATTTCTCCTAAAACACAGAAATATCTACAATTACATTGAGAAACCGATAGTGAAAACCCGAGACTACAAAAACCGGCCTATACCCGTCACCCTCTATACGTCCGAACCAAACCACCAACTCACCGACATTAACCCGACGCTCCTGTGCCTTAGCCACATTCCGACGAGCCCCGATCCGAGTTAACAAGAGCATGTAGGTTGAGGGTGTAATCAAACCCGATTTCTCTTCTCTTCTCTCCTTCCCCTTTCTTTCGTTTTCTTCTTCCTTTTGTCGTGTCGTCGTCGGTCGATTTCTTTTATTACGGGTCATTCGTCGCATCTTTATTATTTCTAATATAGATACTACAAAAAACTATTTTCATATAACGAATAATCTTAAAAATATGATACTGATTCCCTAATCGAATATCGTATTAAAAGAATTACATTAATCTCGTTGATGCTACAAAATCGTTACTTTTTACAAAATACAACGATTTTAACGCGGAGAGAACCAACATTCTTTTTCGTTCAAATTCTCTTTAAAAACAATTTTATACAACCTTTTCTAAAAGGCATTCCGAATATTCGATATCGATTTCATAATCGAATATCGAATACGACGAACATCGAAAGCATAAATCGAGTATAAATTAATTCATATTTATACGCGATCTAGCAAAATTAACGATTTCTCGAAAAAAACGGTGGTACCGGGACAGCAGTCCACGCGAGCCGCGCCACTCCCAGGCGGCTCGCGCGGAGGCCTGATTCCGCGGCCTGGTTTTTTTTTTTTTTTTTTTTTTTTCGTTTTTTCTCAATTTTTCTTAAACATCGTTTTTTCTACAAAACAATTTCTTAAAACCTTTTTTTTCATCTTTTCCGAACATTCGATATCGATTTCATAACCGAATATCGAATACGACGAACGTCGAGAATATAAAATTGGGTGCAAATTGTGCAATATTTGTACGCGATTTAATAAAATCATCGTTTTTAAAAAAAAACAATTTTGAAAACAGACCGGGACGCGAGTCGCGCGCGTCCCGGGCGGGTCGCCTACTCGGGCGAGTCGCCCAGCAGGCTGGAACGCGTGACCCTTTCTTCTTCTTTTTTTAATTATTTTTCGAACATCGTTTTTTGGACAAAATAGCGTCTTTTGAGCGACATTTTAGATCTCGACATATTTTTACGTTATTCGTTGCTTTCATATTTTCATTCGATTTATTCAATCGTTACTAACACGTTTGTTCATCTTCTTAGCAACTCTTTACATCTTTTGTTTTATTATACTAAAACGAACCTCGCATCTAAAGTACAACTTTGACGTTAAATTTTAGTTGCATTAAATCGACTTAGCAACCCGTTCAATTCTCACATGCTTAGGGAAAATAATCTTTGCATATCATTTTCCGGTTCAACTAACGCGCATATTCAAAAATCAAACGATATCCTAGTAGAGGTCGCTAATGTGCGGGCGGGGTTGGGTGTCCTTCGTGGGCTTCCCAACACGTACCCTCACCCCTTACTCAGAACCTCGGTTTCCGGATATCCGAAACCATTGGCAACGAGAGTCATTCAATATACGGTATCCGATCAAGTCGGTATCGGTATCAAATGCAAAGGGCCGAACCCTATAAACTCTGACATCGGAAATGGACCGTATTTTGTACACGGCCCACTACGACATAGAGTGGGTTCGAACGGGCCCGAACTCCCACAAAGTTCGGTGGTGACTCCAACTTCGATTTAAATTTCAATTCGATCCATTCTCATATGGAGATTCATTCGCCTCCCCAAACCTGCGCGTGGCCGCGTCGGGGTGGACCTATGTCATGTCCATAATTTGGCGACTCCGCTGGGGATTAACCGATGCGTGACTTACCATCGGCATCCTCAGGGTGAGACTCGAATAGAAATCGTTTGACTAGTACAATACGCGCTTTAGTTTTACGGTTCATACATAACCCCATATTTTCCCGGGCCGGTACTGGTGACCGACGTCCCACTATACCATTGATGTAGTCCAAATTAGATATGTCAAAAGGTGTGCGTAGCAGATTCGTATGGATTTTACGGCATGTTCTAAGCTCAATTCGACTTAGGAAGTTTGCCCCGATTCTCGAATAGGCTATATACACTGGTATAGACCCTTTTAGACTGACCGAGACTTAGCTTAAGAGCATACATGGTGTCATTATACTGTTTCCATGACTACGTGCTACTTTGTCCACATCTTTTTCAAAAAAACGTCTTTTTTTTTTCAGAAGATTTGCATCCTTTTCAAAATATCCAATTTCAAAAACCCGGACATCTACCGAATTTAGGACTTATGATTTTACTCAAAATAGCCTTTTTCTAGCCGGTATTATGCCCAATTTAAAACTCAAAATTATTTTCGAAACTTTCAAACCGTCACCCGGCCCACCTTTTTCCGTTTTTCTCGAAAAAAGGGCCGGTTCTCCCCGAATTTTTCGGGCTTTTCAAAAAATCATATTTCAAAACTTCCTCTTCTTAGACTTCCCGTATTTAGCAGTGTCGGGTCGTGTCATAAGTCGTCGAAGTCTTTAGCGTGGAAACTCCGTCGATCTTACATCACGAGTTTCCTCCCTATCCCAGTCCGCCTTATTTTACTAAGGCAAGGCCCACCTGCGTAGGACATACTCCTACAAGGGTTGGCACATTTACACAATCGAGTCTAAAGTCTGGGAATGTCTCACGTGAACCTTCCTTCGAACGGGGCCCAACCCACATAGCTGGATCCTAAGGAAGGCCCACCTTTTCACAAGTCATCCGTCTAGGTGTCTTTTCCGAGTCATTACCGTTTTAGTCTTCTTCTTTTTCCCTTGCTCGGGATGTACTTTTTTGGGATTCGGGTTAAGTTGCTGATTACGCGGTGTTCTTACAGATAGGCCACCCTTCATCGAACCATGACGAAAGAAGCCATTGATGAGTTGACAGCTTCATTGACCAAAATCGAAGACCAATTGCGACAAATGAGGGAAGACCAGATTGCCATCGTCACTCGGGTAAGTGCCGTGGAACAAGGAACCCCCAACGCTTCGATCGAGGATGACGGACCTTTGGCTGCATTGGCCGGCGCGGTCCAAAAGCTGCAAGAACAGGTCCACTCGACCACCAGAAACACCATCCTCACGGAAAATGCCCGTACCTATTCGCCCTTGACTGATGAACTGCCCGCTAACCTCAACTTAACAGGCTTACCAATGTTTGACGGGACTGAAGACCCGGTACTCCATATTCGGGCTTTTAAGGACTTTATGGCTGTTAAGGGGGTCAAATCGACCATGTTCAAGCATCTTTTTGCTTCCTCTCTGGAAAAGCACCCGAAGGCCTGGTACTACAGGCTTGATCCCAAGAAATACAAAACCTGGGACGATGTCGCAATGGAATTCGCGCGAAACTACGCGGATAACGCTGGGATCCAGACTACCATGCGTACTCTGGAGGTTATGGCCCAAGAGCCTAAGGAAGGTTTCACCAAATACCTTCAAAGGTGGAGGGCTGAAAGTGTGAAACTGGTGGACAAGCCCAGTGAAAAGGTGCTAGTGGAGGCCTTTGTCAAAAACCTCTTCCCCGCTTACCGGATCCATCTCCGGTACGCCATCATACCCGATTTCGCCACTTTGACCGAGATGGGTACAAGAATCGAAGACGATCTAAGGTTAGAGATCCTTACTAAGGCCTCTACCAAGGGATATCAAGGAGCCAGTTCATCCTCCAGCAAGCCCGCAACTACAACTGTGGCCCGAAGCATCTTTGGCGAGGTTAACTCATTAGACACCTCGACCAAAAAGAATACTCCAAATCGGGTATTCACTGACATAGGAACAACCTATGCTAATGCCTTACAAAGGCTATCTTCAAAAGGCCTAATCCAACCGATAGGCCCAATCCCGGAAGTTCCCGTCGAAAAGCGATCCAAGAGCTACAATATTCAAGCCTATTTCCACTATCACCAAGGCAACGGGAACGACACTGAGAAATGCTGGAAGTTGAAGCATCTCATTCAGGATCTGATCGAAAGTGGGAAGATACCACTACCAAGTGATAAGCCGAGTAACAAAAATAATCCCCTTGCTACTCACGCCATTTTTACTGGAGAAGTAGTCGACTTTTCTCATCTCATTTGCCCTTTCATTTCCCTAATCAACGAGATATGGAATGATGATGAAGATGATGTTTACTTGGCTAAGGGGCAAGCTGTCCCCGTCACTATCGAAGAAATCCGGAAGGCTAAAGCCAGAGCCCTGGCCGGCACACACACCATCACGGCCGGTCCCGGCACTCCTGAAACCGCCACTGAACCTTCCAGAACGGAACTCACTCCCGAAGAGCCGAACGCGGACACGGCCCTAGTCAGACAAGTAAAGAGGGTCTGAACTGATCTTACCATATGGCAGCTTTTGGTTAGTTCTCAGGAGCAACGAGCAGCACTTACTAAGGCTCTCGATGAAATCAAGGTTGACTCATCGGTTACCCCCACCAAGATGGTAGCCACTATTTTGCCTCACCTCAAAGGGAAGTCTAAAGGGGAAGGCCCACTTATCACTTTCTCCGAGTCCGACCTTCCACCGTTTGGGGCCACCCATAACTTGGCCCTATATATCACGGTGATCTGCCGGAACAAATATCTCCCAATGACCTTAATTGATGACGGGTCCGCAGTAAACGTCATTCCCTTGAGGACAGCTAAGGCCCTCGGCATTACCGAGGATGACTACCTTCCGACTGCACAAACTATCCAGGCTTTTGATGGGAGCCCAAAATCAGTTGTTGGGGCCGTTAAGCTAACGATCATAACAAGCCCGATCGAGAAGGAGTTAGAATTTCATGTGATCGATGTCACTTCATTTTTCAATCTGTTACTCGGGAGACCATGGATTCACGCAGTCAAAGCCGTGTCTTCCACCCTTCACAGGAAGGTCAAGCTACCTTTACAAGATGGGATCGTTACTCTCGAAGCTACCCCCATAACCGTGTCAAGCTGCAACACGACAGGTCAGGCTGACCCACGAGGTTTCAACTTCGTGGGAATGATCGAGGGAGAATACCTTTTCCGGCCCTATTTCACCACAAGCATTGACACGATGCTACAAAATCTGGGTTACCTACCGGGGGCTACCTCGAGACCCGGCCTCCCAGCTGGCAGAATCATTGAGGTCTTAACTAACGAAGAATCAAGATTCGGCTTGGGGTATGCTATAACCCCGGAAAACGTGGCTCGGGCCGGTATTTAGAAGGCCATCTACATCTTCAAGGGTACCTACTTGGGCCCCTACAGTCCAAGACTGACTGATTACTTTGTCACTCCAGTGTTCGGAGCTGTTCAAGTGGGCCTCTATCAGCCCGCCATCTCATATCCCAAGACCAAACTGGCTCAGGAATGCAATTTCATCCCAGATGACATCTTTGCCCTTATCCAGGATGAATCAAAGGAGGGCGCAAATAATACTGGGCCCGTCTTGGGACTCCTATTCGGGGAAGACAAGGTCGTTCCGACCCCTAAACAGGAGCTGGTCAACTTGATTCTCCGCAGCAGCAGGTTCGATCCAACCAAGCTGATCTCCGAAGTGGGTGCCGACACCGGGAAGAGAGCTTGGAGGAAGACAACTAAGTGGACCGATAGTCAGGGTCGAGTCTACAAGCTAACTACTGGTGAAGGAGATATGCATGGTGCCGAATCCGAGTCCGAGTCAGAGTCAAAGTCAGAGTCGGAGTCTGAATCGAAGTCTAGAGGGTCCAGTACTAGGATCGAGTCTGTAACCCCTCTCCCTTATTTAGTCACACCATCGGGAGCCCCGGAGTCTGTCCCGAGGGCTCTCCCTATCCCGCCTCTGACCAACGATCAGATGGCCGCTCTCTTCGAGCTCTTTTCAAAATTCACTATCAATAATCACAATAACCGTTCTGCTTACGACTTGTCTTATTTTCAAAACGTTTTCAAAAATCTTACTTGCAATGACATTGAGCAACCCGACGAACAGGTACCGCTGCCTCCGCATCTAATTGAGCAACTCGAACAAAGGGAGTCCCGAAATCTGGTAATCAAAGAAACCGATTCCATCAACGTAGGAACCCCTTTAGAACCTCAGATGCTTAGGCTAGGTTTATCCTTAAATCCTGAGGAGAAACAACAATTCACAGATCTTCTCCAGGAATTTAAGGACGTCTTCGCATGGTCCTACAAGGACATGCCGGGAATAGACCGGGGGATAGCTGAACGCCGAATACCCATCAAAGACGGGTACAAGCCGGTAAAACAGAAACTCCGAAGAATGAGGCCCGAATGGTCTCTCAAGGTCAAGGAGGAAGTCGATAAACAATTCAAAGCGGGCTTTATTCAAGTGTCTGAATATCCAGACTGGGTTGCAAGCATAGTACCAGTACCCAAAAAAGATGGCAAAGTCCGAGTATGTGTAGACTTCCGAGACCTTAACAAGGCCAGCCCAAAAGACGATTTTCCGTTACCACATATCGACATACTAGTGGATAACACGGTCGATAGTGCCCTTCTATCATTCATGGACGGGTATGCCGGATACAATCAGATCAAAATGGCGGAGGAAGACATGAGTAAGACCACCTTCATTACACCTTGGGGTACTTACTGCTATACCGTGATGCCATTTGCGCTTATCAACGCCGGTGCCACTTATCAACGGACCGCCACCACTTTATTGCATGACATGATGCATAAGGAAGTGGAGGTCTACGTGGACGACATAATCGTCAAATCCAAGGACCGAAACGGGCACATTGCGGCCCTAAAAAAGTTCTTCACCCGACTACGCAAATACAATATGAGGCTAAACCCTCAAAAATGCAGCTTTGGGGTAACATCGGGCAAGCTACTGGGCCACATCGTCAGCCAACGTGGCATCGAAGTTGACCCAGCAAAAATCAAAGCCATTACCGAGATGCAGCCACCCAAAATCGAAAAGGAGATAAGGGGGTTTCTCGGGAAAGTTCAATATATTAGCCGGTTCATTTCAAAGCTAACCATGGTATGTGAACCCATTTTCAAGAAACTGAAGATAGGAGAACAAACGCTATGGGACGAAAAATGTCAAACGGCTTTTGACAAGATCAAGGAGATTCTATCCTCTCCACCGGTATTAATGCCACCTCAGCATGGCCTGCCTCTGTCGTTATACCTGACAACGACCGAGATAGCCATGGGGGCTATGCTAGCCCAAACGGTCGATTCAGAAGAACGAGCTATTTACTACATCAGTAAAAAGTTCTTGGAGTATGAATGCAAGTATAAAATGCTCGAAAAAACGTGCTTAGCTTTGGTTTGGGCCACTAAAAAGCTCAGACACTACATGCTTAGCCACGAGGTACATGTGCTATCCAAGATGGATCCAATCAAGTACCTATTCGAGAACCCATCCTCAGTGGCCTTATATCCAGATGGACTTTAATGCTAGCTGAGTTCGACCTCAAGTTCGTACCATTGAAAGCCATCAAAGGTCGGGTAGTAGCCGAATTCCTTGCTGATAGCCCGATATCTGAGGAGGGACACACCGATACTTGGGCTTTCCCAGATGAAGACATGTTCCACACTGACACCAAAACACGAGATTTATATTTTGATGGGGCCTCCAACTTTCGAGGGTTTGGTGTCGGGATTTTATTGATCTCACCACAAGGGGAACTGATAAGTGTAGTTTGTAGTGCCTAATTTGCTGTGTTTTGGTCCCATTTCCTTGCGGAATCGCTCCTTGGGAGCGGTTCATGGGCTACTTATGCTTCCTCTAGCTCGTTTCAGGTTCCCGAGACCATTCGTGAAGAGTTGGAGTGATTCCGACTCAATACATACACTTTTCGGAGCCAACGAAGCGGAGGAACGATCACTCGAAGCCTTGGATTCGACCCCGAGACCTTGGGACCCAATCCCGAGCCTCCGAGACCCAATCCCGAGTCCCGAGAATCGATGAGAAGTTCATGTGAAGCAAGGAGGAACCAAAAGGATCATATTGGAGGCCTACAAGACTCATCCCCGACGGGTATGGCCTCATCCCGTCCGGGATGAAGTGCACATTTGAAGAGGCCACTGACAGGCCGTCCCGGTCGGGACCAACCCGTCCCGGTCGGGATGACAGGCCGTCCCGGTTGGGATGATCCTGTCCCGGTCGGGACCAACACGCTGTAGCCGCACCTCTTTAATTCATCCTCCCTCATTCTTGTAACCTTATAAATACTTCCCTCTTGTACTGTTTATGTATCTTATCATAACCTAGACTCCTTTAAGCCTCTATTAAGCATTCAAACCCTAGATTAGTGTTCCTCACATTAGTTTTAATCTCTCTTTAATCTCTAGTTAATCATTGTAATTAGTTCTTGGATTAAGGGAATACTTGAAGATTCTTCCAAGCTTGACAAACTTGGAGTTGATTTCGGTTTCTCTTTTATGCAAGTTATCATCTTTTCATCATTTGATTGTTGGTATAATCTTCCTTTCTCTTGTTTATTGTTATTTATTCAAGTTTGATTCTTTACTTAGTGTTCTTGTTATTGTTCTTGTTTTCTTTCATTATGGATGTTTGGATTGTGATGTGGTTTTCTCTTATTGTTGTTAGTTTATCTTTGATTATGAGTGAGTAGTCTCCTTGTTGGTTAGTAGGGGGATTAAGGGTAGATTATGGGTGATTAGAGTTTGATTAGGGGTAAAGGGTGAATCTTTGTTGTTAGTCACATACTTGGCACACTATGTGTTTGTTGAAATGCTTGTTTGAGTTGTAGTGGCCATGCTTCTCATGCTAGTCTTCCTCTACTCATTGTTTGTCTAGTATGTGGTCATGTTGAGGATAGTGTTGAGGATAGTCGTAGTCACGAGAGTGCGGATTAGGGTCTAAGTTGCGAGAGCCCCGACCTACCTCGATTTCGGTCTAAGTAGCGAGAGCCCGGACCTACCTCGAGATCGGTTTAAGTTGCGAGAGCCCGGACCGATTCTAGCAATTAGGAAACACCTACACCCTTGACCACCCAAGTCACCTTACTACACTTTTGAACCCGACCTAACCCACTTCTTCTTCATATTTGATTCAACTTATTAGTTAGTCATCATTTCTTTAGTTCATTGTTTAGTTTGTGTTTAGTTATTTCATTTAGCCTTGTTATAGTCTAGTTCATTGCTAGTCCAATTCCTTCTTCTCCTCTCATCATAATTCGTCAATTAGTATTTCTTTGTGTTTGTTTGGTAGCATAGTCTCGTTTTAGGCCGACCTAGTCTAAACCTTGCAACACCGTCTCCGTGGATACGATCCCGACTTACCCTAACTACCGTTAGGTGCTAGTTGGTTATTATTTGATCGGCGGGATCCACGACAAATTCCTGCCATCAGGAACACACCCCGTTATCCATCAAGCTAGATTTTGACGTGACTAACAACGCAGCCGAGTATGAAGCGTGCATTCACGGACTGCAAGCCGCCGCTGATTTAGGAGTAACAAATATCCGGGTCCACGGTGACTCATCTTTAGTCATAAATCAAGCCCTACAAAAATTGAAGACTCGGAACGCAAATCTCGTGGCTTATCAAGCACGACTAAGGGTTCTCGAAAAACAGTTCCAAAAGGTAGAGTACATCTATCTACTTCGGGAAGAAAACCAGTTTGCAGATGCTCTCTCAAAATTAGCATCTTTACTGAATATCCCGGCGCATCTAACCAGCATGCCCATCTGCGTTGAAAGACGATCCGAGCCGGCATATATCCACGTTATCCAAGATATTGAGATAACTGATCCAGAACCCTGGTACCAGGCTATTCTGACCTATTTAACATCAGGAGAATATCCTCCGGGAGCTGAAAACCGGGCCAAAAAAGCCCTGCGAAGGTGGGCCGCCCAGTTCATCCGCACAGACGATGGACAGTTATATAAGAAGACAGCATAGGAGGCTTTACTCTTATGCATTGACAAAACGCGAGCCGAAAGAGTCATGGCTGAGGTACATGATGGTGAAAATGGCCCGCATATGAATGCCCATATGCTAGCCCGAAAAATCACAAGACTCGGCTATTATTGGAATAACATGGAAACTGACTGTCAGTTATAAGTCAAACCCTGCCATAACTGTCAGATTTTCGCCAATGTACAACATATGCCTTCATCCCTATTATATACAATGACATCACCATGGCCATTCTCGACATGGGGAATTGATATAATCGGGAAAGTGAACCCTTCCGGGACAGGGGGTCAATGCTTCATTTTGGTGGCTATCGACTATTTCACCAAATGGGTCGAAGCCGAGTCATACCGGATCTTGAATGCCAAACATGTGGCTAAGTTCATCCAAAACAAGATTATATGTCGATACGGGATTCCACACGAGTTCATCAGTGATCACGGGACCCACTTTCAAGCCGAAACTGCCACTTTGTTGGAAAAATACAAGATTCAAAGGCATACATCATCGCCTTACCGTCCCCAAACGAATGGAGCGGTAGAGGCAGCTAATAAAACAATTGTCACCATACTTAAAAAGATGGCTGAGAATTATCGGGACTAGCCTGACAAGATACCCTTCGCCTTATGGGGGTATCAGACATCAATTCGAACTGCAACCGGAGCAACTCTATACTATCTGACATATGGAATGGAAGCAGTCCAGCCAGTCGAGCTTGAAGCACCATCCCTCAGAATTTTACTCGAGAGTCAGGTACCTGAAGCAGATTGGGTCCAAGCCCGATATGACTCGTTAATCCTCTTGGACGAACGGCTATCTCGGGCCCTGAATAATATTCAGATATATCAGAAAAGGATCCAACGGGCCTTTAACAAAAGAGTTAGGCCCAGAAATATCAAAGAGGGCGATCTAGTCCTAAAATCTGTTCGAGCTTTACTACCAGCTGACCCAAAGGGAAAATTCAAACCCAATTGGGCTGGGCCATATCTGGTAAAGAAAATCCTTTCGGGAGGGGCAGTAATATTAACAGACTTGGACGGGAACGAGTTCGTCAACCCAACCAACTTGGACCAGTTGAAGCGTTACTACCCTTGAACCCTCACCTCAATGTCATTTGCAAAAAGTTTGTAAAATTTGTCTTTTTCAAAATTTTAAGCAAGTCAATAAGTTAGGATTACTTATCCTATCGTCGCACATCTCGAATTAATAATCTTGATGAATTTTGAAAATTGCAAAAATTACTTCTAAACTACGGAAGGTTTGATTCCATTAATTATGGATACGTAGGCAACCCCTCAAAAGGGTACAACCACTGCAATAACGAAAAGACGGGAACGGTATTCACTAATATGTCTTTTTATTATATAAGCAAAACCGATAAACTCGGGAATTTCAAAAAATACATCACAAAAAAAACAAAAACAAACAAAAATAACAAAATCACACCACAAAAATAGTAGTAATACTTAAATAATAAATTTAGGAGACTACTCGTACATTTTTCCTTTCCTCTTATCTTTCGGGTCACGTGGAGCCCGAGGCCGACGGGGCGGGGGCGAACGTTCCCTAATCACAAGCGAAACTTCTTTTGCTCGAACCCGCTTCTTCGATTTTGGGTCTTCTGCCGGTCCAAGCCGAGCCCGTATGGGCTCGGGAAGTCTGTCTCGAGGACCAAGTCGGTCCTTGACCGCCAATTTTGGGCCTACTCTTCTTTCTAAATCCGTCTGGGGGCTCACTTTCCCTCGTGCACCCTTAGTACTGGACCCTTCAGCCTGAGTCCTAGATTTCTCTTTCTGACTTGCCGGAGTAGCATCTTCGTCAAAGAAGCTTCTATTATCTTTAGCATGCTCCCGACGCAACAGGTCGAAAGCCTCGTCAGTCTTCAAAGCAGCTCGGGCTTTAGTAGAGTCAGCCTTTGTCCATCTAACGTAAGAATCGGATACCCAGATCGAATGAGGATTCTTAGGAACGGACCAAGTAGCTCGTGTATACCACCTTTGAATCCAGGTGTCACACATTATGACCGTTAACTGAGTAGATTCACTCACAATTGCCTCAATTTTCGGGATTCTTTGGGCCCGACCATATTGCCTAAGTATGCGATCGGGAAAGAGATGAATTGTTTGTCTAAAAGATAGGATTACATGATATCGAGCCCTATCTCGAGACTCTAAGCCAGTCCGAACATAAAGAGGCCACCAAGGGATGGTCCAGCGGATCAATGGGCCCTCATGGAAGGACAACACTTCATCCCAGTATTTTTGGGTGTTGAGGCGAGAAAAGGCAATAGTCCGTCTCCTCGTCATCACTTGTTTGGGTTGATACCGGCTCACGTCTAAGGGAGGGTCCAAGATCGATAGCCTCTCAAACAGCCACAGCTGAAAAACCCGCGAAAAATCAAAAATCGTGAAAAATTGTCAAAATCGCGTCAAAAAAAAATGCGAAACCCGAGAAAACCGGGAAAACCGAGAAAATCGCGAAAATCAAGAAAAAACCGGAAACTTGCGAGAAATCGAAAAATAAAAAAATCAGCATACCTGTAAAAGACGGGTACTCCCAGTCAACCGGGTTGACGGATCCCTTTTACGATTATCCAAAACCTGGATAATCTCTCCCGTAATCAGCCAAGCTGGGCTGTGCTCCGTTTCCATTAAGTCGACCACAGTAAAATGTCTAACATGGCCCATGCAAGATAATAAATCCATGTGGCCTTCGAAGGCATAAACATGGAGCATGCAAAAAGTAAAGGCCCTACGGCTATGGACCGGCCTGACCCGGACGTCATCTGGGTTCATAAATTTTTCCAGCCAAATCAATCAAGGAAATGGTATCTCCTTCTAGCATACGGGATACCTCCATATGAGAAAGTCCTAAAAATTCCCGTAACTTTCTCCTCGGGTCATGAACCGAAAAAGGGATAGCAGGGCGAAGTATGGGATTCCATCCTCCTACAGCAGCAATTTCCTCAGAGATAGGACAGATTTTGCCTCGAGGAAAACTAAAAACATGCTAAGTATCGTCCCAATAGGACAAGCAAGCATCCAAAAAGTGACGGTCTACTTGCATTTGGCGGATCGTGAATAATTGGGTAACGTCATTCTGATTCAGAATGACTTTATCAGCGTCTCTGAAAAATCGGGACCATTCTTGCAGCATTCCAATTAATCGGTCGATTCCCATAATTGGATTTCTAAAAAGAAGAATAAATTCTCAAGGCTTGTTTTTCTTTAAGAAAGAGAGGGAATTGTGAGAATTGTGAAAAATTATGAAGCAAGGAGAGGGTATTTATAGCATAAAACCAAATTCTTCTCCTCACCTTAGGATTCCCAATCCTAGAGGATTTAGCATACAATCCTTTATCCTAGGGTCTAGCTAAGTCA
Organism: Agrostemma githago; assembly: GCA_958450325.1. Taxonomy (NCBI): domain Eukaryota; kingdom Viridiplantae; phylum Streptophyta; class Magnoliopsida; order Caryophyllales; family Caryophyllaceae; genus Agrostemma; species Agrostemma githago. The sequence continues at coordinate 46,590,611 of OY288249.1, forward strand.
TCCCGAGCATTCATATTCCTTTTCATAATCAAAATTTCTTCTAAATTTTCAAAGACTTTTTCAAACCCAAAAATTCTAAACCTTTCTCAAATTTTTCATTCCCAGCGCGAGTCATTTCCTACAAATGTTGCATGCAAAACTTTGCAATCTTGCATAAATCATGTACAGGACGACTCAAGCAGGACCGCGCGCAATGCACATAACTCCCCAGCGGCATTTAACAAGATGAGCCCATATATAGGCGCACCTAAGTCTTATACGACGAGTCCAAATTCCCCCACGGAGTTATCATCATCAGCTCAGGTACATTTCTAGTCTGTGGCCGGCGGGCCCTTCAAGCAGAGTCTAATGGACTTTAAACGACCCGAACAGAAGTCTGCCAGGTCTTAATCTTTGATTGGCCTGGTAGCTACTCTGACTTTCACCCTGTCCAAGCCTCAGTCAGAGTGGGGGCTCTGTAGACAACCACATTTTGCTGCCAGGTGTCTATAGCGATTTCGACAAACACCCGATGATGATCGGACGCAAACATGCTCTAACGTACTCGGAAATGGGCTCGAAATCATGGATATTTAGCTTGGGCTTTTTACGGAGTACAAATATCACAAAACCAACCTCAAAATAAAGCCCAGTGGGTCATTTCGAGTCAAATAAGACTAATTTGGGTCGAAACCGACACCGGGGGCAAAACCATCTTTTAGCGACCGAGTCAAACCCGGTCAAAGATATTTTCTCGAGGCACGTGAGTCAGCCGTGTCACCTCACGTGACCGACTCGAGCTCAAACTCCACAAAAAATAAGCTACACAAATATTAAACAATTCCGTTAAAGGTAGAATTCGATCTCAAGTAGGAATTCTATCCGAAAACCGAATCGAGCTTTTGACCGAGCATGAGATACCCGGCCGAGCAGGCTGTTTTCAGCCGGTTCCCTTTTCTTCTTTGCCAAGTAACGGAGTTCTCGTTCCTCACAACTTCTTACATTTCCTATCCCGATTGGTATTTCTTGTCGTACAAGCAAGATACGTCTCTCAACCTTGTTTTTCTATAAATAGGACCCTTTGCATGCACATTAACACATCAATCATATATCACATACACATACGATACACACACTATTTCTCCTAAAACACAGAAACATCTACAATTACATCGAGAAACCAATAGTGAAAACCCGAGACTACAAAAACCGGCCTATACCCGTCACCCTCTATACGTCCGAACCAAACCACCAACTCACCGACATTAACCCGACGCTCCCGTGCCTTAGCCACATTCCGACGAGCCCCGATCCGAGTTAACAAGAGCATGTAGGTTGAGGGTGTAATCAAACCCGATTTCTCTTCTCTTCTCTACTTCCCCTTTCTTTCATTTTCTTCTTCCTTTTGACGTGTCGTCGTCGGTCGATTTCTTTTATTACGGGTCATTCGTCGCATCTTTATTATTTCTAATATCGATACTACAAAAAACTATTTTCATATAACGAATATTCTTAAAAATATGATACCGATTCCCTAATCGAATATCGTATTAAAAGAATTACATTAATCTCGTTGATGCTACAAAATCGTTACTTTTTACAAAATACAACGATTTTAACGCGGAGAGAACCAACATTCTTTTTCGTTCAAATTCTCTTTTAAAACAATTTTATACAACCTTTTCTAAAAGGCATTCCGAATATTCGATATCGATTTCATAATCGAATATCGAATACGACGAACATCGAAAGCATAAATCGAGTATAAATTTATTCATATTTATACGCGATCTTGCAAAATTAACGATTTCTCGAAAAAAACCGAACCGGGACAGCAGTCCACGCGAGCCGCGCCACTCCCAGGCGGCTCGCGCGGAAGCCTGATTCCGCGTCCTTTTTTTTTTTTTTTTTTGTTTTTTCTCATTTTTTGTTAAACATCATTTTTTCTATAAAACAATTTCTTAAAACCTTTTTTTTTTCATCTTTTCCGAATATTCGATATCGATTTCATAATCGAATATCGAATACGACGAACGTCGAGAATATTAAATTGGGTGCAAATTGTGCAATATTTGTACGCGATTTAATAAAATCATCGTTTTAAAAAAAATCAATTTTGAAAACAGACCGGGACGCGAGTCGCTTGCGTCCCGGGCGAGTCGCGCCTGACTCGGGCGAGTCGTCCAGCAGGAAGGAACGCGTTACCCTTTCTTCTTTTTTTTTTTTTTTTTTTTTCGAACATCATTTTTTGGACAAAATAGCGTCTTTTGAGCGACATTTCAGATCTCGACATATTTTTACGTTATTCGTTGCATTCATATTTTCATTCGATTTATTCAATCGTTACTAACACGTTTGTTCATCTTCTTAGCAACTTTTTTCATCTTTTGTTTTATTATACTAAAATGAACCTCGCATCTAAAGTACAACTTTGACGTTAAATTTTAGTTGCATTAAATCGACTTAGCAACCCGTTCAATTCTCACATGCTTAGGGAAAATAATCTTTGCATATCATTTTCCCGTTCAACTAACGCGCGTATTCAAAAATCAAACGATATCCTAGTAGAGGCCGCTAATGTGCGGGCGGGGTTGGGTGTCCTTCGTGGGCTTCCCAACACGTACCCTCACCCCTTACTCAGAACCTCGGTTTCCGGATATCCGAAACCGTTGGCAACGAGAGTCATTCAATATACGGTATCCGATCAAGTCGGTATCGGTATCAAATGCAAAGGGACTAACCTAATAAACTCTGACATCGGAAACGGGCCGTATTTTGTACACGGCCCACTACGACATAAAGTGGGTTCGAACGGACCCGAATTCCCACAAAGTTCGGTGGTGACTCCAACTTCGATTTAAATTTCAATTCGATCCATTCTCATATGGAGATTCATTCGCCTCCCCAAACCCGCGCGTGGCCACGTCGGGGTGGACCTATGTCTTGTCCACAGTAGGGTTTTGACACGTTGTTGTTTTCTGGGGTAGCCGGATTTTTGATGCTCGATGTAAAGGGCCTCGACTAAGGCTCGATTTAACTGAGTTTTTTTATTAATGAGAAGCACATTTTTATTTATTTCGTTTTTTTTCGTGGTGACTCGCAACTCGATTCTTCATTTTGGCCGGAGCGCCCTTTCGGGTTTTCACTCCGTCCTCGGCTCGTCATTTTTTTTGACGATGGCTCGCAACTCGTTTCTTCATTTTGCCCGGGGCGCCCTTTCGGGTTTTCACCCCGTCCTCGGCTCGTCGTTTGTGCTTTGTCATTGAAATCACTCGTTAACCAGAACGCGGGAAAAGATTCCGATTTGCATGTGAATCGAGTAATCAATTTTGTCATTTTTTGTTGGTTGTACCCTTGGAAGGGTTGCCTACGTATCCGTATTCAGACGGAATCAAACCATGTTCGTAGTTCGTTTTAGTTGTGAGTGATTTTTGCTTTAGACTCGTTATGCCAATTAACGATGCGAATTATTTCTAAGCGTTTTGTATAGGTTTTCACCCTAGGTCGGAGATCAGGATGGGGTCATTGTGGTGTTTAGGGATAGTATCGTTATTTGAGTTCGTCCATGTTGGTTGGGGTTGAGAATTCTTGACCTTCTAGGTTAGTAAGGATCACGGCGCCCCCCGTGAGTATCTTCTTGACGAGGTAGGGCCTGCCCAATTCGGTTTGAATTTCCCTCTAGGGTCGACAGGAAGGGGTGCTCTAATGGATTTTACTACTAGGTCTCCCTCATGTATGTTTCGGGATTTGACGCGTTTGTTAAAGGCTCACTGTATGCGTTGTTGGTAGGCTTGCACGTTGGATAGTGCATGTATTGTACGCTCATCTAGGAGTACTTGCAACACCCTGACTTTTATGAATTAATTTCGTGCTCATAATTTAATTTTGTTCGATACTTAATCTCTACAATTACGTTTAAACTCAAATTTCTAATTCATCTCAAGTTCATTTTTAATTAAACCTCGTCAAACATTTATTATTTTCCTCGAGAAACAAATTTAATTCAATTTTATCGAACATTCGTTGTTATTCTCATGAAGCTTTATTTTTATCGCGAAGGTATATTTTATTCTCGAGATGTACTCTATTTTCCATTTGAAACTAACTTATTTGTTTTTCCTAACATCGAGCTTGTCTCGAATATTTCTACTAATTATTATTTATTTATTTATTTATTTTTCTCCAAACTTCCATTCCGTTCCAAATAATTACTCTAACTGTGGAAAATATTTTATTTCGTCAGTATTTTTTTCGATCCAATTACTCATTTTTCTAACTCAACCTTAAATTCGATTTTTGACTTGAGCCAACTTTTAACTCGATGTTTATTTGTCACGTAATGCTATTTATTCAACCCGTCTTTTAGTCAATTGGACTTGGTACCCATTTATTTGTAACCTTTTCATTTAAACCCCACTCCCGTCCTTTCTTTTTGTCAGTTTACAAACCCTATTTCTTTATCTCATTAAACCGCTCTCCCTACCTACTTCGCTCTTCTTTCTCTATCACGTTCACCATCTTCATCCGAGTTGTTCAACCATCTTCATCAATCGATCAACCATGTCGAATTTCACTCTCCTTCTGTTCCTGTTGATTCGTTCCTTTGTTCGTCCTCCCCCTATTTTTTGAATGCCTGCTGTTGACGAGAGGTAGTCACCGTCTTCTCTGTTTTCTCTTTCTTCTTCCTTTTCTTCTCCTTATTTTTCCTCCTTTCGTCTGCTGCATTTGCAGCTGCTGTCGTTGTTGGTTGTTTGTTGTCGCTGCTATGTTACTGTTATGTAGGTCGCATATCAGGCCCATTTCATCCCAATTTTTCTTCATCGTCCTGTTCCTCCGTTCAAAGATGTTATTGCTGCTCTTGGTCAGTTCTGCTTCCCCTTTTATTCTCTTTCTTATTCTTATTTTATTCTCCTTCTTAATCTTGTTGCTGTCCGCGTTTGCTTTTGTTGCTGCTATCGGTTCGTTACTGCCGTTACCGATCGTTGATGTATTGTTATTGCTGATGAACTGCTGCTGTAACCTGCGTACTGTTGCTGCGTGGTGCGGCCGATCCGGCGCATTGATGATTCTGTCCTGTGTGCTATTGTCGCTGTTGTTGCTGCTCTGCCTCGATCCGTGTTTCAGCTTCTTCTTCTTTTTATTGCGGAAGCTACTGCTTCTATAGTCTTCTGATGCTGCTACGTAACTGGTCATGCTGCTCTTCGGTTTTGGACAGTGGATTTCGTCCCGTTTCCTTCTTCATCTCTGCCTTAATCCGTCCTTCATTCATTTTAATCCGAGGGTAATTGAATTACTCTTATTCTCCATCTCGTTTCCCCTATATCTATTCACTTATTATGTGGTTTTAATACCATATGTTTATTTATTTCGTACGCTATCGTGCTAGATCCGACGAAGGCGGTTATTTTATTAATTTGGATTTCAATGAAGGTAACACATGATAGCATGACTTGGTATTGCATGATATATATGTTGTAGTTGCTTGTAGTATCGTTTTAAAATCGAATTTTTATACGAATAAGCATGTTTTAATTATATTACGATAATATGTTTAAATCGATTTAATGTTTCTATCGCTTTTAGTCTTCTCAATTTATTTCACATCGGATCTTCTTAAAATATTATAAGGCCGAGACTAGAACATACAAATAAGACGTTTATTTCTGAATTTTCGTGATTTTATATAACGTAGCAAAGGGAAAGTTTTTATTGCTTTAACGAAGTTACAGCATGTTTCGGAGTCTCTTAATGTTTTTGTATGATTTATTAATGAAATTATTTTTTCCTAACGAGCCTTTACTCAATCCTAACGAAAATAACGTCACCTTTCCAATTTTACCTCTCCAGAATTTAACGTAACTTGTAATTTTCTCTCTTCTTTCTTGTCTCTTTATCTCCCCAATTTCTTTAATCAACTGCACTCTTTCGAATTCGATTATAAATTTTAATTCAATTACCAATGAAGTAATATCATTTTAATTAATTATTTAATTAATTGATTTATATTTTCTAGGGTTTAATTAACTTTTTAAATTAGGGTTATGGATTTAGGGTGCATTATGGGTGGTTCTAAGGCATCAATCATATATCCTGATATTGCACCGAGTCTTGCGGCTTGCTAGTAAACAATATGGATATCTTAAATTTTTTTCCTTTTCATGTAATTTTTTTAATTCGGTTTTTTACTATCTTATTTTTCAATTTTTTATTATGTCAAATTAAACTTAATTAATTGTGTTTTGGGTGGTGTTTGTTGGTGTTTTGGGTGGTGTTTGTTGGTGTTTTGGGTAGTGGTTGAATTTAGGTTTTTAAAAAAAAAATCAATTTGGGTGAAATGACAATGACAAATTGGTAAAATGTCGTTAGAATTAAGTAAAAGCTCGTTAGGAAAAGCACGACCCTTTATTAATCTTGTTTAATTACTTTATTTCCAAATTTTTTAAAAAGAGACTACTGCTTATTTTAAGTCTAGTTTATCTTTGTTTAATTTCGTAAAATAATTCCAAGTATTTTGGTCACAATAAATTGTTTACGAACAGGTGTCGAAACAGTCCGTGAATTTGTCAGTTGTTGTAAAACTAATTTAAAACCTTTGATAAATTTTGAAGTTAATTTGGGTAATTTATGTACCTAAACTTTGGAGAGTCTAGATAACGTTTTGAATTGGTTTTTCTTCAAAATCAATTTTTGAATGTATTTGATCAAGGAGATACAATCGGGTGTCGAATTCTGTCAGTTTGTGAAAGCACAAATTAAACCTTTGTTACGTTTGGAATTTGGAATTACTCCAGAAATAAAAGTTTTACCTAAGATTTTAAAGTTTTCAACCCTCATGATCTTACTTTGTTTTGATTTTTGATGATTTAATTATGAATTTTACAGTAAGAAAGTGTTGTTCCGGAAAATCTGTAAATTTGTAATTTAATACATTTAATTACTTATATTTTAACAATTTGAGAAATAATTATGATTTTTACTTTCGTTGACTTTTAATCGTTAAATATATATTTATAAAATAAGTATAATGTTTATGTCTCGAGGCCTAATATTAACTATTTTATATAACCCAAATGTTGAACGATAACTAATTATAATAATACCTATTTTGGAAAGTTAGTATTTGAAGAAAGTTTCCCAAATTAGAAAGTTTCCTTTTAAAAACGTTTTGATAATCCTATCGAATTACGACAACGACTTTGTTTTGGAATTATGGAATAAGGACAAGTGTACGGGTAGAGTAATACAGTCTAGGGTATACGTTTTGCCATCAACTATAAAGCTGGTGTGTCTATGTGAGACGCATTGGTCGTTGAACTGAGCATGGTTTGTGTTCAGGAGTGTGTATATTTTGAACTTAAACTTAGATATCGTATCGTGTAAGTCGCCGTCGGGTTGAACTGGATTACGGTTGGTGTCCAGGTGGGGTGTACAGTACTTAAGCCAGGACCTCGCTGCACGCCGTCCTGTTATAGTTGAATTGCCTAGTTAGAGACTGAAGTCTAATTTGTTTTTATCGAATTCTCGAACCTAGTTTAGTATGATCCTAGTGAAAGTCTATTCCGTTACACTAATTGATTTCCATAACGCCGTTATTATTATAGATTGACATTGATCTGCAGGTTGGCAATCATTTCGAAGTATTTTACCGTATCATTTTAAATGTTTTCCATTTTCAATTATTTTGATATAATAGTAATTATGCTTTAATATTATGTAATATGGCTGGGAGAACTGCCTGAGTTGCTCTCCACCGAATTGTGACTGTCATGTTTATAACATGGCAGGTATTATTTGTTCCGGGATTTGGTGTGAGCTAGCGAGTGGTATAGATCCTACTCCGCTTGAGTTATGTCTATTTATGGATTCTTAATCCCATTTGAAGAATTTTTATTTTTAGCTCTTTTGTAAAAAGTGGACTTTGTATTGACTGACCGTTCTTTTATAAAAATTTAGAACATCAGTGTGTTTTAATCCCAAATTTACAGTGTTTCCGCCACTGTATTGCGTTAGAATTTATAGGGGATTACAGTTGGTATCAGAGCATCGTTGCTCTCACCTGATTTTCGGAGAATACTCGTAAACGTTTTGATCATTAATAAAATAATAGTGAGTGATGGGTAGAAACCAAATTAAGGAGTTAACTGTTAGGTTCTCGTGTACTTGTAACATAATGATTAGCATTGAATAGTTGTTCTATTTGTCCAAGAAGAAGACGAGTGGACAAGATGCTTACGTGATGCTACTCTAGATCGGGACAAGGCCTACTTAGCACTCCTAAGACCGTATGACTCGAGTAGACGACTTGGTGCTACAAGGAAGATACAATGGTGACTTTCCAACCCGGATTCAGTTTGCTCAAGTTACAGGCTAGATGATCAAGAGTACATTCCAATTCCACGATGGTGCAATAGACTCAGATATGATTTCACTTTAGACCCGGATGCGACTGCACTTCACTCTGAATGCAGATGGAGCGATCCAAGACTAGTGTGCTCATTTCTCTACAAGAAAACGAAATGATCCAGCGAGTTCCCTTGTGAACTCCGGAGATACGAAGACTCTTCTCTGTTCTAAGACCTTAATAGTCTAGAAGCCTTGTTCTATGCTCCCAATTTCTCCTTCTTTTTCTCCTTCTATTTCTTTTCTTATTCTTCTTCTTCTTACTGATGTTGTTGTGTTGCTGTACTGCTACGGCCTAATGTTGTTCGGCTCTCTACTGTCACGTGTTGTTATTCCTGCTGTCCATGGGCTACCACTGCTCTCCATGTCAGTTTCTCTCTTCTTCTTCTTCTTCTTCTTCTTCTTCTTCTTCTAATCTTCCTCATATAATTGGTCATCTTCATTCTCTTGGCGAATCCTTGATTTATTCTCTCATTTTACCCTCTATCCTCTTGAGATTCTCTGGTTAGACTCCTGTCTTAGTGAACCCCGCGAAAGTTAAAGATGTTTGAGGTTTAGTAAACAATTTGTTACGTGGTTTGAGAGTTGTAAGTTGTACCCTATTTTCTAAGCAAGTAAGAACTTTTTGAGGATTGAATTCAATGGTATTAATTGATTGATGGAATTAAGATTGCACCTTATGTGTTAAGCTTGGATCATAACTTATTTGATTATATAAAGTATTTAGAGAGAATAAGTTTTTTGGATAGTAAGATTATATTTTATTTTGGTGGATATCTAGCACCTAACCTAAAACTGAACTTAGAACCGAACTAAGTGTAACTGGTAATATTACTTTGGGAATCCCACCTAAGGTTGACTTAATGGACTAGTCGTTGACTTTTGAGGTTATAGATCATCGTTTAGAGTTCTAACCTGAGTGTTATGGTTCCATTTCATGTTCGCGTTAAGATTTTCTGTAATTTTAGTTGACATAGATTAAACCTTGGTTCTTATGGATTAGATCAATGAGTCTGAGAAGGTTTTAACCTATGAGCTTTGGAGTTGAGTAATCTAATCTTGGATGAATTATTGTTAACCTTGAGAAAGGGAAATATTTTGCAGAAGCACAGTTTGGACTTATTGTGTCATTTTGAGGAATACTTTTGTGCCAATCATCCTAATGGAATTTTCGATACCTGTGCACCAACGAGATTGTGGCTTCGTTGGGTGATTAAACATATTGTGGTTGCACCATTGCGATTAGAAATTGATGGATTTCTGAGAGACCTTATTTAGATGATGTGCTTGAAAATGTGAGTGTCTGTCATTACATTTGAGGTCGAGTGTGCCTAGGTTTGGCTTACTTTCATACCTTTTGGGAATTGGTGATGTTAAACATGTTGGTACAATCATTCTTGAGGACTTAGTACCCGAGCTTTGTTAAATTGGTGGATTTTTTTTAGTGTCCCTTACTCGAGTACCATGTAATGCACCTCGAGTATAATCTGGTAAATCTTGAATAGTTTTAGAGCCTTATTGGTTGATTGGTTTGATCGTGTTGTGGTTTATGGAATTTCGGTAGCATGATTTGATTCAGAGTCATTTGAGGATTCTTACACTGTTGATTGAATGATAGAATAAGTATGTGAGACTTCGTATTGGGAGTTTTGGTATTCGATAGTTTTGGAGGTTGTAGATTGTGTAAGACAACCCAGCTTTCTGATATTAATGGAATTAGTATTATTTGGTGGAAATAGAACTCTGAGTTGTGGGAGTCATACTAGAAGTCTCGAGAATCTTAAACTCCTCTATAATCTTTGAGAGTTCTGCTTTATTCTCGATTTCGTCCTCACCTCTGTTTCTCTCGAATTCTATTCCCCCATCTGTTATCAATCCCTTAGACCCTTATCGAGTTTGGAAACTTTTGTTTTGATTTTTCCTTTACCATGTTTCCATTTATCAGTTAACCATTTTCCGAACTCCCTAATCTATGAAAAGTCTTACTAATTTAAAATTTTTGATTTCCGTGAAATTTAACATTTTGTGTTATAGACTTCAAGACCGTCCACTTTATTTATGTTTTATTCTTGATATCTATATTTAATTCTGTTTCAAAATGCCTAAATAATTTATTTTAAAATAATTTCGAAATTGTTCCAAATTTTTATTTTCAAGCGTTTGAATTTTACGGAAACTTTCATAATTGCTAATATTTTGATTTCTATGAGATTATTATGTAAAACGATTTAACATTTTTGAAAATTTCGTATGTCTAAGTTTTCATTTTATTGTCAGTGGACTTTTGAACCTGTCATTGAAAAATGTCTAACGACTGATTTGATTTTACGAACTACAAAATTTGCTTTCTCAAAACCAAATTTTGTTTTGTCTTAGAACTTAATATTGTCAAATTTTTTTTATCAAAACGTTTTACCATTGTTTCAAAATTTGAGTAATCTCTTTCCTCCAAGTTTGTTTACAAACATTTTTTTTATTGTCGTTATTTTATAAATAACTTTAACTTACGATTTTAGTGACTTAAAAGATTTTAAACCTTTGGGTAGTTAAACCCCGTCAATCTTGATAAGAATTTCTATAAAGTTTTCTTTTTAAACCAAAATTTTGGTGTGAGTGAAAATCCTCACTTTGCTCAAAATAGGTGATTCTGTTTTCTATTTTGTTTTTGAATTCTTGTGAGTTTCAGGACGAAACTTCTTTTTAGTGGGGAAGGTTGTAACACCCCGACTTTTATGGTGAATTAATTTCGTTCTCATATTTTAATTTTGTTCGATATTTAATCTCTACAATTACGTTTAAACTCAAATTTCTAATTCAGCTCAAGTTCATTTTTAATTAAACCTCGTCAAACATTTATTATTTTCTCCGAGAAAGCAATTTAATTCAATTTTATCGAACATTCGTTAATTTTCTCATGAAGATTTATTTTTATGACGAAGGTTTATTTTATTCTCGAGATACACTCTATTTTCCATCTGAAACTAACTTATTTGTTTTTCCTAACTTCGAGCTTGTCTCGAATATTCTACTTATTATTATTTATTTATTTATTTATTTTTCTCCAAACTTCCTTTCCGTCCCAAATATTTACTCTAACCGTGGAAAATATTTTATTTCGTCAGTATTTTTTTCGATCCAATTACTCATTTTTCTAACTCAACCTTAAATTCGATTTCTGACTTGAGCCAACTTTTAACTCGATGTTTATTTGTCACGTAATTCTATTTATTCAACCCGTCTTTTCGTCAATTGGACTTGGTACCCATATATTTGTAACCTTTTCATTTAAACCCCACTCCCGTCCTTTCTTTTTGTCAGTTTACAAACCCTATTTCTTTATCTCATTAAACCGCTCTCCCTACCTACTTCGCTCTTCTTTCTCTATCACGTTCACCATCTTCATCCGAGTTGTTCAACCATCTTCATCAATCGATCAACCATGTCGAATTTCACTCTCCTTCTTCTGTTCTTGTTGATTCGTTCCTTTGTTCGTCCCCCCTGTTTTGAACGCGTGCTGTTGACGGTAGGTAGTCACCGTCTTCTCTGTGCTCTCCTTCTTCTTCCTTTTCTTCTCCTTATTTTTCCTCCTATCGTCTGCTGCGTTTGCTGCTGCTGTCGTCGTTGGTTGTTTGTTGTCGCTGCTATGTTACTGTTATGTAGGTCGCATATCAGCCCCATTTCATCCTAATTTTTCTTCATCGTCCTGTTCCTTTGTTCAAAGATGTTGTTGCTGCTCTTGGTTAGTTCTGCTTCCCCTTCTTATTCTCTTTCTTATTCTTCTTTTATTCTCCTTCTTATTCCTGTTGTTGTCCGTGTTTGCTTTTGTTTCTGCTATCGGTTCGTTACTGCCGTTACCGATCGTTGATGTATTGTAATTGCTGATGCACTGCTGCTGTAACCTGCGTACTGCTGCTGCGTGGTGCGGCCGATCCGGCGCATTGATGATTCTGTCCTGCGTGCTATTGTCGCTGTTGTTGCTGCTCTACTTCGGTCCGTGTTTCATCTTCTTCTTCTTTTTATTGCGGAAGCTACTGCTTCTATAGTCTGCTGATGTTGCTACGTTACTAGTCTTGTTGCTCTTCGGTTTTGGACAGTGGATTTCGTCCCGTTTCCTTCTTCATCTCGGCCTTAATCCGTCCTTCATTCATTCTAATCCGAGGGTAATTGAATTACTCTTATTCTCCGTCTCGTTCTCTCTCTTTCTATTTACTTATTATGTGCTTTTAATACCATATGTTTATTTATTTCGTAGGCTATCGTGCTAGATTCGACGAAGGCGGTTATTTTATTAATTTGGATTTCGATGAAGGTAACACATGATGGCATGACTCGGTATTGCATGATATATATATTGTAGTTGGTTGTAGTATCGTTTTAAAATCGAATCTTTATACGAATAAACATGTTTTAATTATATTACGATAATATGCTTAAATCGATTTCATGTTTCTATCGCTTTTAATCTTCTCAATTTATTTCACATCGGATCTTCTAAAAATATTATAAGACCGAGACTAAAAAAAACAAATAAGACGTTTATTTCTGAATTTTCGTGATTTTATATAACGTAGCAAAGTGAAAGTTTTTATTGCTTTAACGAAGTTACAACATGTTTCGGAGTCTCTTAATATTTTTGTATGATTTATTAATCCTGTTGAATTACTTTATTTCCAAAAACATTGAAACAAGACTACTACTTATTTTAAGTGTAATTTATCTCTGTTTAATTTCGTAAAATATTTCCAAGTATTTTGGTCACAATAAATTGTTTACGAACAGGTGTCGAAACAGTCCGTGAATTTGTCAGTTGTTGTAAAACTAATTTAAAACCTTTGATAAACTTTGAATTTAATTTGGGTAATTTATGTACCTAAATTTTGAAGAGTCTAGTTAATGTTTTCAATTGGTTTTTCTTCAAAATCAATTTTTAAATGTATTTGATCAAGGAGATACAATCGGGTGTCGAATTCTGTCAGTTTGTGAAAGTACAAATTAAAACCTTTGTTACGTTTGAAATTTGGATTTACTCCAGAAATAAAAGTTTTAGCTAAGATTTTAAAGTTTTCAACCCTCATGATCTTAATTTATTTTAATTTTTGATGATTTAATTATGAATATTATAGTAAGACTGTGTCGTTCCGGAAAATCTGTAAATTTGTAATTTAATACTTTTAATTACTTATATTTTAACAATTTGAGAAATAATTATGATTTTGACTTTCGTTGACTTTTAATCGTTAAATATATATATTTATAAAGTATGTAAAATGTTTATGTTTCGAGGCCTAATAATAACTATTTTATATAACCCAAATGTTAAACGATTTCTAATTATAATAATACCTATTTTGGAAAGTTAATATTTGAAGAAAGTTTCCCAAATTAGAAAGTTTCCTTTTAAGAACGTTTTGATAATCCTATCGAATTACGACAACGACTTTGTTTTGAAATTATGGAATAAGGACAAGTGTACGGGTAGAGTAATATAGTCTAGGGTATACGTTTAGCCATCAACTATAAAGTTGGTGTGTCTATGTGAGACGCATTGGTCGTTAACCTGAGCATGGTTTGTGTTCAGGAGTGTGTATATTTTGACCTTAAACTTAGATATCGCATCGTGTAAGTCGCCGTCGGGTTGAGCTGGATTACGGTTGGTGTCCAGGAGGGGTGTACATTACTTAAGCCAGGACTTCGCTGCACGTAGTCCTGTTATAGTTGAATTGCCTAGTTAGAGACTGTAGTCTAATTTGTTTTGAGTGAATTCTCGAACCTAGTTTGGTATGATCCTAGTGAAAGTCTATTTCGTTACACTGATTGATTTCCATATCGCCGTTATTATTATAGATTGACATTGATCTGCAGGTTGGCAATTATTTCGAAGTATTTTACCGTATCATTTTTAAATGTTTTCCATTTTCAATTATTTTGATATAATAGTAATTATGCTTTAATATTATGTAATATGGCTGGGAGAACTGCCTGAGTTGCTCTCCACTAAATTGTGGCTGTTATGTTTATAACATGGCAGTATTATTTGTTCCGGGTTTTGGTGTGAGCTAGCGACTGGCGTGGATCCTACTCCGCTTGAATTATGTTTTTTTATGGATTCTTAATCCCATTTGAAGAATTTTTATTTTTAGCCCTTTTGTAAAAAGTGGACTTTGTATTGACCAACCGTTCTTTTGTAAAAATTTAGAACATCAGTGTGTTTTAATCCCAAATCTACAGTGTATGTTTCCGCAATTGTATTGCATTAGAATTTATAGGGGATTACAGTACTAGCTCATCGTAACTTTTTTGGTTCCATTCTTCTTCGGAAATGCCGCTTTCGCCTAGTATTCTTAGAGAGGGTATTTCTAACTCTATGGGTTGCACGACTTTGGAGCCGTAGGTTATGTAGTAGGGTGTGTCTCCGGTGGGTGTTCGGTAGTAGGTTCGGTATCCCCATAATGCGAAGGGTATTTTTTTTGGCCAATCCCGGTAGTTGTCTATCATCTTCTTAAGAATGGTGGTGATGGTTTTGCTGGCTGCCTCTACAGCCCTGTTTGTATGAGGTCTCTAAGGTGAGAATTTGTGTCTTTGAATTTTGTATTCGTCTAGGAGTTTTTGATTGTCGGCCCTGAAATGAGTCCCCTGATCACTGATGATTTTGTGAGGTATACCGTTGCGGCATATGATGTTATTTTGTAGGAATTTGACTAGTTGTTTGGAGGTTATTATGATGTAGGAGGCTGCTCCTACCCATTTGGTAAAGTAATCGACGACCACTAGTATGAAGCAGTGTCCGCCGGTTCCGGACGGGTGTACCTTTCCTATGATGTCAATCCCCCAGGTGGAGAAGGGCCGAGGTGTTGTTATGGTGTGGAGTGGATATGGCGGTAGGTGTTGGATGTTGCTGAATATTTGGCAGTTGTGACAGTGGCGGACATGACGCCGGCAGTCTGCCTCTAGGGTAATCCAATAATAGACTAGTCTCTTTATTTTTCGGGCTAATAAGTGTGCGCTCATGTGGGACCCGCATTCCCTGTCATGTACTTCTTCCATGACTTTCTCGGATTTGGTTTTGTTTATGCATCTAAGGAGTATTCCTTGTGGGGTTCGTTTGTATAGTAGTCCTTGGTTTACACTACAAAAAAAGGTGAGCTTTGCAACGGATATTTGCAACGGAACAATATCCGTAGCAGAAATAAAACTTGCTACGGATTTGCGACGGAAAATATATTTTGCGTCCGAATTGCGACGATATTGCGATGAATCTCGGCTACCCTCATGGCGCGCAAAAAAAATCAAAGAGCGCTAAAAGTATGCGACAGAATTGCGACAACCTATTTTATTACCGACGAATTTGCTACGGATTATGCGACGGTTTATTACAAAATTGCGACTGAATTGCAACGGACCTACGACGTACGGTTATTTCCTAAAATCCCCCACCTTTGGACCAATTGTGCTACGGATTTGCAACGGAAAATTAGAGTTGCAACGGACTTTCCGTAGCAAATCCGTAGCAAGTATGAATTACTTACCCTAGCCACTTACCCAGTTACCCCGACCCCCATTCACTCATCTAATTACTCCCCCCACCCCTGAAACCCTCATACGCGCACCATAACTAGAACCACCACCCCTACGCCGCCGCTGATACCCTTACGCCGACGCCGCCACCGCGACCGCCATTATCACGGACCCACCACGGTACTTTCCCCTTCTTTCCTTCTTTTCCTTCTCATTCTGGCCTGCCACCGTCGCCTATCCCTACCACCGTCGCCTGTCCCTGCCACCGTCGCTGTTGTCGGCGTGTTCCTGCCGGCGCCATTCATTGCCGGCGTCGTAATTCTTGTTGCTAATTCTGATTCTGCGTTTTAAACCCTAATCGATTTGGGTTTTTCATTTTTTTTGCTAATTCTTGTTTTAATTAGTTTGAATTGTCTTATGTTTAGTGTTTCTTTGAATTTATGCGGTTTATGTTCGTTTATGGGGAATAACTGTTTGTATTGTAAGTGTTTGATGAAATGTCTATGTGTAATGTCCATGTGAATGTTGTTTGTGTAAAATATGCAGTTCAGTCATGTAGCTGCTCGACGTAATGTATCTGTGCAATGTCGTATACCTTTGTTTATGCTATGCAGTTAAGGTTTATTTTTTTCATTTTCTCGAAGGATTAGGTTGATCAGGAGGTGGAAGATGAATACATGAGTATACAGCTGTCACCAACTAAACACATAGAGTCATAAGTGGGCCTTATTAAGTACTGATAGTTACGAAACACTCTTAATTTGCAGTTGTATTACTTTAAAATGTGAAATTGTTATATGAAATTGTACAAGAATGTAATCTTACTTTAAATTGTATTACATAGAGTAGATTGGAATATGGTTAGAATTGCTTATGTGACACAAATTATTGGTGGTAATGGTTTATATATAATAGCTTTAGGGGACTGGAGTAATAGAACAGAGAAGTGGAGTAATTGTAAATTGACTTTAGTTTGTGCTTTCTTACAATGTTTGTTTGTGCTCTCGTCTTCTTCTTTTTTCGTTTTCTCTATTCATGACTAATTATTTACGTTTTAATTTTTATTAGGTTGATTTGCTCCACTACAGTACGAAATCATACTTAATACTCTTAATAAGGTATGTAACAATTATTCCTATTTATCAAAATTAATTACTTGATTGCAACTCCCAAAATGTGAATTGTATTTTGTGTTCTGTATATATGTTATTTATTTGTTATTGCTAATTTTGAGTTTGACTTAGCACCCGTTCAAGGATTACACATTAGGTGTAATTTTTGAATAGTCCCCATTTTGGGACTGTCTTTGAGCATTTTATGCCATTTAGGTGGTAAATACTAATCTTCTCTACTTGTTTGTTGTGAGACGAAATTTGTCGGCATATATATTCCCTAACGTTCTCTTAGTACATATGTTGAACGTTATTTTGTTCTACATTGTGTATTTGGAGAACTGGGGGGAATTGCTGTCAAATTTTCGTCTCACAACAATCAAGAGTGCGATTAGTATTTACTAATGGCATGAAATGTTCAAAGATGGGTTTAGGTTGGAGAGATAAGTGCACCCATAAGCTCGAAACTATATTTATTTCTCCTGCAGGTGGATGTGGATGTTGTCGGTGTTGGAGACGATTGGTTTAGATATTAGTGGTGATTGGTTTTGAGGTTGTGGTTGTGATTTGGTGATTGGTTTTCCTGTTGTGGATATGTGCTTTTGTTGTTGATTTTTTATTATTGTGCACTTGTAGTTTTGGTTATTGTTGCATAATATAATTAATATTGTTACTGTTTGCTTATTATTCCTTACTTACAAAAAATGTAATGTAGATTCGAAATGAAGAGATTAGAACGCAAATGGATGTATGAGCGAACAGACTCTAATAAAAAAACTAAGAGTTGAATTTGTAAATGGTGTCGCTGAATTCATATCTTACGCTAAGCAACAAAATGAATACCAATCAAACAAAGTAATTAGGTGCCCGTGTTCAAAGTGCAACAATAAGGTATATTTAGTTGAACATGAGGTACGAAAACACCTTGGATTGAGGGGCTTCATGAACGATTATTACGAGTGGGTGTGTCATGGAGAGAAACTCCAAAGCACAGTGGCAAGGAGTTCTTCCGAAAATCCATATCGAGATATGGTGGAGGATGCCTTACGAGAGAGAGTTAATGAAATTAGAGAGGAAGCTCTTAATGCTGCGGTGGTCGATGAGTCACCAAATTCAATAGTGGTCGGATTTTTCCAAATGTTAAAGCGTACGTGCTGAATAACCATTGTATAAGGGGTGTAAGCTCTCATTATTGGCTGTTGCCTCAAGATTTCTGATTTGATTACTCCCAATATAGAGTGCAATTACGATGAACATGCTCCGAATTGGTCAGTTGCTTCGGCCCGGTTTAAGAAGAAGTGTTGGGATTGGTTTCGGGTTAGTATTTTCAATTATTATCGTGTAAACGTCTTATCTATTAGCTAACTAATTTCTAATTTCTAATACTATTTTGAAATCCAGAAAAGAGTCATTTTTTATCCTCAACACAGAAGACTGGTATACGAACCTTGGTGATCAATCTTCATGACTCGTCTCAAAGATCGTGTACACCGTGTATCGGGTAGACCTAAACCCCCAAATGGATGAGAGACGATCTCTACACTTTGCTAAGGAGGAGACCTAACGATGAGAAATTCAAGCTAAGGTCCCAAACGGCTTCCGCAAACCGTAAATCGGGAGCGGATGAGAAAGAGAAAGCACCGGCTACTCACTTAATGGGTCGGAGGAATGTCATTCAAATGATGGATGAAATTGTAAGTGAAAATTAATTTGTACAAGTTCATTACTCACCGATTAAAGTGTAAGCTACTCATCGGTTACAAAGATGATTTAGAGGATTATTCATGTTGTCCTTGTAGGAAAAAGAAAAAAATGAACCCCCAACGGCCATCGATTTATTCCAGAAATCCAAACAACATCCAAAAAAAGGTTGGGTGACAAAGGGAGCTACAAAAATGATGGTAAGTGTTAGTTTCTAAGTATTTTTTATTTACTTCTACTTAAAATTGTAGATAGTTGGAAAAAAAAGTTGTTATTTGTTTTAGTGTATTGTGGATAACATTTAACCATTCTTGTTTTGTAGGATTTGCTCACGAAAAAGAGAAATTAAAGGAAAAGAAGTCTCAACAAAAGGGACCTGTTAACGATGATGAGTTGTTCTTTGAAACTCACAACGAGTTCGATAAGAAGGAAAGGATGTATGTGTTAGGATCCGCCGCAATTCACTTATATGAACCAGCAAGAGCCTCCACTGGTAGCTTCTCCACTTCTAATGCAAGATTAAGAGCAGAAAATGCCGAATGAGAGAACAAAAAAAAATGGAAGAAGAACAAAAACAAAAAATGAAAGCTTATGAGGCTTTTATGACTCAAGTCTCTCAAAAGCTTGGGATTGACTTTGATTCTAATTTCAACCTCGACAATCAAGGTCCGACAAGGGACGATGATGATGACAACGAAGATGATGACAACGATGACGGTATAGGTGGTGATAATGCTTAGGTTAAGTTTAGGCGGCTAAGTTTTTATCTAACTCCATGTGAATTAATTTGTGAACAACTTATGTTAGGTAATTTGTGAACAACTAATGTCTTTTTAGTTTAGGCGGTGGTAATGTCTATTTTAACAACTTATTTTAAGAACTTATGTTATGTGAACAACTTAGTATATAATTATTGGTATTAAAAAGTCCAAAATTGGAATTTTGGATGAAAATGTCGAGTTCGTTGTGTTATTTTCTGGATTGGAAGCAAATTGGCATGGGGGATGAGGAAAAGAAACAGGGGGTGCGGAGGTCGATAGAATTTGCAACGGAATTGCGACTGAAAAACCGTTGCAAATGGCAAAAATTCCGTTGCAAAGAGGTAGCAAGCCTGTTCATACGACCCTTGCAAAATGGTTGCTGTTTCGTTGCAAAATCAAAATCTCCGTTGCAATTCCGTCGCAAATTGCATTACTATTCCGTTGCAAGACCGTTGCAAATATAAGGTAGTCGGTCGCAAATCTGTCGCATACTACGTTGACTGGGTTTGACTTGACAACCACATATTCCGTCGCATCTCCGTCGCATATATTGCTTCTGTAACGGAATTGCGACGGATTTGTACTTTTTTGCTACCCTTTACTGCGACTACTTCATTCCGTCGCAAAAGTATCGCAAAACAGGTATTAGCAACGGATTTTGTACCTTTTGCAACGAATTGTGCCGTCGCAAATGGCCTTTTTTTTTGTTGTGTTAGGACGTAGTGGGCGGCTTGTATTCGTAAGGCTCTTTTGTTTTTGGTGCTTGTGTTGAGTGGGTATGATCCGTTGGTTTTGAAGTGTAGGATCTCTTTGTACCAGGGTTTTTCGGGGTTGTCGTTTCGAGGTTGTGAATATAGGCGGGTTGTTTACTCCTTTCTACGCAGATAGGCATAGAGAAAAGGTTGTCGGGCATATTTATTAGCGAGGCTAGCTTGGATAGGGCGTCAGCGAATTGGTTTTCCTCACGGGGTATGTGTATGAACTTGATCTCGATGAATTCTCGGGATATTGTTTCTATTTCGGTTTGGTACGAGGCTGGGCTCTCGCTATACGTCTTCCAGGTGCCCGTAGCTTGGTTAACTATTAATGATGAATCTCCGTAAAGTCTAAGGTTTTTGACTCCTAGAGTTACGGCGGCTTTTAGCCCTATTAGCCAGGCTTCGTATTCGGATGCGTTGTTGGTAACTGGGAAGTCTAGTTTGACTGATATGGGTGTGTGGTTACCTATTGGTCGTTGACTGTGTGTGGTGCTTCTCATGTTGTGTTTTTGGTTAGGAAGTCCGTTATGGGTTGAACTTAGGGTAATTGTTTCTGATCTCTTTTTGGGGCGAAGTTAAAGTGGGCCGTTTGTTGTAGCCCTTGCGCTTCGATTAATTGTTATCGATAAATGGCATAGAATCGAGTTTCAAGCGAGTAAGTGCATTATTATTAAAAAAAAAAATCAAGCAATTGTCGAGGCGTGTTCGTAAAAAGAAATCGTTTTATTGATATAATAGTAAACGGGCTAGGCGCCCGAGATATTGTTTGATGGGGAGGTGGAGGAAAAGTCCCTTCACACCTCCCGGAATCGATATAAAAAAGAAACGTTTATTATTTTTTGGTCTAGGTCTTATGATGAACTAGACTCTGACTCAGGTATGGATTTGCTAGACTTGGCAGGCGCCCGCGTGTTCTCGTATTCCGGATACACCCAAACTTCTCCTCTTGGATGAGGTAGAGGACTTGCTGTCGAAATTCACGACATTCACTAATGTCATGACCTCGACCCTGGTGGTAACGACACCACTTGCTACCGTTCCAAGTTATCGACCTATTATCGGCGGGTGGATCGGGCGTTGGAGTTAGGGGTGTAGTAGTCCGTCGGATATTAACATCGTTAGGGCCTGGTCGTGGGATAGCCTGAAATGTTCAAGGAGTTGGAGACCTCCCTCCTAGGAGGTGTCTGTGAGGAAGGGGGTAGGTCGTTTTGTTAGTAGTGCGGTTTTTACGACCCTCGTTTTTATTAACCCTTTGATTTTATCTTTTCGCAGTGTGCAGGATTCCGTGTCGTGGCCGTTACCCCTATGGTAATGACACTACTTTCCTTTAGACCAGTGGCGAGATCTATGGTTTAATGGGGGGTCGACCATTGGTTCTATGGGCCGTAGGAGGTGAAGGGATGTCAATCTTGGGTGTGCTTTTTCTTGGGCTCTGAGGCCTCGGCTGAACCCATGCTACTCCCTCTAATTGACCCATTACAATCTGAGGTTGGAGGCTAGGGGGACTCCTAGAGTTTTTCCTCGATGCGAGCTACCCTAGTCTCGATTCTTAACAGTAAGGGGTGTATTTGTGATACTAGGCGTGCTAGGCTCTCAATCGTTGTCGCATGTTCTGCGGGGTTGATGGGTGCAGGTTCCGGATGAGTTTCTGGTTCATCCTTGATATTCAGGATATCCTCTTCTAAGGGGTCAAGGTGGGTACAGTCGATGGTGTCGTCAAAGATGGCGTGGACACTAAAGGGATTTGTGGTATTGTTCGATTTTTCGGGGGGGGGGGGGTAGAGGGATCGTCGCATTTTCAATTATATCTTGTATGACATGTTTGAGCTGAAAACAAGATTCTGTGTCATGGCCATTGCCACGATGGTAATGACAATACTTATTAGCATCCCACGACCTTGCCCTTTTGTCTGCGAGCGGGTCCGTAGTAGGACCTATGGGCTCGAGCTTTCCTTGCTCGGTTAGTCTTTTTAGGGCTTCGGTGTATGTGATGCCTAATTTTGAGAATGTTCTAGGGGTGAAGTTTGTCCTTCCTCTAGTGATTGGTTCGACTAGGTGTACTTCCTCAGTTTTGTTATTCCTGGATGACCCATAAGATCGGGTTCTCGTGGATGTGGTTGGACCCTGGTAACCTTTCCCCATTATTTTGGAGAATACTCCCTTTTTCATATCGTCTTCTAGGCGTATTCCTAGGGTAGATAGCTCCTTGAAGGTGTGGATGTTTTGGTACCTAAGGTGAGAGGCATAAGTGGGTCTGAGGTTATTGACGAATTTTTCAACTAAAGTGGTTTCGTCCGGATGGTTTATTAATTGGGTGCTAACCTTTCTCCACCAAGTCAGAAACTCGGAGAAGCCTTCCTTCTCATTCTGGGAAAGGACATTGAGGCTTGTAATGGTGACTTGTGTTTCGGAATTATCCGCATATTGTTTTGCAAATTCTATGGAGATATCGTCCCAGGTAGATATCTTTTTGGGGTCATGCGAATAAAACCAAGATCGCGCCGTGTCCCCTAGAGAGGAAGGGAATATCCTAGTGAAGAGGCTAAGTTTGACCCCTTTAATGGCCATGTAATCCTTAAAGGGCCGGATGTGGTTGAGTAGATCCTCGGTTTCCTTGAACTTGTGTATGTCGGCTAGGGAAAAAATATTTCTGGCAATTGGTCATTTACCATCTCTAACTTCCTATGGTTTTCGAGATGGACATTGTTGCTATAGTTTAGGCGCATATGATTATCAAGGAAATTTATGCGATTCACGGCGGACTGTAGGATATCATCTTGAGGTGGGTTAATGGGGTCATTAGGGGTGACTCCGGCAGGAACACCACCTAGGAGGGTAGAGTTTAAAAGGACCTCGTTGAGGATCGGATTATGGTGTTCATCAGAGGCCTTATCTTCCAAGTGGTCTAGACGAGAGTCAATGCTGTTCACGGATGCATTCACGTTAATGATGGTGGCTTGTAAGTCTCGGATCAAGTTGGTTAGGGTTCCTATGCCGTTATCCGCTGATTGTCCGGCGTCGTTCCCGCTATGGTTACTTGCGTCTACGCTTGAATCCCTTGTCATGTGTGGACGTCCGTCCTCACCGCCCGGCGCCCCGTGCGGGACCGACCCTGTTTCATCGCGGCGGCCACCCATGCGGCCCCCTCCTGGTCTGGGGCCAGTTCGATCTCGCGTTAGGGGCGATGTTTCGGACCTCGATTCGAATGACGATTCGGACTTGTACTAGACAGGTGCGGGTACCCGTGTTTCCATTGGAATCGATCGAGTCGTGGTTGTAAATGTTTAAAGGCCGATATGTTTGGTAAGGCGACCTTTTTATTGAACCGAATTCATTGCCGATTTATAGAGTCGCCAATGAGTCAATTATGGGGACTCGGAAACCGTTCAAGTCAACCTTCAATCTTAGCCGGCTCAAAGTTGAGTGACACGAGACCTAAAGATAAAGACTTGTACCCGTAAGCACTCCATGCCTGGAATGACTCTTATTGCCAATGGTTTTGAACATCCGGAAATCGTCTTTTCTGAGTAAGGGGTGAGGGTACGTATTGGAAAGCCAATGTCCGCTAGACATCGACACCCAATCCCACCCGCACGTAGCGGCCTCTACTGATCAATCGGTGAGCTGATAACTTTGTTTCTTAATTGTGGCGGAAGTACGGTAACATCCGTTGTTTTAACCCTATGTCTTTGCAATGTCGGTTGTTTAAGGACAAGTAAGCTTATTGTCGTCAGAGTAGGTGTGTTTACATTTTTTTCATGCAATTTCATGTGACAAGCAGGCCATGAAAAGATGCACATAGGAGAGTAGAGAGTACTAATTATTATACGTATTAGCAGATCGGTTTTAACGTGATAATACGCATATTAGTCGTTCTCGTGGTATACCTTACCAGGTATTCTGCTTAAGATGCGTCGGTTCGGTATTAACAGGGATGCGTCGAACTGTATATGGTGAGCATCGGGACTAATATGGAACCCGACCATCTCTTTGTTCAGTTTTAGCTTGTTTACGTTTTGAATCTCGTGTTAGGGGATTTAACATGCGATTATAAGGTCATAAAAGCAATAAATCATACGAAAGCGATAAATGCGAAATGTAAGTAAATCACGTAGTGAGGAGTTGCACCCTCAGAGTATCCACTAGATGGGACACGATGCATAGATGGTTGATAATGGATCTCATAACTACTCGGGTCTGTTTAGGGTGTTTTAGTGCTTATGGTTGAAGTTGAGACGTTACGTATGTTTTAGTACGTGCCATGGACCTACTGTCCAAGTTTGACATTATCGTAATGCATAATAAAAGTACATAAATGTAAAGTTTTGTTTAGATGACAACCTAGTGACGGTTCGACTTCAAGACGGATCCTCATAGCTTGTCTTATAGTGATTTTGGCAGATTTCCGTTATCATTGCTGGTTCTATGGCTAATCCGGCAAAGCTCCGCTGCTAGACTTGGGGTTAGCTAGTCGAACACAGGCACCTCGAGATCGAGTAGAGTGCTCGAAGGTGAGGAATAGCGGCGATTCGCTTATGGGTACTACGATCAAGTGGATCGTACTTAGGCGTTGGAGTGCGAGCCCAAGTTAGAGAGAGAAAAATAGGGGGAGAGCGAGTTGTGTAGAAATAGGCACGAAGTCGTGAATGTGTGTCGAATGAACGAAATGAGGGGGGTATTTATAGTTGTTCGTGTTGTTCAAATTGACTGATCGGACGCCTGTGTCTATCGACTCAGAACTCGAGAGCATGGTGTGAGGCTGCTCAGTTCTCAGACGCCTGAGCTCAAGCAATTGGAATTTTGAAGGTCTGATTTCAAAACTTTCCAAAACGGAGAAGATGCGTATATTTGCATTAATTGGAGATTAAGCATCCCCGTTAACCCTAGCGCGCCGAGCGCCGGGTGGGCTTCGGGTGCGCGTCCTGAGGTTTGCTCGGCCCGACGCGTTGACTTGGGTTTGACTTTGTATATTTCGGGGCCGATTCGGGGTCCCGATGTCAGAATTGACTCTAATTAGTGTCGACGCGACCGTAATGACACGACTAAGGCTGTCTTGATATTAAATTAATTTTTCGAGTAATTATTTGATCCGTTCTATAGAAAAACTATCTAAAACATCGTAATCTTGTGTCGCGTTGTAGTCCTATCGTAATCGGGTGTTTGTCGGGCACTCCTGCAGCCACCAGGTCCAAATTTGGGTGTCTACAGAAGCCCCCACTTTGACTGAGGCTTGGACAAGGTGAAAATCAAAGTATAGTCGTCCAAGTCAATCGAGGATTACGACCTGGTGGCTGTCCGGTCGGGTCGTTTTAAATCCGTTGAACTACGTATTGGGGCTCGCCAGCCAAGGCTTAGAAATCATACATGACGTTCTTGCCTACAGTCGCTTATCGGAGCCCGGGTCCATGCTTACTATCTCGTCTTGGGTTCGTTATGTTTTAGTAGTTTCGGTCTTTGATATGGACCTTTTGCTTAATTGTTTTAGTGGCGATTTAGTCGTGGTTTTAATATCCTTGGCGGACGGTTGTGTTGATTTCGGTTTTGCTTTAGGTATTCCTCAGGGGGCGTGAATTGAATGCTTAGGGACTCATTTCGGGTTGATTTGATTGTTCTAAGTGCTACCAGGGACTCATTTAAAATTGAATTGAATTGAGCGCTACTAGAGGCTCATTGAATTGAATTAAATTCACTTGAATTGAAATTGGATTGAGTGCTACCAGAGACTCATCCAAAATCGGCCTTTTAAGCGCTACCAGGGGCTCACTGAATTGACTTGACTTGACTTGCATTGGATTGAGTGCTACCAGGGACTCATCCAAAGTCGGATTTTTATCGCTACCAGAGCCTCGTTGAATTAAACTGAGTGCTACTAGGTTCTTCTTTAAAATTGGTTTTGATTTAAATTGAGTGCTACCAGGGACTCATTTAATTAAACTGAGTGTTACTAGAGACTCGTTGGATTAAACTGAGTGCTACTAGAGGCTCATTTAAAATTGGTTTTGATTTAAATTGAGTGCTACTAGGGACTCATTGAATTAAACTGAGTGCTACTAGGGACTCATTGAATTAAACTGAGGGCTACTAGGGACTCGTTTAAAATTGGTTTTGAGCGCTGATAAGTGTGGTTTGTAGTGCCTAATTTGCTGTGTTTTGTCCCATTTTCCTTGCGGAATCGCTCCTTGGGAGCGGTTCATGGGCTACTTATGCTTCCTCTAGCTCGTTTCAGGTTCCCGAGACCATTCATGAAGAGTTGGAGCGATTCCGACTCAATACATACACTTTTCGGAGCCAACGAAGCGGAGGAACGATCACTCGATGCCTTGGATTCGATCCCGAGACCTTGGGACCCGATCCCGAGCCCCTTAGACTCGATCCCGAGACCCGAGAGTCGATGAGAAGTCCATGTGAAGCAAGGAGGAACCTTAAAGATCATATTGGAGGCCTACAAGACTCATCCCCGACGGGAAGGAACTCATCCCGTCCGGGATGAGGTGCGCATTTAGCATTGCTCCTGTTTTGGACCCGTCCCGGGCGGGACCAACCCGTCCCGGGCGGGACGAGACTGCTGTAGCCGCATTTGTTTCTTTTCTCCTCCTTCATTCTTGTAACCCTATAAATACTTCTCCCTTGTAATGTTTAAGCACGATACTTTACCCTAGATTATTTTAGGCCTCTCTTAAGCATTCAAAACCCTAATTAGCCTCTTTTAATCTCTAGTTAATCTTTAGTTAATCTTAGTTTAATCTAGTTTAGATAATCTTGTATTAAGTGGGTTCTTGAAGATTTCTCCAAGCTTGACATTCTTGGAGTGGATTTGGGTTCCTGTTTATACAAGATTGCATCTTTATCTTCATTGGGTTGTTGGTATAATTTCTTATTCCTTGTTCTTTGTTTATTTACTCAAGTTTGAATCTTTACTTAGTGTTTTTGTTATTGTTCTTATTGTTCATAATGGATGTTTGGTTTTTCATGTTGTTTCCTCTTATTATTGTTGGTTTCTTCTTGATAATGAGTTAGTAGTCTCCTTGGGGGGTTAGTAGGAGGATTAAGGGTAGATTATGTTTGATTAGGGTTTGATTAGGGGTAAAGGTAACTCTTTTGTTGTTAGTTACATATTGGGCACTCTATGTGTTTGTTGATTTGCTTGTGTGAGTAGTAGTGGCCAATGCTCCCCATACTTGTGCTCATCTTCTCATTGTTTGTCTATTTTGTGGTTGTGTTGAGGTTAGTCTTAGACGCGAGAGCGCGAACTTACCTCGGCGTTGGTCTACGTAGCGAGAGCCCGGACCGACTCTAGCAACTAGGGGACGCTTACACCCTTGATCACCCCAATTACCCTACTACACTTATGAACCCGACCTACCCCACTTCCTTTCATATTTGATTTCATCCTCTTAGTTAGTCAACATTTCTCTAGTTCATTGTTTAGTTGGTATTTAGTTATTTCATTTAGCCTTGTTATAGCTAGCTTGTTATTAGTCTAGTCCTCACCTCCTCTCCCACCATAGTTTACCAATTATTGCCTCCTTTGTGTTTGTTTGGTGATTTAGTCTCGTTTTTAGGCCGACCTAGTCTAGACTTTATCATACCGTCCCCGTGGATATAGACCCTACTTGCCCTAGCTACCCACTAGGAATAGTCGGTTAAATATTGATCGGCGGGACCCACGACAAATCCTACCATCAATTTGGCACCGTTGCCGGGGACGGTGCATTGTTTAGACTTAGTTTGCTTATAGCTAGACTTAGTTACCCTTCTTTGTGCCCTTCTAATACCTCTTGTGCATATTTTGTCGTTTTGTCTTGTTCTCTTAGCTTTCTTTTCTCTTTGTCTTTCGATTGTGCTTGTTTATTGTCGTTACCTAGTGCCCATAAAGCACTAGGTATTCTCACGTTTGTTCTAGTGTGTAGTGTATGCCTAGGGGGGAGGCGACTTCTTTCTCTTTAATCCAGAGCCGGAATGGCTTTTTCGAGCCTTTCGCCAACGGTCGATTAACCGGGTTAGGATCTCTCAACCAAGCGCTAGCAATACCCATCAAGAGCAAGCTCAAGGAACCGACTTTGACGAAGCATCTCGAGAGACGGCCGAAGGGAACTTCATCAATCCCTTTGGAAATTCTAGTCCTAGTTCCCTCTCTACATCTACTTCAACTCCGTCTACACCACCATCTCCCTTACATCCAATTATGCCGAAGTTTTCATCTCACTCCACATTTACGGAAGATGTCTTGCCGGGACCGAATACTCTACCGGCCGCTTATGCCGGAAATTTTGTGGCCAAGACTCAATTCATCAAACTTGTGGAGAGAAATCAATTTAGTGGTTTGCCCACCGAAGACCCGCACCAACACATGGAGACTTTCTCCGATTATTGTGACGCTATTTCTCAATCCGGGGTTACTCAAGATCAAATCCGTTGGGTATTATTTGCATTCTCATCACTTGGAAAAGCGAAGCAATGGATCAAGAGTCTCGATAGGGAAACCATGGGGATCGATACTTGGAAGAAACTTGCATTGGCGTTCTACCAAAAGTTCTACCCTCCGGAGAAGACTAATTTGCTAAGGGCCTCCATCACCGGTTTCCAACAACGGGATGAGGAAACCCTTTATGAAGCTTGGGAGAGGTTTAAATCTTTGGTTAGATCGTGCCCCCACCATGGACTTGCACAATGGTTCTTAGTCCAACAATTTTGGAACGGTCTTTATGAGGACTGAAGAGCTATTCTTAATATGGGCTCCAATGGTAGGTTCACCGAGGTCGATGATGACCAAACATGGGCAAGGATCGAGGAGATGGCGGTTCATAATTCTCAATACTCAAGGCCTAGGAAGGCAAATCGAGGAGGTAGGCACGAGGTTGATGCTATTACTCAATTAAGCATTGACCTTGGAGCTCAATTGAAGACCCACATGGAGAATATTGACAAGAAACTCCAAGGCCACCTCAATCAAGTTCAAATCATTAGTTCCTCCAACCAACACCCGATTCAAGAAGTGAATGCTTTGGGATTTGCACCTCCTTTGCCTTATTATGGGATGTGTGATACTTGTGGAATCGTTAGTCATGATCCTATGCATTGTCAAGGAAGCGTTGAGCAAGTGAACGCCTTTCAAGCGTTCAAGCAAGGTGCCTCCTATTCTAATCAATACCAAGCTTCCAATCAAGTCCCTCAACAACAAGATCTACAACTTCGTCCCTATGTTCCACCTCCCTTAAGGGACAACAACCAAGGTTATCAAGGCAACTCAAGGCCCTTCAACAATTTCAAGCAAAATAACCAAGGTACCTTCCACAACAACAATCAAGGGTTCCAACAAGGGAACTTCAATCAAAGTGGTTTCCATGGAAACCAAAACTTCCAAGGACAACAAAACCAAAACCAAGGGTATCAAAACCACAACCATGGCAACAATCAAGGCCTTAATCAAGGCAATTCTCATGGGTTCCAACAATCAAGGCCTTAATCAAGACAATTCTCATGGGTTCCAAGGGAACCGTCAACAACAAGCAACTCAAAGTCAACAACAACAAAGCAAGCCTGGGAGCCGATCTCCTACTCATGACTATGGCATTCCTCTAGCCATCACCGATACTCCGCATAATCCACAATCTCCACCTCGAGATTTCAACATTCAAAAATCTATGGTGGATATGCATAAAAACCAAATGGAGATGGCAAGAAACCAACAAGAGTTCTATGCTTTTATTCAAAGGGATAACATGGCGAGAGATGCTCATACGAAGATGCTTGAGACCCAAATATCTCAACTTGCTTCGGGAAGCTCCTCAAGACAAAAAGGGCAACTACCTCCTCAAGGTGAAACACCAAAACTTGAGCATGTAAATGCTATTACCACGAGGAGAGGTACATCTTATGACTCCCCTTCATTCCCTAGTGAGCAAGAACCAATGCAAGAACCAACAAAGAAAGTTGCATCTCCAATTCAAGGAAGCTCAAGCAAGGAAGATCCAATGGAGGAGCAAGTCTTATGGGAGATCGAAAAACCCATTGAAGACAAGCTCCCCCCACTTCAAGCAAAAGAAAAGGGTAAAGGAAAAGTGTCATGTGAGAAGTCCACCCCTATTGAGCAAAGCAAGGTTCAAATCAAGTTGCCCTTCCCAACAAGGCAAATGAAGACTAAGGTGGATGTCCAATTTGACAAATTCCTAGACATTGTGAAGAAATTGGATGTTAGTGTCCCATTCACCGAGTTAGTTACCCAAATCCCGGCATATGGAAGATTCATGCGAGAAATTCTAGCTAGGAAGAGATCCATCGACAAGGAAGAGACTATTGCGTTCACAAGAATGGTGAGCAAGCTTATTCAAGGTTCCACGCTTCCAAAGTTGAAAGATCCGGGTAGTTTCTCGATCCCATGCATCATAGGCAATTACAAGATCGAGAGAGCATTATGTGACTTGGGTGCGAGTGTGAGCATCATTCCTTATTCCATTTGTGAGCGATTAGGGATGAAGGAGCTGAAATGTACGTCCATTACACTCCAAATGGCCGATAAATCTCTTAACCGACCATTGGGGATGTTAGAGGACGTACCGGTACGAATCGGGAAGTTTTTCATTCCGGTCGACTTCATCGTGCTCGATATGCCAGAAGATGCCAACACTCTCATTATCCTTGGGCGCCCATTTCTATACACCGTCGATGCTATGATCGATGTGAAGAACGGTAGGATCACCTTCAAGTTAGGCGAAGAAAGGCTAGTGTTTGATCTCCAAGGAAACACTTCGCCTACTAACGATGAGTCTTGCAATATGATCCACGCCACGAAAGACATTGATCTAGGGGGAGAGTCTGGACAAAGCTTGAAGAGCAATTCATATGAGCTTGAGGAAGATGAGTGCTCATATCATGGGTTTGACGACAAGTTGAAAGGCAAGAAGCAAGATGAGCCTCCCTTGGGGCCGCATGAGGACAAGTGGACGTTCGGGTATATCCCGAAAGATCAAAAGAATAAGTTCAAGCCATTGTACTTTCAAGATCGGGACGCCCCGGGAACGTCGGGACAAGGTCATGGAGAACCTTAGTATTTGGATGCTTATATTACTAGCTTGATTGAAGACTTTGATAGGGCCTTCGACTTGTTTCTTCGTTCCCTTGATGGAGATGGAATGGGTTGTAGTATTGTTGAAAAAGATTGAAGAATGGACCATTCTTGGTTTGACGGAGTTCCGAAAGAACTGTCTCATTGTATATATCTTTTTCTCTTGTGGTTCCTTTTAGTTTTTGTGAAATTCTTGATTATTTGGATTGTTGACGAGCGATGTGAGGAAGGGAATTTGATGTTGTATTTGAGTTTATTGTGATAGGTGTGAAGTGAAAGTGTCTCCTAGGAAGGGAGGGTTAATGTTAGAGCTTGGATCGTGTGAAGAGGAGTCGGTTTTTGAAGTCCGGAACGAGCTTTTGGAGTTATAAAGGGTAGGAGGACTCTTCCCGGCCGAGAAGAGTGCATCCTGACCGGGAACGATGAACCATCCCAACCGGGAAGGATGTCATCCTGTCCGGGATGAGTGTGACAAAAGTTGGGTCAACTGGAGTGCCATCCCGACCGGGACGAGGTCTTCCCGACCGGGACGAGCAGGTCATCCCGACCGGGACCATCTATCCCGACCGGGATGGACCCCCTATTCCTCCTTTGGCCTTTTCTTCGTCGTTTGAGCCCACCCTACCACTTTATACCCCCTCCCAACCTCCCTACCTATCCTTGCCCTCATCATATGACCCTTACACTTCATATACACATTTTCGCCTCATTTCCTCTTCACTTTACACCAACTTTGACATCAAAACCCACCTCCGTATACCTTTGTGCTCTAACCATGGAACCGTATCGTGATTGGAGGGGAATAGCAACGACGACGACTAGCTACATGCCGATATTGACTTATGAGACGATGGAGCGAGTGAGTTGCTAACCGCATGGTACGGCAACTATCCTTTCTTTTCCGTCTTTTATAGCTTGTTTTCCTTTGTTTGTTCCCCTCCCCTTATACACTTTTGTGTCATGGTGGCCCTCGGGGCCTTGGTATTTGTTGCTCCCGACTCTCGATAACGTGACTACATCGAGAGTCATTTCAAAATCCAAATTTTACAAGATTTTCAACCTTTTTGGTAGAAGTTAGTCGGATTTGGGCGGAATCCGGGCTAGGCGACTTGATTCCACCTAGTCCTCCCCTCCCATTTTCCTTTTATTTATTTCTTTTTATTTCTTCCCCCTTACCATATCTTTTCTTGTCTCGGCCCATGGTGACTTGACTACACCCCGGCAGGACACTTTCTACCCTTTTCTCCACTTTTCTTTTTGATTTTTAGCTTTATTTTCATAGTTTCTTTTCTTTTGTGTCTCCATACACTACGGTCGAGCATGAGGACATTGCTCGGCTTAAGTGTGGGGGAGCGATATTCTATCATAGTTAGTTTTATTTTCGTAGTTTTTCGAAAAATCTTTAAAAATCCTAAAAATTTGAAAAAATTTCACAAAAATCAAAAAGATTTTCCTTTTGTGTGTTTTCCTTTTTATGTCGTTGTATTGTATATGTGTTTTGTTGTGCGTGTTTTGCCTCCCTTTTTTCCTCTTAGGTCGCCTAATCGCCGCTAACTTTGGGAAGCTTTCAAGACATCCGGTACCGCCTTTTATCCCTTTTTCCTCTTTACCCCTTATGATGTTCGGAGAAGATTTGTGATGTTGTGTGCTCGGGAGGAGCTTTGTAAAGTTTGGTGTTGGTTGGTGGCTTGTTTGGAGGTTCGGGGTGGTGTTTGTTTTGTTTATGTGTTTGTTTTGTTTTGTTAGTTTTTGTCCCTTTTTTCGTTCATTTTCGTCATGTCTTCGTTTTGTGTTGTGTTAGTTGTGTCTTGTGTGTTTAAAAAGGTTTTCGAAAACCCGGTTTAGAGGCTAGTGTGCAAGTGTTTACTTTCCCTTCCTAGTGGTATAAATCGAGTCTTGGACTTTAGTCTAGTAGTATGACCCTAAATCAACGATTTTGTTGGTCCTTTACCTTGAGTCCACCTAGCTTACTAGGGATTTACTACGGGATTTGCATTTGACCATTTTGACCACCCACGGTGTGAAAAGCCCTTGGTCGTCGAGTCCCGTCCCTTAGGTGACCTTGTTTGACATTGCTCGACTAGTCCAAGTTTTCCCCTTTTTGTGGGTTTGAAGGGAAAGCGCGCTCCCGACTCTCCCATTCCCCTACCTCCTACACATATCCACACAATAAATGACAATTTGTTGAAGTCTCTCTTTCTTAATTGCCAAGAAATGCCTATCAATCAAATCAAGCCAAAAGGGCAAAGGGAAGAAAATGAAAGAAAGAAAGAAATGAAGAGAAAAAGAAAAGGCACAAAAAGCCAAAAAGAAAATAGAAAAGAAGAAAAAGAAATGGCATGGCAACACACAAAGCAAATATGCAAAAGAAAAGAGAAAATGCCAAAAGAAAATCGTCTCACAGAAAGATCCTAACCCCACAAAAATAAGCCTTTTTCCGACTTTTGCCGTGAAGAGCCTACCAAAGGACCGAGTCCTAGGAAGGATGATAGCGGCAAGGATCGGTCTTCCCTCACTTTGCAATTATTTCCACCTATTTACTTGGACTAGTTAGGCGGTTTCGGACATGGGACGACCCTCTTGGCCCATCGCTAAAGAGGGCGGGTCTTCACTTACCTACAGTGTCGACTATCCCCGTGGTTCATCACTTTCCATCCCGCCGATCGTCCCGTGGTACGTTCTTAGAAAGTTAGGAGGACCTAGGTAAGTTATCAACGTTTTTGTTGCTTTGTTGTCATACTATTGGGGTTTTGTCCATTTTGGTTTGTATTGCTAGCTTGGGAACGTTGTCACTTGCCTTGAGTCCTAAACCGGTGCTTCTTTCACCGCTTTTTAGAGGGAAGCGGTATTTGTTTCTTTTTGGGTGCAACCTTTTGTTTGTTTGTTTGTATGTTTGTTTGTTTATGTGTTTTTTTGTCCGGTTGAATCCACGGTTTTATCGCAAGACCTCACTTGCCTTGCGGAGAGCACTTCTCCTCTAGGTGTTCTCGCGTGAGTTGAAATGGCGTAGGGTGCGCTAATACCCGCTCGGCTAGTTTAGTAGTTAGTTTGTGCTTACTCGAGGGTGAGTAAGGGTTAAGTGTGGAGGAGTTGATAAGTGTGGTTTGTAGTGCCTAATTTGCTGTGTTTTGGTCCCATTTTCCTTGCGGAATCACTCCTTGGGAGCGGTTCATGGGCTACTTATGCTTCCTCTAGCTCGTTTCAGGTTCCCGAGACCATTCATGAAGAGTTGGAGCGATTCCGACTCAATACATACACTTTTCGGAGCCAACGAAGCGGAGGAACGATCACTCGATGCCTTGGATTCGA
This sequence comes from Agrostemma githago, assembly GCA_958450325.1. Classification (NCBI taxonomy): domain Eukaryota; kingdom Viridiplantae; phylum Streptophyta; class Magnoliopsida; order Caryophyllales; family Caryophyllaceae; genus Agrostemma; species Agrostemma githago. The sequence continues at coordinate 46,625,211 of OY288249.1, forward strand.
TCCCGAGACCTTGGGACCCGATCCCGAGCCCCTTAGACTCGATCCCGAGACCCGAGAGTCGATGAGAAGTCCATGTGAAGCAAGGAGGAACCTTAAAGATCATATTGGAGGCCTACAAGACTCATCCCCGACGGGAAGGAACTCATCCCGTCCGGGATGAGGTGCGCATTTAGCATTGCTTCTGTATTAGACCCGTCCCGGGCGGGACCAATCCGTCCCGGGCGGGACCAACCCGTCCCGGGCGGGACGAGACTGCTGTAGCCGCATTTGTTTCTTTTCTCCTCCTTCATTCTTGTAACCCTATAAATACTCCTCCCTTGTAATGTTTAAGCACGATACTTTACCCTAGATTATTTTAGGCCTCTCTTAAGCATTCAAAACCCTAATTAGTCTCTTTTAATCTCTAGTTAATCTTTAGTTAATCTTAGTTTAATCTAGTTTAGATAATCTTGTATTAAGTGGGTTCTTGAAGATTTCTCCAAGCTTGACATTCTTGGAGTGAATTTGGGTTCTTGTTTATACAAGATTGCATCTTTATCTTAATTGGGTTGTTGGTATAATTTCTTATTCCTTGTTCTTTGTTTATTTACTCAAGTTTGAATCTTTACTTAGTGTTTTTGTTATTGTTCTTATTGTTCATAATGGATGTTTGGTTTTTCATGTTGTTTCCTCTTATTATTGTTGGTTTCTTCTTGATAATGAGTGAGTAGTCTCCTTGTGGGGTTAGTAGGGGGATTAAGGGTAGATTATGGGTGATTAGGGTTTGATTAGGAGTAAAGGTAACTCTTTTGTTGTTAGTCACATATTGGGCACTCTATGTGTTTGTTGATTTGCTTGTGTGAGTAGTAGTGGCCAATGCTCCCCATACTTGTGCTCATCTTCTCATTGTTTGTCTATTTTGTGGTTGTGTTGAGGTTAGTCTTAGACGCAAGAGCGCGAACTTACCTCAGTGTTGGTCTACGTAGCGAGAGCCCGGACCGACTCTAGCAACTAGGGGACGCTTACACCCTTGATCACCCCAATTACCCTACTACACTTACGAACCCGACCTACCCCACTTCCTTTCATATTTGATTTCATCCTCTTAGTTAGTCAACATTTCTCTAGTTCATTGTTTAGTTGGTATTTAGTTATTTCATTTAGCCTTGTTATAGCTAGCTTGTTATTAGTCTAGTCCTCACCTCCTCTCCCACCATAGTTTACCAATTATTGCCTCCTTTGTGTTTGTTTGGTGATTTAGTCTCGTTTTTAGGCCGACCTAGTCTAGACTTTATCATACCGTCCCCGTGGATATCGACCCTACTTGCCCTAGCTACCCACTAGGAATAGTCGGTTAAATATTGATCGGCAGGACCCACGGCAAATCCTACCATCAAGCGCTATGAGGGGCTCATTTAAAATTGAATTGATTCTGAGTGCTACCATGGACTCATTTAAATTGGTTTTTTTTAATTAAATTTACTGCTACCAGGGACTCATTGAATTAAACTGAGTGCTACCAGGAACTCATTGAGTTAAACTGTGTGCTAATAGGGACTCGTTTAAAATTTGTTTTGAGCGCTACGAGGGGCTCATTTAAAATTGAATTGATTTTGAGTACTACCAGGGACTTATTTAAATTGGTTTTGAGCGCTACAAGGGGCTCATTTATATTGAATTGAATTGCCTTTAGAATGCTTTGGGATTCAATTGAGTTTGTTTTGTTTAGATATTATGCTTGGACTGTCGTGCGTTTTGGTACGAGTGGCCTCATTAGCTAGAGGTTTTCGTGTTTGTTTCTCGGGTATTGCTTAGTTCGGTTTGGTTTTGCTAATGATACTTTTTTTCTTTGGGTTTTTGCTGGCTTGGATTTATTCATACTTCCCTCGATTAGCACCTAACACGGTGCATGCTCGTCCGGTTGGGTTTTCGGTGGGGATTGAGTTGAGATTGGCTCCGGCCAAGAGCACGACGAGTCACTACCCGTCGGAGGATGTGCTGGTGAACCAGCTGCTCCTCGAAGGTGTAAGTTTCCCTCTTACGGTTTGTTTTACTTAGTAGCTCCCAAGATTGGGATTATTGAAATGTCGGTTTTGTTTATGCAGTTCGTGGCTCGTCCTTAGGCCGACTATGAGGGTCTGCCCGAATATGTGGGGGCAGAGTTGAGGCCTAGGAGCTACCGGAGGATGCTCCTTTATGCGTTGTTTCGCCCGGTTTGGTATCTAGGCAAGAGGTTGGTGCGTCAGTGTTTATATGATGAGTTTAGGGTGCCGGTAGATCCTCCCCTGACTATTTTTAGACCACCGACCGCCGCAGATGTAACACCCTTGATTTTATAAATTAAATTAAATTAAAATTTTGTTCGTATTCATATTTTTGTTTACAATTTAACTCGTAATTCTTAAAATTATTATAAAACGAATTTATCATTTAAGCTATTCAAACTTGAAAAATTCTATTTGACTCGGAAACTCTTCTTATATTTAATACATATTTTATTTCTGTTTCGATTCATTTTATACATTTAATTTAATTCTTATCGAATGTCTTTTCAGCGATTTAAATCCTAAATTCTTTTATTTATTTATTTATTTATATTTAATCTCGGATATCTATTTTCGGCTCGAAGCTCATTTAATTTTAATTTCGTCAAAACATTTATTACCTTTACTCGAGAAATCAATTTAATTCACTTTATCAAAGATTTAATAATTTTCGGGAAATACTAGTTCATCGCCTAATTATTTATTTCTATAAGTTTCGTTTTCGTCTCGAATACTTTATATAATCATTTTATTTGACGACCCAATTATTTATTAATTTTATTGATTCGTTTTTAATTCAAGTTAGTCAACTTATCGTTACGGGATTCGTTTAGTTCGTATTCTAAATCGATTCATTTAATTAATCCTTTTTTTCCCACTATTTTGACTGATTCATTTTCCCTTGTTTTACTTACATACATTCCCTTATCCTTTTATTCTTCCCACCTCTTCACTTCCACCGCTTCGTTTTTTTTACTCTCTCTTCTTCCTTTTCATCTCCACCTTTATTCTTTCTTCCCCTTCGACTGTCAACTCTTCGTCCTCCTCTTCCTTCCCTTTTTTTCTTTAACGCTGCTGCTGTTACGCCTGTACTGCTGCAGGCTGTTGCTGCTGGGTGCTGGTACTGCCGGCACTGCTACTGTCGTTAGTATTTCTTCTTCTTCTCTTTTATTCTTCATATTCTTCTTCTTTTCATCCACTGTTTTTGCCGCTGCGTTCGTTTTCTGATTCTGCTGATGTGTTCGTTTTCTGTCAATGCGGTTTGTTCTGTTTTCGTGTCGGTTTTTGTCGTCATCGAGTGTTGTTGTCGTTGAGGTCAAGTATGGTGTCGTGATTGCTTGTTGTTCCTCCCTCCGTGTTCCTGTACTATTGTTGTAACATTACTGCTGTTGCTGTTGCTGTTCCGTGGTGGTCTTGTTTCTGCTAAATTGCATCATTCCTTCTGTTGCTGCTATACGCGGCTGCTACTGTTGTGTTGTGCTGTCCGTTTCTTCTTCCTTTCTGCTGCTCATTGTAGGCGTCACCTTGTTATCCTTTGTTGTTTGCTTCTGTTTTGCTTTACCGATACACTGTTGCAACTTCATTAGTTCGCTGTCGCTATTGTTATTGTTGATCTTCCATTTCTTTTGATGTTGCTCTTGGTTTGTGACATCTGCTGCTGTTTTGAATTCTTCTGCGGTCGGCGTTGTTGTTCTGTTGCTCTATTCCTGTTCTTCAATTCGTCATACCTGTTCGTCGTACCTTTTCGCGCTATTGCTGCTTTCTATGTTCATTATCGCGGCTGTCTTTTTCCCCTTATGTGCTACTCGTTTGGTCGATGTTGTCGTTTGTAGTTGATGTCGCTGCTTGTTGTTACTGTTTTGGTGGATTGTTTATCAACCCTCTTCATCCTATATTCTTCTTCTAATTCACCGTGGTTCTCGTTTCTTTCGGTGTCCTGGTCCCTTCTTTTCCTCGTTCTCTTCTTTCCTTTCTCTGTATTCTCATTATCCCAATCTCGTTCTTTTTCATTTCGTGAAGGCCTCGGAGTTCTATTGAATTGGCTTTCAAGTTCTAAGGTTCGAGTTTGGTCTTAATCAAGAGACGCAAGTACGTAATTGCTCGGATATCGGCTTAAGGTAACTTTCGGACGTTACTCGATTTTATATCGTATGTTTGAGTAGTAGTATGTAGTAAATATTTTAACTTCGATTTTCTAATTTTAGCTATTTATTAATTGCTAAAAATATTATTTTAAAATTTTGCACCTTATAAATATTTTTACTACTTACGATATCGTTTTATAAATCGTTAGTAATTTTATTATTTACGATCGTTGTAACATTTTGTTGGTTATCGTGACACTAGTAACTAAATAATATCGATTTCATATTTTCGTCATATTCCGTCAATTTATAATTTTAACTCAAAATCATATTTTTATATTATAATCGAGGTTTGTATACTTGTTTAATAAATAAATTTTCGTTTTACGAATTATATTGATAAATGAGAAAATAGTCGATTTTGTTTAAATATATTTTTAGTCGAGACTATTTTCACTAATAATTTCTTCTTCTTTTTTTCCGATTGACTATTTTTGTTAAAATCCGTATTAATTATTAATAAAAGCTATTTGTTAAAAATAATTTGAAAACTTTGTAAGTCTCATTTCGTTTATAAAACTCGTTGACTCAATTAATTTTGAGATCTCTCATCTTAAAACATCTCTTTTCTAAAATCTATAATTTTAACTCGATTTCTTAATTAATTATAAAATACTGTATATTGACTTATTATATTTTATTTATATTTTGAGTAACGAATTTAGGAATATAATAAAGTTACGATAACGACAATAATAATAGAATGTTAATTTCGTTAGAAATGCTATTTTAATACATTTCACTTATTTTAATAACTTACGTATTTTCTATAACAAAATTTCTATTTAAAGTAAGTTTTCAAAAATAGTAAGTTTCTATGTATTGAAAGTTTCCCTTTTAATATAAAATGTTTATTACTTTTATTCTTATAATGATTATATCTTTGGTACATATCAATAATGGCTGTTTTGGAGTTATGGGATAAGGACAAGTGTGGGGTTAGAGTAATATAATCTGGGGTTTACGGTTTTACCATCAACTATAAGGCTAGTGTATCAGGAATCGGTACATTGGTTGTTGAACCGGGTGACAGGTATCCCGGGAGTTGTGTACATTTTGACCTTAAGCTTAGGCCTCGCAGTAAGTCACCGTCATAAGTTGAACTGGGTGACAGGTAATCCCAGGAAGGGTGTGCATTGTCTTAAACTAGGGCCACGCATTTATAAGTCGCCGCTCTATTATGGTTGAGTAGCCTAGTTAGAGACCGAAGCTTGATTTGTTCGAACTAAGTTCTCGAAGCTAGTTTTAGTATTCTCCTAGTAAAAGTCTAGCCGCCGACACTAATCCTATCCATAACGCCATTTTGAATATTTTTATTATTATCGATACATTTTGATTTGCAGGTTGGCAAATATTTGAAGTTTTCTTCTGAAAACTTGTTCTGTTGTTCCAATATTTTAAATTTTCTCCGAAAACTTATTTTTATTATATTTTTTAATGTTTTCCATTTTAATTATTTTGATATAGTAGTACTATTATTTTTCCATATGGTATAATATGGCTGGGAGAACGTCCGAGTTACTCCCCACTGACGTGGCTGTTATGTTTATAACATGACAGGTATTTGCTGCTGGGTTTTGGGTGTGAGCTAGCGAGTAGCGTGGATCCTACTCTTTCTTCATTCTTGTAATTTATGGATTTGTATAAACCCATTTGGAGATTTTACTTTTAGCCCTTTTGTAAAAAGAGGCCTTCGTATTGACTTACCATTTCTTTTGATAAGATATAGTTTGTCAGTGTGTTTTAATCCCAACTCTGCAGTGTTTCCGCCACTGGATTGCGTTAGATTTCTAGGGGATTACAGCAGAGGTCGGAGAGGGAGGCGATGCAATACTGGTGTCGAGCGCCTCTTATCTGTCTCACGTCTGCCAGCGGCTAGCTTGCCACCGCCTCGTGGTGAGTACTCAATTATTTGTTTTATGGCTTGTTTTGTTCTATAGTTTTAGTGTTTTCTTGCATTTTGATCTGTTCTCTTTTCCATTAACTTGGCCGATCCAGCTGATGCTCTTCAGTCCCCAGACTTCCCCTTGACACTGCTCAGAGTCGATGCGACTGGGGTAGCCTTTACAGAGTCTCTGCTAAGAAGATGGAGGCTGTGATGGAGTGGCGTGACTGGGTATACCGGGTAAGTTTTAGGATTTGCCTTAAACTCGATTCTCGAAGGTTAGATTTTGTCTGACTGATTTGTTTGGCTTTTTCTTTTCAGGTGTCATCGGTTTCCCATCAGCGATTGTGACAAGCTGCCAACTACTTTCACGCCTATGCATCGAGGGTAGCTGCTGCCTTTTCCTGTGATACTTCGGGACATCGATCGGTGAGTATGTGTACCTAGGGTTCGTTTTCTAGGTTGTTTGTATCTTTACTTAAAGTGTGGGTGTACTTGCAGGATACTCAGGATATAGTGAGGCAGCTGGAGGCTCGGGTGACCGAGCTCGAGGCGGAAGAGGCCAATTTGCTACAATTCCTGTAATAATGGGATAACGAGATTGCCAAGGTTAAGGAGCGGTTGGCCCGGACTCAGGGCGAGACCTTGGCGCTGGGTGAGGCTAGGCTAAGAGTTGAGGTGGAGGGGGGTTGAGGTAGAGGTTGAGGGTCATGCTACGGGTGGTACCGAGAATGTGGGAGGAATTCCCGAGACAGCTACCCAAGATATGCTGTCGGGCATGGATGGTTCCGAGTCTCCTCTTCTAGATCTGGATGATCTAGGTCTTGATGAAAACATCGGTGAGCTCATGATAACCATAGGTGCAGCCTCTAGGGGTCCTCCTAGTTTGTGAACTCGGTTTGTGTTTGGATTTGTATAATTTGTATATTTTAGACTTTTAGTATTTGGATTGATTTGTTAGTCTCGCATTTTGTTTTGCTTTAGAAATGTTGACTTAGATTGACAAGTAATCATTTCAAGTTCGGTTTGTTTGCGATTTCGTCGTAGCTTAGGATGCGTTAGGGTTGCAGGAGAGTACGAAAATACTTTTTCGGAATTTAAAATGTGTTAGTTTGATCCGGGAGTTGGATCAAGTAGTACGTCGATTAAAATGTTTGACTCGAGACGTGTAAAATGTAAGAAATGCTTTGTGATTAAATCGCTTCGACTGATGAGTAGGTGTTCGATGTTGGGAGACAAGTGTAATTTTCTCGACATTAATATTTAAAATGAGGCAAAAAGAAAAAGGCTAGACCACTTTTTTATACTTTAATGATAGTGCCGTACTGGGCTAGAGATGCAAATTGACGATGCCATTCAAGGCTAAAAAAAGCCTAGGTGGGGTAGCTTATCCCCCTAAAAGGAAAATAAATAAAAAAATTTCTTAAGTCTGGTGGATCCGAGGGACAAAATGTGTCGTCCGTGTGGACCTGTTATTTTTGGGTGGACATTTCGTCTTTTGGGAAAGAGGTTTAGCGACTTCGGGAGGTCGTTGCCGACATCCGAGGTTGTCGGATGTGAGAGAGAGGTTAAGGATTGTGGAGGTGACTGTACTATAGAATAAGGAAGTTATGTGGGCTAATGTCGCTAAGTGCCCGACCGAAGACGACGTTACTGATCCTAGTATTCGTCAGTTCATCCAAATGGGCCGAGATTGATAAGACCCGTATTGAAAATGTGAGTGAGGAGGGGAAATTGGATCGGCTAGACTCACCTTTGGCTGAGATGACTGAGATTTGTGTTCAGGGTCTATGGTGAGAGACTCGAACAAGCACTTCCGAACGGTAAGGGAAAGACAAAGTTGGACAGGTAGAGCTCAGCCATTTAGTACTATGTTGTATTAATTGATATTATGTGGCGTATTAGTACTAGCTTTTTGTAGGGTTTTGCTTGACATGTTGTCATTTCCCGGGGTGGCCGGATATTAGATGCTCGATGTAAAGGGCCTCAACAAAGGCTTGATTTAATTGATTTGGCATTAATGAGAAGCACATTTTTTTTGGTGGGTCGCAACTCGATTCTTCATTTTGCCCGGAGTGCCCTTTCGGGTTTTCACTCCGTCCTCGGCTCACCTTTTTTGGTTTACTTTATTTTATCTTTATTTTTTTACGACGGATCGCAACTCGTTTCTTCTTTTTGCCCGGGGCGTCCTTTCGGGTTTTCACCCCGTCCTCGGCTCGTCGTTTATGCTTCGTCATTGAAATCACTCGTTAATTGGAACGTAGGGATGGTCCCGATTTGCATGTAAATCGAGTAATCGATTTTGCTATTTTCGTTGGTTGTACCCTTGGAAGGGTTGCCTACGTATCGGTGTTTAGACGGAATCAAACCATGTTCGTAGTTCATAATATATGTGAGTGATTTTGCTTTAGACTCGTTATGCCAATTATCGATGTGAGATGCTTAGGGTGTATTACATGGGTTTTCACCCTACTTTAAGAACTCAGATGAGGTGATTGGGTATGACCTCTTGAAAGTGACAATTACCAAGATACCGTGTTGAGGTCAGGGCGACTGGTTTGGGTGGTTTTGGAATGTGGAGTTAGGTAGTAAGTGGTTTTGATGAATCACAATCTGGGGTTGATTTTGTGGAGTTAAGGCTATGTGGTTACAGTTTCGTGATGTGGTAGGAAAGGGGAAGTTAAGTAAAAATGACTCAGACTTCAATCAGGCGGGATGTAAATTATGTGGGATCTGATTTCCATGTCTGGCCCTAACGGTTGGGATTATCCTATTGAGCTTGAATCCTCAAAATTCCGGACTATCTCCTAACAAGTGTCTCGAGAAGGTCTTAAGGGTTGTAATGTAGGGAGGCTAATATTTGGTGCTAGTTGACTAGTATGTTCATTTTTTTGTTTTTTTTTTTATTTTTGTTCGGAATTTGCACTTAAAGTCGAGTTGAATGATTGGGGGTTTCATTTTAACCGTTGAGTTTGGTCTTGATCATTGAATTGGGCCGGTTTAGTTTGGCCTAGTTTTCATTTTTTCTTTGGCTCCTTTTGGCCATTTCAGACTTCTTTTTCTTTTTGTCAGACTAGCACCTATGGTAGGAATCGGTCGGTCTTTATTTGAGGGATATTTATTGTGGGAAATGGGTTTGCCTTCCGTTTTTTATCACAAGCTAAGAGACTGTCTAGATTTGTCATAGGATTCGGAAATGCTCGTTCTAAGGGATAGTTTGTGGCTTTCTATACCAGACATGGAACAGGTAAAAAAAGAACACGGGATCTCATTAGTTCTTGTAATTCCTCGTTGTTTCGAGGTATGTTTGATTGTTATCGATAAATGACATAGTACCGAGTTGTAAGCAGAAAAGTGCATTATTAAATCAAGTGATTATCGGGGCACATTGTAAAGGAAGAAAATTTTATTTCTTTTTATTGATAGTAATAAGCGGGCTATTAGCCCGAGATATTGTTTTCGGGGAGGTGGAGGACAGATCCCCTCGCACCTCCTGACTCGATGTAAAAAAACAAAAGACATTTGTTATACTATTAGGTCTAGGCACTAAGACGAACTAGACTCTGACTCGGACACAGATTTACTCGTCTTGACGGATGCCCATGGGTTGTCGGGGTCTTCCTCGATACTCAGGACATTCTCCTATATAGGGTTGAGGTGGGAACAATCGATGGTGTCGTCAAAGACAGCGTGAACGCTAAAGAGGTTTGTGTTATCCTTGGTTTCTCGGGTGGAGGGAGAGGAATTGTCCCGTTTTGTTCTCCTTGCTTTAGTATTGTTTCATCCTCGTTTGTTTCATTCTTCTCCATTTTTTTATCTCATCCTACTGTTGCTCGTTGGTGTTATCGTTTTTATCCGTTTCCTACTGGAATTTTGTCGTGCTGCTGCGCTGCTGATGTCTTTCTCGTTCGGTTTCGGTGGCTGCTACTGTGTCGTAGTGATTTAGTTCGAATTGTTGCTTATGTCGTTTCATTCTCGTCCTGCTACTTACTCATTTTCTTCTCCTTCTGATTTCATCGGTGTTGTCTTTACTATTCTCATTTTCTTATCCTCCTAGTTTGTTTTTCTCCTTGTTTTTCCATTTCTATTGATGTGTGGTTGTTGATCCTTGTTGCTGTTCACGCTACTGTTGATCCTTGTTGTCGTTGTTGTCATGTTAATCGATCTTTTTCCTCTTCTCATTTTCATTCTTATTCTTCCTCTTTTTTTCTTCTGTTGTAGCTACTGTCAACATTGCTGTTGCTGTTTCGTTTTGCTTTTGTAACTACTGCCCGCTTCACCTTCTTCTTCTCGTTGTCCTTCTTCGTTCTTCATATTCTGTTTTCCGTTAATGTCGATGTCATTACTCAATTTTATCGACTTATACCATTGTTCTTCTTGATTTGTTCGTGATTTCTGCTATGTTTTCTACGTCAACTCTAGACTTTTCCAACTTTCTCTAATTCCCACTCCTTTGTTTCCGTGTCTACGCGTTCGGATCTCCGTGAGAGCCTCGAATCTGGCTCGTAATCACCAGATTGATAAGAGCTTGGACAAATGAGTTGAAGCGGCTAGTACCTTGACGTTTCCGACTCAAGATAACTTTAGGACGTTACTCGGTATTATATTATATGATTGAGTAGTGGTATGTAGTAAATATTTTACTTTCGGCTTTCTCATTTTTTTAGCTACGTATAATTTGCTAAAAGTTCAATTTTAAATTGTCTGCCTAATAAAATTTTTACAACTTTCTATATCATTTCATAAACCGTTAGTAATTTTATTATTAATGATCGTTATAATATTTTGTTGGTTATCGTGACACTAATAACTAAATTATCGATTTCATATTTTCGTCATATTTCGTTAATTTATAATTTTAACTCAAAATCATATTTTTATGTTATAATCGAGATTTGTATACTTGTTCAATAAATTAATTTCGTTTTACTACTTATAATAATAAATGAGAAAGTAGTCAATTTTTGTTTTAAATACATGTTCAGTCGAGACTATTTTCCCTAATAATTTCTCATTTGTCTACAATTGATTATTTTTAGTAAAACCCGTATTACTTATTAATAAAATCTATTTGCAAAAAATTAATTTGAAAGTTTCGTAAAATCTCGTTTCATTTATAAAATTCGTCGACTCAATTAATTTTGATATCATTTTTTAAAACATCTCTTTTCAAAAATTTATCGTTTTAACTCAATTCTCCTAGTAATTTATAAAATACTATACTTTGACTTATTCTATTTGATTTATATTTTAGTAACGAATTTAGAAATATATTAAAGTTACGATAACACCGATAATAATAAGAAAATGTTAATTTCGTTAAAAATGCTATTTTTTATACATTTCACATATTTTAATAACTTACATATTTTTCTATAAGACAATTTCTATTTTAAGTAAGTTTCTAAAATTAGCAAGTTTATATTTTTAGATATTTTCCCTTTTAATATAAAATGTTTATTCCTTTTTTCCTCATATTATTTATAATGATTATAACATTTGTATATATCGATAATGGGTTGGTTTTGGAGTTATGGAATAAGGACAAGTGTGGGGTTTGGAGTAATATAGTTTGGAATATACGTTTTTGGCATCAACTATAAAGCCGATGTGTCTATTTTGGGCACATTTGGTTGTTGAACTAGGCGTAGTTTCGCCCAGGAAAGTGTATGCTTTGACCGTAAGCTGGATATCGCATAGTGTTAGCCGCCGTCAGCTGAACTAGATATAATTGTTGTCTAGGACGGGTTTGCATTTCTTAAACCAGGACCTCGTAGCACGCAGTCCTGTTATAGTTGAGTTGCCTAGTTAGAGACTGAAGTCTGTTATGAGTAAAGACTAAAGTTCTCGAAGGTAGTTTTTGGTATTATCCTTGTGAAAGTGTAGCCTTCGACATTAATTCTATCCATAACGCTATTTTGAATATTATTATTATTATTATTATTATTATTATTATTATTTTTTATTTTTTATTTTTTTTTATAAACTGTGATTTTATATATATCAGGACCAAGAAAACAACGGATTTATAAAGGGATATAATCAATCATGCTGAACCGCAGGACTAACTAATCTGAGTTATATCACGGACCAGTTCAGACAAACAACCATAACACAATATAGAACCAATCACACCTTTAGCCCAGGCATCATTGCTAGACTCCTACTCTTCACCTCCTTTCGTATCGTATCTGCTAGTCGCTCAGGACGAAGGAGAACACCCTCTAGTCTTGCTTTATTCCGTTGAATCCATAAGTGATAAAAGCAAGCAGCCAAAATCATTGCATCCAATTTCCACTTTGTGCTGTCCCTTTTAGTTTCAATCAGGGCATTTACCTCAGGGACTCGTCCATACCACAGCTCAATCATCTTCTTCACACTGCTGCTATACGAGCAATCAAAGTATAAACGCTCAATCGTTTCAATGGAATTCCCACAGAGACAACATATATTATCTAGGGAACAACCAATATTGAACAATTTTGCCTTAACATTCATGTCTCCCATCATGGCCATCCACATAACCCTTGAGTGCTTTGGAATATTCCAATTGGACCATACTATCTCCTGCCATCGACATTCCGGGCGCTTCACTCTCATCCATTCATAACTGTCTCATATCGAGAATTTGTTTGATCCGCTCCAAGCATTATTCACATATGCTATCTTCACCTTCTCTTTAACCTTCCATAAGTTCCTCCATGACCTGTTATCAGAGAGTTTTGGGCTATAACTGTCCCAATCTGCCCCTTTGAGATAAACATGATTAATCCACCTGATCTAGAGTTTATCTGGTTGAGTATATACCCAATTCACATGTTTTGCGATTGCTGCTTGGTTCCAAGTATTCGGGTTTTTTACATTCAGTCCACCTTCATTTCGCGGAACTGTGATCCTCTCCCATGCTATAAGTGGAGTTCGTTGGTACTCAGAGCTTCCGGACCATAAAAAATTCCGACATACTGCTTCAATTCTCTTAATAACACTAGCAGAAAGAACAAAAATTGATGCCCAGTATGAGTACATCGTGTTCAGGACAGAATTTATGAGCGTTATTCTCCCTGCGTATGATAATTTTCCGGATCCCAAGCTACGAATTCTTGCAGCCATCTTATCAGCTACCAATTTACACTCATTTTTTGTCAGTCTCCCTCCATTGATTGGTATTCCTAAGTATCTAAAGGGCATACTTCCTTCAGAGAAACCCGTCACTGAGAGTATGTCGCGTTTAAGGTTATCAGTCATACCATTGAAGTACACCTCTGATTTACCCGCATTCTTCTGTAGTCCTGTCGTGCTAGAAAACGTATTAAACGCTCTCATAAGAAGTATAATCGAATGGGCATTACCCTTACAAAACATAAGGAGATCATCAGCAAACATCAAATGAGTTAGCCGACTTTCCTTACAAAGTGGGTGATAATTAAACCTCTGATCCTTCGCTGCATATTTCAGGGTACGGGACAAGTAATCCATGCAAAGAGTGAAGAGAAGAGGGGACATAGGATCGCCTTGTCTTAACCCCCTCGCACCCTTAAAAAATCCAAACAAATTTCCATTTATAGATAGGGAGAAGGAGGAAGAGGACACACACACTCCATTACCATATTTGTGAAGCGTACAGGAAACTTGAGGGCATGCATGATCTGCTCAATAAACTCCCATTCTACCGAGTCATAGGCTTTTTGTAAATCGATTTTGAATAGGCATCTGGCAGAGGCACCTTGTCTCTCATACATCTTGACAAGGTCTTGACAAATAAGAATATTTTCAATTATTGATCGCCCTTGTACAAAAGCTCCTTGCGTTTCATCAATTAAATCCAGTAAAACACCAGGCAGTCCGTTGCAAATCAGCTTAGAAATAATCTTGTAAATAGTATTGCAGCAGGCAATAGGCCGAAAATGAGCAACAGATACCGGTCTCTCCATTTTAGAGATAAGAGCAAGCGTAGTCGAATTTATCTGTTTGAGCAAGCGTCCAGTATTGAAAAAATCCAGTACTGCAGCACATATTTGATTCCCGACAATCTCCCAAGAGTCTCTATTATTATTTGCAGCACATATTATTATTATTATTATTGTTGTTGTTGTTGTTGTTGTTGTTGTTGTTGTTGTTGTTGTTGTTGTTGTTGTTGTTGTTGTTGTTGTTGTTATTATTATTATTATTATTATTGTTATTATTATTATTACTACTACTACTACTACTACTATTATTATTATTACTATTATTATTATTATCGATTGGTTATGACTTGTAGGTTGAAGAGTGGATCCTACTCTTTCCTCGTTCATGTAATTTATGGATTTGTATAAACCTGTTTGGAGAATTTCCTTTTTAGCCCTTTTGTAAAAAGAAACCTTTGTACTGACTTACCATTTCTTTTAATAAGATATAGTTTGTCAGTGTGTTTTAATCCCAACTCTACAGTGTTTCCGCCACTGTATTGATTTAGAATTTCTAAGGGATTACAAAATGTCGTAAACAAACTAAATTCAGAATCATGTTACAAACTTCCAAAATAAACATTAAAAAACTACGAGATTTTTCTAACTACAACTACTAACAATATCTAATCATCTAAAAGGGAAGCTAGCGGTAGCACCACTCCCACTCTCATTGAATGGGTATCTAGGGTCTAGGGTCGGGGAATGGGTACAGAGTTGCAGTTATGCTGTTGAAGGCTCCTCAGGCGAGCTAGTTCTCAAGTATTTGTTGGTTTGTTGATAAGTGTAGTTTGTAGTGCCTATTTCGTAGTGTTTTGGTCCCATTTTCCTTGTGGAATCGCTCCTTGGGAGCGATTTATGGGCTACTTATGCTTCCTCTAGCTCGTTTCAGGTTCCCGAGACCATTCGTGAAGAGTTGGAGCGATTCCGACTCAATACATACACTTTTCGGAGCCAACGAAGCGGAGGAACGATCACTCGATGCCTTGGATTCGACCCCGAGACCTTGGGACCCAATCCCGAGCCTCCGAGACCCGATCCCGAGTCCCGAGAATCGATGAGAAGTCCATGTGAAGCAAGGAGGAACCAAAAGGATCATATTGGAGGCCTACAAGACCCATCCCCGACGGGAAGGAACTCATCCCGTCCGGGATGAGGTGTACAAAAGCAAGGGTTTCTGTTTTGGGTCCGTCCCGGTCGGGACCAGGCCGTCCCGGTCGGGATAATCCCGTCCCGATCGGGACCGGTCCGTCCCGGTCGGGACCGTGCTGTTGCTGCTCCGCGCTTCATCTTCTCTTCTCCTTTCCACTTGTAACCCTATATATACCCCCCTCTTGTATTAAGACATCATCTTAGGTTATGTTCTTGACTTCCCACTAAACCCTAGACTACTTTAGGATAGATTAGATTAGATTAGTGTAGATTAGTCGATAATTAGTAGTTAATCCTAGTTTTACTCTTGTATTATTGGATCTCTTGAAGAATCCATCCAAGATTGACAACCTTGGTGGATGAATTTGAGTTATCTTCTATGCAAGTGTTCTCCTTTTCATTCTCTCGCTAGTATGGTATAATCCTCTCTTCCTTTTTACTCTTTATCTTGTTTATTCATCCAAGTTTTAATCTTTGTTCATCTTATTGTTCTTAGTTCATCTTTTTCATTAGTTTGTTTATGCTTGTTTTGATTCTTCTTGTTTATGTTGGTTTTAGTATTAGATATGTTTGAGTAGATTGTTGCTAGGGTTAGTAAGGTGATTTGGGTGTTGATGGATGATTAAGGGATTGTTGGAGATGTTGGTGGAAGATTTGGGTTTCCTCTTGGTTTGATGCATATCACATGTTTGTTGAAATGCTTGATTGACTAGTATGTGCATATGCTTGTTTTTCTTGCTTTTCTCTTGTGGGTAATAGTTTGCTTGTGGGTTCGGTTCCCTCACTAAGTAGTGAGAGCCCGGTGAGGACGACCCCTAGGTCGGTCTAAGTTGCGAGAGCCCGGATGCGATCTAGGCCACAACAACACGCTAGTAACCCCGTTTGTCATGTGTGTCGCTGATAAGTGTGGTTTGTAGTGCCTTTTTTGTAGTGTTTTGGTCCCATTTTCCTTGTAGAATCGCTCCTTGGGAGCGGTTTAGGAGCTTCTTATGCTTCCTTTAGTTCGTTTCAGGTTCCCGAGACCGATTTGGAAGAGTTGGAGCGATTCCGACTCTATACATACACATTTTGGAGCCAACGGAGTAAAGGAACGATGATTCGATGCCTTGGAATCGACCCCGAGACCTTGGGACCCAATCCCGAGCCTCCAAGACCTGATCCCGAGTCCCGAGAATCGATGGGAAGCCCATGAGAAGCAAGGAGGGACCAAAAAGTTCATATTTGAGGCCTACAAGACCCATCCCGATCGGGAAGGCCTAAAACCCGATCGGGATGAGGTGCACAAAGAAGACGCCTACTTACAAGCATTCCCGACCGGGTCCAAGAATTCCCGATCGGGAAAGTTGACAACGGCGCCAATTTGACGGAAGGGATTTGTCGTGAATCCCACCGATCAAATAAATAACCGGCAAAACCTAACTAGGGTAGCTAGGGTAAGTCGGGTCGAATCCACGGGGACGGTAATGTATAGCCTAGACTAAGGTCACCCAAATACGAGACTAAGTCAACGAGCTAAGCTAAACTAGAGAATGATAGAAGGGGAAAGAGCTAGACTATGACTAAGGAGAACAACTAAGGAAAACGGGCTAGGATTAGGTCGGGGTCAAAGGGGTAACGGAATGGTCAAGGAAGAGCTAGAGCGAAGGAGGTAGTGGGGTGATCTAGGTTGGTCCGGGCTCTCGCAACTTAGACTCACCTAGAGGTTCCTCATGGAACCCATCTCGGCGACACACATGACAAACGGGGTTCTAGCGCGCTATGGTGGCCTAGGTCGAATCCGGGCTCTCGTAACTTAGACCGACCTAGGGGTCATCCTCACCGGGCTCTCGCAACTTAATGAGGGGACCGAACCCACAACAAACTAACACCCACAAAAGAAAGGCAAGAAAAACAAGCATTCTAACCTACTTAGTCATTCAAGTATTCCAACAAACATGTGATATGCATCAACCAAGAGGAAACCCAAATCTTCCACCAACATCTCCAACAAACCCTTAAACACCCAATTAACACCCTAATCACCCTACTAACCCTAGCAAGAACACTACTCTAACATAATCAAACTAATACTAACAAGAACAAGAGGAAACAACGCAAGAATCAAAACATCCATAATGAAACTAGTGAAAACAATGAACTAAGAACAATACAACAATCAAAGATGCAAACTTGGGTGAATTAAACAAGATAAGGAGTAAAAAGGAAGAGGATTATACCATACTAGTGAAGAGGAAAGATTGAAACTTGCACTATTGAAGAAAACCCGAAACAAACCACCAAGGTTGTCAATCTTGGAGGAATCTTGAAGAATTCCCTTAATACAAGTACTAAACTAAGATTAAGAACTAATTACCGACTAATCTACTCTAATCTAAACTAATCTAACCTAAAGTAGTCTAGGGTTTAGTGAGAAGTGAAGAACATAAGCTAGATTACAAGAGGAGGGGTATTTATAGGGTTACAATGGAAAGGAGGAAGGAACAAAGTGACGCGGCTGGAACTGGAACATTCCCGATCGGGAAAGGGAATCCCGAGCGGTAAGCTTCAACTTTCCCGATCGGGAATTCCCTTTCCCGATCGGGAATGTTCCAGTTCCAGCCGCGCTTTGTTTCTTTCTTCTTCCTTCCATTTGTAACCCTATATATACCCCCCTCTTGTATTAAGACACCATTCTATGTTATGATCTTCACTTCCCACTAAACCCTAGACTACTTTAGGTTAGATTAGAGTAGATTAGAGTAGATTAGTCGGTAATTAGTAGTAAACTTAGTTTAATCTTGTATTATTGGATCTCTTGAAGAATCCATCCAAGATTGACAACCTTGGTGGAATTATTTGGGTTTTCTTCTATACAAGTGTTCTCCTCTTCATCCTTTGTAGTTGGTATAATCTTTCCTTTCTCTTTTCCTTTAATCTTTCATGTTTAATCTTCCAAGTTTTAATCTTTGATTGTTGTTCATCATTTTCACTAGTTTGTTCATGTATGTTTTGATGTTTGTGTTGTTTACTCTTGTTTATGTTAGTTGTAGTTTGATAATGTTAGAGTAGTATTCTTGCTAGGGTTCGTAAGGTGATTAGGGTGTTAATTGGATGATTAAGGGTTTTGTTGGAGATGTTGGTGGAAGATTTGGGTTTCCTCTTGGTTGATGCATATTACATGTTTGTGGAAATGCTTGAATGACTAAGTAGGTTAGAATGCTTGTTTTTCTTGCCTTTCTTTTGTGGGTGTTAGTTTGTTGTGGGTTCGGTCCCCTCATTAAGTTGCGAGAGCCCGGTGAGGACGACCCCTAGGTCGGTCTAAGTTGCGAGAGCCCGGATTCGACCTAGGCCACCATTGCGCGCTAGAACCCCGTTTGTCATGTGTGTCGCCGAGATGGGTTCCATGAGGAACCTCTAGGTGAGTCTAAGTTGCGAGAGCCCGGACCAACCTAGATCACCCTACTACCTCCTTCGCTCTAGCTCTTCCTTGACCATTCCGTTACCCCTTTGACGCCGACCTAATCCTAGCCCGTTTTCCTTAGTTGTTCTCCTTAGTCATAGTCTAGCTCTTTCCCCTTCTATCATTCTCTAGTTTAGCTTAGCTAGTTGACTTAGTCTCGTATTTGGGTGACCTTAGTCTAGGCTATACATTACCGTCCCCGTGGATTCGACCCGACTTACCCTAGCTACCCTAGTTAGGTTTTGTCGGTTATTTATTTGATCGGTGGGATTCACGACAAATCCCTTCCGTCAAATTGGCGCCGTTGCCGGGGACGGTGCTAGTTTGGACTTTGTTTTCCTATTTGCTTGACTTAGTCTTTGTGTTTGTGTTTTCCTTTTTCTTTTTGTTACCTTGCTTCTTGTGTGTGTGTGGTTTATTTCTCTCTTGTCTAGTGCCCAAAAAGCACTAGACCTCTCACGTTTGTTCTTAGTCCACAGTTTGTGCTTAGAGGTGGTGACTGTCTTCTTCTTGCAACTTAGAACCGCTTTAACGGACGGTTGCTAGAATGAGTGGTTTCCAACCGGGTATGGACTACGATTTTCGAACGAGCATGGGGTTTGATCTAAACTCCACACACTCGGGAGCCGATATGAGCTACTCCTCTTCTTCCATGAACCAAGGGTATGACATGACGTCCCCCTACCATAATCAAGCTTCTTGGGGTGATCAAGATGGGTATGATCTTCAAGAGTACGGAAACGGCTACCAACAAGTGAACGATTACCAATCCTACGATCATGGTGACTATTACTCGAGCTATGATTGTGAACCCACCATGTTCAATCAAGACTCACCGTATGGAAGCCAATTTCCCCAAGACCCACCATATTACCCTCCACCCCAACCACAATATGAACCCCATGACCCACAATACTACCAATCACCTCAACCTCATTACCAACAATATGATGCCCCACCCCTTGGACATCATCAAGACACCATGTTTAATCAAGATTATCAAGATTATCATCAAGATTATCAAGATTATCAAGGAGCTTTACAAGACCCCAATGACCACCAATCGTCAAACTTGGAGTTGTATCATTCACTTCTTCAATTGCAAAAAGAACAAGAGGAATTAATGGCCCAAATTCGAAGGGAAAACGAGGCGATGGATGCTCGATTAAATGCATTATCGGTTCAAACCGTAATGTATTTATCCCGAACATCGCAATTAGATGAAGGGTGCTCACTTGAAAGAGAGGAGCAACCTAACCATGAAGCCGCCGATGTAGTTCCTTTTGGAGGAGAGATTTGCTTTGAAGAACCTCAATCGTCTACCCAAAAAGAGACGAATGAGGAGATGACTCTCGGTGAAGACAACATTGGTGAGGAATTGGAGGAGGATGGTGAGTTGGATGGTTTGGTAGAATTTGTGGAGTTGTTGGGTGAAGTTGTTAGCCTCGAGTTGCCCTTGTGCGATAATGTGGATAAGCATCAAGAGCCCCTTACTAGTACACCAAGCGATGACTTGGAGGAGATTGAAACCGCCGGTAGAAGTTTCGATCCTCTTCTCCAAGATGATGTGGGGCCTAGTGATGAAGATGGGGAACCACAACTTGAGGAAAGTGTGAGGGTGTGCATCGAGGAGATGAGGCCAAAACCGCTTTTTGTGCCTCGTTTCTTGGAGATGAAGCTTGCTAATGATTGGAGGCGATGCT
The DNA here is from genome assembly GCA_958450325.1 of Agrostemma githago. NCBI lineage: Eukaryota > Viridiplantae > Streptophyta > Magnoliopsida > Caryophyllales > Caryophyllaceae > Agrostemma > Agrostemma githago. Next base: position 46,645,504 of record OY288249.1, read on the forward strand.
TAGGGAGGAAGAGGTCGGTGAAGCTCGTAGGATGGATAGACCCCGGAGATGACATGAATGATGACGATGGGTCTTTTGATTCCTACTTCTTGCCTCCACCTTGGAGGCCGTGGAGGTTAGCTAGGCTCGAGCGCTTCTTGGGCCTACATTATGATGTCGTTAGCGCGTTCGACTTGCTCCTCCACGCCCTTGAGGGCTACGGTTCAAGAAGAGTCCACCATCTTAGGTTTGACGGAGTTCCTAAAGAACCGTCATGTTGTATATTCTCCTCTCCTCTTTAGAGTACTTGTTTTTGTATTTGTGTGTTTTATCTCTTGATTTTACAAGATTTTCACTCTTGCTTTTTGAGGATTTAGTCGGATTTAGGCGGAATCCAGTCTAGGTGGCGTGATTACACCTAGTCCTCCCCTCCCATTTCCTTTTATTTCCTTCCTTTTATTTTCTTCCCCCATCCATATCTTTTTCTCGTCTCGGCCCATGGTGACTTGACTACACCCCGGCCGAACACCTTCTACCCTTTTCTTCACCTTTATTTTCGATTTTTAGCTTTATTTTCGTAGTTTCTTTTCTTTTTCTTTTGTCTCTCCGCACACTACGATCGAGCATGAGGACATGGCTCGGTTTAAGTGTGGGGGGAGTGTTATTCTAGCATAGTAGTTTTATTCTTGTAGTTTTTCGAAAAAAAAATCTTTAAAAACCTTAAAAATTTAAAATTTTTTCACAAAAATCAAAAAGATTTTCCTTTTGTGTCTTTATGTCGTGTATTTGTTGTATTGTGTGTGTTTTGCCTCCTCTTTCCTTATAGGTTGCTTAAATCATCGCTAGCTTTGGAGAGCTTTCAAGATTACCGGTAACATCTTATCCCTTTTTCTTCTTTATCTCTCGCGGAGTTTGGAGGAGATTGTGATGTTGTGTGCTCGGGTGGAGCTTTGTAAAGTTTGTGGGTGATTTGGCGATTTGTTTGGAAGCTAGGGGTGGTGTTTGTGTTATGTATGTGTTCGTTTTGTGTTGTTCTTGTTTTGTTGCTTTTGTTTCATTTTCTTTCGTTCCCGTTGAGTCTTTGTTTTGTGCTATGTTGTGTGTCATGTGTGTAAACCGTTTTCGAAAACCCGGTTTAGAGGCTAGTGTGTGAGTGTGTACTTTCCCTTCCTAGTAGTGTAAATCGAGTCTTGGACTTTTCTTGGACTTTACCCTAGTAGAATGACCCTAAATCAATGAATTCGTTGGTCCTTTACCTTGAGTCCACCTAGCTTACTAGGGATTTACTACGGGATTTGCATTTTGACCATTTTGACCACCCACGGTGTGAAAAGGCCTTGGTTACCGAGTCCCGTCCCCTAGGTGACCGTGTTTGGGATTGTTTGATTAGTCCAAGTTCTCCACTTTTTGTGGGTTAGAAGGGAAGGGCCCGTCCCGACTCACCCATTTCCCTACCTCCTACACATATCCACACAATAAATTGCAAATTGTTGATTTCTCTCTTACTTAATTGTCAAGAAATGCCAAAAAGCCAAATCTTGCCAAAAAAAGGGCAAAGAAAAGAAAAGAAAGAAAACTGAAAGAAAGAAAAGAAATAAGAAAAAGAAAAGGCACAAATGCCAAAAAGAAAATAGAAAAGAAGAAAAAAAAATGGCATGGCAACAAACAAAGCAAAAATGCAAAAGAAAAGAGAAAATGCCAAAAGAAAATCGTCTCACAAAAAGATTATATCCCCACAAAAATAAGTCTTTTTCCGAGTTTTGCCGTGAAGAGCCTACCAAAGGACCGAGTCTCTAGGAAGGATGATAGCGGCATTAGTCTGTCTTCCCTCATTTTGCAATTATTTCCACCTTTTTACTTGGACTAGTTAGGCGGTTTTGGGCATGGGACGACCCTCTTGGCTCTTTGATAAAGGGGGCGGGGTCTCACTTACCTACAGTGTCGACTAACACCGTGGTTCATCCTTTTTCCATCCCGCCGATCGTCCCGTAGTACGTTCTTAGAAGGTTAGGAGAAACCGAGGTAATTTACCAACGTTTTTATTGCTTTGTCGTCATACTATTAGGGTTTAGTCCATCTTGGTTTGTATTGCTAGCTTGGGAACGTTGTCACTTGCCTTGAGTCCTAAACCGGCGCTTCTTTCACCGCTTGTTTGAGGGAAGCGGTATTTGTTTCTTTTTGGGTGCAACCTTTTGTGTGTTTGTTTGTATGTTTGTTTGTTTATTGTGTTTTGTGTCCGGTTGCATCCACAGTTTTGTCGCAAGACCCCACTTGCCTTGCGGGGTGCACTTTTCCTATAAGTGCACTCGCGTGAGTTGAAAGGGCGTAGGGTGCGCTAATACCCATTCGGCTAGTATAGTAGTTAGTATGTGCTTACTCGATGGCGAGTAAGGGTTAAGTGTGGGGGAGTTGATAAGTGTTGTTTGTAGTGCCTATTTTGTAGTGTTTTGGTCCCATTTTCCTTGTAGAATCGCTCCTTGGGAGCGGTTTAGGGGCTTCTTATGCTTCCTTTAGTTCGTTTCAGGTTCCCGAGACCGATTTGGAAGAGTTGGAGCGATTCCGACTCTATACATACACATTTGGGAGCCAACGGAGTAAAGGAACGATGATTCGATGCCTTGGAATCGACCCAGAGACCTTGGGACCCAATCCCGAGCCTCCGAGACCCGATCCCGAGTCCCAAGAATCGATGGGAAGCCCATGAGAAGCAAGGAGGGACCAAAAAGTTCATATTGGAGGCCTACAAGACCCATCCCGATCGGGAAGGCCTAAAACCCGATCGGGATGAGGTGCACAAAGAAGACGCCTACTGACAAGCATTCCCGACCGGGTCCAAGAATTCCCGATCGGGAAAGTTGAAGTTTCCCGATCGGGATTCCCTTTGCCGATCGGGAATGTTCCAGTTCCAGCCGCGTCACTTTGTTCCTTCCTCCTTTCCATTGTAACCCTATAAATACCCCTCCTCTTGTAATCTAGCTTATGTTCTTCACTTCTCACTAAACCCTAGACTACTTTAGGTTAGATTAGTTTAGATTAGAGTAGATTAGTCGGTAATTAGTTCTTAATCTTAGTTTAGTACTTGTATTAAGGGAATTCTTCAAGATTCCTCCAAGATTGACAACCTTGGTGGTTTGTTTTGGGTTTTCTTCATTAGTGCAAGTTTCAATCTTTCCTCTTCACTAGTATGGTATAATCCTCTTCCTTTTTACTCCTTATCTTGTTTAATTCATCCAAGTTTTCATCTTTGATTGTTGTATTGTTCTTCGTTCATTGTTTTCACTAGTTTCATTATGGATGTTTTGATTCTTGTGTTGTTTCCTCTTGTTCTTGTTAGTATTAGTTTGATTATGTTAGAGTAGTGTTCTTGCTAGGGTTAGTAGGGTGATTAGGGTGTTAATTGGGTGTTTAAGGGTTTGTTGGAGATGTTGGTGGAAGATTTGGGTTTCCTCTTGGTTGATGCATATCACATGTTTGTTGGAATGCTTGAATGACTAAGTAGGTTAGAATGCTTGTTTTTCTTGCCTTTCTTTTGTGGGTGTTAGTTTGTTGTGGGTTCGGTCCCCTCATTAAGTTGCGAGAGCCCGGTGAGGACGACCCCTAGGTCGGTCTAAGTTGCGAGAGCCCGGATTCGACCTAGGCCACCATAGCGCGCTAGAACCCCGTTTGTCATGTGTGTCGCCGAGATGGGTTCCATGAGGAACCTCTAGGTGAGTCTAAGTTGCGAGAGCCCGGACCAACCTAGATCACCCTACTACCTCCTTCGCTCTAGCTCTTCCTTGACCATTCAGTTACCCCTTTGACCCCGACCTAATCCTAGCCCGTTTTCCTTAGTTGTTCTCCTTAGTCATAGTCTAGCTCTTTCCCCTTCTATCATTCTCAAGTTTAGCTTAGCTCGTTGACTTAGTCTCGTATTTGGGTGACCTTAGTCTAGGCTATACATTACCGTCCCTGTGGATTCGATCCGACTTACCCTAGCTACCCTAGTTAGGTTTTGCCGGTTATTTATTTGATCGGTGGGATTCACGACAAATCCCTTCCGTCAGTCGCCAAAATGGGTTTTAGGTGGAAGCTCTAGGTGAGTCTAAGTTGCGAGAGCCCAGACTATACCTAGATTACCCTACTACCTCCTTCACTCTAACTCTTCCTCGACCATTTCGTTGCCCCTTTGACCCCGACCTAATCCTAGCCCGTTTTCCTTAGTTGTTCTCTCCGTCTCCTTAGCCATAGTCTTAGCCTTCTTCCCCTTTTTATCACTCTAGTCTAGCCTAGCTTGTTGACTTAGTCTCGTATTTGGGCGAACTTAGTCTAGACGCCTCTTACCGTCCCCGTGGATTCGACCCGACTTACCCTATCTACCCAGTTAGGATTAGCCGGTTAATTATTTGATCGGTGGGATTCACGACAAATCCCACCATCAATTTGGCGCCGTTGCCGGGGATGGTGCTAGTTTGGACTTTGTTTTCCTAGTTACTTGACTTTGTCTTTGTGTTTGTGTTTTCTTTTTTTCTTTTTGGTTACCTTGCTTCTTGTGTGTGTTGTTTATTTCTCTCATGTCTAGTGCCCAAAAACCACTATACTTCTCACGTTTGTTCCTAGTCTACAGTTTGTGCTTAGAAGTGGTGACTATCTTCTTCTTGCAATTTAGAGCCGCTTAAACGTCGGTTGCTAGGGTGGGAGGTGTCCAACCGGGTATGGACTACGATTTTCGAGCAAGCATGGGGTTTGATCTAAACTCCACATACTCGGGAGCCGATATGAGCTACTCCTCTTCTTCTATGAACCAAAGCTATGACATGATGACTCCTAATTACTATCAAGCTCCTTGGGGGGATCAAGACTCTAGTGGGTATGAACTTCAAGGTTATGAAAACGGCTACCAACAAGTGAACGATTACCAATCCTACGATCATGGTGACTATTACTCGAGTTATCAATGTGAACCCACCATGTTCAATCAAGATTCACCTTATGGAAGCCAATACCCCCAAAACCCACCACATTACCCTCCACCCCAACCACAATATGAACCCCATGACCCACAATACTACCAATCACCTCAACCTCACTACCAACAATATGATGCCCCACCCTTTGGGCATCATCAAGATTATCAAGGAGCTTTAAAAGACCTCAAAGACCACCAATCGTCAAACTTGGAGTTGTATCATTCGATTCTTCAATTGCAAAGGAGCAAACAAGAAATGGCCATTCAAATGAAAAAGGAACAAGATGAAATCATGGCCCGATTTCGAAGGGAAAACGAGGCGAGGGATGCTCGATTAAATGCAATATCAGTTCAAACCGTAATGTTTTTATCCCAAACATCACAATTAGATGAAGGGTGCCCACTTGAGAAAGAGGATCCACCTAACCATGAAGCCGTCGATGTAGTTCCCTTTGGAGGAGAGATTTGCTTTGAAGAACCTCAATCGTCTACCCAAAAAGTGACGAATGAGGATATGACCCTTGGTGAAGACAACATTGGCGAGGAATTGGAGGAAGTTAGTGAGATGGATGGGTTGGTAGAATTTGTGAAGTTGTTGGGTGAAATTTATAGCCTCGAGTTGCCCTTGTGTGAGAATGTGGATAAGCATCAAGAGCCCCTAGCTAGTGAACCAAACAATGACTTGGAAGAGATTGAAACCGCCGGTAGAAGTTTCGATCCTCTCCTCCAAGAAGATGTGGGGACGAATGATGAAGATGGGGAGCCACAACTTGAGGAAAGTGTGGGGGTGTGCAACAAGGAAATGGGGCCAAAGCCGTTTTTTGTGCCTTGTTTCTTGGAGATGAAGCTTGCTTGTGATTGGAGGCGATGCTTAGGGAGGAAGAGGTCGGTTAGGCTCGTAGGATGGATAGACCCCGGAGATGACATGAATGATGACGATGGGTCTTGGGATTCCTACTTCTTGCCTCCACCTTGGAGGCCGTGGAGGTTGGCTAGGCTCGAGCGCTTCTTGGGCCTTCATTATGATGTCGGTAGCGCGTTCGACTTGCTCCTCCATGCCCTTGAGGGCTACGGTTGAAGAAGAGTCCACCATCCTAGGTTTGACAGAGTTCCTAAAGAACCGTCATGTTGTATATTCCCCCTTCCTCTTCTTTAGAGTACTTGTGCTTGTATTTGTGTGTTTTATCTCTTGATTTTGTTAGTTTTGTGATATTCTTGTAATTATTTTGGTATTTTGATGAGCGATGTGAGGGAGTGAATTTGATGTGTATTTTGAGTTTATTGTGATAGGTGAAGTGAAGATGACTCCTAGAAAGGAGTGGTTATTGATAGAGCTTGGATCGTGAGTAAGGAGGTCGGTTTTTGGGGTCATGGGAGTCATGAAGACCCTTCCCGACCGGGAAGGGTGTGTCGTCCCGACCAGGATGGGGCCGTCCCGATCGGGATGAGGTTGCCAAAAATTGAGTCCACTGGAGTGCCATCCCGACCGGGATGGGAGCTTCCCGATCGGGACGAGTGTGTCATCCCGACCGGGATCGTCCATCCCGACCGGGATGATACCCTACTCCTTTTTGGTGCTTCTTCTTCGACATTTAAGCCCACCCAACCACTGTATACCCCCACCTAACCTCCCTACCTTCCTTTCTGATATCATACCACCCATGTACCTCATTTACATACCTTAACCTCATTTCCTCCTCACTTTAGACCGATATTCACATCAAATCCCACCCCCTTACACCATTACTACCTCTACCATGCGGTTCTATCAAGCTTGAAGCGGGATAGCAATGATGAAGACAAGAAAGTGCCTATATTGATCTATGAGACGATGGAGAGAGTGAGTTGCTAACCTATGGTACGACAACTATCCTTTCTTTTCTGTTTTTGTTGTTGCTTGTTTTCCTTTGTTTATTCCCTTCCCCTTGAGTCATGGTATCTTAGTGGCCTTCGAGGCCTTGGTATATGGTTGCTCCCGACTCTCGATGATGTGACTACGTTGAGAGTCATTTCAAAATCCAAATTTGCATGATTTTCACCATTTTTGTAGGATTTAGTCGGATTTGGGCGGAATCCGGGCTAGGTGACTTGATTACACCTAGTCCTTCCCTCCCATTCCCTTTTATTTCTTTCTTTTTATTTCTTCCCCCATCCATATCTTTTCTTGTCTCGGCCCACGGTGACTTGACTACACCCCGGCCGGACACATTCTACCTTTTTCTCCACTTTTCGATTCTTAGCTTTATTTTCGTAGTTTCTTTTCTTTTGTGCCCCCATGCACTACGGTCGAGCATGAGGACTTTGCTCGGCTTAAGTGTGGGGGAGCGATATTCTATCGTAGTTAGTTTTATTTTTGTAGTTTTTCTAAAAATCTTTGAAAACCCTAAAAATTTGAAATTTTTTCACAAAAATCAAAAAGATTTTCCTTTTGTGTGTTTTCCTTTTATGTCGTTGTATCGTGTATTTGTTGTGTTGTGCGTGTTTTGCCTCCCTTTTTCCTTATAGGTTACTTGAATCACCGATAGCTTTGGAAAGCTTTCAAGACTTCCGGTAACATCTTTATCCCTTTTTCTTCTTTATCTCTTGCGGAGTTTGGAGGAGATTGTGATGCGGTGTGTTCGGGTGGAGTTTTGTAATGCTTGAGGTTGATTTTGTTGCTCATTTGGAAGATAGGGGTGGTGTTTGTGTTGCTTATTTGTTGTTTTGTTTTGTTTTTGTTTTTGTTTTTGTTTTTGTTTTGTTTCTTTTTCTTTCGTTTTCGTTGAGTCTTTGTTTTTTTGTTTTTTTGTGTGTCTTGTGTGTAAATGGTTTTCGAAAACCCGGTTTAGAGGCTAGTGTGTGAGTGCTTACTTTCCCTTCCTAGTGGTATAAATCGAGTCTTGGACTTTAGTCTAGTAGAATGACCCTAAATCAATGATTTCGTTGGTCCTTTACCTTGAGTCCACCTAGCTTACTAGGGATTTACTACGGGATTTGCATTTTGACCATTTTGACCACCCGCGGTGTGAAAAGGCCTTGGTTGCCGAGTCCCGTCCCTTAGGTGACCATGTTTGGGATTGTTTGATTAGTCCAAGTTCTCCACTTTTTGTGGGTTTGAAGGGAAGGATGCTCCCCGACTCTCCCAATTACCTACCTCCTACACATATCCACCAATAAATTGCAATTTGTTGAATTCTCCCTTTCTTGTCATACAAAGAAATGCCAAAAAGTCAAATCAAGCCAAAAGGGCAAATAAAAGAAAATGAAAGAAAATGAAAGAAAGAAAAGAATGAAGAAAAAGAAAAGGCACAAAAGCCAAAAAGAAAATAGAAAAGAAGAAAAAGAAATGGCATGGCAACAAACAAAGCAAAAATGCAAAAGAAAAGAGAAAATGCCAAAAGAAAATCGTCTCACAAAAAGATTCTAACCCCACAAAAATAGGCCTTTTTCTGACTTTTGCCGTGAAGAGCCTACCAAAGGACCGAGTCCCTAGGAAGGAGGATAGCGGCAAGGGTCTGTCTTCCCTCATTTTGCATATTTCCACCTTTTTACTTGGACTAGTTAGGCGGTTTCGGACATGGGACGACCCTCTTGGCTCATTGCTAAAGGGGGCGGGGTCTCACTTACCTACAGTGTCGACTAACACCGTGGTTCATTCTTTTTCCATCCCGCCGATCGTCCCGTGGTACGTTCTTAGAAGGTTAGGAGGAACCGAGGTAAGTTACAAACGTTTTTGTTGCTTTGTCGTCATACTATTGGGGTTTTGTCCATTTTGGTTTGTATTGCTAGCTTGGGTACGTTGTCACTTGCCTTGAGTCCTAAACCGGTGCTTCTTTCACCGCTTGTTTGAGGGAAGCGGTATTTCTATTCCTTTGGGTGCAACCTTTTGTGTGTTTGTTTGTGTGCTTGTTCGTTTATGTGTTTTGTGTCCGGTTGCATCCACAGTTTTGTCGCAAGACCCCACTTGCCTTGCGGAGAGCACTTGTCCTCTAGGTGTTCTCGCGTGAGTTGAAAGGGCGTAGAGTGCGCTAATACCCACTCGGCTAGTTTAGTAGTAGTATGTGCTTACTCGAGGGAGAGTAAGGGTTAAGTGTGGGGAGTTGATAAGTGTAGTTTGTAGTGCCTATTTCGTAGTGTTTTGGTCCCATTTTCTTTGTGGAATCGCTCCTTGGGAGCGATTTATGGGCTACTTATGCTTCCTCTAGCTCGTTTCAGGTTCCCGAGACCATTCGTGAAGAGTTGGAGCGATTCCGACTCAATACATACACTTTTCGGAGCCAACAAAGCGGAGGAACGATCACTCGATGCCTTGGATTCGACACCGAGACCTTGGGACCCAATCCCAAGCCTCCGAGACCCGATCCCGAGTCCCGAGAATCGATGAGAAGTCCATGTGAATCAAGGAGGAACCAAAAGGATCATATTGGAGGCCTACAAGACCCATCCCCAACGAGAAGGAACTCATCCCGTCCGGGATGAGGTGTACAAAAGCAAGGGTTTCGGTTTTGGGTCCGTCCCGGTTGGGACCAGGCTGTCCCGGTCGGGATGATCCCGTCCTGGTCGGGACCGTGCTGCCCCTATATATACCCCCCCCCCCTCTTCTCTTCTCCTTTCCACTTGTAACCCTATATATACCCCCCCCTCTTGTATTAAGACATCATATTAGGTTATGTTCTTGACTTCCCACTAAACCCTAGACTACTTTAGGTTAGATTACATTAGATTAGTGTAGATTTGTCGGTAATTAGTAGTTAATCCTAGTTTTACTCTTGTATTATTGGATCTCTTGAAGAATCCATCCAAGATTGACAACCTTGGTGGATGAATTTGGGTTATCTTCTATGCAAGTGTTCTCCTTTTCATTCTCTTGTTAGTATGGTATAATCCTCTCTTCCTTTTTACTCTTTATCTTGTTTATTCATCCAAGTTTTAATCTTTGTTCATCTTATTGTTCTTAGTTCATCTTTTTCATTAGTTTGTTTATGCTTGTTTTGATTCTTCTTGTTTATGTTGGTTTTAGTATTAGATATGTTTGTGTAGATTGTTGCTAGGGTTAGTAAGGTGATTTGGGTGTTGATGGATGATTAAGGGATTGTTGGAGATGTTGGTGGAAGATTTGGGTTTCCTCTTGGTTTGATGCATATCACATGTTTGTTGAAATTCTTGATTGACTATTATGTGCATATGCTTGTTTTTCTTGCTTTTCTCTTGTGGGTAATAGTTTGCTTGTGGGTTCGGTTCCCTCACTAAGTAGCGAGAGCCCGGTGAGGACGACCCCTAGGTCGGTCTAAGTTGCGAGAGCCCGGATGCGATCTCGGCCACAACAACACGGTAGTAACCCCGTTTGTCATGTGTGTCGCCAAAATGGGTTTTAGGTGGAACCTCTAGGTGAGTCTAAGTTGCGAGAGCCCGGACTATACCTAGATTACCCTACTACCTCCTTCACTCTAACTCTTCCTCGACCATTCCGTTGCCCCTTTGACCCCGACCTAATCCTAGCCCGTTTTCCTTAGTTGTTCTCTCCGTCTCCTTAGCCATAGTCTTAGCCTTCTTCCCCTTCTTATCACTCTAGTCTAGCCTAGCTCGTTAACTTAGTCTCGTATTTGGGCGAACTTAGTCTAGACGCCTCTTACCGTCCCCGTGGATTCGACCCGACTTACCCTATCTACCCAGTTAGGATTAGCCGGTTAATTATTTGATCGGTGGGATTCACGAAAAATCCCACCATCATTTGTCTCGCCAGTTTGCCTAATTTGTTCAGCAAGCACCGCACGTTCCGCCTTTCCTTCATCCACCTCTGTCCTCAGTTGAGCCATGGCGGAGGGTGCGTACTCGCTTTGGGTCGAGTACCCTCCTCGAGTATTTGGTGGGGTGAAGTATAGTGGGTGAGCGTTCCCCGTACCATACACCCCTCCATTGTGGTACCCATTGAAAACCTCGAACCATATCTGGTTCAGATCTTTACCTTCAGCTTCATCGGTAGGTGTGGTTTCCTTATATGTTTCCTACAAAAATATGAATTGATGATTAAGTGATCTTTCATCCACAAAGTTACAATATAAAGAACAATATAGATTTCTTTATGTTAGAAAAATCACCCAAATTTTGGCGCCCCTCTTCGTAATGAGGCCTCTTTGACCATTGCAATCTACTTTGCTTTTTGTTTGCACAAGCAACTCCGCAACCTCGGGCAGTTTTCTTGTTTTCATTTGAATCTATTAAGAATATATATATATATATATATATATATATATATATATATAGATTTCTTATTATTAATTATAGAGTAAATTAAAAATTACTCTCTTTTATGATACCAATTTTAAAATTTACTCCCTTTCGAAATTTTTGTTAAAAATAACTCCCAAAATCTATCAAAAGTTCAAAAATTACTCCCAAATTTTTTTTTGACGAAAATGCCCTTGGTCAGAGGGTGAGGTGAAACAATATGGCACAAAAAAGTTAGGGGCATTTTCGTCCAAAAATTATATTTTGGAGCAATTTTTGAACTTTTGATTGATTTTGGGAGTTATTTTTAACAAAAATTTAAAAAGGGAGTAAATTTTAAAATTGGTATCTTAAAAGGGAGTAATTTTTAATTTACTCTTAATTATAATGAAAACATAAAATAAGATTCCAAAAAAATGAGAAATTTGAAATACTTATATCCAAAGTGCGCCGGTAGTTGGATTGTGACCTCCCATAATGTGTCGGCTCAACTTCATTCTTCTGTATTGGACCGGTCCTCCAACTTTAGCTTCGTAGGGCAAGTGGACTGGTAGATGCTCCATTGAGTTAAAAATAAGGGTGGGAAGATCATCTGAAGTTTACACAGTCATGTCGTCATTTGAAATTGTCGGCGAACACAAATCTCGAAAAAATTGTCGTCACTAGGATGACACATCCTTCCCTCTAAACAAGTTTCTTCTTTATGCCACCTCATTTCTTTGGCAATGGTTTTGGTTGCATATAATTTTTAAAATCTAGGGGCGATGAGAAAGTAAGTCGACTAAGTCGTATAGGTTTCTTATCCCTCTCAGCACTCTTTACCTTTTTACCCCTCAAAACAATATTCATATCAACACTTTTGTATCTACTCTTACCACATTTCTTACATTTCTCAAGTAGAGCATCGTCCTTCCAAAAGAGCATTCATCCATCGGGACAAACATCAATCTTTTGATGCGGAAGTTGAAGATCTTTTACTATTTTTTGATTAGTGTAGAATGTTTTGGTCACGATGTTGTCTTTTGGGATGACCTTCTCAAGCAAGGCATCGAAAGCATCTATACACCCAAATGGTAGGCTATACTCACATTTAAGGGTCATTATCATAGATTTGGCTTCTAACAATGTCATATCACACCCTCCATATAACGGCTTTTTCTTAAGCATTTAACATACCAAAAAATGTTTTTGCTCGTGGGTTTGGCTCTTGTGGGTTTGTTTGGTCATCATCATTAGTATACATGCCCTCATCATTAAACACATTGCACTCAACTACATCAACTATCATTCCTCTCAACCCGCCCTCATTTTGTTCGATCTCAGATTCCTTAACAGGAGACGCCTCACCATAACAAATCCAACGATAATAATTTGGAGAAAACCCATTTGATATAATATTTTCCTTAATCACATTGATCTCCAAAAATTTGAGGTTCTTACATTTAACAAAAGGACATCTAACTCTATCATCCAACGCATACTCGGGTTATTGTTTAGCAAACTCCAAAAAACTATCAACATCCTTTTAAAATTGTGTAGTGGGACATCTTCTCTTATCAAATGTTTCTTCATACATCCATTTTCGTTCAAATCTCTTTATTTTTTGTCTAAAAAAATTTAGACAACCAAATACACATTATTTCCACTAAATTAATTTACTAATATACACTACTCCCATATTTAGTAAAAGTTCACGATTCACCTAAACTTAGTAATATTTATATCTAATCGGCCTAATTATATCATTCATAATTTCACTTTCAATTTCTTAACACGTTAAAAAAAAACCCAATTCATTCAACTTTCCAACCTTAAACCCTAACTTATACTAACAATCTACTTATTCAAAATTGGGCAAACTTATGGGCAATTAACATTCTAACTGTACTAAATATTCCATCAACTAAAAAACTATATTAAAAAACAAACCCTACAAACATCTAATTAAAAAACTAACTTACTAAAATCAATAAATAAAAAAATTAAGGAATGATTTAAACTAATTATAAACATAAAACATACCTTAATCAACAAAAAGGAAAGAAAGTAGGGAGGAAATGAAGAAGAGAAGGGCGCGCGAGTGAGAGTGAGGTACAGAGATAAAGCGATTATGATAAATGAGGGAGAGAAGGGGTGCTCGTCCAACTTTTTAAAAAAACCCGCAAAGCTTAGCGATCGACAAGTGGTCGCCCGTGTTTTTTTGTCGGTCGCTAAGCGTCGTTTATTATGTTTTAATTGTTGGTTAGCGATCGCTATCGGTCGCCCGCATTTTCAGTTACCGACCGATATTGGTCGCTGTATATATTTTAATTATAAATATAGCGATCGATATCGGTCACCCGCTTTTTCTTTAGCGACCGATATCGGTCGCTACGTAATATTAATTTTTTTATACTTATTGTCACTCAGTCTCTTCGCTTAGCGACCGATATCGGCCGCCCGTGTTTTTATTCGGTCGCTCAGCGACCGACAATTTTGGTCGATAGGGTGAGGTCGCCCTTGGGAAGTTTTCTTGTAGTGACCTTAGGCCTCGCAGTAAGTCACCGTCATAAGTTGAACTGGGTGACAAGTAATCCAACACTGGGGCTCCGAATCGGTCCCGAAACACGCAAAGTGAAACCCGAGTCAGCACGTCAGGCCGAACGAACCTCAAGACACGCACCCGAGGCCCACCCGGTGCTAGACGCGTTAGGTCAAGAGGGGAACTCTTAACCCCCAAGAAAACCAAAGATACGCATAATCTCCATTTTGGAATGTTTCGAAATCGGATCTTCAAAAACCCAGACACCCCTCTCCAGGCGCCTCAAAATTCCTACGCAGAACCTCTAACGACTCAATCCTGGTGCGCAAGCAACCAGGCGCCTGAGTAGTCGATTTAAACTGTGAGAAAAATGATAAATACCCCCCCTATTCCGCTCATTTAGACACAACTCAAGAATTCGTGAACATCTCTCACAATTCGCTCTTCTCCCTTCTTTTTCTAACTTGGCGTCGCACTCCGACTCTAAGTACGATCCACTCGATCGTTCGTTCCCGATAAGTAAATCGACACTACTCCTTGTAGTTCCTCGAGTCCTTGGCCTGATTTGACCGCAAAGTGCCACCTGTGTTCGACTAGCCACCTCTAGACATAGTAGCGAAGCTCTGCCGGATTTGCCGCAGGAAGAGCTAGAAGTATCCGCCTTTGAAGTCGTATCGTCACTAGGTTGTCATTTAAACACAAGTTTACATTTCGTATTCTTTATTTATGCACTTCGAAAACGTCGAGTCCGACTCGTATGGACACTAAGTCCATGGCACGTTATAAACATACGTAACGTCCACAACTTCAACCATAAGACTAAAAACACCATAAACTAAACCCGAGTATTTCCGAGATCCGTTCTCAATCATCTACGCATCGTGTCTCGTTTAGTGTACACTCCGAGGGTGCAACTCCTCACTATGTGATTTACTTACATTTCGTATTTACCGCTTTCGTATGATTTACCGCTTTTATGACTATAATCGCATGCTAAATCACCTAACACAGAATTCAAAACGTAAACAAACTAAAACTCAACATGCAGTGGTCGGGTTCCATATTAATCCCGATGCTCATCCCTCACACCGTCTCACGTGGTTCCACGCATACCTATTAATATCGAACCGACGCACCTTAAGCAAAATACCAGGTAAGATATACCACGAGAATGACTAATATCCGTATTATCATGTTAAAACTGACTTGCGAATATGTATAATATCTAATACTCTCTACTCTCATACGTGCATCTTTTCATGGCCTGCTTGTCACGTGAAACCACATGCAAAGAATGTAAATACAACTACTTCGACGACAAAATCTCACTTGTCTTTAAACAACCGACGTAACAAAGACATAGGGTTAAAACAACGAATGTAACACCTCTAATATTTATAAATTAAATTTTATTTAAATTTTATTCTATTTATGATTTAATTTGTAAATCTTAAAATTATTATAAAACGAATTTATCGTTGTTCGTTTCAAACTCCTAAAATATTATTTGTCTCGGAAACTCTTCTTATATTTAAAACATATTTTTATTTCCGTTTTGATTTATTTTATACATTTAATTTAATTCTTATCGAAAGTCTATTTCGACAATTTCAATTCTAAATTCTTTTATTTATTTATATTTAAGCTCGAATTTCTATTTTCGGCTCAAAGTTCATTTATTTTAAGTTTCGTCAAAACATTTATTACTTTTCCTCGAAGGATCAATTTACTTCACTTTATCAAAGATTCATTATTTATCGGGAAATATTATTTCATCGTCTAATTATTTATTTTGATAAGCTTCGTTTTCGTCTCGAATACTTTATTTACTTGATTTTTTTTACGGCCCGATTATTTATTCATTTTATTAACTCGTTTTAATTTGATTCATGGGTTAGTCAACTTATCGTTACGGAATTCGTCTCCTTACCGATTCATTTAATTAACCCGTATACATCGTATACATATGTCTTGGAATCCGTACACTTTTTGGTGAAGTGTCTTTAACCCATTTGATTCATGATTCATTTCCCATTCCTCTCTATTAATAAACCCCCTTGCCCTTGTTTTCTCCACCGCTTCATTAATCCCTTCCCTTTAATTCTTATTGTTTTCTCCACCGCTTCATTAATCCCTTCCCTTTAATTCTTATTCCTTTCCCCTGCTCCATCATTTTTCACTGAATAACAATCTCGTCTTCACTCTTCTCTCCTTCTCCTCGCCATCACCTCTAACCTTTGCCATTTCCTGCGTGTTTATGGATGTTGCAAGATTAAGCGTTGGTTACCCTCGGTTCTCGTTATGTCGTTACTGTCTATTGTAGAGGTAGATTCTCTTCTCTTCTCTCCTCTTTTTCTTCTTTTCCTCTTCTTCGTCCTATCTTTCCTGCAGTTCTCGTCGTTGTTTGTTGGAGTTATGTCGTTTGTTCTGCTGCGCTGCGTGTTGTTGCTCGTCTGTCTTCTTTCCCGCTCTTCTTCTTCTCCTTCGTTCTTTTCTTTGTGCTGCTGCTACGCTTCTTTGTGCGCTACTGCTGTTTGTCGTTCTGTGCTGTCCGTTTCTCCTCCTTCTGTCCATTTTTCCTTTGTTTTCCTTTCTTCCTCTTTTGGTCTTCTGTCTTTGACAGCCGCTGTCTGCTGTTATCTATTTTTACTTCTCTTGTCGTAATGCTACTGTTGTACTTTATCGCTTGCTGTTTTGGTGTGTTTATAGCTGCGGTTTGTGTCGTTACTGCTACTGCATTTTATTGCTGTTATTGCTGTCCGTACTTGCTATGTTGTTCGTGTCTGTCTTCCGCTCAATCTCCTTGTTCTTCCTCTTCTTTGGGTCGACGTTGTTACTGGTCTTCTATTGAATTGTTCTGCCATTGTGGGTCTTAGATCATAATTTTTCAATTGATTTTTGATTTCGTTTCTATCCGTTAATGTTGCTGCTGTTGTTTTCTTCCTGCTGTTTTCGATTCCTCGTTGTCTTGCTGCTGTTGCACAATTCTGCTGCTACTAACATCGTCTTGTTGTCGTTCGTTAACTGTCGTCACGCTATCTTCATGTTTGTTTTATGCTATTAGTCGATCAATCTGGTTCTCCACCCTTTCGGTTCTTTTGCCTTCGTTACCCTTTTTCTTTTGCTAGCTACTTTCTCCTTTGTCTTCTGTTCTATTGTTTTGCGTGTTCGTTTTAGTTGTTGCCACATTCGAGACCCGTCCTTCGATCTTCTCTTCATTTCAGTGTTTCTGGTCTTCGTCTTCCTTTTTCTCGTTGGTGATGCTGTTTTGTGTGGTTCGTCGATCCACTTATGATGTTACCGCTACGACTCCAATTTCGTGAAGAGCCTCAAGCTTTTGGTGGAAAAAAGGTCAGAAAGATCGAAGCTTGGATAAATTGAAGAAAGGTCAAGTACGTGATCGATTCACGTCGTCCTAAGGTAACTTTCAAACGTTACTCGATTTTATATTGTATGTTGAGTAGTAGCATGTAGTAAATATTTTAACTTCGATTTTCTAATTTTACCTATTTATTATTTGCTAAAAATATTATTTTAAATTGTGTACCTTATAAATATTTTACAAGTTTTCTATATTGTTTTATAAATCGTTAGTAATTTAATTATTTGTGATCGTTATAACATTTTGTTGGTTGTTGTGAGACTAGTAACTAAATAATATCGATTTCATATTTTCGTCATATTTTGTTAATTTATAATTTTAACTCAAAATCGTATTTTTATATTATAATCGAGATTTGTATACTTGTTCAATAAATTAATTTCGTTTAACGACTTATATTAATAAATGAGAAAGTAGTTGATTTTGTTTTAAATACATTTTTAGTCGAAACTATTTTTCCCTAATAATTTCTCATTTGTCTACGATTGATTATTTTTAGTAAAATCAGTATTATTAATTGTTAAAATCTATTTGCTAAAACTAATTTGAAAGCTTTATAAAATCTCGTTTGATTTATAAAAAATTCGTCAACTCAATTAATTGTGATATCATTTTCTTAAAACATCTCTTTTATGAAAATATATAGTCTTAACTCGATTTCCTAATTATTTATAAAATACTATATATTCACTTATTATATTTTATTTATATTTTGAGTAACAAACTTAGAAATATATTAATGTTACGATAACAATGATAATAATGAAATGTTAATTACGTTAGAAATGCTATTTCTATACGTTTCACTTATTTTAATAACTTACGTATTTTCTATAACAAAACATCTATTTTAAGTAAGTTTCTAAATATAGTAAGTTTCTACTTATAGAAAGTTTCGCTTTTAATATAATATGTTTATTCCTTTTATCCTCATATTATTTATATTGATAATCCTTTGTTTTTTTTTCGATAATGGCTATTTTGGAGTTATGGAATAAAGACAAGTGTGGGGTTAGAGCAATATAGAGCAATAAGTTTCTAGCTATAAAGCTGGTGTGCCTATTCGGGGCATATTTGGTCGTTGAACTGGGCGTAGTTTCGCCCAGGAGAGTGTATGTTTTGACCTTAACCTAGATATCGCATCGTGTTAGTCGTCGTCAGCTGAACTAAACATATTTGTTGTCTAGGAGGGGTATGCACTACGTAAACCAGGACCTCGCTGCACGCAGTCCTGTTATAGTTGAGTTGTCTAGTTAGAGACTAGATTCTGTTATGAGTTAAGTCTACAGTTCTCGAAGCGTGTTTCCAGTATTATCCTAGTGAAAATCTAGCCTTGTGCACACTGATCGAATTTCCATAACGCCTTTTTTGAATATTATTATTATCGATTGGTTTGATTTCCACGTCGGCAAAAGTTTTAAGTTTCCTCCGAGAATTATTTTATTATATCGTTTAATGTTTCCCATTTTAAATATTTTGATATAATAATACTATTATTTTTTCATATGATATAATATGGCTGGTAGAACGTCCGAGTTACTCCCCACTGATGTGGCTGTTATGTTTATAACATGACAGGTATTTGCTGTTGGGTTTTGGGTGTGAGAAAGCGAGTAGCGTGGATCCTACTCTTTCTTCATTCATGTGTTTTTATGGATTTTTTTTGTAACCCTGTTTGGAGAATATATATTTTAGCCCTTTTGTAAAAAGCGGCCTTTGTATTGACTTACCATTTCTTTTAATAAGATATAGTTTGTTAGTGCGTTTTAATCCCAACTCTACAGTGTTTCCGCCACTATATTGCGTTAGATTTTCTAGGGGATTACAGTTGGTATTAGAGCATTGTTGCTCCCGACGCTTATACCTGGTTTTAGAAAAAAATACTATTAAATGATTGGAATATTAATAAAATATTACTGAGAGATGGGTAGAAACAAAATAAGGAATTAACTGTTAGGTTTATATGTTCTTGTAACTCAATGATTAGCATTGAATATTTGTTGCTTTTGTCTGAAAGAAGATGAATGAACAAGATGCTGATATGATGTTGCTCTAGATCGGGACAAGACCTGCTTAGATCTCTCAACGCCTGCTGACTCGAGTGGACAACTTGGTGCTTCAAGGAAGATGCTGATGTTGACTTTTCAAGCTCCGGTTCAGTTTGCTTAAGCCACTGGCTAGATGATCAAGAGTATATTTCATTTCTGTGAAATCACCTTGGATCCAGATGGAGGGACTCAAACTAGTGTGCTCGTATCCCTACGAGATGATGAAGATATCCCGCAATTTCCTTTGTGGAACCTTAGAGGTCTGAAGATTGTCCTCTCGTTTTAAATCTTAGTTAGCTAGGATCATCGATTCTTTTCTTCCTGCCTCTACTCCTTCCAACTCTTCTCTTATATATGCTCATCTTCATTCTTGTGATAAATCTTTGATTAATTTTCCTACTTTACCATCTTTTCTCTTGAGATTCTTTGGTTTAACCGAATTCCGTCACAGTCAACCCCGTGAGAAGTTATAGATGTTTGAGGTTTAGTAAACCCTTGTTACCTGGTTTGAGGATTGTGAGTTGTACCATATTTTCCAAGCAATTACGCAATTCTTGAGGATTGATTTGAATGCAAATTGTTGCATGATGGAATTAGGATGATACCTTAGACACTGAACCTTGGGTTATAGGTTACTTTGACTCTTTTGGAGTACTTAGAGTTGAATATATTTTTGAGTAGTAAGAGTATATCATATTTGATGGATACCTAGTACCTAACCTAGAATCGAACTAGTGTAACTGATAATATTACCTTGGGATTCTTACCTAATGCTTATTTGATGGATGCATCGCGAATATTTGGGATCAAAAAGTATTGTTTAAAGTGTTAGCCTGAGTGTTGTGGTACCATTAAAGGTTTTCATTAATGTCGTTAGTAATTTTGGTGGACAGAGATTTCCCTTGTTTCTTAAGGATTAGATCGTTGATCATTGTTTAAGGTTGTAACCTAGCTATGAACTTTTGAGTTGAGTGATCTAACTTGGATAAATTGTTGTTAACCTTGAAGAAAAGGACATCTTGCACAATTAAAGGTTGGATTTATCGCATTGTTTTGAGGAATACTTAATGCCAATCATCTTAATGGATTTATTTATAGTTCAAAACCCTTAGACCAATGAGATTGTGGCTTCATTGAGTTAATAAATATTTTAGTGGTTTCGTTGTTACGATATGAAATTTGATGGACTTCTCGTAGTTGAATGACGTGTTTGGAGATGTGAGTGTTTTCCATTACCTATATGTTTGAGCGTGTTTGAGGAGTTGTTGTACTTTTCAAAACCCTGTCTACTTGTGATGTTTTAGACGTGTTGGTGAAATCATTTTTGACGATTCTGTATCCGAACATCGTTGGATTAGTGGATCTCGTTAGTGTCCCTTACTCGAGGAATTTTGGGATGTACCTCGAGTTCAAACCTTTTGAGCCTTGAATATAGGAGCTTTATGGTTACAAGTTTGGGTATATTTTGATAATTGTTGGAATCTTAATTGATGAGATTAGATTCTAAAGAATTTGAGGATTAGTATTGTGTCGCTTGAGCAATTGAATAATCATGCAAGACCTTTTATTGGAGGTTGTAGCGGTTGATATTTTTTTGGATGTTGTAGGACTGAGTTGGCCCACCCAATGCCTAATAATGGACTTACTGTTATTTGATGGAAATTAGGAACCCATGTGTTGTGGGAGTCGTGCTAGGAATCTTGAGATGGTTAATTATTTCTCTAATCCTGAGAGCTCTAATTGACTCTCAATTTCATTCCTCCCCTTAGCTTTTCTTAAATCCTGTTACTTCTTCTTCAGTCAACCCCCCCCCCCCCCCCTTCGACTTCTTTATCGGGTTTGAAAATTTTGTTTTGATTTCTCGTTGACCTTGACTCTATTTATCCGTTTACCATTTTTCCTGAACCTATGTTATGAAAAGCTGGACTAATTTAAAATTTTTGGCTATCGTTTTAACATTTTGAATTATAAATTTCAAAACTTTGTACTTCGTTTTTGTTTTTGGTTGATAACATATATTTAGTCCTCTTTCAAAATGCCTTAATAATTTATTTTAAAGTATTTCGAAATTGTTTCAAATTTCTATTTTCAAGCGTTTGAATTTTACGAAAACTTTCATAATCGCTAATATTTTGATTTCTATAAGATTATTATGTAAAACGATTTAACATTTTCGAAAGATTTTGTATGTCTAAGTTTTCATTTTGTTGTCAGTGGACTTTTGAACCTGTCATTGAAAAAACGTCTAACGACTGATTTGATTTTACAAACTACAAAATTTGCTTTCTCAAACTAAATTTTGTTGTCTTAAAACAAAATACTGCCGAATTTCTTAATAAAAATATTTTACTGTTGCTTTGAAAATATTTGGATACTCCCCCTCGAGTTCGTTTACAAATATTATTTAACGTCATTATTTTATCCAATAATTTTTAAGTTGCGATTTTATTAATCTAAATGATTTTAAATGAGCCCAAACTATCATGAGATAAATTTTGTCTTCGATTTCGATTTCAAATCACGTTTAAAGTTGTAAAAACTTTTTAAAACCGAGATTGTAATGCGAGTTAAGTATTCTTCTTTTGTTCAAGTGATATAACTTTGTTTTCCATTCAATTATTATGTTTTTGATAGTTTCGAGGACGAAACTTCTTCTAGTGGGAAAGGTTGTAACACCCCTGATTTTTATAAATTAAATTTTATTTAACTTTTATTCTATTTACGATTTAATTCGTAAATCTTAAAATTATTATAAAACAAATTTATCGTTTGATCGTTTCAAACTCCTAATATTTTATTTGTCTCGGAAACTCTTCTTATATTAAAAACATATTTTTATTTCCGTTTCGATTTATTTAATACATTTAATTTAATTCTTATCGAAAATCAATTTCGCAGATTTAAATTCTAAATTCTCTTATTTATTTATATTTAAGCTCGAATTTCTATTTCAGCTCGAAGTTCATTTATTCTAAGTTTCGTCAAAACATTTATTATTTTTCCTCGAGGGATCAATTTAGTTGACTTTATCAAAGATTCATTATTTATCGGGAAATATTATTTCATCATCTAATTATTTATTTTGATAAGCTTTGTTTTCGTCTCGAATACTTTATATACTCATTTTTTTACGGCCCGATCATTTATTGATTTTATTAACTCGTTTTAATTTGATTCATGGGTCTGTCTACTTATCGTTACGGAATTCGTCTCCTTCCCAATTCATTTAATTAACCCGTATACATCGTATACATATGACTCGAAATCTGTATACTTTTTGGTGAAGTGTATTTAACCAACTTGATTCAAGATTTATTTCCCATTCCCCTCTATTACGTAACTCCCTGGCCTTTGTTTTCTCCACCGCCTCATCCATGCCTTTCCTTTAATTCTTATTCCTTTCCCCAGCTCCATCATTTTTGACTGAATAACAATCTCGTCTTCACTTTTCTCTTCTTCTCCTTGCCATCACCTTTAACCTTTGCCATTTCCTACGTGTTTTTTGATGTTGGAAGATTAAGAGCTGGTTCCCCTCGGTTCTCGTTGTGTCGTTACTGTCTATTGTCGAGGTAGATTCTCTTCTCTTTTCTCCTCTTTTTCTTCTTTTCCCCTTCTTTGTCCTATCTTTCCTGCAGTTCTCGTCGTTGTTTGTTGGAGTTATGTCGTTTGTTCTGCTGCGCTGCGTGTTGTTGCTCGTCTGTCTTCTTTCCCGTTCTTCTTCTTCCCTTTCGTTATCTTCTTTGTGCTGCTGCTACGCTTCTTTGTGCGCTGCTGCTGTTTGTCGTTCTGTGCTGTTAGTTTCTCCTCCTTCTGTCCTTTCTTCCTTCGTTGTCCTTTCTTCCTCTTCTGTTCTTCTGTCTTTGACCGCTGCTGTCTGCTGTTATCTATTTCTGCTTCTCTTGTCGTGATGCTATTGTTGTACGTTATCGCTTGCTGTTTAGGTGCGTTTATAGCTGCGGTTTGTCTCGTTACTGCTGCTGCATTTTATTGCTGTTATTGCTGTCCGTACTTGCTATGTTGTTCGTGTCTGTCTTCCGCTCCATCTCCTTGTTCTTCCTCTTCTTTGGGTCGACGTTGTTACTGGTCTTCTATTGAACTGTTCTGCCATTGTGGGTCTTAGATCACGATTTTTCAATTGGTTTTTGGTTTCGTTTCTACTCGTTAATGTTGCAGCTGTTTTTTTCTTCCAATTGTTTTCGATTCCTTGCTGTCTTGCTGCTGCTGCACGATTCTGCTGCTACTAACATCGCCTTCTTGTTGTTCGTTACCTGTCGTCACTCCCTTTTCTATCTTCGTGTTTGTTTTAAGCTATTAGTCGATCAATCTGGTTCTCCACCCTTTCGGTTTTAAGCTATCTTCTGTTCTATTCTTCTGGGTGTTCGTTTGAGTTGTTGCAAAATTCGAGACCCGTCCTTCGATCTTCTCTTCATTTCAATGTTTCTGGTCTTCCTCTTCCTTTTTCTCGTTGGTGATGTTGTTTTGGGTGGTTCGTCGATCCACTTACGATGTTAGCGCTGCGACTCCAATATCGTGAAGAGCCCCAAGATTTTGGTGGAACAAGGGTCAGAAGGATCGAAGGTTGGATAAATTAAAGAAAGGACATGTACGTGATCGATTCGCCGTCGTCCTAAGGTAACTTTCAGACGTTACTCGATTTTATATCGTATGTTTATCAGTAGTATGTTGTAAATATTTTAACTTCAGTTTTCTAATTTTAGCCATTTATTATTTGCTAAAAATGTTATTTTAAATTGTGTACCTTATAAATATTTTACAAGTTTTCGATATCGTTTTATAAATCGTTAGTAATTTAATTATTTACGATCGTTATAATATTTTGTTGGTTGTCGTGACAATAGTAACTAAATAATATCGATTTCGTATTTTTATCATATTTTGTTAATTTATAAATTTAACTCAAAATCGTATTTTTATATTATAATCGAGATTTGTATACTTGTTCAATAAATTAATTTTGTTTTACGACTTATATTAATAAATAAGAAAGTAGTCGATTTTGTTTTAAATACATTTTTTAGTCGAGACTATTTTTCCCTAATAATTTCTCATTTGCCTACGATTGATTATTTTTAGTAAAATCAGTATTATTTATTGTTAAAATCTATTTGCTAAAACTAATTTTAAAGCTTTATAAAATCTCGCTTGATTTATAAAAATTCGTCGACTCAATTAATTTTGATATCATTTTCTTAAAACATCTCTTTTCTGAAAATTTATAGTCTTAACTCGATTTCCTAATTATTTATAAAATACTATATATTGATTTCTTATATTTTATTTATATTTTGAGTAATGAACTTAGAAATATATTAAAGTTACGATAACGATGATAATAATAAAATGTTAATTTCGTTAGAATTGCTATTTTTATACGTTTCACTTATTTTAATAACTTACGTATTTTCTATTACAAAATTTCTAATTTAAGTAAATTTCTAAATATAGTAAGTTTCTGATTGGGGTCGGCAGCCTGTCACTAACAGCCTGCAGGGCAGGCCCCCAGAAGATCGCCTATGAAGCCCAAAAGACGGCCCCTGGCAAGAAGCCAAAGTAAAAGAGCATAAAAGCTAAGGAAAAACGACCGACCGCCGGGCCCGCAGGCCAACGCAGCCTGCTGGAGCCCAGTATCCACTGCTCAAAATCCGCCTACCCTGGGGACATCCCCGCTGACAGGGCCGCGATCCCCAGGGGCCCTCTCGTCATTTCGCCTAAGGTAATTGGGAATGGGTGGATGAGAGGACGCCACTTGTCATCTCCTTATCCACCCATTCTCCTCCTACTTCCCTTTCTTGTGGGAAGGTATAAATACTCTTCCATCTCTCACAAGAAAGGGGGTTGGATTTCTCTCTCTAGAACTCTTACTCTAAAATTGCCGCCCAGATCCTCACGAGCTGGGTTTTTTTAAGGCATTCACGGACTGACTTAGGCATCGGAGAGGGTTTCCTCGGACAACCTCCGAGGCCCTGTGCGTTCTCTGTGCAGGGAGCCCGCCTGATCCGCCGGGAAGGTCCGACTGAAAGAGTAAGAGGAAGGAGAGTATCAAGACTGATCGGTGAAACGCCCAGAACAACACAGAACAATTCAAGCCCGAATTCCACGTCGGGTTAATTGATTCCGATAACCGGAACAATTTGGCGCCGTCTGTGGGGAAAATCTGGTTGTATCCACGGATTACCCACTAAAAATCAACCATTCCCAATTACAAAAACTAAACCAATCAAAGCAATCATGCCAGAAATCGTTGACGCCAGTACAGGGGCAGGTCCGACGGTCCCACCGGTGACCCCCCTGTACGGCATGCCACAACTAGAGAGGGCTCCTCCCGCCACGATCCTGGGGATGGGATGAACCAGTCTCCTAGGCATGCCAAACGCTGCTGTAGCGTCGGGATTGGGGGCACTGACGGAGGGATTTGTCGTGGATCCCACCGATCAAATAATTAACCGGCAAAACCTAACTAGGGTACCTAGGGTAAGTCGGGTCGAATCCACGGGGACGTTAGAGGCGTATAGACCAAGGTCACCTAAAAACGAGACTAAGTCAACGAGCTAAGCTAGAGAATAATGACAAGAAGGGGGGAAAGGCTAGACTATGACTAAGAAGAACAACTAAGGAAAACGGGCTAGGATTAGGTCGGGGTCAAAGGGGTTACGGAATGGTCAAGGAAGATCTAGAGCGAAGGAGGTAGTAGGGTGATCTAGGTTGGTCCGGGCTCTCGCAACTTAGACCGACCTAGAGGTTCCACATGGAACCCATCTCGGCGATGCATATGACAAACGGGGTTCTAGCGCGCTATGGTGGCCTAGGTCGAATCCGGGCTCTCGCAACTTAGACCGACCTAGGGGTCGTCCTCACCGGGCTCTCGCAACTTAGTAAGGGGACCGAACCCACAACAAACTAACACCCACAAAAGAGAGGCAAGAAAAACAAGCATTCTAACCTACTTAGTCATTCAAGCATTTCAACAAACATGTAATATGCATCAACCAAGAGGAAACCCAAATCTTCCACCAATTCCTCCAACAAACCCTTAATCATCCAATTAACACCCTAATCACCCTACTAACCCTAGCAAGTGTCTACTCAAAAATAATCAAACTACAACTAACAAGAACAGGAGGAATCATCATAAGAAACAAAACATACTTACACAAACTCAATCAAACTTACAAGAACAAGAACAAGAACAAATAATAACAAAGATTCAAACTTGATAAACAATAAAGGATTAAGAGTAAAAAGGAGAAGAAGATTGTACCAAACTAGTGAAGAGGAAAGATTGAAACTTGCATTAATGAAGAAAACCCAAAACAAACCACCAAGGTTGTCAATCTTGGATGGATCTTGAAGAATTCCCTTAATACAAGTACTAAACTAAGATTAACTACTAATTACCGACTAATCGACTCTAATCTAATTTAATCTAACTTAAAGTAGTCTAGGGTTTAATGTCTAATGTGGTGTGTCCTCCTTACAAAACAAGGGAAGGGTATATATAGGGTTACATGTGGAAGGAAGATGAAAGAAAAGATGCGGAACAGGGACTGGGACTTTCCCGATCGGGAATGGGAAATCCCGATCGGGAAACTTCCACTTTCCCGATCGGGAATATGCCAACCCGATCGGGAATGCTCCACAGTGTGTGCGTTCTTTTGTGCGCCTCATCCCGATCGGGTTTGAGGCCTTCCCGATCGGGATGGGTCTTGTAGGCCTCCCTTAAGAGCTTTTTGGTCCCTCCTTGCCTCTCATGGGTTCCTCGTCGATACTCGGGACTCGGGATCGGGTCTCGGAGGCTCGGGATTGGGTCCCAGAGTCTCGGGGTTGATTCCAAGGCTTCGAGTCATCGTTCCTTTACCTCGTTGGCTCCAAAAAGTGTATGTATTGAGTCGGAATCGCTCCAACTCTTCGTGATTGGTCCCGGGAACCTGAAACGAGCTAGAGAAAGCATAAGTAGCCCATAAATCGCTCCCAGGGAGCGATTCCACAAGGAAAATGGGATCAAAACACAGTAAAATAAGCACTAAAAACTACACTTATCAACTCCCCCACACTTAACCCTTACTCGCCCTCGAGTAAGCACATACTAACTACTATACTAGCCGAATGGGTATTAGCGCACCCTACGCCCTTTCAACTCACGCGAGTGCACTTAGAGGAAAAGTGCACTCCGCAAGGCAAGTCGGGTCTTGCGACAAAACTGCGGATGCAACCGGACACAAGACACAAAAACAAACAAACACATAAACGAACACATAATCGGTTGCACCCAAAGAAAAACAAATACCGCTTCCTTCTAAAAGCGGTGAAAGAAGCACCGGTTTAGGACTCGAGGTAAGTGACAACGTTCCCAAGCTAGCAATACAAACCGAGGTGGACTAAACCCTAATAGTATAACGATAAAGCAACAAAAACGTTGGTAACTTACCTAGGTCCTCCTAACTTTCTAAAAACGTACTACGGGACGATCGCGGAGTGGGAAGTGATGATCCACGGTGTTAGTCGACACTGTAGGTAAGTGAGACCCCGCCCCTTTTAGCGTGAGCCAAGAGGGTCGTCTCGTGTCCAAAACCGCCTAACTAGTCCAAGTAAAAAGGTGGAAATATGCAAAATGAGGGAAGACCGACTAATGCCGCTATCATCCTACCTAGGGACTCGGTCCTTTGGTAGGCTCTTCACGGCAAAAGTCGGAAAAACGCTTATTTTGAGAGGTAGGGGTTATTTTTGTGAGACGGGTTTTCTTTTTGGCATTTTTCTTTCTTTTGCATTTTTGCCTTGTTTTGTCATGCCATTCTTTTTCTTCTTTTCTATTTTCTTTTTGGCTTTTGCGCCTTTTCTTTTTCTTCTTTCTTTTCTTTCTTTCATTTTCTTTATTTGACCTTTTGGCTTGATTTGGCTTTTTGGCATTTCTTATTGCAACAAGAAAGATGACTTTAACAATTTGCAATTTTATTGTGTGGCACTACTAGAAAACATCGAATAGACATGGGTCATTTTCACTAATAGACATGGGTTTCGCGACCCATGTTAAGTTGAGTGACATCTATTGTCAAATACTTAGACATAGGTCGTACGACTTATGTCTATCTAAAACATAGACATAGGTTTTTCTAATAACCCATGTCTATTTTTATATTAGACATAGGTTTGCAGAATTAACCCATGTCTATAAAAACAAGACTTGGATTTTTCGTACGCCCTATGTCTATTTATAAATATAGACATGGGTTATTTGTTTGCCCTATGTTTATTGTCATAGTATAGACATGGGTTATTTGTACGCTCTATGTCTATTGAACTGCTGAAATTACAAAAAAAATTAGGAAATAGGCGAGAGCCACTTTCACATAAATGGTAATTAAATTTTATTAATAACAAAACAATTAATTACAGCCACAAGACACTATCTCTCTTCCTTCCACACTATTGAGACACTTAACTCCAAATCTAAATTGGATACCTGATGAAGAAACCTAATTAACATGCTAATAAAGCAACTAGAATCAAGACACCGTTGCTCATGATGTTCTTCTTAACCTTTCTCCGAACTATCTCCTGTCAATCAAACAAGGGTTAACAACATTAAAGAGTTTCCAAGGCTGAAGTTAACAATGTAGTGCAACATTAAAGAGTTTCCAACATTAAAGAATAGTGCAACAAGATGATGGTTCCTCATCACATAAATAACTGTATAATCTGAATAAAAACTAGGTCTTTAAAATTCAAACAGATTTACCTGATAAGTTCCAACAACTAGGTCAATTGGTTTAGGCCTAAACTTCCTAATGAGTAAACCCAAGTAAGCTTCCTGTGTTTGGCTTTTGTCTGATAAAATTGCTTAAAGACTTCAACACACTTCACCTGAAACATAAAGCAAAGCTAAAGTACGTACTATTTACGTCATATTGCCCAATTGCAATCAAATTTCACTATAGAATCAGAATTCCAAATGCCGAAGAATTACAAATTACCATCTCATCAGAAAGGTTAAGATCAGAGGACTTGTAACTTGGCCAGAACCCAGTGGTAAGAACTGTCACAGTTAAATCAAAACCAGGATTAACATCTGAATTCTGCCCCAAGTATTCCTCAAAATTAGTTTGATTCTCTCTGGCTAACGTCAAATTTGTAACCTGCACAAAGGTCAAAACCCAACATACCTGCTTTAAGATACTACCAATGGGCTCCAATCCCTTGGGAACTTTACTGTAGAGTCTGTACATCCTGGAAAGGTCCTCCACCTGATCACATGCAGAAAGCCACAGATGATTCATCTGCTATCAAGAATTTACGAGTGGGAAAAATTATCATAAATAATAAAAAGTAAGTAGTTGTTCTTGTTCTTGTTGAATTTGAAGGGAACCTTGTCATCTTTGAGCAGTGCACGACATCCCAAATTCTCCTTCTCCAGTAGTTGGTTTTCATAGACCAGTAACAGCTCGTTTTGAACTTTCTATAAACCAAAAAAGAGTTTGCATCAAAGCCACAAAATCAAGCAGAATTAGATACCATTTCACAGAACTCGGAACAATCGGAAATATCCAGGAAAAAAACACAATCACATCAGAAATGATAATATTAAGACCACAAAAAATTCCAAATGGAGTCTCATCATCAGAAATTGTCAAGCAGTTGATCAAAGCATAACTCACCTCCAAAAGCTTCTGCTCAAATGTAAATAGTGGTCCACCCTATCCTTTTTTCTTCAGATGTTCCTCAGACCACACGAATAAAAAATGATGTAAAGCAAATTCTTAACCCACAAAGATAGAAAAGAAGGTTAGAAACAGTTTCTAAAACTTGCCTTTAGCATGTATTCTGGACATGAGTCCTCCAGAATCCAGCTTGAGGCCTTCCTAGAATAGTAAGCTGCTGTATCTTCAAGCAGAGGAGTTTCAAAGTCATTTTCGTAGTGATCCATTGGTCTCATCCCAATATCGACATATATAATTATACATCGAGTACATTCTTCAACAAAGCTCTATCAATTTTACTGCCCTCTCTTTCTACATCAATCTACACAGGGAATCAAGTCAAGACACCAAAGAAATAAAGAAAATCCACATAGCAGAAATCGATGAACCACTACAAATATTCAAGCCACAAGCATACCAAAGCTATAACAGCATCCTTGGCTTTGCCAGATATTTCTTGATAAACCTGATAGTTCAATAAATACAACCATCTTCAGCTTGATTTTTGGGAAACACAACGAGAAAGAATATATTCATGCAGTTGATAGGGAAATGATAATGGATACGAGTACTTTTTAGTTGAAGGTACATGCTCTTTTCCACACACCAATTCACAGAAGCATGTGTAACCAACTTCACTCAGGGAAGGAAAAGATCTCCGGGCTATAAAATAGCGGTCAAGATAATGGAAGAAGCGAGACAGCCATCTAACCATCACTTTATGCTTTGACCATCTGTTCACAAGTTCCCTCGACATAAATTCATCATGCTTCTCCCTCAGTGACAACACGAGTAGCTTTAAAAATAACTTCTCTAGACTCCCTAGATCCCAATTCAATAGCCTGTGCACGAGGAGAGAAAGCATATTCCTGCAAAAACATTTTTTCAGTATATTGGTGCAGCACTTCATGATTTATATTAGTGTTACAAGAATGGTTGTTGATAATATAACAATTGCAAGTGCAAAACTAGTCAAGAAACCAGCATCTGGACCATCACAAATTCGCAAGTACATTCTTCTACTATCAAAGTTTCACTTCCATGTGTACATAAATACATTTTCTCAAATCAAGTGGATAGTCATTAAAAGATACTCCCTCCTTTTTTTTTAATTTAGCTCCATTTGACTTTTTTTAGGGGAAATTTGGTCAAATGGGGCTAAATCAAAAAATTGGATGGAGTACCGAGTAGGTGCCATTCCTGCCACGCAAAATGCCTTCGTAGTAATGAATCCCGTGGACCCATTTACAGCATGTGAAACACATACTTGTGCTTCCATGGAATCGGAACTAATCTCCACCAACTCCAGTTGTGGAATTATTTCTGTATCCATCTTCACCACTGAGTGAGAATAACACTTCAGCATCTTCTTTAGAATATATGAGGCCCGACACTTGCCCAAGTTTCTGACAGGAAAATGAATGAGACCCGACAGCTTTCAAATGATACCCAGACTGCAAGGAAAAAACATGGGTAACAAAAAATATGATTATTTACCAATGAAATAGAATTATCAATTACCCCATACGTCACTGACAAGTTCTATGGACAGCAAGTGTTGCCAATGTCTTCATGGTCAATAGTATTACTCAATTAAATCAAACTTGTGAACAGCCACATGATGCTCTCAACAAAAGTATTACAACAATTTGATATAACCGAACATATAATTCACCGTACCAACTCCTCAAACATATAAAGTGAAACAAATAACTGGGAACTTTGACTCTTTGAGAAACATATAAACATATAAACCATGTTTTAGAATCAATCAAACAAGGAACAGTCAAAGATATTTGTGAATTTAACGGAGCAATTTGTATGAATTTAAGGTACCTCAGCCCTTTCAAGACCGGTCTTGCATAATCCTAGATCAACCGGAGAGCCAGAAGTTTGTAGGATTCTTTCCCTAGTACGGTGAAACTTCAAAGGGTGTAAACGCTCCAACGGATGAAAAGTGATGGTCGAACCCTAAGGAGGCGTATCTAACTTGTAATATTCGCATAAAATTTGTAGCGATCAGTTGTTGTTTGCGTGTCATTTTTTCATTTGCAAACAAACGACAGTAAATAATGGACGCACGTATAGGTATAGCTTTGAGGGCAGATAAACTACAGACCTTAGCCCACTCGAGTATATCATTATGGAAGCTGAATTCTGCCTGGCCAGATATAGAAGCCTCTTCTGTATCCACTTCATCATTATCGCTCCTGAAGTGTGTACTTTCAGAAGAAGAGCCCTGGAAACTACACAAGACGGCTACCACAATCAGTATTCAAGTATTTTAAAGGTAAGCAGTTTTTATATCATAATCAGTTAAAAAAGACCATAAGAAATGCATGAGACAAAGGGATTACGGAGTACAAACTACAAAGCAATCACATACCTTGATGAATTTTCAGAACCGTCAAATTGTTGATAACGAAGGAGCGGCCGTACAGCACCAGGTATGGATTTTTCTGTACTCCGCTTGCTCACGACAGAGTTATCAATATCCGACGTGAGAGTATCTCCATCATGACTAATGGTTGTAAGAGTATCATCGGTTCCTTCTCTAAAAGAGGAAGAGTTTCCTTCGAGTTCTAACTGTGTCGCCTGACTTCCAACATCAGTAACTCTTGTAGATGTGGCACTTTCGCTAAAATTTGTTTGAGAAAGATCAGAGGTTCCCGCAGCTTCATTCCTGTCGTCCTTTGGTGAATGCTCCCGTGACAAACTAAAGCTATTTTCTTCTGATTCTTCAGCCTTGTTAACTACATCTTGCACTCCCATGTCCAAGGCGACAATGCTTTTTGTTAAGCGTTCCAACCTTTCTTCCATGAATATACAGTAGGCAAGACAGGAGAGTAATGCAAACTGAGTTAAATACAAAACCATCAAGCTTACCAGTAGTATTACTTTCATCAAATAAACAAGGAATCAAGAACATGCATCAAAGACGGATACCTAAGATTAGATTTACAGTGTGTATAAACATACCTTTTCAGTACACCGAAATGCAACTCAGAAAATGGAAGCCGTGAAAGTATGCAATAACAACGTTTTGTTGTAAATATATAGCGTCCCAAGCATGAACGAGCGGGCTGACTATCAGATATCATAGAGATTAACCGTGATGGTCTATCAACGAGTTCCTCCACCAAAACACAACACCCATACAAAGTCAAACTGTCAACCACCTGCTAAATAAATTTCCATGAGAAGTAGATGTGCACTGGTAATACTTAAGCACGGAAACCCAATTAAACCCGAAATGCAACTCGAAAACAGTAAAACAGTTACTCTAACTCAAAAACAGTAACTCGAGATTCATGTCGATTGATTTTAGGGAAGAAATTCGAATTGATTCATGTCGATTCATGACCAACGATTAAACCCAATTCAAAGAAATTCGAAATTCCAACACAAACCAACACAGAAATTTATTCATGTCGATTGATAACACAGAAAATTATAACAAACAAACAGAGAGGGGTACATACAGAGAGAGAAACAAATGAAAACCCAAATTATAGCACAGATGTCGATTGATTTCAGGGAAGAGATCGATGTGATTTCAAAGATGAACCCAATTAGGGAAGAGGGAGAAGGCTACATATGAAGAGGGCGACATACAGAGGTGTCGATTACTGAAGGAAGAAGAGACTGCCGGAGGATACGGGTGGCGCAGCAGGATGACTGATGGCGAGCGTTGACGAATTGATGACGGTCTATACCCGACGATTTCCCAGTCTCGCCAATTTCAAACTCGAAAAAAAAAATGTGAATACGAGATTTCAAACGCAAAAAAAAATGTGAATATGAGAGATAATTTCGTGAATAGAATACTGAGAGAACCGAATACCTTAAATCGAATTGCGGAACTTGAATCAAATTAGGATTAGGGCTAGGTTTTGCTTTGTGTTCTTCGTGGCTAATAGAAATTGAACCAAATCAGAACTTGAATCTAATTGCAGAAGAGAATATTTCCTATTCTCTTTGATTCATCGTCTTCAATTTGACACTTCATGTTCTGATTTCGTTTGCTTCGTGCTCCTCACTTCATTTCCTTTCTTAGAATATTAGGGTTTCATGAATGAGAGGATTATACAACTGCATTTGATGACTGTCTTGAAGGATTGATGGAGGAAGGCTTGAAGGACGATGGAGGAAGAATCAAAGGCCTATTGAAGGATGATGAAGCGTTTCATCTCATTTTCTTCGGTCAACTCCTAAGAAATCGAAGGATTATTGAGTTGCTCCATTTAATCCTTTTCAGCTGCGTGAAAAAAATGAAAATGAAAATGATAGAGTAATAAACATGGATCACTAGGTTATTAGTATTGCATTAATATACATAGATTTTTAATATGTCTTACTTCTATTCATATATTATAGACATAGGTTTTATTTTGACCTATGTCTAAAATTTATAGGCATGGATTTTAATTTTGACCTATGTATATTCTCTTTTATATACATAGGTTTTTTAAATAACCTATGTCTATTAAAAATAGATGTGAGTTTTCCTTTTAACCTATGTCTATTAGGTCATGTCTATGACTAAATTTGTAGTAGTGTGGAAACGTGTAGAAGGTAGGGTAATGGGTGAGTCGGGAGCGCGCTTTCCCTTCAAACCCACAAAAAGGTGGAGAACTTGGACTAATCAAACGATTCCGAACACGGTCACCTAGGGGACGAGACTCGGTAACCAAGGCCTTTTCACACCGTGGGTGGTCATAATGGTC
Source organism: Agrostemma githago (assembly GCA_958450325.1). Taxonomy (NCBI): domain Eukaryota; kingdom Viridiplantae; phylum Streptophyta; class Magnoliopsida; order Caryophyllales; family Caryophyllaceae; genus Agrostemma; species Agrostemma githago. The sequence goes on from OY288249.1 coordinate 46,680,025, forward strand.
AAAGGTGCAAATCCCGTAGTAAATCCCTAGTAAGCTAGGTGGACTCAAGGTAAAGGACCAACGAAATCATTGATTTAGGGTCATTCTACTAGACTAAAGTCGAAGACTCGATTTATACCACTAGGAAGGGAAAATAGACGCTCGCACACTAGCCTCTAAACCGGGTTTTCGAAACCCATTTACACACAAGACACACAACAAAACACAAAACAAAGACTCAACGAAAACGAAAGAAAAAGAAACAAAAGCAACAAAACAAGAACAACACAAAACGAACACATACATAACACAAACACCACCCCTAGCTTCCAAATGAGCAACCAACCAACATCAAACTTTACAAAGCTCCTCCCGAGCACACCACATCACCTTCTCCTCCAAATTCCGCAAGAGACAAAGAAGGAAAAAGGGATAGAAGACGTTACCAGACATCTTGAAAGCCACGCAGCCCAAAGGAGGATCCCAAAAAATTCTGTACGTTCCACGATTGCATAGGCCATACCACGGAGGAATGCCGACACTTAAAAGACAAAATAGAGAAACTTATAAGAAACGGCTGGCTGAGTAACTACGCAGCAAGGAGCAAACCCCAAAAAGAGGCGGCGGACAAACATGAAGGCTCAGCCCAAAATCGCATGGTCATCCATGTAGTATTAGGAGATGCAGAAGGGCGGACTAGCAGACGTAGCCAGAAAAGGCAGATCCGCGAATTACGGAACCAAATTTGCTACGCCGAGAGGGCAGGAAGTCCAAGAGGCACTACCCTGAGCATCACCCCTGAGGATGCAGGGAGAGTCATGTACCCGCACAGCGACCCTCTGGTCCTAACCTTTGAAATTAGCAATCACATTGTCAAGAGATGTATGGTAGACACTGGCGCCTACACAAACCTCTTATACAAAGACGCATTTGAGAAAATGAATCTAGAAAAGAGACATCTGAAGCCGGCCCCTGGATCTTTGTATGGGTTCAATGGGGCAGGCATGCTACCCGTGGGAGTTATCGACCTGCCGGTGACGTTTGGGGAGGGGGCCTCAGCCAGAAATATCAGGGCGTCATTAGTTGTGGTGGATGCTAAGTCTGCGTACAACGCCCTGATAGGTCGAGCCACCTTAGATGAAATAGAAGTTGCGGTGTCAATCAGGGCCCTCACCATAGCCTATGTGACAGACATTGGCTTGGAAGGGAAGGTCCACGGGGATCAGGAGTCAGCCAGACACTGTTACTCCGTGGCCCTGCAAGCCCATGAGACAGAAAGAAAAGGAAAGCGAAAAGCCGAAAGCTCTCCCAGCAGGGAAGGTGAAATCCCGACTGCTCAGCAAGAATCAGTCCACCTAGAGCCTGAGGGGGAGAGCATGCTAGTAGACTTAGAGCCAGGAAGGCAGGTCCTCATAGGGGCCGACCTGGAGGAGTCCTACCGAAGGGAGTTAATTGCAGTCCTAAGAAAAAATAGGGACGTATTTGCTTACTCTGCAGATGAGATGCCAGGGGTCGACCCGGCTTTTATTGTTCACAAGCTGAACATTAATCCGGAGGCCCGCCCTGTGAAGCAAAAGAAAAGGAACATGTCCGCGGAAAAGGACGCGGCGATAAAAGAAGAAATAGACAAACTCCTAAAGGTCGATTTCATCGAAGTCTGTGACTACCCTGAGTGGTTGGCAAACGTTGTGATGGTAAAAAAGTCGTCAGGAGCATGGAGAATGTGCGTAGACTTTACAAATCTTAACAAAGCCTGCCCAAAGGACTGCTACCCTCTGCCCAGGATAGATCAACTAGTGGATGCCACTAGTGGATACATGACGCTAAGTTTTCTGGATGCATTTTCAGGGTACCATCAAGTGTACCTCTGGCAGCCAGACAAAGTGAGGTGCGCCTTCATAACCAGCCATGGCACATACATGTATAAGATGATGCCATTCGGGCTGAAGAATGCAGGCGCCACCTATCAGCGGTTGGTGGACAAAGTCTTTGAAGATCAAAAAGGGAGAAACTTGGAAGCCTATGTCGACGATGCGATCGTCAAGAGTAAAGGAGATAAAGAGCATCTAACAGACCTTCAGGAGACATTCTCCTCCCTGCGGTCATACAAGATGAAGCTGAATCCGAAAAAATGCACATTCGGGGTCCGATCCGGAAAATTCATGGGTTTCTTAGTCAGCTCCAGAGGGATAGACGCCAACCCTGAGAAAGTTCAGGCGGTCCTAGACCTCCCGGAGCCCAAAACCATCAGGGACATTCAGCGGCTTACAGGCAGGATGGCCGCCCTGGCCCGGTTTATCGCCAGGTCAGCAGACAAGTCCACCCCCTTCTTCAAAGTATTAAAGGGCAACAAGCAATTCAAATGGGAGGATGAGCAAAAGAAAGCCTTCTAGCAGTTGAAGGAACACCTGAAGAAACTCCCTACCCTGGCAAGACCAGTAGCCGGAGAAAAACTGTACCTATACATTGCAGTCACCAACACGACAGTAAGTGCCGTCATCCTAAGGGAGGAAGCAAACTCACAGCAACCCATCTACTTTGTGAGTCACGCCCTGGGAACAGCTGAAAGAAATTACCCTTTGATAGAAAAGGCCGCCTATGCAGTCATCATCGCAGCCAGAAAACTCAGACCCTACTTTGACGCACATCCCGTTGTGGTCCTCACTGACCAACCACTGGAAAAAGTGTTGGAAAAGTTTGAGAAGTCAGGAAGACTGCTGAAATGGGCGATCGAGTTAAGTGGGCTGGGGATATCATACCAGCCAAGGACAGCCATCAAGGCGCAAGCCTTGGCTGATTTCCTGGCCGAATGCTCCCATTCAGGGGAAGAGGAGCCCTCCGCCGAGGAGTGGGTCGTACACACTGATGGATCCTCAACAGCCAATGATGCAGGTGCAGGCGTCGTACTAACCAGCCCGGAGGGAGTGGACTTTGAGCATGCGCTCAGATTCACCTTCCCTGCATCAAACAACGAGGCAGAATACGAGGCTGTACTCACAGGGATAAAACTGGCTAAAGCCGCAGGGGCAGAGCGAGTTATACTAGCAACTGACTCTCAGCTCATTGCTAATCAAATTAACGGAGAGTATGAGGCCAGAGATCAGACCATGGCCACATACCTTGAAAAGGTGAAGCAAGAGTTGTCAAGCCTGAAGTCCTACGAGAACCAGCAAATACCTCGATCACAGAATAATCGAGCCGACGCTCTGTCAAAACTAGCCAGCTCCTGCCTATAAGACATAAGGAGGTCGGTGTGGGTCGATGTTCTGCATGAAAAGTCCACCAGCGCCTGTCAGGCAATCAGCGCTATCGAGGAAGGACCAGAAAATTGGATGACCCCCCTCATCCAGTTCAAAAAGCATGGCATCCTGCCACCAGATCCAATACAAAAAAGGAGAATACAGGCCAAAGCAGCATGGTTCATAATCATTGACGAAGAACTCTATAAGAAATCTTTCACTTACCCCCTGCTAAAATGCCTAGGGGCAGACCAGGCTGCCGAAGTCCTAGAGGACATCCACTCAGGAATCTGTGGACATCACATCGGAGGAAGATCGTTGGCCCACAAGGCCCTGAGGGCAGGCTACTACTGACCTACCATGCTAGCAGATGCCAGAAGCCTAACCCAGAAGTGCAGAAAATGCCAACTCTTCGCTTCATCAATCCATGTCCCGGCCCAAGAGCTCAGACCGATTCTATCCCCCATTCCTTTCGCCCAGTGGGGGATGGACATACTGGGTCCTTTTACCACAGCTACAGGAGGGCGAAAATTTCTGATCGTAGGGATAGACTACTTCACAAAATGGGTTGAGGCTGAAGCAGTCCCAAACATCACTGAGCCGGCGGTCAGGAAAGTCATTTGGAGGAACATTATAACAAGATTTGGCATCCCAAAAACATTAGTATTTGATCATGGGAGGCAATTCGATAATGACCCCCTAAGAGCCTGGCTGGAGGGGCATGGGATAGCCGTCGCTTATTCCGCCGTCTGCCACCCCCAGACCAACGGACAAGCTGAGGCCGCAAACAAACAGATCTTGAATGGACTCAGAAAAATGGTAGATGACCTCAAAGGAAAATGGGCAGACGAGCTGCCAAGTATCCTCTGGTCAATAAGGACCACCCGAAAAGAGTCAACAGGCCAGACACCATTTGGTTTGGTATATGGAGCCGAGGCTTTGCTACCCATCGAAGTACGAATTCCTACCGTGCGATCCCAGAAATACAACCAGGCTGACAATCACGAAGCAATGGCCGAAGCTCTTGATCTGGTCCAAGAAATCAGGGAAGAAGCCGACATCAACATAGCAGCCTACCAGCAAAGGATGAGGAAGGCATACAACAAGAGAGTGCATGAAATTAAAGAAGATTCCAGGTAGGCGACCTGGTTTTAAGGAAAACACAGGCTGTGGGAAAGTCCAAAGAGCATGGCAAACTAAGCGCCAACTGGGAAGGCCCATATCAAGTAACCCAGATCTTGGGAACAGGAACGTACAAAATCGCCAACCTGGCTGGCCAAGAGCTGAACGCACACTGGAATGTCGACACCCTAAAAAAGTACTATGTGTAACTAGGCCTTAAATCGCATCTGTAGGAAAAAGGTACTGGCGGAGAACGATCAAAAAAAGAAAAAATGTCGACGGCTCCGACCAATCTTATATTTTTCTATAATACTCAAGGATTTATACTCGTTGTCTGTACAAGCTTGCGCTCACACACACAAACGAGCAGGGGGCAATAGGGGGAGGCCCCCCTGTTGCCAGAACCAAGAAAAATGGCCCCCCAACAAAAAACGCAAACTAACAAGGACTGGGGGCAATTCCCCCAACCTTGTATAAAAAACGCAGAAAGCCCTCCCTCCCTACCTCTGGGCAGGCAGGGGGCAAGCCCCCTGGATTCCAAGCAGAAACCAGGGACAGGCTAGGCTACGCACAACCGACAAGGACTGGGGGCAATTCCCCCAACCTTGTATAAAAAACACAGAAAGCCCTCCCTGCCTACCTCTGGGCAAGCAGGGGGCAAGCCCCCTGAATTCCAAGCAGAAACCAGGGACAGGCTAGGCTACGCACAACCGACAAGGACTGGGGGCAATTCCCCCAACCTTGTATAAAAAACGCAGAAAGCCCTCCCTGCCTACCTCTGGGCAGGCAGGGGGTAAGCCCCCTGGATTCCAAGCAGAAAGCAGGGACAGGCTAGGCTACGCACAACCGACAAGGACTGGGGGCAATTCCCACAACCTTGTATACAAAACGCAGAAAGCCCTCCCTGCCTACCTCTGGGCAGGCAGGGGGTAAGCCCCCTGGATTCCAAGCAGAAACCAGGGACAGGCTAGGCTACGCACAACCGACAAGGACTGGGGGCAATTCCCCTTAACCTTGTATAAAAAACGCAGAAAGCCCTCCCTGCCTACCTCTGGGCAGGCAGGGGGTAAGCCCCCTGGATTCCAAGCAGAAACCAGGGACAGGCTAGGCTACGCACAACCGACAAGGACTGGGGGCAGTCCCTCCAACCTTGTATAAAAAACGCAGAAAGCCCTCCCTGCCTACCTCTGGGCAGGCAGGGGGGGCAAACCCCCTGGATTCAGGACAGAGGCCAACAGCAGGCCAAGAAATCCACAACTAACGAAAATTGGGGAAAGACCCCCCGAGTCCAAAATCAGGCATAAAGAAAAATAAAACCAGAAAAAGTATTCCATAACAAGACCCATGAAGGGTAGGAAGTCTTTACAAAATAAGCTAAGGCAAGAATCCAAAAGAGCAAATATTACAGACAGCTGGCCATGACAAAGGCTCAGCGCAGAAAGTAAGACTATTACAAGAAAAAGCATCTTGGAGCATCCTGGCAAGGGCCGACGTCTGCCTCAGGTGGTCTGGCCGCCCGAGCCTCATTTTTAGCAGAATAGAGATTCCGGAAGGTTTCCTCATCAAAAGTGGGGAACATTTCTCCAATCACCTCCATCACCAACTCCAGGGAAGAATTAGCACTACTCGCGAAGCTAGCATCCACCGCGGCCTCGGTCTCCTCTGCAAGGGTCCCCTTCTCCTTCTTCCACTCTCCCTTGGCCTGTTCAAAGGTTGAGTCAGCTCTGGACAATCGCTCCTCCAAGTCAGCTACTTTTTCTTTTAGATGCCCCATCTCAGCCAGAGAGAGGGTAGCCCGCTCCATTGACAAACGGCTCTCCTTCAGATCAGCCTCCAGCTTGGCTACTTCCTTCACAGCTCTCTCTCCCTGGAGTTTCCACTGACCAGCCTGGCTCCTTGCCTCCTCCAGCTCGCCCTCCTGCCTTGCTAGCTTGTCCTTCAAGTTGTTTATCAAAGTAATATCCCTCTCAACCATAGCCAGACGGTCAGGAGGAGGAGCCCCTGGTGTGACCGTCAACTCTTCGTCACTCATGCGACTGAGGGCCGCCAGCTCGGCAGACGCCAGCAAAACCTTAGAGGTACGCTGGATATACTGAAGCACCTGGTGAGAAGTTGAGGTCACAGACTTTGTGAGGCGGTCAGCCAGGACGGCACCAGAATCAGAAAGCAGACCTGATACGTCCACAATATCACCAGCAGTGTAGTGGAACTCCGCATTTTCCTCCGGAAAGGGAGTACTCTGAAGCTCGCGAGCAGGGCGCTTCGCCTCAGGGGTGGCAACATCCGCTTCCAAATCCACCACATCAGCTCCAGAGGGTTCCCTATCCCTCTTTCTCCTCGGCTCCAAAGGAACACTCTCCCCGGTTCCCTCAGAATTCACAGGGTGCGCTCCCTGAGAAGTTCGGGGCCCAGCTGAGGAAGCACCCTACTTCTGACCAGGGGAGGGGGTGGCCCCTGAGGTAACCTCAGCCTCCCTCTCATGGGTGCTGGGAGTAGGGGTCGCCGGCTTCGACGACGGCAGCCGAGGAGGGAGAGGCAGTCTTCGACCAGCAGCAAAGTCCTTTACAAGCTTCATAAGGCCTTTGCTCCCTTTCCTGAAGTTCGCAGGGAGGGATGGACGCTTCGAGAGAACAACAAGTTCCTCACTCAAGCCCAATCTCCTAACCTGCTTCTTTGTCCAGCGCCAAGTGATAGAATCTGCGGAAAAGGAAGTGCAGTCAGCTAAAAAGCAAAGAGAAATAAAATCTCTGAAAAACCGTGACAATAAAAACCCCCTAGAACTACCTTCAAGGCCAGGAATCAGGCCCAAGGGGAGCAAGTACTCGTCTGTTGATATAAGCTCCGCGTGGGGGAGCCAGAAAGCAGGGCCAAAGACGCCATGTTTGTTCGCGACGATTTCAAACTTTTTAATCAAAATCTCCTCCTTCGCACTCAACTTAACCTCCAGGGCCTTCCCCCCGACACCTGGGTGGTACTCCTCGCGTGTTTCCATACGGGTGTGGACATGATTCCTAAAGTGCCTAGGAATCTTCCACCCTGACACGCTATGGACGTACAAAAAATTATTTTTCCAGTCCTTCTGGCTGCTCAAAGCCGGCCAGACCAGGGCGTATTTCTTTTGTCTCTGAAGAGACCAATAACCAGGGGAGCCGTCCCCCCCTGACGAGGACACCATTTGAAGACCGACCATGAAGCGAAGGGCGTCGATGTAAGGCCCCTCGCCGTGAAAAAGGCAGGTCCAAGTGTAAGCTACCAAAGACCTAATGGCTGTAGCTGTCAGCTGAGCAATGGCGACATTCATCCTCCTGAAGGTTTCCTCCAGGAAAGGATGAAGAGGGAATCGCATGCCAAATTCTAAGTCTTTGTGATAGACGGCCACGCAACCCTCCGGGGGACAGCACACTGTGTCCTTTTCCCCCGGAACTACGACTGTGTACCCTTCCCCAAAGTTATAGAATTGTTCGATTTCCCTAGCAGCGTTGCTTTCCAGAATCAAGTCCCTGTTCTTGGCCTCAGGGTAAGTCTTTAAGGGGATCAAATATTTCTTGTTATCCAAGTAATAAGTCCTCCCCCTCTCCCTAGGGATGAGGGGGCCGGCAACCCTGGAAGGGTCCACCTCCAGGGCCTCGTCATCAGAATCAACTACATCGAAGGGAGCAGGTTCGGGTGATTCAGCACCCTCCTCCCGGTAATGATCATCCTCTCCCCGGGGGCCGACCCCGGAGGAAGAGGCTAGGTCACGCCTACCACCGTCGCCATCCCCAGTTCCCCCAAGCAAAGAATTAAAAGAAAGAGGGCGAACTCGCGACATACTGGCTATGAGGGAAAATACCTATGAAAGGAAAAGAGGGGGAAAGGTTTAAAGAAGAGCTTCTAACCTAGAATGCCGATAGTCGCCGGAAAAAGTGACAGAAGGCACTTCTTGTTCCTCGCGGAATTTTTCAGCAACAAAGGCGATTTGGGAGTGTGAAGGGAGTTATGAATTTCGAGAAAGAGTGGAAAAGAAAGAATGGAGGGGGAGAAGGGCTTATATAAAGCCCAAGAAGCCCAAGAGGCGACCTCTCTGACAAGACGCCCCCAACAAACTCCCACGTGTCGCACACTGAACACAAGCTGTTCACTCCTTCCCAAGAAGGGCCTCGAGAAACTAAAATGTCAGAGGAAAAATTGACTGACGACGTCATCCCCACATTCAAAAAAAAAAAGAAAAGAAGATATAGCCAAAGTTGCTTAGATTCCTGTTCATTAGCCTTAAAAGGAAGAAAGGGCAAATTACATATCATGCCGAGCAAGAAAAAGAAAATACACAAGGCCTAAACTTCCGGCCCAACGCGCCCGCACCCTGCTAAGCAGGCCTAATCGTCGTCCAAATCTGGAGAGTGGTCCCCAGGGCTACCTTGGCTCCCGAATTCCGATCCCCAATTCCAGTCTGGGGAGTCCTTGAAAGGATCATCAAGGAGTCCATCCCCATCCTTGTCGCTCAGGCAACCAAGACCCTCACTGTCATCGGAGTCTCGGCTACTGTCGTCCCAATCCTTGCTAAAAGGAACAGCCTGGGACTCGTCACAGGTGCGACAACCTGTTCTCCTCACAGAAAAAGAGGGGCCTGACCCCAGGGAGGAGTCTGCGTCAGAAGAATCAAGGTTAAATTGTTCGGGGTGCAACCACGAAAAACATTCGTGGCATCCCCGATCAAAGCAACCCCCTCCCTGAGGACAACGCCTAAATCTGGGGACAGTAGGGGGCGAGGACCTCTTAAGACGCTTGCTCGACCTAATGGAAGCTTTCCTACCACTCCGACGAGAATAAGGCCGTGAACGACGGCTGCGATGAATGGTTCGGTGAGCAGCTCGAGCGTACCGGAGTCTCCAAAATCCTCTAAAAAGAAAAGTGACAGTGTGAACTCCACGACGAGTCACGAATTTTTTGATCCAAACCATGATTAAAACAAAGAAAGTGGAGAGATTGAGGATGGGTCAAGCAAAAATGACGAAGAGAACTGGGATTTATACAAGTAAAGGCGCAGCATTAATAACATCCCAACCATCCTGGAAGGGAAAGCCACCAATCACGAACTCTTCACGGTTCCCAAAAATCCATCAGGCAGAGAAGTGTAATCATTACAAAAGAAACTTTCAAAAACTGTGCTTCATTCCTTGGGAAGGCACAAAGCATTAAATGCGGTAGCAAAAATGAAAATAAGTCAACCTCCCTCCAAGCAAGAGTCGCCAGCAGAAGGAAAGCCTTGCTTTCCTCCCAGTTGACGAGGGCCAATTGATTGGGGTCGGCAGCCTGTCACTAATAGCCTGCAGGGCAGGCCCCCAGAAGATCACCTATGAAGCCAAAAAGACGGCCCCTGGCAAGAAGCCAACGTAAAAGAGCATAAAAGCTAAGGAAAAACGACCGACCGCCGGGCCCGCAGGCCAACGCAGCCTGCTGGAGCCCAGCGTCCACAGCTCAAAATTCGCCTACCTTGGGGACATCCCCGCTGACAGGGCCGCGATCCCCAGGGGCCCTCTCGTCATTTCGCCTAAGGTAATTGGGAATGGGTGGATGAGAGGACGCCACTTGTCATCTCCTTATCCACCCATTCTCCTCCTACTTCCCTTTCTTGTGGGAAGGTATAAATACTCTTCCATCTCTCACAAGAAAAGGGGGTTGGATTTTCTCTCTCTAGAACTCTTACTCTAAAATTGCCGCCCAGATCCTCACGAGCTGGGTTTTCTTAAGGCATTCACGGACTAACTTAGGCATCGGAGAGGGTTTCCTCGGACAACCTCCGAGGCCCTGTGCGTTCTCTGTGCAGGGAGCCCGCCTGATCCGCCGGGAAGGTCCGACTGAAAGAGTAAGAAGAAGGAGAGTATCAAGACTGATTGGTGAAACGCCCAGAACAACACAGAACAATTCAAGCCTGAATTCCACGTCGGGTTAATTGATTCCGATAACCGGAACAGTTTCTATTTATAGAACGCTTCTCTTTTAATATAAAATGTTTATTCCTTTTATCCTCATATTATTTATATTGATTATATCTTTATTTTTTTCGATAATGGTTGTTTTGGAGTTATGAAATAAAGACAAGTGTGGGGTTAGAGTAATATAGTCTGGGATGTACGTTTTTGCCATCAGCCATAAAGTCGGTGTGCCTATTTGGGGCACATTTTGTCGTTGAACTTGAACCGAGTGCGAAATGGGTGTGATTAGAATCTTTGGAGTTGAGTGATCTTACTTGGATAAATTGTTGTTAACCTTGAAGAAGAGGACATCTTTCACAATTAAAGGTTGGATTTATCGCATTGTTTTGAGGAATACTTAATGCCAACCATCTTAATGGATTTATTTATAGTTCAGAACTCTTAGACCAATGAGATTGTGGCACGATTGGTTTTATTTGCAGGTCGGCAAAAGTTTTAAATTTTCTCCAAGAACTTGTTTTATTATATCGTTTCAATGTTTCCCATTTTAAATATTTTGATATAATAATACTATTATTTTTCCATATGATATAATATGGCTGGAGAACGTCCGAGTTACTCCCCACTGATGTGGATACCTGTTATGTTTATAACATGACAAATATTTGCTGCTGGATTTTGGGTGTGAGCTAGCATGTAGCGTGGATCCTACTCTTTCTTCATTCATGTGTATTTATGGATATTTTTTTGTAACCCTGTTTGGAGAATATTTATTTTAGCCCTTTTGTAAAAAGCAGCCTTTGTATTGACTTGCCATTTCTTTTAATAAAATATAGTTTGTCAGTGTGTTTTAATTCCAACTCTACAGTGTTTCCGCCACTTTATTGCGTTACATTTTCTAGGGGATTACAACGGATGTTATCGCATTTCCGCCACAATTAAGGAACAAAGTTATCAGCCCATCGATTGATTAGTAGAGGATGCTATGTGCGGGTGAGATTGGGTGTCGATGTCTAGCGGACGTTGGCTTCCCAATACGTATGTTCACCCCTTACTCAGAATCGACGGTTTCCGGATGTCCGAAATCATTGGCAATGAGAGTCAATCTAGGCATGGAATACATAAGGCTACAAGTCTTTATCTTTAGGTCCCCATGCCACTAAATTGTGAGCCGGTTAAGGATTAAAGTTGACTTAAACGGTTTTCGAGTTCCCAAAATTAACTCGGTGGCGACTCCACAAATTGACACCGAATTCGGTTCACTACAAAGGTCGTCTTACCAAATATATTGGCCCTTAAACATTTACAACCACGTCTCGATTGATTCTAGCGGAAACACGAATGTCCGCGTCCGTCTAGTACAATTCAAATCGTCAACCAAATCGAGGTCCGACACATCGCCCCGTACGTGAGATCGGACCGACCCCATGGAACGGACGGGGCCGCGTGGGTGGCCGCCGCGATCAGGGGTCCCGCGCGGGCACGTGCGGAGCGCCGGGCGGTGCAGACGAGCGTCCACAGTTTGGCGACTCCACTGGGGAATTGGAAACAAGTTTCCAGTGGTGGTGTAACTCGAACGAGGTCGGTGAAGCTCATTTCCTAGTTTCTTTTTGTGGTTACTACAGGTTTTGGCCCTAAAAAGCCCACCCTAACCGATATTAGGACCAATCGACCTATTTGCGGTAAGATCCTTACGGTCGCGCGGAGAGACCCTCCGTTGATGTTCCGGCCGTCTAACGTAGCCACGCATTGTGTGGATATGTCAAGCGAGTGGCACTAAGTGAACGGGATGACACTCACCTCCCCGTGACCTGTCGTCACCTAAGCAAAGACTATTCGTGGACGGTAGCCTACCCTAACCTACCCGTGTCTGCATCATGCATGAGTGTATGCATTCCTAGTTATGTGTAGCGTGTGTGACAACCCGAATAAAACATTAAAATCCGGATTTAACCACGACAACATATTCAACCGCACCCTAACTCCGTTTTTGATAAAGGACATCTTCTTTTCAAAACCACCTTTTTAACGCCGTTACTCCGGCCAAAATTGAACTTATTTTCAAAAGACACCTTAGCATCATAACCCTCGCCGATATCACACTCATCACTTTCAAAAAAATCCTCTTTAGCGCCATTACGTTGGCCAAAACAAAACTCGTCATTTTCAAAAAACGACGACATACCGTTACAATTACCAAACTCCCAACCAATGCGATCAAGGTACCTCATACAGTCACATTTTGCTTTCAAAACATTCTCGCACGCACCGTTACTATCGCCAAATTCCCGACCAAGGCATGTAAAACGGTTACGCTTTGGTTTTTCAAAACATTTTTTGCACATACCATTAACACTACCGAAGTTTCAATTAATGAAATCAAGGGATCTAAAAAACGGTTATACCCACGAAACATTTTTACACACACCATCACCATCGCCAAGATCCTAATCAATGGGTCGGAAAACATGGTCGCAAGTTTTCAAAAAAGCACTATCACCACAAAAATTCTGTAACGAGAATTTAGTCACACCTTCGAAGCACCGTCACGGACACCGTGTTCTCTCACGAACACTCTCCACACCGCGAACTTCGAACTCCTAATTAATAGTAGTTTCGATAATAACCCGACTCCACAATTTTCAAAACCTGTTCTTCTACAATTGCACCTTTACAAAATCACAATTTACACTTTTGCTATCATCAAGTCCTCGACGCACGCATAGCAACACTTTTCGACACACCATAAACGATGTCACTAAACCATCGTAATACCGATTTCACAAAGACTCCCGCTTTCGAAAAATTTGTTTTCAAAATCCCTCCATTTTCAAAAACATCAAAACTCTTTGATTCTGAGCTGGGATCGAGATCAATTCCTTACGTCATACAACCGTGTGATTAACTGTCTGTGTTAGTTACTAAGGTCACCTCTAATCGAGGTTTTATATTTTGGGTCATCTCATCTCGAGAAGTCCTCTCTTTAGATCACACCCCAGAGATTTGTGTCAAATCGTCTCGTTCTAGAGATACAAGTCTGATGGGCGTTTTGCCGAAAACACCAAAAGTCCAAAGCACCCGAGTCCCTAATCCGATGACCGCAAGCACGCGCAAATCAAGGGATCTCGTTTCCTTGTCGTTCACCTAAGAACATATCTTGAGTCTTCAAGTCGTTTGATGGATCCATTCTGATCTCCGACATTATTTTGCAGAGTCAACCTACAACATGGCTACAACCCCGAACTTTAGCATCAAAGATCTAACCAACATGATCTACTACCTTGTCACATCTGTAGCTTCCATCAAAACCTCTATCTATGACCTTAATGAGCGGGTAGATTATCTTAAAGCCAACCCCCAAAGCCTTCCGTCGAACCAAGCAAATAGTGATCAATCCTGCACCAAGTTAAAACATGTCATCCTAAACCTGATCGAGGAATGAGTCCCCCTCCCCAAAAGATCCACAATACATTCAATTTGGCACAATCAACTATATACAATACCAACATGACCATACTGTCCACGAGGTGTGGGCGGATGATGACGACAACGTCTATATCCACAAACCAATAGTCATGATTCCTCCAACTACCTCACAAACCAAAGACATAAGCCACGTCACCAGATCGGGGCGGCCTTACCAAAATGTCGCCACCGACATACTAATCACCAACCATACCTCCAAAAATACCATTACCACCGACGATGTCCCTATCACTACCCCTGAAGTCCAAATAGTGAAACAACTACAAAAAGCCAAAACTGACCTTTCCATACGGCAACTTATAGCTAGCTCCTACAGCCACCGCATGGCTTTGGTCCAAGCCTTAGAAAGGATGAACATATCCCCAACAGTCACACCCGAGGACATGGTAGGACATGTCCTTTAAGAAACAAAAGAATTAAAAGATCTTATAACCTTTTCCGATGAGGATTTCCCACCCTTTGGACCGAAACACAACTTAGCCATCTACGTTACGGTAACGTGCTTAGGCAAAAAGGTGCCCATGACTCTTGTGGACGACGGTTCAGCCGTAAACGTAATTCCTCTCAAAACCGCCCGCGCCCTAGGCATGTTGATAAGTGTAGTTTGTAGTGCCTAATTTGCTGTGTTTTGGTTCCTTTTTCCTTGCAGAATCGCTCCTTGGGAGCGGTTCATGGGCTACTTATGCTTCCTTTAGCTCGTTTCAGGTTCCCGAGACCATTCATGAAGAGTTGGAGCGATTCCGACTCAATACATACACTTTTCGGAGCCAACGAAGCGGAGGAACGATCACTCGATGCCTTGGATTCGACCCCGAGACCTTGGGACCCGATCTCGAGCCCCTTAGACTCGATCCCGAGACCCGAGAGTCGATGAGAAGCCCATGTGAAGCAAGGAGGAACCTTAAAGATCATATTGGGGGCCTACAAGACTCATCCCCGACGGGAAGGAACTCATCCCGTCCGGGATGAGGTGCGCATTTAGCATAGGTTCTGTTTTGGCTCCGTCCCGAGCGGGACCAATCTGTCCCGGGCGGGACCACCCCGTCCCGGGCTGGACGAGACCACTGTAGCCGCACCTCTTCTTTTCTTCCTCCTTCATTCTTGTAACCCTATAAATACTCCTCCCTTGTAATGTTTAAACACCATACTTTACCATACTTTACCTTAGATTATTTTAGGCCTCCCTTAAGCATTCAAAACCCTAATTAACTTCTTTTAATCTCTAGTTAATCTTTAGTTAATCTTAGTTTAATCTAGTTTAGATAATCTTGTATTAAGTGGGTTCTTGAAGATTTCTTCAAGCTTGACATCCTTGGAGTGGATTTGGGTTCTTATTTATACAAGATTGCATCTTTTTCTTCCTCTTGTTGTTGCTATAATCCTCTTTACTCTTGTTCTTGTTTATTTAATCAAGTTTGAATATTTTTATATTGTTCTTGTTCTTCATTATGGATGTTTGGTTTGTGATGTTGTTTTCTCTTAATATTGTTAGTTTATTCTTGATAATGAGTGAGTAGTCTCCTTGTGGGTTAGTAGGGGGATTAATGGTAGATTATGGGTGATTAGGGGTAAAGGGTGAATCTTTGTTGTTAGTCACATATTGGGCACTCTATGTGTTTGTTGATATGCTTGTGTGAGTAGTAGTGGCCATGCTTCCCATACTTGTGCTCATCTTCTCATTGTTTGTCTACTTTGTGGTTGTGTTGAGGTTAGTCTTAGATGCGAGAGCGCGAACTTACCTCGGCGTTGGTCTACGTAGCGAGAGCCCGGACCGACTTTAGCAACTAGGAGACACCTACACCCTTAACCACCCCAATTACCCTACTACACTTATGAACCCGACCTACCCCACTTCCTTTCATATTTGATTTCAATTTCTTAGTTAGTCATCGTTTCTTTTAGTTTACTAGTTTGTTTGATCATTAGTTATTTCATTCTAGCATTGTTTTAGCTTAGTTCATTGTTAGCCTAGTCTTACCTCTTCCACCACCATAGTTTACCAATTATCGTTCTCTTTGTGTTTGTTTGGTGATTTAGTCTCGTTTTTAGGCCGACCTAGTCTAGACTTTACAATACCGTCTCCGTGGATATCGACCCTACTTGCCCTAGCTACCCACTAGGAATAGTCGGTTAAATATTGATCGGTAGGATACGCGGCAAATCCCACCATCAATTTGGCGCCGTTGTCGGGGACGGTGCATTGTTTAGACTTAGTTTGCTTATATCTAGACTTAGTTACCCTTCTTTGTGCCCTTCTATCACCTCTTGTGCATATTTTGTAGTTTTGTCTTGTTTTCTTAGCTTTCTTTTCTCTTTGTCTTTCGATTGTGCTTGTTCATTGTCCTTACCTAGTGCCCATAAAGCACTAGGTCTTCTCACGTTTGTTCTAGTGTGTAGTGTATGCCTAGGGGGGGAGGCGACTTCTTTCTCTTTAATCCAGAGCCAGAAAGGCTTTTTCGAGCCTTTCGCCAACGGACGATTAACCGGGTTAGAATCTCTCAACCAAGCGCTAGCAATACCCATCAAGAGCAAGCTTAAGGAACCGACTTTAACGAAGCATCTAGTCCTAGTTCCCCCTCTACATCTACTTCAACTCCGTCTACACCACCATTTCCCTTACATCCAATTATGCCAAAGTTTTCGTCTCACTCCACATTTACGGAAGATGTCTTACCGGGACCGAATAGTCTACCGGCCGCTTATGCCGGAAATTTTGTGGCCAAGACTCAATTCATCCAACTTGTGGAGAGAAATCAATTTAGTGGTTTGCCCACCGAAGACCTGCACCAACACATGGAGACTTTCTCCGATTATTGTAACGCTATTTCTCAAACCGGGGTTACGCAAGATCAAATCCGTTGGGTATTATTTCCATTCTCATTACTTGGAAAAGGGAAGCAATGGATCAAGAGTCTCGATAGGGCAACCATGGGCATCAATACTTGAAAGAAACTTGCATTGGCGTTCTACCAAAAGTTCTACCCTCCGGAGAAGACTAATTTGCTAAGGGCCTCCATCACCGGTTTCCAACAACGGGATGAAGAGAGCCTTTATGAAGCTTGGGAGAGGTTTAAATCTTTGGTTAGATCGTACCCCCACCATGGACTTTCACAATGGTTTTTAGTCCAACAATTTTGGAACGGTCTTTATGAGGACTCAAGAACTATACTCAATATGGGCTCCAATGGTAGGTTCACCGAGGTCGATGATGACCAAACATGGGCAAGGATCGAGGAGATGGCGGTTCATAATTCTCAATACTCAAGGCCTAGGAAGGCAAATCGAGAAGGTAGGCACGAGGTTGATGCTATTACTCAATTAAGCATTGACCTTGGAGCTCAATTGAAGACCCACATGGAGAATATTGACAAGAAGCTCCAAGGCCACCTCAATCAAGTTCAAAGCATTAGTTCCTCCCACCAACACTCAATTCAAGAAGTGAATGCTTTGGGATTTGCACCTCCTTTGCCTTATTATGGGATGTGTGATACTTGTGGAATCGTTGGTCATGATCCTATGCATTGTCAAGGAAGTATTGAGCAAGTGAACGCCTTTCAAGCGTTCAAGCAAGGTGCCTCCTATTCCAATCAATACCAAGCTTCCAATCAAGTCCCTCAACAACAAGCTATGCAACCTCGTCCCTATGTTCCACCTCCCTTAAGGGCTAACAATCAAGGTTATCAAGGTTATGTGGGTAACCCAAGGCCCTTCAACAACTTCAAGCAAAATAACCAAGGTACCTTCCACAACAACAATCAAGGGTTCCAACAAGGGAACTTCAATCAAGGTGGATTCCAAGGAAATCAAAACTTCCAAAGACAACAAAACCAAAACGAAGGGAATCAACAACCACAAGCAACTCAAAGTCAACAACAACAAAGCAAGCCTAGGTGCCGATCTCCTACTCATGACTATGGCATTCCTCTAGCCATCACCGATACTCCACATAATCCACAATCTCCACCTTGAGATTTCAACATTCAAAAATCTATGGTGGATATGCATAAAAACCAAATGGAGATGACAAGAAACCAACAAGAGTTCTATCCTTTTATTCAAAGGGATAACATGGCGAGAGATGCTCATACGAAGATGCTTGAGACCCAAATATCTCAACTTGCTTCGGGAAGCTCCTCAAGACAAAAGGGGCAACTACCTCCTCAAGGTGAAACACCAAAAGTTGAGCATGTAAATGCTATTACCACGAGGAGAGGTACATCTTATGACTCCCCTCCATTCCCTAGTGAGCAAGAACCAACAAAGAAAGTTGCATCTCCAATTCAAGGAAGCTCAAGCATGGAAGATCCAATGAAGGAGCAAGTCTTATGGGAGATCGAGAAACCCCAAGAAGACAAGCTTCCCCCTCTTCAAGGAAAAGACAAGGGTAAAGGAAAAGTGTCATGTGAGAAGTCCGCCCCTATTGAGCAAAGCAAGGTTCAAATCAAGTTGCCTTTCCCAACAAGGCAAATGAAGACTAAGGTGGATGTTCAATTTGACAAATTCCTAGACATTGTGAAGAAATTGGATGTTAATGTCCCATTCACCGAGTTACTTACCCAAATCCCGGCATATGGAAGATTCATGAGAGAAATCCTAGCTAGGAAGAGATCCATCGACAAGGAAGAGACTATTGCGTTCACAAGGGTGGTGAGCGAGCTTATTCAAGGTTCCACGCTTCCAAAGTTGAAAGATCCGGGTAAATTCTCGATCCCATGCACCATAGGCAATTACAAGATCGAGAGAGCGCTATGTGATTTGGGTGCTAGTGTGAGCATCATTCCTTATTCCATTTGTTGCCGACTCGGGATGAAGGAGCTAAAGAGCACTTCCGTTACACTCCAAATGGCCGATAGTTCATTCAACCGACCATTGGGGATGTTAGAGGACGTACCGGTGAGAAACGGGAAGTTCTTCATTCCGATCGACTTCATTGTGCTTGACATTCCGGAGAATGCTATCACTCCCATTATCCTCGGGCGCCCATTTCTACACACCGCCGGTGCTATGATTGATGTGAAGAACGGTAGGATCACATTCGAGTTAGGGGAAGAAAAGATCGTGTTTGACCTCCAACGCAACTCTTTGCCTACTAATGATGAGTCTTGTAATATGATCCACGCCACGAAAGACATTGATCTAGGGGGAGAGTCGGGACAAAGCTTGAAGAGAAATTCATATGAGCTTGAGGATGATGACTCCGAGATAGAGGAAGATGAGTGCCCATGTCATGGGTTTGATGAAAAGTTGAAAGGCAAGAAGCAAGATGAGCCTCCCTTGGGGCCGCATGAGGACAAGTGGACGTTTGGGTATATCCCGAAGGATCAAAAGTATAAGTTCAAGCCATTGAACTTACAAGATCGGGACGCCCCGGGAAAGTCGAGACAAGGTCATGGAGAACCTTGGTAATTGGATGCTTATATTACTAGCTTGATTGAAGACTTTGCTAGGTACTTCGACTTGTTTCTTCGTGCCCTTGATGGAGATGGAATGGGTTTTAGTATTGTTGAAAAAGATTGAAGAATGCACCATCCTTGGTTTGACGGAGTTCCACAAGAACCGTCTCTTTGTATATATCTCTTTCTCTTGTAATTTCTTTGAGTTTTTGTGAAATTCTTGATTATTTGGATTGTTGATGAGTGATGTGAGGGAGGGAATTTGATGTTGTATTTGAGTTTATTGTGATAGGTGTGAAGTGAAAGTGTCTCCTAGGAAGGAAGGGTCAATGTTAGAGCTTGGATCGTGTGAAGGGAAGTCGGTTTTTGAAGCTTGGAACAAGCTTTTGGAGCTATAAAAGGATAGGAGGACTCTTCCCGGCCGAGAAGAGTACATCCCGACCGGGAAGGATGAGCCATCCCGACCGGGAAGGGTGTCATCCCGTCCGGGATGAGTGTGACAAAAGTTGGGTCTACTGAGGTGCCATCCCGACCGGGACGAGGTCTTCCCGACCGGGACGAGCAGGTCATCCCGACCGGGACCAGTCATCCTGACCGGGATGGACTCCCTTTTCCCCCTTTGGCCTTTTCTTCGTCGTTTGAGCCCATCCTACCACTTTATACCCTCTCCCAACCTCCCTACATGTCCTTACCCTCATCATATGACCCCTACACCTCATATACACATTTTCACCTCACTTTCTCTTCACTTTACACTGACTTTCACATGAAAACCCACCTCATTATACCTTTGTGCTCCAACCATGGATCCGTATCGCGATTGGAGAGGAATAGCCATGACGACAACTAGCTACGTGCCGATATTGACTTATGAGACGATGGAGCGAGTGAGTTGCTAACCGTATGGTAAGGCAACTATCCTTTCTTTTCCGTCTTTTATAGCTTGTTTGCCCTTGTTTGTTCCCCTCCCCTTATACACTTTCGTGTCATGGTGGCCCTCGGGGCCTTGGTATTTATTGCTCCCGACTCTCGATGACGTGACTACATCGAGAGTCCTTTCAAAATCCAAATTTACAAGATTTTCACCCTTTTGTAGGAATTAGTCGGATTTGGGCGGAATCTGGGCTAGGTGACTTGATCACACATAGTCCTCCCCTCCCATTCCCTTTTATTTCTTTCTTTTTATTTTTTCCCCCATTCATATCTTTTCTTGTCTCGGCCCATGGTGACTTGACTACACCCCGGCCGGACACTTTCTACCCTTTTCTCCACTTTTTGATTTTTACCTTTATTTTCGTAGTTTCTTTTCTTTTGTGCTCCCATGCACTACGGTCGAGCATGAGGACATTGCTCGGCTTAAGTGTGGGGGAGCGATATTTTATCGTAGTTAGTTTTATTTTCGTAGTTTTTCGAAAAAATCTTTAAAACTCCTAAAAAATTGAAATTTTTTCACAAAAATCAAAAAGATTTTCCTTTTGTGTGTTTTCCTTTTTATGTTGTTGTGTCGTATATGTGTTTTGTTGTGCGTGTTTTGCCTCCCTTTTTTCTCTTAGGCCGCCTAATCGCCGCTAACTTTGGAAAGCTTTCAAGACATCCGGTAACGCCTTTATCCCTTTTTCCTCTTTACCCCTTATGATGTTCGGAGGAGATTTGTGATGTTGTGTGCTCGGGAGGAGCTTTGTACAGTTTGGTGTTGGTTGGTGGCTTGTTTGGAAGCTAGGGGTGGTGTTTGTTCCCTTTGTTTGTTTGTTTTATTTTGGTTTTGTTTTTGTTTTGTTGCTTTTGCTTCTTCCTCTTTCGTTCTTTGTTGAGTCTTTGTTTTGTGGTGTGTACTTGTGTCTAGTGCGTAAACGGTTTTTGAAAACCCGGTTTAGAGGCTAGTGTGCGAGTGTTTACTTTCCCTTCCTAGTGGTATAAATCGAGTCTTGGACTTTAGTCTAGTAGAATGACCCTAAATCAATGATTTCGTTGGTTTCTTACCTTGAGTCCACCTAGCTTACTAGGGATTTACTACGGGATTTGCATTTTGACCATTTTGACCACCCACGGTGTGAAAAGGCCTTGGTTGCCGAGTCCCGTCCCTTAGGTGACCTTGTTTGACATTGCTCGACTAGTCCAAGTTCCCCCCTTTTTTGTGGGTTTGAAGGGAAGAGCCCGTCCCGACTTACTCATTCACCTACCTCCTACACATATTCACCAAATAAATTTGCAAGTTGTTGAAATCTCCCTTTCTTGTTGCAAAAAAAAAGGCCTGCAATTCAAATCAAGCCAAAAAGGGCAAAGAAAAGAAAATGAAAGAAAAAGAAAGAAAGAAAAGATTGAAGAAAAAGAAAAGGCACAAAAAGCCAAAAAGAAAATAGAAAAGGAGAAAAAGAAATGGCATGGCAACATACAAAGCAAGAATGCAAAAGAAAGAAAAATGCCAAAAAGAAAATCGTCTCACAAAAAGATCCTAACCCCACAAAAATAAGCCTTTTTCCGACTTTTGCCGTGAAGAGCCTACCAAAGGACCGAGTCCCTAGAAAGGATGATAGCGGTAAAGGTCGGTCTTCCCTCACTTTGCAATTATTTCCACCTTTTTACTTGAACTAGTTAGGCGGTTTCGGACATGAGACGACCTTCTTGGCTCATTGCTAAAGGAGGCGGGGTCTCACTTACCTACAGTGTCGACTAACACCGTGGTTCATCCTTTTTCCATCCCGCCGATCGTCCCGTAGTACGTTCTTAGAAAGTTAGGAGGACCTAGGTAAGTTATCAACGTTTTTGTTGCTTTGTCGTCATACTATTAGGGTTTTGTCCATTTCGGTTTGTATTACTAGCTTGGGAACGTTGTCACTTGCCTCGAGTCCTAAACCGGTGCTTCTTTCACCGCTTTTTAGAGGAAAGCGGTATTTGTTTCTTTTTGGGTGCAACCTTTTGTGTGTTTGTTTGTGTGTTTTTGTGTCCGGTTGCATCCGCGGTTTTGTCGCAAGACCTCACTTGCCTTGCGGAGAGCACTTATCCTCTAGGTGTTCTCGCGTGAGTTAAAAGGGCGTAGGGTGCGCTAATACCCGCTCGGTTAGTTTAGTAGTTAGTTTGTGCTTACTCGAGGGCGAGTAAGGGTTAAGTGTGGGGGAGTTGATAAGTGTAGTTTGTAGTGCCTAATTAGCTGTGTTTTGGTCCCTTTTTCCTTGCGGAATCGCTCCTTGGGAGCGGTTCATGGGCTACTTATGCTTCCTCTATCTCGTTTTAGGTTCCCGAGACCATTCATGAAGACTTGGAGCGATTCCGACTCAATACACACTTTTCGGAGCCAACGAAGCGGAGGAACGATCACTCGATGCCTTGGATTCAACCCCGAGACCTTGGAACCCGATCTCGAGCCCCTTAGACTCAATCCCGAGACCCGAGAGTTGATGAGAAGCCCATGTGAAGCAAGGAGGAACCTTAAAGATCATATTGGAGACTACAAGACTCATCCCCGACGGGAAGGAACTCATCCCGTCCGGGATGAGGTGCGCATTTAGCATAGGTTCTGTTTTGGCTCCGTCCCGGGCGGGACCAATCCGTCCTAGGCGGGACCAATCCGCCTCGGGCGGGACCAACCCGTCCCGGGCGGGACGAGACCGCTGTAACCGCACCTCTTCTTTTCTTCCTCCTTCATTCTTGTAACCCTATAAATACTACTCCCTTGTAATGTTTAAACACCATACTTTACCATACTTTACCCTAGATTATTTTAGGCCTCTCTTAAGCATTCAAAACCCTAATTAACTTCTTTTAATCTCTAGTTAATCTTTAGTTAATCTTAGTTTAATCTAGTTTAGATAATCTTGTATTAAGTCGGTTCTTGAAGATTTCTCCAAGCTTGACATCCTTGGAGTGGATTTGGGTTCTTATTTATACAAGATTTAATCTTTTTCTTCCTCTTGTTGTTGGTATAATCCTCTTTACTCTTGTTCTTGTTTATTTAATCAAGTTTGAATCTTTTTATATTGTTCTTGTTATTGTTCTTGTTCTTCATTATGGATGTTTTGTTTGTGATGTTGTTTTCTCTTACTATTGTTAGTTTATTCTTGATAATGAGTGAGTAGTCTACTTGTGGGTTAGTAGGGGGATTAAGGGTAGATTATGGGTGATTAGGGTTTGATTAGGGGTAAAGGGTGAATCTTTGTTGTTAGTCACATATTGGGCACTCTATGTCTTTGTTGATATGCTTGTGTGAGTAGTAGTGGCCATCCTTCCCATACTTGTGCTCATCTTCTCATTGTTTGTCTACTTTGTGGTTGTGTTTAGGTTAGTCTTAGACGCGAGAGCGCGAACTTACCTCGGCGTTGGTCTACGTAGCGAGAGCCCGGACCGACTCTAGCAACTAGGAGACACCTACACCCTTAACCACCCCAATTACCCTACTACACTTATGAACCCGACCTACCCCACTTCCTTTCATATTTGATTTCAACTTCTTAGTTAGTCATCGTTTCTTTTAGTTTACTAGTTTGTTTGATCATTAGTTATTTCATTATTCTAGCATTGTTTTAGCTTAGTTCATTGTTAGCCTAGTCTTACCTCTTCCACCACCATAGTTTACCAATTATCGTTCTCTTTGTGTTTGTTTGGTGATTTAGTCTCGTTTTTAGGCCGACCTAGTCTAGACTTTACAATACCGTCTCCGTGGATATCGACCCTACTTGCCCTAGCTACCCACTAGGAATAGTCGGTTAAATATTGATCGGTAGGATACGCGGCAAATCCCACCATCACATGTCGGATATCGATTTTATACCACTGAATTCGGAGTACGCGCCTATGACGGTACCCGACGCCCAGTCATAGGGGTCGCTACCGTTAATACCATCGTAGGTTCAATAGAAAGAAAAATGGACTTTCAGGTCTTAGACGTCAACACAGGGTCATATAACATAATCTTAGGACGACCATAGATTCATGCCCTTAAAGCCATACCATCCACCTTACATCAAAAGGTGAAAGTCCCTCTTAATGGTGAAATAATCACCATCCACGCTTCGCCCATGAACGCCTTCATAGAAAAAGCCACTACCTCGCAAGTCATGGAAGACGCCGACACCGAATTAAGGGGATTCCGAGTAGTAAACCTATTAGAGCAAGATTTAGCCCCCTTCGACTTCGATCAATTCTCAAACCTAGCCATTAACTTGATGATGAAACAACAAGGGCACTTCCCGGGGTTATCACTAAGACACCGCAGTTGAACTCCAAGATCCCGTTGGTCAAACACACACGATTGGTTTTGGGTACCCCGCTACCAAGGATGAAATCTGTGAGCGCGTAACCATAATTGGAGCACGTAAAACCGAAGGCATCCAAATCCCACCATATAACCCCAACCCTAAATGGTTACTTCATAAAGGAGGGTGACACCGAACCTTACATGGGATTTTCCGAACCAACCTACATCAAAGGTGTACGCCACCCTGGGATAGAAATATTCCAAGATTGTCACTTCATCCCAGAAACAACACCAGACTCACCAAAACTCGAGCCAGCGCTTCATCCCCGCTGACCCCAACGAGCTAGTCAACATGGTCATGACCGATAAGCAATTTGACCCAATCTCCCTCATCGTCAACGCCGACGAAAAACAAGAAGGTAAGGGATGGGGGAAGTCCGTCACACGGGTCAGCAAGAGTGGTAGGAGATTCAAGTTGACTACAGGAGAAGGGATGATGTTCGAGGAGTCCGAGTTCGAGTCCGAAACAGAGTCCGAGTCTGAGTACGAATCTGAGTCTGAAACGGGCCAAGAGTCTAGTATTGTCTGTCTACCATCCACTTCGATGTATGTCTAGGTTAAACCGGGGCATGTCCCGGAAATCCCCATAATGTTGTCTCTATCATACGAGCAAAGGATCTCTTTGTCAAAACTCCTCGACATGCTTGTGTAGACACCCAAATTTTACTGCCAGGTGTTGATAAGTGTAGTTTGTAGTGCCTATTTCTTAGTATTTTGGTCCCATTTCCTTGTGGAATCGCTCCTTGAGAGCGATTTATGGGCTACTTATGCTTCCTCTAGTTCGTTTCAGGTTCCCGAGACCATTCGTGAAGAGTTGGAGAGATTCCGACTCAATACATACACTTTTCGGAGCCAACGAAGTGAAGAAACGATCACTCGATGCCTTGGATTCGACCCCGAGACCTTGGGACCTAATCCCGAGCCTCCGAGACCCGATCCCAAGTCCCGAGAATCGATGAGAAGCCCAAGTGAAGCAAGGAGGAACCTTAAAGATCATATTGGAGGCCTACAAGACTCATCCCCGACGGGTATGGCCTCAACCCGTCCGGGATGAGGTGTACTAAAAGAGCACCTTCTGTTTTGGGTCCATCCCGACCGGGATGAGCTCATTCCGACCGGGACCACGTCATCCCGACCGGGACCAACTCATCCCGACCGGGATGGCCTAGTTACAGATCCGCGCTTCATTGTCTCATCTCCTTACTCATTGTAACCCTATATATACCCTTCCTCTTGTAATGTAAGCTTATGTTCTTCATTACCCACAAACCCTAGCCTAGTTTTAGCATAGATTATATTAGATTAGTGTAGATTAGTCTTTAGATTATCGTTAATTATAGATTAATGCTTGTAATTTGGGAATTCTTCAAGATCTCCATTCAAGCTTGACAACCATGGATGTTTGTTTTGGGTTCTTCCATTTATGCAAGTTTCCTTCTTCTTTTCATCTTCTAGTATGGTATAATTTTCTTTTCCTTTCTCTTAATCTTGTTCTTTCATTAAAGTTTGATTCTTTGTTGAATGTATTGTTCATAGTCCATAGTTCTTGTTAGTTTCTTCATGTTTGTTTTGATTGCTATGTTGATTCATCTTATTAGTATTAGTTTTCCTTTAATCATGATAGAGTAGATTCTTGCTAGGGTTAGTAAGGTGATTTGGGTGTTAATAGGATGATTAAGGGAGTGCTGGAGATGTTGGTGGAAGATTTGGGTTTCCTCTTGGTTTGATGCATATCACATGTTTGTTGAAATGCTTGAATGACTTGTATGCATATGCTTATTTTTCTTGCCTTTCTCTTGTGGGTAATAGTTCGCTCGTGGGTTTGGTTCCCTCACTAAGTTGCGAGAGCCCGGTGAGGACGACCCCTAGGTCGGTCTAAGTTGCGAGAGCCCGGATGCGACCTAGGCCCCGATATCACGCTAGTAACCCCGTTTGTCGTTTGTGTCGCCAAGGTGGGTTTTAGGTGGAACCTCTAGGTGAGTCTAAGTTGCGAGAGCCCGGACTACACCTAGATTACCCTACTACCTCCTTCACTCTAGCTCTTCCATGACCATTACGTTACCCCTTTGACCCCGATCAAATCCTAGCCCGTTTCCTTAGTTGTCCTCTCCGTTACCGTAGTCATAGCCTTAGCCTTCTCCCCTTCTTATTACTCTAGTTTAGTTTAGCTCGTGGACTTAGTCTCGTTTTTAGGTGACCTTAGTCTAGACGCCTCTTACCGTCCCCGTGGATTCGACCCGACTTACCCTAGCTACCCACTAGGATTAGTTGGTTAATTATTTGATCGGCGGGATCCATGACAAATCCTACCATCAGGTGTCTATAGCAGTTCCCGACAAACACCCGATGATGATCGGACGCAAACGTGCTTTAACGTACTCGGAAATGGGCTCGAAATCATGGATATTTGGCTTGGGCTTTTAACGGAGTACAAATTTCACAAAATCAACCTCAAAACCAGGCCCAGCGGATCATTTCGAGTCAAATAAGACTAATTTGGGTCGAATCCGACACCAGGGGCAAAACCGTCTTTTAGCGACCGAGTGAAACCCGGTCAAAGATATTTTCTTGAGACTTGTGGGTCAGCCGTATCACCCCACATATCCGACTCAAGCTCGAATACTACAAAAAAATCAGCTACACAAGTATTAAACAATTCCGTTTAAGATAGAATTCGATCTCAAGTAGGAATTCTATCCAAAAACCGAATCAAACACTCGACCGAGCGTAGGACACTCGGCCGAGCAGCCCTCTTTCAGCCGAGATTCCCTTTCTTCTTCACCAAGTAACGGAATTTTTGTTTCTTTCAAATTCTTACGTTTTCTATCCAAACCGGTGTTTCTTGTTGTCTAACCAAGACTACCTTCTTTTCCTATAAATAGGACCCTTTGCATGCACATTAATACACAGAAAAATTTATACATCTACACATTCAATCCCTGACATACTCCTTACACTTAGCATCGAGAAACCGGTAGTATAAGCACCGAGACCCGAAGGAACCGACCCCTATACCCGTCACCCTTCACGTCCAAACCAAAACCACCACAACTCACCAACATTAACTCGACGCTCCCGTGCCTTACTTAGCCACATTCCGACGAGCCCCTATCTGAGTTAACAAAAGCATGTAGGTTGAGGGTGTAATCAAACCTGACTTCTCCTTTCTTTTCTCTCTCTCGTTTTTTTGGGTCGTCGGTCGTCATCGTTTTTTTTACGGGTCGTTCATCGTTTTTCCTAATATCGATATTACTAAAACTATTTTCATATAACGAAACGTTCTTAAAATACGATATCGATTCTCTAATAGAATATCGTATCTAACAAGAACCAAATTAAAATCTCGTTGATGCTAAAAAATCGTTACATCTTCTTTTCACAAAATACGACGATTTTAACGCGGAGAGAATTAACATTCTTTTGTTTTCTTTTCGTTCAAATTCTTTTTCAAAACAATTTTATAAAACTTTTTCTAAAAGTCATTCCGAATATTCGATATCGATTTCATAATCGAATATCGAATACAACGAATATCGAAAGCATAAATCGAGTATAAATTAATTCATATTTGTACGCGATCTATCGAAATTAACGATTTTTCAAAAATAAACGAGCCGGGACAGACCCTCACGCGAGTCGCACCCCTCCCAGGCGACTCGCGCGGGAGCCTGGAATCCGCACGCCTTTTTTCTTTGCTTTCACAATTTTTCTTAAACATCGTTTTTTCTACCAAACGATTTCTCTAAACCTTTTCTTTTCATCTTTTCCAAAAATATTCCGAATATTTGATATCGATTTCACAATCGAATATCGAATATAACGAATATCGAAAATATTGAATCGAGTACAAATTATGCGTTATTTGTACGCATTTAATAAAATCATCAATTTTCAAAAAAATCGACTTCGAAACAGGCCGGGCCGCGAGTCGCGCGCACCCCGGGCGAGTCGCGCGGTCGGCTGGAAACTCGACACGTCTTTCATTTTTTTATTAGTTTTTGAACATCGTTTTTTTGACAAAACAGTGTTTTTTTAGCGGTATTTCAGATCTCGATATATTTTTACATCATTCATTGCATCCATATCTTTTATTTGATTTACAAACCGTTACTAACTTGTTTGTTCGTGTTTGTAGCAATTTCTTTTCTTTTTATTTGTTTTATTAGACTAAAGCGAACCTCGCATGCTAAAATACAACTTTGACGTTAATTTTAGTTGCATTAAACCGACTTCGCAACCCATTCAATTTCTCGCATGTTTAGGGAAAACAATGTTTGCATATCATTCACGTATTACTAACACGCGTATTCAAAAATCAAACGATATCCTAGTAGAGGCCGTTAATGTGCGGGCGGAGTTGGGTGTTCTTTGTGAACTTCCCAACACGTACCCTCACCCCTTACTCAGAACCTTGTTTTCCGGATGTCCGAAACCATTGGCAACGAGAGTCATTCAATACACGATATCCGATAACATCGGTATCGGTATCAAATGCAAAGGGACGAACCCAATAAACTTTGACATCGGAAATGGGCCGTATTTTGTACACGCCCACTACGACATAGAGTGGGTTCGAACGGGCCCGTACTCCCACGAAGTTCGGTGGCGACTCCAACTTCGATTTAAATTTCAATTCGATCCATTCTCATATGGAGATTCATTCGCCTCCCCAAACTCGCGCGTGGCCGCATCGGGGTGGACCTACGTCATGTCCACAATTTGGCGACTCCGCTGGGGATTAACTGATGCGTGACTTACCATCGGCATCCTCAGGGTGAGTCTCGAATAGAAATCGTTTGACTAGTACAATACGCGTTTTAGTTTTACTGTTCATGCATAACCCCATCTTTCCCGGGCCGTTACTGGTGACCGACGTCCCACTATACCATTGATGTAGTCCAAATTGGATATGTCAAAAAGTGTTCATAGCAGATTCTTATGGGTTTTACGGCATGTTCTAAGCTCAATTCGACTAAGGAAGTCCGCCCCGATTCTCGAATAGGCTATGTACACTGGTATAGACCCTTATAGACTGACCGAGACTTAGTTTAAGAGCATACATGGTGTCATTATACTGTTTCCATGACTACGTGCTACTTGATCCACATCTTTTTCAAAAAAGAAACCGTCATTTTCAATATTTGCATCCTTTTCAAAATATCCAATTTCAAAACCCCGGACATATACCGAATTTAGGACTTACGATTTTACTCAAAATAGCCCTTTTTCTAGCCGGTATTATGCCTAATTTAAAATTCGAAAATATATTTTCGAACTTTCAAAACCTTCGCCCGGTCCGCCTTTCCGTTTTCTTTCTCGAAAAAAAAAGGCCGGTTCTCCCTGAATCTTTTCGGGCTTTTCAAGAAAAATCATATTTCGAAACTTCCTCTTCTTAGGGCTTCCCGTATTTAGCAGTGTCGGGTCGTGTCATAAGTCGTCGAAGTCTTTATCGTCGAAACTCCGTCGATCTTACATCACTTGTTTCCTCCCTATCCCCGTTCGCCTTATTTTACTAAGGCAAGGCCCACCTGCGTAGGACATACTCTTACAAGGGTTGGCCCATTTACACAATCGAGTATAAAGTCTGGGAATGTCTCGCGTGAACCGTCCTTCGAACCGGGCCCAGCCCACATAGCTGGATCCTAAGGGAGGCCCATCTTTTCACAAGTCACCCGTCTAGGTGTCTTTTCCGAGTCATTTCCGTCTTAGTCTTCTTTTTCCCTTGCTCGGGATGTACTTTTTCCTAGGATTCGGGTTAAGTTGCTGATTACGCGGTGTTCTTACAGACAGGCCACCCTTCACTCGAACCATGACGAAAGAAGCCGTTGATGAGTTGACAGCTTCGTTGGCCCAGATCCAAAACCAATTGAGACAAATAAGGGAAGACCAGATTGCCATCGTCACTCGGGTAAGTGCCGTGGAACAAGGAACCCCCAACGCTTCGATCGATGATGACGGACCTTTGGCCGCACTAGCCGGCGCAGTCCGAAAGCTGCAAGAACAGGTCCACTCGACCACCAGAAACACCATCCTAATGGAAAATGCCCGTTCCTATTCGCCCTTGACCGATGAACTGCCCGCTAACCTCAACTTAACGGGCTTACCAATGTTTGACGGGACTAAAGACCCGGTACTCCATATCCGGGCCTTCAAGGATTTTATGGCTGTTAAGGGGGTCAAATCGACCATGTTCAAGCATCTCTTTGCCTCCTCTCTGGAAAAGCACCCGAAAGCCTGGTACTACAGGTTTGACCCCAAGAAATACAAAACCTGGGACGATGTCACAATAGAATTCGCGTGAAACAACGCGGATAACGCCGAGATCCAGACTACCATGCGTACTCTGGAGGTTATGGCCCAAGAGCCTAAGGAAGGTTTCACCAAATACCTTCAAAGGTGGAGGGCTGAAAGTGTAAAGCTGGTGGACAAGCCCAGCGAAAAGGTGCTAGTGGAGGCCTTTGTCAAAAACCTCCTCCCCTCTTACCGGATCCATCTCCGGTACGCCATCATACCCGATTTCGCCACTTTGACCGAAATGGGTACAAGAATCGAAGACGATCTAAGGTTAGAGAGCCTTACTAAGGCCTCTGCCAAGGGGTATCAAGGAGCCAGTTCATCCTCCGGTAAACCCGCAACTAGAACTGCGGCCCGAAGCATCTTTGACGAGGTTAACTCATTAGACACCTCGACCAAAAAGAATACTCCAAATCGGGTATTCACTGATATAGGAACAACCTATGCTAATGCCTTACAAAGGCTGTCTTCAAAAGGCCTAATCCAACCGATAGGCCCAATCCCGGAAGTTCCCGTCGAAAAGCGATCCAAACGCTACAATATTCAAGCCTATTGCCACTATCACCAAGGCAACGGGCACGACACTAAGAAATGCTGGAAGTTGAAGCATCTCATTCAGGATCTGATCGAAAATGGGAAGATACCACTACCCAGTGATAAGCCGAGTAACAAAAATAATCCCCTTGCTATCACGCCAGTTTTACTAGAGAAGTAGTCGACTACTCTCATCTCATTTCCCCTTTCATTTCCCAAATCAACGGGATATGGAATGACGATGAAGATGACGTTTACTTGGTTAAGGGGGAAATTGTCCCCGTCACTGTCGAAGAAATCCGGAAAGCTAAAGCCAGAGCCCTGGCCGGCACACACACCATCACGGTCGATCTCCCCACTCCAGGAACCGTCACTGAACCTTCCAGGACGGATCTCACTCCCGAAGAACCAAACGCTGACACGGCCCTAGTCAGGCAACTAAAGAGGGTCCGAACTGATCTTACTGTATGGCAGCTTTTGGTTAGTTCTCAAGAGCATCGGGCAGCACTTACTAGGGCTCTTGATGAAATCAAGGTTGACTCTTCGGTTACCCCCGCCGAAATGGTAGCCACTATTTTGCCTCACCTCAAAGGCAAGTCCAAAGGAGAAGGCCCACTTATCACTTTCTCCGAGTCCGACCTCCCACCGTTTGGAGCCACCCATAACTTGGCCCTATATATCACGGTGATCTGCCGGAATAAATATCTCCCAATGACCCTAAGTGATGATGGGTCCGCAGTAAACGTCCTTCCCTTGAGGACAGCTAAGGCCCTCGGCATTACCGAGGCTGACTACCTTCCAACTGCACAAACAATCCAGGCTTTCGATGGGAGCCCAAAATTAGTTGATGGGGCCGTTAAGCTAACAATCATAACAGGCCCGATCGAGAAGGAGTTAAAATTTCAGGTGATCGATGTCACCTTATCTTTCAATCTGCTACTTGGAAGTCCCTGGATACACGCGGTTAAAGCCGTGGCTTCCACCCTTCACAGAAAGGTCAAACTACCTTTACAAGATGGGATCGTTACTCTTGAAGCTACCCCCATAACCGTGTCAAGCTGCAACACGGCAGGCTCAACCGACCCGCGAGGTTTCAACTTCGTGGGAATGATCGAGGAAGAATACCTTTTCTGGCCCTATTTCACCACTAGCATCGACACGATGCTGCAAAATTTGGGTTACCTGCCCGGAATTACCTCGAGACCTGACCTCCCAGCCGGCAAGATCATCGAGGTCTTAACCAATGAAGAGTCAAGATTCGGCTTGGGGTATGCTGTAACCCCGAAAAACGTGGTTCAGGACGGTATTCAGAGGGCCATCAACATCTTCAAGGGTACCTAGTTGGGCCCTTACGGTCCAAGACTGACTGATTACTTCGTCACTCTAGTGTTCGGAGCTGTTCAAGTGGGCCTCTATCAGCCCACCATCTCATATCCTGAGACCAAATTGGCTCGGGAATGCAATTTCATCCCGGATGACATCTTTGCCCTCATCCAGGCCGAATCAAAGGAGGGTGCAAATAATACTGAACCTGTCCTGGGACTCCTATTCGGGGAAGACAAGGTCGTCCCGACCCCTAAACAGGAGTTAGTCAACTTGATTCTCCGCAGCAACAAGTTCTATCCAACCAAGTTGATCTCCGAAGTGGGTGCTGACACCGGGAAGAGAGCTTGGAGGAAGACAACTAAATGGACCGGCAGTCAGGGTCGAATCTACAAGCTAACTACTGGTGAAGGAGATATGCAAGGCGCTGAGTCCGAGTCCGACTCTGAGTCTGAGTCAGAGTCGGAATCTGAGTCTAAGTCTAGAGGGTCCAGTACTAGGATCGAGTCTTTAACCCCTCTCCCTTCTTTAGTCACACCATCGGGAGCCTCGGAGTCTGTCCCGAGGGCTGTCCCTATCCCGCCTCTGACCAACGATCAGATGGCCGCTCTCTTCGAGCTGTTTTCAAAATTCACTATCAATAATAACGATAACCGTTCTGCTTACGACTTGTCTTATTTTCAAAACATTTTCAAAAATCTTACTTGCAATGACATTGAGAAACCCGACGAACAGGTACCATTGCCTCCGCATCTAATCGAGCTACTCGAACAAAGGGAGTCCCGAAATCCGGTAATCGAAGAAACCGATTCCATCAACGTAGGAACCCCTTTAGAACCTCAGATGCTTAAGCTGGGTTGATCTCTAGATCTCGAGGAGAAACAACAGTTCACGGATCTCCTCCAGGAATTTAAAGATGTCTTCGCATGGTCCTACAAGGACATGCCGAGAATAGACCGGGAGATAGCTGAACACCGAATACCCATCAAAGATGGGAACAAGCCGGTAAAACAGAAACTCCGAAGAATGAGGCCCAAATGCTCTCTCAAGGTCAAAGAAGAAGTCGACAAACAATTCAAGGCGGGCTTTATCCAAGTGTCTGAATATCCAGACTGGGTTGCAAACATCGTACCGGTACCCAAGAAAGACGGCAAAGTTCGGGTATGTGGAGACTTCCAAGACCTAAATAAGGCCAGCCCAAAAGACGATTTCCCGTCACCACATATCGATATACTGGTGGATAACACGGCCGATCATGCTCTTCTATCATTCACGGATGGGTATGCTGGGTACAATCAAATCAAAATGGCGGAAGAGGACATGAGTAAGACCACCTTCATTACACCTTGGGGTACTTACTACTATACCGTGATGCCATTTGGGCTTATCAATGCCGGGGCCACTTATCAACGGACCGCCACCACTTTATTACATGACATGATGCAGAAAGAGGTGGAGGTCTACGTGGACGATATGATCGTTAAGTCCAAAGATCGAAGCGGACATATCTCAGTTCTGAGGAAGTTCTTTACCCGATTACGCAAGTACAATATGAGGCGAAACCCTCAAAAATGCAGTTTCGGGGTAACATCCGGCAAGCTACTGGGCCATATCGTCAGCCAGCGCGGAATCGAGGTTGATCCGGCTAAGATCAAAGCCATTACCGAGATGTAACCACCCAAAACCGAAAAGGAGATAAGGGGGTTTCTCGGGAAAGTTCAATATATCAGCCGGTTTATTTCAAAGCTAACCATGGTATGTGAGCCCATTTTCAAGAAACTGAAGATAGAAGAATAGATACTATGGGACGATAAATGTCAAATGGCTTTTGGTAAAATCAAGGAGGTTCTATCCTCTCCACCGGTATTAATGCCACCTCAACCGGGCCTGCCTCTGTCGTTATACTTGACAATGACCGAGACAACCATGGGGGCTATGCTCGCCCAAACGGTCGATTCTGAAGAACGGGTTATTTACTACATCAGTAAAAAGTTCTTGGAATACGAATGCAAGTATAAAATGCTTGAAAAGACGTGCTTAGCGTTGGTTTGGGCCACTAAAAAGCTCCAACACTATATGCTCAGTCACGAAGTACATGTGTTGTCCAAAATGGATCCAATCAAATACTTGTTCGAGAAGCCCATCCTCAATGGCCGTATATCCAGATGGACTTTAATGCTAGATGAGTTCGACCTCAAGTTCGTACCATTGAAAGCCATCAAAGGCCGGGTAGTAGCCGAATTCCTCGCTGATAGCCCGATATCTGAGGAGGGACACACCGATACTTGAGCCTTCCCGGATGAAGATATATTCCATACTTACACCGAAACTTGGGATTTATACTTTGATGAGGCGTCCAACATCCGAGGATTTGGTGTCGGTATTTTTCTCATCTCGCCACAAGGGGAACACTCCCCGTTATCCATTAAGCTAGATTTCGACGTGACTAATAACGCAGCCGAATATGAAGCATGCATTCACGGGCTGCAAGCCGCCGCTGATTTAGGAGTAATAAATCTCTGGGTCCACGGTGACTCGTCTTTAGTCATTAATTAAGCCCTACAAAAATGGAAGACTCGGAACGCAAATCTCGTGCCTTACCAAGCACGAGTAAGGGTTCTTGAAAAACAATTCCAGAAAGTAGAATACATCTATCTACCTCGGGAAGAAAACTAGTTCGCAGATGCTCTTTCAAAATTAGCGTCTTTACTGAATATCCCAGCGCATCTAACCAGCATCCCTATCTGCGTCGAAAGATGATCCGAGCCGACGTATATCCACGATATTCAAGATATCGAAATAACTGATCCAGAACCTTGGTATCAGGCTATTCTGACCTATTTAACATCGGGTGAATATCCTCCGGGATCTGAAAACCGGGCCAAGAAAGCCCTGCGAAGGTAGGCGACCCAGTTCATCCACACGGATGATGGACAGTTATATACGAAGACAGCGCAGGGGGCTTTACTCCTATGCATTGACAAAACGCGAGCCGAAAGAGTCATGGCTGAGGTACATGATGGTGAGAATGGCCCACATATGAATGCCGATATGTTAGCCCGGAAAATCACGAGGCTCGACTATTATTGGAATAGCATGGAAACTGACTGTCAGTTATATGTCAAACACTGCCATAACTGTCAGATTTTCGCTAACGTACAGCATATGCCTTCATCCCTATTATATACTATGACATCATCATGGCCATTCTCGACATGAGGAATTGATATAATTGGGAAAGTGAACCCTTCCGGGACAGGGGGTCACTGTTTCATTTTAGTGGCTATTGACTATTTCACTAAATGGGTCGAAGCTGAGTCATACCGAATCTTGAATGCCAAACATGTGGCTAAGTTCATCCAAAACAAAATTATATGTCGATACGGGATTCCGCACGAGTTCATCAGTGATCACGGGACCCACTTTCAAGATGAAACTACCACTTTGTTGGAAAAATACAAGATTTAAAGGCATACATCTTCGCCTTACCGTCCCCAAACGAATGGAGCGGTAGAGGCAGCTAATAAAACAATTGTCACCATACTTAAAAAGATGGCTGAAAATTATCGGGACTGGCCCGACAAGATACCTTTTGCTTTATGGGGATATCGGACATCAATTCGCACCGCAACTGGAGCAACTTCATATTATCTGACATATGGAATGGAGGCGGTCCAACCAGTCGAGCTAGAAGTACCATCCCTCAGGATTCTACTCGAGAGCCAGGTACCTGAAGCAGATTGGGTCCAAGCCCGATATGACTCGCTAGTTCTCTTGGACGAACGGCGGTCTCGAGCCCTGAATAATATTCAGATATACCAAAAAAGGATCCAACGGGCCTTTAACAAAAGAGTTAGGCCCAGGAATATCAAAGAGGGCGACCTAGTTCTAAAATTCGTTCGAGGTTTACTACCAGTTGACCCAAGGGGAAATTCAAACCCAATTGGGCTGAGCCATATCTAGTGAAGAAAATCCTTTCAGGAGGAGCATTAATGCTAACAGACTTGGATGGAAACGAGTTCGTCAACCCAACCAACTTGGACCAGTTGAAGCGTTACTACCCTTAAACCCTACCTCAATGTCATTTGCAAAAATTTATAAAAAATTGTCTTTTTATAAGTTTTCAAAATTTTAAGCGAGTCAATAAGTTAGGATTACTTATCCTACCGTCGCACATCTCGAATTAATAATCTTGATGTATTTCAAAAATTGCAAAAATAATTTCTGAACTACGGAAGGTTTGATTCCATTAATTATGGATACGTAGGCAACCCCTCAAAAGGGTACAACCACTGCAATAACGAAAAGACGGGAACGGTATTCACTAATATGTCTTATTATATGAAAAAAACCGATAAACTCGGGAATTTCAAAAATACATCACACAAAAAAAAAACAACAAAAAAAATCACACCACAAAAATAGTAATAATACTTAAATAATAAATTTAGGAGACTACTCGTACATTTTTCCTTTCCCCTTATCTTTCGGGTCACGCGGAGCCCGAGGCTGATGGGGCGGGGGTGAACGTTCCCTAATCACAAGGGGAATTTCCTTGGCTCGAACCCGTTTCTTCGACAACGGGTCTTCTGCCACTTGCACCGGTCCAAGCCGAGCCCGTACGGGCTCGAGAAGTCTGTCTCGAGGACCGAGTCGGTCCTTTACCGCCATTCTTGGTCCAAGTCTTCTTTATAAGTCCGTCTGGGGGCTCACTTTCCCCCGTGCAGTCTTAGTACTGGACCCTTCAGTCTGAGTCCTAGATTTCCCTTTATGACTTGCCAGAGTAGCACCTTCGTCAAAGAAGTTTCTATTATCTTTAACTTGTTCTTGACGCAACAGGTCGAAAGCCTCATCAGTCTTCAGGGCAGCTCGAGCTTTAGCAGAATCAGCCTTTGTCCATTTCACTTAAGAATCGGATACCCAGATCGAGTGAGGACTCTTGGGAACGGACCAAGTGGCTCGGGTATACCACCTTTACATCCAAGTGTCACACATTACGTCCGTCAACTGAGTAGATTCACTCACGATTGCCTCGATTTCTGGAATTCTTTGGGCCCGACCATATCGCCTAAGTATGCGATCGGGGAAAAGGTGAATTGTTTGTCTAAAAGATAGGATTACCTGATATCGAGCCCTATCTCGAGACTCTAAGCCGGTCGGGACATAAATGGGCCACCATGGGACGGTCCAGCGGATCAATGGGCCTTCATGGAAGGACAACACTTCATCCCAGTATTTTTGAGTATAGAGGCGAGAAGAGCCAACGGTCCGTCTCCTCGTCATCACTTGATTAGGTCGATATCGGCTCACGTCTAGGGGAGGGTCCAAGATCGATAGCCTCTTGAATAGCCAAAGCTGAAAAAAAATCAAAAGCGTGAATTGTTTTCAAAAAAAAAATTTAAAAATCGCAAAAACCGAGAAAATCGGAAAGATCGAAAAAACCGCAGAAATCGAGAAAAACCGGGAAAACCGGAAAATTGCAAAAATCGAGAAAAATCAAAAAAATCGGCATACCTGTAAAAGACGGGTACTCCCAGTCAACCGGGTTGACGGATCCCTTTTACGATTATCCAAACCCTGGATAATCTCTCCTGTAATCAGCCAAGCCGGGCTGTGCTCCGTTTCCATCAGGTCAGCCACGGTGAAGAGTCTAACATGGCCCATGCAAGATAACAAATTCATATGACCTTCAAAGACATAAACATGGAGCATAGAGAAAGTAAAGGCCCTACGGCTGTGGACCGGCCTGACCCGGACATCATCTGGGTTCATAAATTTTTCAGCCAAATCAATCAAGGAAACGGTATCTCCCTCCAACATACGAGATACCTCCATATGAGAAAGCCCTAAAAATTCCCGCAGCTTTCTCCTCGGGTCATGAACTGAAAACGGGATAGCCGGGCGAAGTATGGGATTCCACCCTCCTACAGCAGCAATTTTCTCAGGGATAGGACAGATTTCGCCTCGAGGAAAACCAAAAACATGATAAGTATCATCCCAGTAGGATAAGCAAGCATTCAAAAAGTGACGGTCTACTTGCATCTGGCGGATCGTGAATAAATGGGTGACGCCATTCTGTTTTAGAATGACTTTATCCGCGTCTCTGAAGTATCGGGACCACCCTTGCAGCATTCCAATTAATCGGTCGA
Source organism: Agrostemma githago (assembly GCA_958450325.1). Lineage (NCBI taxonomy): Eukaryota > Viridiplantae > Streptophyta > Magnoliopsida > Caryophyllales > Caryophyllaceae > Agrostemma > Agrostemma githago. Next base: position 46,718,710 of record OY288249.1, read on the forward strand.
TTCCCATAATTGGATTTCTAAAAACAAGAATAAATTTCTCAAGGCTTGTTTTTCTTTAAGGAAGAGTGGGAATTGTGGGAATTATGAAAAATTATGAAGCAGGGAGAGGGTATTTATAGCATAAAACCAGATTCTCCTCCTCACCTAAGGATTCCTAATCCCAGAGGATTTAGCATACAGGCCCTATCCTAGGATCTAGCTAAGTCATCCCGAGCATTCCTATCCCTTTTCAGAGTCAAAAATTCTCTAATTTTCAAATCCAAAAATTCAAAACCTTTCAAAAATTTTATTCCCCAGCACGAGTCATTTTCCTACAAATGTTACATGCATAACTTTGCAACTTTGCATAAATCATGTACATGATGACTCAAGCAGGACCGTGCAATTCACATAACTCCCCAGCGGCATTTGACGGGATGGGCCCATATATAGGCGCGCCCAAGACTTATAAGTCCAATTACCCACGGAGTTATTATCATCAGCTCAGGTACATTTCTAGTCTGTGGTCGGCGGGCCCTTCACGCAGAGTCTAATGGACTTTAAACGACCCGATCGGAAGTCTGCCAGGTCTTAATCTTTGATTGGCCTGGTAGCTACTCTGACTTTCGCCCTGTCCAAGCGTCAGTCAGAGTGGGGGCTCTGTAGACACCCACATTTTACTGCCAGGTGTCTATAGCAGTTCCCGACAAACACCCGATGATGATCGGACGCAAACATGCTTTAACGTACTCGGAAATGGGCTCGAAATCATGGATATTTGGCTTGTGCTTTTAACGGAGTACAAATTTCACAAAACCAACCTCAAAACCAGGCCCAGCGGGTTATTTCGAGTCAAATAAGACTAATTTGGGTCGAATCCGACACCAGGGGCAAAATCATCTTTTAGCGACCGAGTCAAACCCGGTCGAAGATATTTTCTCGAGACTTGTGGGTCAGCCGTGTCACCCACATATCCGACTCAAGCTCGAATAATACAAAAAAATCAGCTACACAAGTATTAAACAATTCCGTTTAAGGTATAATTCGATCTCAATTACGAATTCAATCCAAAAACCGAATCAAACACTCGACCGAGCGTAGGACACTCAGCCGAGCAGCCCTTTTTCAGCCGAGTTTCCCTTTCTTCTTCACCAAGTAACGGAATTCTCGTTCCTTTCAAATTCTTACGTTTCCTATCCAAACCGGTGTTTCTTGTTGTCTAAGCAAGACTACCTTCTTTTCCTATAAATAGGACCCTTTGCATGCACATTAATACACAGAAAAGTTCATACATCTACACATTCAATCCCTGACATACTCCTTACACTTAGCATCGAGAAACCGGTAGTATAAGCACCGAGACCCGAAGGAACCGGCCCCTATACCCGTCACCCTTCACGTCCAAACCAAAACCACCACAACTCACCGACATTAACCCGACGCTCCCGTGCCTTAGCCACATTCCGACGAGCCCCTATCTGATTTAACAAAAGCATGTAGGTTGAGGGTGTAATCAAACCCGACTTCTCCTTTCTTTTCCCCCTCTCGTTTTTTATGGGTCATCGGTCGTCATCGTTTTTTTACAGGTCGTTCATCGTTTTTCCTAATATCGATATTACTAAAACAAATTTTCATATAACGAAACGTTCTTAAAATACGATATCGATTCTCTAATCGATTATCATATCTACCAAGAACCAAATTAAAATCTCGTTGATGCTAAAAAATCGTTACATCTTCTTTTCACAAAATACGACGATTTTAACGCGGAGAGAATTAACATTCTTTTGTTTTCTTTTCGTTCAAATTCTTTTTCAAAACAATTTTATAAAACTTTTTCTAAAAGTCATTCCGAATAATCGATATCGATTTCATAATCGAATATCGAATACAACGAATATCGAAAGCATAAATCGAGTATAAATTAATTCATATTTGTACCCGATCTATCGAAATTAACGATTTTTCAAAAATAAACGAGCCGGGACAGACCCTCACGCGAGTCGCGCCCCTCCCAGGCGACTCGCGCGGGAGCCTGGAATTCGCAACCCCTTTTCTTCGCTTTCACAATTTTTCTTAAACATTGTTTTTTCTACAAAACGATTTCTCTAAACCTTTTCTTTTCATCTTTTCCAAAATTATTCCGAATACTTGATATCGATTTCATAATCGAATATCGAATATAACGAATATCGAAAATATTGATTCGAGTACAAATTTTGCAATATTTGTACGCGATTTAATAAAATCATCAATTTTCAAAAAAATCGACTTCGAAACAGGCCGGGGCGCGAGTCGCGCGGTCGGCTGGAAACTCGACACGTCTTTCGTTTTTTTATTATTTTTCGAACATCGTTTTTTTGACAAAACAGTGTTTTTTTAGCGGTATTTCAGATCTCGATATATTTTTACATCATTCATTGCATCCATATCTTTTATATGATTTACAAACCGTTACTAACTTGTTTGTTCGTGTTTGTAGCAATTTCTTCTCTTTTTATTTATTTTATTAGACTAAAGCGAACCTCGCATGCTAAAATACAACTTTGACGTTAATTTTAGTTGCATTAATCCAACTTAGCAACCCATTCAATTTCTCGCATGTTTAGGGAAAACAATGTTTGCATATCATTCACCGTATTACTAACACGCGTATTCAAAAATCAAACGATATCCTAGTAGAGGCCGCTAATGTGCGGGTGGGGTTGGGTGTTCTTTGTGAACTTCCCAACACGTACCCTCACCCCTTACTCAGAACCTCGGTTTCCGGATGTCCGAAACCATTGGCAACGAGAGTCATTCAATACACGATATCCGATAACATCGGTATCGGTATCAAATACAAAGGGACGAACCCAATAAACTTTGACATCGGAAATGGGCCGTATTTTGTACACGGCCCACTACGACATAGAGTGGGTTCGAACGGGCCCGAACTCCCACAAAGTTCGGTGGCAACTCCAACTTCGATTTAAATTTCAATTCGATCCATTCTCATATGGAGATTCATTTGCCTCCCCAAACCCGCGCGTGACCGCGTCGAGGTGGACCTATGTCATGTCCACAATTTGGCGACTCCGCTGGGGATTAACTGGTGCGTGACTTACCATCGGCATCCTCAGGGTGAGACTCGAATAGAAATCGTTTGACTAGTACAATACGCGTTTTAGTTTTACGGTTCATGCATAACCCCATCTTTCCCGGGCCGGTACTGGTGACCGACGTCCCACTATACCATTGATGTAGTCCAAATTGGATATATCAAAAAGTGTTCATAGCAGATTCGTATGGGTTTTACGGCATGTTCTAAGCTCATTTCGACTTAGGAAGTCCGCCCCGATTCTCGAATAGGCTATGTACACTGGTAAAGACCCTTATAGACTGACCGAGACTTAATTTAAGAGCATACATGGTGTCATTATACTGTTTCCATGACTACGTGCTACTTGATCCACATCTTTTTCAAAAAAAATCCGTCATTTTCAAAATTTGCATCCTTTTCAAAATATCCAATTTCAAAACCCCGGGCATTTACCGAATTTAGGACTTACGATTTTACTCAAAATAGCCTGTTTTCTAGCCGGTATTATGCCCAATTTAAAACTCGAAAATATATTTTCGAACTTTCAAAACCTTCGCCCGGTCCGCCTTTCCGTTTTCTTTCTCGAAAAAAAAGGCCGGTTCTCCCCGAATCTTTTCGGGCTTTTCAAGAAAAATCATATTTCAAAACTTCCTCTTCTTAGGGCTTCCCGTATTTAGCAGTGTCGGGTCGTGTCATAAGTCGTCGAAGTCTTTATCGTCGAAACTCCGTCGATCTTACATCACTAGTTTTCTCCCGATCCCCGTTCGCCTTATTTTACTAAGGCAAGGGCCACCTGCGTAGGACATACTCTTACAAGGGTTGGCCCATTTACATAATCGAGTCCAAAGTCTGGGAATGTCTCAAGTGAACCTTCCTTCGAACAGGCCCAGCCCACATAGCTGGATCCTAAGGAAGGCCCACCTTTTCACAAGTCACCCGTCTAGGTGTCTTTTCCGAGTCATTTCCGTCTTAGTCTTCTTTTTCCCTTGCTCGAGATGTACTTTTTCCTAGGATTCGGGTTAAGTTGCTGATTACGCGGTGTTCTTACAGACAGGCCACCTTTCACTCGAACCATGACGAAAGAAGCCATTGATGAGTTGACAGCTTTGTTGGCCCAGATCCAAAACCAATTGAGACAAATGAGGGAAGACCAGATTGCCATCGTCACTCGGGTAAGTGTCGTGGAACAAGGAACCCCCAACGCTTCGATCGATGATGACGGACCTTTGGCCGCACTAGCCGGCGCAGTCCGAAAGCTGCAAGAACAGGTCCACTCGACCACAAGAAACACCATCCTCACGGAAAATGCCCATGCCTATTCGCCCTTGACCGATGAACTGCCCGCTAACCTCAACTTAACGGGCTTACCAATGTTTGACGGGACTGAAGACCCGGTACTCCATATCTGGGCCTTCAAGGATTTTATGGTTGTTAAGGGGGTCAAATCGACCATGTTCAAGCATCTCTTTGACTCCTCTCTGGAAAAACACCCGAAAGCCTGGTACTACAGGCTTGACCCCAAGAAATACAAAACCTGGGACGATGTCGCAATGGAATTCGCGCGAAACTACGTGGATAACGCCGAGATCCAGACTACTGTAGACACCCGCATTTTGCCTGCTAGTGTCTATAGCAGTTCCCGGCAAACACCCGATGATGATCGGACGCAAACGTGACTTAGTATACTCGGATTTGGACCCGAAATCAATAATATCTGACATGGACTTTTAGCGGAGTAATAATCTCACAAAACAGACATCAAATTCAGGCCCAGTGGGTCGTTCCGAGCAAAATAAGACTAATTTGGGTCAAAACCGACACCGGAAATAAATCCCGTCTTTTAGCGACCGGGTCAAAACCCGGTCAAAGACGAACCCGTCACAAAATCAGCCCAAGTTCATCTTCTAGAAGATGGCGCCCAACCCCATTTTCAAAAAAAGATCACACAATCAAACCAAGTCAACCTTTCCTCTTTTATCTCGGATCACCTGATCCACTCGGTCGAGTGGATTGACCCACTCGGTCGAGTGGAGCGTCAAAAACCGGATCAGGCCCATTTTCTAGGGCACTCGACCGAGTGCACTAGGGCCACTCGATCGAGTGACCCTAGGTCGTGGGGTAAAGTCTATAAATACCCCTTCAAACCCATTGCATTTTCAGATTTTACTAATGCAAAATTACCCTAAGCTTCTACTCTAACCTATCTATACTCTCCACACTACAAGCCTTAGCAACCCTAAGCCCTACACACAAAGAACCGAGTCCCTTGTCCCTTGAAAAACCGACATTTTCATCCCTACACACACACATACACCATAACTTACGTACATCCTCGATACTCCATAGTCCCGTCACTATTCGCGAGTCCATTTCCGAGGCCCCTACTAAGCATGTATGTTGAGGGTGTCCTAAACCCCATTTCGATCTTTATTGCTTTTACTTACGTTTTTGTATCGGTAATTTTGTACTTATACTAGTATTGCAATCCTGACATTCTAACATTTTACTTTTTGCATACTAAGATTTTACATTTTCGTTGCTAACATTACTATACCGCGTATGTATATATTTAGTATCAAATTTCGGTTTCGAAAACGTTTAACTATAATTGTCGCCTAAAATCCGTCTAATCCTTTTACGAGCAACGACGGAGGTGGAGCCCTTTCGAGGAGCCCCGCCCCAATGTGCTCAAAGGCGTGACATGATCGTGACTAATCGTAGTTGAACGCATTCGATCCCATTTTAATTAGTGCGGAACCCGTTGACACGAAAACCGACATCACATAACCCGAAAGGTTTAGTTTCGATGTCGTGACGTAGAGGGAAGCATTCCGTTACTAATTCAAATTTCCTAACGTAAACGTTTTCATAAAATCCCGACAACGGTATTATAATCGCACATGTACGCGATTATAGTACCGGAGGTTGAGTTAAATTCAAATCATGCGATATTTGTATTTAACTCGACCGACCGTCGTTTTCAACCTCAAAAACGAGACGAGTTGATACTCGTACAGGGGCTACTCGACCGAGTACATAAGACACTCGATCGAGTAGCATCCATAACTCTGGACAGAACCCTTTTCGAGGGGCTACTCGACCGAGTGCGTAGGCCACTCGATCGAGTAGCGTCCGTAACTCTGGGCAGAACCTTTTTTGAGGACACACTCGACCGAGTCAGACCATGACTCGGCCGAGTGGGCCCTGTAACCCAGAAAACCGAGGGCCTTGACACACCTTTCAAGCCTCGTCTTTTTACCGACGTCAGTCATCACGTGTAAAGACTATCACGTGACTATTCCATTTTCAAAACTGTTCCGGTAACGGAAACAATTTACCCGGCCTAAGATCCGGGTAGTGTAATTGAACTAATGATTAACAACTGATCGTCTGATTCTCTTGGTCTCCCCTTCCCTTCGCTCCTTGAGTCGGACTTTCCCGGCGGAAACGGCCTGCTCCCTGCACAATGAACGCACAGGGCCTCGGAGGTTGTCCGAGGAAACCCTCTCCGATGCCTAAGTCAGTCCGTGAAATGCCTTTACGAACCTAGCTCGTGAGGAACTAGGTGGCGTTTTAGGAGTAAGAGTCTAGAGAGAGAAAATCCAACCCCTCTCATGTGGGAAATGGGGAGGTATTTATACCTTCCCACAAGAGAGAGAAGAGAAAGGGGAATGGTTGGATAGGGGAGTGACAAGTGGCGGCTTCTCATCCATCCATTCCCAATTACCTTAGGCAAAATGACGAGAGGGCCCCTGGGGGTCCTGACCCTGCCGGCCAGGGATTTTCCCAGGGCAGACAGTCTCCAGGCAGGGGGCTGCCAAGCTTCGACAGGCTGGGTTGGCCCGTGCTCTCAGCGGCTGACGGCCAACCTTTAGCGTTTCATGCTTTGTTCCAGGTCCTTGCTGGGGGCTAGTCTTTCGACTCCCCGACAGGAACCGTCTCGGGGCCTGCCTAGCAGGCAGTTGATTGACAGGCTGCCCACCCCAATCAATTGGCCCTCGCCAGTAGGAGGGAAGTGAGACTTCTCCTCTGCTGGCGACTCTTGCTTGGAGGGGGGTTGACTTCCATGTCTGTCGCAGCATTTAATGCTTCGCACCTTCCCAATGGAACTTTGAACTGCTCCTGTCAGGAGTGCAAAGAGGCGAGAGCACTTTTGTAATGATTGCCCTTTTCTTCTGGGCGGATTTTGGGGAACCGTGAAGAGTTCCTGATTGGTGGCTCTCCTCCCAGGGTGGTTGGAGCGTTCATTAATGCGGCGTTTTCCTTGGTATAAAATCCATAGCTTCCTTGATCATTTGTGCTTTATCCCACCTTCAATCTTTCCATTTTCTTCATTTTAAACATGACTTGGATCAAGAAAAGTGTTGTTCGCCGCGGAGTCAAACATGTTTCCTTCATCTTCAGAGGGTTTTGGAGGCTCAGATATGCACGGACCGCTTATTTAGCTGTTCGCCGGAGTCGCTGTTCACGGCTTCCCCTTCGCCGGAGGGGTCGGAAGGCCTCCATTAGGATGGGCAAACGCCCTAGGAGGTCCTCTCCTCCCTCTGCGCCTAGGTTTAGGCGTTGCTCCCAGGGAGGGGGCTGTTATGATAGGGGGTGCCATGAGTGTTTTCCATGGCTGCACCCTGAACAATTTGGCCTCAACTCTGACACCGATTCCTCCCTGGAGTCGGGTCCTTCTTCGCCTGTAAAGAAGACAGGCTGTCGCGCCTGCGACGAGTCCCAAGCTGTTCCCTTTGGAAGGGACTGGGAAGACAGCAGCCACGACTCTGATGACAGCGAAGGTCTTGGCTGCCTGAGCGACAGGGACGGAGATGGGGCTTTTGACGACCCCTTTCAGGGTTCCCCAAGTTGGGACTGGGGCTCGGCTCTCGGGAGTCCAGGCAGTCCTGGAGATTATTCCCCAGATTTGGGGGACGACTAGGCCTGCGTGGCAGGGCCTTTGATTTCTGTCAGGCTGGAACTTTTTGAGCCTTATGTAATTTTCTTCTATTTCCGTCTCACGATGTAGCTTTCCCTTGCAGGGTTTTCAATGAAATGAATATTTTGCGTATTTGAATTTTTAATATGAGTTTATTATGTTACTATTTTATTGTTTCGTTGTTTGTTTTTTTTTTTTTTTTTTTTTTTGAATGAGGTCGCTGATTGACCTTTCTCTCTGACGTTTCTGTTTACCGAGGCTCTTCTTGAAAAAGGTGAGCAGCTGGTGTTCAGTATGTGACACGTGGACGGTCTTCGGAGGTTTTGTCAGGGATTTCGCCTTTCGAACTTCTTTGGGCTTTTATATAAACCCTTTTCCCCCTTCATTCTCTTCTTTTACTCTTCTTGATATCTGTACTCCCCATAACACTTCTTGAATCTCCTTCATTGACCGAGCATTTTTTCTTTGAGGAGCAAGGATCACTTCTTGTCGCCGTCTCTGACAACTTCACCGGCGTCTTTTAGGTCAGAACTTTTCGAATCTTTCGCTTCTTTTCTTCCCTTCTATAGCCTTAATGTCGCGAGCTCGCCCTCTTTCCTTTGATTCTTTGCTCTGAGGAACTGGCGGCGGCGACGGTGGTCGTCGGGACGTTGCTTCTTCCTCTGGGGTTGGCCCCAGGGAGGAAGACGATCACAGGGGAGAGGGTGCTGAGTCACCCGACCCAGCTCCCTTCGATGTGATTGATTCTGACGACGAAGCCCTGGAGGTGGATCCTGCCAGGGTGGCCGGTCCTCTCATCCGCAGGGAGAGAGGGAGGACCTATTTTCTGGACAAAGAAAAATACGTGATTCCCTTACAGACCTATCCCGAGGCTAAGAATAGGGACCTGATCTTGGAATGTAGCGCGGCTGAGGCCATCGAGCAGTTTTATAATTTTGGGGAGGGATACACAGTGGTGATCCCTGGGGAAAAAGACACAGTATGCTGCCCCCCAGAAGGGTGTGTAGCCGTCTTCCATAAGGCCCTAGAATTCGGCCTGCGATTCCCGTTGCATCCCTTCCTGGAAGAAACTTTCCAGAGGATGAACGTCGCCATCGCTCAGTTAACTGCAACGGCCATTAGGGCATTAGTGGCCTACACTTGGACCTGCCTGTTCCATGGCGAGGGGCCTTACATCGACGCCCTTCGCTTTATGGTTGGCCTCCAAATGGTGTCTTCATCTGGGGGGGATGGCTCCCCCGGCTACTGGTCTCTGCTGAGACAGAAAAAATACGCCTTGGTCTGGCCGGCCATGAGCAGTCTCAAAGACTGGAAAAATAATTTCATATATGTCCATAGTGCGTCAGGGTGGAAAATTCCTAGACATTTTAGGAATCATGTCCATACCCGTATGGAGACGCGTGAGGAGTATCATCCTCGTGTTGGGGGGAAGGCTCTGGAAGTCAGGCTGAGCGAAAAGGAGAAGATTCTGATAAAAAAGTTTGAGATCGTGACGGATAAACATGGGAACTTTTGCCCTGTTTTCTGGCTCCCTCACGCGGAGCTCATCACGACTGACGAGTACCTGCTTCCCATGGGCCTGATTCGTGGCCTTGAAGGTAGTTCTAGGGTTTTCTTGTTGTCACGATTTTCCAGGGATTTTATTTCTCCCTGCTTTTTAAATGACCGCCTTTCCTTTTCCGCAGATTCCTACTCTTGGACCTGGACCAAGATGCAGGTCAGAAGGTTAGGCTTGAGTGAGGAATTGCACGTTCTTTCAAGGCGTCCTTCTCTTCCACCAAATTTTAGAAAAGGAAGTAAGGCCCTGATGAAGCTTGTGAAAGACTTCGCCGCAGGTCGAAGATTGCCTCTCCCCCCCCGGCTGCCTTCGTCGAAGCCGGCGACTCCTACTCCCAGTATTCATGAGGGGGAAGCGGAGGTTACCTCAGGGGCTACTCCTTCCCCTGGCCAAAAACAGGGTGCTTCTTCAGCTGGCCCTCGGATCTCGCAGGGAACGCAGCCCGGAGATTCGGAGGGGACTGGGGAGAGTGTTCCCTTGGAAACGAGGAGGAAAAGGGAGAGGGAGCCTCCTAGTGCTGATGTGGTGGATTTGGAGGTGGATGTCTCTACCCCTGATGCGAAACGCCCTGCACGTGAGCCCTCTAGCATTCCCTCTCCGGAGGAAAACGTGGAGTTCCACTACACAGCTGGTGATAGTGTGGATGTATCGGGCCTGCTTTCTGACTCCGGGGCTGTTTTGGCCGACCGCCTTACAAAGATGGTAACTTCCACCTCTCATCAAGTGCTTCAATATATTCAACGTACCTCCAAGGTCATGTTGGCATCTGCGGAACTGGCGGCTCTCAGCCGCCTGAGTGATGAGGAGCTAACAGTTACCCCTGGGGCTCCTCCTCCCGACCGCCTGGCCATGATAGAGAGGGACGTCTCCTTGATAAGCTCCTTGAAAGACAAAATGACAAGGCAAGAGGGGGAGCTGGAAGAGGCCAAGAAGCAGGCTGATCGCTGGAGGCTGCAGGGGGAAATGGCCGTGAAGGAGGTTTCTAAGTTGGGGGCCGAACTGCAGGAGAGCCGGCAATCGTTGGACCGTGCTAACATATCTTTGGCCGAGATGGGGCATTTGAAGGGAAGGGTGACTGTCTTGGAGGAGCAGCTGTCACAGGCAAAGTCGGCTTTTGATCAGGCCAAGGAGGAATGGACGAAAGAGAAAGAGACTCTGGCTGCGGAAACTGAGGAAACGGTGGGTGCCAGTTTCGTGAGCGGCGCCAATTCCTCTCTGGAACTGGTTATGGAGGTGATAGGGGAGATGTTCCCATCTTTTGATGAGGACGCTTTCCGGAGCCTTTATTCCGCCAAGGACGAAGCCCGGGTGACCAGGCAGCCTGAAGCTGACGCCAACGCTCGCCAGGATGCTGCGTGACGCCCCTTCTCTTTTATGGAAGCTTTTTATTTTCTTGTGCTGAACCAGTGTTCATGGTTTTCCTGTAATATTTTGCTACTCGGTTTTTTCTTCAACTTTGTAAAAACCTTTCCACCCTTCATGGGTTTTGTTTGTGGAATATTTCTCTTTGCTTTCTATGGCATAACTGTTTTAAAATTTAGGGATCTTTTTCTCGTCTATTTGATCGCGTCTGTTATAGCCTGTCCCTGGCTTTTCGTTCAAAGTCCAGGGGGCCTGCCCCCTGCTTGCCCAGAGGTGAGCAGGGTGGCTTTTTGTATTTTTTATACAAGGTTGGGGGCCTGCCCCCAGTCCTTGTTTGGCTGGCCTGTCCCTGGCTTTTCGTTCAAAGTCCAGGGGGCCTGCCCCCTGCCTTCCTGGAGGTAAGCAGGGTGGCTCCTGCGTTTTTTATACAAGGTTGGGGGGCCTGCCCCCAGTCCTTGTTAGCTTGGCCTGTCCCTGGCTTTTCGTTCAAAGTCCAGGGGGCCTGCCCCCTGCTTGCCCAGAGGTGAGCAGGGTGGCTCTTTGTATTTTTTATACAAGGTTGGGGGCCTGCCCCCAGTCCTTGTTAGGCTGGCCTGTCCCTGGCTTTTCGTTCAAAGTCCAGGGGGCCTGCCCCCTTCCTGCCTGGAGGTAAGCAGGGTGGCTCCTGCGTTTTTTATACAAGGTTGGGGGGCCTGCCCCCAGTTCTTGTTAGCTTGGCCTGTCCCTGGCTTTTCGTTCAAAGTCCTGGGGGCCTGCCCCCTGCTTGCCCAGAGGTGAGCAGGGTGGCTCTTTGTATTTTTTATACAAGGTTGGGGGGCCTGCCCCCAGTCCTTGTTAGGCCGGCCTGACCCTGGCTTTTCGTTCAAAGTCCAGGGGGCCTGCCTCTGATTTGCGTTGGGGGGTTCATTTTGCCCAATTTTGGCAACAGGGGGGCCTCCCCCTATTGCCCCCTGCTCGTTTGTGTGTGAAAGACGCGAGTGTGAACAGGCAACGAGTATAAATCTGTATATTCTCATTTCTCTTAAAATTCTTTTTGACATTGGGGTGGTCGGAGCCGTCGACATTTCTGATCGTCCTCCGCCTTTTTACTCTAGTAAAAGTGAAAACTGCCTACATTCTTGTTCAGACGTAATATTTCTTTAGTGTATCTGCGTTCCAGTGAGCGCTTAGCTCTTGTCCCTCCAGATTGGCTATCCTGTATGTGCCTGGCCCCAAAACCCGAGTTATTTGGTATGGGCCCTCCCAATTGGCACTCAGCTTTCCATGCTCTCTTGACTTCCCAATCGCCTGTGTCTTTATCAGAACTAACTCGCCCATCTGAAAACTCCTCTGTCGAACTTTGCTGTTGAAAGCTTTCCTCATTCGCTGCTGATAGGCAGCGATGTTGGTACTGGCCTCCTCCCTTAGTTCATTCACCAGGTCTAAGGCTTCAACCATTGCAGCTTCGTTTTCAGCTTGATCGTACTGCAGGGAGCGCAGAGTGGGGATTCTTGTCTCAATTGGCAATAAAGCCTCTGCTCCATATACCAGGCCAAATGGGGTCTGGCCTGTAGACTCCTTCCTGGTAGTTCGGATGGACCAGAGTATACTGGGGAGTTCATCAGCCCACCTACCTTTGCAGTCATCCACCATTTTCTTCAGCCCGTTCAGGATTTGTTTGTTGGCTGCTTCCGCCTGTCCATTGGTTTGAGGATGGCAGACAGCTGAGTAGGCGACTGAGATGTTGTGGCTTTCCAGCCAGATCCTTAGTGGGTCATTATCGAACTGCCTGCCGTGGTCAAATACCAGCATCTTTGGTACACCGAACCGGGTGATGACATTTCGCCAGATCACCTTCCTGACCGCCGGCTCAGTGATGTTGGGCACTGCTTCAGCCTCCACCCATTTGGTGAAGTAGTCTATGGCGACAATTAAGAATTTTCTGCCCCCTGTGGCCACCGCGAAGGGTCCTAGAATGTCCATCCCCCATTGAGCAAAGGGGATGGGAGATAGGATTGGCCTGAGCTCCTGGGCCGGGGCATGGATTGATGGAGCAAAGAGTTGGCATTTTCTGCATTTCTGGGTCAGGCTCTTGGCATCTGCCAGCATGGTAGGCCAGTAGTAGCCTGCCCTGAGGGCCTTGTGGGCCAGCAACCTCCCGCCAATGTGATGTCCACAAATCCCTGAGTGGATATAATCCAATACCTCAGCGGCCTGATCCGCCCGTAGGCATTTAAGCAGGGGATAAGTAAAGGATTTTTTGTAGAGTTCTCCATTAATGAATATGAACCAGGCTGCTTTAGCCTGTACCTTCCTCTTTTGTAATGAGTCTGATGGTAAGATACCCTGCCTCTTGTACTGGATGAAAGGGGTCATCCAGCTTTCCAGCTCTTCTTCCACGGCATTAATCGTTTGACAGGGATCAGTAGACTTCTCGTGTAAAACGTCGACCCATACTGATCTCCGGATGTCCTGCAGACTGGAGCTTGCCAGTTTTGACAGGGCATCTGCTCTGTTGTTTTGGGATCGGGGAATTTGTTTGACCTCATATGATTTTAGGCCGGACAACTCTCCCTTCACCATCTCCAGGTACGCGGCCATTGCTTGGTCTCTTGCTTCGTATTCTCCATTAATCTGGTTGGCGATGAGTTGGGAATCTGTCGCCAAGACAATTCGTTCTGCCCCTGCGGCTTTAGCTAACCTGACGCCTGCGAGTACTGCTTCGTACTCTGCTTCATTGTTTGATGCTGGGAAAACGAATCTGAGAGCATGCTCAAAGTCGGTCCCTTCTGGGCTGGTTAGTACGACGCCTGCGCCTGCGCCGTTGGCCGTCGAGGACCCGTCAGTATACACGACCCATTCCTGGGCAGGGGCTTCCTCTTCCCCTGAATGGGAGCACTCAGCCAAAAAGTCTGCCAAAGCTTGGGCTTTGATGGCTGTTCTCGGCTGGTAAGATATACCTAGCCCACTCAGCTCAATTGCCCATTTCAACAATCTCCCTGATTTTTCGAATTTTTCCAACACCTTTTCCAGGGGTTGGTCGGTGAGGACTATGACTGGATGCGCGTCAAAGTAAGGTCTGAGCTTCTTGGCTGCAATTATGACCGCGTAGGCGGCTTTTTCAACCATCGGATAATTCTTCTCAGCTGCCCCCAGCGCATGACTCACAAAGTATATAGGTTGCTGGGTGCCTGCCTCTTCTCGTAGGATGACTGCGCTGACAGTTATATTGGTTACTGCAATGTAGAGGAAAAGTTTCTCTCCTGCTACTGGTCTTGCCAGGGTAGGGAGCCTCTTAAGATGGTCCTTCAGTTGCTCGAAGGCCTCTTTCTGCTCGCTTTCCCATTTGAACTGTTTGTTTCCTTTTAGTATTTTGAAAAAAGGAGTGGCTCTGTCTGCTGATCGGGCAACGAATCGTGCCTAGGCGGCCATTCGACCCGTCAGGCACTGGATGTCTCTGATGGTCCTGGGCTCAGGGAGGTCTAGAACTGCCTGAATTTTTTCAGGGTTGGCATCTATACCCCGAGAACTGACCAAGAACCCTAGGAATTTTCCGGAGCGGACTCCAAACGTGCATTTTTTCGGATTTAGTTTCATTTTGTAAGCGCGCAGAGAACTGAAGGTTTCCTGCAAGTCTGTCAGGTGTTCCCTGTCTTCCCTGCTTTTTACGATGGCATCATCAACGTAAGCCTCGATGTTTCTGCCTTTTTGTTTCTCAAACACCTTATCAACCAACCGCTGGTACGTAGCCCCTGCATTCTTGAGCCCGAAGGGCATCATCTTATACATGTAAGTGCCCGAACTAGTGATGAACGCACACTTCACCCTGTCCGGCTGCCACAAGTACACTTGGTGGTACCCTGAAAAGGCGTCTAAGAAGCTTAGCATGGTGTAGCCACTGGTGGCGTCTACCAATTGGTCGATCCGAGGGAGCGGATAGCAGTCTTTCGGGCAGGCTTTGTTCAGGTTTGTAAAGTCGACGCACATTCTCCATGCGCCTGACGACTTCTTGACCATAACAACATTTGCCAGCCATTCTGGGTAGTCGCAGACTTCAATAAAGTCTGCTTTCAAGAGTTTTTCAATTTCTTCCTTGATTGCTGCGTCTTTTTCTGCAGACATGTTTCGTTTCTTCTGTTTTACAGGGCGAGCATCCATGCTTACATTCAGCTTGTGAACGATGCATGAGGGATCAACGCCGGGCATCTCGTCTGCAGAATAGGCAAATACGTCTTTGTTCTCCCTCAGTAGTTTGACCAGTTTGGCCTGGTAGGATTCCTCTAGGCCTGTTCCTACCAGGACCTGTCTTCCTGGTTCTAAGTCCACCAGCATACTTTCGCCCCCTGGTTCCAGGCGGTCGGACACCGGGTGCTCGACTGGGACTTCGCCTTCCCTGCAGGGGGAGCTGTCGGCTTTTCTTTTTCCTTTTCTGTCCCTCTCGTGTTCTTGTAGGGCCACGGAGTAGCATTGTCTGGCTGACTCCTGGTCCCCACGTATCTTTCCTTCCAGCCCGAAGTCTGTGACATACGCGATGGTGAGAGCCCTGATGGAAATTGCCGCTTCGATTTCATCCAGCGTGGCCCTGCCAATCAGGGCGTTATAGGCAGATCTTGCGTCCACAACAACAAAGGTTGCCCTGACATTCCTGGCTGTGGAACCTTCCCCGAAGGTTACAGGCAAGTCGATGACGCCCATGGGCAGCACGCCTGCCCCACTGAATCCATACAGCGATCCGGGAGCAGGCCGCAGGTGCCTTCTTTCCAGGCCCATTTTTTCGAAAGCATCCTTGTACAAAAGATTTGTATATGCGCCCGTGTCTACCATACACCTTCGCACAATATGGTTGCTGATCTCTAGGGACAGCACCAGAGGATCACTGTGCGGATATATCACCCGCCCTGCATCATCAGGGGTGATACTTAATGTCACTCCCCTTGGACTCCCTTCTTTCTCAGCGTAGCAGATTTGGTTCCTCAGCTCGCGCATTTGCCTTTTTTGGCCTCTTCGACTGAGCTGGCCCTCAGTGCCCCCTGAAATTACATGGATTACCATCCGGTTCTGCACTGACCCTTCGGGTTTCTCAGACACTTCCTTCTGAGACTTGTTTTTAGCTGCGTAGTTGGCCAACCATCCGTTTCTGATTAATTTCTCAATTTCATCCTTCAGGTGACGGCACTCTTCGGTGGTATGGCCTATACAGTCGTGGAAAGTGCAGAATTTCTTTGGGTCGCCTTTTGGGCTGCGAGGTTTGTTTGGACGGTTCCATTTGGCAGTTTCTTTTTCCAGTTCGAAGATTTCCGCCCTGGATTTGTTCAGAGCGGTGTAACTATCGAATCTGGGTTGGTAGACTGGGCGTTCCCTCTTGGGGGTGTCTCCCTCTTCTTTTTGCTTACCTGGTTCACTTCTGCCCCTTCCACCCTGCGGTCCCCCTTGAGGCTTTGTTTGGCCTGCAGGGGTGTCCGTCAGGCCGTGGAACTCCTCCTGCAGAATGAACCCCTCAGCAATCTTTCTGGCCATGGCCAAGGTTTCTGGCTGGGCCCTGATCATCTGGTTTTTCATTTCCCCCGGAAGTAGGGAGATTGTCAGGGCGTAGGCGGCGGTGGAATCGTCGATCTCCCTAACCTGCTGGTAGGATAGATCGAACCTTCTCATGTATTCTCTCACACTCTCACCCTTTTTCTGTTTCAGGGTCATGAGATCGAAACGGGTAAGGCGTCTTCTCTTATTTCCGGCATACTGTTCAAGGAAAACTTCAGCCAACTCTATGAAGAATCTGATTGACCCCTGGTGGAGGTCTCTGAACCACCCCTGCGCAAGTCCCACCAGGGTGGTAGGGAAGACTTTGCACCAGATGGCATCATCTACGTCATACATGCCCATGTGGCTCTCAAAGGCTGCCAGGTGGTCTTCAGGGTCTGTCGTCCCGTCAAATTTGATGGTGGGCATTTTGATTTTTGGAATGGGGTACTCTTGTACCTCAGGGTGCAACGGGGTTTTCGTAGGCCTGCCTACCAGTCGTGACCTGCTTTCCCCAGACTGGTTACCATGAGATTCCCATTGCTTATGGGTTGGTTTCCTCGTACTGGGGGAGCGGTGCCTCGGTGGCGGTCTGCTAGCTGCCTCATCCTCTACTCCCGAGGAGGCCTGCCTGGGCCTCTTTCTCTGGGAGTGGCAGAGGTTTTCACCCTAATGGTACCTGGACTCGAGCGGTTGTCCTCGGTTGAGTCTGGATTGCAGGCTTTGGGATAAGCCGGGGGCTGACTGTTCCTTGGCCGCAGGTGTTAGTCTGGAGAAAACTCCGCTTGGCCTCTCTCCTAAGCGTTTTGACACATGCTCCCTGGGCCTCATGCGCTCCCGTAATCCTTGAGATAAGCCTTCCTGCCCTCCAGACGCCGATTCTGTTGTGTGAATAGAGAACGCCTGCTGGACAGGTGGTTCTGGATTGCCAGTGGTAATGCGCCTCTGCACATGCGTATACATTTGGGCTGTTCATCTCGCTTTTCTCTGAGCATTTCTGGCGGCGGTCCGCCTCGTGCCCCCGGCCTCGTCCCTGTTGACTGGGGACGGCTGCCTGGGAGCCGACGCGAGCCTGCCCACCAAGTCCTCAGGTGTGAATTCCTGATCCAGCATCGCAGAGAAGAACGCGGCCGCCTGTGCCATCTGAGCTGGGGTCAGATTGAGAGCACGTCCTGGGCGTACCCCCAGCTCGGGTGTCACAGCAGTGTTAGATCCACCGAGGGGATTGGTTCCCCCTACCCCCAGGATTGTGGCAGGAGGGACCCTCTCCGACAGCGGCATACCGTACAGGGGGGTCACCGGAGGGACCGTCGGACCCGCTCCTGCACTGGCATCAACGATTTCTGGCATGATTGTGTTTAATTTTGTGGTTATGAGTGGTTGATTTTAGTGGGTAACTCGTGAGCACAACCGTAAGTTCCCCACAGACGGCGCCAAATTGTTCCGGTAACGGAAACAATTTACCCGGCCTAAGATCCGGGTAGTGTAATTGAACTAATGATTAACAACTGATCGTCTGATTCTCTTGGTCTCCCCTTCCCCTCGCTCCTTGAGTCGGACTTTCCCGGCGGAAACGGCCTGCTCCCTGCACAATGAACGCACAGGGCCTCGGAGGTTGTCCGAGGAAACCCTCTCCGATGCCTAAGTCAGTCCGTGAAATGCCTTTACGAACCTAGCTCGTGAGGAACTAGGTGGCGTTTTAGGAGTAAGAGTCTAGAGAGAGAAAATCCAACCCCTCTCATGTGGGAAATGGGGAGGTATTTATACCTTCCCACAAGAGAGAGAAGAGAAAGGGGAATGGTTGGATAGGGGAGTGACAAGTGGCGGCTTCTCATCCATCCATTCCCAATTACCTTAGGCAAAATGACGAGAGGGCCCCTGGGGGTCCTGACCCTGCCGGCCAGGGATTTTCCCAGGGCAGACAGTCTCCAGGCAGGGGGCTGCCAAGCTTCGACAGGCTGGGTTGGCCCGTGCTCTCAGCGGCTGACGGCCAACCTTTAGCGTTTCATGCTTTGTTCCAGGTCCTTGCTGGGGGCTAGTCTTTCGACTCCCCGACAAGAACCGTCTCGGGGCCTGCCTAGCAGGCAGTTGATTGACAGGCTGCCCACCCCAATCAAAAACCATGCACATCACGACACGTAGAACGACTTTGACCACCCTTTGACGTGATAAGTCGGGACAAGACTACGGGATATGAGATCGGGCTAGCAATATGCCACAGTCTCATATCTCTATCCTTCGTTTAGTACACGGTATAATGTGTATTTAATCGGGGTTAGTCCATCTACACATTTTGCGGTCTAGCTTACATACGGGTCTGTCCCTATTATTGCATCGCATTTTTTTTATTCCTTTCACGTAATGTTGTATTGTGAATTCCGGGTTGTATTTTCGCCCGTGTAACTTGTACGTTACTTTTTTTATTTATTTTCGAGCATTGTTTATTTACTTGCTTTTACGCTTTATAAACGAACCTCGCATGCTAAACCACTTTGACCAAAAATAAGATGCATTAAATGACGTAGTTCACATACTGTTCATATGCTTAGTCCGAAAACGCTGTTTGCATATCATTTAATCGTTTTACTAGCGCGCTCACACGAACACGAACGATGTCTTAGTAGAGGCCGCCATGTGCGGGCGGGGTTGGGTGTCCTTAGTGGGCTTCCCAACACGTACCCTCACCCCTTACTCAGAACCTTTGGTTTCCGGATGTCCGAAACCCTTGGCGCACGAGAGTCATTCTATATACGAAAGCCGGTTTATACGGTATCGGTATTGCAATGCAAAGGGACGAGCCCAATGAACTCTGAAATCGAAATGGGCTTACTTTGTGTAAAGCCCATGACGACATAGAGTGGGCTCGTATGGTTCCGAATAACCACAAAATTCGGTGGCGACTTCATTTTGACTTAAATTTCGAACCCGAGAACAATCTCACCACGAGATTCATTCGCCTACCCAAACCCGCGCGTGGCCGCGTCGGGGTGGACCTACGTCATGTCCACAATTTGGCGACTCCGCTGGGGATACCTGATGTACTACATGGCATCGGGGTTCCTAGGGTGAGACTCGAAGAGAAATCGTTCGAATATTAGTGTGTGCGCATTAGTTTAATGGTTCATGCATAACCCAAATTTTGCCCGGGCCGGTTACTTGTGACCAACGTCCCACTATACCACGGTGCATTCCTACATGGGTGCGCTAAAGACTTCGATGGCGGAACTCACCGGGGTTTTTCGGCAGGTCCTAGTTCCAAATCGGCTAGGAAGTCCGTCCCGTTTCGTGAGAATGCGATCGTTGTTGGTATAGACCCTATTGTGACCGACCGAGACTTAGTGTAAAGCATACATAAGCGTCGTTATAATGCTTGTTTGACTACGTGCTACTTGGTTTCCGTGTCATTTTCAAAAACCGTCATTTCAAAAAATGCATCTTTCCAAAACACCCAAATTTTGAAAAACCCGAAATGCTGTCCGTTTCGGGACCCGTCTTTTCAAAATATCCAATTTTCAAAACTCGGAATGCCGCCGAAATTTAGGATCAGCTGATTTGACTCAAAATATCCTTTTTCTCTAGTCGCCATGCTGCCCATTTTAATTCGTGAATTTCCAACACCATCTCGATTTTCTGAATTTTCAAAATTCTAATCTTGGTTTTCGGAATTCCGTTTTTTTAATTTCCAAACTCTCGGAAATTCATCCGCTCATTCGATATTCAATTTTCAAACATCCAACTATCCTAGTAAACCTCCCTTATTATAGGACCTACCGTCTAACCGTGTGTCGGGTCTTTGCATAGTATGTCGAAGGTCTATAGCGTCGAAACTCCGCTGATCCTATATCACGAGTTTCCCCCCCTTTCCCGAGTCCGCCTTATCTGACAAGGCACGACCGACCTGCGTAGGGCATACCCCTACGAAGGAAAGTCCGTCCATACACTCGAGTCAAAAGTCTGGGAAAAAGTCTCACGTGGACCTTCCTTCGAACGGGATTAGGCCCACAAAGCCAAAATCCTAAGGAAGTTGTACCACCCATTGAGTCATCCGTCTAGAGGTCTCTCTCGAGTCTTTAGTCTTCTTTCCTAGTGTTGCTCGGGATGTACTTTTCCTCTCCTTTTCCGAGATCTGGGTTCAGTTTCTGATTACGCGGTGTTCTTACAGACAGGCCACCGGCAACCAGACACGCTCGAAGGATGGCTACTTTGAACAGTCTGCAAACCGCTTTGGACGCCATGGTCGCCAAGCAGACCGACATCGAAGCCCAACTGACCGAAATGAGAGCTGGCCAAGTGGCCATTGTTGCTCGCCTAGCTACGGTGGAGCAAGGGACTCCTAATGTCGAGACTACTGGGCCCATAACTGAACTGGTCAGCGCAGTGCGCCGGCTAGAAGAACAAGTCCATTTGACTGGGAGTAACAATATCCACCGGGAGAATAGTCGAGAGTACTCCACGGTGAGTGACAAGCTGCCCGCAAACCTGAATCTCACAGGTTTGCCCATGTTCGAGGGAACCGAAGACCCGTTACTACATGTGCGGGCCTTCAAAGAATTCATGGCCATCAAGGGAGTGGACTCTACCATGTTCAAGAACCTCTTCGCTGCATCCCTTGAGAAGCACCCACGGGCCTGGTACTATAGGCTAGACCCGAAAAAATACCCTACATGGGATGATGTGGCTACCGAGTTCGCTCGGAACTATGCTGACAACACCGAGATCCAAACCACAATGCGATCTCTGGAGGTCATGGCCCAAGAGCCAAAGGAAGGTTTCACTAAATACCTTCAACGCTGGAGGGCCGAGAGCGTGAAATTGGTCGATAAGCCCAATGAGAAGACCCTAGTGGAGGCTTTTGTCAAGAACCTCCTCCCTTCCTACCGAGTTCACCTCCGGTATGCTGTTATACCCAATTTCACCACCCTTACTGAAATGGGTATGAGGATCGAAGACGACCTGAGACTAGAAAGCCTCACTAAGGCTGCTAGCAAAGGATACCAAGGGGCCTCTTCCTCCACCACTAAGCCCCAGGCTGCAACCCGCAGCATTTTTGACGCGGTTAATCTACTAGATGCCCCGTCCAAGAAGAACACCCCACCTTGGGTCTTCACTGATATAGGTACTACCTATACTTATGCCTTACAAAGGCTATCCTCCAAAGGCCTAATCCAACCGATAGGCCCAACTCCTGAAGTTCCGGTCGAACGACGCTCCAAGAACTACAATACTCAGGCCTATTGCCAATACCACCGGGGCAATGGGCATGACACCGAAAAATGTTGGAAGCTGAAACACTTGATCCAGGACCTAATTGAAAGCGGTAAAATCCCGCTACCCGGAGATAAGCCCAGCAACAAGGAGAACCCTTTCAGCTCCCATGCCATCTTTGCCGGGGAGGTGATTGACTGCTCTCACCTTATCTCCCCCTACATCCCGCAAGTGAACGGGATCTGGTTCGATGACGAGGATGATATCTACCTCGCTAAAGGGGAAGCCGTTCCCATCACCCCTGAACAGATTCGAGAGGTCAAAACTCGAGTCTTAGCCAGCAACAACCTTGGTCGTCCCTATTTAGCCACAAGCACTAGGGACACCCCTACCCCGGCAACCATCACCGATCCACTCGGGATGGAAGTCGCCCCTGAAGAGCCGACCGCCGAAACGGCCGTCGTAAAGCAATTGAAGAGAACCCGAGTTGACCTCACTATATGGCAACTCCTTGTTAGCTCTCAAGAACATCGAGAGGCACTTACAAAGGCTCTCGATCAAGTCAAGATCGACTCTTTGGCTACCCCCGCTGAAATGGTAGCCACGGTCCTACCCCACCTAAAGGGTAAGGCCAAAGTAGGAGGCCCAATGATCACTTTTTCCGAAGCCGATCTGCCACCATTCGGGACCTCCCACAACCTGGCCCTTTACATCACGGTGATTTGCCGGGGAAAATACCTCCCGATGACCCTAGTTGATGACGGGTCAGCCGTGAATGTCCTTCCCTTAAGGACCGCCCAAGCCCTCGGCATTACCGAGGCTGACTATATCCCGACTGCTCAAACCATCCAAGCCTTTGATGGGAGTCCAAAGTCGGTAGCTGGGGCCATAAAGCTGAACATCATCACGGGCCCGGTAGAAAAGGAGCTTGAATTTCAGGTGATTGATGTCACCTCATCATTCAACTTGCTCCTAGGAAGGCCGTGGATTCACGCGGTGAAAGCTGTGTCCTCCACCCTCCACCGTAAGATCAAGACGCCTCTACTCGACAGTGTTATTACTTTAGAGGCAACCCCAATGACCGTGGCTAGCTGTAACACCACGGGCCGCACGGACCTCTGGGGGTTCGACTTTGTGGGGATGATCGAGGAAGAGTATCTTTTCAGGCCTTACTTCACCACGAGCATTGACACGATGCTCCAGAACCTAGGGTACCTTCCGGGGGCTACCTCTCGACCCGACCTTCCAGCTGGGAAGATCATCGAGGTCCTTAAGGACGAAGACTCTCACTTCGGTCTTGGCTATGCCCTCACTCCGGACAACGTTGTCCGAGCAGGAATTGAAAAGGCCTGCAACATCGTGAAGGGTACCTACTTGAGCCCTTATAGCCCACGGTTGTCTGACTACTTTGTCACACCCGTATTCGGGGCTGTCCAGGTTGGACTATACCAACCCAATGCTACGCACCTCGGGACCCACTTGGCCCGGGATTGCAACTACATCCCGGATGAGGTGTTCGCCCTCATTCAGTCCGACGGAGCGGATGATGCCGAGCCCGCGCTAGGGCTACTCTTCGGGGAAGACACCGTAGCCCCGACTCCAAAGGAAGACCTGGTCAACCTGATTCTCCGCAGCAACAGGTTTGACCCGACCAAGCTGATCTCGGATGTTGGTTCCGAGACGGGAAAAAGGGCCTGTAGGAAGACTGTCAAGTGGACTGACAGTCAAGGAAGGATCTACAAGCTGGTCGCCGGAGAGGGAGATATGCCTGAGTCTGAGTCCGAGTCTGAGTCGGAGTCTGAGTCAGAGTCTGAGGTCGAGTCTAGAGAAGTCGGTGCTAGAGTCACCCCTGTAACCCCCCTCCCTTCTATCATTCCTGCTGCTAGCACTTCGGGGTCTGTCCCGAGTGCTTTACCAATCCCGCCACTGACCACCGATCAGATGGCTGCTCTCTTTGAGCTGTTTTCCAAATTTTCAATCAATAATAACAACCGTTCTGCTTACGACTTGTCTCTTTTAAATCCTGCTTTCAAAAACATTTTATGCTATGACATTGAGAAATCCGACGAACAGGTACCCTTACCTCCACATCTGATCGAGCAACTAGAGCAAAGGGAATCCCGGAATCCGCTAATTGAAGAGACCGAGTCCATAAACGTGGGAACAACCTTAGAACCTCAGATACTTAAGATAGGGTTATCCTTAGAGCCCCAGGAGAAACAACAGTTCATAAACCTTCTCCAAGAGTTCAAAGATGTCTTCGCGTGGTCCTACAAGGACATGCCGGGGATAGACCGGGAAATAGCCGAGCACCGCATACCTATCAAAGACGGGTGCAAACCGGTCAAACAGAAGCTTCGTCGAATGAGGCCCGAGTGGTCTCTCAAAGTAAAGGAAGAAGTCGACAAACAGTTCAAAGCCGGCTTCATACAAGTGTCCGAATATCCGGACTGGGTCGCAAACATCGTGCCGGTTCCTAAAAAGGACGGTAAGGTGCGGGTGTGCGTAGATTTTCGAGATCTTAACAAAGTAAGCCCGAAGGATGATTTTCCGTTACCACACATCGATATACTGGTGGATAACACGGTCGATCATGCCCTTCTGTCATTCATGGACGGGTATGCCGGATATAATCAAATCAAAATGGCGGAAGAAGACATGAGTAAGACTACCTTCACTACACCTTGGAGTACTTACTGCTACACCGTCATGCCATTTGGCCTCATTAATGCCGGGGCCACATACCAAAGGACCGCTACCACCTTACTACACGACATGATGCATAAAGAGGTAGAAGTCTATGTAGACGACATGATCGTCAAATCCAAAGAACGGGACGGTCACATCACCGCCCTAAGGAAATTTTTCACCCGATTGCGCAAATACAATATGAGGCTAAACCCTCAAAAGTGCAGTTTTGGGGTAACGTCAGGCAAATTACTGGGTCATATCGTTAGCCAACGAGGTATCGAGGTCGACCCAGCTAAAATCAAAGCCATTACCGAGATGCAAGCTCCTAAAAACGAAAAAGAGATAAGGGGATTTCTCGGGAAAGTCCAGTACATTAGTCGATTCATTTCCAAGCTAACCATGGTGTGTGAACCAATTTTCAAGAAACTGAAAATAGGGGAACGGATACTATGGGATGACAAGTGCCAAGCTGCTTTCGACAAAATCAAGGAAATTCTGTCTGCTCCGCCAGTTTTGATGCCACCTCAACCCGGCTTGCCTCTGTCATTATACCTAACGACGACCGAGACAGCCATGGGGGCTATGCTGGCTCAGACAGTTGACTCTGAAGAACGAGCCATTTATTACATCAGCAAGAAGTTTTTAGAGTATGAGTGCAAATATACCATGCTCGAAAAGACGTGCTTGGCTCTAGTCTGGGCTACTAAGAAGCTTCGACACTATATGCTCAGCCATGAGGTCCATGTCCTATCTAAGATGGACCCGATCAAGTACCTCTTCGAAAAGCCTATCCTTAACGGCCGGATTTCAAGATGGACTCTCATGCTAGCCGAGTTCGACCTAAAGTTTGTACCGTTAAAAGCTATTAAGGGGCGGATAGTGGCTGAATTTCTCGCCGACAGCCCAATAACCGAGGAAGGACACACCGACACTTGGTCCTTCCCAGACGAAGATATTTTCCATACCGATGCCGAAACATGGGATTTATACTTCGATGGAGCATCTAATTTTCGAGGGTTCGGAGTCGGGATCCTCCTAATTTCACCAAGAGGGGAGCATACTCCGGTCTCCATCAAGCTGGACTTTGACGTTACCAATAATGCAGCAGAGTACGAAGCATGCATTTATGGGCTACAAGCCGCCGGCAACCTAGGGATCACAAATCTCCGGGTGCATGGCGACTCATCCTTGGTCATTAACCAAGCACTTCAAAAATGGAAGACTCGAAATGCGAATCTCGTGGCCTACCAGGCACGAGTAAGGGATCTCGAGAAACATTTCCAAAAGGTAGAGTACATATACCTGCCTCGGGAAGAAAATCAGTTTGCAGATGCACTTTCAAAATTGGCATCTTTACTGAACATCCCCGACCACGTGACCAGTATGCCCATTTGTGTCGAAAGACGGTCTGAGCCGGCATACGTCCATGACATCGAAGACATCGAGATAACTGATCTCGAACCTTGGTACCAGGCTGTGCTAACATACCTAACCAGCGGAGAGTATCCTCCCGGAACCGAGGGTCGAGCCAAGAAGGCCTTACGACGGCTAGCCACCCAATTCATCCGTACTGATGACGGGCAGCTGTACAAAAAGACAGCACAGGGGGCTCTTCTCCTTTGTGTTGACAAATATAAGGCCGAGAAAGTAATGGCCGAAGTACATGATGGTGAAAATGGCCCACATATGAATGCTCACATGCTGGTCCGAAAAATCATGAGGCTCGGGTATTACTGGAATACCATGGAGGCCGACTGCCAATTTTATGTCAAACATTGCCATAACTGTCAAATCTTTGGCAATGTGCAACATATGCCGCCATCTCCGCTTTATACCATGACGTCACCTTGGCCGTTCTCGACGTGGGGTATCGACATAATCGGGAAAGTAAATCCCTCCGGTACTGGTGGACATTGTTTCATTTTGGTAGCTATCGACTATTTCACCAAATGGGTCGAAGCTGAATCATATCGCATCCTCAATGCCAAACATGTCGCCAAATTTATCCAAAACAAGATAATATGTCGGTATGGAATCCCACATGAATTTATCAGTGATCATGGAACTCATTTCCAAGCTGAGACGGCAACCTTACTGGCTAAATACAAAATTCAAAGGCACACGTCCTCGCCATACCGTCCTCAAACCAATGGAGCGGTAGAGGCGGCCAATAAAACGATTGTCACCATACTAAAAAAAATGGCTGATAATTATCGGGACTGGCCCGACAAAATACCTTTTGCCCTATGGGGGTATCGGACATCGATTCGCACCGCAACCGGAGCGACACCATACTACCTAACCTATGGGATGGAAGCAGTCCAACCAGTGGAGCTAGAGGTACCGTCCCTCAGAATTCTGCTAGAAAGTCAAGTACCCGAAGCTGACTGGGTTCGAGCACGGTACGATTCGTTGGTTCTACTAGACGAACGACGGTCCCGCGCTCTCAACAATATCCAAATATACCAGAAACGGATCCAACGGGCCTTCAACAAGCGAGTAAGGCCCAGGAACATTAAGGAAGGAGACCTAGTCCTTAAGTCTGTCGAGCCTTGCTACCAGTTGACCCAAGGGGAAAATTCAAACCCAACTGGGCTGGGCCATACCTGGTGAAGAAAATCCTATCGGGCGGAGCAGTAATGCTGACGGACCTGGACGGGAATGAGTTTGTCAACCCAACCAACCTGGACCAGCTGAAGCGTTACTACCCTTAGCCATTTCTCAATGTCATTAGCAATTTTTATCAAAATCATTTATTTTACAAAAGCAAGTCAATGAGTTAGAATTATTTATTCTACTGTCGCAAAACATCTTGAACCAATAGTCTTGGTGTAATTCGAGATTGCAATTTCCTAAGCCTGAACTACGTTTGGTTTGATTCTGCTAATCGCGGATACGTAGGCAGCCCCTCAAAAGGGCACAACCAATGCAATCGAGAAAAGACAGGAACGGCTTTAATAATAAACTTCCTTTTATTAATTATCACAAAAAAAAAAATTCCCAAAAAGCTTGGGAAAATTACAAGTGCAGGAATTCAAAAAAAAAAAAAAAAAAAAAACTACAAAAAACACACGACAAAAATAATAATAATATTTAAATAATAAAACTAAGGACTCAGTATTTAGGGCATCTTGCCCTTCCCTTTGTCCTTGGCCGTCCACTGACGACGACGCGGAGGAGAGCGTTCCCGAATCACCACAGGAACCTCTTTGGCCCGGACTCGCTTCTTGGAACTCGAGTCCTCATCCACCTCGATTGGCCCGAGTCGGGCCCTCACAGGCTCAGGAAGCCGGTCACGCGGACCTAGTCGGTCCCGGGCCGCCAGCCTTGGCCCAAGTCGCCGCTCCAAGTCAGACTGGGGGCTTTGCCGCCCTCGCGTGCCACTAGCACCGGCATCTTTAGCTCGAGTCTTAGTATGTGACTTAAGACCCGACTCTAATCGGACTAAGGTAGCAAGGGTCTCTCCCTCATCGTAGAATCCCCTATTGTCCTTTGCCGTCTCCCGACGGACCAGTTCGAAGGCCTCATCGACCTTCAGAGCTTTGCGAGCCTCCTCGGACTCCGCAGAAGTCCATTTCTCATAGGCTCGAGAAACCCAAGCAGATTGGCAAGGGTTGGGAATAGTCCATGTAGGACGAGTAAACCACCTCTGCAACCAGGTGTCGCACATAGCGTCCGTCAGTTGGAGCGAGACACTAATAATGGCTTCAGTCTCAGGAATGCGCTGAGACGAACCGAACTGCCTCAGAATGCGGTCCGGGTAAATATGAACTGTCCAGTCAAGGGACAGGATCACAAGGTAACGAGCTTGGTCCCTCTTGGCCAACCCCGTCAGCTTGGAAAGGAACCACCAAGCAACCGTCCACCTAATCAAGGGGCCACCGTGGAACACCAATTCCTCGTCCCAGTAAGCTCGATTTATATGGTGATTCGAGCTTATCCGGCGCCCCCGGGAACTGAGTTGGCTGCTACGGTAGTTTGGAACGCTGGGAGGAGGCTCTATGATCGATAAGCGCTCCGACAGCCAAACCTGCAAAAAGTATACACAGAATTTATGAGCAATGGAATGGTTCGCTACAGCCCACTCGATCGAGTGCACCCTCTGACTCGATCGAGTAAGACTCCCTAAAACAAACAGAAGACTGTCAGGTATGACACTCGATCGAGTACACCATCTGACTCGATCGAGTAAGCCCTTCGCAGACCAACAGAAGCACTTTACAGACATCACTCGATCGAGTGATAGGTCCACTCGATCGAGTGACTTACGGACCTCAAGAAACCACGAAACAAAAAAAAAAGAGAAAAGAAAAAATCGCGAGACGTATACCTGCAGAATGAGGGTGCTACCCGTCAGTTGCTGGGTTGGGTCAAGTCGCCTAGCATCCAGACCCATGATGAGTTCCCCAGTGGCTAGCCAAGCAGGGTTATGACCAGTCTCCATCTGGTCAACCACTCCAATCAGCCTAATTTGACCCACGCATGAGTCAGCATCCATCAACCCCTCAAAGACGAAGTGGTGCAACATGCAGAACGCGAAAGCCCTACGCCTGTGAGAAGGCGTAGCCCTTACATCCTGACTATTCATAAACTTGTCAGCCAAGTCAAAAAGGGAGACAGTATCTCCCCGCACCATTCGATCTGTCTCAGCATGAGACAGACCTAGGAAGTCCCTCAGTCTTCTCCTCGGGTCCGGGTAGAACGGAGGGATGGCAGGACGAGCAACAGGCCTCCAACCTCCAATGGCTGCGATCTCCTCGGGAAGAGGGCATATTTCTCCCCGCGGGAACGCGAAGACGTGGTGGGTAGTATCCCAAAGCGCCAAACAAGCATCCAAAAAGTGTGAATCAGGCACCAGACGTCTAAGAGGAAATAGGCTGGTAATCCCCATTTGGGTCAGCTGAATCCTATCCTCGTCCCGAAAATGTTGGGACCAGGCAAAAAGCATTGAAGTGAGATGCTCAATACCCATGGCAGGAACTTGATTTCTCTTGAAAGACTGAGAGATTTTTGTTAAAGAAAAGAAGAGTTTGATTTGAGGTGCAGTAAGCTG
The DNA here is from genome assembly GCA_958450325.1 of Agrostemma githago. Taxonomy (NCBI): domain Eukaryota; kingdom Viridiplantae; phylum Streptophyta; class Magnoliopsida; order Caryophyllales; family Caryophyllaceae; genus Agrostemma; species Agrostemma githago. The sequence continues at coordinate 46,748,057 of OY288249.1, forward strand.
AAGCAGGGAAACCTGTATTTATAATAGGGAAGCCTGGCAGTAACCCTGACTAACCCTGCCTCCTCAGTAAACTGGGCCCCAACATGTGCAGGCCTGACTTCAACCCAAAATAGGAATCTAGTTATCCTGAGCTTTCCTATTTTTTCTAAAAATTCCTAAAATTCTAAAGAAAAATCTTTTTCGAAAATTTCAACCTTTTTTCAAAATCCCGTACATTTTCCCAGCACAAGTCAGTGTTTTGCCTATGTGTTACATGCAATTTATCATGTGTCAGCATACAGGTGCACCCCAAGACTTCAGAAGCAAGTCACCGCGCAACTACCTCATTCCCCAGCGTGAGTCAACGCTTATCCCAGTATGCTACAATCAGAGCCATGATGTATCAGCATACGGGTACTCCTACACCTTCAAGAGCAAGTTTTATTCCCCACGGAGCTATCATCGGCAGGACAGGTATGACCCTCTCCTTATGGCTGGCGAGCCCTTTACGCTAGTCTACCGGACTATAAACGACCCGACCGGAAGGCTGCCAGGTCGTAATCTGCGATTGGCCTGGTAGCTACTCTGACTTTCGCCTTGTCCAAGCCTCAGTCAGAGTGGGGGCTCTGTAGACACCCGCATTTTGCCTGCTAGTGTCTATAGCAGTTCCCGGCAAACACCCGATGATGATCGGACGCAAACGTGACTTAGTATACTCGGATTTGGACCCGAAATCAATAATATCTGACATGGACTTTTAGCGGAGTAATAATCTCACAAAACAGACATCAAATTCAGGCCCAGTGGGTCATTCCGAGCAAAATAAGACTAATTTGGGTCAAAACCGACACCGGAAATAAATCCCGTCTTTTAGCGACCGGGTCAAAACCCGGTCAAAGACGAACCCGTCACAAAATCAGCCCAAGTACATCTTCTAGAAGATGGCGCCCAACCCCATTTTCAAAAAAAGATCACACAATCAAACCAAGTCAACCTTTCCTCTTTTATCTCGGATCACCTGATCCACTCGGTCGAGTGGATTGACCCACTCGGTCGAGTGGAGCGTCAAAAACCGGATCAGGCCCATTTTCTAAAGCACTCGACCGAGTGCACTAGGGCCACTCGATCGAGTGACCCTAGGTCGTGGGGTAAAGTCTATAAATACCCCTTCAAACCCATTGCATTTTCAGATTTTACTAATGCAAAATTACCCTAAGCTTCTACTCTAACCTATCTATACTCTCTACACTACAAGCCTTAGCAACCCTAAGCCCTACACACAAAGAACCGAGTCCCTTGTCCCTCGAAAAACCGACATTTTCATCCCTACACATACACATACACCATAACTTACGTACATCCTCGATGCTCCATAGTCCCGTCACTATTCGCGAGTCCATTTCCGAGGCCCCTACTAAGCATGTATGTTGAGGGTGTCCTAAACCCCATTTCGATCTTTATTGCTTTTACTTACGTTTTTGTATCAGTAATTTTGTACTTATACTAGTATTGCAATCCTGACATTCTAACATTTTACTTTTTGCATACTAAGATTTTACATTTTCGTTGCTAACATTACTATACCGCGTATGTATATATTTAGTATCAAATTTCGGTTTCGAAAACGTTTAACTATAATTGTCGCCTAAAATCCGTCTAATCCTTTTACGAGCAACGACGGAGGTGGAGCCCTTTCGAGGAGCCCCGCCCCAATGTGCTCAAAGGCGTGACATGATCGCGACTAATCGTAGTTGAACGCATTCGATCCCATTTTAATTAGTGCGGAACCCGTTGACACGAAAACCGACATCACATAACCCGAAAGGTTTAGTTTCGATGTCGTGACGTAGAGGGAAGCATTCCGTTACTAATTCAAATTTCCTAACGTAAACGTTTTCATAAAATCCCGACAACGGTATTATAATCGTACATGTACGCGATTATAGTACCGGAGGTTGAGTTAAATTCAAATCATGCGATATTTGTATTTAACTCGACCGGCCGTCGTTTTCAACCTCAAAAACGAGACGAGTTGATACTCGTACAGGGGCTACTCGACCGAGTACATAAGACACTCGATCGAGTAGCATCCATAACTCTGGACAGAACCCTTTTCGAGGGGCTACTCGACCGAGTGCGTAGGCCACTCGATCGAGTAGCGTCCGTAACTCTGGGCAGAACCTTTTTTGAGGACACACTCGACCGAGTCAGACCATGACTCGGCCGAGTGGGCCCTGTAACCCAGAAAACCGAGGGCCTTGACACACCTTTCAAGCCTCGTCTTTTTATCGACGTCAGTCATCACGTGTAAAGACTATCACGTGACTATTCCATTTTCAAAACCATGCACATCACGACACGTAGAACGACTTTGACCACCCTTTGACGTGATAAGTCGGGACAAGACTACGGGATATGAGATCGGGCTAGCAATATGCCACAGTCTCATATCTCTATCCTTCGTTTAGTACACGGTATAATGTGTATTTAATCGGGGTTAGTCCATCTACACATTTCGCGGTCTAGCTTACATACGGGTCTGTTCCTATTATTGCATCGCATTTTTTTTATTCCTTTCACGTAATGTTGTATTGTGAATTCCTGGTTGTATTTCCGCCCGTGTAACTTGTACATTACTTTTTTTATTTATTTTCGAGCTTTGTTTATTTACTTGCTTTTACGCTTTATAAACGAACCTCGCATGCTAAACCACTTTGACCAAAAATAAGATGCATTAAATGACGTAGTTCACATACTGTTCATATGCTTAGTCCGAAAACGCTGTTTGCATATCATTTAATCGTTTTACTAGCGCGCTCACACGAACACGAACGATGTCTTAGTAGAGGCCGCCATGTGCGGGCGGGGTTGGGTGTCCTTAGTTGGCTTCCCAACACGTACCCTCACCCCTTACTCAGAACCTTTGGTTTCCGGATGTCCGAAACCCTTGGCGCACGAGAGTCATTCTATATACAAAAGCCGGTTTATACGGTATCGGTATTGCAATGCAAAGGGACGAGCCCAATGAACTCTGAAATCGAAATGGGCTTACTTTGTGTAAAGCCCATGACGACATAGAGTGGGCTCGTATGGTTCCGAATAACCACAAAATTCGGTGGCGACTCCATTTTGACTTAAATTTCGAACCCGAGAACAATCTCACCACGAGATTCATTCGCCTACCCAAACCCGCGCGTGGCCGCGTCGGGGTGGACCTACGTCATGTCCACAACTACCATGCGTACTCTAGAGGTTATGGCCCAAGAGCCTAAGGAAGGTTTCACCAAATACCTTCAAAGGTGGAGGGCTGAAAGTGTAAAGCTGGTGGACAAGCCCAGCGAATAGGTGCTAGTGGAGGCCTTTGTCAAAAACCTCCTCCCCTCTTACCGGATCCATCTCCGGTACGCCATCATACCCGATTTCGCCACTTTGACCGAAATGGGTACAAGAATCGAAGACGATCTAAGGTTAGAGAGCCTTACTAAGGCCTCTGCCAAGGGGTATCAAGGAGCCAGTTCATCCTCCGGTAAGCCCGCAACTACAACTGCGGCCCGAAGCATCTTTGACGAGGTTAACTCATTAGACACCTCGACCAAAAAGAATACTCCAAATCGGGTATTCACTGATATAGGAACAACCTATGCTAATGCCTTACAAAGGTTGTCTTCAAAAGGCCTAATCCAACCGATAGGCCCAATCCCGGAAGTTCCCGTCGAAAAGCGATCCAAAAGCTACAATATTCAAGCCTATTGCCACTATCACCAAGGCAACGGGCACGACACTGAGAAATGTTGGAAGTTGAAGCATCTCATTCAGGATCTGATCGAAAGTGGGAAGATACCACTACCCAGTGATAAGCCGAGTAACAAAAATAATCCCCTTGCTACTCACGCCATTTTTGCTGGAGAAGTAGTCGACTACTCTCATCTCATTTTCCCTTTCATTTCCCAAATCAACGGGATATGGAATGACGATGAAGATGACGTTTGCTTGGCTAAAGGGGAAGTTGTCCCCGTCACTGTCAAAGAAATCCGGAAAGCTAAAGTCAGAGCTCTGGCCGGCACACACACCATAACGGTCGATCTCCCCACTCCAGGAACCGTCACTGAACCTTCAAGGACGGAACTCACTCCGGAGGAACAAAACGCTGACACGGCCCTAGTTAGGCAACTAAAGAGGGTTCGAACTGATCTTACTGTATGGCAGCTTTTGGTTAGTTCTCAGGAGCATCGAGCAGCACTTACTAGGGCTCTAGATGAAATCAAGGTTGACTCATCGGTTACCCCCGCCGAAATGGTAGCCACTATTTTGCCTCACCTCAAAGGCAAGTCCAAAGGAGAAGGCCTACTTATCACTTTCTCTAAGTCCGACCTCCCACCGTTTGGGGCCACCCATAACTTGGCTCTATATATCACGGTGATCTGTCGGAATAAATATCTCCCAATGACCCTAATTGATGATGGGTCCGCAGTAAACGCCCTTCCCTTGAGGACAGCTAAGGCCCTCGGCATTACCGAGGCTAACTACCTTCCAACTGCACAAACAATCCAGGCTTTCGATGGGAGCCCAAAATCAGTTGATGGGGCCGTTAAGCTAACAACCATAACAGGCCCGATCGAGAAGGAGTTAGAATTTCAGGTGATCGATGTCACCTCATCTTTCAATCTGCTACTTGGAAGGCCCTGGATACACGCGGTTAAACCCGTGTCTTCCACCCTTCACAGGAAGGTCAAACTACCTTTACAAGATGGGATCGTAACTCTCGAAGCTACCCCCATAACCGTGTCAAGCTGCAACACGGCAGGCTCAACCGACCCGCGAGGTTTCAACTTCGTGGGAATGATCGAGGAAGAATACCTTTTCCGGCCCTATTTCAGCACTAGCATCGACACGATGCTGCAAAATTTGGGTTTCCTGCCCGGAATTACCTCGAGACCTGACCTCCCAGCCGGCAAGATCATCGAGGTCTTAACCAATGAAGAGTCAAGATTCGGCTTGGGGTATGCTGTAACCCCGGAAAACGTGGTTCAGGCCGGTATTCAGAGGGCCATCAACATCTTCAAGGGTACCTACTTGGGCCCTTACAGTCCAAGACTGACTGATTACTTCGTCACTCTAGTGTTAGGAGTTGTTCAAGTTGGCCTCTATCAGCCCCACCATCTCATATCCCGAGACCAAATTGGCTCAGGAATGCAATTTCATCCCGGATGACATCTTTGCCCTCATCCAGGCCGAATCAAAGGAGGGCGCAAATAATACTGAACCTGTCCTGGGACTCCTATTCGGGGAAGACAAGGTCGTCCCGACCCTTAAACTGGAGTTAGTCAACTTGATTCTCCGCATCAACAGGTTCGATCAAACCAAGTTGATCTCCGAAGTGGGTGCTGACACCGGGAAGAGAGCTTGGAGGAAGACAACTAAATGGACCGACAGTCAGGGCCGAATCTACAAGCTAACTACTGGTGAAGGAGATATACAAGGCGTTGAGTCCGAGTCCGAGTCTGAGTCTGAGTCAGAGTCGGAATCTGAGTCTAAGTTTGTAGGGGCCAGTACTAGGATCGAGTCTGTAACCCCTCTCCCTTCTTTAGTCACACCATCGGGAGCCTCGGAGTCTGTCCCGAGGGCTCTCCCTATCACACCTCTGACCAACGATCAGATGGCCGCTCTCTTCGAGCTATTTTCAAAATTCACTATCAATAATAACGATAACCGTTTTGCTTACGACTTGTCTTATTTTCAAAACAATTTAAAAACTCTTACTTGCAATGACATTGAGAAACCGGACAAACAGATACCATTGCCTCCGCATCCAATCGAGCAACTCGAACAAAGGGAGTCCCGAAATCCGGTAATCGAAGAAACCGATTCCATCAACGTAGGAACCCCTTTAGAACCTCAGATGCTTAAGCTGGGTTGATCTCTAGATCTCGAGGAGAAACAACAGTTCACGGATCTCCTCCAGGAATTTAAAGATGTCTTCGCATGGTCCTACAAGGACATGCCGGGAATAGACCGGGAGATATCTGAACACCGAATACCCATCAAAGACGGGTACAAGCCGGTAAAACAGAAACTCTGAAGAATGAGGCCCGAATGGTCTCTCAAGGTCAAAGAAGAAGTCGACAAACAATTCGAGGCGGGCTTTATCCAAGTGTCTGAATATCCAGACTGGGTTGCAAACGTCGTACCGGTACCCAAGAAAGACGGCAAAGTTTGGGTATGTGAGACTTTCGAGACCTAAATAAGGCCAGCCCAAAAGACTATTTCCCGTTACCATATATCGATACACTGGTGGATAACACGGCCGATCATGCTCTTCTATCATTCATGGATGGGTATGCTGGGTACAATCAAATCAAAATGGCGGAAGAGGAAATGAGTAAGACCACCTTCATAACACCTTGGGGTACTTACTGCTATACCGTGATGCCATTTGGGCTTATCAATGTCGGGGCCACTTATCAACGGACCGCCACCACTTTATTACATGACATGATGCACAAAGAGGTGGAGGTCTACGTGGACGATATGATCGTTAAGTCCAAAGATCGAAGCGGACATATCTCAGTTCTGAGGAAGTTCTTTACCCGATTACACAAGTACAATATGAGGCTAAACCCTCAAAAATGCAGTTTCGGGGTAACATCGGGCAAGCTACTGGGCCATATCGTCAGCCAGCGCGGAATCGAGGTTGATCTGGCTAAGATCAAAGCCATTATCGAGATGCAACCACCCAAAACCGAAAAGGAGATAAGGGGGTTTCTCGGGAAAGTTCAATATATCAGCCGGTTTATTTCAAAGCTAACCATGGTATGTGAGTCCATTTTCAAGAAACTGAAGATAGAAGAACAGATACTATGGGACGATAAATGTCAAATGGCTTTTGATAAAATCAAGGAGGTTCTATCCTCTCCACCGGTATTAATGCCACCTCAACCGGGCCTGCCTCTGTCGTTATACTTGACAATGACCGAGACAGCCATGGAGGCTATGCTCGCCCAAACGGTCGATTCCGAAGAACGGGCTATTTACTACATCAGTAAAAAGTTCTTGGAATACGAGTGCAAGTATACAATGCTCGAAAAGACGTGCTTAGCTTTGGTTTGGGCCCCTAAAAAGCTCCAACACTATATGCTCAGTCACGAAGTACATTGTTATCCAAAATGGATCCAATCAAATACTTGTTCGAGAAGCCCGTCCTCAATGGCCGTATATCCAGATGGACTTTAATGCTAGATGAGTTCGACCTCAAGTTCGTACCATTGAAAGCCATCAAAGGCCGGGTAGTAGCCGAATTCCTCGCTGATAGCCCGATATCCGAGGAGGGACACACCGATACTTGGGCCTTCCCGGATGAAGATATATTCCATACTGACACCGAAACTTGGGATTTATACTTTGATGGGGCGTCCAACTTCCGAGGATTTGGTGTCGGTATTTTGCCTAATCTCGACACAAGGGGAACACACCCCGTTATCCATTAAACTAGATTTCGACGTGACTAATAACGCAGCCGAATATGAAGCATGCATTCACGGGCTACAAGCCGCCGCTGATTTAGGAGTAATAAATCTCCGGGTCCACGATGACTCGTCTTTAGTCATTAATTAAGCCCAACAAAAATGGAAGACTCGAAACGCAAATCTCGTGGCTTACCAAGCACGAGTAAGGGTTCTCGAAAAACAATTTCAGAAAGTAGAATACATCTATCTACCTCGGGACGAAAACCAGTTCGCAGATGCTCTTTCAAAATTAGCGTCGTTACTGAATATCCCAGCGCATCTAACCAGCATGCCTATCGGCGTCGAAAGACGATCCGAGCCGGCGTATATCCACGTTATTCAAGATATCGAAATAACTGATCCTGAACCTTGGTATCAGGCAATTCTGACCTATTTAACATCGGGTGAATATCCTCCGAGATCTGAAAACTGGACCAAGAAAGCCCTGCGAAGGTGGGCGACCCAGTTCATCCGCACGGATGATGGACAGTTATATAAGAAGATAGCGCAGGGAGCTTTACTCCTATCCATTGACAAAACGCGAGCCGAAAGAGTCATGACTGAGGTACATGATGCTGAGAGTGGCCCACATATGAATGCGTCTGTAGCCCAATACGACATTGAAATTAAGACATAAAAAGTGGTCTAACTTTTTTCTTTCTTTTTGCTTCATTTTTGAACACAAGCACCAAAACAATTATACTCGTCTCCCAGCAGTGAACACGCACTCGGTCAAAACACTTTAGCTACGAAGAACTTCTTATGTATTTTACATGTCTCGAGTCAAGCATTTTAATTGGCATACTACTTGATCTAACTCTGACTCCAACTTACGTGTTTTAAGAATCCCGAAAAGCATTTTCGTACTCCTACACAATCCTAACGCATTTAGAACGTCCTAAGCTACGACGAAGTCGTGAACAAACCAAACTTGAAGTGATTACTTGTCAACATTTTAAAAAACACAAGACTAACAAGTCAATCAAAGTACTAAAAGTCTAAAATGTACAAAATAAACAAAATCCAAACATAAATCAAGTTTACAATCTAGGGAGGACCCCTAGAGGTTGCAGCTACAGCCAGTACAAGCTCACCGAGACCATCATCAAAGCCAAAATCGTCCGGATCAAAGGTGGAAGACTCAGTACCATCCATACCCGTCAGCTTGTCTAGGGTAGCTGTCTCGAGAATTTCTTCAACATCCCTAGTAGTGCCCATAGCCTGACCCTCACCCTCAGCCCCTCTCTTCACTTTGGCCCCAAACCTAGCTTCACCTTGCGCCGAGGTTTCGCTCTGAGCTCGAGCCAATTGCTCCTTAAGCTTAGCGATCTCGTTGTCCCGAGATTGCAAAAATTGCAGCAGGCTGGCCTTAGTCGCCTTGAGCTCGGTCACCCAAGTCTCTAGTTGCCTTACCATATCCGGAACATTATCCTACAAATACAGCTACCCTTCAGAAAAAGACGCAACCAGCCTAGAAAACCAGCCCTAGGAAAGCACTACTTACCGATCGAGGTCCCGATGTATCACGGGAAGAGGCAACAACCATACTCAACGCATAGGTTCGGAAGCAGTTGGCGGCTTGTCACAACCCATGATGGGAAGCCGACGATACCTGAAAGACAAAACCAAGCAAATTAGTCAAACAAAACCAAACCTTCAAGAGCCGAGTTCAAGACAAATCCCAAAACTTGCCCGGTACACCAGATCATGCCACTCCATCCCAGCCTCTATCTTTTCCGCGGAACAAGGGGGAAGAGGCTCCTTAAAAGTAACCCCAGCCGCGTCCACCCTGAGCAGTGTCAAGGGGAAGTTTAGGGGTTGAACAACATCTGCCGGATCGGAAAGCTGAAGAGAAAGCAAACCGTTCAAAATACAAACAAACACTAAAGCGTGAAACAAAACAAATAAAAAACCAGATACTCATCACGAGGTGGTGGCAAACTAGCCCTTGGCAGACGTGACAGACATAGGAGCACGAGGTACCAATAATACATCGCCTCCATCTCCATCCCTATCCTCACGGGCCTTTGCAGTAGTCGGAGGCCTAAACATAGTTCGAGGAGGGTCAACTAGCACCCTGAACTCCTCGTACAAGCACTGGCGCACTAGCCTCTCACCCAAGTCCGACACCAGGCAAAACAGCGTGGGAAGGAGCATCCGCCTGTAGCTCCTAGGCCCCAACTCTGCCATCACGTACCCGGGTAAACCCTCGTAGTCAGCCTAAGGACGGGCCACGAACTGCATAGACAAACCAACACTTTAAACTCCTAACCTTGGGGGCTACCAAAGAAAGCAAACCGTAAGAAAGAAACTAACATTCTCGAGGTGCAGCTGGTTCACCAGCACATTCTCCGGCGAGTAGTGACTTGTCGTGCTCTTAGCCTGAGCCAACCTCCACTCAATACCTGCCGGAAACCTAATCGGACAAGAAGACACCGTCTTGGGTGCCAAGCTAGAGAAATAGGAGTAGATCCAAGCCGGTAAAACCCGAAAACATCGTCAGCAAAACCTAATTGCAATCCAACCCAGTTAAACCCGAAAACAGTGTACGCCGAAGGCCCTATACTGACCTGCTAATACGTATAATATCTAGTACTCTCTACTCTCCTACGTGCATCTTTTCATGGCCTACTTGTCATGTGAAATTGCATGCAAAGAATGTAAATACAACTACTTCAACGACAAAATCTTACTTGTCTTTAAACAATCGACGTAGCGAAGACATAGGGTTAAAACAACGGATGTTATCGCATTTCCGCAACAATTAAAGAGCAAAGTTATTAACCCACCAATTGATTAGTAGAGGCCGCTATGTGCGGGCGGGATTGGGTGTTGATGTCTAGCGGACGTTGGCTTCCCAATACGTACCCTCACCCCTTACTCAGAATGGACGATTTCCGGATGTCCGAAACCATTGGCCATGAGAGTCATTCTAGGCATGGAACACTTAAGGCTACAGGTCTTTATCTTTAGGTCCCCACGCCACTCAACTTTGGGCCGACTAAGGATTAAATTTGACTTGAACGGTTTCCGAGTTCCCAAAAATAACTCGGTGGCGATTCCACAAATCGGCAACAAATTCGGTTCACTAAAAAGGTTGTCTAACCGTGGACGTCCGTCCGCACTGGCCGGCGCCCCGCGCGGGACCGACCCAGTTTTTAAATGTGTGGCGGCGGCCACCCACGCGGCCCCCTCCCGGTCGGGGGCCGGTCCGATCTGTCGTACGGGGCGATGTTTCGGACCTTGATGAGGATGACGATTCAGACTTGTACTAGACGGGTGCGGGCACCCGTGTTTCCATTTGGAATCGATCGAGTCGTGGTTGTAAATGTTTAAAGGCTAATTTGTTTGGTAAGGCGACGACCTTTTTAGTGAACTGAATTCATTGTCGATTTGTGGAGTCGCCACCGAGTCAATTATGGGGACTCGGAAACCATTCAAGGCAACTTTGATCCTTAGCCGGCTCAAAGTTGAGGGGCACGAGACCTAAAGATAAAGACTTGTACCCTTAAGCACTCCATGCCTTGAATGCACTAGTACAATTAATGCCATTGGAACCTATTAAAAGAAACCGGTTGCATAAACAAGAGGTTCCATAGATGACCAAAAAAATGATTGGCACCTGTTGTAAATTGAACCGGTTCCAAAGACAATATCAATGGAACCGGTTGTTCACTAAAAGAGGTGCCAAAGGTAGTATCTAAATTTTTTAGACCATATTAAAATGATTTGGCACCTGTTGTAGGTTGAACCGGTTCCAAAGACCTTATTAATGAAACCGGTTGTTAATTAATAAGAGGTGCTAAAGAGACATGGTAAAGCTTATTAAAAACTCTTGCACCTATTTTAAGTTAAAGAGGTTCCAAAGACAAATCAATGGAACTTGTTTTCCTAACAAATGGTTCCAAATAGTAATTATAAGTTAGAACCCAACCAATGAGACCCATAAGATGAAACTTAGAAATGAAACCCACAAATTAAAATCAGTAACACAAAGAACGCTTGAACACTAAACACGATGAACCCCTGAACGCCAAACACAAAGAACCCTAAACTGACGACATGGAGAAGCTAAGATGACTCACGAAGAAGACGCACAGAAGAAGACACGAAGAGGCCACCATTCAAACCTCACGCCTCTAGTCTCTTAACGCCACCTCGTGTAAGTGTTCGTTGTTGTTACTATTTCAGTTCGCTTCACCCTAAAATTGTTGATTGTTGAACTATTTCAGTTCTAATTATTTCCAGGGTTGATTTACTTGTGTCTATTTTTGTTACTAGGGTTTGTTTGTTAATTTAGAAGTGTCATAATTTGGTGATTGATGGATGAAGGTTATCTAGAAATTTCTGAGATTTGGATTTTAAGTTGAATCTAATAAAATGATGTTTTATCCATCAGGTATTGGATGTATTTTCTTGATTGGTATTTGGATTTACTCTATAGTTCTTACTAGATTTGTGAAATTATGTGAGGGAAGCCATGGGAAAGCTCAAGTGATGGAGAAAGAAAAGAAATTCTGGAAGGGAATCAGAGTAATTGATTGATAATTCTCATCTCATTAACCTATTTTCTTAAATTTGCATACATTGATTTTATTAGTTGACGTATTTCTGTAATTTCCGAATTTGCATGTTGTTGTTCACTCATTTGTTGGGATTAAATCATGTTTTGATGTTCTTATTTTTTTGTGATAGCCTAGAACTAGAGAAGAAACATCCATTCTGAACTTAATCTTCTTTCAACGGGGTTGCTGTCAAGAGTGGTTAGTTTTGAGTGTTTCCTTTGATTCGATGTAGTTCGAGGGAGGTCGGAAATCACTGCAACATAAAGGCTAGCTTCTCATCATAAGCCTTCTTGCAGAAGAAGAATTTAGTATCTGAATTTGTATGATTTGAGTGACTAGCTTATCGTGATCATTGAATATGCCTGGTGATATCGGACTTGTCGTAAAATTTTCAGGTGGCGAAAGAAAAAGACACGGGCCACACGGCTAAACGTCAAGTAGTTGTTCCTTGCAAACGTAGGAAAGCTTAATCGCGTACTACATTGTTCTGTCTTCTTCCAACAGAGGTACTGTTCAACATTCTTCTACTCATTCCCGCTGAACCCCTCCATGAGGTTATCAGATATGTATGTAAGGCCTGGTTTGATATAGTTAGGGACGCTCTCTTTGTTACAACGCATCATCATCATCATCATCGTCAAATGTCTTCTCCTGGTTTTATTATTCAAAACTGCAATGCTAATACTAAGACATACTATTATTTTGAGGCAGTAGACACTAGAAGTACTACTACTACTACTACTACTACTACTACCACCCCATTTAAGTTTGGGGGTATTCAACGTCCGTTTCCTTCTAGACTTAGAGGTTCTAGGACATGCTTCTTCTGGTCTTTGTAAAGTGGTTCATATTTCTGTTCACACCGTTTCTCGACAAGTATGGATGAGGGTATGTACTGGAGGTGTCGATATATTGATCATCATAATCATCTTGTAAACGTTACTTCATCAGAAGTTATGTATGTGTTGACTACTGATCCGCGCTTTATCGCATGATTTTTGTACTGGTATAATACCACATATCCTAGTGGTGTCGCTATGGATGTCGACACTGAAACTATTTATCATTTTCCTCCACCATCTGACATACGTTCTCACCTAGTTTTATTGGAAACGCTTTTGTGATTACAGAATCATGTCTAGGGTTGATGAGAGAGTCGGTGGTTTTGGAAATTGACGGACGTAAAAATGGGTGAGTGAACGAAAATAGTTGGGATCGATACCAAAGCAGTACGTATGATCTTTTATTAATTGCTAATTCATTATTTAAAAACATAGTGGGTTAAGCTGAACATACACTAGGAGCAAAATCCACATTTTCGCAGGAGTTACATGGTCGGAAATTCTTTTGAATTGACAACCTCATATGTGCAAACCAACAATTTAGTAAACTTTTGATTCATTTGATTGAAACTCGAATATGACAAGATTTTTACGGATTTTAGGGAATCTCACAAAGGAAACACGGCCTATTAGCAAGAACTTTACCATACCTATGCACAATTCTTCCAAACTACAGGTATATCTCTCATTCTTGTGCTTTCAAGGTTTGTTTTCTACTTTTCTACATCTCTAATGTTCACTGTTGATTGTTGGTGCCATTCTCATCTGAGCATATAATAAGTTCCTTTCATACATGTTTTCGAATTACTGTTAATACTTCTAGGATGATCATGTATGTATATGATTTGCACCCTTTTGCCTGTTCCTCCTGCATTTTATTTATGCCAGAGTTGAGAGAAACTCTGAAGTTAACACTCATTCGCTCAAATGTATATTTAGATGATACTCTGTATTAGTTTAATGGAATCGTGTGCAACCTCAGGACATATTGTGGTATTGGAGTTCTTATTTCAGAGAGTTCTACCAAAATATTCTTGTGTAAGATTCATTTCAGACTTTGAGCTTCTTTTTATTTCAAATTTCAGGAAGTGTAGACCGTGTATTAGTTAAAGTCAGAGCAATAGGTGACACCTCAAATTCTTCGCCATCTCTTATCAAATCTATTCAGAATGTTGTGAGCAACTCTTCTGCATCATACTTACTGATCCTTTCACTCATGTTTTCTTGTTATCACCAAACTGTATATTAAGGTTGATAAAGTTTCTCAAAGTATTAAGATGATGCTGAATGTATCTATAAAGATGGCATGGATTGCTTGTGGACTATATATTACTACGAATATTAAGAAGATTACAACCGGTTCCGAAGGGTAGTTTAATTTTCTACTAGTATATGCAGTATGTAGTATAATTAACATAGCTGATTCAAATACGGTTTTCTGATTTTTTTTTTACTAATCGGATTTAACATCATCAATGGTAAAATGAAGTTGGATTGGAGAAGAATACTCAATCAAAGAAAATAAAATAGTGGTATAATGATAGAAAACGTTCTAAGGGGGTAATTTGTTTCATCAGCTAATTCTACCAACTCCAAAGCAATATTCCGTACTACTATGTACTATTTTATTCATTTAACTTTTAAAAAATTATTGATTTTAATACAAAATTGAAGGTGTTGCTATCCTTCTATATCCCTTTGTAAGTTTTTTCTTATGATGGTTTTCTATCCAAATGTTGCTCTTCTGATTTGAAGACTATGATAACTATAACTCTCTTTATAACTATAACTGCTTCGTTTCCTTGGGCACGAAATACTGAGTAGTACATTTCTTTATGGATTTGTATTCGGGGATGCCTTTTTTTATGGAGTTTTCAGAGATACAGGGATACGTGGAGGATTTGTACATTTCTTTGCTGTGTTTTTTAATTGATTTATTTGTTTATTCTTGGAGTACTATTATTTTGGTTTGGATTTTAGATCAATTGGAAGCATTTCATAAGTTGAAAGTTTAAGCTGAATCTAAAGGGAAAGACATGTAAGTCATTTGATTCTACAATATGAATGTGTTTTTTTGTCCCTTTTTCTATTGATTTCTTTGCTAAGCATTTAGTTTAAAATAGTCCCGGAGGTGAAGTTGTTCGCACAAGAGTGCCCTGGAAGTAGGTGCTGTGAAGTTTAATGTGCTTGTCAAAACCTACGAGTTCATTATGTTTAATCAATTAATTTATCAAGTATGTATAATTGTATATATATTGTTGTCATGCGTTGGATATCTTTGAGTATATATACTATTGTTGTGGATTTGAATATGTATTTTTTTTTAAAAAAAAATTATCACCTTTGTAACCGGTTGTCAACTACAGAAGGTTCCAATGGATCACCTTTAGAACCGATTGTGAATTACAACAGGTTCCAATGGTATACCCTATGGAACCTATCGTGAATAACAATAGGTTCCAATGGGACACCTTTGGAACCGGTTGTCAATTACAACATGTTCCAATGGTATGCCCTATGGAACCGGTTGTGAATTACAACAGGTTCGGTTGTGAATTACAACAGGTTCCAATGGGATAACTTTGGAACCGGTTGTGATTACATTAGGTTCCAACAGTATATTCTTTGGAACCGGTTCTATCAACAACCGGTTCCAAAGATGACCTTTGGAACCTTCCTACAACCGGTTTCAAAGCTCCGGACCAAAGGAATCTATGGCAGTAGAACCTATGAAAAAAGGTTCCAAAGGGTAGTTTACAACCTGTTCCAATGGATAGTTTTCTACTAGTGATGACTCTCATGGCCAAAGGTTTCGGACATCCGGAAACTGTGGATTCTGAGTAAGGGGGTGAGGGTACGTATTGGGAAGCCAACATCCGATAGATGTCAACACCCAATCTCGCCCGCACTATAGCGGCCTCTACTAATCAATTGGTAGGCTGATGACCTAGTTCTTTTGTTGTGGCGAAAGTACTGTAACATCCATTGTTTTCACTCTATATCTTTTGCTACGTCGGTTGTTTAAGGACAAGTAGGTTTTGTCGTCAAAGTATTTGTGTTTACATTCTTTGCATGCGATTTCATGTGACAAGCAGGCCATGAAAAGATGTACATAGGAGAGTAGAGAGTACTAATATTGTATGTATTAGCAAATCAGTTTTAACGCGATAATACGGATATTAGTCGTTCTCGTGATATACCTTACCTGGTATTCTGCTTAAGATGCGTCGGTTCAGCATTAATAGGGACGCGTCGAACCTAGTAAGGCGTGCATCCAGACTAATACGGAACCCGACCATCACTTTCTTCAATTTTAGCTTATTTACGTTTTGATTTTCGTGTTAGGTGATTTAGCATGCGATTATAAGGTCATAAAAGCAATAAATCATACGAAAACTGTAAATGCGAACGTAAGTAAATCACGTAATGAGGAGTTGCACCCTCTAAGTATACACTAAATGGGACACGATGCATAGATAGTTGAGAAAGGATCTCGGAATTACTCGGGTCTATTTAGTGTATTTTAGTGTTTGCGGTTGAAGTAGGGATTTTACGTGTTTTAGTATGTGTATTGGACCTAGTGTCCACACTTGATATTATCGTAGTGCGTGATAAGGGTACAAAAATGTAAAGTTTTGTTTACATGACAACCTAGTGACGACTCGACTTCAACAGGCGGATCCTTCTAGCTTGCCCGATGATTTCGGCAGAGTTCTGTTACCGTTGACCCCTCCTGCGGCTATTCCGGCAGAGCTCTGCTACTACTGGCTGGTTCTGCGGCTAATCTGGCAGAGTTTCGTTACTAGACTATGAATGGCTAGTCGAACACAAACACCTCAAGATCGAGTGGAGTGCTCGAAGGTGAGGAGTAGCGTCGATGTCGCTTTATCGGAACTATGATCGAGTGGATCATTTGGCTCGGGTGTTGGAGTGCAGCCCTTAGTGAGAAAAGAAAGGGAAGAATGAGTTGTGTAGAAGTAGGCCCGAACTCGTGATTGGGTGTCGAATGAATGAGGTGGGGGGGTATTTATAGGGGTTTTCGGTCCTCGTTGCCCATATGGACGCCCGGGGTCCAGCGACTCGGACTTCAGACGCCTGGTGTGAGGCAGTTCAGTCTTCAGGCGCTAGAGCTCAAGCTGTCGAAGTTTTTAAGATCCGATATCAAAACATTCCAAAATAGAGAAGACACATAAATTAGTCTTTCTTGGAGGTTAAGGCTTACCTTTAACCTTAGCGTGTTGAGCGCCGAGTGGGATTCAGGTGCGTGTCCCGAGGTTCGCTTGGCCCGACGTGTTGACTCGGGTTTGACTTTGCATATTTTGGGACCGATTCGGGGCCCCGTTGTCGGAATTGACTCTAATTAGTGTCGACGCGACCGTAATGACACAACTAAGCCTGCCTTGATGTTAACTTAATCTTTCCGAGTAATTATTTGATCCGTTCTATAGAAAAACTATCTAAAACATCGCGAACTCGCGTCGCGTTGCAGTCTAATCGTCATCGGGTGTTTGCTGGGCACTTCTGCAGCCACCAGGTCCAAATCTGGGTGTCTACAGAAGCCCTCACTTTCAATGAGGCTTGGACAAGGCGAAAGTCAAAGTATAGCCGCCCAGGTTAATCGAGGATTACGACCCGATGGTTGTCCGGTTGGGTCGTTTTAAGTCCGTTGGACTATGTATTTGAGGCTCGTCAGCCAAGGCTTAGAAACCATACCTGAAATCCTCGCATGTGGTTGCTTGTCGGAGCTTGGGTCCGTGCTTTCTATCTTGTCTTGGGTTTGTTGCTTTTGTTGTTTTGGTATTTGACATAGACCTTTGCTTACTTTTTTATTGATGTCTTAGTTCTGGTTTGATATCCTCGGCGGATGGTTGTGTTGATTTCGGTTTTACTTTAGCTATTCCTCAGGGGGGGGGTGAATTGAATGCCTAGGGACTCGTTTCGGGTTGATTTGATTGTTCTGAGTGCTACCAGGGACTTATTTAAAATTGAATTGAGTTTAATTTCATTAAATTGACTTGAATTGAAATTCGATTGAGTGCTACCAGGGACTCATTGAATTGACTTGACTTGACTTGAATTGGATTGGATTGAATGCTACCAGGGACTCATCTAAAATCGTATTTTGAGCGCTGCCAGGGGCTCGCTAAACAAAGTGCTGCTAGGGACTCGTTTAAAAATTAAATTGAGTGCTACCAGGGACTCATTGGATTAAACTAATTGCTACTAGGGACTCGTTCAAAATCGGGTTTTGAGCGCTACCAGGGGCTCATATAAAACTGAATTAAATTGAGTGCTACCAGGGACTCATTTAAAATCTGTTTTTGAATTAAATTGAATGCTACTAGGGACTCATTTAAAATTGTTTTGGATTAAATTGAGTTCTACTAGGAACTCGTTTAAAACGGTTTTGAGCGCTACAAGGGGCTCGTTTAAAACGGTTTTGAGCGCTACAAGGGGCTCGTTTAAAACGGTTGTGAGCGCTATAAGGGGCTTGTTGAATCAAACTGAGTGCTACTAGGGACTCATTAAAAATTGGTTTTGATTCTGAGTGCTACCAGGGACTCGTTGAATTAAACTGAGTGGTAGTAGGGACTCGTTTAAAATTGATTTTGAGCGCTACAAGGGGCTCATTGATTTTGAATTGAGTTGAATTACCTTTAGAATGCTTTGGGATTCAATTGAGTTTGCAGGTTTAAAATTTACTTGGGATTTGAATTCGTTTTACGAATGCTTCAGGATTCGTTCGAATTTGCTTTGTTCAGATTTGTTTTCTTTGAATGGTTCAGGATTTAATCGAATTTGCTTTGGTCAGATTCATTGCTTGGGTTGTTATGTGCTTCGGTACGAGTGGTCTTATTAGCTAGGGGTTTTCATGTTTTTTCCGCTGGGGGGTTGATTTTGATTAGGGGAGGTTTTGAGGTTTCACCTAGTTCGGTTTGGTTTTGCTAATGATGTTTTGGGGTTTTTGCAAGATTGGTTTTATTCCTATTTCCCTCGATTGGTACCTAGAACGGTGCGTGCTCATCCTGTTAGGTTTCCGGTGGTGATTAAATGGAGGTTGGCTCAGAGAGTACGACGGGTCACTACTCGTCGGAGAATGTGCTGGTGAACCAGCTGCGCATCGAGGACGTAGGTTCCCTTTTTATGGTTTGTTTTTACTTAGTAGCCTCCAAGATTAGGGTTGTTGAAATATCGGTTTTGGTTTTATCGTTTTTTTGTTCTATGATTTAGTGTTTGCTTTCCTTTTGAACGGTTCGCTTTTCCTTCAGCTGACCGATCCGACTGATGTTGTTCAACCCCCAAACTTCCCCTTGACGCTGCTTAGATTCGATGCGGCTGGGGTAGCCTTGAGCTCGGCTCTTGAGGGTTAAGTTTTGTGTGACCAGTTTGTTCGGTTTTATTTTTCAAGTTTCATCGGTTTCCCATCAGCGGTTTTGACGGGCTGCCAACTGCTTCCGGGCCTATGCGACGAGGGCGGCTGCTGCCTCTTCCCATACTACTTCGGGACCTCGATCGGTAATTATGTTTTCCAAGGTCTGTTTTCTAGGCTAATCGTGCTTTTTCACTGAAGCATAGGTGTATTCGCAGGACATTCCGGATATGGTGAGGCAGCTGGAGACTCGGATGACCGAGCTCGAGGCGGAAGAGGTCAAGTTGCTGCAATTCCTTTAATCTCGGGATAATGAGATTGCCGAGCTTAAGGAGCCGTTAGCTCGGACTCAGGGAGAGACCTCTGCGCAGAGCGAGGCTAAGCTAGGGACTGAGGCGGAAAGAGAGGTTGGGGCTGAGGCTGAGGGTCATGCTACGGGCGCTACCGATGATGTTGGAGGAGTTTCCGAGACAGCTACCCTAGATATGCTGTCGGGTAATGGTGGTACTGAGTCCTCTACTCTTGATCTGGACGATCTAGATCTAGATGAGGATATCGGTGAGTTTGTCATAGCTATAGGCGCAGCTTGTAGGGGTCCTCCCTAGTTTGTAAACACGGTTTGTGTTTGGATTTGTATAGTTTAAATATTTTAGACTTTTAGTACTTCGATTGATTTGTTAACCTTGCGTTTTGTTTTGCTTTTCAAATGTTGACTGACAAGTAATCACTTCAAGTTTTGTTTGTTAGTGATTTCGTCGTAGTTTATGACGTTTTAGAATGCGTTGAGATTGCATGAGAGTATGAAAACGCTTTTTCGGGATTCTTAAAATGCGTTAGTTTGAGCCGGGATTTAGATCAAGTAGTACGTCGATTAAAATGTTTGACTCGAGACGTGTAAAGAAGTAAGAAATGCTTTGTAGCTAAAGTGTATCGACCAAGTGTGTGTTCGGTGTTGGGAGGCAAGTGCATGTGACTGTCTTAACATTCATGTTTAAAATGAAGCAAAGAAGAACAAGTTAGACCATTTTTTATATCTTAGTGACGATGCCGTACTGGGCTACGGACACGAATTGACGATAGCCGTTAAAGGCTACAACACGCCTAGGTGGGGTAGCTTATCCCCCTAAAAGAAATAATGAAAAGATGTCTAAGTCTGGTGGGTCTGACGGGTGAAATTTGTTGTCCTTACGGCCTTGTTGCTCTTGCGTGGGTATTTTGGCTTTCGGGAAGGGTTTTAGCAACTTCAGGAGGTCGTTCCTGACGTCCGGGGTTGTCGGATGTGAGAGAAAGGTTGAGGATTGTGGAGATGACCGTACTATAGAACAAGGAAGCTGTGTGGGCTAATGTCGCTAAGTGCCCGGCCGAACACGGTGTTACCGATCCTAGTATTCGTTAGTTCATCTAAACGGGCCGAGACCGACAAGACTCATATTGAAAATTTGAGTGAGGAGGGGAAGTGGAATTGGATGGGCTCGCTTTTGGCTAGGGCGGTAAAAAACTTGCGTTAGGAGGGGTCGATGGTGAAAGACCCGAGCAAGCACACCCGAATGGCAGGGAAAGGAAAATTTGGATCGGTAGAGACCAATCGTTTAGTACTATGTTGTATTAATTGATATTATGTGGTGTATTAGTACTAGTTTTTGTGGGGTTTTACTTGACGCGTTGTCGCTTCCCGGGGTAGCCGGATTTTGGATGTTTGATGTAAAGGGCCTCGACAAAGGCTTTATTTAATTGATTTTGCATTAATGCGAAGCACTTTTTTTTTGTGTGTGGTGGCTCGCAACTCGATTCTTCATTTTGCCCGGAGCGCCCTTTCGAGTTTTCACTCCGTCCTCGGCTCACCTTTTGTTCCTTTTTTCTCTTTTTTTTTGTTTTTTTTTTTGTATAATTTTTTTTGACGGCGGCTCGCAACTCGCTTCTTCATTTTGCCCGGGGCGCCCTTTCGGGGTTTCACCCCGTCCTCGGCTCATTGTTTGTGCTTCGTCACTTAAATCACTCATTAGCCAGAACGTGGAAAGAGTCCCGGTTTGTACGTGAATCGAGTAATCAGTTTTTTTTGCTTTTTTTTTGTTTATTTGTTTGGTTGTACACGAAGGAGGGTTGCCTACGTATCCGCTTTTAAACGGAATCAAACCATGTTCGTAGTTCTTTCAAAAATGTGAGTGATTTTGCTTTAGACTCGTTATGCCAATTATCGATGTGAGATGTTTAGAGTGTATTCACCCTAGTTAAAGAACTAAGGTGGAGTAATTGGGTGTGACCCCTTGAAAGTGACAATTACCGAGATACCGTGTTTGGGTCAGGGTGACTGGCTTGGGATGGTTTTGGAATGTGGAGCTAGGTAGTAAGTGGTTTCGATAGATCAAAATCTGGAGCTTGATTTTTGTGGAGTTAGGACTATGGGCTAAGGTTTCGTAATGTGGTAGGAAAGGGGAAGTGTGGACATGACATAGGTCCACCCCGACGCGGCCACGCGCGGGTTTGGGGAGGCGAATGAATCTCCATATGAGATGGGTCGAATTGAAATTTAAATCGAAGTTGGAGTCGCCACCGAACTTTGTGAGAGTTCGTGCCCGTTCGAACCCACTCTATATCTTAGTAGGCCATGCACAAAGTATGGCCCATTCAGATGTCAGAGTTTATTGGGCTCGTCCCTTTGCATTTGATACCGATACCGACATTATCGGATACCATGTACTGAATGACTCTCGTGCGCCAACGGTTTCGGGCATCCGAAAACCGAGGTTCTGAGTAAGGAGTGAGGGTACGTGTTGGGAAGTTCACAAAGAACACCCAACCCCGCCCGCACATTAGCGCCCTCTACTAAGATATCGAATGACGTTTTAATACGCGTGTTAGTAGAACGATGAAAATGTTATGCAAACAATATTTTGCCTAAACATGTGAATAATTGAATGGGTTGCTAGGTCGATTTAATTCATCTAAATTTAACGTCAAAGTTGTATTTAGCATGCGTTATTTATTTTAGTACAATAAAATAAATAACGGAAAATAAAATCGACAAAGATGGAAACAAACATCTAAGTAACGGTATAACGATAATAACGGTTTGCGAGTAATATAAAAATGCTATAGAATGATGTAAATAACATGATGCATGGTTTTGAAAAATCAACGATTTCAATGAATCGGACATAAATATTGTATGATTTATGCTCGATTCGGACTTTGATACTCGTCGTATCCGACATTCGATTATTGAATCGATATCGAATATTTAGAGTGAAATCTAAAAAAATACGCTTGTAAGTCGCTTTAAATTAACTAAAACGAAATAGGTTATCTCCGCGTTTATAGTGTCGTAATTACTTCTTTCGAATTATGTGATCACTATTTTTAGCATCAATGAATTCGTATTAGTTAGATTTATTGACTAATTCTTTTAGGAACGATATTCGACTATAGAGTCGGTATCGCATCTAAAGAAATATATTTTTCTTGTTTGATTAGATCCGAAAATAGATTCCCTCCGCATCCCGATATCGTAATTAATCCTTGCGTATTATGTGATGTCGGATCCGCATCAACAGGTTTCGGTCTAACCTAAAAAGAAATCGGACGCATTTAAAGGGGAATATTGCGATCCCATCATGCCTTTGAGTGTTTAGGGCGGGGCTCCTCGAGAGGGTTCCACCACTGTTACAACTCGTAAAAGGGTTAGAAGGGTCTTATGCTAATATCGCCTTTAAACGTGTTCAATTCGAAATAATTTTAGGAATTGATGAATGTATGATTTTGATGATGATTATGTAAATGCTACGACGACACTAGCGACGCGATAAATAAAAAAAAGATCTTGTTAACGTAGATTCGCTTCAGCAATCAAATAATTGGGATGTCGGGATAAGCGACCGGCAACATCGGGCGCGAGGCCCTTGTATTCGTGTTTTCTTATCCCGTCAACCCTTGTATTCGACACGAATAGGCGAATAAGTTAATGTTTTGATACTAACGGTGTAACACCCGCTATTTTTCCTAAGCATTTTATTCTTTCTGTTAGGACTTCGTCTTAACTCTGTCACTTTTGGCCTCATATTTTATCATTTTACTAAGCTTTATTTTTTTTGAGTTTAATAATTTCTATTTTTAATTTTAAATATTGAAAATTCTTTTAAATCCATTTATTTGGTTTCTTCGTAAACTAAGTAATTTTTCCGCGAGGAATTCTATTTTTCTCCCAATTGACATTTTTAAGCTTGGATTTAAGTTATTTCTTTTTCCTAAAAATGTTTGAATATGTTTATGGAATATTTTCTACTAAGATATATTTTAGTTACTAAAAACAAGCCATTTATGATTTTATTACGAAGCTTCGCGAATAATTATTTTCTTACGCGAGGTTTACTCGAATTACTTCGAAATGCCTTTAACTATTTTACGATTATACTTTTTATCAACTTATAAATTATTTGAGACTATTTTCTCACATTTTGGACCGACTAAGCTCTTGGTCACAAGTTTTATTACATTTTATTTAAACGTTTCATTTTATCACATTAAAACGTAATCATAAGATAAATCATTTTCATTCATTGTAGCATTTATGTCAAAACTTTTCTTACTCCCTCTCTTATCCATTTGGCCGGCCAACTATAGGTCTAGGTGCATTTTGGTTCCTCATTTTGAAGCCTTAATTTCATCCTTACCCTCTTTAAGTGTAGTAACATCCATCTCCTCCTTTACTACATTCATTTTTGCATTAACCAAAAATATTCATCACTTCCTTCTTCTCTCTTTTGGCCGTGTGTCCCTCAGCCATTCTAGGCAAATTTTTGCTCCATTTCGAGTCCCAATCGCATCATTTTTATCGTCATAATAATCCTCTTTCCGATTCCTTCGTTAAGGTATTAATCGACATCATTTTCGATCAATTTTTACCTTGTTTTTTATTAGTTTTCTCATGGTATTTTTCTGCCATGATTTACGTGTTTGGTAGGATTTTTGGACGATCCCGAAGCCGACGAATATATCGTTGATTCAGACTTGGAGTAGAGGTAACGTCGTTGTTACTCGGTATTTCAAGATTTTAATTGAGTATTTGCATGTATATATTTTTATATTTTATTTTGGCAATATATGTATGTCACGAATTCTGGAAAAATTTTTAAAGTTGAAATTTTGCATGTTTCGATATTTTTATCGCTTTTACAAGATTAACGATTAAATTGTTATATTAATTTGTAAAATCGTAATAATCGGCCTAAACATGTAATATATGTTTATATTCTGGAAAAATGTTGTTTTTGATGATTTTTAGTAATTTAGTATTTTTCTAATATTTTTGATATCGATTATTGAATTATTATCGTTTTCGGACAAAAACGATTAAAAACCGATTTTTAGTTCTAGTACTTAAACATTTTATTTTAATCTGATTTTTGACGTGGTGAAACTTTCTGGTGAAATAGAATTTTCTGATTTTTTTCATAAGTTTTCGGAATTGTTAAGTGGATGAATTAATTAATCACTTTAAATCATCGTTTATCGTTAAAACCGTGTTTGTTGTTTAAATTCTCGATTTCTGGTCTTTAGTTTAAATCTGGAAAAAATTATGATTCTGATGATTTCATATTAAAATGTATTATTATGATTTTTAGTGCCTTAATAAAATGTTAGGAACGATAGGTTTATTAATAAAATCGTTAATTGCGAAAACGGGTTTAAATGACGGTTTTGTTGAAATTTGTTGAATCTGGATTTTGGAAAAATCTGGAAAATTTATATTCTGTAAAATCAGGATTTTAAAAGTGTAATAATAATTTTTGGATATTAATACTTAAATCGTTTTGTAATTACTATTTTTATTAATCGTTATTGTCGAGATTGGACGATTAACGAGAAAGCGCTTTAAAAACCGAGTTTTAGAATTCTGGAAATTTTCTTTTCTGGACAGAATGTTCATAAATATAATTTAAATATTTTACATAATTTTTGTACTATTTATTAGAGTCTTTAATTAATAAATATTGATTTTCGGACAAATTGTGATTTATCGTTAAAATGCTTCGTCTTACCAAAAAGGATTATTTTTCCAGCAATTTTGAAAGTATTAAATCTGAAACTTTAAGATTTAAATCATCCCTTAACATATTCTAAATATATTCAATGGTTTAATTAAATAAAAGACGTTAAAAGATTTAATTTGACATTTGTCGTAAAATCCTATTTATAATTTTATTGTCGAAGCTAATAATAATTAGGGAATTTTAGCTTTATAACTTTCGAAAACACCCTAATTAGTAATATTAAAATGTTTAAGACATTTTTAATCATCTTATAACACTTATACGATATTTTAATAATTTCATAAAATCAAATGTTCTTACTTTAATAATTAATATTGTTAAGGCCGAAAGTATTAGTTTTATAAATCTATATCGTTTACTAAAATGTGGTATTAGTATGAACTAATATTTTCACTACTTTGATATGATGCTATTTTTAGTAAAGTTTCCTAAAATAGAAGTTTCCTAAAATAGAAAGTTTCCTCTTTTAGAATATAAATGTTTACTTCTTTTATTCTCATATTGTTTATGATAAATACATCTTTTAAATATCGATAATGGTTTGTTTTGGAGTTATGGAATAAGGACAAGTGTGGGTTTAGAGTAATATAGTCTGGGATGTACGTTTTGCCATCAACTGTAAGGCTGGTGTGTCTTTATGGGGCGCATTGGTTGTTGAACTGAGCATGGTTTGTGTTCAGGAGAGTGTATATTTACCTTAAACTTAGATATCGCATCGTATAAGTCGCGTCGGGTTGAACTGGATATGGTTTGTATCCAGGAGGGGTGTGCATTACTTAAGCCAGGACCTCGCTGCACGCAGTCCTGTTATAGTTGAGTTGCCTAGTTAGAGACTGGATTCTGTTATGAGTTAAGTCCACAGTTCTCGAAGCTAGTTTTTAGTATTATCCTAGTGAAAGTCTAGATTCTACATTAATCCTATCCATAACGCTATTTTGATTATTTTATTATTATCGATATAAATTGGTTTGCAGGTTGGCAAATATTTTTATGTTTCTTCGGCAACCCTTTAAATTAATTTGTTTTACACTAAAGCTTATTTTATTATGCTGTTTTAATGTTTTCCATTTTTACTATTTTTCCTATATTAGTAATTACTGTTTTAAAATCCTGTTATACGGCTGGGAGAACGTTGACGTTGCTCCCCACTGATTGTGGCTGTTATGTTTTAACATGGCAGGTATACGTGTTTATTTTCCGGTGGGTGTGGGCTAGCGAGCAGTCTTGGATCCTGCTGATTTTTTTATAATCATGTCTTGAGGATTGTTAACCTTTTTATGGATTGTTTTATATTTTAGCCATTTTTATGTATGGCGCATGTTTGACTTTACCAATTTAATTTATTAAGACATAGTTCTGTGTGTTTTAATCCCGACTCTACAGTGTTTCCGCCACTGTATCGCGCTAGAATTTTTAGGGGATTACAGTTGGTATCAGAGCATCACTGCTCCCAACGCTTACACCTGAAATTAGGGAAAATACCAGTAAATTATTTAAACAGTAAATAAAAATATTGTTAGATATGGGTAGAAACAAATAAGGACTTATTTGTTTAGCTTTCTTGTTCTTGAAACTCAATGGTTAGCATTGAATATTTGTTTCATATGTCCAAGAAGAAGACGATGAGTGGACAAGATGTTGACTTGAGGCTGCTCCAGATCGAGACAAGGCTTGCTTAGAACTCTCAACGCCTGCTGACTCGACTGGACAACTTGGTGCTCCAAGAAAGATGTCGATGGTAATTTTTAGCTCTGGTTCAGTTTACTTAAGCTACAGGCCAGATGATCAAGAGTCGATTCCTGTTCCGTGATGTCGCAGTAGATCCAGATGGAGCGACCCAATACTTATGTGCTCGTTCCTCTACAAGAAGATGAAGTAAGCCTTTTGGATCCCGCGTGAACTCTGGAGGCCCGAAGATTCTCCTCTGGTTCAAGAACTTAGTAATATAGTATCATCGACTCTTTTCTTCCTTCCTCTACTTCTTCTAATTCTTCTCTTTTATATTCTCTTCTTCATCCGCTTGGTGAATCTTTGTTATATTCTTCTACTCTACCATCTCTCTCTTGAGATTCTTTGGCTAGACCGATTTCCGTCTCAGTGAACCCCGTGAAAGGATATAGATGTTTTAGGTTTAGTAAACCCTTGTTACCTAGGGCTTGAGGGTTGTGAGTTATACCTTGTTATATATCTTAGTAAGCTTTTGAGGATCGATTTGAATAATAAATTGTCAATTAATGGAATTAGGTTAGTACTTTAGACTCTGAACCTTGGGTTATAGGTTACTTGATTATTTGGAGGACTTAGAGTTGAATATATTTTGGGGTAGTAAGAGTATATCGTATTTGATGGATACCTAGTACCTAATTTCACCTAGAACCGAACCAAGTGTAGATAATAATAGAATTTTGAGATTCCTATCTAAATGCTTATTTGATGGATGCATCGTGAATATTCGGGATCATAGAGTGTTGGTTAAAGTGTTAACCTGAATGTTGTGGTACCATAAAAGGTTTTCATTAATACCGTTAGAAATTTTGGTTAACATAGATTACCCTTGTTTCTTAAGGATTAGATCGTTGATCGTTGTTTAAGGTTGTAAGCTATGAACTTTGGAGTTGAGTGATCTAAAATTGGATAAATTGTTGTTAACCTTGAAAAGGAGAAACATATTGCCATTAGAGGTTGGAGTTATCGCATTGTTTTGAGGAATACTTAATGCGAATCATCTTAATGGATTTATAGTTCAGAACCTTAGACCAACGAGATTGTGGCTTCGTTGAGTTATTAAATACTTTGTGGTTACACCATTACGATTAGAAATTTGATGGACTTCTCAGAAACATTAATCGAATGACGTGTTTGAAGATGTGAGTGTTTGCGCCATTACCTATAGGTTTGAGCGTGTTTGAGGATTTATTGTACTTCCCCAACTTATGTACTTGCAGTATTATAAATATGATGGTGATCATTTTTGAGGATTTCGTGTCCAAACATTGTTAATTGGTGGATTTTATTTAGTCTTCCTTACTCGAGAAATTTGAGGTATACCTCGAGTTCAGACCTTATGAGCTTTAAATTTATGAACATTAATGATTACGAGTTTGGGTATGTTTTGATAACCGTTGGAATCTTAATTAAAGGATTAGTCTAAATCATTTGTGGTTTCTTACTATACCAATTGAAAGATTATTTAAGTATGTAAGACTTAATTTTGGAGGTTGTAGATTGAGTAGGACCACCCTGTACTGATATTGGACTTAGCATTATTTGATGGGCCAATTAGGAACCCGTGTTTGTGGGAGTCGTGCTAGGAATCTCGAGATGGTTAATTTCTTCTATAATCCTCGAGAGGTATGTTTGACTCTCAACTTCGTCCTTCTTTCTGCTTCTCTCGAACTCTGTTACCGTAACTGCTGCCAATCCCTTTAACCTTTATCGATTTTGAAAACTCTTATTTTAATTTATTGTTTATCCTTGACTCTATTTATCCGTTCATTATTTCCCCGAACTCATGAAAAGTTTGACTAATTTAAAATTTTTATTT
This sequence comes from Agrostemma githago, assembly GCA_958450325.1. Taxonomy (NCBI): domain Eukaryota; kingdom Viridiplantae; phylum Streptophyta; class Magnoliopsida; order Caryophyllales; family Caryophyllaceae; genus Agrostemma; species Agrostemma githago. The sequence goes on from OY288249.1 coordinate 46,776,906, forward strand.
TCGTTAAATTTTAACATTTTGAAGCATAATTTCAAATTTTAAAACTCCCCATTTTGTAAAAACTTTGAGCAATTTAACATTTGGGGTTATCGTGAAATTTAACATTTTTATTTTATAATTCAAGAACTTTATACTTCACTTTGTTTTATCTTTGGTTGATATTTATATTTAGATCTATTTCAAAATGCCTTAATAATTTATTTTAAATTATTTCGAAATTATTTTTAATTTTTGATTTTCAAGCGATCAAAATTTTATGAAGACTTTTATATTTCCAAGTACTTCAATTTGTATAGGATTGTTATGTAAAACGTTTTAACATTGTCGAAATTATTTTGTATGTTCAAGTTTGATACATTTTTGAAAACTTTCATAATTACTTTGATAACATTTTCGAAATTTTAACGTTTTGAAAATTGATTGTCATTTTATTGTTGGTGGACTTTTGAATCTGTTATTGAAAATGCTTGACGGCTGGTGCGATTTTTATTAACTACAAAATTTGATTTCTCCAAACTAAATTTTGTTTCATAAAAAAAAAAAGGAATAATATCGAATTTCTTAATCAAAATATTTTACTTTTGTTTTCAAAATATTTTGGTTATCCTATTTCCTTCGAGTTTGTTTACAAATGTTATTTAACGTTGTTATTTTATCAAATAACTTTACTTTACGATTTCATTAATCAAAAGATTTTAAACTTCGGGTTGGTTAGCCCAATTCTTCTTGGAATAGATATTTGTCTTCGATGCGAGCTAAGCATCCTCAACTCTTCGAGTAAGGTAAACCTCGATTTCCTATCTGCTTATTCTTAGTTTCGAGGACGAAACTTTCTTTTAGTGGGGAGGATTGTAACACCCGCTATTTTTCCTAAGCATTTTATTCTTTCTGTTAGGACTTCGTCTTAACTCTGTCACTTTTGGCCTCATATTTTATCATTTTACTAAGCTTTATTTTTTTTGAGTTTAATAATTTCTATTTTTAATTTTAAAGATTGAAAATTCTTTTAAATCCATTTATTTGGTTTCTTCGTAAACTAAGTAATTTTTCCGCGAGGAATTCTATTTTTCTCCCAATTGACATTTTTAAGCTTGGATTTAAGTTATTTCTTTTTCCTAAAAATGTTTGAATATGTTTATGGAATATTTTCTACTAAGATATATTTTAGTTACTAAAAACAAGCCATTTATGATTTTATTACGAAGCTTCACGAATAATTATTTTCTTACGCGAGGTTTACTCGAATTACTTCGAAATGCCTTTAACTATTTTACGATTATACTTTTTATCAACTTATAAATTATTTGAGACTATTTTCTCACATTTTGGACCGACTAAGCTCTTGGTCACAAGTTTTATTACATTTTATTTAAACGTTTCATTTTATCACATTAAAACGTAATCATAAGATAAATCATTTTCATTCATTGTAGCATTTATGTCAAAACTTTTCTTACTCCCTCTCTTATCCATTTGGCCGGCCAACTATAGGTCTAGGTGCATTTTGGTTCCTCATTTTGAAGCCTTAATTTCATCCTTACCCTCTTTAAGTGTATTAACATCCATCTCCTCCTTTACTACATTCATTTTTGCATTAACCAAAAATATTCATCACTTCCTTCTTCTCTCTTTTGGCCGTGTGTCCCTCAGCCATTCTAGGCAAATTTTTGCTCCATTTCGAGTCCCAATCGCATCATTTTTATCGTCATAATAATCCTCTTTCCGATTCCTTCGTTAAGGTATTGATCGACATCATTTTCGATCAATTTTTACCTTGTTTTTTATTAGTTTTCTCATGGTATTTTTCTGCCATGATTTACGTGTTTGGTAGGATTTTTGGACGATCCCGAAGCCGACGAATATATCGTTGATTCAGACTTGGAGTAGAGGTAACGTCGTTGTTACTCGGTATTTCAAGATTTTAATTGAGTATTTGCATGTATATATTTTTATATTTTATTTTAGCAATATATGTATGTCACGAATTCTGGAAAAATTTTTAAAGTTGAAATTTTGCATGTTTCGATATTTTTATCGCTTTTACAAGATTAACGATTAAATTGTTATATTAATTTGTAAAATCGTAATAATCGGCCTAAACATGTAATATATGTTTATATTCTGGAAAAATGTTGTTTTTGATGATTTTTAGTAATTTAGTATTTTTCTAATATTTTTGATATCGATTATTGAATTATTATCGTTTTCGGACAAAAACGATTAAAAACCGATTTTTAGTTCTAGTACTTAAACATTTTATTTTAATCTGATTTTTGACGTGGTGAAACTTTCTGGTGAAATAGAATTTTCTGATTTTTTTCATAAGTTTTCGGAATTGTTAAGTGGATGAATTAATTAATCACTTTAAATCATCGTTTATCGTTAAAACCGTGTTTGTTGTTTAAATTCTCGATTTCTGGTCTTTAGTTTAAATCTGGAAAAAATTATGATTCTGATGATTTCATATTAAAATGTATTATTATGATTTTTAGTGCCTTAATAAAATGTTAGGAACGATAGGTTTATTAATAAAATCGTTAATTGCGAAAACGGGTTTAAATGACGGTTTTGTTGAAATTTGTTGAATCTGGATTTTGGAAAAATCTGGAAAATTTATATTCTGTAAAATCAGGATTTTAAAAGTGTAATAATAATTTTTGGATATTAATACTTAAATCGTTTTGTAATTACTATTTTTATTAATCGTTATTGTCGAGATTGGACGATTAACGAGAAAGCGCTTTAAAAACCGAGTTTTAGAATTCTGGAAATTTTCTTTTCTGGACAGAATGTTCATAAATATAATTTAAATATTTTACATAATTTTTGTACTATTTATTAGAGTCTTTAATTAATAAATATTGATTTTCGGACAAATTGTGATTTATCGTTAAAATGCTTCGTCTTACCAAAAAGGATTATTTTTCCAGCAATTTTGAAAGTATTAAATCTGAAACTTTAAGATTTAAATCATCCCTTAACATATTCTAAATATATTCAATGGTTTAATTAAATAAAAGACGTTAAAAGATTTAATTTGACATTTGTCGTAAAATCCTATTTATAATTTTATTGTCGAAGCTAATAATAATTAGGGAATTTTAGCTTTATAACTTTCGAAAACACCCTAATTAGTAATATTAAAATGTTTAAGACATTTTTAATCATCTTATAACACTTATACGATATTTTAATAATTTCATAAAATCAAATGTTCTTACTTTAATAATTAATATTGTTAAGGCCGAAAGTATTAGTTTTATAAATCTATATCGTTTACTAAAATGTGGTATTAGTATGAACTAATATTTTCACTACTTTGATATGATGCTATTTTTAGTAAAGTTTCCTAAAATAGAAGTTTCCTAAAATAGAAAGTTTCCTCTTTTAGAATATAAATGTTTACTTCTTTTATTCTCATATTGTTTATGATAAATACATCTTTTAAATATCGATAATGGTTTGTTTTGGAGTTATGGAATAAGGACAAGTGTGGGTTTAGAGTAATATAGTCTGGGATGTACGTTTTGCCATCAACTGTAAGGCTGGTGTGTCTTTATGGGGCGCATTGGTTGTTGAACTGAGCATGGTTTGTGTTCAGGAGAGTGTATATTTACCTTAAACTTAGATATCGCATCGTATAAGTCGCGTCGGGTTGAACTGGATATGGTTTGTATCCAGGAGGGGTGTGCATTACTTAAGCCAGGACCTCGCTGCACGCAGTCCTGTTATAGTTGAGTTGCCTAGTTAGAGACTGGATTCTGTTATGAGTTAAGTCCACAGTTCTCGAAGCTAGTTTTTAGTATTATCCTAGTGAAAGTCTAGATTCTACATTAATCCTATCCATAACGCTATTTTGATTATTTTATTATTATCGATATAAATTGGTTTGCAGGTTGGCAAATATTTTTATGTTTCTTCGGCAACCCTTTAAATTAATTTGTTTTACACTAAAGCTTATTTTATTATGCTGTTTTAATGTTTTCCATTTTTACTATTTTTCCTATATTAGTAATTACTGTTTTAAAATCCTGTTATACGGCTGGGAGAACGTTGACGTTGCTCCCCACTGATTGTGGCTGTTATGTTTTAACATGGCAGGTATACGTGTTTATTTTCCGGTGGGTGTGGGCTAGCGAGCAGTCTTGGATCCTGCTGATTTTTTTATAATCATGTCTTGAGGATTGTTAACCTTTTTATGGATTGTTTTATATTTTAGCCATTTTTATGTATGGCGCATGTTTGACTTTACCAATTTAATTTATTAAGACATAGTTCTGTGTGTTTTAATCCCGACTCTACAGTGTTTCCGCCACTGTATCGCGCTAGAATTTTTAGGGGATTACAGTTGGTATCAGAGCATCACTGCTCCCAACGCTTACACCTGAAATTAGGGAAAATACCAGTAAATTATTTAAACAGTAAATAAAAATATTGTTAGATATGGGTAGAAACAAATAAGGACTTATTTGTTTAGCTTTCTTGTTCTTGAAACTCAATGGTTAGCATTGAATATTTGTTTCATATGTCCAAGAAGAAGACGATGAGTGGACAAGATGTTGACTTGAGGCTGCTCCAGATCGAGACAAGGCTTGCTTAGAACTCTCAACGCCTGCTGACTCGACTGGACAACTTGGTGCTCCAAGAAAGATGTCGATGGTAATTTTTAGCTCTGGTTCAGTTTACTTAAGCTACAGGCCAGATGATCAAGAGTCGATTCCTGTTCCGTGATGTCGCAGTAGATCCAGATGGAGCGACCCAATACTTATGTGCTCGTTCCTCTACAAGAAGATGAAGTAAGCCTTTTGGATCCCGCGTGAACTCTGGAGGCCCGAAGATTCTCCTCTGGTTCAAGAACTTAGTAATATAGTATCATCGACTCTTTTCTTCCTTCCTCTACTTCTTCTAATTCTTCTCTTTTATATTCTCTTCTTCATCCGCTTGGTGAATCTTTGTTATATTCTTCTACTCTACCATCTCTCTCTTGAGATTCTTTGGCTAGACCGATTTCCGTCTCAGTGAACCCCGTGAAAGGATATAGATGTTTTAGGTTTAGTAAACCCTTGTTACCTAGGGCTTGAGGGTTGTGAGTTATACCTTGTTATATATCTTAGTAAGCTTTTGAGGATCGATTTGAATAATAAATTGTCAATTAATGGAATTAGGTTAGTACTTTAGACTCTGAACCTTGGGTTATAGGTTACTTGATTATTTGGAGGACTTAGAGTTGAATATATTTTGGGGTAGTAAGAGTATATCGTATTTGATGGATACCTAGTACCTAATTTCACCTAGAACCGAACCAAGTGTAGATAATAATAGAATTTTGAGATTCCTATCTAAATGCTTATTTGATGGATGCATCGTGAATATTCGGGATCATAGAGTGTTGGTTAAAGTGTTAACCTGAATGTTGTGGTACCATAAAAGGTTTTCATTAATACCGTTAGAAATTTTGGTTAACATAGATTACCCTTGTTTCTTAAGGATTAGATCGTTGATCGTTGTTTAAGGTTGTAAGCTATGAACTTTGGAGTTGAGTGATCTAAAATTGGATAAATTGTTGTTAACCTTGAAAAGGAGAAACATATTGCCATTAGAGGTTGGAGTTATCGCATTGTTTTGAGGAATACTTAATGCGAATCATCTTAATGGATTTATAGTTCAGAACCTTAGACCAACGAGATTGTGGCTTCGTTGAGTTATTAAATACTTTGTGGTTACACCATTACGATTAGAAATTTGATGGACTTCTCAGAAACATTAATCGAATGACGTGTTTGAAGATGTGAGTGTTTGCGCCATTACCTATAGGTTTGAGCGTGTTTGAGGATTTATTGTACTTCCCCAACTTATGTACTTGCAGTATTATAAATATGATGGTGATCATTTTTGAGGATTTCGTGTCCAAACATTGTTAATTGGTGGATTTTATTTAGTCTTCCTTACTCGAGAAATTTGAGGTATACCTCGAGTTCAGACCTTATGAGCTTTAAATTTATGAACATTAATGATTACGAGTTTGGGTATGTTTTGATAACCGTTGGAATCTTAATTAAAGGATTAGTCTAAATCATTTGTGGTTTCTTACTATACCAATTGAAAGATTATTTAAGTATGTAAGACTTAATTTTGGAGGTTGTAGATTGAGTAGGACCACCCTGTACTGATATTGGACTTAGCATTATTTGATGGGCCAATTAGGAACCCGTGTTTGTGGGAGTCGTGCTAGGAATCTCGAGATGGTTAATTTCTTCTATAATCCTCGAGAGGTATGTTTGACTCTCAACTTCGTCCTTCTTTCTGCTTCTCTCGAACTCTGTTACCGTAACTGCTGCCAATCCCTTTAACCTTTATCGATTTTGAAAACTCTTATTTTAATTTATTGTTTATCCTTGACTCTATTTATCCGTTCATTATTTCCCCGAACTCATGAAAAGTTTGACTAATTTAAAATTTTTATTTTCGTTAAATTTTAACATTTTGAAGCATAATTTCAAATTTTAAAACTCCCCATTTTGTAAAAACTTTGAGCAATTTAACATTTGGGGTTATCGTGAAATTTAACATTTTTATTTTATAATTCAAGAACTTTATACTTCACTTTGTTTTATCTTTGGTTGATATTTATATTTAGATCTATTTCAAAATGCCTTAATAATTTATTTTAAATTATTTCGAAATTATTTTTAATTTTTGATTTTCAAGCGATCAAAATTTTATGAAGACTTTTATATTTCCAAGTACTTCAATTTGTATAGGATTGTTATGTAAAACGTTTTAACATTGTCGAAATTATTTTGTATGTTCAAGTTTGATACATTTTTGAAAACTTTCATAATTACTTTGATAACATTTTCGAAATTTTAACGTTTTGAAAATTGATTGTCATTTTATTGTTGGTGGACTTTTGAATCTGTTATTGAAAATGCTTGACGGCTGGTGCGATTTTTATTAACTACAAAATTTGATTTCTCCAAACTAAATTTTGTTTCATAAAAAAAAAAGGAATAATATCGAATTTCTTAATCAAAATATTTTACTTTTGTTTTCAAAATATTTTGGTTATCCTATTTCCTTCGAGTTTGTTTACAAATGTTATTTAACGTTGTTATTTTATCAAATAACTTTACTTTACGATTTCATTAATCAAAAGATTTTAAACTTCGGGTTGGTTAGCCCAATTCTTCTTGGAATAGATATTTGTCTTCGATGCGAGCTAAGCATCCTCAACTCTTCGAGTAAGGTAAACCTCGATTTCCTATCTGCTTATTCTTAGTTTCGAGGACGAAACTTTCTTTTAGTGGGGAGGATTGTAACACCCGCTATTTTTCCTAAGCATTTTATTCTTTCTGTTAGGACTTCGTCTTAACTCTGTCACTTTTGGCCTCATATTTTATCATTTTACTAAGCTTTATTTTTTTTGAGTTTAATAATTTCTATTTTTAATTTTAAAGATTGAAAATTCTTTTAAATCCATTTATTTGGTTTCTTCGTAAACTAAGTAATTTTTCCGCGAGGAATTCTATTTTTCTCCCAATTGACATTTTTAAGCTTGGATTTAAGTTATTTCTTTTTCCTAAAAATGTTTGAATATGTTTATGGAATATTTTCTACTAAGATATATTTTAGTTACTAAAAACAAGCCATTTATGATTTTATTACGAAGCTTCACGAATAATTATTTTCTTACGCGAGGTTTACTCGAATTACTTCGAAATGCCTTTAACTATTTTACGATTATACTTTTTATCAACTTATAAATTATTTGAGACTATTTTCTCACATTTTGGACCGACTAAGCTCTTGGTCACAAGTTTTATTACATTTTATTTAAACGTTTCATTTTATCACATTAAAACGTAATCATAAGATAAATCATTTTCATTCATTGTAGCATTTATGTCAAAACTTTTCTTACTCCCTCTCTTATCCATTTGGCCGGCCAACTATAGGTCTAGGTGCATTTTGGTTCCTCATTTTGAAGCCTTAATTTCATCCTTACCCTCTTTAAGTGTATTAACATCCATCTCCTCCTTTACTACATTCATTTTTGCATTAACCAAAAATATTCATCACTTCCTTCTTCTCTCTTTTGGCCGTGTGTCCCTCAGCCATTCTAGGCAAATTTTTGCTCCATTTCGAGTCCCAATCGCATCATTTTTATCGTCATAATAATCCTCTTTCCGATTCCTTCGTTAAGGTATTGATCGACATCATTTTCGATCAATTTTTACCTTGTTTTTTATTAGTTTTCTCATGGTATTTTTCTGCCATGATTTACGTGTTTGGTAGGATTTTTGGACGATCCCGAAGCCGACGAATATATCGTTGATTCAGACTTGGAGTAGAGGTAACGTCGTTGTTACTCGGTATTTCAAGATTTTAATTGAGTATTTGCATGTATATATTTTTATATTTTATTTTAGCAATATATGTATGTCACGAATTCTGGAAAAATTTTTAAAGTTGAAATTTTGCATGTTTCGATATTTTTATCGCTTTTACAAGATTAACGATTAAATTGTTATATTAATTTGTAAAATCGTAATAATCGGCCTAAACATGTAATATATGTTTATATTCTGGAAAAATGTTGTTTTTGATGATTTTTAGTAATTTAGTATTTTTCTAATATTTTTGATATCGATTATTGAATTATTATCGTTTTCGGACAAAAACGATTAAAAACCGATTTTTAGTTCTAGTACTTAAACATTTTATTTTAATCTGATTTTTGACGTGGTGAAACTTTCTGGTGAAATAGAATTTTCTGATTTTTTTCATAAGTTTTCGGAATTGTTAAGTGGATGAATTAATTAATCACTTTAAATCATCGTTTATCGTTAAAACCGTGTTTGTTGTTTAAATTCTCGATTTCTGGTCTTTAGTTTAAATCTGGAAAAAATTATGATTCTGATGATTTCATATTAAAATGTATTATTATGATTTTTAGTGCCTTAATAAAATGTTAGGAACGATAGGTTTATTAATAAAATCGTTAATTGCGAAAACGGGTTTAAATGACGGTTTTGTTGAAATTTGTTGAATCTGGATTTTGGAAAAATCTGGAAAATTTATATTCTGTAAAATCAGGATTTTAAAAGTGTAATAATAATTTTTGGATATTAATACTTAAATCGTTTTGTAATTACTATTTTTATTAATCGTTATTGTCGAGATTGGACGATTAACGAGAAAGCGCTTTAAAAACCGAGTTTTAGAATTCTGGAAATTTTCTTTTCTGGACAGAATGTTCATAAATATAATTTAAATATTTTACATAATTTTTGTACTATTTATTAGAGTCTTTAATTAATAAATATTGATTTTCGGACAAATTGTGATTTATCGTTAAAATGCTTCGTCTTACCAAAAAGGATTATTTTTCCAGCAATTTTGAAAGTATTAAATCTGAAACTTTAAGATTTAAATCATCCCTTAACATATTCTAAATATATTCAATGGTTTAATTAAATAAAAGACGTTAAAAGATTTAATTTGACATTTGTCGTAAAATCCTATTTATAATTTTATTGTCGAAGCTAATAATAATTAGAGAATTTTAGCTTTATAACTTTCGAAAACACCCTAATTAGTAATATTAAAATGTTTAAGACATTTTTAATCATCTTATAACACTTATACGATATTTTAATAATTTCATAAAATCAAATGTTCTTACTTTAATAATTAATATTGTTAAGGCCGAAAGTATTAGTTTTATAAATCTATATCGTTTACTAAAATGTGGTATTAGTATGAACTAATATTTTCACTACTTTGATATGATGCTATTTTTAGTAAAGTTTCCTAAAATAGAAGTTTCCTAAAATAGAAGTTTCCTAAAATAGAAGTTTCCTAAAATAGAAAGTTTCCTCTTTTAGAATATAAATGTTTACTTCTTTTATTCTCATATTGTTTATGATAAATACATCTTTTAAATATCGATAATGGTTTGTTTTAGAGTTATGGAATAAGGACAAGTGTGGGTTTAGAGTAATATAGTCTGGGATGTACGTTTTGCCATCAACTGTAAGGCTGGTGTGTCTTTATGGGGCGCATTGGTTGTTGAACTGAGCATGGTTTGTGTTCAGGAGAGTGCATATTTACCTTAAACTTAGATATCGCATCGTATAAGTCGCGTCGGGTTGAACTGGATATGGTTTGTATCCAGGAGGGGTGTGCATTACTTAAGCCAGGACCTCGCTGCACGCAGTCCTGTTATAGTTGAGTTGCCTAGTTAGAGACTGGATTCTGTTATGAGTTAAGTCTACAGTTCTCGAAGCTAGTTTTTAGTATTATCCTAGTGAAAGTCTAGATTCTACATTAATCCTATCCATAACGCTATTTTGATTATTTTATTATTATCGATATAAATTGGTTTGCAGGTTGGCAAATATTTTTATGTTTCTTCGGCAACCCTTTAAATTAATTTGTTTTACACTAAAGCTTATTTTATTATGCTGTTTTAATGTTTTCCATTTTTACTATTTTTCCTATATTAGTAATTACTGTTTTAAAATCCTGTTATACGGCTGGGAGAACGTTGACGTTGCTCCCCACTGATTGTGGCTGTTATGTTTTAACATGGCAGGTATACGTGTTTATTTTCCGGTGGGTGTGGGCTAGCGAGCAGTCTTGGATCCTGCTGATTTTTTTTATAATCATGTCTTGAGGATTGTTAACCTTTTTATGGATTGTTTTATATTTTAGCCATTTTTATGTATGGCGCATGTTTGACTTTACCAATTTAATTTATTAAGACATAGTTCTGTGTGTTTTAATCCCGACTCTACAGTGTTTCCGCCACTGTATCGCGCTAGAATTTTTAGGGGATTACAAACGGTATTAATGATATTAGAAACGAGAAAATAAAAAAACGAAAAAAAAACGAGAAGAAGAGAAGATGACGTGAGAAGAAAAGAAAAGAAAGAAATCTGGATTTTTGCACTCTCAACCTACATGCTTCTTATTCTCGGTATGGACTCGTCTAGTTGTGGCTTAGGCACGGGAGTTCGAGATTTTGTAGATGGAGTTATGGTGGTTTTAGGGTTTGATGTTTACTTGATGCTAGGGTTGAAGGTTTGGATGTGTAAAGTTGTGATGGGTAAAAGTTAGGGTTGTAAAAAGGTTCTGAAATAGTGTTGCAAAGGGTTAGTAAATATAGGCAATTGCTCCCCCTCCTTGTCTAGGGTTACTCGATCAAGTGCCCTGATGGACTTGATCGAGTGGCCCACCTGAAAGAGGACCGCAGGTTTGCTCTCGGAAACGGCTTTGACTGGGTTTTGACCCCGTCGCTAAAAGACGGTTTTATTTCCGGTGTCAGTTTTGATCCAAATTAGTCTTATTTGATTGGAAACGACCCACCGGGCCTGAATTTGAGGTCGGTTTTGTGAGATTTGTACTCCGTAAAAAGCCCAAGCCAGAAATTAATGGTTTCGAGCCCAAATCCGAGCGCGTAGAAACATGTTTGCGTCCGATCATCATCGGGTGTTTTTTGGAAACTGCTATAGACACCTAATGTCCAAATGTGGGTGTCTACAGGAAGCTGAGTAAAAATGATTCAGACTTCAATCGGGTGGGATGTAAATTACATGGGATCTGATTTCCACGTCTGGCCCTTACGGTTGGGATTATCCTATTGAGCTTGATTCCACAAAATTCTGGACTGTCTCCTAACTAGTGTCTCGGGAAGGTCTTAAGGGTTGTAATGTAGGGAGGCTAGTATAGTTGACTGGTCTGTTCATTTTTACTCTTCGTTTGGACTTCTACTTGAAATTGAATCGGATGATGGGATTATATTTTGACCAATGAGTTCGGTCTTGATCATTGAATTAGGCCGGTTTAGTTTGGCCTTGGTTTCATTTTTTTTATTTGGCTCCTTGTGGCCATTTCAGACTTCTTTTTCTTTTTGTCAGACTAGCACCTATGGTGGGAATTGGTCGGTCTTTATTTGAGGGATGTTTATTGTGGGGAATAGGTTTGCCTTCCGTCTTTGATCACAAGCTAAAAGACTATTTAGATTTGTCATAGGATTCAGTAATGCTCGTTCTAAGGGGTAATTATGTGGCTTTCTATACCAGACATGGAATAGGTAAAAAAAGGAACACATGATCTCGGTTCTTGTAATTCCTCGTTGTTTTGAGATATGCTTGATTGTTATCGATAAATGGCATAGTATCGAGTCGTAAGCGAGAAGGTGCGTTATTTTAAAATCAAGCGATTGTCGAGGCGCATTATAAAGGAAGAAAAGTTTATTTCTTTTTATTGATAATAATAAGCGGGCTACGTGCCCGAGACATTGTTTTTGGGGAGGTGGATGACAGGTCACCTCGTACCTCTTGACTTGATGAGAAAGACAAAAAGACATTTATTACATTATTAGGTCTAGTCCCTAAGACGAACTAGACTCTGACTCGGACACACATTTTACTCGTCTTGGCGGGTGCTCGCGGGTTGTCGGGATCTTCCTCGATATTCAGGACATTCTCCTCTATAGGGTCGAGGTGGTAACAATCGATGGTGTTGTCAAAGACAGCGTGAATACTAAAGGGGTTTGTGGTATTGTTTAGTTTTTCAGGTGGAGGGAGAGGAATCGTCCCGTTTTCGATCATGTCTTGTATGACATGTTTGAGTCGAAAGCAAGATTTGGTATCATGCCCATTGCCACGGTGGTAATGGCAATATTTATAAGTATCCCAAGACTTCGCTTTTCTGGCCGCGGACGGCTCTGGGGTAGGGCTTATGGGTTCGAGCTTCCCTTGCTCATTTAACCTTCTTAGAGCTTAAGCGTATGTGATGCCTAGGTTGGAGAATGTTCTAGGGGTAAAGTTTGTTCTTCCCCGGGTGATTGGTTCGAATAGGTGTACTTCTTCAGTTTTGTTATTCCCGGATGACCCGTAAGAGCGGGTTCCCATGGATGTAGTTGGACCTTGATAACCTTCCCAATTATTTTGGAGAATACTCCCTTCCTCATATCGTCCTCCAGACGTATTCCTAAGGTAGACAATATTTGAAGGTATGGATATTTTGGTACCTAAGGTGAGAGGCATAAGGGGGCCTAAGATTGTTGATAAATTTTTCTACTAAGGTGGCTTCGTCGGGGCGGTTTACTAATTGGGTGCCGACCTTTCTCCACCTAGTCAGAAATTCGGAGAAGCCTTCCTTCTCGTTTTAGGAAAGGACCTCGAGGCTTCGGATGGTGACTTGTGTTTCAGAATTATCCGCGTATTGTTTTGCGAATTCTAGGGAGATGTCGTCCCAGGTGGATATCTTTTTGGGGTCAAGGGAGTAAAACCAGTATCGAGGTGTGTCGCCTAAAGAGGATGGGAATATCCTAACGAAAAGACTGGGTTTGACCCCCTTAATGGCCATGTAGTCCTTAAAGGCGCGGATGTGGTTGAGGGGGTCCTCAGTTCCTTTGAACTTTGGTATGTCGGCTAGGGAAAAATTTTCTGGTAGCTGGTCGTTTACCATCTCAAACTTCCTATGGTTTTCGAGGTGGACATTGTTGCCTTGGTTTAGGCGCATTTGGTTTTCAAGGAAGTCTATGCGACTCATGGCGGACTGTAGGATGTCGTCCTGAGGTGGTGTAGTGGGGTCATTAGGGGTGACTCCGGCTGGAACACCGCCTAGCGGCGTGGAGGTTAAAAGGACCTCGTTGAGGATCCGGTTATGGTGTTCATCAGAGGCCTTATCTTCCAAATGGCATAGAGGAGAGTCAATGCTGTTTACGGATGCATTCATGGTAATGATGGTGGCCTGTAGATCTCGGATCATGTTGGCTAGGGTTCCTACGGTGTTATCCCCGGATTGTTCAGCGTTGTTTCCACTATGGTTATTTGCGTCTGTGCTTGAATCTCCTGACACGACTGGAAGGGGTAGTATTAATGAGAATGGATCTACCAGACGGCTTAAAGACTCAAGGGATACTCGTAGTCGAGCGACACGGAAACAAGACCCTTGATTTGCGCGTGTTTGCGGTCATCGGTTTAGGGACTCAGATGCCTTAGACTCTCGGTGTATTCAGCGAAGCGCCTAATGAATTTTTGCCTCCGGGACAAGACGATTTGACACAAACCTCGGGGATGAGATTTAAAGAGGACTTTCTCAAGATGAGACGACCCAAAATGTAAGTCCTCGAGTAGAGACGATCCTAGTAACTAGCACAGACAGTTAATCACACGGTTGTACGACGTAAGAAGTGGATCGCGATCCCGGCTCAGGATCAAAGAGTTTTGATTTTTTTTCGAAAATGATCGAGCTTTTGCGAGGGAAATCTTTTCAAAAAAAAAAAGGGTTTGTAAAATTGGGGTGACGATGGCGTGATGACATCGTTTGTGACGTAAAAGTGTGTTGCTACATGTGCGTCGAGGATTCGACGATAGCAAAAGTGTAAATGGTGCTTTCTTTTTTCAAAAGAAGCACGGTTCTTAGGGGAACCAGTTTTGAAAATGATGACGTGGTGCCTTTATCGAAACTACTATTAATTAGTTAGTTCGACAATTATCGTGTAGGCGGTGTTTGTGACATAACGTGATGTCTGGTGACGGTGTTTTGGAAATGATGTTTTGTAAATGTGGCCATTTCGGATTCCTTGACTTCATTAATTGAAGGTTCGGTCGTGTTAACGGTACGTGCAAAAACGTTTTTTTTTTAAAAATAAAATGTAATCGCTCGAGGTACCTTGATCCCATTGATCGGGAGTTTTGGTGATATTAACGGTATTCGTTGTTGACGGGTTTTACTTTGGCAGAGGTGATGGCGTTTAAAAAGGGGTCTTTTGAAAAAATCCGTCATGATGACGGTACTTTTTAAAAGGTTTTCGGAAATCATTTTGAATTGGCAGGAGCATCGGCGCTAAAAAGATAGTTTTGGAGATGACCTCTCTTTTTTTCGAAAACAGAGTTGGGTGCGGTTGAATATGTTGTCGTGGTTGAATCCAGATTTTTAGTGTTTTAATTGGGTTGCTCAAACACGCTACACATATCTAGGAATGCATACACTCATGCAGGATGCAGACACGGATAGGTTAGGGTAGGCTACCGCCCACGAATAACGTTTGCTTAGGTATTGATAAATCATCTGGGAAGACGAGTGTCATACCGTCCGTTCAGAACTACTCGTTTAGTATATCCGAGAGGTACGCGTTAGGCTGCCGGAGCGTCAACCGAGGATCTCTCCGCGTGTCCAGATGGATCTTACCGCGAAGAGGTCGATTGGTCCTGATATTGGTTAGGGTGGTATTTTTCGGGCCAAAACCTGTAGTGACCAACACTAAAACTAGGAAATGAGCTTCACCGACCTCGTTCAAGTTACACCACCGCTGGAAACTTGTTTCCAAATCCCCAGCGAAGTCGCCAAACTGTGGACGTCCGTCCGCACCGCCCAGCACCCCGTGCGCGCCCGCGCAGGACCGACCCAGTTTTTTAACGTGTGGCGGCGGCTACCCATGCGGCCCCCTCCCAGTCGGAGGCCGGTCCGATCTCGCGTACGGGGCGATGTTTCAGACTTCGATTCGGATGACGATCCGGACTTGTACTGGACGGATGCGGGCACCCGTGTTTCCGTTTGGAATCGATAGAGTCATGGTTGTAAATGTTTAAAGGCTGATTTGTTTGGTAAGGCGACCTTTTTAGTGAACTGAATTCGTTGCCGATTTGTGGAATCGCCACCGAGTCAATTATGGGGACTCGAAAATCGTTCAAGTCAACTTTGATCCTTAGCCGGTTCAAAGCTGAGGGGCACGGGACCTAAAGATAAAGACTTGTATCCTTAAGCACTCCATGCCTGTAATGACTCTCATTGCCAATGGTTTCGGACATCCGGAAACCGTCGATTCTGAGTAAGAGGTGAGGGTAGGTATTGGGAAGCCAACATCCGATAGATGTCAACACCCAATCCCGCCCGCACTATAGCGGCCTCTACTAATCAATCGGTGGGCTAATGACCTAGTTCTTTTGTTGTGGCGGAAGTACTGTAACATCCATTGTTTTCACCCTATATCTTTTGCTACGTCGGTTGTTTAAGGACAAGTAGGTTTTGTCGTCAAAGTATTTGTGTTTACATTCTTTGCATGCGATTTCACGTGACAAGAAGGCCATGAAAAGATGCACATAGGAGAGTAGAGAGTACTAATATTGTACGTATTAGCAAATCAGTTTTAACGCGATAATACAGATATTAATCGTTCTCGTGATATACCTTACCTGGTATTCTGCTTAAGATGCGTCGATTCGGCATTAAGAGGGACGCGTCGAACCTAGGAAGGCGTGCACCAGGACTAATAAGGAACCCGACCATCGCTTTGTTTAATTTTAGCTTATTTACGTTTTGATTTCCGTGTTAGGTAAATTAGCATGCGATTATAAGGTCATAAAAGAAATAAATCATACGAAAATTGTAAATGCGAACGTAAGTAAATCACGTAATGAGGAGTTTCACCCTCGGAGTATAACCTAAACGGGACACAATGCATAGATAGTTGAGAACGGATCTCGAAATTACTCGGGTCTATTTAGTGTAATTTAGTGTTTCCGGTTAAAGTAGGGACGTTACGTGTTTTAGTATGTGTAATGGACCTAGTGTCCACACTTGATATTATCGTAGTGCATGATAAAGGTACAAAAATGTAAAGTTTTGTTTAGATGACAACCTAGTGACGACTCGACTTCAACAGGCGGATCCTCCTAGCTTGCCCGGTGATTTCGGCAGAGTTCCGTTACCGTTGACCCGTCCTGCGGCTATTCCGGCAGTGCTCTGCTACTACTGGCTGGTTCTGCGGCTAATCCGACAGAGTTTCGTTAGTAGACTATGAATGGCTAGTCGAACACAGGCACCTCGGGATCGAGTGGAGTGCTCGAAGGTGAGGAGTAGCGTTGATGTCGCTTTATCGGAAATACGATCGAGTGGATCGTTTGCCTCGGGTGTCGGAGTGTGAGCCCTTAGCGAGAAAAGAGAGGGAAGAACGAGCTGTATAGAAGTAGGCACGGACTCGTGAATGTGTGTCGAATGAATGATGTGGGGGGTATTTATAGGTGTTTTCGGTCATCGTTGCCCATATGGACGCCCGGGGTCCAGCGACACAGACTTCAGACGCCTGGTGTGAGGCAGTTCTGTCTTTAGGCGCCAGAGCTCAAGCTGTCAAAGTTTTGAAGATCCGATATAAAAACTTTCCAAAACGGAGAAGACGCATATCTTAGTCTTTCTTTGAGGTTAAGGCTTTCCTTTAATCCTAGAGTGATGAGCACCGAGTGGGCTTCGGGTGCGTGTCCCGAGGTTTGCTCGGCCCGACGCGTTGACTCGGGTTTGACTTTGCATATTTCGGGACCGATTCAGGGCCCCAGTGTCGGAATTAACTCAGATTAGTGTCGACGCGACCGTAATGACACGACTAAGCCTGCCTTCATGTTAATATAATCTTTCCGAGTAGTTATTTGATCCGTTCTATAGAAAAACTATCTAAAACATCGCGAACCCGCGTCGTGTTGCAGTCCGATCGTCATCGGGTGTTTACTGGGCACTTCTGCAGCCACCAGGTCCAAATCTGGGTGTCTACACTTACCAAACATATCGGCCTTTAAACATTTACAACCACGTCTCGATCGATTCTAACGGAAACACGGATGTCCGCGTTTGTTTAGTACAATTAATATTGTCAACCAAATCGAGGTCCGACACATTGCCCCGTACGCGAGATCGGACCGGCCCCACGGAACGGACGAGGCCGCATGGGTGGCCGCTGCGACCAGGGATCCCACATGGGCACGCGCGGGGTGCCGGACGGTGCGGGCGAGCGTCCACAGCAAGTTGGGTCTTGCTCAAAATGGTGGATGTGACTAAACATAAAAAAACACATAAGCACAAAAGAATAGGTGCATCCAAAGAGAAGATAAAACACCAAATCCATCATCGAGACGGTGGGAAAGACACCAATTACTTACTCAAACAATCATAAACATTCGAAACTAGATCACCCAAGTGAAAATTGACCAAAGTGTAATAGTATGACATTAAAGCAATAAAAGTGTTGATGAATTAGCTGGGTCCTCCTAATCTTCTAAGGGGGTACGACGGGGTGTTAAACGTAATGGAAATGAGTGAACCATGGAGTCGTTCGACACTGTAGGTAGGTGGAATCCCGCTCTCTTTAGCCAGGGCCAAGAGGGTCGTTCTAAATTCAAATTATCTGAATTGGTCCAAACAAAAGGTGGAGAAGTGTTTACAATATTTGGTGGATTGACTAATCACCGCTATCTTCTTTCCTCGGGACTCAGTCCTCTAGTAGGCACTTCACGGCGAAAAGTCGATCGAAGGGTTTTTTTTGGAGAAGATGTTTTTGATGATATGATTCTCACTGATGTTCCTTTTCTCTCCTTTGATTTTCATTTGTTTGTGCCCTTTTTAATTTGCTTTGGTTTGCCCTTTTTTGGCATTTTTGATGTGGTTCAAAACCAAGCACGGAGGTTTATTTTCGTGAACTTATTGTGACGATGTATAGGTGGAAGGAAAAATAGGTATCCAAGAACGGGAGTCATCCCCGTATAACCCACAAAAAGATGAGAAGAATTTGGACTAAAGGTGCAATGGACATTCGAGCAAGGTCACTTAGAAAACGGGATGCGGTAACCAAGGCCTAACTCCTCCACGGGTGGTCAAGGTTATCAAGTGCAAACCCCGAAGTAAACCTCTAGTAGAAAAGATGGACTCAAGCTAAAAGATCAACATATTCATTGATTTAGAATCATTTTACTAGATTAAGGTCCAAAATCTAAAATGGGTTATCCACAATGGAATGTACATTCTCACAATAAGCTTGTAATCAGGTTTTCGAAAACTTTTTAATCCTAGACACACTATACAAAATAGAAAAGAACTCAAGAAAAAGAGAGAATAAACAAAGGGAAAACACAAGTAAAGTCATGCACTCCGGTCTCCATCGACATACAACGCACAATCAACCACAAATCCCGAAATGCTCATCTCATCGAGAGCCTCCAAATAGCAACAACCCAACTCCAACACGAGAGTAAAGGAAAAACGAAAAGGAAAGAAGTTACCTAGCGGATTACTTCAATGATCTCCTCATCTTGTGCTATTGAGGTGGTGGTTATCCTGTAAGAGTGGAGGACAATACAATACAAAGGACACTAAAACATAACGAAAATAAGAAAAGAGAAGGAAAATATTTTTGGGTTTTTAGAAATTTTCAAATTTTTATGGTTTTTTGGAAAGATTTTTGAAAAACAAAAGATAGTAGTTTCCTCTCCCCACACTAAAATTGTGCATTGCCCTTAATGGACAAGTAGGGGAAAGATCGAAAAAGACGAAAAAAGAAAATTAAGAAAAATCTTTTTGGATTTTTATGATTTTTTCAAATGTTTTTTGGATTTTTCGAAATTTTGGGAAAAGAAAATAAAAGAAAAAGAAAAGATAAAGGGGTGGCGGGTCTAAGTGTAATCACGTCACCTAGACCCTAGCCAAGTGGGTAAGAAAATGAAAATAAATTAAGTGAAAGGGCGAAAAATGGGCGTAGGTGTAATCACGTCACCTAGTTCGGATTGAGTACAAATTGGAAAATTTTGAGAAGGATGAAAGGATTAGGATTTTCAAATTAGTCAATGGCAATAATCACATCGCCTAAAGACCGGGAGCAATACCAAAGCTACAACGGCAACAACAATCAATGGGACAGCTTGCAAAAATTTGTTAGAGAAAAATCGATCACAGTGACAACAAGATAGTAGAACCGGACACAACCTAAGTACATGCAATTATAGACTCCTATAGACTCACCTACCCAACCCACGCACAAATACCCACAACATCACCTAGCGACTGAGGGAGAGGGTTTAGTACGAATAATTATTAGACGCGTATGAAGCATTAGGAAAGCCAGAGTAGTACGGTTTACCCTCGGAAGACGCATGTGGAGAAAACTCCTCAGGACTATCACTTAACGAGAGGGCGTAGTCCGAATCAATCTCACAAAGGTCATATATCGTACTCCCAAACTCCTCTTCCTCCCGACTCAGTCTTTGTTAGTCGATATTCATTGGGTCCTAGAGGTAGGTCCCAATTGTGGTGAATGAGGATGGTGGTGCGGTGTGTGTTGGGTACAATTAAAGTACATCTGACAAGGCAATGATGAGGAACATGAAAAATCCAAGTGGGGAAATAGGCCTCGTCAAGCCAAATGGAGTTGTCAAGCGGGGTGAGGTGATCAGTCGAGTAATCCAATTTGTTCGCTATAACTGTCACAAGACCTCCACAATCTAAAGAGGGACGTTGGGCATTAATGATGCGATGAAAGTGTAACGCCACGACGATGGGTAGGTCAAGGGGACTCGAGTTACCGAATAAAGAGTCAAGAACTAATTACAAGACGCACACATTAAAAGAGTATATATTATCGGCTGAGGGCACTGAGCAATGGGAGAGGATTTTGCAAAAGTAGCTAATTGCTGGGTTACGAATCTCGGAGGCATAAGACAATTCAGGCGAGTAACCCCCTTTACATCGTAAGATACGCTTTCAAAACTCTCTCCTCGAAACACAAGCATGGATATTGCTCGAATGTTCACTGAGTCCGGTACCCGAAGAGGGTAGGCCTAGCGCAAGGCCAAACTCGGAAAAAGAAAAATAAGAAAAATCTTTTGGATTTTTATAATTTTTTAATTTATTGAGATTTTTTCAAATTTTGGGGAAAGAAAATAGAAGATAAAAAGGGTGGCTGGCCTAGGTGTAATCATATCACCTAGACCCTAGCCAAGTGGGGAAGAAATTGAAAATAAAATGAAAGAAAATAAGTTAAAAGGGCGAAAAATGGGCGTAGGTTTAATCACGTCACCTAGCCCGGATTTCGTACAAATTGGAAAAATTTGAGAAAGACCAAAAGATTTGGATTTTCAAATTGGTGAATGGCGTAATCACGTCGTTTAAAGACTGGGAGCAATACCAAGGCCAAAACAGCCGCACAATTCAAGGGAACAAGCTTGCGAAGATTTGTTAAAAAAATGAATAATCATCACAATGATAACAATAGAGTAGGGACCGGACACACCCAAATATACAATGATAGACTCTTATAGACACACCTACCCGACCCGCTACAATACCCATAACACGACTCTCGACTCAGGGAAAAAGAGCTAGATCGAATAATCATCAGACGCGTATGAAGCACGAGAAGACCCAGAGAAGTACGGCATTCCCTCGGAAGACGCCTGGGGAGAGAATTCTTCTGTGCCGTCACTCAACGAGAAGGCATAATTCGGCTCAATCTCATAGAGGTCGTAGATCGTACGATCCTTAGGGAGTGTATAATGAGCGTACTCCCAGACTCTCCTTCCTCCGACCCTATTTTCGTCAATCTATATTCACCGAGACCTAGAAATAGGTCCAATTATGGTGAACGAGGATGGTGGTTTGGGGTGTGTTAGGTAAAATTAAGGCACGTCCACGACAAATATAGACGAGGCGATGATGGAGAACATGAAATATCCAAGTGCGGAAGTAAGCGTCGTCGAGCCAAATGGAGTTGCCAAGCGGGGTAAGGTGGTCGGTCGAGTAACCCAATTTATTTGAAATAACCATCCCTATAACTCCACAATCTAAGGAGGGGCGTTGGATAGTGATGATATGTTGAAATTGCAATCCCGCAACTATGGGTAGGTCTAGAGGATTCGAATTACCGGTCAAAGAGTTTAAAATTAATTGTAAAACGCACACATTAAGAGAGTAGATATTATCGGCAGAAGGGACTACGTAGTGAGAGAGGATTTCGCAGAAGTAGCGAATATCGGGGTTACGTATCTCGGGAGCATAAGACATGGTAGGTGAGTAACCCCCCACTATAACGTGAGATACATTTCCAAAAATCTCTCCTAGAAACACATGCTTGTAGATTATGCGCGAAGGTGCACCGAGTACGGTACCCGAGGAGGGTAGGCCAAGCGCAAGGCCGAACTCAGTAATGGTCAATTCATGAAATTTACTGAATAATTGAAATTTTACTACTCTAGGCGTGGTCGGGTGGTCAAGTGTAAAGGTCCCTAGGAACTCACAAGTTGAGTCTTTATATGTAAAGGTTGCAAAGCTAAGGAGTTCACTAGTGCCAACTCGAGACTAGGTCGCCGTCATAAGTTGAACTGGGTGACAGGTAATCCCAGGAGGGTGTGCATTATCTTAGACTAGGGTCACGCATTTATAAGTCGTCGCTCTATTATGGTTGAGTAGCCTAGTTAGAGACCGAAGTTTGATTTGTTTGAACTAAGTTCTCGAAGCTAGTTTTTAGTACTCGATCTCCTAGTGAAAGTCTAGCCGTCTACACTACTCCTATCCATAACGCCATTTTGAATATTTTTATTATTATCGATATAATTTGGTTGCAGGTTGGCAAATGTTTTATGTTTTCTTCGGAAAACTCATTTTTATTATATTGTTTTGATACGTGTCGTTTTTCACTGAAAGTTTATTTTTATTATAACGTGTTTTACTGTTTTCCATTTTTACTATTTTTCTATAATAATAATTACAGTTTTAAAATCCTGTTATACGGCTGGGAGAACGTTGACGTTGCTCCCCACTGATTGTGGCTGTTATGTTTTTAACATGGCAGGTATATGTGTTTTCCTTCGGGTTGGCTAGCGAGCAGTTATGGATCCTGCTTGTTTTAATCAGATCACTGTATTATGGATTGTTAAAACCCTTTTTATGGATTTTTTTTATTTATTTTGTAGCCATTTTTATTTTATGGCTTATGTATTGACTTACCATTTTTATTTAATCAAGACATAGCTACAGTGTGTTATAATCCCACTTCTACAGTGTTTCCGCCACTGTATTGCGTTAGAATTTCTAGGGGATTACAGTTGGTATCAGAGCATCACTGCTCCCAACGCTTACACCTGAAATTAGGAAAAATACCAGTAAATTTTTTAAACAGTAAATAAAAATATTATTAGAGATGGGTAGAAACAAATAAGGACTTAACTGTTAAGATTATCGGTTTCTGAACTCAATGATTAGCATTGAATATTTGTTGCTTTTGTGGGAAGAAGACGAATGAACAAGATATTGATAGGATGATGCTCCAGATCGGGACAAGACCTGCTTAGAACTCTCAACGCCTGCTGACTCGACTGGACAACTTGGTGCTCCAAGAAAGATGTCGATGGTAATTTTTAGCTCTGGTTCAGTTTACTTAAGCTACAGGCCAGATGATCAAGAGTCGATTCCTGTTCCGTGATGTCGCAGTAGATCCAGATGGAGCGACCCAATACTTATGTGCTCGTTCCTCTACAAGAAGATGAAGTAAGCCTTTTGGATCCCGCGTGAACTCTGGAGGCCCGAAGATTCTCCTCTGGTTCAAGAACTTAGTAATATAGTATCATCGACTCTTTTCTTCCTTCCTCTACTTCTTCTAATTCTTCTCTTTTATATTCTCTTCTTCAACCGCTGGGTGAATCCTTGTTATATTCTTCTACTCTACCATCTTTCTCTTGAGATTCTTTGGCTAGACCGATTTCCGTCTCAGTGAACCCCGTGAAAGGATATAGATGTTTGAGGTTTAGTAAACCCTTGTTAAGTGACATCTATTGTCAAATACTTACACATAGGTCGTACAACCTATGTCTATCTAAAACATAGACATAGGTTCAGAATTAACCCATGTCTATAGGAATAATAGACATGGGTTATTTTTTTGCCCGATGTCTATTTATAAATATAGACATGGGTCATTGTTACGCCCTATGTCTATTGAACTGCTAAATTACAAAAAAAAAATTACAAAATAGGCGCGCCACTTTCACATAAATAGTAATTAAATTAATTTCAGCCAAAAGACATTATATCTCTCTTTCTTTCACAGAAATACTTAACTACAAATCTAAATTGGGAAACCTAATAAACACGCTAATAAAGAGACTAGAATCAGACATTGCTGCTCATGATGCTCCTCTTAACCTTTCTATGAACTATCTCCTGTCAATCAAACATTAAAAATATTAAAGAGTTTTCAAGGCTGAAGTTAAAATTTAATGATTCGTATTTCATGCTAATTTTGCTAACTGCGTTGTTAAACAAGTAAAAGTTACATACGTAGGGTTGAGTAAGTACTAACTAATTCGTAATTGCAGTTCCTATTTTCTAGAACCACGCGGAATCTCTCCTCTAGCTTTGAAACCAAATCCCAGTCCTGAAATAGTAATTGCATGAAAATGTATGAAACTACATACAATTGCATGAAAATGATGTGCATCAGTAAATAATGAAAAGTTCTGATTAACAAAGCACTCTAGAGACAAAGCAGTTCAGTCCTGGTGCGGCAGGGTATAAAAAGAGTGTCTATCACAAAGAGGAGTAAATTCAGAAAACTAAAGTCAAGAGGCTTATGGTACAAACAGTAAAGTAAGATTATAGGAACAATGAACTTCCATTGGTCCGAACAAGCAGACACACATTGAAGATTAACAGGGTTTATCTTACATTCAACAAAATCAGACTCAATAATGCCCGACTCCTTAGAGGTCTTAAATTTAAACGACAAAAAATGGGTTTAATATGAAGCTGTTAATCATGCACTAACCCATAGTTTACAAGACAAGATGAAACTTCATGGGTATTCAGTAATAGTTTAATCATATATCCCGTATTTGATTACAACCTGAAGACAACAACGCACTGCTAAATCACAAAGTCAAAGTCAAACACAAAAAGATTGTGATAGCAATGAAATCAAAGATTCAAAGGTACACATATTATTCATCATTTATACAGCACTTACCTTATTGTAGGTAACACACTTAGATATCCTGATCAAATTCTCGTAGAATGAGCTGCAAAACAACCAACAGTCTAAACTAGTTCAAATAAACCATCTACGTGGAATAAACGGAACACACACCTTCTACATAGGAAATTTGTAAATATGAAGGTCTTGGAAATGTCAAAACTACAGGCAATAATATCTTTGGCATTAGCTCGAGCAAGTCTAATGCTCTCCTCCACGGACAAGTCCTTCCACATACACTTTTCATCACTTGTTAATTGAATCACCAAAAGAACCTTAAAAACATCATGTAGGTACCTGCATCCTTGAAACATCAATAACGACATAGTACTTGATTGGCAACCTAACTCAAATTATAATAGTTCCTCATCTAGTAATGACGAGGAGAATAGTACTTAATTTATAGTAATGACAAGAAGCATAATACTTAATTATCAACCTATGATAATTGAATATTCATAGCTCGGTAATGATATTTTTACACACTAGGAATTGATTGTAGTTACTGCATGTAACTTAGCTCACTAGCATCTCCTATTTAAAGATGTTCCATATACGCCACAGAACCTTCCGAAAGTAATAGAAGTAACTTTCACTACTAAAGCAATACAAGTTGCTCAAAAGAAAATTTTCAAATGGGTTAGGAGAGGTCTTGACGAGCTGTACAGACTGCTCACTTTTTCGTGAGATATAAGATAATCAGGCTATATAGGAACATAGTTTGAAAACTAGAGGCAATACAGGAAGAAGAAAAAAACAATTAACCAAAGAAATAAAAAGCAGGAAACACAGATTTTCAATATAATTTTAAGATTTGAGTTTCTTACACCCCGCTAAAACACGAGGATCACCACCTAGTGGATAAAAATTAACTTAATTAAATATTGAAAAAGGGTACATTTAAGTAAACCGAGTTGAAATAAGTTGAAAACAATAATAACAAAGAAATAAATGAAAACGGTACTACTAATTTGGAACCTGATTTCACGTAGGACATACTCCGGTATTACTACCAACTACTAGTCTTTATACTACTAGTCTGATACAAGTAAAAGACAAATTAGGAGCATAATTTAGAAGATTTAATATAAACCATAAAGCTATTATTAACCTTAATTAATTATGGTGGAAATAGTCACCCTAACTACTGCTAGTCTCTCTATAACATTCGTCCCCTTCACCTTCTTCTTCGCCAATCAAACACTCTATTTTAATTTTCTTCTTTTTAATCCCATTCCATTCCATTATTATTTCTCACTTAAATCCATCTCATTATTATTATATTCATCATCATCAGCTTAAGTAACTAACTAACAATCTGAAATTAATAGTAAGTGTAGTAATTAAGAATAATGGCTCTTGCAAAAGCAGTAGTTCCCGAAACTACTGACGATTCTGTTCACTCCACTTTTGCTTCCAGATATGTCCGCGTTTGTCTTCCTAGGTACGCTAGGAAATGAAAACGAAAATGAGGAGACTAAATGGAAATAACAGTTGCATGGCTCCGCTAGCTAAAAGTAACACATTATCCCCATATTGAGTAATCTTCATTTTTATACCCATCACACAACAAGGCGGTGATTACTAAATATCCAGCAAGTGTGTGATTATGAGAAAAGCATTGGGTAATCTTCCGTTTTATCCCCATCAACAAATAACAAAGATCCCCCTTTTCCACCTTTACAACCAACACATCCTTTTCCCCCCCTACGTTTTAATCCCATTACTGATGACCCAGTGACAATCACCCGTCCCAAGCAAACCCTGCCTCAGTGCCACAATGGGATATAAACAGATTCTAGAGATTCTCACTAAGATGAAATTTAGCTATGCATGATTATTGATTACACACATATACTTGTAGCCATGATTACAAAAACGTATTTAGTTGAAGGGGAAGTCTCTTTCCCTAGTGTGAGTGTCGAATACTAGTCAAACAAAGGATGAATGAATTCAGGATGTAAAATGTAGATAGACATGTGATTGAAGAAAGTTAACCTCAGCATCTGTGCCATGTAATGTGACACGGTAGACAACAAATACTGACTTGCCATCAGGTGAATATGTGATATTTCGGACCTCCGAGTCCACTCTACAATACAAATCACAACCAACGTTTGTTAAGCTTCAACAGTTAGTAATGAGTGGCCACCTAAACAATTTTGGGATAAAGCAATGCCTTTGAGGTAGGTATTCTAAACTTCAACCAAACTTTTCTATGTCGTTTCATTATATTTTGTCTTAGCGCGCTCGTTCACACACAGATTAAGATACATAAGTTCTGATTAATAGTACTATCTTGACAAGGAAGAGCAATGGTTATTGGAATTGATTGAACCTAAAGTTCCTGATTCTTGGTTTCAGTGATGTCCTTCATTAAGAAAGCATCGTACCAATCAATTTCATCTAATCTAACCAAAACATTACTAATCTGAACAATTAAAACTTGAATGCAAATCAAATATTCTAATTCGATGCAAACGACAAAAAATAAAGACGAATTGCTACATTAGATTGAATTTCTCATCATAAATCCTAAAAGAATTGGAGCAAGTATCAAACATATGATTAGAAGAGAGAGTAATAATTGTACCTCATCATGAATCAAGAACAAAGGGGTTTGTAAAACAGGATGTGACAAAAACTGAATAGAAACAAAAGAAATTAGGGTTTATACCTTTGAGTGAGACAGAGGACGGGAGTTGGAGGACGGGAAGACAAACGGAGGGCAAACGAGACAGAGGAGGTCGGAGCATAGAAATGGAGGATGAAGGTGAGCAAAAACGATGGAGAACGAGTGAGACGAAGAGTTTATGCGATACTGAGACTGACACTAAATTATTTATACCAGAAATAATTTGAACTTGCCTTTTGACTTGCAACTTCTATTTGACTTGAACTTGCTTCTCCTTACGCTCATACTCTTGTCTGATCTTCTTCTCCGTTTCAACTAACTGCAATTTGAAAATGTTGAACTCCTGCAATTATGCAAAAATCACGATCATAATCACTCAATCGGATTACAATCATTAAAGGAAACTGAAATTCAAGGTGAGAAATTAGTACTTCTTCAGGAGAAACTGAAATCTTATTGGCTTTTTCTTCGGCTTCTTGAAGGATGATTCAGACCGTCTGTTCGATCTGCTTCGATACATCGTTGTCGTTCATCTTCTTCGATCTAATTTTTTCGATTTGATTTGATTTTATTTGAAATGGTGTGCGATCTGGATGATTGGAGAAGAAAGAAATGGAAATAAAATCAAATTAACATCCTTCGAATCGCTGGTATCACATCAACATCAAAATTACAGAAGAAATTAGCAGTAATTATCAAAATTACCGAGCAGGAAGACGATGAAAATGAGCCCAAAGTTCATCATCCAAACCAGGAACCAAAGCTTCTGGAATGTTCAATTCCTTCAAATTTCAAAGCACTTCGTTGTATACTTCCAGCTTTTGCCGCTGCTGCCTCGTGTTTTGCGATGCCGTGGACAGCGTGACTCCGCCGTCGCCGTCGGTTGATATGAGAACTGCCGTCGCTGTCTTCCATCACCATTTTCTTCTTCTTCTCTCCCTTCTTCTGAAGCTTTTAAGATAAGGAAAAAAAAAAGGGAAAAAGAAAAACATGAAAGGGACAACTCACGGGAAATCGATATTAAAGTTTTATCCGTGGTTTTTTGTGTGGATGATTAAATTTGATATGAATGTTCATGGTATAATCGTATGGATGAGGGAGCCCACTATATTTTGTCAATAATACTGAGTTCATTTCTTTTGCCTTTTGAGTTTATTTCAATATACAAGGTTTTTTTTATATGCATTACTTTTATTTGTATATTACAGACATAGGTTTTAATTTGACCTATGTCTATAATTTATAGACATAGGTTTTAATTCGACCTATGTATATAATTTATAGACATGGGTTTTAATTTTGACCTATGTATATTCTCCTTTATATACATAGGTTTTTTAAATAACCTATGTCTATTAAAAATAGATGTGGGTTTTACTTTTAACCTATGTCTATTAGGTCATGTCTATGACCAATTTTGTAGTAGTGAATTACCTATGGCTTGAGGGTTGTGAGTTATACCTTGTTATCTATCTTAGTAAGCTTTTGAGGATCGATTTGAATGATAAATTATCAATTAATGGAATTAGGTTGGTACTTTAGACACTGAACTTTGGGTTATAGGTTACTTGATTATTTGGAGGACTTAGAATTGAATATATTTTAGGGTAGTAAGAGTTTATCGTATTTGATGGATACCTAGTACCTAATTTAACCTAGAACCGAACCAAGTGTAGCTAATAATAGAATTTTGGGATTCCTACCTAAATGTTATTTGATGAATGCATCGGGAATATTTGGGATCATAGAGTACTGTTTATATTGTTAACCTGAGTGTTGTGGTACCATCGAAGGTTTTCATTAATACCGTTAGAAATTTTGGTTAACATAGATTACCCGTTTTTCTTAAGGATTAGATCGTTAATCGTTGGTTAAGGTTGTAACCTATGAACTTTGGAGTTGAGTGATCTAAATTGGATAAATTGTTGTTAACCTTGAAAAGGAGAAACATATTGCCATTAGAGGTTGGATTTATCGCGTTGTTTTGAGGAACACTTTGATGTCAATCATCTTAATGGATTTATAGTTCAGAACCTTAGACCAACGAGATTGTGGCTTCGTTAAGTTATTAAATATTTTGTGGTTGCACCATTACGATTAGAAATTTGATGGACTTCTCAGAAACATTAATCGAATGATGTGTTTAAAGATGTGAGTGTTTGCGTCATTACCTATAGGTTTGAGCGTGTTTAAGGATTTATTGTACTTCCCCTACTTCTGTACTTGTGGTATTATAAATATGTTGGTGATCATTTTTGAGGATTTCGTGTCTGAACTTTGTTAATTGGTGGGTTTTATTTAGTCTTCCTTACTCGAGAAATTTGAAGTATACCTCGAGTTCAGACCTTATGAGCTTTAAATTTATGAACCTTAGTGATTACGAGTTAGGGTATGTTTTGATAACCGTTGGAATCTTAATTAAAGGATTAGTCTAAATCATGTGTGGATTCTTACTATACTAATTGAAAGATTGTATAAGTATGTAAGACTTAATTTTGGAGGTTGTAGATTGAGTAGGACCACCTTGTACTGATATTGGACTTAGCGTTATTTGATGGGAATTAGGAACCCGTGTTTGTGGAAGTCGTGCTAGGAATCTCGAGATGATTAATTTCTTCCATAATCCTTAAGAGCTCTTTTTGATTCTCAACTCCGTCTTCCTTTCTGCTTCTCTTGAATTCTGTTACGGTAACTCCTGCCAATCCTTTCAACCTTTGTCGATTTTGAAAGCTCTTATTTTTAATTTATTTATCCTTGTTCTATTTACCCGTTAAATATTTTTTGAACTCCCTATTTTATAAAAAGTTTGACTACTTTAAAAAAAATGGATTATCGTAAAATTTTAACATTTTGAGTTATAATTTCTAATTGTGAATTTGCCCGTTTTGTAAAAAGTTTGACTAATTTAAAATTTTTGATTTTCATGAAATTTTAACATTTTGAAGCATAATTTCAAATTTTAAAACTCCCCATTTTGTAAAAACTTTGAGCAATTTAACATTTTGGGTTATCGTGAAATTTAACATTTTTTTTATTTATAATTTAAGAACTATATACTTCACTTTGTTCTATCTTTGATTGATATTTATATTTAGATCTATTTCAAAATACCTTAATAATTTATTTTAAATTATTTCGAAATTATTTTCAATTTTTGATTTTCAAGCGATCAAAATTTTATGAAGACTTTCATATTTCCAAGTACTTCAATTTGTATAGGATTGTTGTGTAAAACGTTTTAACATTGTCGAAATTATTTTGTATGTTCAAGTTTGATAACATTTTTGAAAACTTTCATAATTACTTTGATAACATTTTCGAAATTTTAACGTTTTGAAAATTGATTTTCATTTTTTTTGTTGGTGGACTTTTGAATTTGTTATTGAAAATGTTTGACGGCTGGTGCGATTTTTACTAACTACAAAATTTAATTTCTGCAAACTAAATTTTGTTTCATCAAAAAAAGGAATAATATCGAATTTCTTAATCAAAATATTTTACTTTTGTTTTCAAAATATTTTGGTTATCCTATTTCTTTCGAGTTTGTTTACAAATGTTATTTGACGTCATTATTTTACCAAATAACTTTAATTTACGATTTCACTAATTAAAAAAAAATTAAACTTCGGGTAGCTTAGCCCAATTCCTCTCGGAATAAATATTTGCTTTTGATTTCATATCACTTTAAAAGTTGTAAAATTTTCTTTTACAGCAAAATTTTTATGCGAGATTTGTATCCTCACCTTTTCGAGTGGGATAATCTTGTTTTCTTTCTGCTTATTCTTAGTTTCGAGGACGAAACTTTGTTTTAGTGGGGAGGATTGTAACACCCACTATTTTCCTAGTGCCGTTAATTATTCTGTTGTGACTCCGTCATGACTCTATGTCAATTTCGTCTTCTATTTCCTTCATCTTTCTGAATTCTTATTATTTTTTTTGAGTCAAATAATATTTATTTTTATTTTAAAAGATTTTAATTCTTGTAAACCTATTTATTTGATTTTCATTGTAAACTATTTATTTTTGCGCGTGAAGTTCTATTTTTCTACGAACTAACGTTTTAAGCTTGGAATTCAGTTATTTATTTTTCCTAAATATCAAAACACGTTTATATGATATTTCCAACTAAGAAATATTTTTATTTAAGAATATTTGACCTTTAATGATTTTATTACGAAGTTTCGTAAATAATTATTTTCCAACGCGCGGTTTACTCGAACTGATTTGAAATACCTTTAACAATTTTACGATTCATCTTTTTATCAACTTAGAAATTATTTGGGACATTTTCCCCATGTTTTGGACCGTAACACACCCATGTCACATTTTTACACTACAACTTTGTATACATTTCATTTTATGATGTTTAAGCCTTAGATATTTTCTTTTTCTCACCCATTTATTTTTAGCCTTAAACACAAACTCTTAACACTCCCTTCCTCTCTCATTTTGGCTGATTTGTGCATGTATTATGACATAGTTTTCATCAAAATTTACTTATCATTTATGCTTTAGAAAACCATCCACTTTCTTATCATTCATTTTACAAAAAATTAAACAAAATTTCCTCCCTTTTTCTCTCTTGGCTGAGATTTTCCATCAACTTTTCTACCCAAATTTTGTCTCAAATCGAGTCTCGATCGTCTCGTTTTCATCTCCTAAATAATCGTCATTTCGATCCCTTCGTTAAGATAATAATCGATGTTGTTTTCGATCGTTATTTTCCTTGATTTTCTTAGTTTTCTCATGGTATTTTTCCACCATGCTTTTCTTGTGTTGAAGGATTTTTGAATGATCCCGAAGCCGACGAATTTATAATCGACTCGAATTTGGGTTAGAGGTAACGTCGATGTTACTCGGTATTTCATGATTTTAATTGTGTATTTGCATGTATAATTTTTATATTTTATTTTTGACAATATATGTATTTCATATAATCTGGAAAAAATTTCAAAAAGTTGAAAATTTGCATGTTTCGATATTTTTATCGGTTTTACGAGATTAACGATTGAATCGTCATATTAATTTGTAAAATCGTAATATTCGGCCTAAACATGTAATATATATTTATATTCTGTAAAAATGATGTTTTTGATGATTTTTAATAATTTAGTATTTTTCTGATATTTTAGTTATCGATTATTGAATTATTTCCGTTTACGGACAAAAACGATTAAAAGCCGATTTTTAGTTCTAGTAATTAAACATTTTATTTTAATCTTATTTTTGACGTGGTAAAACTTTCTGATGAAATAGAATTTTATGAAGTTTTTCGTAATTTTTTGGAATTGCTAAGTGGATGAATTAATTAATCACTTTAAATCATCGTTTATCGTTAAAACCGCGTTTGTCGTTTAAATTCTCGATTTTTGGTCTTTTGATTTAATCTGGAAAAAACTATGATTCTGATGGTTTCTTAATAAAATATATTTGTATGATTTTTAGTGCTTTAATAAAATGATAGGAACGATAAGTTTTATTAATGGAATCGTTAATTGTGAAAACGGGTTTTAAAGACGGTTTTGATGGGATTTATTAAAGCTGGAATTTTTGGAAATTTGGAAAAATAGTATTTTCTGGAAAATCATGATTTTTAAGCTTAATAATAATTTTTGGAAATTAATACTTAAATCATTTTGTAATTACTATTTTTATTAATTGTTATTGTCGAGATTAGACGATTAACGAGAAAACGCTTTAAAAACCGAGTTTTAGGATTCTGGAAAATTTTCTTTTCTGGACAGAATGTCCATAAATATATTTTAACTATTTTACGTAATTTTTGTACTATTTATTAAAGTCTTTAATTAATAAGTATTGATTTGGACAAATTACGATTTATCGTTAAAATGCTTCGTCTTACCTAAAAGATTTATTTTTCCAGCTATTTTGAAAATATTTAAATCTGAAACATTTAGAGTTAAATCATCCCTTAACATATTCTAAATATATTCAATGGTTTAATTAAATAAAAGACGTTAAAAGATTTAATTTGACATTTGCCGTAAAATCCTATTTGTAATCGTATTGTCGTAACTAATAATAATTAGAGAATTTTAGCTTTGTAAATTTTGAAAACACCCTGATTAGTATTATTAAAAATTTTAAGACATTTTTAATCATTTTATACACTTGTACGATATTTCAATAACTTCATAAACTCAAATGTTCTTACTTTAATAATTAATATCGTTAAGGCCGAAAGTATTAGTTTTATAAATCTATATCGTTTACTAAAAATTGGTATTAGTTGAACTAATATTTTCACTATTTTGATATAATGCTATTTTTAGTAAAGTTTCTAAAAATAGAAGTTTCCTAAAATAGAAAGTTTCCTCTTTTAGAATATAAATGTTTACTTCTTTTATCCTCATATTATTTATATTGATTATATCTTTTGAATATCGATAATGGCTTTGTTTTGGAGTTATGGAATAAGGACAAGTGTGAGGTTAGAGTAATATATTCTAAGGTTTTCGGTTTTGCCATCAACTATAAGGCTAGTGTATAAGGAATCGGTACATTGGTTGTTGAA
Source organism: Agrostemma githago (assembly GCA_958450325.1). NCBI lineage: Eukaryota > Viridiplantae > Streptophyta > Magnoliopsida > Caryophyllales > Caryophyllaceae > Agrostemma > Agrostemma githago. The sequence continues at coordinate 46,810,872 of OY288249.1, forward strand.
CCGGGTGACAGGTATCCCGAGAGTTTTGTACATTTTGACCTTAAGCTTAGGCCTCGCTGTAAGTCCTCGTCATAAGTTTAACTGGTTGACAGGTAATCCCAGGAGGGGTGTGCATTATCTTAGACTAGGGCCACGCATTTATAAGTCGCCGCTCTATTATGGTTGAGTAGCCTAGTTAGAGACCGAAGTTTGATTTGTTTGAACTAAGTTCTCGAAGCTAGTTTTTAGTACTCTCCTAGTGAAAGTCTAGCCGTCTACACTACTCCTATCCATAACGCCATTTTGAATATTTTTATTATTATCGATATAATTTGGTTGCAGGTTGGCAAATGTTTTATGTTTTCTTCGGAAAACTCATTTTTATTATATTGTTTTGATACGTGAAGTTTTTCATTGAAAGTTTATTTTTATTATAATGTGTTTTACTGTTTTCCATTTTTACTATTTTTCTATAATAGTAATTACAGTTTTAAAATCCTGTTATACGGCTGGGAGAACGTTGACGTTGCTCCCCACTGATTGTGGCTGTTATGTTTTTAACATGGCAGGTATATGTGTTTTCCTTCTGGTTGGCTAGCGAGCAGTTATGGATCCTGCTTGTTTTAATCAGATCACTGTATTATGGATTGTTAAAACCCTTTTTATGGATTTTATTTATTTATTTTGTAGCCATTTTTTATTTTATGGCTTATGTATTGACTTACCATTTTTTTTTAATCAAGACATAGCTACAGTGTGTTATAATCCCACTTCTATTGTGTTTCCGCCACTGTATTGCGTTAGAATTTCTAGGGGATTACAACAGGAGCATACACCTCTTTAACTGTAGCATTAGTCTCTAACATTTCAATGTAGTACTCTTCAAAGGCTTTGTTAATCTCTACAGACTCATTCAACATCCTCACATTCCTATCTTTTAAGCTAACAACCCTGTTATTAGCCCTCCTCTTCCTAATACATGAGTGAAACTACGCAGTATTATCATCTCCTTCCTCAATCCAATGAGCATTCGCCTTTTGCTTGAGGAAAGAATAGGTGGCTTTCTCCAACCGTAACACCTCCTTAGCTACATTCCTCTCAGTCACATTCAACTCTGGATTCAACGGGTGTAATACCCGTATTTTTATAGTGGGTCAAAGCGAGTCAGTAATTATGTAGCAATAACTCGTTAACCGATTAAAAACTCCAACATTACGTAAACATTAGTTAGTCGATCTCAGCATATATCGGATCTGGGTCGAATTATGTATGTGGGCCACTCACAAGCCAAAGCCCGGTGATGTTTATCTTATCCTAACCCCACGTACACCTTTTAAATCCCACCAAACATCAACCATAACAACACATAACCGCACACCATTGATGATAATATTGATGATGAATAACCGCACACATAACAATACACAACTGCACACATAACCGCACACCATTCATTCTTTTGTGCACACCATTCATTATTTTGTGTTCAGCCTACGGAGTAAGGGGAGATCGAGTCGAGTCATCGCGCACATCGTTTGTATTGTATTGTTAAGGTATCGCTCACACCCACCGCCTGTTTTCCGTTTCCCTAGCATTGTTTTGTTAATGTATATAAGGTTCGAAGTAGTGATAGTCGGGGAAGTGTAGTGTCGGGATGTTATCGCTGTTGTTGTCGGATCGTTGTCAGCATGATTACCGTTGTCTGTAACTATTCATATTGTCGTTTAATGTTTAATGTGTATGTTAGACATGGTCGTGCATTGTGTCATCGTTACGGTATTTGGTGGGTTTGTTGTTGTTGTTACTATCATCTTAGTCGGGAGGTTGTGCCGTCGTGGTTGGGCTGCCGAGGAGGAGTCGAAACATTGGTTGTTGTCGGGCTAGGGTGATGATCGAACTAGAGTACTTGGAACATATTTATGTCGACTATTTCGAGTTGCTGCGTGTCCTACTGTCGTTTCGTCATAGACATATAAGTTGCTGTGGTGTAGTTATAATAATAATAATAATAATAATAATAATAATAATAATAATAATAATAATAATAATAATAATAATAATAATAATATATTAAAGTGTAGTAGTGAGTACAATAGAAATTTGTAACATAATATATGTGGTCTGTAGTTAATTCATCCATCACACTAACCTTCTCATCCCTCATTTTCATGCTAATGAGTACAGTACGTGATAGAATTAGTATACGTGGAGTTGTTGAACGTGGATGCAGGATAATTGGATAATAATAGTTGTTGTAGTCACTACTTTAATTAGCATAGTATCGAGTCGCTTTATAAATCAAATATGTTACGATCGATATTAATTCATGTATCTAATATTTTATTAGGTTCGGATTTCGTAGAAATTCCGTGGTGAATTATACTAGCGACGTGATCGTAACCCACTAATTAGGTAAGGTTATCCTTACTCAGTTTACGTTGTATGTTTGCACATTGTATGATATAATGGTATAATGATGATATTGAGATTACGGTTGTGTACCGATTGAGAGAAGCTAGCTAGGACTAGCTAGGCCCGTTTGATCTCGGGACCTTCCCTAATGTTTCCTCCTAGGAGAGCCTAGGAGGGGTGTGCACACTCGAACTGACGGGGCGTGACTGCGGTCGCGATAGTGATGATAAGAATGATGATATTGATGATGATATTTGTGATATGGATTGTACTAATATTGTTTAATGTTATCGTAAACTGATCTAGTGTGTGTATTTCTGGTGTCTGTGATGATCCACTTGACGGTTATGGTCATTTGGGGAGCAGGGATGTATTCAGGTGCTTGATGGAATGTACTTTTGACTCGGGATGCTAATTACGGGATGGGCAGAGTGCGAAATCAACTGAGTAGTATAGACCCTGATCGTTCATGTTCCGGTATTGGAATCAATTAACCCGATTCGGAATTCGGGCTCGTATTGTTCGGTATCGCTCCGAATTAGCAGCTGGTTAATCTTGCTAACCTCTCCTTCCTCCTACTCCACTGGTCGGACCTTTCCCGGCGGAATGGGCTGGCTCCCTGCACACAGAACGCACAGGGCCTCGGAGGTTGTCCGAGGGAACCCTCTCCGATGCCTAAGTCAGTCCGTGAATGCCTTGAAGAACCTAGCTCGTGAGGAACTAGGTGGCGTTTTAAGAGTAAGAGTTCTAGAGAGAGAAAATCCAACCCACAAGAAAGAGAAGTGGAGGGAGGATGGGTGGATGAGGAGGTGACAAATGGCTTCTCCTCATCCATCCATTCTCATTTACCTTAGGCGAAATGACGAGGAGGTCCCTTGGTTATCCCTGTCCGGCCTGCAGGGATTTCTCCCTGAGGGCAGGCGGGTAAGGGCTGTGAAGGCTGGACTTAGGCAGACCGCGTCGCCCTGCTGGGCAGGCGGTTATCTGAAGCCCCAAGTGGGTTCTTTTTAATGACTTTGCTCTGATTGTCTGTCAGGTCGGTTTCCGGACTCCCCGGGTAGAGTCCTCTGAGGGCCTGCTTGGTAGGCGGTCCAGAGCAGGCTACCGACCCTCATCAATTGGCCCTCGCAAGCTGGGAGAGGGCAAGGCTTTCTTCCGGCTGGTGACTTTTGATTAGATGGAGGGAGGTTGACTTATTTTCGGTTTTACTGCTGCATTTAATGCGTTTGCACTTTCCCGAGGAAGGAAGTGTTAACTGCGTCAGGTATGCAAAGAGTTGAGAGGTCTTTTGCAATGATTACCCTTCATGCTTGGTGGATTTTCGGGCAATGTGAAGACTTCATGATTGGTGGCATCCCTGCCAGGATGGTTGGGATGACATTTAATGCTTTACTTCCTTTGTATAAATTCCAGCTTCCTTCGCCATTTTGTTACTTCATCCTTAATTCTTCCACTTTTCTTTGTTGAATCATGGCTTGGATTAAGAAATCTATTACCCGCCGTGGAGTTCGCACTGTTACTTTTCTTTTTAAGGGATTTTGGAGGCTCGGGTATGCTCGGGCAGCTTACCGGGCCCTTCGCCGCAGCCGTCGTCCACGGTTGCATCCCCGTCGGAATGTTCAGAAGGCCACCATTAGGGCGGGCAAGCGCCCTAGAAGATCTTCACCTCCTGCTGCTTCCAGGTTCAGGCGTTGCCTTCAAGGAGGAGGGTGCTTTGATCGGGGTTGCCATGAGTGCTTCCCATGGCTGCACCCTGAACAATTCGACCCTGACTGCTCTGATGCAGACTCTTCCCTGGGGTTGGGCCCTTCCTCTCCAGTGAGGAAAACAGGCTGCCGTACTTGTGATGAATCCCATATTGTTCCCTATGGCAGGGACTGGGATGTCAGTAGCCGGGACTCTGAAGACAGTGAGGGTCTGGGCTGCTTGAGTGATAGAGATGAGGACGGCCTCCCTGGCGATCCATTCAAGGATTCCCCTGACTGGGATTGGGGGACGGACTTTGGAGGTCCAGGCAGCCCTGGGGATTATTCTCCAGACTTAGGTGATGACTAGGCCTGCTCGCAGGGTATAGGTGCGTTGAGCCGGAAATTCAGGCTCCTTATGTATTTTCTTTATTTGTCGGGCATGACATGTAACTTGTCCATTTTCCATTAAAGTTAATGAAAAAATCCGAGCGACTTTGTTACTCTCTTCTTTTTTTTTTTTTTTGAATGCGGGGATGACGTCGCCGGCTGACCGTTCCTCTGACACTTTTGCTTTTTCGAGGCCCCTCTTGGGAAGAGGTGAGCGGCCCATGTTCAGAGTGTGACACGTGGGGTAGATTGTTGGGGACGTTTTGTCAGAGAGGCGGCCTTTTTGGCTTCCTGGGCTTTATATAAGCCCTTCCCCTCCTTCATTTCTTTCTTTTACATTTTTCGAAACTCATAATCTCTCTCCTACTCCCAAACCGTCTTCGTTGCTGAGAACTTTGTGAGACCAAGGAGTGCTTATTGTCACATTTTCCGGCGACGACCAACGTTCTAGGTTAGGATCTCTCTTTACATCTTCACCCTTTTTTCCTTTCATCGATACTTTTTCTTTTTAAGCCAGTATGTCTCGAGCTCGGGCTTTCTCTTTTAGTTCATTGCCTGAGAGGACTGTGGGTGGAGACGGGGACAGACGTGATCTAGCCTCATCTTCTAGGGTTGGGCCCAGAGAGGAGGATCATCTTGACAGGGGGGAAGGTGTTGAATCCCCCGAACCCGCTCCCTTTGATGTTGTTGATTCAGACAACGAGGCACTGGAGGTGGACCCCTCCAGGGTTGCCGGCCCCCTCATTCGCAGGGAGAGGGGGAAAACTTATTACTTGGATAAGAAAAAATACCTGATTCCCCTAAAAACCTACCCTGAAGCCAAGAATAGGGATTTGATTTTAGAAAGTAACGCTGCCGAGGAAATCGAGAAGTTCTATAATTTTGGGGAGGGGTATACAGTCATGGTCCCAGGGAAAAGGACACAGTATGCTGCCCCCCTGAAGGTTGTGTGGCTGTTTACCACAAAAGTTTGGAATTCGGCCTTCGATTCCCTCTTCACCCTTTCCTGGAGGAGACCTTCAAGAGGATGAATGTTGCTATAGCCCAGCTGACTGCCTCAGCCATTAGGTCCCTGATAGCCTACACCTGGACCTGTCTTTTTCACGGTGAAGGGCCTTATATTGATGCCCTTTGCTTTATGGTTGGGCTACAAATGGTGTCCTCTTCAGGGGGAGACGGTTCCCCTGGGTACTGGTCCCTGCAGAGACAGAAGAAATACGCTCTGGTCAGGTCGGCTTTAAGCAGCCTGAAAGACTGGAAGAATAATTTCTTGTATGTACATAGCGCGTCAGGGTGGCGGATTCCTAGGCATTTTAGGAACCATGTTCATACCCGTATGGAAACTCGCGAAGAGTACCATCCAGGCGTCGGGGGGAAGGCCCTGGAGGTAAAGCTGAGTGCCAAAGAAGAGATTTTAGTCAAGAAGTTTGAAATAGTTGCGGATAAGTCTGGTGTTTTTGGCCCTGCTTTCTGGCTCCCCCACGCAGAGCTCATAGCCACAGACGAGTACTTGCTTCCATTGGGCCTGATCCCTAGCCTTGAAGGTAGTTCTAGGGGCTTTTGCTGGCGCGATTTTTCTAATATTTTTTATTCTTTTGCTTTTTAACTGACTGCCCTTTCTTCTCTTGCAGCCTCCGCTTCTCGTCGTTGGACAAGGAAGCAAGTTAAGAGGTTAGGTTTGAGTGAGGAGTTTGTCATCCTCTCGAAGCGTCCCTCTCTCCCTTCAAACTTCAAGAAAGGAGAGAAAAGTTTAATGAGGTTCGTCAAGGATCTTGCTGCTGGCCGGAGGCTGCCTCTTCCCCCTCGTCTGCCGTCGGCAAAGCAGATGACTCCTTCCCCCAGCATCCAGGATGGGGAGGCTGAAGTTACTTCAGGGGCCACTCCTTCCCCTGGAGGCAGGCAAGGTGACTCTCCAGCCGGGACTCATGTTCTCCAGGGAACGCGCCCTGCGAACTCCGAGGGGACTGGGGAGAGTGTTCCTCTGGAGCTGAGAAGGAAGAGGGATACGGAGCCCTCAGGGTCTACTCCTGTGGTGGACTTGGAGGTTGACGTTTGTACCCCTGAGGCGAAACGCCCTGCTCGTGACATCCCGAGCACCCTTTTTCAGGAGGAGAATGCGGAGTTTCATTATACTGCTGGCTACAGCGTGGACGTGTCGGACCTGCTCTCTGATTCTGGCGCCGTCTTGGCCGACCGTCTTACCAAGTCTGTCACTTCAACTTCTCACCAAGTGATTCAGTATATTTAGCGTACCTCCAAGGTGTTGCTGGCGTCTGCCGAGCTGGCGGCTCTAAGCCGTTTGAGTGACGAAGAGCTGACTGTCACACCTGGGGCTCCCCCTCCTGACCGTCTGGCTATGGTGGAAAGGGACATAACTTTGATAAATAACTTGAAAGACAAGTTGGCTAAGCAGGAGGGTGAGCTGGAGGAGGCGAGAAGTCAGGCTGACCAGTGGAAGCTTCAAGGGGAGAGAGCTGTGAGGGAAGCAACTAAGTATGAAGCTGAGCTGAAGGAGAGTCGCTTGGCGATGGAGAAGGCTACCCTTTCTCTGGCTGAGATGGAGCACCTAAAAAGGAAAGCAGCTGACCTGGAGGAACGCCTGTCTAAGGCTGACTCAACTTTTGAGCAGGCCAAGAGTGAGTGGAAAAAAGAGAAGGATGCCCTTGCGGAGGAGACCGAGGCTACAGTGGATGCAAGTTTTGTGAGTGGAGCCAACTCTTCCCTGGAGCTGGTGATGGAGGTGATTGGGGAGATGTTCCCTGTGTTTGATGAGGAGGCCTTCCGAAGCCTCTACTCTGCTAAAAACGAGGCTCGGGCGGCCAAACCCCCTGAGGCGGTGGCTGGTCCAAGCCAGGAGGCTCCATGATGTTTATCCTCTCTTGAAGTAGCCCTTATTCTCTACGCTGAGCTTTTGTTATTGCCAGCTATTTGTAATATTTAGTTTTTGGATCTTTGCCTTAGTTGCTTTGTAAAAACTTTTTATCCTTCATGGGTTTGTTATGGAATGCCTTTCTTTTGTTTTGGTCTGCTTCTTTCTCTCTCCCTTAAGGTATGGCCTGATCCAAGGTTGGGGGATTTTCCCCAGACCTTGTTAGCTGTGCGTAGCCTGCCCCCTGCTTGCCAAGAGGTAGGCAGGGAGGGCTTTTGCGTTTTTTACACAAGGTTGGGGGAATTGCCCCTAGTCCTTGTTAGCTGTGCGTGGCCTGGCTTGTCCCTGGCCTCTGCTTATAATCCAGGGGGCCTGTCCCTTGCCTGCCCAGAGGGAGGGCTTTGGCATTTTTTATACAAGGTTGGGGGGAATTGGCCCCAATCCTTGTTAGCTGTGCGTAGCCTGGCCTGTCCCTGGCCTCTGCTTGGAGTCCAGGGGGCCTGCCCCCTGCCTGCCCATAGGTAGGCAGAGAGGGCTATTGCGTTTTTTATACAAGGTTGGGGGGAATTGCCCCCAGTCCTTGTTTAGCTGTGCGTAGCCTGGCTTGTCCCTGGCCTCTGCTTGGAGTCCAGGGGGCCTGCCCCCTGCCTGCCCAGAGGTAGGCAGGGAGGGCTTTTGCGTTTTTTATACAAGGTTGGGGGGAATTTCCCCCAGTCCTTGTTAGCTGTGCGTAGCCTAGCCTGTCCCTGGTCTCTGCTTGGAGTCCAGGGGGCCTGCCCCCTGCCTGCCCAGAGGTAGGCAGGGAGAGCTTTTGCGTTTTTTATACAAGGTTGGGGGAATTGCCCCCAGTTCTTGTTAGTTGTGCGTAGCCTGCACCCTTCCTGCCCAGAGGTAGGAAATTTTTGTTGGGGGGGCCATTTTCCTCGGTTCTGGCAACAAGGGGCCTCCCCCTATTGCCCCCTGCTCGTTTGTGTGTGAGAGCGCAAGCTTAAACAGACAACGAGTATGAATTCTTGAGTATTATATATAAAAACTTTTGTTAGAACATAAGGGTGGTCGGAGCCGTCGACATTTCATTCTGATCGTTCTCCGCCAGTACTTTTTCTTAGAGACGAGATTTTTCTAAGGTTTAGCTAAACATAGTATCTTTTCAAGGTGTCGGCGTTCCAATGTGCGCTCAGCTCTTGGCCTTCTGGGTTGGCGATTTTGTATGTGCTTGTTCCCAAAATCTGGGTCACCTGGTATGGGCCTTCCCAGTTGGCGCTTAGTTTGCCGTGCTCCCTAGACTTTCCTACAGCCTGTGTCTTTCTTAGTACTAGGTCACCTATCTGGAACCTTCTCTCATGCACCCTCTTGTTGTATGCCTTTCTCATCCTTTGCTGATAGGCGGCTATGTTGATGCTGGCCTCCTCCCTGATTTCATGGACCAGGTCTAGGGCTTCGGCCATTGCTGCGTCGTTGTCAGCTTTGCTGTATTGCTGAGCCCGCAGGGTAGGAATTCGTACTTCGATGGGTAGTAAAGCCTCTGCTCCATACACCAGGCCAAATGGCGTCTGACCTGTTGATTCTTTTCTGGTGGTCCTTATTGACCAGAGTATACTTGGTAGCTCGTCTGCCCATCTTCCTTTGAGATCGTCCACCATCTTTTTGAGCCCATTTAGGATTTGTTTGTTAGCGGCCTCGGCCTGCCCATTGGTCTGCGGATGGCAGACGGCGGAATAGGCGACGTTTATTCCATGCCTCCCATGATCAAACTGCCTCCCATGATCAAACTGCCTCCCATGATCAAAGCTCTTAGGGGGTCATTATCAAACTGCCTCCCATGATCAAACACTAACACTTTTGGTAGGCCGAATCTGGTTATGATGTTTCTCCAGATGACCTTCCTGACTGCTGGCTCGGTGATGTTTGGGACTTCCTCGGCTTCAACCCATTTTGTGAAGTAGTCAATCCCCACGATCAGAAACTTTCGTCCCCCTGTGGCCGTAGCAAAGGGACCCAGTATGTCCATTCCCCATTGGGCGAAAGGAATGGGAGATAGAATTGGCCTGAGTTCTTGGGCTGGGGCATGAATTGATGGAGCGAAGAGTTGGCATTTTCTGCATTTACGAGTCGGGCTCCTTGCATCTGCTAGCATGGTAGGCCAGTAGTAGCCTGTCCTTAGGGCTTTGTGGGCCAACGATCTTCCTCCAATGTGATGCCCGCAGATCCCTGAGTGGATGTCATCCAAAACTTCAGCGGCCTGCTCTGCCCCCAGGCATCTCAGCAGGGGGAAGGTGAAGGATTTCTTGTATAGTTCTTCATTAATTATCATGAACCATGCTGCTTTGGCCTGTACCTTCCTTTTTTTGTACTGGATTAGACGGTAGGATGTCGTATTTTTTGAACTGAATGAGGGGGGCCATCCAGTTCTCCTGTTCCTCTTCGACGATGTTGACTGTCTGGCAGGCGGTAGTGGACTTCTCATGCACAACATCAACCCAAACTGACCTCCTTATGTCTTGCAGGCTGGAGCTAGCCAGTTTTGACAGGGCGTCAGCCCGATTATTCTGTGACCGAGGTATTTGCCTGATTTCATAGGACTTTAGGCTTGATAACCCCTGCTTCACCTTTTCTAGGTAGGTGGCCATGGCCTGATCCCTAGCCTCATATTCCCCGTTGATTTGATTGGCAATGAGCTGGGAGTCAGTTGCTAGCACTATTCGTTCTGCACCTGCAGCCTTAGCTAGATTTATTCCCGCAAGCACGACCTCATATTCTGCCTCGTTGTTTGATGCAAGGAAGGTGAATCTGAGCGCATGCTCAAAATCCACTTCTTCAGGGCTGGTCAGTACGACGTCTGCCCCTGCACCATTGGCCGTTGAGGATCCGTCAGTGTATACTATCCATTCTTCGGTGGGAGGCTCCTCTTCCTCTGAATGAGAACATTCAGCCAAGAAATCTGCCAGGGCCTGTGCCTTGATGGCTGTCCTGGGTTGGTATGATATCCCCAGTCCGCTTAACTCAATTGCCCATTTTAGCAGCCTTCCTGATTTTCAAACTTTTCCAATATCCTTTCTAGTGGTTGGTCGGTGAGGACCACAACAGGGTGTGCATCGAAGTAGGGTCTGAGTTTTCTGGCTGCTATGACGACTGCATAGGCGGCTTTTTCTACCATAGGATAGTTTCTCTCCGCTTCCCCCAGGGCGTGACTTACAAAGTAGATGGGCTGCTCTGAGCCTGCTTCTTCCTTCAGGATGACTGCACTCACTGTTGAGTTGGTGACAGCAATGTATAGGTATAGTTTTTCTCCGGCCACGGGTCTCGCCAAGGTAGGGAGCCTCTTCAGATGCTCTTTCAATTGTTCGAAGGCTTTCTTTTGCTCATCCTCCCATTTGAATTGCTTGTTGCCCTTCAACACTTTGAAGAAGGGGGTTGACTTGTCTGCTGACCTGGCGATAAAGCGAGCCAGGGCAGCCATCCTGCCTGTAAGCCGTTGAATGTCCCTTATGGTCTTAGGCTCTGGGAGGTCTAGGACCGCCTGAATCTTTTCGGGATTGGCGTCTATCCCCCTGGAGCTGACTAAGAACCCTAAGAATTTGCCAGATCGGACTCCAAATGTGCACTTTTTTGGATTTAACTTCATTTTGTACGATCGCAAGGAGGAGAATGTTTCCCGTAGGTCCGCCAGGTGCTCCCTGTCCCCCTTGCTTTTGACAATTGCATCATCGACATAGGCTTCCAAGTTTTTCCCTTTTTGGTTTTCAAAGACCTTGTCCACCAATCGCTGATAGGTGGCGCCTGCATTCTTCAGCCCAAATGGCATCATTTTATACATGTAAGTGCCATGGCTGGTTATGAAGGCGCACCTCACCCTGTCAGGCTGCCAGAGGTACACTTGATGGTACCTTGAGAATGCATCCAGAAAACTTAACGCGGTATACCCACTAGTGGCGTCCACCAGTTGGTCTATCCTGGGCAGAGGGTAGCAGTCCTTTGGGCAGGCTTTGTTAAGATTTGTGAAGTCTACGCACATCCTCCATGCGCCTGATGACTTTTTTACCATCACAACGTTCGCCAACCATTCAGGGTAATCACAGACTTCAATGAAATCTGCTTTCAAGAGTTTTTCTATCTCCTATTTTATCGCCGCGTCTTTTTCTACAGACATATTTTTTCTGGCTTCGTCTGCTTGTTCGCCCCCCTGCGTCTCCTGACACTACATGAATGATCGTGCGATTTTGGGCTGAGCCTTCAGGCTTGTCTGCCGCTTCCTTTTGGGGTTTGTTCCTCGCTGCATAGTTACTCATCCAGCCGTTTCTTATGAGTTTCTCTATCTCGTCTTTTAAGTGTCGGCATTCCTCCATGGTGTGGCCTATGCAATCATGGAACGTGCAGAATTTTTTAGGATCCCCCTTTGGGCTGCGCGGCTTGTTTGGGCGATTCCATTTTGCTGTTTCCTTCTCCATCTCAAAGATTTCTGCCCTTGGCCTGTTGAGGGCTGTGTAGCTGTCGAACCTTGGTTGGTAAGTTGTGCGTTCTTTCTTGGGGGTATCCCCCTCCTCTCTCTGTTTGCCTGGTTTGTTTCTGCCGCGTCCACCCTGCGGTCCCCCTTGCGGCCTTGCTTGGCCTGCAGGGGTGTCCGGCAGGCTGTGAAACTCTTCCTGCAGAATAAACCCTTCAGCGATTTTTCTGGCCTTGGCCAAAGTTTCAGGTTGGGCCCTGATCATCTGATTCTTCATTTCCCCTGGGAGCAGGGAGATTGTTAGGGCGTAGGCAGCGGTGGAATCATCAATCTCTCTGACTTGCTGGTAGGACAAGTCAAACCTCTTTAGGTACTCCCTGACGCTTTCGCCCTTTTTCTGCTTCAGGGTCATAAGATCAAACCGAGTGAGTCGCCTCCTTTTGTTCCCTGCATATTGTTCAAGGAAGGCCTCGGCTAACTCTATAAAGAAGCTGATCGATCCCTGGCGAAGATCCCTGAACCATCCCTGTGCAAGCCCTACCAGGGTGGTTGGGAAGATTTTGCACCAGATTGCATCATCCACGTCATACATGCCCATATGACTCTCAAATGCCGCCAGATGATCCTCTAGATCTGTGGTCCCGTCAAACTTGACGGTGGGCATCTTGATTTTCGGGATGGGATATTCTTGTACATCAGGATGAAGAGGAGTTTTTGTGGGCCTGCCTACCATTCGTGATCTAATTTCCCCAGACTGGTTACCGTGGATATCCCATTGTCTAGGGATCGGTTTCCTCGTACTGGAGGAGCGGTGCCTCGGTGGCCGCCTGCTCGCTGCTTCGTCCTCCGTGTCAGGGGAGATTTGTCTGGATCGTTTTCTCCGAGACTGGCCGAGGTTGTCATCTTGGTGGTACCTTGATTCAAGCGGCTGTCCCCGGTTAAGCCTACTGCAGGCTTTGGGACAACCCCGGGGCTGGTTGTCCTTTTGCTGCTGGCGTTAACCTGGAAAAGACTTCGCCCTGCTTTTCTCCAAGGCGCTTAGACGCAGGTTCCTTGTGCCTCATCCGCTCCTGCAATCCCTGAGACAGACCTATCTTCTCCCCAGACGCGGACTCCGTGGTGTGTATGGAGAACGCCTGTTGCTGGGCAGGCGGCTCTTGGCTGCCTGCTGTGATGCGCCTCTACACCTGTGCGTATACTTGAGCCGTTCTTCTTGCTTTCCTCTGGGCGTTCCTGGTGGTGGTTCGCTTCGTGCCCCCAGCCCCATCCCTGCTAATTGAGGGGGGCTGTCTGGGGGTCGTTGCGACCCTGCCTACCAGGTCCTCAGGGGTGAATTCCTGGTTAAGCATTGCGGAGAAGAAAGCGACTGTCTGTACCATCTTAGGTGGGGTTAGGTTCAGGGTGTGTCCTGGATGTGCCCCCAGCTCTGGTGCTACAGCTGCACTTGGCATGCCCAAGAGACTGGTTCCCCCCATCCCCAGGATCGTGGCGGGAGGTGCCCTCTCCGGCTGCGGCATGCCGTATAGGGGGGTCACCGGTGGGACCGTCAGACCTACCCCTACACTGGTGTCAACGATCTCAAGCATGATTACTTTGATTGGTTAGTTTTTGTAATTGAGAATGGTTGATTTTTGTGGGTAATTCGTGGATACAACCAGATCTTCCCCACAGACGGCGCCAAATTGTTCCGGTATTGGAATCAATTAACCCGATTCGGAATTCGGGCTCGTATTGTTCGGTATCGCTCCGAATTAGCAGCTGGTTAATCTTGCTAACCTCTCCTTCCTCCTACTCCACTGGTCGGACCTTTCCCGGCGGAATGGGCTGGCTCCCTGCACACAGAACGCAGAGGGCCTCGGAGGTTGTCCGAGGGAACCCTCTCTGATGCCTAAGTCAGTCCGTGAATGCCTTGAAGAACCTAGCTCGTGAGGAACTAGGTGGCGTTTTAAGAGTAAGAGTTCTAGAGAGAGAAAATCCAACCCCCTTTCTTGTGGGAAATGGGAGAGTATTTATACCTTCCCACAAGAGAGGGAAGTGGAGGGAGGATGGGTGGATGAGGAGGTGACAAGTGGCTTCTCCTCATCCATCCATTCTCATTTACCTTAGGCGAAATGACGAGGAGGTCCCTTGGTTATCCCTGTCCGGCCTGCAGAGATTTCCCCCAGAGGGCAGGCGGGTAAGGGCTGTGAAGGCTGGACTTAGGCAGACCGCGTCGCCCTGCTGGGCAGGCGGTTATCTGAAGCCCCAAGTGGGTTCTTTTTAATGACTTTGCTCTGATTGTCTATCAGGTCGGTTTCCACCGACTCCCCGGGTAGAGTCTTCTGAGGGCCTGCTTGGCAGGCGGTCCAGAGCAGGCTGCCGACCCTCATCAGTTCATATTTTATCTTATTTATTAGACCATCATGAATACTTTTTATTATTTGGTTTGTAGACTGAATTTCTAAAATCTATTATTAAGTTTTAACGAATAGACACTCTATTATTGTGAGTAATGATGTCTGCTACCTCGGTTTACCGAGATGGTAACACTCGTATTTGTTTAGGATGACTTGTTAAGTCTCCTGAACAAATGAGGGTGTTACAACGGGTCAGCTTGCAACTGCTTCTGAATATCTGCCAACTTCACCTTTTGTATTTCAAAATTCCTCTCCACATCAGAGAATTGTTCCTTATTCAGCTTCCTAAGCTCAGCCTTAGCCCATTTCAGCTTTTGGACTAATCTAAACATAGGATTTCTCTCAACTCTTCTATTCCAGACTTCTTGTACCACATCCCCAAAATTGTCAGCCTTAGCCCACATATTATAATACTTGAAGCTAGTTTTAGCCACCCTCCTCTCAGCGTCCAAGTGAATGATGCATGGACAATGATCATATAATAACCCCTCAGGTAAAAACTGACCTGTCATATCAGGAAACATGTCTAACCATTCAGAATTATATAATACCCTATCAATACGACTAAACACCCTTATGCCCTCTTCATACTTATTATTCCAAGTGAAGAAAGACCCTAAAGTTTGCAATTCTGTGACTTCATACTCCTTAATACTATTTTGGAATCTCCTAATTTCAGCCCAAGTCATGGCAGCACCAATCCTCTCTCCCTGATGCAAAATGTTATTAAAATCCCCCCAGATTATTGAAGGTCCTGACACCACCTGCTTGTATCCTTTAAGAATACTCCAAAGGCCATTTCTCTCTGCTGGTTTGTTAAAACCATACACAACAGTAATATGGTAACTCACCTTTCTAATCTTATCAATAACTGACACAAATATGGTTTGTGCAGTCGCATCCAAAACATTAACATCATAACTACTAGACTGTCATATCAACCATAATCTTCCTCCTTTATGTTGTAAATTATTGGTAGTAATAGCCCAATCATTACACATATTATTTATAACTTTCATCCAATTTTTACTTCTTACTCAAGTTTCTAGAAGGCTAAATAATCCAACCTTATTCTTATTAAGGAACCATTTAATGTCCTTCTGTTTGGTTAGACTATTTAACCCCCTTATATTCCAGAAACTGATGCTATCCATTTTCAGGTGGCCTTGTTTCCCTTCCTTCCCCTAATTCTTGACTTTTAGATTTCAGCAGTGCTTCCATAAAACGTAATCCCCCAGGTGTGAAAGTTTTGTGCAAGTGTCCTTCCACCCTCATCCCTTTAGTAATTTTCTGTGGGGAGATTTGTACTATAGGCTGCACTACAGGGGTGATAAGTCCTGCAGGATTAACCAATAGCACAATAGATTCTCCAACAAAATTTTGCACTACAGTCTTGCCCTGTGGTTTAACACCAGGTTTCTCCTTCCAAATTCTCCTTGGACCAGTCTGTTTTGGCTTATCCTTTCGGCAAACCTCCCGCACATGACCAATCTCCTTACATTTCTTGCATTCCACTGGCACCCAATCATACTCGGCCCTCACCTTTTGTTCCACCCCTTTAGCATCCAAAAACTCAATCCCTTTTGGAAACTCTTGATTAAACTCTACTTCAACCAACACCTTTGCATAATTCAATATTGTTTTGTGAATTTGTAATGTCATCTCTTTTGATGAATTTTCCCACAAGCCCCAAAATTTTAGAAAGGCTAGACTCTCCCCAAAACTTCAACTCCAGCCCTTGCTGCTTAATCCAAATAGGAATCCTTTTACAATTCTGTTTGATTAACTCACTCTCCTCCGTCCACTCTTTCAGAAACACAAGCTTACTGTCAAACATCAAAAATCCAGTATCTAACGCTTTCATTTTGTCCTCATTAGAGTTGAACCGAACTAAAAAGACTCTATTTGGCAAAGATGATACCTTGTCAATACTCAAGAACTTCCAAGTACGTCTGATGAATCCATTCAAAACACCCCCAGGGAGAATTAGCCCCAAGGATATATCCATAGATTGCAGTAGACCAGTACGAAATTTCTGGATTAACATCTTCATCTGTCAGCTGAAGCATCACCGTCGCAGCCTTTTTCGAAACTGACTGCCAAGGTTGATCCACCTCCAGTGCTTCCTCCAACTTATCATCCACCTCCTCTTCAGTACTATCCATCTCATCTTCAAAGTCATAAGCTTGTAACTCCTCATCTTGCAGAATCCTATGAGAAGAAGAAGCATTTTCTTTACTAGCAGTAATCTTCTCTTTTACTGTAATTGTTTAATGAACGGGGAAAGATTACGAGACTGATTTGTTTTCTTGGATCTCACCATTGTCAGAAAGCTGCTAGTCTAATCACTAGGGTTTTTAATTTTTAGAAGTTTTTCTCTTTCTATCTATAGCATTTTTTTACGTGAATTTAGATTGGATGAATTAAAGGGTAAGAGAATATGGTATGGTAGTAATTAAAGAAGTTACTGAAATACTATCTCTGATTCATTTGATTATTTACGTTTGCTTTATCACATTTGCCAATACACGTTTTGTTTCGTTTTTATCTTTAGTTACACATTATTAAAAATCGTAAAAATTTGATATTCTTAATGCATTCATTAAGACAAATGAATCGGAGGGAGTACAGAATTAATTTTGCTGAAATGGTTGAATATAATCATTTTTTAAATTCTACTCCCTCCTAGTTTGAGTATTCCTCCCACTTTCCCTTTTGAGCTTAGTTTGCTTTTCTTTCCACTTTTCTTTTTTTGGATGTACTTTTAATCATTTTCTTCCTTCAATTCTTTATTCTTTCCCTTCACACCTAAACCTAACACTTTTTTACTCCATACCCCACCTTTTACACTTTATACCCCACTTTTTTCCCATTTCTTAATCTTTCCCCAAAAAAAATTGGACCTTTTACACTTTATACCCAACTTTTAATCTCTCCCCAAAAAAAATTGGGGAGGAATACTCTAATTAGGAGGGAGTATTTTAAATTCAACCCATCAATATCACGCAGTACTACCCAATGGTAATTGGGTTAATTCTCACTAATTAACAAGAGACGATCTCTTAGTAGACCAACTCAAGATGAAATTGAGTGTAGAATGTAATTCCCCATCCATTTCTACATGAAACAGAGAGTAACTTTTATGCACGAAGTACGAATTAGCACATCTATTCAACATTCTCCATTTCTCCATTAAGAAGGGAGAAAAAAATACACAGATGGACGTGGTCTGCAAGCTCCCAAGCCTTCCGTTTCTTGTTTTATGTTGGCTTGCACCCTCACTATGTATTTCATCATTGTAAAAAAGAAACGGACACTAAACACGCATGTCCTAAAGATCATGAAATCATTGATGAAATTCAAAACAAAACTTAATATGTTCTTAGCACTGAGCTCTGGAGAAGAGAGAATCTTAAAAGACAACAAAGAAAACACGAAAGATAAAAGCATGTCTAAATAGATAGCTTAAGCCTTGTCACTCTTGGAAGCAGTAGCAGCTGCTTGACCACGTAGACGACCAGTCCTCCTGGCAGCAATGAGACCAACCTTTTGGCCGGGTGGAGCATCCCTACGCACGGTACTGGCATGACCAATGTGTTGATGGTTACCACCACCATGAGGATGCTCCACTGGATTCATAGCAACACCTCTCACCTTGGGCCAGCTGTTTCTCTTCACTCGGTACTTGTGGTATGCATTCCCTGCCTTGAGAAGTGGCTTCTCCGTTCTCCCACCACCAGCAATCTGGCCAATCATGGCTCGGCAACCACTTGGAACCACCTTCTTAGCACCAGATGGCAGCTTGACCCTACAATCATATGCATTGGTGATTTGGTATTTTATAAATGTACAAAAACGGAGTACAAGTAAACAAATATTCAATGATCGCGCACATAAATACTGTTTGTCACACAAATTTAGACTTATTGGGACTGTAGGACAATTAAGGTAGTGACTTGTAAGAAAAACTCATTTTTTCAAAGGAAAGGCCGAAGGACAACTTAGGCCCGGGACTTTCCGACTTTTTTAGAATGCCTTGTTAATTTTAGTTTGTTTTACTCAATTCAATTTTGTTGATCCAATTAGATTAAGTTACATTGAACCACAATCAAGTTCGGCTCCGTTCAACCAAAAAGATCAGGCCCTTAACTGCGTCCTAAACAGTCTACATCTGGTATTCATTTACAAAGTGTCAAGGGCACGGCTATTTTGCAAAAGAGTATCCAACATGTGAAAGACGCAGCCAAAGCGACTTCTCCAAATGACAACTCTATGAAGTATAACTCATCTACAGAGCCTTTTAGAAAGGATTTGGATGTCTAAATTCTACAGGGGATGAACCTGTTTCTACATTTTATAACACCTTGAACCGACAAAATGAGAAAAACATAAGCATAACCCCTTGAACAAGAAAGGATGATAAAACATCATGCATTTGGGCGCATCTTATAAGAAACAACTGATCGATACTAGGTAAAAGATATACTCCCTTTGGTCTCCATCTCCGTCATTGTTATCATTTTATATTATTTGGGCGGAGTATTTTAATCAAAGGGCAAAAAATGACAGACGCAGGGAGTAATTAACATGAGCACAGGCATTCAAGCAAAACACCTCAAGAGTCATGCTGGACCAAGACATTTTGGAGCATGAAATAAAAAAGGAAGGGGTAGAAACCTGGAGGTATCATTATCAGGATTATGAGAGATGACAATAGCATAATCACCGGAAGCCCTGGCGAAGACACCACGATCACCGACATGATGCTCGACGTTGCAGACGACAGCACCTTCAGGGATACTCCTGAGAGGAAGGACATTGCCGACCATGAGGTTGGCCTTCTTGCCGCAGTAGAGGAACTGTCCGGTGTACATGCCCTCGGCGGCCACGAAGAGCTCCTTCTGGTGCTTGTAACGGAAGGGGTGGCGGAAGGTGACCTTAGCCAGCGGGGCGCCGCGTCCCGGGTCGTGGATGATCTCCGTTATCACTCCCTTCAGGTACCCGTTCCTCTCCCCAAAGTCCAGGGTCCGAAGCTTCGCCGCGCCCTTCCTGTGGTGTGTGTGCGACTTGAAGATCGACCCTGCTCCCTTACGCTGCGCCCTGATTACTCGTCCCATTTTTCACCCTCTCTTTTTTGCTTTCTGTTTTCTGTCTGTGTCTCTGACGGCGAGTTTTCTGATGAAATGGTGAGGCTTTTATTTCGGAGTTGAGTTTCTTTTAGGGTTCTGTTTTATGGGCTTTTCATTCATTTGGTCTCTTTGTTGAGTGGCTAGCTTGCAAATGTCACCTCACTCCATACTATTTTATCCGCGAAAATAGTAATTAAGTCCTTAAATTATACTCCTACACGTAAAATAAGGTAAAATAAGGAATGACTTGAATGACACGGTCATTATTTATCGCCCCGCTTACTTTTGCACGTAAAATAAGGAATGAATATAAAATGGTAAAGAAATGATGGTGAGGTAGTGAAAAATGAATATAAAATGATAAAGAAATGAATAGTGGGCCTTAAAGTGTAAAAATTCAATGACATTTCTTATAAATAAAAGATAGAAAGAAGGATAATATGGTAAAAATGTAAGATATAAAAGAAAAGTGGAGAAGTAGGGCAAAAAATAAAAAACCTTTCAAATAAGAAAAGTGGGACGAAAAATAGTGACCGGAGGGAGTATTTAACTAGTTTTGATGCATGTGCGATGCACCGCTGTAAGAATAACGTTACTAAATCAACATTAATACTTTCTTTTATAATTATTGACTGCGATGGAATGATTACGATTATTTCAGATAATTGTCATTTTAGAGGGTTAGCACTCCACGTTTGCATGTACTTTATACGAAAAGTAGCAGACACGAGTTATGATGCTACGCTTAGACGGTTAGACCTATTAAATTCGACTCGACCTATAAACCCAACCCTAATTTAATACATACTATTTTTTTTACTTTAAAAGTCGTAACAAAATTAGGTATTCGAAACTATTTCTGATCATGACCCGCATACCCCGACCGGTGACAGATCTAGTGTGTACATTAGCTGCATTGTTAAAACAAACGATGTTCATCATAGTACCTGGTCACTGTTAGCAATTTTAATGTGTGACAACCCACTTGGAACATTGGGCCTATCTGTGTCTTCTGTTCTCTATGCATTTGACTTTCGCATTAAATATATGTGTATGTATGTCATCATCTCGCTCTAAATTTGACCTGACCCACCTGACACGTTAGAGGCATGAACCCGTTTTTTTTACTCGTAGCCCGTTTAACCCGAATCCTAAATGACCCGATTTTGGGTCATGGTCTAGCCTGACCTATTCAATTCGTTGGAAAGAATAGACCACAAAACTTTAGTCTAAAAGTCAATTTCTAGTCATCTATTTATGTGTCTGAATTTTTCTAAAACTCAAATTTTAACACAGAATAGTACTCCCCTTGTCTGTAGAAGAGTCATTCTTTTCTTTTTGAGTTGTCTCTCTAAAAGTCACTTTTTGTTTTATTCCTATTTTGTCTGATTTTTGTGGTAATATTGGTTCTAACCTCACTTATTTTCCATATTTCATTTTCACTACACATTCTACACACCTTAATTCTCACTAAGAAGGTGAGGTGACCCTTTAAGTGAGACGGAGGGAGTATTAGTTATGCGACGAAGTGATTATGATTATTTCAAACCATTGTCATTTCGAAGATTTGACACCGCTTATCAATATTTATCTTAAGGGGACGACACCGAAAGAAATCAAGAAGTGAGACAGGCTAATAAAATTTTGATTTTTTTAAATATAAAAATTATAATTTAAAGAAAATAATACTAATAGTATTAAAATAAATAAAAATTAATATCAAAAATATTTTTTTTTGCTTAAAAAGCGGTAAAAAGTTAGGCGTTCGAAACAATTTATTTCCCGTATTCTGACCACAACCCGATACGGGGCCAGTATTTTACCCGACTCACTCGACAGTTCTAGTGTCTACATTAGTTACCTGAGTGAAAAAAATGATATTCATCAAAATACCAGGTGTTGCACTTGTGAGCAATATTAATATGTCCGTGAGACCATGACAGCTCATCTGCGAACATTGAGTTTATCTATGTCTTTTACTCACTAACCATTTGACTCTACTACATCTAATATATTTGCATGCATGCAACCATCTCGCTTTAAATTCGACCTGACCCGCAAACCCGTCCCACCCAATCGGTTGTTTTTTGGGTCATGAACCCACTTTTTTTTACCCAAATTATAAATTAGCTTTTAATTTAGGGATATGACATGGCCCGACCCGTTCAACCCTTTGGAAAGAAGAGACTACAAAGCCTAAAACACAATTCTAGCCAATCTATTCTTATGCCTACATTTTGTTAAAAATTTTAATCTATTACCAATTCAATATATATACTCCTTCCATTTTTTTGATTTAGCCTCATTTTCTTTTAGGGATTTTTTTTAGTTAGTCCATTTTTTTTAGGCGCAGAGAAATATTCAATAAAAATTTATGGGATTTTCTACGTGGTACTCCTGAACTTTTTACTTTTCTACCTTATACTCCTACACTTTTTACATGTATACATGGTACCCTTGTACTTTACTAAAAGTTTCTTTGGTACCACTAAACTTTATTATTATCTTTATTGGTACCCCTAAACTTTTTTCCCGTCAAGTTTTGGCAACAAATTACTTTTTTATGTTCAAGATTAAAAGTTTAACATATCTAATTAACCGATAATTGAACTTAAACTAACAATTTTGTACGTGTTTGCAATTATACTCCAAATCTAAACGGATTATTTTTTTGACGTTTTATCGTCAACTCAAATGATAACACTTAAATTAAACTCAATTACTTGTTAATTATCTAAGTTAAATGATATTGAAGTCTTAATCCTAAGCTAAACATAATCTAACGACAAAACTTGATGGAAAAAACTTTCAGGGCGCTAGTTAAATTAATATAAACTTCAAGGGTACCATGTATAGACATAGAAAAGGTAGGGGTACCATGTGGAAAAGTGAAAAACATAGGGGTACCGCGTAGAAAATCTCAAAATTTATTGAAATATAGGTCCGTGCGATAAATATTAGTTTAAATAATTGAAATATAACATCATAATTAAGGAGTATACAAATGATACGAAGTACTATTAAAATAAATAAAAAGACAAAAAAAAATCGACATTTGAAACTATTCATAGTCTGACCATAACCCGTTTCGGACCTATATAACACGACCCATATTAAACCGACTTGTATTCCGTATTTTGACCTGACATGTTTAAAGTTATTTAAAAAAAATTATGTGCGTTAAAAAAAATCCGTCTTACAAGGTTAGAAGTATGAATTCTACTTTCAATCAAAATTTATTATTTTATACTATTACTAATAATAATCAATACTAATCAATATACTCAATATAATTATAATTATCTTTACGTGTTACATAATCAATCAATTTTATGCCCATGCATTATTGTTATTGTTATATATAATATGACATATTACCCGTGTTGCGTATAATAATTATCGTAATGTAATTAGTAATTAGTAGATTTGTGTTGTTTATAAAAAGAATTCTACTTTCACTCAAAATCCATCTCAGGTTAGAATTAAGAAGTCTACTTCTAACCTCATATTTACTCAAAACCCGGAAATAAAATAATAATATAGTTAATATTGATTGTAAAATAAAAAAAAGTCTCCTTTAATTAAATATCTTGATTGATTGTGAAATTAAACTCACTCTTATATTCAATTGGAGTGATTAGATCTCATAAGTTAGACATTAGATTAAAGCATGTGCGCTACACGGGTTAGTTGGTTTAATTACATTGGAAAAAAAATTATATAGTAATAAAAGATCTCATATGAAGATTATAAAAAAAAAAGAGGGTAAATTGATATTTTATATCTTACCTACAATTATGGAAGAAAAAAAGTATCTAAGACTCATAGTAAATTTCAAACAGTGACATTATTCTTTCAATGTGAGAAAAATCACCTACCAAAAAACTCAACATCTTTCAGTGACATTATGCTTTCAATGTGAAATAATTTTACTTAATTTTCAGTGACATTATTCTTTCAATGTAAAATAATTTTACTTAATTTTATAGTTTTTGGTAAGTGTGTTTTGTGGTGCTTATTTCTTGTGTTTGATCCCGCTTTCTCTTGTGGAATCGCTCTTTAGAGCGGTTTCGAGGCTACTTACGCTTCTTCTAGCTTGTTTTAGGTTCCTAAGACCTATCTTGAAGAAATGGAACGATTTCGACTCGTTTCGATGCATATGGAGCCAATGAAGAGAAGCGACGATGATTCGGTGACTTAGACTCGATCCCGAGTCCCATGGAGCCCACTTCATGATATCCCGAGCACCGAGCATCGATAAGAAGCCTAGGAAGAGCAAATAAGGACCCATCACGGCCGGGAAGGACCCATCTCGGCCGGGATGAGAAGACAAGAGACTTGTTGCTGTGGGGCCATCCCGGCCGGGACCACAACCCTCCCGACCGGGACCACCCCTTCCCGACCGGGATCACCACCTTCCCGGCCGGGAAGGACCCAGCTCTCACCCGGTTTCATTCTTTCGCCTCCCTTACTTATGGAAACCTATATATACCCCCCCTCTTGTATTGTTTTAGGGGATCACGAAACCCTAGACATACTTTAGGCTAGATTAGCTTAGATTAGTGTAGATTAGCTTAATCCTTCCTTAATCTCTCCTTAATTTAGTGTTAATCCTAGTTTCATCTTTGGATTCTTGAAGACTTGTAGTGGATTATTCAATCTTGACAACATTGAGTATCCCTTGGGTTGATTTTATTCAAAGTTCTCTCCTTTTATTCTTCCTTGTTTAGTTGGACTAATCTTTCTTCTCTCTTTTCTCTTAATCTTTCATAGTTAGTAAAGTTTTCATCTTCATCTATAGTTTGTTGTTCATCCTTGTTTAACCTTCATAATGAATGTTTTTGTTCTTATGTTGATTTCTCTTGTTTATGTTAGTTTTAGTTTAGATATGTGTGAGTAGTCCTCTTGCTAGGGTTAGTAGGGGGATTTGGTGCTTTCAAGGGTGATTAAGGGTTTGTTTAGATTGTTGGTGGAAGTTTTGGTTGCTTCTTAGTTGTATGCGTAGATCATGTTTGATGAAATGGTTGAATGACTTGTAGTTGCAAATACATGTTTTCTTGCCTTCCTTCTTGTGACCTTATATGTTGCTAGGATGAGTTCTTGCGCGAGAGCGAGGAACCTCTAGGACGGTTTTGGAGCGAGAGCCCGGATTATGCCTAGATAGCTTGACTACCCATTCATTCTTGCTTTCTCTTGATCATCTCATCACCCTTGAACCCGACCTAATCCTAGTTCTTTTCATATTGAATTCTTCATCATCTTAGCCATTATTCCTCTAGTTGTTGTTTGAATTTAGCTTTAGTTGTCATAGTTAGTTTATTCATAGTCATAGTTTTATCCCCCCTTCATTGTTTTAGTTGTTTAGCCTTGTTGACCTAGTCTAGTCTTTAGGTGAACCTTTGTCTTGACCGTTTTCCGTCTCCGTGGATCGACCCGACTTGCCCTAGCTTAGGATTAGTTGGTTTTATTTGGTGTCGCGATCCGCGACAAATCCCTACCATCAATTTGGCACTGTTGCCGGGGACGGTGTTTGTTTAGACTTTGTTTGCCTATTTACTTGACTTTGTCTTGTTTTTTTTGTGTTCTTCTTTGTGTTTCTTTGCCTCTTGTGTGTGTGAAGTTTATTTCCTTCTTGTGTAGTGCCCAAAAAGCACTAGACTTCTCATGTTTGCTTCTAGTCTACAGTTTATGCCTAGAGGTGGTGATGACCATCCTCTTCTTTACAACTCAGAGCCGGAAATGTTTTTTTCGAAACCTTCGTCAACGGACGGTTGCTAGATTGAGAGGTTCCCAACCGGGTACAAGCCAAGATTTCGAGCAAAACTTGGAGATTGATCTAAACTCCCCACCTATAGAGGCCACCATAAATTCCTCTTCTCTCTCTATGAATCAAGACTATGCCATGACGTCTCCTAACTACTATCAAGCTTCATGGGGTAATCAAGAAACCCGTGGGTACGAGTTTCAAGGACATGAAAACGACTTCCAACAAGTGAATGCTTATCAATCCTATGATCATGGTGGTTATTACTCGAGTTATCATTGTGAACCCACCATGTTTTATCATGTTTCTTCACATGGAAGCCAAATTCCCCAAATCCCACAATACTACTAATCATCTCAACCTCATTACCAACCATATGATGCCCCACCCCTTGGGAATCATCAAGGTTTTCAAGGAGCATTCCAAAACCCCAATAACCACCAAATGCCCAACTTGGAGTTATATCAATCGATTCTTCAAATGCAAAAGAGTAAACAAGAAATGGCCATCCAAATGCAAAAGGAACAATGTGAAATCATGGCCCAATATTAAAGAGAAAACGAGGCATGTAAAGCTAAATTAAATGCTATAGCGACTAAAACCTTAATGTTCTTAACTCGAACGTCACAACTTGACAAAGGATATTCATTTGAGCAAGAGGAACAACTCAATCATGAAGCCGCTAATGAAGTCCTTTTGAGAAGCGAGACTTGCTATGAAGAGCCTCGATTGTCTACCCAAGATGAGATGAATGAGGAAATAATCCTTGATGAAGGCATTGTTAGTGAAGAATTGGAAGATGTTAGTGGAAATTTGAAGAGTTTCATTGATGTGAACACAATTGGGTCTCATCTTGTCTTTCCTTAAGAAGAAAATGAAGTTGCCAATGACCTTGTTGAAACCGGACACAACGGACTCGAGGTTAATGTGGGTGATGAAAACACCAATGAAATAGAGGAAATTCAAGAGTCTACCCCCTCCATTCTTGTTGAACCTTCAATCCCCTCCACTTGCCCTTCTTTTGACCTTCATGCTGCTTCTAATGAGCCTAATATTGAGGAAGAAGGAGTTGGGAAAGAAAATCTTTGGGATGAGTTGAATGAGATGATAGGAGTTGTGAAGTCATGGGATATGAATGATGAAATCAAGTCGCCCATATGTGAAAATCCAATAAAATATTGTGAACCCCTTGTGTGTAATTTGGATCTTAGTTTAGAAGAGGTTGAAACCGCTTGTATGAATTTTAAATCTCTTCTTATTGATGATGTGGGGAAGAACGATGTTTTAGGATTTGGAGATATTGGGCAGGAACTTCTTGATGACTTGGGAATGATGGATGAAGAGAAGAGGGCTAAACCCCCTTTTGACTCTTGTGCTAGTAATTTGAGCTTTGGTTATGCTAGAAGACGGTGCTTAGAGAGGAAGAGGTCGTTAAAGCTTGTTGGTTGGAAAGACCCCGGAGACCACATAAAACAAGATAATGGGTCTTTGGATGACTACTTCTCGCTTCCGACTTGGAAGCTTTGGAGGATAGCTTGGCTTGGGTACTCAATGAGCCCTCATAATGATGTGGCTTGTGCCTTTGACTTCCTCCTCCGAGCCCTTGAGGGCTATGGATAAGAATGAAAAATCCACCATCCTTGGTTTGACGGAGTTCCTCAAGAACCGTCATGTTGTATATTCCTCCTTCCTCTTCTTTTTGAGTTTTTGTGTTTGTATTTGTGTGTTTGTTTGTTTGGTCTCTAGGTTTGGTTTGTTTTGTGGAGTTCTTGTTATTTGGAATCTTCTTGAGTGATGTGAGGGAGGGATTTTTGATGGAAATTATTGAGCTTGATTGATAGGTTTGAAGTGAAGATGAAGAATTAGAAAGGGTTATGGATGATAGAAGCTTCAAGGCTTGGTGGAGGGAGTCGGTTTTTGAGTTTGGTTCAAGCTTTTGGGGACGGGATCTTGGATCCCGAGGTAGTACTTGTCTTTTGGGTGGAACTATTAATGAATGAAGGCTTTTTGGCTCGAGAAGCATGCCATCCCGACCGTGATCATTGCCATCGCGGCTGGGACGAAGTGAGCAACAAATCAGGGGGTACTAACAGGCCTTCCCGACCGGGATCAACACCTTCCCGACCGGGATGAGGTCTTCCCGATCGTGATGGGGCCGTCACGACCGGGAAGGACCCCAGCCAACCTCCTTTGCCTTCTTTTCTTCATTTAAGCCCCACCCCACCACTTTATACCCCCACCCAACCTCCCTGCTCACCTTTGTCACTATCATTTCATCCTTACACTTCAATTATACACCTTCATCTCATCTTCTCATAACTATACACTGAGTTTCCCCTTAAATCCCAACCTCATTTCACCAATGCAAGCCCGGTACTTCAACCATGCCACTACATTTAGGAAGAGGAGGAATATCGATGACAAAGACGAGCAAAGTGCCGAAAATGATCATTGAGACGATGGAGTTGGTTGAGTTGCTAACCGTTTGGTAAGGCGACTCTCCTTTCTTTTTTGTCTTTTATTGCTTACTCTTTGTATGTTCCCCTTCCTTTTATGCATTTGGTGTCATGGTGGCCCTCGGGGCCTTTGTGGTTATTGCTCCCGATTCTCGATGACGTGACTACATCGAGAATCCATTGAAAATCCAAATTGTCAAGTTCTTTTCACTTTTTCTTTATTTTTATTCTCCTTTTGGTAGAATTTAGTCGGAATCAGGCGGAATCGGGGCTAGGTGACTTGATTACACCTAGCCCTCCCCTCCCATTTCCTTTTATTTTCTTCTTTTTATTTCTTCTCCCATCCATATCTTTTCTCGTCTCGGCCCTAGGTGACTTGATTACACCCCGGCCTGTAACATTCTACCCTTTCGTCACTTTCATTTTTGATTTTTAGCTTTATTTTCCCATTTTTCTCTTCTTTTTAGCGTCTTCCACACACTACCGATCAAGCATGAGGACATTGCTCCGTTTAAGTGTGGGAGAGCGATATCCTAGTCTAGTTTAGTTTTATTTTCCTAGTTTTTTCGATTTTTTTTTTAAATTCCTAAAAATTTGAAAATTTTCTTAAAAACCAAAAAGATTTTCTTTTATGTCTTTTTCTTTTGTGTCTTTGTGTCGTATATTTGTTGTTGCGTGTGTGTTTTGCCTCCCCATTTCCTTGTAGGTTGCTTGATCGTCAATAAGTTTCGGAAAGCTCTTGACATCCGGTAATATCCTTCTATCTCTTTCTCCTTTTTTCCATTTCGGTGTTTGGAGAAGAATTTATGGTGATGTGTGCTCGGGTGGAGCTTTTTGAAGTTTGTGGATTGATGTGGTTGCGTGCTTGGAAGTTTCGGGGTGGTGTTTGTTTATTTTTGTGTGTGTTTGTTTTATTTTGTTTTGTTTTGTTTGTCTCTTTTTCTTTTGTCTTGTATAGTTTGTGAGTCTAGTGTAGAAAAGGTTTTCGAAAACCCGGTTTTGTGCGCAAGTGTTTACTTTCCCTTTCTAGTGATACGAATCGATTCTTGGACTTTAGTCTAGTAGAATGACTTTAAATCAATAGTTTCGTTGGTTTCTTACCTTGAGTCCACCTAGTCTACTAGGGATTTACTGCGGGATTTGTATTTTGACCACTTTGACCACCCACGGAGTGAAAAGGCCTTGGTTTCCGAGTCCCGTCTCTTAGGTGACCATGTTCGAAATTGTTAGATTAGTCCAAGTTTCCACCTTTTTGTGGGTTTGAAGGGAAAGCGCGCCCGACTCACTTATTTCCCTACCTTCTACACATATCTCACAAATAAGTTGCATTTTGTCGAGGTTTCTATACTTGGTTGTGATGAATGCCTACAAAACAAAATTTAGCCAAATGGGCAAACCAAGTCAAAAGAGAAAGAAAAAGAAAGAAAAAAAGAAAGAAAAGAAAGAACAAAAAGAAAAGGCACAACAAATCAAAAACAAAATACAAAAGGATAAAAAATAAAATGGCATAACAAATCAAAAGCAAAATATGAAAGAAGAAAAATGCCAAGAAAATCATTTCACAAAAAAATCTTACCCCTAAAAAATAAGCCTTTTACCGATTGTTATCGTGAAAAGCCTACCAAATGACCGAGTCCCTAGGAAGGATGACAACGGTAATGGTCGGTATTCCCTCACTTTGCAATCATATATGTAGACACCCAAATTTAGACCAGGTGGCTGCAGAAGTGCCCAACAATCACCCGATGACGATAGGAGTGCAACGTGACACGAGTTTGCGATGTTTTAGATAGTTTTTCTATAGAACGGATCAAATAATTACTCCGAAAGATTAAATTAATATCAAGGCAGGCTTAGTCATGTCATTACGGTCGCGTCGACACTAATTAGAGTCAATTCCAACACCGGGGCCCCGAATCGGTCCCGAAATATGAAAAGTCAAACCCGAGTCAAAACTTCAAAACTTAACCTCTAAGATAACCTAGGATATGCATCTTCTCCATTTTGGAAAGTTTTGATATCGAATCTTCAAAACTTCGACAGCCCCAGCTCACGCTCCTGAAGACTGAACTGCTCCACACCGGGCGCCTGAAGACCGAGCCGCATGACCCCGGGCGTCCATATGGGTGACGAGGACCGAAAACACCTATAAATACCCCCCTCACCTCATTCATTCGACACACAATCATGAGTTCATGCCTACTTCTACACAACTCGTTCTTCCCTCTCTGTGGACATGACGTAGGTCCACCCCGACGCGGCCACGCGCGGGTTTGGGTAGGCGAATGAATCTCGTGGTAAGATTGATCTCGGGTCGAAATTTAAGTCGAAGTTGGAGTCGCCACCGAACTTTGTGGGAGTTCGGGCCCATTTGAACCCACTCTATGTCGTCATGGACCGTACACAAAGTACGGCCCATTTCAATTTCAGAGTTTATGAGGCTCGTCCCTTTGCATTGCGATACGATACAGTCACTACCGGTTATCGTGTATTGACTGACTCTCGTGCGCCAACGGTTTCGGACATCCGGAAACCGAGGTTCTGAGTAAGGGGTGAGGGTACGTGTTGGGAAGCCCACTAAGGACACCCAACCCCGCCCGCACTTAGTGGCCTCTACTAAGACATCGTTCATGTTCGTGTACGCGCGCTAGTAAAACGACTAAATGATATGCAAACAGCGTTTTCGGCTAAGCATGCGAATTATATGTGAGCTATGTCATTTTAATGCATCAAAATTAGGGTCGAATTATTTAGCATGCGAGGTTCATTTATAAAACGATAAACATCGAAAAAATAACAAAACTCGTAAATAAATACAATATACACGGGCGGAAATACAACCCGGCCAAAACAAAAATAACGAACAAATAAATAGGATGATTGAATTGAAAGCGACAAATACTAACTATAAACGGACCCGTATATAGTAAATATAAACTAGACCTTGAGTTGAGTAAATGGACGAACTCCGATTAGATACACATTATTTTGCGTATTAAACGGAGGACGGAGATTTTAATACGCGCTCGCGTATGGGACCTAAGCGTGATGCTAGTTCGATCCCGAATCTTGATGCCTTGTCTCGACTTATCACATCGAAAAATTGGTGTCTAGATTAGTCATGCATCGGATACGACTAAGGAGTCGTCGATGCGAAACTAATCGTGAAAGACATTAATCGAAGTCGTAGGAAAAGTGGAAAAAGAATGAGATGCACGGGTTTTGAAAGATAAAAGGATTATGTGATTGACTTTACACGCGTGGACCGAAGCCGTAAAAAAAAGACGAGGCTCAAAGGATGCTTGAAGCTCTCGCTTTATTTGATCAAAGAGACCCACTCGACCGAGTCATAGCCAGGACTCGATCGAGTGAACCTTTGAAGGGGCTACTGCCCGGTTTTTGTTGTGCTGCTCGATCGAGTAGCCTGTGGCACTCGATCCAGTGCCCCTGTATGAGCTACTGCTCACTTCAAAAATGTGGTGGTTTCGAGATTCTATTTGTGCAAAATCGATGATCGACCGAGTTGCGTAAAAATATTACGTGATTTAAACTCAACTCGGTTCGCGGTATTATAATCGTGTATTGTACGATTATAAGACCGTCATCGGAATTTTATAAAAAGTGTTGTTATTAGATTGAAAAATTTGATTAGTGACAAAATTGTCTCCCTCCGCGTCACGACATCGTAAGTAATCCTTACGGATTATGTGATATCGATTTTCGCGTCAATGGGTTCCGTACTAACCTCGGAAATGGAGTCGAACGCGTTCAACCACGATCACGTTACGCCCTTGAGTGCATGGAACGACGCTCCTCGAAATGGTGCCACCTCCGTCGCGGCTCGTAAAGGGATTAAACGGACTTGAAGTGGTTATCATAGTCCAATGTGTTCGATCCGAAATTTTAGTATTATATATATATACACGGTATAATGATGATAAAAAATGGATGAAAATCGAAATACGATAATGATGAAAATGCAATAAAAAGTTAGTGTTAGTATGACAATAACAATAATAATACATACTTCCTCTGTTTCATTGAAAGCTTTCCCTTTTCTTTTTTTTGTAAATTTCTTTGATAGCTTCCACTTTCTTTTTTGGTATAACTCTTTCCCTCTCACCTAGGTGGTCCAGCTACTTTACACCCTCTCTACTTTTGAATATTTTATTATTATCCTTAAAAATTGTGCTCCTTTTTAGGTGGAATCTTTCAATGAAACAGAGGGAATAGTACAATATGTATATATATGTCGAGATAGAGAGGAAGAGAAAAGAGAGAAAAGGGGTTGATGACACCCTCTACATACATGCTTAAAATGGCCTCGGAACGGACTCGTAAATAGCATTGGGAGCGCGGGAGTATCGAGGATGTAAGTTGAGTTATGGTGTGTGTCGGGATATGATTTTATCGGTTTTTTGAGGAATAAAGGACTCGGTTTTTGCTTAGGGTTGCTTAGGGTTGTAGTGTAGAGAGGATGCTATACTTAGGTTGAAAATGTAGGGTTTTTGAAGCATGGAGAATTCTGATTTTTGTGAAGGGTTGGAGGGGTAATTATAGAGTACACCCCTCGAACTAGGGTCACTCGATCGAGTGGCCCTAGTGCACTCGATCGAGTGCCCTGAAAAAGAGGGCCTGTTGCGTTTTTATGGCTCTACTCGATCGAGTGAGGTCAATCCACTCCATCGAGTGGATTAAGTTGGCGAGCCATTTTAGGAAATGGTTGACTTCTTTGAAAATTTGAAAAGGGGATTGAGGGCAATCTTCTAGAAGCTCACCTGGTTGACTTTATGTGTCGGGTTCGTCTTTGACCGGGTTTTGACCCGATCGCTAAAAGACGGCTTTTATTTTTGGTGTCAGTTTTGGCCGAAATTAGTCTCATTTTATTGGAAACGGCCCACTGGGGCTGGATTTAAGGTCGGTTTTGAGAGATTTGTACTCCGCTAAATGCTCATGTCGGATATTATTGATTCTGAGTCCGTATTCGAGTATATTAAGTCACGTTTGCGTCCGATCATCATCGGGTGTTTTGTCGGGAACCGCTATAGACACTAGTAGGCAAAATACGGGTGTCTATAGAGCCCCCACTCTGACTGAGGCTTGGACAAGGCGAAAGTCAGAGTAGCTACAAGGCCAATCGCAGATTACGACCTGGCAGCCTTGCGGTCGGGTCGTTTATAGTCCATTAGACTTGCGTGAATGGCTCACCAGCCATAAGCAGAGGATCATACCTGTCCTAATAGCTTCGTGGGGAGTTAATGAGCTGCGTGGAAACTTGCTTCTGAAGTCTTGGGTTTACCTTTATGTTGACACATAATAACTTGCATGTAACACATAGGCGAAACACCGACTCGCGCTGGGGAAATAAAATGGACGACTTGATTCCTATCATGGGTTCTGAACTGAAATCAGGCCTGCGCGCGTGTAGGGCCCAGGTTCGCTGAGGAGGCACGACAGTTAGGGTTCAGTTAGGTTTTCCTATTATAAATATAGGAATCCCTGTTTTAGCTTACTGTATTTCAAATAAAAAAACTCCTCTTTTCTTCTTCTCAAAACCTCCTAGATTTCAGAAAAAAATCTGCTATGGGTATCGAGAATCTGACTGCGATGCTTCTGGCTTGGTCCCAATACTTTCGGGACGAGGAGAAAGTTCAACTAACCCAGATGGGGATTGCTGCCTTATTCCCACTTCAGCGTCTGATAATCGACTCGCATTTTTTGGATGCCTGTCTAACGTTTTGGGATACTACTCATCACGTTTTTGCGTTCCCTCGAGGAGAAATATGTGCCCTCCTAGAGGAAATTGCAGCTGTGGGTGGTTGGAGCCCTGTTGCTCGTCCTACTATCCCTCCATTCTACCCTGATCCAAGGAGGAGATTAAGGGATTTCTTAGGTTTGTTTCATGCTGAGACAGATCGAATGGTGCGGGGAAGTTCCGTTTCCCTTTTTGACCTGGCTGACAAGATTACGAACCTCCAAGACGTGAGGATTACTGCTGCTCACAGGCGTAGGGCTTTCGCCTTTTGCATGCTGCATCGTTATGTCTTTGAAGGGCTGATGGATGCTGACTTGTGCTTGGGTCAGATCAGGCTGATTGGCGTGGTTGACCAGATGGAGACTGGTCATAGCCCTGCTTGGCTAGCCACTGGGGAGATCATTATGGGTCTCGATGCTAGGAGGCTTGACCCGGAACGACAGCTGACGGGAAGTGTCCGCCTTCTGCAGGTATACATCTCGCGATTTCTTATTTTTGCGCGAAAATTTTGATTTACGCGAGTCACTCGATCGAGTGGACTTGCCACTCGATCGAGTGACCTTCTTAGCGAGGGTCTGCCTGTTTTTAGAGGGCTTACTCGATCAAGTCAGCTGCGATACTCGATCGAGTGACTTCTAGCGAACCATTCCGTTGCTTAAGAGATTTGTGTATCCTTTTTCAGATTTGGCTGTCTGAACATTTGTCGATCATAGAGTCCCCTCCGAGTATACCCAACTACCATAGCAGCCAAATTAGCTCGAGGAGGCGACGAATAAGCTCGAGTCACCATATAAACCGAGCTTATTGGGATGAGGAACTGGTGTTTCACGGTGGTCCCTTAATTAGGTGGACCGTTGCCTGGTGGTTTCTCTCCAAACTAACGGGGTTGGCCAAGAGGGACCAAGCTCGCTACTTGGTGATCCTGTCTCTCGACTGAACAATTCACATTTACCCGGACGGCATCCTGAGCCAGTTCGGTTCGTCTCAGCGCATTCCTGAGACTGAAGCAATCATTAGTGTCTCGCTCCAATTGACGGACGCTATGTGCGACAGATGGTTGCAGAGGTGGTTCACCCGTCCTACGTGGACTATACCCAACCCTTGCCAATCCGCTTGGGTTTCACGCGCATATCAGAAGTGGACTTCTGAGAAGTCCGAGGAAGCTCGTAAATCTTTGAAGGTCGACGAGGCCTTCGAATTGGTCCGTCGGGAGACAGTAAAGGACAACAGGGGTTTCTTTGATGAAGGAGATACTCCTGCTACTCTAGTCCGATTAGAATCGGGTCTTAAGTCACAAACTAAGCCTTGAGCCAAGGATGCCGGTGCTAGCGGCGCGCGGGGGCAAGCAAGCCCCCAGAATGACTTGTAGAGACGACTCGGGCCAAAACTGACGGCTCGAGACCGACTAGGCTCACATGATCGGCTGCCTGAGCCCGTGAGGGCCCGGCTCGGGCCAATCGACGTGATTGAGGACTCAAGTTCAAAGAAACGGGTCCGGGCTAAGGAGATTCTCGTGGTGATTCAGGAGCGCTCCCCTCCACGTCGTCGCCAGTGGACGACCAAGGAGGCCAAGGACAAGGGGAAGGGTAAGATGCCCTAAATACCGAGTCCTTAGTTTTTTATTATTTGAATATTATTATTATTATTTATTTTGGAGTGTCATGTGCTTTGCTTTTTTTGAATTTTTTGCATTTGTAATTTCTCGAGTTTATCGGGATTTTTTTTAGTAATTAAATAAAGGAAGCTTATTATTAAACCAATTTTGAGAGTGCATCTGCAAACTGATTCTCTTCTCGGGGCAAGTATATATACTCTACCTTTTGGAATTGTTTCTCGAGATCCCTTACTCGTGCCTGGTAGGCCACGAGATTTGCGTTCCGAGTTTTCCATTTTTGAAGTTCTTGGTTAATGACCAAGGATGAATCGCCGTGTACCCGGAGGTTAATGACCCCCAAGTCGGCGGCGGCTTGTAGCCCGTGGACGCATGCTTCGTACTCAGCTGCATTGTTAGTAACATCGAAGTCCAGTTTGATGGACACGGGAGTGTGTTCTCCTTTTGGCGATATTAAAAGAATCCCGACTCCGAACCCTCGGAAATTGGATGCCCCGTCGAAGTATAGATTCCATGTTTCCGTGTCGGTATGGAAAATATCTTCATCTGGGAAGGACCAAGTGTCGGTGTGTCCTTCTTCCGTTATGGGACTATCGGCAAGGAATTCGGCTACTACTCGGCTTTAATAGCCTTTAAGGATACAAATTTTAAGTCGAACTCTGCCAACATTAGAGTCCATCTAGAAATTCTTTCGTTGAGAACGGGCTTTTCAAAGAGGTATTTGATTGGATCCATTTTGGATAATACCTGAACCTCGTAGCTGAGCATATAATGCCGGAGCTTCTTAGTGGCCCAAACTAGAGCCAAACACGTTTTTTCGAGCATGGTATATTTACACTCATACTCTAATTTTTTTTGCTGATGTAATAAATAGCTCGTTCTTCAGAGTCAACTGTTCTAGCCAGCATAGCCCCCATGGCTGTCTCGGTTGTTGTTAGGTATAACGACAGAGGCAAACCAGGTTGAGGTGGCATTAAGACTGGCGGGGCAGACAGGATATCCTTAATCTTGTCAAAAGCAGCTTGGCACTTGTCATCCCGTAGTACCCGTTCCCCTACTTTCAGCTTCTTGAAGATTGGTTCACACACCATGGTCAGTTTGGAAATGAACCGGCTGATATACCGGACTTTCCCGAGAAATCCCCTTATTTCTTTTTCGATTTTAGGAGGTTGCATCTCATTAATGGCTTTGATTTTAGCTGGGTCGACCTCGATACAACGTTGGCTAACGATATGACCCAGTTCTTTGCCTGATATTACCCCGAAACTGCATTTTTGAGGATTCAGCCTCATGTTGTACTTACGCAGTCGGGTGAAGAATTTTCTTAGGGCGGTGATGTGACCGTCCCGTTCTTTGGATTTGACGATCATGTTGTCCACATAAACTTCTACTTCTTTATGCATCATGTCATGCAATAAGGTCGTAGCGGTCTGTTGGTACGTGGGCCCGACATTAATGAGACCGAATGGTATGGCGATGTAACAGTGGTACCCCATGGAGTAGTGAAGGTAGTCTTACTCATGTCTTCTTCCGCCATCTTGATCTGATTATACCCGACATACTCGTCCATAAATGATAGAAGGGCATGATCGACTGTGTTATCCACCAATATGTCGATATGTGGTAACGGAAAATCATCTTTCGGGCTCGCTTTGTTAAGGTCCCGAAAATCTACGCAAACACGCACCTTACTGTCCTTTTTAGGAACCGGTACGATGTTCGCAACCCAGTCCGGATATTCGAACACCTGTATGAAGCCGGCTTTGAACTGTTTGTCGACTTCTTCTTTTACCTTGAGAGACCAGTCGGGCCTCATTCGTCGAATTTTTTGCTTAACCAATTTGCACCCGTCTTTAATTGGTATGTGGTGCTCGGCTACTTCCCGGTCTATCCCCGGCATGTCCTTGTAGAACCATGCGAAAACATCTTTGAATTCTTGAAGGAGGCTCGTGAATTGTTGTCTCTCCTTGGGATCTAAGGATAACCCTATTTTAAGTATCTGGGGCTCTAAGGTTGTTCCCACATTAATGGATTCGGTTTCCTCAATTACCGGATTCCGGGATTCCCTTTGCTCTAGTTTCTTGATCAGGTGTGGAGGTAAGGATACCTGTTCGTCGGGTTTCTTAATGTCATTGCACAAAATATTTTTAAAAGCAGAATTAAAAAGAGACAAGTCGTAAGCAGAACGGTTGATATTATTGATTGAAAGCTTTGAAAACAGCTCGAAAAGAGCAGCCATCTGATAACTGGTCAGTGGCGGAATTGGTAAGGCACTCGGGACAGACCCCAAAGCGCCAACAGCAGGAATAACAAAAGGGAGAGGGGTTATAGGAGTGACTCTAGCACCGGACCCCCTAGACTCGACCTCAGACTCAGACTCAGACTCGGACTCAGACTCAGGCATATCTCCTTCTCCAGCGACCAGCTTGTAGATCCTTCCCTGTCTGTCAGTCCATTTGACAGTCTTCCTCCAGGCTCTGTTCCCCGTGTCGGAACCAACATCCGAGATCAGCTTGGTCGGGTCAAACCTGTTGCTGAGGAGAATCAGGTTGACTAGGTCTTCCTTTGGAGTCGGGGCTATGGTGTCTTCCCCGAAAAGTAGCCCCAGCGCGGGCTCAGCATTGTCAGCTCCATCAGATTGGATGAGGGCGAACACATCATCCGGAATGTAGTTGCAGTCCCGGACCAATTGGGTCCCGAGGTGTGCAGCACTGGGTTGGTACAGACCAATCTGAATAGCCCCAAATACCGGTGTGACAAAGTAGTCAGTCAGCCGTGGGCTGTAAGGGCTCAAGTAGATACCCTTAATAATGTTGCAGGCCTTTTCAATCCTGCTCGGACAACGTTGCCCGGGGTGGCGGCATAGCCAAGGCCAAAGTGAGAGTCTTCGTCCTTAAGGACCTCAATGATCTTCCCAGCTGGATGATCGGGTCGGGGAGTAGCCCCCGGTAAGTACCCCATGTTCTGTAGCATCGTGTCGATGCTAGTTGTGAAGTAGGGCCTGAAAAGGTACTCCTCCTCGATCATTCCCACGAAGTCGAACCCCCAGAGGTCCGTGCGGCCCGTGGCATTACAGCTAGCCACATTCATTGGGGTTGCCTCCAAAGTAATAACATTGTCGCGTAAAGGCAACTTGATCTTTCGGTGGAGAGTGGAGGATAGTGCCTTGACAGCATGGATCCACGGCCTTCCTAGGAGCAGGTTGAAGGACGAGGTGACATCAATCACCTGGAATTCCAGCTCCTTTTCTATTGGGCCCGTTATAACAGTCAGCTTTACGGCCCCAGCTACCGACTTTGGGCTCCCATCAAAAGCCTGGATGGTCTGAGTAGTCGAAATATAATCAGCCTCGATGATCCCGAGGGCTTTGGCGGTCCTCAAGGGGAGGACATTCACAGCCGACCCGTCATCAATTAGGGTCATCGAGAGATATTTTCCTCGACAGATTACCGTGATGTACAAGGCCAGATTATGAGAGGCCCCGAACGGCGGCAAGTCGGCTTCTGAGAAGGTGATCAGTGGGCCTTCTTCCTTGGTTTTGCCCTTTAAGTGGGGCAGGATCGTGGCTACCATTTCATCAGGGGTAACCAGAGAATCGATCTTAACTTGATCGAGAGCCTTAGTGAGTGCTTCTCGATGTTCGTGTGAGCTAACTAAGAGTTGCCATATGGTGAGGTCCACTCGGGTCTTCTTTAGTTGCTTCACGAGAGCCATTTCAGCGGTCGGCTCCTCAGGGGCGACTTCTGTCCTGAGTGGCTCAGTGACGGTTGTCGGGATGGGGGGTGTCCCTAGAGCTAGTGGCTTGATAGGGACGACCGAGGTGGTTATTGGCTAGGACTCGGGATTTGGTCTTTCGGATCTCCTCGGGGGTAATGGGGACAACTTCCCCTTTAACGAGGTAGACATCATCCTCGTCATCAAACCAGATCCCGTTCACTTGTGGGATAAATGGAGAGATAAGATGAGAGCAATCAATCACCTCCTCGGTAAAGATGGCATGGGAGCTGAAAGGGTTCTTCTTGTTGCTCGGCTTGTCTCCAGGTAACGGGATCTTACCGCTCTCAATCAAATCCTGGATCAGGTGGTTCAGCTTCCAACATTTTTCGCTGTCATGCCCATTGCCTCGGTGGTATTGGCAATAAGCTTGGGCATTGTAGTTCTTGGAGCGTCGCTCGACCAGAACTTCAGGAGTTGGGCCTATCGGTTGGACTAGGCCCTTGGAAGACAGCCTTTGTAAGGCATAGGTATAAGTGGTACCTATATCAGTGAAAACCCAAAGTGGGGTGTTCTTCTTGGACGGGGCATCTAGTAGATTGACCGCGTCGAAAATGCTGCGGGCTGCAGCTTGGAGCTTGGTAGTGGAAGAGGAAGCCCCTTGGTATCCTTTGCTAGAGGCCTTAGTAAGGCCCTCTAACCTCAGGTCGTTTTCAATCCTCATACCCATTTCAGTAAGGGTGGTGAAATTGGGTATGACAGCGTACCGGAGATGAACACGGTAGGAGGGGAGGAGATTCTTGACAAAAGCCTCCACTAAAGTTTTCTCACTGGGCTTATCGACCAGTTTCACGCTTTCGGCCCTCCAGCATTGAAGGTATTTGGTAAAACCTTCTTTGGGCTCTTGGGCCATAACTTCCAAAGAGCGCATTGTGGTTTGGATCTCGGTGTTGTCAGCATACTTCCGAGCAAACTCCGTAGCCACATCATCCCAAGTAGGGTATTTTTTCGGGTCTAGCCTATAGTAGCAGGCCCGTGGGTGCTTCTCAAGGGATGCAGCAAAAAGATTATTGAACATCGAGGAATCCACTCCCTTGATAGCCATGAACTCTTTGAAGGCCCGTACATATAGTAACGGGTCTTCGGTTCCCTAAAAAATTGGCAAGTCCGTGAGATTCAGGTTTGGGGGTAGCTTGTCATTTACCGAGGAGTACTCACGACTATTTTCCCGATGGATGTTGTTACTCCCAGCTAAGTGAACTTGTTCTTCTAGTCGGCGCACTGCGCTAACTAGGTCAGCTATAGGCCTAGTGGCCTCGGCATTAGGAGTCCCTTGCTCCACCACAGTCAGACGGGTGACGACGGCCGCCTGGTCAGCCCTCATTGCTGTTAGCTCGGCCTCAATGCTGGTCTGTTTGACGATCATGGCATCCACTGAGGCCTTCAGATTGTTGAAAGATGCTTCCATCTTGTTTCTGTGTTTGGTTGACGGCGACCTGTCTGTAAGAACACCACGTAATCAGAAACCGAACCCAGATCTTGGAATCAAAAGTACATCCTGAGCGACGAAAAGGAAAGACCCAAGGAAAAAGACTCGAGAAAGACACCTAGACGGATGACTCGCGGGTGGTATGGCTTCCTTAGGACTCGGCTTTGTGGGCTTTTTCCCGTTCGAAGGAAGGTCCACGTTAGATTTTTCCCCAAACTTTTTAACTCGAGTGTATATGCGGACTTTCCTTTGTAGGGGTATGCCCTACGTGGGTTGGTCGTGCCTTGATGAATAAGGCGGACTTGGGAAAGGGAGGAAACTCATGATGTAAGATCGACGGAGTTTTGACGCTACAAACCTTTGACATACTATGAAAAGACCCGACTCACGGATAATGATAGGTCCTATAATAAGGAAGGTTTTTGAAAGGTTGAATGTTTGGAGTTTCAAAAATTTGAAAATCGAAAATAAATTTCCGAAAATTTGAAAATCGAGGACGAGATCTTGAGGGTTTTTGAAAATCGAAATGGAATTTTGAAAATTCGAAAATCGAATGGTGGATCGGAAATTTGAATTTCGAAATGGACAGCATGCCGGCTAGAAAATAGGCTACTTTTGAGTCAAATCATCAGTCTAAATTTTGGCAGCATTCCGAGTTTTGAAAATTGGGATATTTTGAAAAGATAACGTGTCCTGAAACGGACGGTATTTCGGGTTTTTCGAAATTTTGGTGTTTTGGAAAGATGCATTTTTGAAATGACGGTTTTTGAAAAATGACACGGAAACCAAGTAGCACGTAGTCACACAAGCATTATAACAACGCTATGTATGCCTTACACTAAGTCTCGGTCGATCAAAATTGGGTCTATACCAACAACGACGATTTTCTCGTAAATCAGGACGGACTCCCTAAGCCGAAATGGTCTTAGGACATGCCGCGAAACCCATACGAGTTCGGCCATAGAAGTCTTTAGCGCACCCATTTATGAATGCACCGTGATATAGTGAGACGTCGGTCACAAGTAACCGGCCCGGGAAAAATTTGGGTTATGCATGAATCATTAAACTAATGCGCGTACACTATTAATCGAACGATTTCTTTTCGAGTCTCACCCTAGGAACCCCGATGACTAGTGGTACATCGGGTATCCCCAGCGGAGTCGCCAAATTGTGGACATGACGTAGGTCCACCCCGACGCGGCCACGCGCGGGTTTGGGTAGGCGAATGAATCTCGTGGTAAGATTGATCTCGGGTCGAAATTTAAGTCGAAGTTGGAGTCGCCACCGAACTTTGTGGGAGTTCGGGCCCATTCGAACCCACTCTATGTCGTCGTGGACTGTACACAAAGTACGACCCATTTCGATTTCAGAGTTTATGGGGCTCGTCACTTTGCATTGCGATACCGATACCATTACTACCGGTTATCGTGTATTGAATGACTCTCGTGCGCCAATGGTTTCGGACATCCGGAAACCGAGGTTCTGAGTAAGGGGTGAGGGTACGTGTTGGGAAGCCCACTAAGGACACCCAACCCCGCCCGCACTTGGCGGCCTCTACTAAGACATCGTTCGTGTTCGTGTACGCGCGCTAGTAAAACGACTAAATGATAGGCAAACAGCGTTTTCGGCTAAGCATGCGAATTATATGTGAGCTAAGGGTCGAATTATTTAGCATGCGAGGTTCATTTATAAAACGATAAACATCGAAAAAATAAACAAAACTCGTAAATAAATACAATATACACGGGCGGAAATACAACCCGGCCAAAACAAAAATAACGAACAAATAAATAGGATGATTGAATTGAAAGCGACAAATACTAACTATAAACGGACCCGTATATAGTAAATATAAACTAGACCGTGAGTTGAGTAAATGGACGAACTCCGATTAGATACACATTATTTTGCGTATTAAACGGAAGACAAAGATTTTAATACGCGCTCGCGTATGGGACCTAAGCGTGATGCTAGCTCGATCCCGAATCTTGATGCCTTGTCCCGACTTATCACATCGAAAAATTGGTGTCTAGATTAGTCATGCATCGGATACGACTAAGGAGTCGTTGACGCGAAACTAATCGTGAAAGACATTAATCAGAGTCGTAGGGAAAGTGCAAATAGAATGAGATGCACAGGTTTTGAAAAATAAAAGGATCACGTGATTGACTTTACACGCGTGGACCGAAGCCGTAAAAAAATGACGAGGCTCAATGGATGCTTGAAGCTCTCGGTTTATTTGATCAAAGGGGCCCACTCGACCGAGTCATAGCCAGGACTCAATCGAGTGAATCTTTGAAGGGGCTACTGCCCGGTTTTTGTAGTGCTACTCGATCGAGCGCCCCTGTATGAGCTACTGCTCACTTTGAAAATGTGATGGTTTCGAGATTCTATTTATGCAAAATCGATGATCGAACGAGTTGCGTAAAAATATTACGTGATTTAAACTCAACTCGGTTCGCGGTATTATAATCTTGTATTGTACGATTATAAGACCGTCATCGGAATTTTATAAAAAGTGTTGTTATTAGATTGAAAACTTTGATTAGTGACGAAATTGTCTCCCTCCGCGTCACGACATCGTAAGTAATCTTTACGGATTATGTGATGTCAATTTTTGCGTCAATGGGTTCCGTACTAACCTCGGAAATGGAGTCGAACGCGTTCAACCACGAATGACCACGATCACGTTACGCCCTTGAGTGCATGAGGCGGCGCTCCTCGAAAGGGTGCCACCTCTGTTGCGGCTCGTAAAGGGATTAAACAGACTTGAAGTGGTTATCATAGTCCAACGTGTTCGATCCGAAATTTTTGTATTATATATATATATATATATATATACACACGGTATAATGATGATAAAAAATGTCTGAAAATCGAAATACGATAATGATGAAAATGCAATAAAAATTTAGTGTTAGTATGACAATAACAATAATAATACATAGTACAATATGTATATATATATATATATGTCGAGATAGAGAGGAAGAGAAAATAGATAAAAGGGGTTGATGACACCCTCAACATACATGCTTAAAATGGCCTCGGAACGGACTCGTAAATAGCGTCGGGAGCGCGGGAGTATCGAGGA
This sequence comes from Agrostemma githago, assembly GCA_958450325.1. Lineage (NCBI taxonomy): Eukaryota > Viridiplantae > Streptophyta > Magnoliopsida > Caryophyllales > Caryophyllaceae > Agrostemma > Agrostemma githago. Next base: position 46,854,060 of record OY288249.1, read on the forward strand.
TGTAAGTTGAGTTATGGTGTGTGTAGGGAGATGATTTTATCGGTTTTTCGAGGGATAAAGGATTCGGTTTTTGCTTAGGGTTGCTTAGGGTTGTAGTGTAGAGAGGATGCTAGACTTAGGTTGAAAATGTAGGGTTTTTGAAGCATGGAGAATTCTGATTTTTGTGAAGGGTTGGAGGGGTATTTATAGAGTACGCCCCTCGACGAAGGGTCACTCGATCGAGTGGCCCTAGTGCACTCGATCGAGTGCCCTGAAAAAGAGGGCCTGTTGCGTTTTTATGGCTCCACTCGATCGAGCGAGGTCAATCCACTCGATCGAGTGGATTAAGTTGGCGAGCCATTTTAGGAAATGGTTGACTTTTTTGAAAATTTGAAAAGGGGATTTAGCGCAATCTTCTAGAAGCTCACCTGGTTGACTTTATGTGTCGGGTTCGTATTTGACCGGGTTTTGACCCGGTCGCTAAAAGACGGCTTTTATTTTTGGTGTCGGTTTTGGCCCAAATTAGTCTCATTTTATTGGAAATGGCCCACTGTGCCTGGATTTGTACTCCGCTAAATGCTCATGTTGGATATTATTGATTCCGAGTCCGTATTCGAGTATATTAAGTCACGTTTGCGTCCGATCATCATCGGGTGTTTTGTCAGGAACCGCTATAGACACTAGCAGGCAAAATGCAGGTATCTACACTCTCTTTTCTCTCTCTAAGGGCTCGCACTCCGACACCCGAGGCAAATGATCCACTCGATCGTAGTTCCGATAAAGCGACATCGACGCTACTCCTCACCTTCGAGCACCCCACTCGACACCGAGGTGCCTGTGATCGACTAGCTCAAAACTAGTAACGAAGTTCTGTCGGATTAGCCGTAGAACTAGTCCTTAGCAACGATGCTCTGCCGCAGTATCCGCGGGAAGGTCAAACGGTAACGGAGTTCTGCCCGAGTCACTGGTCAAGCTAGGAGGATCCGCCTGTTGATCGAGTCGTCACTAGGTTGCCATCTAAACAAAACTTTCCATATTTGTACTTTCTATTATTATGCACTACGACAACACTAGATGTGGGCGCTAGGCCCACAAGCATCTACTAAAATACGTAACGTCCCAACTTCAACCACAAATACCAAAACACACTAAATAGACCCGAGTAATTCAGAGATCCGTTTCTCAAAACTATCTATGCATCGAGTCCCGTTTAGTGTATACTCCGAGGGTGCAATTCCTCACAATGTGATTTACTTAGATTCGCATTTACAGTTTTTCGTATGATTTATTTCTTTTATGACCTTATAATCGCATGCTAAATCACCTAACACGGAATTCAAAACGTAAAATAACTAAAACTGAACAAAGTGATGGTCGGGTTCCGTATTAGTTCAGGTGCTCATCTTATTGGGTTCGACGCATCTCTATTAATACCGAACCGACGCATCTTAAGCATAATACCATGTAAGGTATACCACAAGAACGACTAATATCCGTATTACCGCGTTAAAACTGATTTGCTAATACGTATAATACTAGTACTCTCTACTCTTCTACGTGCATCTTTTCATGGCCTGCTTGTCACGTGAAATCGCATGCAAAGAATGTAAACACAACTACTTCGACGATAAAACTTACATGTCATTAAAACAACCAACGTAGCAAGAAGCATAGGGTTAAGATAACGGATGTTACAGTATTTCCACCACAACAAAAGAACTAGGATATCAGCCCACCGATTGATTAGTAGAGGCCGCTATAGTGCGGGCGGGATTGGGTGTTGACATCAATCAGATGTTGGCTTCCCAATACGTACCTTCACCCCTTACTTAGAATCGACGGTTTCCGTATGTCCGAAACCATTGGCAACGAGAGTCATTCCAGGCATGGAGTGCTTAAGGGTACAAGTCTTTATCTTTAGGTCCCGTGCCACTCAACTTTGAGCCGGTAAGGGATCAAAGTTGACTTGAACGGTTTCCGAGTCCCCATAATTGACTCGGTGGCGACTCCACAAATCGGCAACGAATTCAGTTCACTAAAAAGGTCGCCTTACCAAATGAATCGGCCTTTAAACATTTACAACCACGTCTCGATCGATTCCCAAACGAAAACATGGGTGCCCGCACCCGTCTAGTACAAGTCCGGATCGTCATCCAAATCGAGGTCCGACACTTCGCCCCGTATGCGAGATCGGACCGGCCCCCGGCAGGGTGGGGGCCGCGTGGGTGGCCGCCGCCACACGTTGAAAACCAGGTCGGTCCCGCGTGGGGCGCCGGGCGGTGCGGACGGACGTCCACAGTTTGGCGACTCCGCTGGGGATTTGGAAACAAGTTTCCAGCGGTGGTGTAACTTGAACGAGGTCGGTGAAGCTCATTTCCTAGTTCCGAGTTGTGGTCACTACAGGTTTTGGCCCTAAAAAGCCCACCCTAACCGATATCAAAACCAATCGACCTCTTCGCGGTAAGATCTTTAGGGACACGCGGAGAGATCCTCTGTTGACGCTCCGGCCGCCTAACGCGTAACCCGCGGGATTAATAAGCGGATAGTCCAAACGGACGGTATGACACTCATCTTCGCAGATCATTGTCAATACCTAAGTAAAGACTATTCGTAGGCGGTAGCCTACCCTAACCTACCCGTCTCTGCATCCTGTATGAGTACTGTACACATTCCTAGTTATGTGTAGCGTGTTTGAACAATACAACCCAAATAAAGCACTAAAAATATGGATTCAACCACGCCAACATATTCAACCGCACCCAATTTCGTTTTCGAGAATACCTCATTTTTTCAAAACGACTATTTAAACATCCATACTCTGATCAAATCGTGATTTCTAAAAAGGGAAAACATTTTTAGATGCCGTTATCATGGCAAAATTTACTCTCACTGATTTCAAAAGTTTTTAGTGCCATCACCTTGGCCAAATTAAAACCCGTCAACAATGATTACCGTTAATGCAACTGAAACTCCCAATTAATGGGGTTAAGGTCACCACGCGGTTACATTTTATCTCCAAAAAACACATACCGTTAGCACAACCAAAGCTTTAATTAATGAAGTCAAGAAACTCAAAAGCGGTTACACTTTCAAAACACTTTTTTATAATGCGCACCCCCATCGTCTAATGCTAATTAGTACAACCGACGAACGTGGGTCACTAATTTTAAAAGTTTTTTTTTCTTTTTTTCAAAGAGCGAAAGTTTCTAAGAGACACTATTCACCACCTAAATCCCTCAGTAAGGATCTAGTCACACCTTTAAGAAGACTGTCATCAAACTTCACGCTCCATCACGAGCATCACGCACCCCACGAGTATCGAACTAGCTAGTTAATAGTAGTTTCGATATAAGCATCACGTAATTATTTTCAAAAAAACTGGTTCCTCTAAAAGAAATACGCTTCGTTCAAAAAACACATATTTACATTTCGTCATCATTTCTGATGCACACACATAGCAACGCACCTACACGCCACAGACGATATCGTCACGCCATCACAATTTTCACAAGCCATCCTTTTCAAAAATTTGCAAAACTGGTCGTTTTCGAAAGAAGCATACATCCAAATTCTTTGATCCTGAGCTGGGATCGTGATCAACCTCTTACGTCGTACAACAGTGTGTTTAACTGTCTATGTTAGCTACTAGGATCACGGGGTCTTACATTTTTGGGTCGTCTCATTTTGAGAAGTTCTCTTTAAACCGCACCACCGAGGTTTGTGTCAAATCGTCTCGTTGCAGAGACAGAAAACTCCATAGGCGTTTCGCCGAATACACCAAGAGTCTAAAGCACCCGGGTCCCTAAGCCAAGACCGCACACGCGCACAGGTCAAGGCTCTCGTTTCAGCGTTGCTCAGTCACGAGCATTTTCCGAGTCCGTAAAGCATCCAGGAACTCTGTCCTCATTAGCATTGCCTTTTCACACTCATGACGGGGGATTCAAGCGTAGACGCAAGCAACCATAGTGGGGATAATGCCGGGCAATCCGCAGACAACACCATAGGAGCCCTAGCCGACCTAATCCGGGACTTGCAGGCCACTGTCATCACGGTAAACGCGTCCGTAAACAACATAGATTCACGCTTAGGTCACCTAGAAGACAAAGCCTCAGATGAACATCACACATGAATCCTCAACGAGGCTCTTTTAAATTCCACCCCGCTAGGTGGGGCACCCGTCAGCATCATCCCTAGTGATCCCGTTGCCCTACCTCAAGGTGACACCCTCCAATCTGCTATGAATCGCATAGATTTCCTCGAAAGTCAAATGCGCCTAAACCAAGGCAACAATGTCCACCTCGAAAACCATAGGAAGTTTGAAATGGTGAACGATCAGCTACCAGAAATTTTTTCCTTAGCCGACATACCGAAATTCAAAGGAACGGAGGACCCCTTCAACCACATCTGGGCCTTTAAGGATTACATGGCCATTAAGGGGGTCAAGCACAACCTTTTCGCTAGGATATTCCCATACTCTTTAGAGGACACACCCCGATATTGGTTTTATTCGCTCGATCCCAAAAAGATATCCACCTGGGACGATATTTCCATAGAATTCGCAAAACAATATGCGGATAATTCCGAAACGCAAGTCACCATTATAAGCCTCGAAGTCCTTTCCCAAAACAAGAAGGAAGGCTTCTCCGAATTTCTAACTAGGTGGAGAAAGGTCAGCATCCAATTAGTGAACCGCCCTGACGAGGCCACCTTAGTAGAGAAATTTGTCGATAACCTTAGACCCCCTTACGCCTCTCACCTTAGGTACCAAAACATCCATACCTTCAAGGAACTATCCACCTTAGGAATACGTCTAGAGGACGATATGAAAAAGGGAGTATTCTCCAAGATAATGAGGAAAGGCTATCAGGGACCAACCACTTCCACGGGAACCCGACCTTATGGAACATCCAGAAATAACAAAGCCGAGGAAGTACACCTTCTTGAACCAACCACTGGAGGGAAGACAAAGTTCACCCCTAGGATATTTTCCAAGCTAGGCATCACATACGCCGAAGCCTTAAAAAGGCTAACTGAGCAAGGAAAGCTCGAGCCAATAGGTCCTACTACAGACCCACCCGCAAACAAGAGGAAAAGGGCATGGGATGCTAATGAATATTGCCATTTCTATCGTGGCAATGGCCATGATACTGAATCTTGTTTTTGGCTCAAGCATACCATACAAGATATGATAGAAAATGGGACGATTCCTCTCCCTCCACCCGAGAAACCAAACAATACCACAAACCCCTTTAGTGTCCATGCCATCTTTGACGACACCATCGATTGTTCCCACCTCAACCTTATAGAGGAGAATGTTCTGAATATTGAGGAAAACCCCGGCTACCTGCAGGAACCCGTCCAAGACAAGTGAATCCGTGTCCGAGTCAAAGTCTAGTTCGTCTTAGGGCCTAGACCTAATAGTATAACAAATGTCTTTTGTTTTTACTTCGAGTCAAGAGGTGCGAGGGGATCTGTCCTCCACCTCCCCGAAAATAATACCTCGGGCGATAGCCCGCTTATTACTATCAATAAAAAGAAATAAACATTTCTTCCTTTATAATGCGCCTCGACAATCGCTTGATTTAAATCATATATTTCTCGCTTACGGCTCGATACAATGCCATTTATCGATAACAATCAAACATACCTCGAAACAGCGAGGAGGTACAAGAACTGAGATCCCGTGTTCTTTTCTTTTACCTATTCCATGTCTGGTATAGAAAGCCATAAACTATCCATTAGAACGAGCATTACTGAATCCTATGACAAATCTAGATAGTCTTTTAGCTTGCAATCAAAGACGGAAGGCAAACCCATTTCCCACAATAAACATTCCTCGAAAAAGACCGACCAATCCCCACCATAGGTGCTAGTCTAAAAAAAAAAAGTCTGAAATGGCCAAAAGGAGCCAAAGGAAAAAGTGAAAACAAGGCCAAGCTAAACCGGCCCGATTCAATAATCAAGACCAAGCTCAACAGTCAAAATGAAACCCCCAATCATTAAAGTCCAAAAAAAGAAAGGAAAAGAAAAATGAACAGACCAGTCAACTAGCACCCAAATACTAGCCTCCCTGCATTACAATCCCTAAGACCTTCCCGAGACACTTGTTAGGAGATAGTCCGGAATTTTGAGGATTCAAGCTCAATAGGATAACCCCAACCGTTAGGGCCAGACATGGAAATCAGATCCCACGTAATTTACATCCCACCCGAATGAAGTCTGAGTCATTTTTGCTCAGCTTCCCCTTTCCTACCACATTACAAAACCTTAGCCCATTGCCCTAACTCCACAAAAATCAAGCTCCAGATTTTGATCTATCGAAACCTCTTACTACCTAGCTCCACATTCCAAAACCATCCAAGCCAGTCACCCTGACCCAAACATGCTATCTCGGCAATTGTCACTTTCAAGAGGTCACACTCAATCACTCCGCCTCAGTTCTTTAACTAGGGAGAGTACACTTTAAACATTTCACATCGATAATTGGCATAACGAGTATAAAGCAAAATCACTCACATCTACAAAAGAACTACTAACATGGTTTGATTCCGTCTAAACACGGATACGTGGGCAACCCTTCTTCGGGTACAACCAACCAAATAACAAAATTGATTACTTGATTTACAAGCAAACCGAAACCTTTTTCCACGCTCCGGTTAACGAGTGATTCCAATGACGAAGCACAAACGACGAGCCGAGGACGGAGTGAAAACCCGAAAGGGTGCTCCGGGCAAAATGAAGAAACGAGTTGCGAGCCGTCGTAAAAAGAAAGAAAAAAATGTGCTTCTCATTAATAAAAAAAATCAGTTAAATCAAGCCTTTGTCGAGGCCCTTTACATCGAGCATCCGAAATTCGGCTACCCCGAAAAATGACGACGTGTCAAGCAAAACCCTACAAAAAACTATTACTAATACGCCACATAATATCAATTAATACAACATAGTACTAAACGGCTGGGCTCTACCGGTCCAACTTTTCCTTTCCCTCGCCATTCGGGTGTGCTTGCTTGAGTCTCTCACCATTGACCCTCCTAACGCAAGCTTCCACCTCCCTAGCCAAAAGCGAGCCCAGCCAATCTCACTTCCCCTCCTCACTCACATTTTCAATATGGGTCTTGTCGGTCTCGGCCCATGTAGATGAACTGACGAATACTAGGATCGGTAACGCCGTCTTCGGTAGGGCGCTTAGCGACATTAGCCCACATAGTTTCCTTAATCTGTAATACGGTCATCTCCACGATCCTTAACCTTTCACTCACATCCAACAACCACAGACATCAGGAACGACCTCCTGAAGTCGCTAAATCCCTTTCCAACAGCCGAAATGCCTATGCAAGAGTGTCAGGTCCACACGGACGGTACATTTCGTCCATCGGATCCACCAGACTTAGATGTCTTTTCATTTTTTTCTTTAGGGGGATAAGCTACCCCACCTGGGCATGTCGTAGCCTTTAACGGTTGTTGTCAAGTCGCGTCTGTAAGTCTAGTACGACATTGTCTTGAATATAGAAAAAAGTGGTCGAACTTTTTTTCAAAGGTAGCCTAGATTTCGGCTTCGGCCTCATTATGAATGTCGAAACAACTACATTTGCATTATAGTGCACTCGGTCATAGCACGTTGACCTCTTACATTTCGTCCGTCTCGAGTCAAAATGTTTTAATCGATGTACTATCTGATCCAACTCCCGGCTCAAACTAACGCATTTCAAAAATCCGAAAAGCCGCTTTTGTACTCTCATGCAACCCCAACGCATTTTAAAACTTCCTAAACTACGACGAAATCACGAATAAAATAACCATGAAGTAATTACTTGTCAATTTAGGTAAGCATTTCACAAAACAAAAACACAAAGACTAAACTAAAATAACTCAAATACTAAAAAAGTTAAATCGGGTTCACAAACCAGGGAGGACCCCTAGAAGCTGCGCCTATGGCTATCACAAGCCCACCAATGTTGTCGTCCAAACCTAGATCCTCTAAATCTAGGAGAGGAGACTCACTACCGTCCATTCCCGAGAACATATCTAGGGTAACTGTCTCGGGAACTTCTCCAACCTCCTCACTAGCACCCGTAGCACGACCTGTAGCCTCAGCCTCTTTCACCTTCTCAACCCGATGCCTAGCCTCACACTGCGCAGAGGTCTCGCCCTGAGACCGAGCCAGCCGCTCCTTAAGTTGAGTAATGTCGTCGGCCCGAGATTGCGGGAGCTGTCGCGCCTCAGCCGCTTCCGCCTCAAGCTCGGTCACCCGAGTCTCCAGCTTTCCCACCATATCGAGAATGTCTTGCAAACATAACTCACACTTGAGGAAAACACACAAACAATCTAAGAGCCAACCCTAGGTACACGCACTTACCGATTGAGGTCCCGAAGTGTCATGGGAGACCCTCGACGCATAAACCCTGAAGCAGTCGGCAGCCTGCCACAACCGCTGATGGCAAGTAGACGAAACCTGAAAGGTGAAACCACGCAAGTTAGCCAAACAAAACCTAACCTTTAGAATCCAAAATAGAAACCGAAACTTACCCGGTATACCCGGTCACGCCACTCCATCCCAGCCTCCGTCTTCTGAGTAGAACACGGGGAAAGAAGCTATGTAAAGGCTACCCCAGCCATATCGACCCCAAGCAGTGTCAAGGGGAAGTCTGGGAGCTGAACAGCATCAGCCGAATCGACTCGCTAAAAGAAAAGCAAACCGATCAAAATGAAAGCAAACACTAGACCATATGACAAAACAAGCGATGAAACCAAAACCGACACTTCAATAATCCTAAACCTTGGAGGATACTAAAACAAACTATAAGAAAGGAACTTACATTTTCAAGGCGCAACTAGTTCACCAACACATTCCCCAACGAGTAGTGACTCATCGTGCTCTTAGCCCGAACCAATCTCCATTCAATCTCCGTCGGAAGCCTAACCAGACAAGCACACACCGTCCTAGATGCCGATCGAGGGATTTAGGAGTAAATTCAAACTCATAAAGCAAGCCTTAAAACCTCCTCTCGTCGAAATCGACCCCCAGCAATAAACAAATCTACAATACGACTAATAAGAATGCTCGCGCTTGACCGCGTGATAAGGCAAACAAAACAAATCTACAATCCCAAAGCACTCGAAGCAATCTGTTAGTCTAAAACAGGACCCAAAGCACTCGAAGCAATCTGTTATCCTAGCAAGTTTCTAAGCACACTCAATTCATATCCCTGGAGGATTATTATTTTAGCACATTCCCGGAATAATTCACTAAGCAAATGCAAGCCCAAGAACTAGTGCAAAAAGCTTACACATCAACACTAGTATTTTAAAGACAAAGCAATCACTAAAACTAACGCAGCCACCCGAGAGGAATAAATCTAACGCAGCCACCCGAGAGGGATAAATCTAACGCAACCACCCGAGAGGGATAAATCCAACGTAGCCACCCGAGAGGGATAAATCTAACGTAGCCACCCGAGAGAGGTAAATCCAACGTAGCCACCCGAGAGGGATAAATCCAACGTAGCCACCCGAAAGGGATAAATCCAACGTAGCCACCCGAGAGGGATAAATCTAACATAGCCACCCGAGAGGGATAAATCTAACTTAACGCAGCCACCCGGGAGGGATAAATCTAACTTAATGGAACCACCCACGAGGGAGCAAATCAAAACTAGGACACCAATAAATACTTAAAGCGAAAGGTTCGAAACTACTAAAACAGCAAGAACAAACCCGAAGAAAATAAGACAAATCCACAAAACAAAAGCAACTTAACAAAAACAAATGAACAATAGCAATTTTTCCCGAGGGTCAGAGTTATCCCGGAGGCACAACAATTTTGGTCGTAGGGGTCAAAAGCATCCCGAAAGACAGCTATTCGAGTGGAGACTGACGCCCTCAAATGGTTTTAAATCACTTTATTTTTGTCTTAGGGGTCAAAAGCATCCCGAAAGACAGCTATTCGAGTGGAGACTGACGCCCTCGAATGGTTTTATATCACTTTATTTTTGTCCTAAGGGTCATAAGCATCCAAAAGACGACCGATCGAGTGGAGACTGACGCCCTCGAACGTTTTGTTTCATCAAGGGTTCACAAGCATCCCAAAAATACTTGTGCAAATAAAAGCCAACACAAATAAGCATCCTTTGCGCTTACACTTAATGTATTGCTAACGTGTCACAAACACATTTAAAATTAAACAAAACCTTTAAGTAAACCGAAGAAGACAAAGCGCGCGCGCACAAAGAATCAAGAACAAAATGACGAGCAACGGCCCGGGCCCAAGCAAGTAACCGCAAGCGAAGACATCAGATATGACTTCTAAGCCTTGGCTGGCGAGCCTCAATACATAGTCCAACGGACTTAAAACGACCCGACCCGGCAGCCACCAGGTCGTAATCCTCGATTGACCTGGGTGGCTATACTTTGACTTTCTCCTTGTCCAAGCCTCAGTCAAAGTGGGGGCTCCTTTAGAGACCCAAATTTAGACCTGGTGGCTGCAGAAGTGCCCAAAAATCACCGATGATGATAGGACTGCAACGCGACGCGAGTTCGCGATGTTTTAGATAGTTTTTCTATAGAACGGATCAAATAATTACTCGGAAAGATTAAATTTACATCAAGGCAGGCTTAGTCATGTCATTACGGTCGCGTCGACACTAATTAGAGTCAATTCCGACAACGGGGCCCCGAATCGATCCCGAAATATGAAAAGTCAAACCCGAGTCAAAACTTCAAAACTTAACCTCCAAGATAACCTAGGATATGCATCTTCTCCGTTTTGGAAAGTTTTGATATTAGATCTTCAAAACTTCGACAGCCCCAGCTCACGCTCCTGAAGACTGAACTGCCCCACACCGGGCGCCTAAAGACCGAGCCGCATGACCCCGGGCGTCCATATGGGTGACGAGGACCAAAGCCACCTATAAATACCCCCCTCACCTCATTCATTCAACACACAATCACGAGTTCGTGCCTATTTCTACACAACTCGTTATTCCCTCTCTTTTCTCTCGCTAAGGGCTCGCACTCCGACACCCGAGGCAAACGATCCACTCGATCGTAGTTCCGATAAAGCGACATCGACGCTACTCCTCACCTTCGAGCACCCCACTCGATACCGAGGTGCCTGTGATCGACTAGCTCAAAACTAGTAACGAAGTTCTGTCGGATTAGCAGTAAAACTAGTCCTTAGCAACGAAGCTCTGCCGGAGTAGCCGCGGGAAGGTCAAATGGTAACGGAGTTCTGCCAGAGTCACTGGTCAAGCTAGGAGGATCCGCCTGTTGATCGAGTCGTCACTAGGTTGCCATCTAAACAAAACATTCCATATTTGTACTTTATATTATTATGCACTATGACAACACTAGATGTGGGCGCTAGGCCCACAAGCATCTACTAAAATACGTAACGTCCCAACTTCAACCACAAATACCAAAACACACTAAATAGACCCGAGTAATTCTGAGATCCGTTTCTCAAAAATATCTATGCATCGAGTCCCGTTTAGTGTATACTCCGAGGGTGCAATTCCTCACAATGTGATTTACTTAGATTCGCATTTACAGTTTTTCGTATGATTTATTGCTTTTATGACCTTATAATTGCATGCTAAATCACCTAACAAGGAATTCAAAACGTAAAATAACTAAAACTGAACAAAGTAATGGTCGGGTTCCGTATTAGTTCAGGTGCTCATCTTATTGGTCTCGACGCATCTTTATTAATACCGAACCGACGCATCTTAAGCAGAATACCAGGTAAGGTATACCACAAGAACGACTAATATCCGTATTACCGCGTTAAAACTGATTTGCTAATACGTATAATACTAGTACTCTCTACTCTCCTACGTGCATCTTTTCATGACCTGCTTGTCACGTGAAATTGCATGCAAAGAATGTAAACACAACTACTTCGACGATAAAACTTACATGTCCTTGAAACAACCAACGTAGCAAGAAGCATAGGGTTAAGATAACGGATGTTACAGTATTTTCACCATAAAAAAAGAACAAGGATATCAGCCCACCAATTGATTAGTAGAGGCCGCTATAGTGCGGGCGGGATTGCGTGTTGACATCAATCGGATGTTGGCTTCCCAATACGTACCCTCACCCCTTAGTCAGAATCGACGATTTCTGGATGTCCGAAACCATTGACAATGAGAGTCATTCCAGGTACGGAGTGCTTAAGGGTAAAAGTCTTTATCGTTAGGTCCCGTGCCACTCAACTTTGAGCCGGTAATGGATCAAAGTTGACTTGAACGGTTTCCGACGCCCCATAATTGACTCGGTGGCGACTCCACAAATCGGCAACGAATTCAGTTCACTAAAAAGGTCACTTTACCAAATGAATTGGCCTTTAAACATTTACAACCACGTCTCGATCGATTCCCAAACGGAAACATGGGTGCCCGCACCCGTCTAGTACAAGTCCGGATCGTCATCCAAATCGAGGTCCAACACTTCGCCCCGTATGCGAGATCAGACCGGCTCCCGGCAGGGAGAGGGCCGCGTGGGTGGCCGCCGCCACATGTTGAAAATCGGGTCGGTCCCGCACGGGCACGCGCGGGGCGTTGCTGACGGACGTCCACAGTATCTACCTTTTTACTTGGACTAGTTAGGCTATTTTTGAGCATGGGATGACCCTCTTGGCTTATCGCTAAAGGTGGCGGGGCTTCACTTTACCTACAGTGTCGACTAACTCCTTGGTTCATCCTTTTTCCATCCCGCCTATCATCCCGTAGTACGTTCTTAGAAGGTTAGGAGGACCTAGGTAAGTTACCAACGATTTTATTGCTTTGTTGTCATACTATTAGAATTTTGTCCATTTCGGTTTGTATTATTAGCTTGGGAGCGTTGTCACTTGCTTTGAGTCCTTAACCGGTGTTTCTTTCACCGCTTTTTTGAGGGAAGCGGTATTTGTTTCTTCTTGGATGCAACCGTTTGGTTGTTTGTTTGTTTGTGTGTTTTCGTGTTCGGTTGTATCCATAGTTTTGTCGCAAGACCTAACTTGCCTTGCGGAGAGCATTTTTCCTCTATGTGTTCTTGCATGAATTGAAAGGGCGTAGGGTGCGCTAATACCCGCTCGGTTAGTAGTCTAGTTTCTTTAGTTAGTAGTTAGTTTGTGCTTACTCGAGGGCGAGTAAGGGTTAAGTGTGGGGGAGTTGATAAATGTGTTTTGTAGTGCTTATTTCTTGTGTTTGGTCCCGCTTTCTCTTGTGGAATTGCTCTTTAGAGCGGTTTTGAGGCTACTTACGCTTCTTCTAGCTTGTTTTAGGTTCCTAAGGCCTATCTTGGAGAAATGGAACGATTTCGACTCGTTTCCGATGCATATGGAGCCAATGAAGAGAAGCGACGATGATTCGGTGACTTAGATTCGATCCCGAGTCCCATGGAGCCCACTTGATGATATCCCGAGCACCGAACATCGATAAGAAGCCAATGAAGAGCAAATAAGGACCCATCACGGCCAGGATGAGAAGACAAGAAGAGACGTGTTGCTGTGGGGCCATCCCGACCGGGACCACAACCCTCCCGACCGGGACCACAACCCTCCCGACCGGAACCACCCCCTTCCTGACCGGGATCACCACCTTCACGGCCGGGAAGGACCCAGCTCTCACCCAGTTTTTTTCTTTCGCCTCCCTTACTTATGGAACCCTATATATACCCCCCTATTGTATTGTTTTAGGGGGATCACGAAACCCTAGACATACTTTAGGTTAGATTTGCTTAGATTAGTGTAGATTAGCTTAATCCTTCCTTTATCTCTCCTTAATTTAATGTTAATCCTAGTTTCATCTTTGGATTCTTGAAGAGTTGTAGTGGATTATTCAATCTTGACAACATTGAGTATCCCTTGGGTTGATTTTATTCAAAGTTCGCTCCTTTCATTCTTCCTTGTTTAGTTGGTATAATCTTTCTTCTCTCTTTTTTCTTAATCTTTCATAGTTAGTAAAGTGTTCATCTTCATCTATAGTTTGTTGTTCATCCTTGTTTAATCTTCATAATGAATGTTTTTGTTCTTATGTTGATTTCTCTTGTTTATGTTAGTTTTAGTTTATATATGTGTGAGTAGTCCTCTTGCTAGGGTTAGTAGGGGGATTGGGTGCTTTCAAGGGTGATTAAGGGTTTGTTTAGATTGTTGATGGAAGTTTTGGTTGCTTCTTAGTTGTATGCATAGATCATGTTAGATGAAATACTTGAATGATTTGTAGTTGCAAATACATGTTTTCTTGCCGTCCTTCTTGTGACCTTGTATGTTTCTAGGATGGGTTCTTGCGCGAGAGCGAGGAACCTCTAGGACGGTTTTGGAGCGAGAGCCCAGATTATGCCTAGATAGCTTGACTACCCCTTCATTCTTGCTTTCTCTTGCTAATCTCATCACCCTTGAACCCGACCTAATCCTAGTTCTTTTCCTATTGAATTCTTCATCATCTTAGCCATTATTCCTCCAGTTGTTGTTTGAATTTAGCTTTAGTTGTCATACTTAGTTTATTCATAGTCATAGTTTTATCCCCCTTCATTGTTTTAGTTGTTTAGCTTTGTTGACCTAGTCTAGTCTTTAGGTGAACCTTTGTCTAGACCGTTTTCCGTCTCCGTGGATCGACTCGACATGCCCTAGCTACCTAGCTTAGGATTAGTTGATTTTATTTGGTGTCGGGATCCGCGACAAATCCCTACCATCAGTTTTACAAACTCTTTATTTTTTTTGTTGAGATCTAAGGACGAATGATTACTTTTAATTATATAATGGTGGCCAGGGAAGAGAAATTTTCCCGGTGGAGACGAGGGCGACGGTTCTATGGTGGTGCTAGTCGGAGTGAACGGAGAGGAACGGTGGTTGCGTGGTGGTTGTGTGGCCATGGTGGTTGGTGGTGTTAATGGGGTTATGGTGGGTGTTTGTGAGGTCAAAGAAGAGAGTTGGTTTGGGTATTGTAGTGGTGGGGGTTAGGCTTGTATTTGTCCAAGTCTAGGTGGACACCATTTTAATAATTTGTTTTTATTCCGACCCGAACAATAATTTCTTTATTTTTGAACATTATTTTAATAAAAAGTTCATTAAAATTTGGGTTATTTAACGACAATAATACCAACTATAGGGCATCTTCCAAAAATAATACCAATTTCAATAAATCTGAGAATAATACGTATTATTGGAGTAGTTAAACAAGAGTAGTACAAGTGACTTTATAACCTGCTATCTCAGGTTACCTAATTAATATTTAACCTGCTACATATCCTCCATCCTCCTACTTAGACCTGGATAACGGGCGTGTCGGGTTAGCTTTGGGTCGGGTCACTTTCGGGTTATAATAATCAGGTTGACTTCGGGTCGGGTCGGATACTTTTGGTTTCGAGTCATTCTCGGGTTTGTCAACTTTTTTAGGGATATCAACTCGTTTTCTATAATAATAGTTGGGTCTGTTTTTAGTTAGCTAGGGTCAATTCGGATTACGGGTCAAAATCAAGTCTTCAATTTGTGTGTCGGGTCGAGTTCAGTTTGCCTTATTCGGGTCGGGTCATTTTTGCCAGGTCTACTCCTCCTTAGTTCTCTCCATTACCCTTCATCCTTCTTCAGTTCTTTTCTATACGTTTCGTTTAGATTAACGTGTTGATTTTGGTGTAGGATTGTGTTGTTAGCTAGATTTGGTGAGGTTGAAGACTTGAAGGAAGAGGAAGACAGAGGACATGAATGACGTTTAATGCCCCGTACACTGAGTAAGTGAAAAGGAGTGAATTAATGTGAAATGAATTAAAGGCGAAAAAATAAGGTGAACGGGTTCTACCGCTAAGGCACTAACTAGTCATCTATACTCCAAAAATACGTATTATTCTCTGATTTATTAAAATTGAAATTATTTTTGGAAGACGCTCTATAGTTGGTATTATCGCCGTTAAATAAAATTAAAGGTGAAAAAGGAAAGTGAAATGGTTCTACAGGTAACCGGTCACCTATACTACTCTTGTTTAACTACTCCAATAATACGTATTATTCTAAGATTTATTAAAATTGATATTATTTTGGGAAGACGCCCTATAGTTGGTATTATTGTTGTTAAATAACCCTTAAAATTTTGATTTAAACATTTATTAAAATATTTGTCCATTTTATTCCACATTAGTACTATAAATAATTATTAGAAATATTCATTAAAACATTTATTAACATATTTATCCATTTATCAAAAAATGGGCTCTTGATAAAAGAACGACTTGGAATAAAAAATGGACTGATTTCGATGACAAACTGGAAGAAGGTATTAATGACTTCCTTGAAGGGGGTTCTGAGGAAAAATATGAGGCTACTCATGAAGAGGCTAAATTATTTGCCAAGGCTTTGGGCGCCTTCTGGAGACAACACGCCAAAGTTAATTGGGCTGAACAAGGTGATACCTGGTCTTGATTCTTCTTTAACTCCCTTAAAGGTAGAACGACTCGGTCTTTATGATGCTAACGGTATTTGGCAACCTGACTCACGTGGTATCAACACCATTCTGAAGGACCACTTTTCTTCAGTCTTTACCCTTAGCCCTGATGACCAGATTGCTAACATGTTCTATGACACCTATTCGGCCAACTTCAGTTTCCTCTTTGAAAATGTTAAAACAATTGAATTCTTCTGAGTGTTGCCTGTTAGATAAACCATTCACTGCCCAGGAAGTTCGAGCTGCGGTGTTTCAAATGGGAAAATTGAAATCCCCTGGGCCTGATGGTTTTCCGGCGATCTTCTTCCAAAAACACAGGGCAATTATTAAAAAGGATCTCACCAAAGCGGTTTGCTCTACTCTCAATTCAGGTAAAATCCTCAGAGAACTAAATCGCACCTACATTGCTTTAATCCCTAAGGTCCCTAACCCTAATAGTGCTGATCAATTCAGACCTATTAGCCTATGCAATGTTATCATGAGGATTACTACCAAATGTATTGCCAATCGTATCAAGAAAGTTCTGAGTGGTTTGATTGGAGATTTTCAGAATGCTTTTGTCCCGGGCCGAACAATTTGTGACAATGTTATCATTGCCCATGAGCTCTTTCATAACATTAATCATTGCTCAAGGCTGGGACGGAAAAGTAAGCTTGCTTTGAAGATTGACTTCAGTAAAGCATTTGATAGAATCTCTTGGAATTTTATCCGACTAATGTTGGAGTCCATGTCTTTTCCAGCAAAATTCACGAATCTTATCATGAATTGTCTTTCAATTGTTACTTATGATCTCTTGATCAATGGATCTCCCAAAGTAAGAATTACCCCGGAGCGTGGTCTCCTGCGGGGCGATCCGCTTTCTCATTTCTTATTCGTCCTTTGTATTGAAGTTCTCTCAACAAACTTACGACGAATGCAGGAGATGAATGCGTTTCAAGGTATCTGTATAGCACGGTATGCCCCTCCAATTTCTCATCTTTTCTTTGCCGATGATGCAATTTTCTTCATTGAAAGTAACAAGACAAGCATCATGAATCTGAAATTTGCTATTGAAGAATATTGTGACGCATCATGCCAGATCATCAATAAAGGGAAGTCTTCCTTGTCTTTTAGTCCTAATACCACTCTGAGCTTAGCCAAATTTTGTTATAAAACTTTTGGTATCTCGGCTAATTTATCGGTGGGTAAATACCTCGGGGTTCCCTTGGATGTGAACTGCAATAGTAAGGGTTTCTTCAACGATATTTATGATTGTGTGGCTCGAAGAATCTCCTCGTGGAATGGCTCGCTCCTGTCACCAGTTGGTCGTCTTACTCTTATCCGTTCTGTCCTGGCCTCCCTTTCTATTCACCTTCTATCGGTATTCAAAATATCGATAAGTGTGGCAAATAGAATTAATAAGCTATTTGCTCATTTCTGGTGGGCTGGTACTAAGGGTGGTAAGACTATTCACTGGTGGAGCGCCCTTCACTTATCCCTCCCTATTGCGGAGGGCGGATTGGGTTTACGTAACATACAATGTCTTAATCAAGCTTTACCGGCGAAGCTTGGCTGGCGCATTATTAATTGCCCAGAGACTATGGTTAGCAGACTTCTTACCGCAAAGTACCATCTAAAGGCTTCTTCCATCAAGCATTCTATCTCTCATCCGGTTCATAATTGCTCGTGGGGCTGGCATGGTATTAAGTGGGGTCTCCGTATCATCCAGAAGGGCATTGCTTGGTTGCCTGGATGACCATGCACTATTGATCTATGTACCCCGAATTGGGTCTATGGAAAATGTCCTCCTCCTAAACCCAACTCTTTCTCTGCTGGCCCTATCAATATCAACGACTTTACTAACAGTTGTGGGACCTGGTGTATTGACAAAATAAAATGCTTTTATGAGGATCCTTGAGTTGATAAGATTCTATCCAGTCATCTCCCCATCACTAATGTTAAGGATGAGTTTTATTGGGGTAAGACTATTTCGGGTAAGTTCTCCTCTAAAAGTGCCTATAGAATTGCTTTAAATGTACACCTACAGCCCCAACCCTTCTCTTTTGAGCTGGATGATAAGCTCAAAACTTTCTGCAGCAAGATCCTATGGCGAATTCATGGACCGGCAAAATGGAAGACTTTCTTATGGAAAATTATTAACAATGCTCTTCCCATAGGTTTGGAGTTTCAAAAATGAAATATTATGGTCCACTCAAATTGCATCCTATGTGATCAAGAGCGGGTGGAATCCCTTGAACACCTTTTCAAGGATTGCCCTTTCTCGTCCCGCTTATGGCTAGGCTCTGATTTGGGTATTCAATCCCCTTCTCCACAACTTATTGAGTTGCGGGCTTGGGTTGTTGATTGGATCACTTATCTCACTAATTTGGATCACAATCACCTTCGTGCTTCGTTCTTTGTTGCAGTGCTTTGGACTATTTGGGTTATTCGCAACAAATCCAAATTTCAGAATCTTAGAACCTCACAACGACAATCGACTTATGGGTATCAAAAAAGGTCGGCCCACTACAAGAGATTAATTATTACGTAGCATTTATTTAATAGCATATATTAAAATGTCACCTTAATTATCTTAATCGACAGATAAACATGCATATAAATCAAATGCTGCCTAAACTAAATTAGCTTTAGCATGCTCTACCTTTCTCAATACTAAACATAACCAGCCTTATACTTTTCAGAATAACCCACAAACATAAACCTAAAACTTAAAAAGTAAAACTCAATTGATCAAATCAGAAAACTAAAAACCTAATTGAAGAATAGACGTTCAATCCTTCAACTACTCCGATCAATCCTACTATTGTCAATCCAAGAGAAATCCGATCAATCCTGCTATTGTTCAATCCTGTTTTTTGTCCCGCAGGTTTGAGTTTTCTCTTCTTATTGGTTTTTCGTCAATCCAAGAGAAATCATATTGGTTTCTCGTCCCGCGCTAATTTCTGTTCTTATTGGTTTATGTTTGTTGATTCTCGTTCAATCCATCAATTTAGCTGATTCGAAATTGAATTATTGCTTTTAATTTAGAGTTTTTGTGTGTCAATATGACTGATTATTGATGCCAGTAATTGTGTGCCAAAATTTTGAACCATAAGTTAATTAATTATAATAGTAAAATTAAAGGAGACAAGTTATAAAGGAGGTTTTGATAGTGCAAATTGTGCAAGGATTCCAATGTGAATAAAATTAGGTGGAATCCCACGACATATTACACAAAATGCATGCAATTTGGTGTATGTGTCTCTTTAAACATCTGACTGTTTTGCTGGTATTTATTTGTTGTATTAGTACCATAAGTTCTGATTTGTTATGACAGTATTAGCCACATGTGCTATTCATGCTTAGCTGGGTATTAGCACATTTCTTCTTTTGTTGTGAATTAGATTTCATTCTGCTGTAATGTTATACCTGGACAAGGCTATGCAATCCCTTGCTTAAACACATTGAATTTCCATATTTGATTCAAAATTTCACCTTTTCTTCCTGTCAAGTTTCGAGATTATATTAGACATTCTTTACTAATGTGCACGTAAAGGCTTGATCGAAGTGTGGGGTTAACATGGGAGAGTACTTATTTGAGGTTCACAGATTATATGATGATGAGGTATTGCTTTTCTTTTTTGCTATTATTTAGTAAAAGCGATTAGTTTTATTGTTGTCTTTCATTCTCATGGTGCTTATTGTTCGCTTTTCAGACACACAAGAAACAGTTTCATTGTGATTGTCCCAAGATGTTTAGGTTGGCTATCTCAATTATCAACTCTTCTCCCATTGTATTACCTATAGCATGTAATTGTACTTTTAAATTGACAACCTAATTTCATTACTCATTCAATCCATCAATTATAAGGTTGGTGGTCGGGATAAGTTCTTCCATGCCAAAAGTGTGGTACGCCTTTTTCACCTTATCATCTACCTTTTGTGTGATGATGCTTCATAAGCATTAAGCAAAGTGTGTGCTATGTATTCAATAATAGATTTTTAGGGAAGACAACTTAGAATATGATTTGCTTTTGATTGTGATAGTTGATAACCAAGCAATTTCGTATTGCAGCAGTAGGTAGCGTGACAACGGTTTTTGTTGTTGTTTATTGCAATAAAAATAAATCATACTCCTTTTCTACTGTCTTTTTTTGGTTAATTCATACTGTGAAATACATATGCCTTTTTATGCTTTATTTATTTAGTATATTTCTGAATATCGTGGACAAGTTAAATTCTGATGTTTGGGGGCTTTCCATGACATTGTTTTGGTAGAAATGCATGGTCCTGCAATTGAATTGATCTTCGTGATAATCATGCATGCGTATAGAATGCCATGAAGAATTTTTGCCCAATCTGCTACGAGATATGATATGAACGAAGCGGAGCGAGTATGTATTAAGCGAAATGAACAATAAGGTTCTTCTGTTTAAAATACTTTGTGTGCAAGGTAAATACTTATTAGTTGAATTTAGTTAATAAGGTTATTAATGGTGAAGAGTGGGTTTTCAGCCTTGGTGTATGTTTTATAGGACTGACTTTATTTTGAAATTTCAGCTGCTTTCGGATTGCATATTCAAGCAGATGAAGCACGAGAGGGTCATTTATTTAATTGACCGATCAATCCTCATACGTAGCTGCAACAATCGCTTTTGGTTTTTTTGGGATGACTACCCATTTCTACTTAACTATTTTCATAGAGATATAACTATAGAAATTTTGGTATTTGGATTGTACCTATTTACGTTTTTGTTATCCTTTGATTAAGATTTAACGAATTGGGTTTATACCCATATAAGCTATTGTAATGGTCACTTGACAGCTAGGAATTTTATTATCAATATTATAAAATAAGTTATTTTATATGTTTGTCCTTTTTTTAATTAGTTACTTTTAATATATCTTTCTAATTAAACAATATTATTAGAAAGGAAAAAAAACCTCCAAAATTGGAAAGGCACGCTTATCAATTAAAAAAAGCAAATGAAATAAATAAAATAAATAACAAAATTTTGAATTTATGAAAGGTCTACGGTGGGGTTTATATAAGGCTTTACCAGCATTTGTAATAAATGCCACAAGGACTTCTCCCTACATTGAATCTAGTGGCAAATGACTAAATGCTGCAAGCACTTTGCGTGACATTTATAAATGCGGCCTAATAACATAATAAACGCCGCTAAAGATGTGATCTCTTGTAGTGGCCTCTCATGATAATTGGTCCCGACGCTCTATGCTATAGGACTTCTATCAACACTGACGCTGCTTGGAAAGGTTTTCATTTGGCTGCAGGAGGCTGGGCCGCCTATTCGCCTTCGGGCTTCTGTTTGGCCAAAAAGTTTTTGAAATTTAAATCTACGTCCCCGCTTCAGGTGGAAGCCCTTGCTCTCCTTCAGGCAACCCTATGGGCGCGCTTGCAAGGTCTTCTCCACATTCATCTCTCTTCAGACTGCCTAAACCTGGTACAAGAAATTGGGGGTCTTACGGAGCCATCACCGCTTTCTCGTAGGATTCTGGACAATATTTACGAGGCTTTTGCTTTCTTTCATTGTGTTTTTGTTTTCTTTATTCCACGAGGCCTTAACAAGGAGGCTCATGTCCTAGCGAACATGGGTTGTAAATGTTAAGGACTCGTCTTTCTTTCTTGGTTGGCAAAAAAAAGTACTATAAATATAGTTATTGTCGTCGTCGTTATCATTATTTTTAGTTAGCAAAGTTTTATATATCGGTTTGATAATCATATTACTATATACTCGTATAACACATTTCTTTGGTGATACAAAATTCTTATTATAAAATGTTAATTACAAGACTTAAGTATAAACAATCACTTCGACATATGATAAAACCTTTTCGTACTTCCACAGAGTGACATGGAAGGTATTTTCCTAATTCCCTCTTAGTCGAATGAGCAAAAGAATTTTTTAAGACAATATATCTATGGCATTATTACAACAAATTTGTGTTTAATCTGCAAAAATACTAAGAAAACACAAATAAATGAAACAATATAAGTTATTAAAATTGAAAGTTTCGGGTACAATCTCTATTCAATCTACTAATTCAATTTGCACATAAACGGAATGAGATGTCGGCGGAGGGTCTTGATTTGAAGACTTAGTTCTCCTTTGACGGGTGTGGATCCTTCTCTTTAATGGTGACTGCACTTGGATGCTTGACGTCAGTGGAAAAAAGAGTAGCCAGATACCTTTCTTTTCTCTTGTTTTCCCTTCAAAGAGTACGAATTATTTTGTAAAGAGAATGAAACTTTTTGTAACTTTTGAGTGAGTGTTTTCTGATTTTTGTTGTGTGTGTCAAGATTAGTCTCCAATTAGACTAATCCTTCTATCTTTATATGAGTAGGTTTTTAAGGAGTGATAACATTATTTGTATGGGTTTGCCATCAAAGTCTGATGACATGGATCAATGATCCAACCTTATTAACACTAAGCATTACTTTATTTCTTTTCTTAGTGTTAGATTGGGCTTATCATCCTTTGGTGGATTAACATTCAAAGGCCGAACATTACACCATTTGGACTTAGCCTCTCTTATAAATCATGGCCCATCTTCTTCCCATTAAAAAACCAGGCCAACTCAATACTCTATTTTCCAGATAGATCGTGACTACGACTAAATGAATCAATTCACCGAGAAAAATGACAATTTTTTTCGGGCTAAAATTGGTCGACCCATTTAATGAGTAATAAACCTTCATTGATATTTGACTTTGACTTTGACTTTCTTCTTGTTAGTCGATATTTGACTTTGACTTTGACTTAATTAATAGACATATTTTTCTGTCTACAAATTTGCCCCCTCGGAATTGAATTACGTAACGTGAGTCAGTTCTGATTTTTCACTTGTCCGTTGTCTCAAAAACGAGCCAACACCAATTCAAAGCTTGGTAGGATTGTAATAAACTTATTTTGATGATGGACTTGCATACTCACATACTTCGTATTGATTGTAATAAGCATACTTCTTTGAAGATATAATTTAATCCCTTGTGAGGATAGCAATTTTCCTCATCAATAACTCCTAGTGGAGAGCAAACTCTAAACCCCAATTGAGACGAGATTCTTGAGGTAGCCAAAATTAGGAGTCTCCCACTCCTACTCTAAATCTAAGCTGTAAAAAAGCTCTCCATATAAGCAATTATATGGAGATAAAAACTTATCTTGGTTAGGAATAGGAGTTTAAAGTCAATCCAAACTCTATTTCAATAAGCTATAAAAGCAATGCCTAGCCTCATAATCTTTTCCCCATTATTTGTTCGGGAGTTCAAACTCTATCACCACTTTACGTCCCAACAATCAGCACCCAAAAGAAAATTGACGTTTTGCCATACGTCTCCTGACCCTGTCCCTATAGAAGAGACTCGACTTATTTGAATCACCTGAATCTATACCCAAAACTTTATTTCCGCATCTACCGAACATATTAGGTATGTAAAAATTCAATTTAGAAATTTTAATTTTTACTGACCATTTTCCGTATGTGCGGTATTCGGCCCTTGTCCAATTGACGGACTCGCACGAATCGTCACCCGGACCGACATGCTTCAGACAATTTACGGCCTAATGCCTACCGTCGGGTTAGACGCTTCCACGATTCTCAAAGCTCATGCTTTAAGCGTGGATGGCGGGATCGGGGTGGTCGTCTAATTTGTTTCAGTTCCACCCGACTTCCCTTGAGAGACAGCCAAGCAAGCAGTACTAGTGACCCTTCTGGATGTTGTAGTTGGCGAGTGTATGGTCTCGTGCGGAGGATTCTATTGACGCAAAAGCGGTCCTGACCTTTGCAAATGGGGAAGAATCGATAGTCGGCGAAGTGTTTGACGATGCGGAAAGATAGTTGGTGAATATCACGCCAAATATCAAATCGGTCTGGAGTAAGGTGTGCATCATGATGCGGTAGCGAAACTCGAATATCTGCAGCGGTAGTATCGGGCCGGGGAAGAGGACCAATGGCAAGCTGCGGCAGGGATAAATCGAGGGATTGGAGCGGCGGCGGCGACTGTTCTTTGGATCCCCGTGAATTGGATGGCCAATAGAAAAAACAGATCTTCAAAGAATCGCTAAGAATCACATTTTTAGGGTTTGATGATTTAGGGAAATTTGAGTGATTTAATTGATTTGGGGAAACCCAGTTGGATATTTTTGTAGATCTGCATTTTCTGGATTGGAGGTGGGCTTTGATTTGGACGTGGGGATTGGTAGTGGAGTGGAAGAATTTGTATTATATATATGTGTATATATATATATATGTATATGTGTGTATATATATATATATATATATATATATATATATATATATATATATATATATATATATATATATATATATATATATATATATATATATATATATATATATATATATATATATATATATAGCCCGTAAGTCCTCATCCCATCCATTGGATGGGATGAGGATCGATGGACAAGATGCATCCTAATATTTGCATTAAAAAAAAAGATTTAGCATCCTAAAATAACTTT
Source organism: Agrostemma githago (assembly GCA_958450325.1). Taxonomy (NCBI): domain Eukaryota; kingdom Viridiplantae; phylum Streptophyta; class Magnoliopsida; order Caryophyllales; family Caryophyllaceae; genus Agrostemma; species Agrostemma githago. The sequence goes on from OY288249.1 coordinate 46,878,937, forward strand.
CATGATTTTAGGAAACAATAACTCACATAATCACCTTCATTCCTCATTCATTCATTCACGTTACCACATTCATCAAAACCTGAAAAAAATGCTTCCATCATCACGTTCAGTCATTCATTCAATAAAATCTGTGCTTGAAATCCCGTTACTATGGATTCAATGATCGCGACATCTTCATCAACTGTTGATATACAATTGATCGAGTATAACAATGGTGAGTTTTGATATTTCTTTCACGTTTTGCTTCAATTTTTATTCATCATCATGAATAATTTTTTACGAGTTAGAGTAGCTGATACGCCGTGCATCGATTTGCGTTTATTTTTTACGTCAATTTTCATGTTGATATTGCTTTCATGGTCATTTCATTCATCATAGATTCATATCAATGGTTAACTGGTCTCTCGTTAGTATAGATTCTAGAGTTTTATGTTTGTTATTTAGGTTTTCCATGATCTGTACTGATACTATTATTATGTTTTCTATTAACGCAGATACGACGTTGAAGTAACATACGTTCTAAGTTGCAGTAACACTTAATTGTAATTAGAGTAACACACACTGAACATTGAGAAAAGGTTTTTGATGATGATGTTAGAGTAACATACTGTACTAGTTAGAGTAACACAACTTAAGAGTTGAAGTAACACATTGGTTGCATGAGCGTAACGTTGTTTAATTTTGTGCAGGTGGTATTGGCAAAGATGCGAATGCATAGGACAACACTGAAAAAGGTGAAATTTTATTCATTTGATTAATCATAGATTAATAACAATGGTGCTTCACCGATATTATTTTTTTGTTTTCTATTGAAGAAGACACGACATTGAAGTAACATACGTTATGAGTTACAGTAATACCTAATTCTAATTAAAGTAACATAAACACGTAACATTGAAAAAGGTTTTTGGCGCTGATGTTGTAGTAACTTGCTTTAAGAGTTAAAGTAACTCAACTTATGAGTTGAAGTAACACATATGTCCCATGGACGTAACGTTGTTTAAGTTTTTTGCAGGTAGCATTGACAAAGAAACGAATGCATAGGAATGGTGCAGAGATGTGGGTGAGGCATTCACTCGGTAGATGAAGCAAGTATTCAGAATAATTGATGAGGCGGTGGAATTTTATAAAATCTACGCGTTGGCTTGCGGATTTGATGTGAGAAAGTATACCACAAAGCGATGGTACGATGGTGAGATAAAGTCAAAGCTCCTAGTCTGCAACAGACATGGTTTTACGAATTCTGTTAAAGCTGTTAACGATATAGCCGCGGTTGTAAAAGTTGTTAATGATGCATCTGGGGAAGGAGTTGTTGTGGACGCGCTTAAAAAGAAGATGAAAGTCCGTCCTTACGGGTGCAAGGCAAGGATTAGGCTATTCAATAAAGGCGACACTCTCAGGATTGATAGATTCCACATCGGCCACAACCACGAACGGATCTCACCAAAAGACAGAGAATTCCAAAAGCTGTCGAGAAACCTGACAAAGTACCACAAGCAAATGATCGTGAATAATTCACGGGTATGGAGTAACACAATTTTTTTATAGAGTAACATGTGTGTAAGGTAGGTGTAACACCATTTTTTAGGGGTGGTAACAGCTGGATTCAATGTGTGCATAATCTAATTACTTTTGTTAGAGTAACACCATTGGTTCTATAGAGTAACAATACTTAAGGATAAGAGTAAGACAACTGAGTGTATTAATGTTAAATTGTCCATAGATTAATTGCCTGCTGAATACGTTGGAGTAACACACTTTATAAAAAAGAGTAACATATCTGTGATGTTTAAGTAGGTATATTATGTAGGTCATTTAATTCTTGTATCAAAATAGAATGCTGAATAGAAGATTTAAATTTGCTACAGTAACACCTTCATATCTTTACAGTAACATTATTTCAACATAAGTGTAACACGAATAGTCTACAATAACATTCATGAATGTTTTACAGATGGTAAAACTGGGTGATAAATTTTGTTTGTTGGGCATGTAATTTAGTAGTTCTTGATTCTTATTTTCAGCTGAAGATTGGCGCAACGCGGACATACAACATGTGCAAGGAGCAGGTAGAGGGATTCGTAAACGTGGGTGCAAGCTTGGTTGACTTCAAAAACTAGGGAAGAGATATAAAGTGCTTCCTACATGAGAGGGACGGTCAGCTATTCATTGATCATTTCAAAGACATGGCTAAAAATAGGAAGAGTTTCAATTTTGATTACGAGCTGGATGAAGATGGGAGTGTGAGCAAGGTTTTCTGGGCTGACGGTGAGGCGCGACAAAACTACCAATTATTTGGAGATGCAGTTTCGTTCGACCCAACATACAGGACGAACAAATATAAAATGATATTCACGCCGTTCACCGGCGTTGATCATCACAAACGATCGGTAACTTTTGCTGGTGCTCTGATAGCGCACGAGGATTATGAATCGTTCGTCTGGGTGTTTGAGAGATTTCTGACTGCAATGGGCGGCAAGGAGTCGGGGTATATTATTACCGACCAGGATCCGGGTATTATACCACCTGTAAGGAAAATGTTTAAGACGGCGCGACATCATTTCTGTATGTGGCACATCTTGAACAAGGTTCCTACCAAATACGGTGCAATGCGGAGTGACTACCAGGATTTTTTGAAGAGATTGAGTGCTATAGTATGGGATATGGAGATTGATGGATATGAGTTCGACGCGGAATGGCGTGACATAATGGAGGAGTACCATGGGGGTGATGTCGAGTGGTTTTCATCTACATTCTCCATTAGGAGGCAGTGGGTGATGGCACATTGCAGGGTTTTAAAGATGGGTGGCTCAATGCGAACAACGCAAAGATCGGAGAGTGAGAACAATTTCTTCAAAAGATTCGAACAAATATCGGGGACGTTGGTCGAATTCTGGATGCGATTCGAGAGCGCCATGGACCAGCAACGATATACACAAAAAAAACTCGACAACGACAATGTACAAGCTTCTCCAAAAACAACAATCCACCTGCCGATTGAATATCACGCTGCGAGAATTTACACCCACGCTGCATTTGAAGAATTCCAGGAGGAGGTGAAATTTTCTGTGGGTACTTGTAGCGTGAGGGGCTTCCTTGAGAAGGACGGGATTGAGGAGACATTGGTGAGGGATGCTACACGAAATAAAGAGTTTACGGTCCAGTATATATCAGGTACTGCTTAAACTCACTCATGCACTGACATTTTGACCAGATGATTGCAGCGTTGTTTACCATTAATTCTTAGGTTAAGACCATCCTTTCTTATGTTAGCCACGTTATTTAATAAAGTAACACCAGTCGTTCCTTACGATAATATATATATAATGCGTTAGAGTAACTGAGGATAGCATTTATAATGCGTTGTAAATGCTTTATTCTGAAAGTAACACCCATCATCCCTTAAAGTAACATCACTTATTCTTAAAAGTAACTCATTTTGAACTCCATTACATTTTGCACACCATTACCTCCATTGTAATTGCTGTCTCTACTGATTGAATCAATGGATATTATATTGTTTTTGACATATTATTTTGCCATAGCAGTGTCACATTAATATGTCGTCATCTGTCCAGGTACGTCTGAATCCAGCTGCAAATGTCAGTTGTTTAATTTACGAGGAATATTGTGTAGACACGTAATCTGGATATATTCATCAAAAGGGCTCACCACTATACCCGAAAACATGGTAACCAAAAGGTGGAAAAGAGAGGTTGTTCGCATTGCTCGTATCAGTGATGAAAGATTAGACAACGAAAACATTGACATCATCGACGGAAAGCAAATAGAGATGTCGAAATTGTGGTCGGAAATCCATGAGACAATGGGACTTCTAAGGGCAGGAGACAAGGCAGATGTGGAAAGCTTGTGCGGATTAATTCGGGAGTTCAGGTTGCAGAGAAAGCCGGTTTCAGGGGGGGTGGGAATATTGGCAAAACACAGGAACTGGAAAGTATGCTGGCAATATCACTATACTCCCTCCAAATATTTTAAGACAAAGGGCAGCAGAAAATGGATGTTATCGAGCAAGGAAAAGACGGTCGCACTTTCTAGAAAGCCGAAATGCATGTGCAATAACTGCAAACAGATGGCGCACCATGACAAAAGAAACTGTCCAAATCCGTACGCAGCACGACCCCCTAAACAACCTACTAAACCATCCAATGATGAGGATGAGGAGGGTGAAGTAGATGAAGACGACGAAGAAGAGGAAACTGAAGAAGACACTGAGGAAGATGAGGAGGAGGAACAAGTGTTTTGAGAATACTTGTGTTTTTGGTAATTCTAAGAATATTTTTTTTGCTTTACAAGAATAACTGATTTTGTACACATTTTCTTACACATAGCGCTGTGCAACATTGCAATTAACTCTATATTTATTTAATACATGTGTATTTGGTTAGAGGAACATCTCAGGTCTATTGGAGTAACATCATTCGTTAGTTACAGTAACAGACATAATGCATGAAAGTCACTGAGGACAGCGGCGTTGTTTAAACCATTCATTACCAAAGTAACTGAGGATAACTTGGATCAGAACCATTCATTACCAAAGTAACTACATTCGTTCTTTAAAGAACCACATATAATGCGTCAGAGTAATTGATGATAATAGCATTGTTTAACCATCATTATCAGAATAACACCATTAATCACTTAGAGTAACATCATTTGTTCATTAAAGTAACAGTTACAATGCGTTAATGTAACACACTGATTATGAGACCACATTTGTATCTTGGGTAAACTTCATTCATTCCAATAGTAACACCAGTCGTTACTTAGAGTGACAGGAACAATTAGTCAGGGTAACAGAGTTTAACAACGTTGTTCCATTGGTGATAATCAAAATACCAATGTACATAACAAGTTTCAAAACCGATACAAAGTATTATTCGTAATTAGAAAAATATGACATAATTCATTAGACACATTATTTTTTCGACCCTTTGTTTGCTTGCTCTTGGGACCGTCAATGATCTTTTGTCTCGCGTCCACATACTTATCTACGTTATCCAACAACCGCGATCGCACCTTGTTGATGTCTGCCAATAATAGTGTGGCTGCAAGTTGGACCACCAGATATCGCCTGTTGACCTTCCTCTCGAGGTCTATGTGGTGGAATGTACGGCCCTCGTACATTAACATGTGCATCATAAGGAAAATTCCCGAATCGTTCCTGGTTGCGCTTGATTTCTACCACTTCAGATTAACCTGCGTGTATCACAGCGACGTTAGTAGGTGAGAAACAGATAGCCGTATGCAAAAATAACTACTGGCATATATATATTGATCGGAGGGAGAGCGCTCACAATCAGATTTGCGGCCTTGTACAGTTTTGTATTTTGCACATTCGTGTAGCGTTGGTGATCAAGGAGATCTATTGTCTTCTCCTTACGGTTGATACATATGCATGAGTAGCACTCATCGAGGTTGATGGGAACAAATATGAGATCAACATTCAAGTCAAGAGAACGACCACACTTTCTTTTAAAAAGTCGAAGTGCACCATCAAGATGTCCACTGATGGCGTGGATGGACAATCTTCATACTGTTCAATCATCCCATAAAGGCAGTCCTACAACATATTCAATGTGTCTCAAGTTGGGATCAACTGATGGTAAGTGTTTGTCGTCTATCCTACAGATCAAAATAATATCAACGAACCTAAGCTAGGTAGCTAGGGTAAGTCGAGTCGATCCTCAGGGACGGGAGTTCCAAAACTAGAGGGTGCTATGGTCTAACACTAGGTTCAAGACAAACAATGGTGATTGACTAAGATTGACTAATGACTAAACTAAAGTCTATAACGTGAAATAAAAAGGCAAAACAAGCATCTAATGATAATGAAAGCGAGGTAAATCAATAAGAAGAAACTAGGGCTAGTTCGGGTTCATGGATGCCAAGGACACCAAAAGAGGAAACGGGGGCGCTAGCATGGTTTCGTAGCCTAGGTTACATTCGGGCTCTTGCTACTTAAACGGCCTAGGGGTCTCCTCACCACACTCTCGCTCCTAGTAGAGGAACCAAACCTATCACCAAACAAGAACATGCAAGAGAAGAGGCAAGAAAAATAAGGAGTGATCGTCTCAAGTCTCACGGGCATTTCATCAAACATGTTGAGTGCAAGGCAATAGGAAACAACAAAAACAATAACTAGCATCACCAATCTCACCCTAATCATCCCTAATCATACCCAATGCCCCTACTAACCCTAGGGGAAAACTACTCACACATAATTAAACTAAAACTAACATTAACTAGAGAAACCATCAAAAGAACAAAAACATTCATTATGAAGAACAAACAAATAGAAACAAAAAACAATAGATAAAGATGTAAACTTTAATAACTATGAAAGATTAAAGGAAAAAAAGAGAAGAAGGATTATACCCAACTAGAAAGGAAATGGAAAGATGAACACTTGCATATAGAGAAAACCCAAAACATCCACCAATGTTGTCAAAATTGGTAGATTTTTCAAGAATTCCAATAATACAAGAGTAACTAACTAAGATTATGTTAAGATTAAAGGAAGATTAAGAAAAGATTAAGGAGAAACTAAGCTAAGCTACACTAATGTCTATCTAGGGTTTTTTTAGGGTTACCCTTAAAACAATAAAAGAGGGAGGTATATATAGGGTTCCATAAGTGAGAGGAATGAAAAAAATAAAGCGGCGTAGGATCTGGGTCCTTTCCGGCCGGGAAGGTGGTGGTCCCGGTCGGGATGGGTCCCATCCCGGTCGGGAAGGTGGTGGTCCCGACCGGGAAGGCCCATTAGGGCCTCGTTTCTTCTTGTCTTCTCATCCCGGCCGTGATGGGTCCTTCCCGGCCGTGATGCCTTATTTGCTCTTCCTAGGCTTCTTATCGATGCTTGGTGCTCGAGATATTCTCAAGTGGGCTCCATGGGACTCAGGATCAAGTCTAAGTCACCGAATCATCATCGCTTCTCTTCATTGGGTCCATATGCACTGGAAACGAGATGGAATCGTTCCATTTCTTCCATGATAGGTCTTAGGAACCTAAAACATGCTAGAAGAAGCTTAAGTAGCCTCGAAACCGCTCTAAAGAGTGATCACAAAAGAAAGCGGGACCAAACACGTGAAATGAACACTACACAACACACTTATCAACTCCCCCACACTTAACCCTTACTCGCCCTCGAGTAAGCACGAACTAACTACTAACTAATAGAAACTAGACTACTAACCGAGCGGGTATTAGCGCACCCTATGCCCTTTCAACTAACGCAAGAACACTTAGAGGGAAAGTGCTCTCCGCAAAGCAAGTGAGGTCTTGTGACAAAACTGTGAATACAACCGAACACGAAAACACACACACAAACAAACAAACAAACAATCGGTTGCATCCAAGAAGAAACAAATACCGCTTCCTCAACAAAGCGGTGAAAGAAACGCCGGTTAAGGATTTAAGGCTAGTTACAACGTTTCCAAGCTAATAACACAAACCGAAATGGACAAAATCCTAATAGTATGACAACAAAGCAATAAGAATGTTGAAAACTTACCTAGGTCCTAACCTTCTAAGAACGTACTACGGGACGATAGGCGGGATGGAAAAAGGATGAACCACGAAGTTAGTTGACACTGTAGGTAAAGTGAAACCCCGCCTCCTTTAGCGATAAGCCAAGAGGGTCGTCCCATGCTAAAAAATAGCCTAACTAGTCCAAGTAAAAAGGTGGATATTGTTGCAAAGTGAGGGAATACCGACCATTACCGCTATCATCCTTCCTAGGGACTCGGTCCTTTGGTAGGCTCTTCACTATAACAATCGGTAAAAGGCTTATTTTTTAGGGGTAAGATTTTTTTTGTGAAATGATTTTCTTGGCATTTTTCTTTTTTTTTGTATTTTGCTTTGATTTGCTATGCCATTTTGACGGGAGGGATTTGTCGTGGATCCCGCCACCAAATAAATAACCGGCAAAACCTAACTAGGGTAGCTAGGGTAAGTCGGGTCGAATCCACGGGGACGGTAATGTATAGCCTAGACTAGGTCGGCCCAAATACTAGACTAAGTCAACGAGCTAAGCTAGAGAATGATAAGAGGGAGAGAACTAGACTAAGACTAAGGAGAACAACTAAGGAAAACGGGCTAGGATTAGGTCGGGGTCAAAGGGGTAACGGAATGGTCAAGGAAGAGCTAGAGTGAAGGAGGTAGTAGGGTAATCTAGGTTGGTCCGGGCTCTCGCAACTTAGACCGACCTAGAGGTTCCTCATGGAACCCATCCGGCGACACACATGACAAAGAAAGACAAGAAAAACAAGCATTCCAACCTACTTAGTCATTCAAGCATTTCAACAAACATGTAATATGCATCAACCAAGAGGAAACCCAAATCTTCCACCAACATCTCCAACAAACCCTTAATCGTCCAATTAACACCCTAATCACCTTACTAACCCTAGCAAGAGTCTACTCAAACATGTCTAAACTAAAACTAACACTAACAAGAGAAACCAAAACAAACAACCAAACTTGCATGAGTGAAACTAACAAGATGATGAACAAAACAATAAACAAGATGCAAAGATGAAAACTTGAATGACATAAACAAAGATTAAGAGTAAAAGGATGAGAAGATTATACCAACTAACAAGGGAATGAAAAGATGAGAACTTGTATATAAAGAACACCCAAAACATCCACCAATGTTGTCAAGATTGGATGGATTCTTCAAGAGATCCCTTAATACAAGATTCACTAACTAGATTAAGGACTAATTAACACTAATCTACCCTAATCTACACTAATCTAACCTAAAGTAGTCTAGGGTTTTGTGGGAAGTGAAGAACATAAGCTAGATGGTGTCTTAATACAAGAGGGGGGGTATATATATGGTTACAAATGGAAGGAAGAAGAAAGAAACAAAGCGCGGCTGGAACTGGAACATTCCCGATCGGGAAAGGGAATCCCGATCGGGAAACTTCAACTTTCCTGATCGGGAATTCTTGGACCCGGTCGGGAATGCTTGTCAGTAGGCGTCTTCTTTGTGCACCTCATCCCGATCGGGTTTTAGGCCTTCCCGATCGGGATGGGTCTTGTAGGCCTCCAATATGAACTTTTTGGTCCCTCCTTGCTTCTCATGGGCTTCCCATCGATTCTCGGGACTCGGGATCGGGTCTCGGAGGCTCGGGATTGGGTCCCAAGGTCTCGGGGTCGATTCCAAGGCATCGAATCATCGTTCCTTTACTCCGTTGGCTCCAAAATGTGTATGTATAGAGTCGGAATCGCTCTAACTCTTCCAAATCGGTCTCGGGAACCTGAAACGAACTAAAGGAAGCATAAGAAGCCCCTAAACCGCTCCCAAGGAGCGATTCTACATGGAAAATGGGACCAAAACACTACAAAATAGGCACTACAAACCACACTTATCACATTTCTTTTTCTTCTTTTCTATTTTGTTTTTGATTTGTTGTGCCTTTTCTTTTTCTTTCTTTGCCTTTTGGCTAAATTTTGTATTGTAGGCAATCATCACAACCAAGTATAGAAACCTCGACAAAATGCAACTTATTTGTGAGATATGTGTAGAAGGTAGGGAAATGGGTGAGTCGGGCGCGCTTTCCCTTCAAACCCACAAAAAGGTGGAAACTTGGACTAATTAAACAATTTCGAACATGGTCACCTAAGAGACGGGACTCAGAAACCAAGGTCTTTTCACTCCGTGGGTGGTCAAGGTGGTGAAAATGCAAATCCCGAAGTAAATCCCTAGTAGACTAGGTGGACACAAGGTAAAGAACCTACGAAATTATTGATTTAAAGTCATTCTACTAGACTAAAGTCCAAGAATCGATTTATATCACTAAAAAGGGAAAGTAGACATTTGCGTACTAGCCTCAAAACCGGGTTTTCGAAAACCTTTTCTACATAAGACACAAACTAAACAAGACGAAACAAAGACGCAACAAAAACGAAAGAAAATGAGACAAACAAAACAAAACAAAATAAAAAAAAAACACAAAAAAAAAACAATCACCACCCCGAAATTTTCCAAGCATGCAATCGCATCTACCAAAATCTCCAAAAAGCTCCACCCGAGCACACACCATCACAAATCTCCTCCAAACACCAAAATGGAAAAAGAAGAAAGAGAAAGAAGGATATTACCGGATGTCAAGAGCTTTCCAAAACTCACGACGATCAAGCAACCTACAAGGAAATGGGGAGGCAAAACACACACAACACCACAAATATACGACACAAAGACCCAAACGAAAATGACACAAGAGAAAATCTTTTTTGGTTTTTAAGAAATTTTTCAAATTTTTAAGGGTTTTTGGAATTTTTTTTCTTTGAAAAAACTACAAAAATATAACTAAACTAAACTAAGATATCGCTCCTCCACACTTAAACCGAGCAATGTCCTCATGCTCGATCGGTAGTGTGTGGAAGGCACAAAAAAAATAAAAATAAGGAAATTAAAGCGAAAAACTAAAATAAAAGTAGAGAAAGGGTAGAATGTGTCGGGCCGAGATGTAATCAAGTCACCTAGGGCCGAGACGAGAAAAGATATGGATGAGGGAAGAAATAAAAAGAAGAAAATAAAAGGAAATGGGAGGGGAGGACTAGGTGTAATCAAGTCACCTAGCCCCGATTTCGCCCAAGTCCGAGTAAATTATACCGAAAAGGGAATAAAAATAAAGAAAAAGGGAAAAGAACTTGTCAATTTGGATTTTTCAATGGATTCTCGATGTAGTCACGCCATCGAGAATCCGGAGCAATAAGCAAAGGGCCCCGAGGGCCACCATGACACCAAATGCATAAAAGGAAGGGGAACATACAAAGAGTAAGCAATAAAAGACAGAAAAGAAAGGAGAGTCGCCTTACCAAACGGTTAGCAACTCAACCAACTCCATTGTCTCAATGATCATTTTGGGCACTTTGCTCGTCTTTGTCATCGATATTCCTCCTCTTTCTAAATGTAGTGGCATGGTTGAAGTACCGGGCTTGCATTGGTGTAATGAGGTTGGGATTTAAGGGGAAATTTGGTGTATAGTGATGAGAAGACGAGATGAAGGTGTATAATTGAATTATTAGGATGAAATGATAGTGGCAAAGGTGCGTAGGGAGGTTGGGTGGGAGTATAAAGTGGTGGGGTGGGGCTTAAATGAAGAAAAGAAGGCGAAGGGGGCTGGCTGGGTGTTGTGTGCTAAATTTAGACTGTTTTTCCCCTCATTTAGACCTGGTTTTTCCTCGTTTTGTGAGTTTAGAGTGCGATTATCACCATATTTTGAGTACTTCTCGCATTAACGTCCCTCTTGTGCGTTTTACGTGTTTTTGGTAGTTTTTCTATCGATTTTGATAGGATTTGGTACCGAAATCACGATCGAGCTTCCACGAGCACAAGAGAAGGGAACACCGTCCAAAGAGTAAAGCACACAACTTAAAGTTCAAGCCATCCAATCAATCGACGAAGAATGAGACAAGAAAAAGAGGCCAGAAATATGACCGGGTGAAATTTCACCCGACGGTAAATGTGCCTCCCCGAAGATTTTCCGAGTTTCTCCATCGGGCGAAATTTCGCCCACCGGGTGAAATTTCGCCTGATGGTGAAAGTGTCCAAATTGCGAAACTGGAAAAAGTCCACCGGATGAAATTTCACCCGACGGTGTTGGTCCGTGCACGACAGGGTGAAGTTCCACCTCATGTGAAGATTAAAGGGTGATTGTGTCACTAATGGAGCAAAAAGTTGGATTTGGGCTTTTGGTTAACAACCCATTAAGACATTACTATATATACATCTACCCTAGTTAGTTGCCTATTACCTCTCCATTAAGCTAAGGAGGGAAGAAGTGAAAGGCATCCATTCCCCTTTCTACTAACCAAATAACAATCCTCCAATTTTTTCCGCCTACTAACTAATGGGCCTACCATACGGGACTATGGTTGGATTACTTAATATATATGGTTGGCCCGTATGTTAACTCTTAGTATCCACTCATGCATGTTAATCCAAAATAGTATAATTAATGTAGTAGATGCTACCATTTTATATGTAGTATATATTATAATTATATTATATATATAATCATATATATATTATACATAATCATTTTACAATCTAATTATATATATATATATATATATATATATATATATATATATATATATTATATCATATATTTAACAGTATATGTAACGGTATCTTTGAAAGTATAATATTTCGAAAGTATAACGGATTTCTGAGTATCTTTGACAGTTGTTCGGGCTAAAAATTTGCACCTTCGGAATGCAACGTGGCATGCTACGAGTGGAAGGTCAAAAGGTCAAAGGTCGGAAGGTCAAAGACGATAGTCAAAAACCGTGGGTCGAAGGTCAAAGGTCAAAGGACGAAAGTCGACGTTATTAGAGTCATTGGGTCAGACGGAACCCGAAATAACAAAAGACAATGGGCCAGAAAAGGATACAACAAGAAGGGAGATGGGCCGAACAAAGGAAAAGCAACAACGCAGCCCAACGAATGTAATGACCCATTCCCACTCCAACGGGTACGAAGTAGGAAAGAGTCAAAAACTGACTCCTACATTTGAGGCATGATTCCTGCAGACCAGGAGATAAAGGAGGAGAAGAGTGCAACGGCTAGGGGAGGATTAATGGCCAAGATCTTAGGCAATAAAGGAGGAATGAAGACCAGGATCTCAGGCAATAAAGGAGGAATGAAGGCAAAGATTCTAGGCAATTAAGGAGGATAACGGTCACAAGCTCAAAGAGCAATATAAAAAGACAAAGAAGGAGGGAGGAAAGGGACACATCACTGCACACCAACTCTGAGCTTACACTATAGCAAAATTCCCATCATAATCCATAAATTATATACCCATATTTGTATTCTGATCTTCATTCTTTTTCCGCTCATAGTGAAATATTGGCGGGATTCCGACTCCCCCCGCGATTTTTCCCACATCGGGTTTCCGCGTCACCAAAACTTTGTATGTCGTTTTCTTTCTTTCATTGTTCTCCATTTACTGGGTTCGATATCGCTTCGCTAACCCATAGTTATAGGACGATCGCTTTAACTCGCAACCGAAATCGTAGATCCGGTAAATTTTTACCAAAACAAATTGGCGCCCACCGTTGGGCAAAGTGATCATTTCCTATATGCCAAATCTTGTAGTGAAGCAATTCGCATATCATCACGTCCGGATCCAACCAAAGCCCCTCCAGCAGCCTAGGAGCATCAACTCAGCCTACTGGAGGAGAACCGCCCCTAGAGTCATCAGGATCAATCTTCGCACCCCTTACCCAGGCAATCTCTACCAGTCTGGCAGCAGGACACGTTCCAGTAGCCTGAAGACCACCTCACGTGCCTAAGGTGTCGAAAACGTCCAATCCCTTCAGGACCAGCAGAGAAGGCGCTTCATCCAAAACAACGGTTCAAGGAGGGTCACTTGAAGACTTCTCCAGAATCTCAGCCTCACCAGACCCCCTTAAGGATGTGCTCCAAGGGATCAACGCTCTGCGGCAGGCGGTGGAAACTCTGCAGAAGGACAACCAAGACATCAGGGCTCGGATCTCGGCAGCAGACAAGACTCCAGCTGCATCGATCCAGCCGTCACCAGAGATGTTGTCCCTGATGCCTAGAGGAGAGCCCAGCACCCGCATGGAATCAACAGCCAGCAGACGGACCACCAGGGAGATTCCCTCAGAATTGGTCACCAGACTAGAGCTAGGATTGGCTCCACCAGACCCAGTCATCGAGCCTCGAGGGCTAGGCTACCTGACTTACGGCCCCACATCCGACAGATCTTACATCACAGGTAATGCCCTCTCTAGCATCGAAAGTTGAGAAACTAACTCACTGTCTCTTACAAGTACCTCTATTCATCAGGCGCCAGGATGGCAATCTGTAACCCCACCAGGAATGACCACCTTATCTAGCAATCAACTCTCTGGAGGAGCAAGGTCAGAAGCCATCCCCATCCAACAGGAGTCAGGATGGCAACCAGGAGTCGCAACCGGCATGGCGACCCCCGTCAACAACCTGTATCCAGGAGGAGTCTGGTCGACAGGAGTCCCATTCCAGCAAGCAACAAGGTGGCAATCTGGATCCCCAATCAACACGACACCATTGCCTAACCCTCCTAGCCACCAGTACCCTGGAGGAGCATGGTCGGGAGGTACACCTTTCAGCTTTTCTCCTCCTGTCTCTAACCCTCTTGCAGGAGCAGTCAGCACAACAGATCAGTATCGCCAGGAACTGAAGGAACTGAGAGACCTGATCAACAAGATTCCTGGAATGCCACGCCCCCTAGAGAAAGCAGATAGAGACAGCTACGCAGATTCGCCCTTCACCGACGACCTAGCCTGCGTCGCTGTACCCAAGGGATTCGTGCCACCAGCCATGACACTCTATAACGGTACCGCAGACCCGTTGGATCACATCAATCAGTATAAGCAGAAGATGATGGTGGTGACTGCAGCAGGACCCCTGAAGGAGGCATGCATGTGCAAGGGGTTCGGCTCCACCTTGTCAGGAGCAGCTCCGCAGTGGTTCGTTAGTCTGCCCAACCGAAGTATCACTTCCTTTGCGGACTTGGTTAATGCTTTCAACCAGCAGTTTGCCAGCAGCAGAAAACCAGAGAAGCAAACCAGCGATCTATACTGGGTGGTGCAGAAATTCGAGGAATCCACGCGCGATTTCCTTAATAGATTCATTAAAGAGAAGGTGACCATCCCCAGATGTGACGTAGCGACCGCTGTAGAGGCCTTCCGCCAGGGACTCCACCAGGATTCAGATCTGTACAAGGACCTCACCAGGTATCCATGCACCACATTTGAGGAGGTGAAAACAAAAGCATTGGCAGTCATCAGGCTGGAGGAGGATTCAGGTCCCAGAAGAGCTACTTATGATCCAGCAGAGCTACCTATGAACCTGGAGAACCACTCTTCCTATATCTATCAGTAACCGAGGTAGCAGTCAGCGCGGTATTCGTACGTGAGCATGAAGGAGCACAACACCCAGTATATTATGTCAGTAAGTCTCTGCTTCCTGTAGAGACCAGGTACACATCCCTTGTAAAACTCATACTTGCACTTGTTACAGCATCCTGTAAGCTACGACCTTATTTTGAATCATATGCTATTTCGGTAATAACAACTATCCTCTAAGACTACTATGAGAAAACCTGAGTTGTCAAGGAGAATGTCCAAGTGGTCCATGCACCTGAGTGGCTTCGACCTGAATTTCGTCCCCAGAGCAGCAATCAAGTCCCAGGCGCTAGCAGACTTTGTATCCGACTTCAGCCCAGCACTGCAGTCCCAGGCAGAGAAAGACATTCACATCCTGAAGGAGGACAAGGGCGAATAGCCTTTTCAGTCGGCCAGATCCCAAGGAACCAGAATGCAGAAGCAGGCGTCCTGGGGACAACATTCAAGCCTGAAGCAGTCTCCACCATACCCATTGTCCACGTCATGGAGCCAGCAATCCAGAAAAATCAAGAAGCATCTGGAGGAGACAAAGACAGGACCTGGTGGCTGCAAAAGGCAGGAGTATTTAGTACCACCACAGACCAAGGGGAAATCTCAGACTGGAGGAAACCCTACCAGGAATGGCTACAGGACGACATCCCGCCAGCAGACAAGAAGGAAATCAGGAGCTTTAAAATGAAGACATCTAAGTACACCCTCATTGATGGCGTCCTGTTCAGGAGATCGACTGCTGGACCATACTTAAGGTGTCTGGGTCAGGAGGAGGCAGAAACTATTTTTCATGACTTCCACAATAATGAATGTGGAAATCATGTAGGGGGCAGAGGAGGCCTATCCAACAAGGCACTTCGCCAAGGCTACTTCTGAGCAACAATGCACAGAGATGTTGTTGAGTACGTCAAGAAATGTGACGCCTGCCAGAGGCACGCACCAGTCAACCACCAGCCTGGAGAGCCTCTACATCCAATAATTTCTCCTTGGCCTTTCATGAAGTGGGGGATGGATATTGTTGGCAAGTTACCAAGAGCTCCGGGAAACAAAGTCTTCATGTTGGCCATGACAGACTACTTCTTCAAGTGGATAGAAGCAGAATCATTCCCTAAGGTGACTGAAAAACAGGCTATATCCTTCATAAAATGTAACATTGTCTGCAGGTTTGACATTCCTTCAGAAATCATCTGCGACAACGGATCCCAGTTTATTGGCAACAAGATGGAGGCCTACTGCGCCAGGTGGAACATCATACTAAGCAAGTCAACCCCCAGAAACCCTCAGTGTAATGATCAGGCGGAGTCTAGCAACAAAATTGTGATAGACAACCTGAAGAGAAGGCCGGAGGAGGTAGGGGGCAGATGGGTAGAAGAACTCCCCTCGGCGCTGTGGTCTGACAGAACCACACCCAAGGTACGGGTGCATAACAGAAGAAAGGAACCAGGTGGAGATGGAAAACAACTTGGATACCATAGATGAACTCAGAACCGATGTTTAGATCAGAATGGCCTCCTACAGGCAAACAGTCGCCAGAAGCTACAACAGGAATGTCAAAGTCAGAGTCCTGCAGGAAGGTGACCTAGTCCTCAGAAAAGTCCTCCAGAGCACCAGAAATCAGCAGGCAGGGAAGTTCACCTACAACTGGGGAGGACTCTACCAAGTGGAGAAGGTGGTTGGAAACGGAGCCTACCGACTTATGACCATGGAAGGGAAAATCATCCAAAAACCATGGAACATTGTACACTTGAAAAAATACTTCTTTTAAAACAGGCCACTGCCGCCAGAAACATGGGCCACTGCCGCTAAAAACATGGGCCACTGTCACCAGAAACATGGCATCTATTCTGCCAGATGCACCTCCACCAGAACCCAGGTTTAATCTTATCAAATCTTGCAAACATTTAAACTTTCCTTTTGTCCTTCTACCTGTTTTGCTTTCTTTTCGAAAAATTTGAAAATTAGACATTTTATCTTCAAGTATGCTGTTAAAATTTGATTTTCTTTATGTCATCAAAGTCAGATATTCTATCTTCAAGTATGCTTTCAAAATTCTACTTTCACCTTTTATATCTTCGAAAATTGATTTTCTTTTGCATCAAAGTTTGATTTTCTTTTTGCATGTGGCATCAAAATTTGATTTTCTTTTGCATCAAAGTTTGATTTTCTTTTTGCATACATCTTCCAAATTTGATTTTTCTTTCTTCATATGTTTTCGAAATTCGATTTTCTTCCGCATAAGTCTTCAAATATCGCATCTCCCATTTTCGTCAAATGTCGTCAGTTTTTTTTTCAAAAATTCAGGAAGCTGGTAACTAATCTGGTGGAGTGCATAATTTCTACAGAGGGCGTGCGTCTGTGACTAAGTGCCTACAACCGGGACATTACAATTTCCCGCGCCACTTAGTACCCACGCAAAGCGTGGCACCTCCGACTGAGTGGGCGAACTAAATCTCAGGCCACCACTATATCAAAGGTCGACCATACAAACACAAGGCCTGCATACAACAGAAGGTAGTAAGACTAAACTACAACAAACGATTACAATCAAACGCAAACAATCACGATCAAAAGCAAACAATTACGATCAAAAGTTAAGGCACGAAAGGCCACAAAATACTAACACACTTCACTCCCATGAGCAAAGGAAAGTCATTATAGAATTTTTTCTTGCAAACACTAACAAATCAGAAGTTCACACCACGCAGGGTTCACAAGCCGAAAACAGAGTACAACAAAAGAGGAGTAGCATCACTCCAGCAGACCTTGGTCCACAGCCTGGACATTCTCCTCTGGTTAAGGCGGAACTGTAGCAGATCCTCCTGCAGAAACCTGGGTCTCTGATGAACATAACCTCTCCCAGGATCATCAACGACATCCTCCTGGTCCACACTCTCTTGCCCATCAGCCTCCTGGTCAGCAATGGGAAAGTTAACGGACTCCTTCAGATCCTCCGCCTCCACATCAGAAAGAGCATCCAGGTCAGGCGCCACAGGAAATTCCTCATCCAGTCGCTTCTTCTCTACAACCAGATTCCTCCACCAACAATTTGCGAACCAAGTCCAACTCCTTCAGAGAACCTTTTTCTAGCACAGACCTGGGACCAAGAAGTAGCATATGATCAAGAAAAGTCATATCCTCTGCAGACTTACCGAAACCTTTAGGAAATTTGAGCACCACTCCAGCAGAAACATCATCAACGGATCTGGGGGCAGAATAAGGGTGAGACTCAGAAAGATATGCCACCGGGGGTTCACTTTCTGCAAGAGTAATTTCTGAGAGAGGGGACGGATTACGCCCTCTCCTAGAACCAGCAAGGCCAGCAGAAGCAGAACCAACTGCCTACAATTGAAGCAAACGAAAATTCCCGCCTTAGGTGAGCTTAGTCGGAAATTTGGGGGCATTTGTTCGGGCCAAAAATTTGCACCTTCGGAATGCAATGTGGCATGCTACGAGTGGAAGGTCAAAAGGTCAAAAGGTCAAAGGCCGGAAGGTCAAAGACGATAGTAAAAAACCGAGGGTCGAAGGTCAAAGGTCAAAGGTGTGGGAAAATAATGAGTGTGAATATTTAGCTTTGATAAATATAGAAATGATGAAACAAGGCGTAAGGATGCGAGAATAGTTAGAGAAAGTATTTTTTATTGCTTTACTATTTTCATGAGTGAATGAAGGTAGATCATTCATTTATTAGTGCATAGAGTATTATATAATGTTTTGCATATGTTTCATCATAATATGAACAACAACAATAACAACAAACACACTTTTAACAAGATTAGAATTAATACAATTTACCTTTTGTCAATCTTTCTTACGACATTTATATTTCTTCATACAAGTTTTGTTCACGCTATATTATTTCTTGGTGCAATTCAGTGAGGGATATATTTTATATTAATCTATTAGAAGGTCATAAATTCCGCTGCTACTCC
Source organism: Agrostemma githago (assembly GCA_958450325.1). Lineage (NCBI taxonomy): Eukaryota > Viridiplantae > Streptophyta > Magnoliopsida > Caryophyllales > Caryophyllaceae > Agrostemma > Agrostemma githago. Next base: position 46,897,806 of record OY288249.1, read on the forward strand.
AACAATTGGTATCAGAGCCAACATCAAAATTTAGAGTGGTAAAACTTTATTTTTTTGTGATCAAAGATAATGTCTTCTACTAGTGGAACCGTCAAGGTCGGCAAATATGAAATTGAAAAGTTCAATGGGAAAAATGATTTTTCCTATTGGAGGATGCAAATGAAAAATCTGCTTATTTCACAAAAATTGCATAAGGCGTTAGCAGGTAAAGAACAAAAACCTGTGAATATGAAGGATGAGGATTGGGAAGAATTGGATCTTGAAGCACGGGCAGCGATAATCTTATGTCTTGAGAGGGATGTTGCTTTTTTGGTGAATGAAGAAGCAACGGCTGCTGGCGTGCGGGCGAAGTTAGAGAATAATTTCATGGTAAAAACTCTAACGAATCGGATCTATTTAAAATCCAGATTGTATACATGCAAGATGGAGGAAGACACCTCAATCCGGGATTATGTCAATAAGTTTGATAGGATTATATCAGACTTGAAGGATATTGGAGTAAAGATTGAAGATGAGAACCAATCACTTATGTTGCTACTTTAATTGAACAACAAGTATGAAAATCTAGTACAAACGTTGATGCTTGTCGGTGAGACTCTTACCATGGATGAGACTAGAACGTCACTATTATCGGATGATCTTCGAAAGGTTGCTATTAGTGGGATGTCTGGTAATGGTGGAGAGAATAACGAACAAGCGAAAGGGTTGTATGCTACTAAAGGAAGGACAAATGAAAGAGCAAATAGTAGGGGTAAGAAGTCTAGATCAAAATCTAGAACTCCTGCGGAAAGAGCATGTTTCAAATGTGGTGAGCTTGGGCACTTCAAGGCAAATTGTCCGAATAAGAGGGTATTCAAGAAACAGACCAAAAACGACAACAAAGGCAAGCGACAAGACTTTCAGGAGGCGGGTTACGTCTCAAATGATGAGGATGATTGTTTCTCCGGCTCAGAGCAAGACCAGGATATCTCCGGTAAGTGGATGCTTGATTCAGGCGCTTCACATCATATGTGCCCAAATAGGGAGTGGTTTACTACCTATCAAAGTACAAATGGTGGAACAGTTTTAATGGGCAATAACCATGCCTGCAAAATTATGGGGTACGGTACAATACGAATCAAGATGCATGATGGAGTGGTAAGGACTTTGATGAATGTGAGACACGTCCCAAATTTGCGGAAAAACCTTATTTCTCTAGGTATATTAGAGGAAAATGGTTGCAAGATAATCTTAGAAAAAAGAGCCTTAAAGATTGTTCGTGGTTCATTGTTTGTGATGAAGGGAATTCGTCATAGAAATCTTTATCCTCTTATGGGAAAAACTGTCATAGGAGATTTGGCGGTTGGAATCACTGGAAGTAATGATCAAACTGAATGTACGAGGATGTGGCACATGCGCCTTGGGCATATGTCGGAAAAAGGTCTATCACTGCTTAGTAAGGAAGACTTGTTGAAGAACATGAAGAAACCATACATGGAATTTTGTGAACATTGTGTGTATGGCAAAGCACATAGGTTGCGGTTCTGTACAAGTAAGCACAAAAGTAGAGGGATGTTAGACTACGTGCATACCGATGTTTGGGGTCCGGCTAAAGTTACTTCAAAGGGTGGTTCTAGGTACTTTGTTACACATGTTGATGATTAATCTAGGTATGCTTGGTTTTATTTCTTGAAGCATAAGAATGAGGTATTTGATATCTTTAAGTGTTGGAAAGCAATGGTTGAGAACAGGACGGGTAGAAGACTGAAAACTCTGAGATCGGATAATGGTACAGAGTACACAGAGGGTTCTTTCAAGAAGTTTTGTGATCACGAAGGCATTGTGAGACACTGGACAGTAAAAGGTACACCACAACAGAATGGAGTCGCGGAAAGACTGAACCGTACACTTCTTGAGAAAGCAAGGTGTATGCGCTCTAATTCTGGGGTAGGTAAAGAATGGTGGGCAGAAGCGGTTGCTACAACTTGTTACATAGTAAATCGATCCCCATATTCTAGTTTAGGTGGAGACACCCTCTACAGGGTGTGGTCAGGTGAACATGCGGATTATGACAAACTTAGAGTTTTCGGATGCACAGCTTATTATCATGTTAAGGATAATAAACTTGATAATAGGGCTAAAAGGCAATATTCTTAGGATATGCAAAGGGAGTCAACGGTTATCGCCTTTGGAGTGTAGAAGATTCAAAGTTTGTGATCAGTAGGGATGTTACATTTGACGAAAAATCTATGGTAGCTTTGTCAAAAGCTACGGTACCTACTGGTGATGATGCGGTTATATCAAATAAACAAGTTGTTGAGATAGAATCTGAAGACCAACCAGATTCTAGTCGTGATCAGGTGGAGAATCGTCCTATCGTTGGTGAAAACGAGGAAGATGATGAACGTGATCATGAAGAGGTTCAGCAGGAAAATACACATGTGTTACAACAGCAGCAACAAGAATCTTTGGGTGCCACTAGGCCAAAGAGGAATTATAAACTTGTCCAGAAGTTTGGTTCGGACAAGCCTCTGAGACATTACGGGCAGGTAAACTTGGTAGAATATGCACTCTCGGTGGAAGATGATGAGCCGGTCACCTTCAAACAAGCTATTAAAGACAATGATAGAGAGAGTTGGTTGGTTTCTATGCAAGAGGAGATGCAATCTCTTCTCAAGAACAAGACTTGGGAGGTGGTCCCATTGCCCGTGGGGAAGTCTGCTATTGGTTGTAAATGGGTGTATAAAAGAAAAGAAGATCATACTAAGTCATGCGGTATAAGATATAAGGCTAGGCTAGTAGCTAAGGGGTTTGCACAAAAGGAAGGAGTTGATTACAACGAGATATTTTCTCCGGTAGTGAAACATACTTCTATCCGGGTGCTGTTAAGTTTGGTAGCTCATGGTGATCTTGAGCTGGAACAACTTGACGTCAAGACAACTTTCTTGCATGGAGACTTAGATGAGGAAATTTATATGTATCAACCTGAGGGATTCAAGGTTGAGGGAAAGGAAAGTCATGTATTTCGTTTGAGAAAATCATTGTACGGATTGAAGCAATCTCCAAGACAATGGTACAAGCGATTTGACTCTTTCATGATAAATCAAGGATTCTCCAGAAGTTCTTATGATAGTTGTGTCTACATACAGAAACTTCCTGGAGGTGATTATATTTATCTCTTGTTGTATGTTGATGACATGCTTATTGCTTCAAAGAGCAAGGTGGAGATAGATAGGCTAAAACTTCAACTTGGTAAAGAGTTTGAGATGAAGGACTTGGGCGCTGCAAAGAAAATACTAGGTATGGAGATAACACGTGAGCGGTCAAACCGAAAATTGTTCTTGAGCCAGAAAAGCTATTTAGAACGGGTAATTGAAAGGTTTGGGATGAAAGATGCTAAATCTGTGCCTACTCCTTTAGCTCCACATTTTAGACTTTCTAGTAATCAATCTCCTACAACAGCAAAAGATAAGGCAAACATGGAGCATGTTCATTATGCTAGTGCAGTTGGCAGTTTAATGTATGCCATGGTGTGTACACGTCCAGATATTTCACAAGCGGTAAGTGTTGTCAGTAGATTCATGGCGAATCCGGGAAAGGCACACTGGGAAGCAGTGAAATGGATTTTAAGGTACTTGAAAGGTACCATTAACACTGGTTTGTGTTTTGGTGGAGATACATGTCAAATAAGTGGGCTCGTTGATTCGGATTATGCTGGTGATCTAGATAGACGAAGGTCCACTACTGGTTATATGTTCACAATACACGGTGCTCCAGTTAGTTGGCGATCTATGTTACAGTCTACAGTGGCACTATCTACTACAGAGGCTGAGTACATGGCGGTAGCAGAAGGAGTGAAGGAAGCATTGTGGTTGAGGGGTCTTCTAGATGATTTGGGTATGAAGCATGATAAGGTTAAACTGAGTTCTGATAGTCAAAGTGCGATTCACTTGGCAAAAAATCAAGTTCATCATGCTAGAACCAGGCATATCGACGTAAGATATCATTTTGCACGGGATGTCATTGAGGAAGGTCATAATTCTCTAACAAAGGTACATACTGATGAAAATCCAGCTGACATGTTAACCAAAGTTGTGACAGGTAGTAAGTTTCAACATTGTAAGGACTTACTACACATTTTCGCATGTTAAGTTATGTGAAGGTATTGAGTGAACTACGATTGGCTTGATCCCGATTCAGGGTACGTAGGCAACCATGTGGTGCAGCCGAATAAGAAGACGCAATTTGTTCGTCCAAAATTTGAGGATTTCAAATTATGAACGAGGTGGAGAATTGTGGGAAAATAATGAGTGTGAATATTTAGCTTTGCTAAATATAGAAATGATGAAACAAGGCGTAAGGATGCGAGAATAGTTAGAGAAAGTATTTTTTATTGCTTTACTATTTTCATGAGTGAATGAAGGTAGATCATACATTTATTAGTTCATAGAGTATTATATAATGTTTTGCATATGTTTCATCATAATATGAACAACAACAACAACAACAACAAACACACTTGTAACAAGATTAGAATTAATACAATTTACCTTTTGTCAATCTTTCTTACGACATTTATATTTCTTCATACAAGTTTTGTTCACGCTATATTATTTCTTGGTGCAATTCAGTGAGGGATATATTTTATATTAATCTATTAGAAGGTCATAAATTCCGCTGCTACTCCAACAAAAGGACGAAAGTCGACGTTATTAGAGTCATTGGGTCAGACGGAACCCGAAATAACAAAAGACAATGGGCCAGAAAAGGATACAACAAGAAGGTAGATGGGCCGAACAAAGGAAAAGCAACAACGCAGCCCAATGAATGTAATGACCCATTCCCACTCCAACGGGTATGAAGCAGGAAAGAGTCAAAAACTGACTCCTACATTTGAGGCATGATTCCTGCAGACCAGAAGATAAAGGAGGAGGAGAGTGCAACGACTAGAGGAGGATGAATGGCCAAGATCTTAAGCAATAAAGGAGGAATGAAGACCAGGATCTCAGGCATTAAAGGAGGAATGAAAGCAAAGATTCTAGGCAATTAAGGAGGATAACGGTCACAAGCTCAAAGAGCAATATAAAAAGACAAAGAAGGAGGGAGGAAAGGGACACATCACTGCACACTAACTCTGAGCTTAGACTATAGCAAAATTCCCATCATCATCCATAAATTATATACCCATATTTGTATTCTGATCTTGATTCTTTTTCCGCTCATAGTGAAATATTGGCGGGATTCCGACTTCCCCTGTGGTTTTTCCCACATCGGGTTTCTGCGTCACCAAAACTTTGTGTGTCGTTTTCTTTCTTTCATTGTTCTCCGTTTACTAGGTTCAATATCGCTTCGCTAACCCATAGTTATAGGACGATCGCTTTAACCCGCAACCAAAATCGTAGATCCGGTAAATTTTTACCAAAACAACAGTATAATATTTTGAAAGTAATAACATACAGTATACATTATATCACATTATATACATTATCTTTTTCTATACATTATATATAATCATCTATATATATATATTATAATTATATCTATATATATATATAATCATATATTTAACTGTATACGTAAGGGTAATATATGCTAAATATATCATATCGTGATATCATATATACCGTGCATTATTAAAAATGTACGATAAATATATTGTAATAATCAATTCGATAAGAATACCGTGTATATAATATAATTATTATGCCTTAAATATAATGCCTTAAATTTCATATAGAATGCGTACATTACTTATAATATTCATCTATATTTTGAAGTAATAATATACAGTATATACTAGAAATGAAATTTGGGTTAATTGAGTCTATACTAGAAGATATTATTATAATTAATTCTACAAGATATAATTGTATATCTTTTTTGATTTAAAATCAAACTTTTAATTGTAGAAGACGATCAATCTTTTGATTTTGTATATAACTGATAGGATTTGTGTGATTGGTTTTGATAGACTAACCAAATAACTCAAATCATATATTTTCCCGCCTAAAGCTATCCACCAACGAAAGTTTAAAAATAGATCAAATGAGCTACGTGCAAATCAAACCCTTGACCTCATGTATGTCACCCTTCTCCTCTCCAACTACACTCTAACATCTTATTGATTAAAACATCACTACATCACACATAAAGCTATACACCACAGAAAGTATGTAATTAAGGAAATTTGATTGATTACATTGGTTACGAAAATCACATGTTTTACGTAGAAGATATCACCTACAATATTTAATATGGAATGTATGATCATTTTTTTAAAAAAATGTATAAACATATTGTATTCCGTTTTAACCAAATAGTTGCATTATTTTTGTTAATAGGAGATTGCACTATCCCGTACAATATTTTACATAGAATATAAAATAGTATGATTATTATTGTATATCTTTCTGATCATATTCGAAAATCATATTCTTAACATCGATATAAAATTTAGTAACTATATAAAAATGGAATATATATTCCGATTGCTCTTACAAAGCCTAATGCATAGTAAAACTTCACCGAAAATTCTCTATATACTACTCCAAGACAATAACAGTTACTAACATTTTTCTCAAAAATACACTTATTTAAATTGAGAAGTAAAAGAACATTTCACTAATAAATTCCCAAACTATTCATTTTCATTAATGTTAAAGAAATTGACAAAAAAAATTTCTTTTTATGAAAATAATTAGATAAATTTTAAGATATGATGTCATTAACCTTGTGACTTCTTTGTCTTTCTATTTTAGGAATATATATATATATATATATATATATATATATATATATATATAAAATTTGACATCATCATTAATTTGGCTTCATATGTCACTTCATCATTGGACCTTTTCTCCTTTGTGCCAAAGGCAAAGACAAACAATTCGTCGGGACGGAAGGAGTATATACTCACTCGATACCACTAAGATCTTCTCATTTATTCAAATGTGATGATTATATATAATTATCATATAGAAAGATTATTTTGGTACGGGAGAGTACAAAATACGGAATATACTATTAATCTCCATATAAAAAAAGTTTCACAAATTACATAATATAAGTCTTATACCTGAGACAGTCCATTTTTTTAATTTTTCTAATGAAAAACTGAATAAATTTTTTACACAAAGAGAACGTATCACGGCGTGCTAACCATTAAAAAAAGTTCATTATTATACAATTTTTTATAAATATTTATGTATTTTACGGTATGTTAAGGAGAGAAGTGGGTATCTTGAAATGTGAGATGACATAAACCGAGTATATAAAAAATATATACAATATTCTCCTTAATTACACGTTATTTAATACTCCGTACATTTCAAGACATTACTCAAATATTTTGATTAGTTTTGCGATTTAAAAAATATTTTTATATTTCTAAAGTACACAGTCGATAAATAGTAAAAATAAAATTATAAACTTTTTATTTTAAATATCAAATGAAATACTCTATAAGATAAATATATTACAAATACCGTGCATTGCACGGGGTCTATACTAGTTAGTAAACAATTCTATAGTAATCTTAGTAAATCCTCCATAATTTTAGTAGTTTAAGTAATTTAGTTGTAGATCTTCTTAGTTTCTCATCAACAATTCTCTAGATCTCAAGTTTGTAGAAGATTATTCCAAGTTTTATTTGAAGATTTGTGGGTATCATTGAAGGATTAGTGACAAGTTCTTCATTTTCTTCATCAAAGAATCAATCTTTATTTATGGAATCTTCTTATTTATTGTAGATCTTCATAGTTGGTACATTTCTCTTCCACTCCCTAATCTCTAGATTTTATTTATGTTGTTCTAGATTATTCTCTAGTTTATTTTGTTAGATCATAGTCTCCTTATTTTCTCTAGATCTAGTTATTATGCATGCTTTAGTTAATCTCTCTTTTATTGATGTTTTGTTGTCTCCCATCATGATTAGTGATTAAATTTCTTGTTGGGGGGGGGGGGGGGGGGGTTTAGGGATGAGGACTTGGATTATTTGAATTAAGGGATGTTGGTGGGCTGCTTGCTTGTTGGTTTATCTTGTTTATGATTGTTGTGTCATTGTTGTTTTAGTCCGGCCAACTAGACCGACCTTGACTCATTTCTATCAATATGGGGAAACTCGGGGTAGAAATTACCGTAAATTTCAGACTTACTCTTCTTCGCAGTGAAATCAGGTTTTTGGGTGGGTTGGGTGAAGAAACCGAAAGGTGGCATTCCCCCTTTATCAATGTTGTGACAAAAACCCGATCCCGACCTTCTTAGACTCCATTGTCCGAATCCCGACTTCCCCATAACACCTTTCCCTAGATTGATCACCCCTAGCGACCTCCGTCGTTATTCCTCTAGTGTAGACTCGACCTTTAGAAATCACCCCCCTCTAGATTCCAAACACACCGCTTTAAACTCGATATAACGTTCCGTTCCCTGTGGACCGACCTCGACTTACCACGATTACTCTAGTAGTTTTTGTGTTATTACGAGTCTACAAATATCGTTTGACCCCCGTCCTTCGCTAAACGACCGATCCGATTTGGGGAGCCGTCAAAATGGCGCCGTTGCCGGGGGAACGACTAGTAGTTATTGTGTTTTTAGTTGTTGTGTTTGGTTCTTTTCTCTTCTCCCTCTTCTCTAGTACCGTTAGGTGCTAGGAGTCTCACCGTTTAATTGAGTTTTTATGCCCAGGAATACGTCATCGCCCTTGTGGTTCGATCCGGAGTCGGAAAGGACTTTTAGAGCATTGCGTTTTCGGGGAAATAACTCAACCACCATCATTCCACATTCTTCATTATCACCTCCTAACCTTAATCCCATCCTACCACATACACCTTCTACCCCTTCTACATCACATAACCCCACTCCAAATAATCCTTCCATACCTTCCACTTCACAAAATTCACCACTATCACCAAAAACTCCACCACCGAATCAAAATCCATCCCCTCCAAATCAACTAAATTCAAATCCACCATCACCACCAATCCAACAAATGGCAACCTTAGGATCCCATTCCCAACTCACACACAAAGAAACATCTTCTCCCGTTGATTTCGGAGAGATTCCCGAGAATTATGAATTGAAAGCCTCTTTGACAAATGCGATTCAACAAGATACTTTTCATGGTTTCTCCCAAGAAGATGCTCAAGAGCACATCGCTTCATTTAAAGAAAAAGTAGTAGGAGCCCGTCTCAATGGATTAACTTCATGCCAATTGCATCGTTTACTATTTCTAAAGACCTTGAGAGATGGAGCTCGTAGATGGCTTCAAGGCCATCCTGCTAATACATTCACATCGTGGGCTCAATTACCCAATGCCTTCTTCGAGAAATATTTTCCACAGTCAAAGACTAATCAATATCGCATGGAGATATAAACCTTCAAGCAAGATGAATTTGAAAGCCTAAGTGAGGCTTGGGAAAGATTTAGAGATCTATTGCGCAAATGTCCACACCATGGAATACCCGATTGGCTAACTACCCAAACATTTTATAACACCCTTTCATCGAGAACCAAGGAAAACCTCAATTCGGCCGCCGGAAGAGACTTCTCTTCCCTTACCGATGAGGCATCTAAGAATCTTACTGAGAAGATGGCAAGGAGTGATTCTAGAATGGGTCAATCGAGGGATTCTAGAAAGAAAGTTGAAGTGAACTCATCTAAAAGTTCTAATGAATTGAAACTTCAAGCGGAAGTTGAAGAATTGAAAAAGAGAATGGATGCCATGAGTTCAAAGCTCACTCCTAGAGGTATGTACCAAATTCAAGGGAGTGTTCCACCAAGGCAACCATCACCTCCAAAACAAATAACATGGGAAGTTCAATGTGATCATTGTGGCAATTATGGCCATAATTCTAGCTCTTGTATTCCTAATGAAGAAACTTATGTTGAAGAGCCAAATGAAGTCCAAGCTATACAAGTGTATGGGCAAAGACCTCAATTTGATCCCTTTTCTAATACTTACAATGCCGGCACAAGGTATCATCCCAATTTCTCTTATGGCAATCAAAACGTTCAAAATCCAATGCCGCGTGCCCAAGGGAGTCAATCGAGGCCATTTAATCAAAGTCAACAAAGGCCCTTTAATCAAGGTACTCCAAATATGCCCCCATATACGCCTCCTCATCAAAGGAGCAACTTCAATCAACAAGGTAGCAACTTCCATGTTCCCAACAATTACAACAATTACCAAAATCGACATGGTAATCATGGATACAATCAAGGGTTCCAAGGCAATTTTCATGAAAATCAAGGTTACAACCAACAACCATCTAATCAACCCTCTCAATCTTATGGCCAATCAAGCAATTCTCAATTTGGTCAAGGAGGAGTTCCATGGTGTGGACATGACATAGGTCCACCCCGACGCGGCCACGTGCGAGTTTGGGGAGGCGAATGAATCTCCATATGAGAATGGATCGAATTGAAATTTAAATCGAAGTTGGAGTCGCCACCGAACTTTGTGGGAGTTCGGGCCCGTTCGAACCCACTCTATGTCGTAGTAGGCCGTGTACAAAAAACGGCCCATTTCCGATGTCAGAGTTTATCGGGTTCGTCCCTTTGCATTTGATACTGATACCGACGTTATCAGATATCGTTTTTTGAATGACTCTCGTTGCCAATGGTTTCGGACGTCCGGAAACCGAGGTTCTGAGTAAGGGGTAAGGGTACGTTTTGGGAAGCCCACGAAGGACACCCAACCCCGCCCGCACATTAGCGGCCTCTACTAGGATATCGTTTGATGTTTTAATACGCGTGTTACTTGAACGATGAAATGATATGCAAACATTGTTTTCCCTAAAGATGCGAAAATTGAATGGGTTGCAAAGTCGATTTAATGCAACTAAAATTGACGTCAAAGTTGTATTTTAGCATGCGAGGTTTGTTTTAGTCTAATAAAACAAAAGATAAAAAAAGAAGTTGCTAAAAAGATGATCAAACAAGTTAGTAATGGTTTGTAAATCGAATAAAAATATGAGTACGATAATATGCATGATTTTGAAAAAGTTTATGGCACGTGATGAATTAACACGTGTTGATCGAGGTCGAAAGATATTTGTCGAAATCTGAAAAAAAAACGTTGTTTTGTCTAAAAAACGATGTTCGAAAAAATAATAAAAAGCAAACAATCGCGCCGCGTTTCAGCCGGCTGTGCGACTCGCCCGGGGTGCGCGCGACTCGCGCCCCGACCTGTTTCGAAGTCGATTTTTTTGAAAATCGATGATTTTATTAAATCGCGTACAAATATCGTATAATTCGTACTCGATTCAATGTTTTCGATATTCGTTATATTCGATATTCGATTATGAAATCGATATCAAATATTCGGAATAATTTTGGAAAAGATGAAAAGAAAAGGTTTTGAAAAAATCGTCTTGTTGAATTAGAAAAACGATGCTTTAAGAAAAAAGTAGAGAAAACGAAGAAAGAGGTCGCAGTTTCCAGGCTCCCGCGCGAGTCGCCTGGGAGGGGCGCGACTCGCGTGGGCTGCTGTCTCAACTCGTTTATTTTTGAAAGTCATTAATTTCGATAGATCGCGTACAAATATGAATTAATTTATACTCGATTTATACTTTCGATATTCGCCGTATTCGATATTCGATTATGAAATCGATATCGAATATTCGGAATGACTTTTTAGAAAAAGTTTTATAAAATTGTTTTGAAAAAGAATTTGAACGAAAAGAAAGGAACGTTAGTTCTCTCCGCGTTAAAATCGTCGTATTTTGTTTTAAAAAAGTATGTAACAATTTTTAGCATCAACGAGATTTAATTTACTTTTTGGATACGATATTCGATTAATGAACCGGTATCGTATTTTAAGAACGTTATATATGAAAATAATTTTGTAGTATCGATATTAAAAATAAATAAAAAAATGCGACGAACGACCCGTAAAACAAAAATCGACCGACGACGAAAAAAAGAAGAAAAGACGAGAAAAAGACGAGAAGGAGAAGAAGAGAGAAAGGAGAAGTCGGGTTTGATTTTACACCCTCAACCTACATGCTTTGTTTACTCGAATCGGGGCTCTTCGGAATGTGACTAGGGCACGGGAGCGTCGAGTTAATGTCGCTGAGTTGAGGTGGTTGGTTGGGACGTGTAAAAGGGTGTCGGGTCTAAGAGCCGGTTCCTTCCGGTCTCGGATGTACTATCGGTTTCTCGATGCTAAGTGTAGGAATCTCGAGGTGTATGATTATTTATGAATGTCGATGTGTATCAATAAGAAAGTTGATGTGAATTTGTTGTATGATATATGATTGATGTGTGTTAATTGTGTTGTGCAAGGGGCCTATTTATAGGAAAATTCCTGACCATGGCTAGGAGAAGTGTTTGGGTTAGAACTACCGCTTAGGATAGGAAATGTAAGAAGCTGAGAGGAACGAGAATTCCACTTGCTTGGCAGAGAAGCAAGGAATCAGGCTGGAAGAAGGCTGCTCGGCCGAGTATTTGATACTCGGTCGGGTGTTTGATTCGGTGTTCAGATAGAATTCCTACTTGAGATCGAATTCCATCCTTAAACGGATTTGTTTAATTTTTGTGCAGCTGATTTTTGTAGTATTCGAGTCCATGCCGGACTCGTGAGGTATCACGGCTGGTCCGTGTGTCTCGAAAAAAAATATCTCCGACCGGGTTTCGACTCGGTCGTAAAAAAGACGGTTTTGCCCCTGGTGTCGGATTCGACCCAAATTAGTCTTATTTGACTCGAAATGACCCACTGGGCCTGAATTTGAGGTCTGTTTTGTGAGATTTGTACCCCGTAAAAAGCCCAAGCCAAATGCCAATGATTTTGAGCCCGTTTTCGAGTATGTTAAAGCATGTTTGCGTCCGATCATCATCGGGTGTTTGTCGGAAACTGCTATAGACACCTGGCAGTAAAATGTGGGTGTTTACAGAGCCCCCACTCTGACTGAGGCTTGGACAGGGCGAAAGTCAGAGTAGCTACCAGGTCAAATTGAGACCTGGCAGACTTCCGATCGGGTCGCTTAAAGTCCATTAGACTCTGCGTGAAGGGCCCGCCGGCCACAGACTAGAAATGTACCTGAGCTGATGATGATAACTCCGTGGGGAATTGAACTTGTAGTATAAGTCTTGGGTGCGCCTATATATGGGCCCATCCCGTTAAATGCCGCTGGGGAGTTATGTGAATTGCGCGGTCTTGAATTGTACCTATATAAGTTACCTAAAATTTTGCATGCAACATGTAGGCGAAACAAATATGACTCGCGCTGGGGAATAAAAATTTTGAAAAAGGTTTTGAGTTTTGGATTTGAAAGAGTCCTAAAAATTAGAGAATTTTTGACTCTGGAAAGGAATAGGAATGCTCGGGATGACTTAGCTAGATCCTAGGATAGGGCCTGTATGCTAAATCCTCTGGGAGGAGAATTCTTAGGTGAGGAGGTGAATCTGGTTTTATGCTATAAATACCCTCTCCCTGCTTCATAATTTTTCATAATTCTCACAGTTCCCTCTCTTCCTTAAAGAAAAACAAGCCCTGAAAAACTTATTCTTTCTTTTAGAAATCTAATTATGGGAATCGACCGACTAATTGGAATGCTGCAGGATTGGTCCCGATTTTTCAGAGATGCAGATAAAGTCATTCTGAACCAGAATTGTGTCGCCCAGTTATTCACGATCCGCCAGATGCAAGTAGACCGTCACTTTTTGGATGCTTGCTTGTCCTACTGAGACGATACTTATCACGTTTTTGGTTTTCCTCAAGGCGAAATCTGTCCTATCCCTGAGGAAATTGCTGCTGTAGGAGGGCGAAATCCCATACTTCGCCCTGCTATCCCATTTTCGGTTCATGACCCGAGGAGAAAGCTACGGGAATTTTTAGGACTTTCTCACACGGAGGTATCCCGCATGCTGGCAGGAGATACCGTTTCCTTGATTGATTTGGCTGAAAAATTTATGAACCCTGATGACGTCTGGGTCAGGCCGGTCCATAGCCGTAGGGCCTTTACTTTTTGTATGCTCCATGTTTATGCCTTCGAAGGTCACATGGATTTATTATCTTGCATGGGTCACGTCCGACTTTTCACTGTGGCTGACCTGATGGAAACGGAGCACAGCCCGGCTTGGCTGATTACAGGAGAGATTATCCAGGGTTTGGATAATCGTGAAAGGGATGCGTCAACCCGGTTGACTGGGACTACCCGTCTTTTACAGGTATGCCGATTTTTTTTATTTATTCGATTTTCGCAATTTTCCAATTTCCCGGTTTTTCTCGATTTCTGCGGTTTTCTTCGATTTTTCCGCAGTTTTTGCAATTTTTCCATTTTTTTTAGCGGTTTTTTGACAATTCGTGATTTCGATTTTTCAGCTTTGGCTATTCGAGAGGCTATCGATCATTGACCCTCCCCTTGACGTAAGTCGATACCGCCCCAATCAGGTGATCACGAGGAGACGGACCGTTGACTTTTCTCGCCTCAATACTCAAAAATACTGGGACGAAGTGTTGTCTTTCCACGAAGGCCCATTGATCCGGTGGACCGTTCCATGGTGGCCCATTTGCGTTCGGACTGGCTTAGAGTCTCGAGATAGGGCTTGATATCAAGTGATCCTATCTTTTAGACAAACAATTCACCTCTTTCCCGATCGCATACTTAGGCAATATGGTCGGGTCCAAAGAATTCCGGAAATCGAGGCGGTCGTGAGTGAATCTACTCAATTGACGGACGTAACGTGTGATTCTTGGATGCAAAGGTGGTACACCCGGGCTACTTGGTCCGTTCCCAAGGCTCCTCACTCGATCTGGGTATCCGATTCTTATGTTAAATGGACAAAGGTTGATTCTGCTAAAGCCCGGGCTGCCCTGAAGACTGATGAGGCTTTCGACCTGTTGCGTCGAGAACAAGCTAAAGATAATAGAAGCTTCTTTGACGAAGGTGCTACTCCGGCAAGTCAGAAAGGGAATTCTAGGACTCAGACTGAAGGGTCCAGTACTAAAGGTGCACGGGGAAAAGTGAGCCCCCAGACGGACTTAGAAAGGAGACTTGGCCCAAGATTGGCGGTTAAGGACCGACTTGGTCCTCGAGACAGACTTCCTGAGCCCGTACGGGCTCGGCTTGGGCCAGTGACAATGGCAGAAGACCCGTTGTCGAAGAAACGGGTTCGAGCAAAGGAAATTCCCCGTGTGATTAGGGAACGTTCGCCCCCGCCCCGTCGGCCTCGGGCTCCGCGTGACCCGAAAGACAAGGGGAAAGGAAAAATGTACGAGTAGTCTCCTAAATTTATTATTTAAGTATTACTACTGTTTTTGTGGTGTGATTTTTTTGTTTTTGTTGTTTGTTTTTTTGTTTTTTTGTGTGGTGTATTTTTGAAATTTCCGAATTTATCGGTTTTTATAATAAAAGACATATTAGTGAATACCGTTCCCGTCTTTTCGTTATTGCAGCGGTTGTACCCTTTTGAGGGGTTGCCTACTTATCCATAATTAATGGAATCAAACCTTCCGTAGTTCAGAAACTTTTTTTGCAATTTTCAAAATACATCAAGATTATTAATTCGAGATGTGCGACGGTAGGATAAGTAATCCTAACTTATTGACTTGCTTAAAATTTTGAAAACTTATAAAAAGACAAATTTTTATAAATTTTTTGCAAATGACATTGAGGTAGGGTTTAAGGGTAGTAACGCTTGAACTGGTCCAAGTTGGTTGGATTGACGAATTCGTTCCCGTCCAAGTCTGTTAGCATTACTGCTCCTCCCGAAAGGATTTTCTTTACTAAGTATGGCCCAGCCCAATTGGGTTTGAATTTTCCCCTTGGGTCAACTGGTAGCAAAGCTCGAACAGATTTTAGGACTAGATCTCCCTCTTTGATATTTCTGGGCCTAACCCTTTTGTTAAAAGCCCGTTGTATCCTTTTTTGATATATCTGAATATTATTCAGGGCCCGAGATCGCCGTTCGTCCAAGAGGACTAGCGAGTCATATCGGGCTTGGACCCAATCTGCTTCAGGTACCTGGCTCTCGAGCAGAATTCTGAGGGACGGTACTTCTAACTCAACTAGTTGGACCGCTTCCATTCCATATGTCAGATAGTATGGAGTTGCTCCGGTTGCAGTTCGAATTGATGTCCGATATCCCCATAGAGCAAAAGGAATTTTGTCGGGCCAGTCCCGGTAATTCTCAGCCATCTTTTTAAGTATGGTGACAATTGTTTTATTAGCTGCCTCTACCGCTCCATTCGTTTGGGGACGGTAAGGCGAAGATGTATGCCTTTGAATCTTGTATTTTTCCAACAAGGTGGCAGTTTCAGCTTGAAAGTGGGTCCCGTGATCACTGATGAACTCGTGCGGAATCCCGTATCGACATATAATTTTGTTTTGGATGACCTTAGGCACATGTTTGGCATTCAAACTCCGGTATGACTCGGCTTCGACCCATTTGGTGAAATAGTCAATAGCCACTAAAATGAAACAGTGACCCCCTGTCCCGGAAGGGTTCACCTTCCCAATTATATCTATTCCTCATGTCGAGAATGGCCATGGTGATGTCATAGTATATAATAGGGATGACGGCATATGCTGTACATTAGCACAAATCTGACAATTATGGCAGTGTTTGACGTATAATTGACAGTCCGTTTCCATGGTGTTCCATTAATACCCGAGTCCCGTGATTTTTCGGGCCAACATATGGGCGTTCATATGCGGACCATTTTCACCATCATGTACCTCAGCCATTACTATTTCGGCTCGCGTTTTGTCAATGCATAGGAGTAGAGCCCCCTGTGCTGTCGTCTTATATAACTGTCCATCGTCTGTCCGGATGAACTGGGTGGCTCACCTTCGCAGGGCTTTCTTGGCCCGGTTTTCAGCTCCCGGAGGATATTCACCCGATGTTAAATAGGTCAGAATAGCCTGATACCAAGGTTCTGGATCAGGTATTTCGATATCTTGAATAGCGTGGATATATGCCGGCTCGGATCGTCTTTCGACGCAGATAGGCATGCTGGTTAGATGCGCTGGGGTATTCAGTAAACATGCTAATTTTGAAAGAGCATCTGCAAACTGGTTTTCTTCCCGAGGTAGATAGATGTATTCTACCTTTTGAAATTGTTTTTCGAGAACCCTTACTCGGTCTTGGTAAGCCACGAGATTTGCATTCTGAGTTTTCCATTTCTGTAGGGCTTGATTTATGACTAAAGATGAGTCACCGTGGACCCGGAGGTTTGTTACTCCTAAGTCAGCGGCGGCTTGCAGTCCGTGAATGCATGCTTCATACTCGGCTGCGTTGTTAGTCACGTCAAAATCTAGCTTGATAGATAACGAGGTGTGTTCCCCTTGTGGCGAGATCAGTAAAATCCCGACACCAAACCTTCAAAAGTTGGATGCCCCATCAAAGTATAAATCCCAAGTTTCGGTGTCAGTATGGAATATATCTTCATCCGGGAAGGCCCAAGTATCGGTTCATCCTTCCTCGGATATCGGGCTATCATCGAGGAATTCGACTACTACCCGGCCTTTGAAGGCCTTCAATGGTACGAACTTGAGGTCGAACTCAGCTAGAATTAAAGTCCACCTAGATATCCTACCATTGAGGATGGGCTTCTCGAATAGGTACTTGATTGAATCCATTTTGGATAGCACATGTACCTCGTGGCTAAGCATGTAGTGTCGGAGCTTTTTAGTGGCCCAAACCAAAGCTAAGAACGTCTTTTCGAGCATCGTATACTTGCATTCGTATTCCAAGAAATTTTTACTGATGTAGTAAATAGCCCGTTCTTCTGAATCGACCGTTTGGGCGAGCATAGCCCCCATGGCTGTCTCGGTCGTTGTCAGGTATAACGACAGAGGCAAGCCCGATTGAGGCGGCATTAATACCGGCGGCGAAGATAGAATCTCCTTGATTTTATCAAAAGCCATTTGTCATTTATCGTCCCGTAGTGCCTGTTCTCCTATCTTTAGTTTCTTGAAAATTGGCTCACATACCATGGTTAGCTTTGAAATAAACCGGCTGATATATTGGACTTTTCCGAGAAAACCCCTTATCTCCTTTTCAGTTTTAGGTGGCTGCATCTCGGTAATGGCTTAGATCTTAGTCGGGTCAACCTCGATTCCGCGTTGGCTGACGATATGGCCCAGTAGCTTGCCCGATGTTACCCCGAAACTGCATTTTTGAGGGTTCAGCCTCGTGTTGTACTTGCGTAACCGAGTGAAGAACTTTCCGAGGGCCGAGATATGTCCGCTTCGATCTTTGGACTTAACGATCATATCGTTCACATAGACCTCCACCTCTTTGTGCATCATATCATGTAGTAAAGTGGTGGCGGTCCGCTGATAAGTGGCACCGACATTGATAAGCCCAAATGGCACCACGGTATAACAGTAAGTACCCCAAGGTGTAATGAAAGTGGTCTTACTCATGTCTTCCTCTGCCATTTTGATCTGATTGTATCCGGCATACCCGTCAATGAATAATAGAAGGGCGTGGTCGGCCGTGTTATCCACCATCATGTCGATATGTGGTAATGGGAAATCGTCTTTTGGGCTGGCCTTGTTAAGGTCCCGGAAGTCTACACATACTCGTACTTTACCGTCTTTCTTGGGTACTGGCACGATGTTTGCAACCCAGTCTGGGTATTCAGACACTTGAATAAAGCCCGCTTTGAATTGCTTATCGACTTCTTCCTTGACCTTGAGAGACAATTCGGGCCTCATTCTTCGGAGTTTCTGTTTTATCGGCTTATATCCGTCTTTGATGGGTATACGGTGTTCAGCTATCTCCCGGTCTATTCCCGGCATGTCCTTGTAGGACCATGCGAAGACGTCCTTAAATTCCTGGAGGAGATTCGTGAATTGTTGTTTCTCCTCAGGATCTAGAGATAAGCCCAGCTTAAGCATCTGAGGTTCTAAAGGGGTTCCTACGTTGATGGAATTGGTTTCTTCGATTACCGGATTTCGGGACTCCCTTTGTTCGAGTTTCTCGATTAGATGCGGAGGCAGCGGTACCTGTTCGTCGGGTTTCTCAATGTCATTGCAAGTAAGATTTTTGAAAATGTTTTGAAAATAAGACAAGTCGTAAGCAGAACGGTTATCGTTATTATTGATAGTGAATTTTGAAAACAGCTCAAAGAGAGCGGCCATCTAATCGTTGGTCAGAGGCGGGATAGGGAGAGCCCTCGGGACAGACTCCGAGGCTCCCGATGGTGTGACTAAAGAAGGGAGAGGGGTTACAGACTCGTTCCTAATACTGGACCCTCTAGACTTGGACTCACACTCCGACTCTGACTCTGACTCAGACTCGGACTCGGACTCAGCGCCTTGCATATCTCCTTCACCAGTAGTTAGCTTGTAGATTCGGCCCTGACTTTCGGTCCACTTAGTTGTCTTCCTCCAAGCTCTCTTCCCAGTGTCAGCACCTACTTCGGAGATCAACTTGGTTGGATCGAACCTGTTGCTGCTGAGGATCAAGTTGACTAACTCCTGTTTAGGGGTCGGGACGACCTTGTCTTCCCCGAATAGGAGCCCCAGGACGGGCTCAGTATTATTTGCGCCCTCCTTTGATTCGGCCTGGATAAGGGCAAAGATGTCATCCGGGATGAAATTGCATTCCCGAGCCAATTTGGTCTCGGGATATGAGATGGTGGGCTGATAGAGGCCCACTTGAACAGTTCCAAACACTGGAGTGACGAAGTAATCAGTCAGTCTTGGACTGTAAGGTCCCAAGTAGGTACCTTTAAGGATGTTGGTGGCCTTATGAATACCGGCCTGAACCACGTTTTCTGAGGTTATATCGTACCCCAAACCAAATCTGGATTCTTCGTTGCCTAGGACTTCGATGATTCTGCCAGCCGGGAGGTCGGGCCTCGAAGTAGCTCCTGGTAGGTAACCCAAGTTTTGCAGCATCGTGTCGATGCTAGTGGTGAAATATGGCCGGAAAAGATATTCTTCCTCGATCATTCCCACGAAGTTGAAACGTCGCGGGTCGATTGAGCCTGCCGTGTTGCAGCGTGACACGGTTATGGGGGTAGCTTCGAGAGTAACGATCCCATCTTGTAAAGGTAGTTTGACCTTCTTGTGAAGGGTGGAAGACACGGCTTTGACCGCGTGTATCCAGGGCCTTCCAAGTAGCAGATTGAAAGATGAGGTGACATCGATCACCTGAAATTCTAACTCCTTCTTGATCGGGCCTGTTATGATCGTTAGCTTAACGGCCCCAACAACTAATTTTGGGCTCCCATCGAAAGCCTGGATAGTTTGTGCAGTTGGAAGGTAGTCAGCCTCGGTAATGCCAAGGGCCTTAGCTGTCCTCAAGGGAAGGACGTTTACTGCGGACCCATCATCCATTAGGGTCATTGGGAGATATTTATTCCAGCAGATCACCGTGATATATAGGGCCAAGTTATGGGTGGCCCCAAACGGTGGAAGGTCGGACTCGGAGAAAGTGATAAGTGGGCCTTCTCCTTTGGACTTGCCTTTGAGGTGAGGCAAAATAGTGGCTACCATTTCGGTGGGGGTAACCGATGAGTCAACCTTGATTTCATCAAGAGCCCTAGTAAGTGCTGCCCGAAGCCCCTGAGAACTAACCAAAAGCTGCCATATAGTAAGATCAGTTCGGACACTCTTTAGTTGTCTGACTAGGGCCGTGTCAGCGTTTGGTTCCTCGGGAGTGAGTTCCGTCCTGGAAGGTTCAGTGACGGTTCCTGGAGTGGGGAGACCGGCCGCGATGGTGTGTGTGCTGGCCAGGGCTCTGGCTTTAGCTTTCCGGATTTCTTCGACGGTGACGGGGACAACTTCCCCCCTAGCCAAGTAAATGTCGTCTTCATCATCATTCCATATCCCGTTGATTTGGGAAATGAAAGGGGAAATGAGATGGGAGCAGTCGACTACTTCTCCAGTAAAAATGGCGTGAGTAGCAAGGGGATTATTTTTGTTACTCGGCTTATCACTGGGTAGTGGTATCTTCCCACTTTCGATCAAATCTTGAGTGAGATGCTTCAACTTCCAGCATTTCTCAGTGTCGTGCCCGTTGCCTTGGTGATAGTGGCAATAGGCTTGAATATTGTAAGTCTTGGATCGCTTTTCGACGGGAACTTCCGGGATTGGGCCTATCGGTTGGATTAGGCCTTTTGAAGACAGCCTTTGTAAGGCATTAGCATAGGTTGTTCCTATATCAGTGAATACCCGATTTGGAGTATTCGTTTTGGTCGAGGTGTCTAATGAGTTAACCTCGTCAAAGATGCTTCGGGCCGCAGTTTTAGTTGCGGGCTTGCCGGAGGATGAACTGGCTCCTTGATACCCCTTGGCAGAGGCCTTAGTAAGGCTCTCTAACCTTAGATCGTCTTCGATTCTTGTACCCATCTCGGTCAAAGTAGCGAAATCGGGTATGATAGCGTACCAGAGATGGATCCGGTAAGAGGGGAGGAGGTTTTTGACAAAGGCCTCCACTAGCACCTTTTCACTGGGCTTCTCCACCAGCTTTACACTTTCAGCCCTCCACCTTTGAAGGTGTAATCCTCTAGAAAATGTAACACGATACAGTGGCGGAAATACTGTAGAGTTGGGATTAAAACACACTGTAACTATGTCTTAGTATAATTAAAATGGTAAAGTCAAACAATAGGCCTTAACTAAAATGGTCAAAATTTAAAACAATCCAAAAAAGGAGGTTTGAACAATCCATAAGACATAATTATTAAAATAAATAAGCAGTATCCATAACTGCTCGCGAGCCCACCCGAAGAGAAACACATATACATGCCATGTTAAAAACATAACAGCCACAATCAGTGGGGAGCAACGCCAACGTTCTCCCAGCCGTAAAACATGATTTTAAAACTGTAATTACTATTATATGAAAATAGTAAAACGGAAAACAGTAAAACATTATTCATAAAAATAAGCTTTACGGAAAACTGTAATAAGCTTTCAGTGAAAAATATAATAAAAATGAGTTTTCCGGAGAAAACATAAAAATCTTTGCCAACCTGCAAATCAAATTATATCGATAATAATAAAAATATTCAAAATGGCGTTATGGATAGGATTAATGTAGAATCTAAACTTTCATTAGGACAATACTAGAAACTAGTTTCGAGAACTGTAGACTTAACTCATAACAGAATCCAGTCTCTAACTAGGCAACTCAACTATAACAGGATTGCGTGCAGCGAGGTCCTGGTTTAAGTAGTGCATACCCCTCCTGAATACAAACCATATCCAGTTCAACCCGACGCGACTTATACGATGCGATATCTAAGTTTAAGGTAAATATACACTCTCCTGAACACAAACCATGCTCAGTTCAACAACCAATGCGCCCCATAAAGACACACCAGCCTTACAGTTGATGGCAAAACGAACATCCCAGACTATATTACTCTAAACTCACACTTGTTCTTATTCCATGACTCCAAAACAGGGTCATTATCGATATTTAAAAGATATAATCATTGTAAACATTATGGAGATAAAAGGAGTGATCATAATATTCTAAAAGATGAAACTTTCTATTTTAGAAAACTTCTATATTTAGAAACTTTAAAAAGATAGCATCATATCAAAATAGCGAAAATATTAGTTCATACTAATAAAACATTTTTAGTAAAAGATATCGATTTATAAAACTAATACTTTCGGCCTTAACAATATTAATTTCCAAAATAAGGATAAATGGGTTTATGAAATTATTGAAATATCATACAAGTGTTTATAAAATGATTAAAAAGTCTTAAACACTTTAGTACTACTAATTAGGGTGTTTCCAAAATTTATAAAACTAAAAGTCCCTAATTATTAATAGTTTAGACAAAACAAGCGTAAATAAGATTTTACGGCAAATATCAAATTAAATCTTTTAACATCTTTTCTTTAATTTAAATCATTAAACAAATTTAGAATATGATAAGAGGTGATTTAAATCTCAAAGTTTCAGATTTAAATATTTTCAAAATTGCTGGAAAAATAATTCTTTTATGTAAGACGAAGCATTTTAACGATAAATCGTAATTTTGTCCAAAAATCATTACTATTAATTAAAGACTTTAATAAATAGTACAAATATTACGTAAAATAGCTAAAATATATTTTTGGACATTCTGTCCAGAAAAGAGAATTTTCCAGAATCATTAAACTCGGTTTTTAAAGGGTTTTCTCGTTAATCGTCTAATCTCGACAATAACGATTAATAAAAATAGTAATTACAAAACGATTTAAGTATTAATATCCAAAAACTATTATTAAACTTTAAAAATAATGATTTTCCAGAAAATACTATTTTTTTCAGATTTCCAAAATTCCAGATTCATTTAAAAGGCCAAAAATCGAGAATTTAAACGACAAACATGGTTTTAACGATAAATGATGATTTAAAGTGATTAATTAATTCACCCACTTAACAATTCCGAAAAATTATGAAAAATTTCATAAAATTCTTTTTCAACAGAAACATCATCCACGAAATATTTCAGATTAAAATAAAATGTTTAAGTGCTAGAAATAAAAATCGGTTTTTAATCGTTTTTGTTCATAAACGGTAAAAATTCAATAATCAATATCAAAAATATCAGAAAAATACCAAATTATTAAAAATCATTAAAAACTTCATTTTTACAGAATATAATCATACATTACAAGTTTAGGCCGAATATTACGATTTTACAAATTAATATAACAATTTAATCATTGATCTCGTAAAAGCGATAAAAATATCGAAACATGAAAAATTTTAACTTTTAAAAATTTTCCAGATTATATGACATACATATATTGTCAAAAATGAAATATAAAAATATACATGCAATTACACAATTAAAATAACGAAATACCGAGTAACATCGACGTTACCTCCAGTCCAAATCGGAATCAATAATATACTTGTCGACCTTGGGATCGTCCACGAAACCTACCATACACGAAATTCATGGTAGAAAAATAACATGAGAAAAACTAAGAAAATCATGGTGAATAACGATCAAAAACATCATCGATTATTACCTTAATGATAGGCTCGGAAAGAGGATTAATTCGACGCTAAAAAATGAGACGATTAGTACTCGAATTGAACAAAAATCAGCCAAGAGAAGATGAGGAGTAACACGGCCAAAGGATGATGAGGAAGATGATGTTGTAACAATTTTTTTTAATGCACAAATGAATGTATGGGAGAGAGGAATGGTTATAAGCATAAATGGAATTAAAATGGATGAAGAATCCAATGTGGTATCATCAATGTGGAATCCAATGAGGAATCCAATGAGGTTAAGAGGGAGTGTGAAGAGTTTGAGCAAAAATGCAACAATTAAATGAGAGGGGAAATAATCACATCTTTTTGGTTTTACGTAATAAAATGAATCATATTAATAAAACGTAGTAAAATTGTGACAAGGAGCTTTGTCGGTCCAAAATATGGGGAAAAGGTCTCAAATGATTTATAAGTTAGAGGCATTTCAAAGCAATTCGAGTAAACCTCGCGTAAAAAAATAATTATTCGCGAAACTTCGTAATAAAATCATTAATGGCTAAGTTTTCGTAAGTAAAAATATTTACTAGTTGAAAATATTGTAAAAATATGTTTGGACATTTTTAGAAAAAGGAATAACTTAAATCCGAGCTTAAATACGTTAATTCGTAGACAAATAAAATTCCTCGCGGAAAAATAAATAATTTACGAAGAAAATCAAATAAATAGATTTAAAAGAATTAAAATCTTTTAAAATAAAAATAAATATCTTTAAACTCAAAAATTAAAATAAAGCTTGGAAAAAGAGGAAACGCAAGACCGAAATGTGAAAGAGTCATAACGGAAAGGATAAAAATGCTAGGAAAAATAGCGGGTGTTACAATCCTCCCCACTAAAAGAAAGTTTCGTCCTCGAAACTAAGAATAAGCTTAAAGAAATCAAGATTATTTTACTCGAAAAGATGAGGATACTAATCTCGCATAAAAATTTTGCTATAAAAGAAAATTTTACAACTTTTATCAAATGCAAATATTTATTCCGAAAGGAATTGGGCTAAGCTACCCGGAATTTAAAATCTTTTAAGTTAATGAAATCGTAAAGTAAAGTCATTTGATAAAATAATATTGTTGAATAACATTTGTAAACAAACTTGAAGGAAACAGGGTAACCGAAAACATTTTCAAAACAAAATTAAACAATTTGATTAAGAAATTCGATAATATTTACTTTTATGAAGAAACAAAATTTAGTTTGGAGAAATCAAATTTTGTAGTTAGCAATAAAAATCGATCCAGCCGTCAAAATTTTCAATAACAGATTCAAAAGTCCACCAACAATAAAACGAAAACCAATTTTCAAAACGTTCAAATTTCGAAAATGTTATCAAAGTAATTATGAAAGTTTTCAAAAATGTTATCAAACTTGAACATACAAAATAATTTCGACAATGTTAAAACGCTTAACATAATAATCCTATAGAAATTGAAGTATTTGGAAATATGAAATTCTTCATAAAATTCCGATCGCATGAAAATAAAAAATTGAAATAATTTCGAAATAATTTAAGATAAATTATTAAAGCATTTTGAAACAGATCTAAATATAAATATCAACGAAAGATAAAACAAAAGTGAAGTATAAAGTTCTTAAATTGTAATTCAAAAATGTTAGATTTCACGATATCCAAAAAGTTAAAGTTAGTCAAACTTTTTACAAAACGGACAAGTTCACAATTAGAAATTATAGCTCAAAATGTTAAAATTTTACGATAATCCATTTTTTTTAAACAAGTCAAACTTTTAATAAAATAGGGAGTTTGAAAGAAAATGGTTAACGGGTAAGTAAAACAAGGATAAACAATAAATCAAAATAAGAACTTTCAAAATCGATAAAGGTCGAAGGGATTAGCAGCAGATGCGGTAACAGAATTCAAGAGAAGCAGAAAGGAAGATGGAGTTGAGAGTGAGAAAAAGCCCTCAAGGATTACAGAAGAAATTAACCATCTCGAGATTTCTAGTACGACTCGCACAAAAAGGTTCCTAATTCCATCAAAACAATACTAAGTCCAATATCGGTACTAGGTGGTCCCACTCAATCTACAACCTCCCAAATTAAGTCTTACATACTTATATAATCTTTCAATTAGTATGGTAAGAATCCACAAATGATTTAAATTCTAAACTCATCAATTAAAATTCCAATGGTAATCAAAACACACCTAAACTCGCAATCGATAAGGTTTCTAAACTCGAAGCTCATAAGGTTTGAACTCGAAGTATACTCCAACTTTCTCGAGTAAGGAACACTAACAAGGTCCACCAATTTAACAAGGCTCGGGTACGAAATCCTCAAAAATGATCATCAACATATTTATAATGCCGCAAGTACAGGAGTTAGGAATGTATAACAAATCCTCAAACACGCTCAAATCTATTGGTAATAGCGAACACTCACATCTTCAAATATGTCATTCGAATAATGTTTCTAGGAGTCCATCAAATTTTAAATCACCACGGTGCATCCACAATATATTTAATAACTCAACGAAGGCACAATCTCGTTGGTCAAAGAGTTCTAACATGAAAGTCTCAATAAGATGATTTGTATTACAGTATTCCTCAAAACAACACAATAAGCCCAAATTATGATTGTGCAAGATATTTCTATTCTTCAAGGTTAAAAGTAATTCATCCAGGTTAGATCACTCAACTCCAAAGCTCGTTGGTTACAACCTTAGACAACAATCAACGGTTTAGTCCAAAAGAAACACAGGAAATCTATGTCAGCGAAATTTCTAACAACAATAATGGAAACCTTTAATGGTACTACAACACTCAGGCTAGTACTTTAAACAATACTCTATGATCCCAAATATTCGCGATGCATCCATCAAGTAAGCATTAGGTAAGAATCCCAAGGTAATATTATCGGTTACACTTAGTTCGGTTCTAGGTTAGGTACTAAGTATCCATCAAATATGACAAACTCTTACTACTCCAAAATATATTCAGCTCTAAGTACTCCAAAGTAATCAAATTAACCGATTACCCAAGGTTCAGTGTCTAAAGTATCATCCTAATTCCATCAATAAACAATTTATCATTCAAATCGATCCTCAAAAGCTTACTAAGATAGATAACAGAGTATACTCACAATCCTCAAACCATGTAACATGGGTTTACTAAACCTCGAACATTTATAGCTTCCAAAAGTTACACTAAGACAGAATTCGGTCTAACCAAAGAATCTCAAAAGGAAGATGGTAGAGTAGAAGAATATAACAAGGATTCACCAAGAGGATGAATAGGAGAATATAAAAGAGAAGAATTAGAAGAAGTAGAGGAAGGAAGAAAAGAGTCGATGATCCTATATAATTAAGATCTAAAACGAGACGGGAATGTTCGGACCTCTAGGGTTCCACAAAGGAAATCGCGGGATATCTTCATCATCTCGTAGAGATACGAGCATACTAGAATTGGGTCTCTCCATCCAGATCCAAAGTGAATTCACATCTGAGTCTGTTGCACCGTCACGGAACTAGAATCTACTATTGATCATCTGGCCTGTAGCATAAGTAAACTGAACCGAAGCTAAAAGTCACCATCGGCATCTTTTCTTGGAGCACCGAGTTGTTCACTCGAGTCAGCAGGTGTTTAAGAATTCTAAGCAGGTCTTGTCCCGATCTGGAGTAGCATCCTATCAACATCTTGTTCATTCGTCTTCTTCTTGAACAAGTAAAACAAATATTCAATGCTAACCATTGAGTTTCAGGAACACGAAGACTAAACAAATAAGTCCTTATTTGTTTCTACCCATCTCTAATAATATTTTTATTTACTGTTTAAATAATTTACAGGTATTTTCCCTATTTTCAGGTGTAAGCGTTGGGAGCAGTGATGTTCTGATACCAACTGTAATCCCCTAGAAAATCTAACGCGATACAGTGGCGGAAACACTGTAGAGTTGGGATTAAAGCACACTGTAACTATGTCTTAGTATAATTAAAATGGTAAAGTCAAACAATAGGCCTTAACTAAAATGGTCAAAATTCAAAACAATCCACCAAAGGAGGTTTGAACAATCCATAAGACATAATTATTAAAATAAATAAGCAGGATCCATAACTGCTCGCTAGCCCACCCGAAGAGAAACACATATACCTACCATGTTAAAAACATAACAGCCACAATCAATGAGGAGCAACGCCAACGTTCTCCCAGCCGTAAAACATGATTTTAAAACTGTAATTACTATTATATGAAAATAGTAAAACGGAAAACAGTAAAACATTATTCATAAAAATAAGCTTTCAGTGAAAAATATAATAAAAATGAGTTTTCCGGAGAAAACATAAAAATATTTGCCAACCTGCAAATCAAATTATATCGATAATAATAAAAATATTCAAAATGGCGTTAAGGATAGGATTAATGTAGAATCTAGACTTTCACTAGGACAATACTAGAAACTAGCTTCGAGAACTGTAGACTTAACTCATAACAGAATCCAGTCTCTAACTAGGCAACTCAACTATAACAGGACTGCGTGCAGCGAGGTCCTGGTTTAAGTAGTGCACACCTCTCCTGGATACAAACCATATCCAGTTCAACCCGACGCGACTTATACGATGCGATATCTAAGTTTAAGGTAAATATACACTCTTTTGAACACAAACCATGCTCTGTTCAACAACCAATGCGCCCCATAAAGACACACCAGCCTTACAGTTGATGGCAAAACGTACATCCCAGACTATATTACTCTAAACTCACACTTGTCCTTATTCCATGACTCCAAAACAGGGTCATTATCGATATTTAAAAGATATAATCATTGTAAACATAATGAAGGTAAAAGGAGTGATCACAATATTCTAAAAGATGAAACTTTCTATTTTAGGAAATTTCTATATTTAGAAACTTTAAAAAGATAGCATCATATCAAAATAGCGAAAATATTAGTTCATACTAATAAAACATTTTTAGTAAAAGATATCGATTTATAGAACTAATACTTTCGTCCTTAACAATATTAATTTCCAAAATAAGGATAAATGGGTTTATGAAATTATTGAAATATCATACAAGTGTTTATAAAATGATTAAAAAGTCTTAAACACTTTAGTACTACTAATTAGGGTGTTTCCAAAATTTATAAAACTAAAATTCCCTAATTATTAATAGTTTCGACAAAACAAGCGTAAATAAGATTTTACGGCAAATGTCAAATTAAATCTTTTAACGTCTTTTCTTTAATCTAAATCATTAAAAAAATTTAGAATATGATAAGGGGTGATTTAAATCTCAAAGTTTCAGATTTAAATATTTTCAAAATTGCTGGAAAAATAATTCTTTTATGTTAGACGAAACATTTTAACGATAAATCGTAATTTTGTCCAAAAATCATTACTATTAATTAAAGACTTTAATAAATAGTACAAAAATTACGTAAAATAGCTAAAATATATTTCTGGACATTCTGTCCAGAAAAAAGAATTTTCCAGAATCATTAAACTCGGTTTTTAAAGGGTTTTCCCGTTAATCGTCTAATCTCGACAATAACGATTAATAAAAATAGTAATTACAAAACGATTTAAGTATTAATATCCAAAACTATAATTAAACTTTAAAAATAATGATTTTCTAGAAAATACTATTTTTTTTTCAGATTTCCAAAATTCCAGATTTATTTAAAAGGCCAAAATTTGAGAATTTAAACGACAAACACGGTTTTAACGATAAACGATGATTTAAAGTGATTAATTAATTCGCCCACTTAAAAATTCCGAAAAATTATGAAGAATTTCAGAAAATTCTTTTTCAACAGAAACATCATCCACGAAATATTTCAGATTAAAATAAAATGTTTAAGTGCTAGAAATAAAAATCGGTTTTTAATCGTTTTTATTCATAAACGGTAAAAAATCAATAATCGATATCAAAAATATCAGAAAAATACCAAATTATTAAAAATCATTAAAAACTTCATTTTTACAGAATATAATCATACATTACAAGTTTAGGCCGAATATTACGATTTTACAAATTAATATAACAATTTAATCATTGATCTCGTAAAAGCGATAAAAATATCAAAACATGAAAATTTTTAACTTTTAAAATTTTTTCAGATTATATGACATACATATATTGTCAAAAATGAAATATAAAAATATACATGCAATTAAACAATTAAAATCACGAAATACCGAGTAACATCGACGTTACCTCCAGTCCAAATCGGAATCAATAATATACTTGTCGACCTCGAGATCGTCCACGAAACCTACCATACACGAAATTCATGGTAGAAAAAAACCATGAGAAAAACTAAGAAAATCACGGATAATAACGATCAAAAACATCATCGATTATTACCTTAACGATAGGCTCGGAAAGAGGATTAATTCGACGCTAAAAAATGAGACGATTAGGACTCGAATTGAACAAAAATCAGCCAAGAGAAGATGAGGAGTAACACGGCCAAAGGATGATGATGAAGATGATGTTGTAACAAATTTTTTTAATGCACAAATGAATGTAAGGGAGAAAGGAATGGTTTTAAGCATAAATGGAATTAAAATGAATGAAGAATCCAATGTGGTATCATCAATGTGGAATCCAATGAGCTTAAGAGGGAGTGTGAAGAGTTTGAGCAAAAATGCAACAATTAAATGAGAGGGGAAATAATCATATATTTTCGGTTTTACGTAATAAAATGAAACGTATTAATAAAACGTAGTAAAATTGTGACAAGGAGCTTTGTCCGTCCATAATATGGGGAAAAGGTCTCAAATGATTTATAAGTTAGAGGCATTTCAAAGCAATTCGAGTAAACCTCGCGTAAGAAAATAATTATTCGCGAAGCTTCGTAATAAAATCATTAATGGCTAAGTTTTCGTAAATAAAAATATTTACTAGTTGAAAATATTATAAAAATATGTTTGGACATTTGTAGAAAAAGGAATAACTTAAATCCGAGCTTAAATACGTTAATTCGTAGACAAATAAAATTCCTCGCGGAAAAATAAATAATTTACGAAGAAAATCAAATAAATAGATTTAAAAGAATTAAAATCTTTTAAAATAAAAATAAATATCTTTAAACTCAAAAATTAAAATAAAGCTTGGAAAAAGAGGAAACGCAAGACCGAAATGTGAAAGAGTCATAACGGAAAGGATAAAAATGCTAGAAAAAATATCGGGTGTTACAGAAGGTATTTGGTGAAACCTTCTTTAGGCTCTTGGGCCATAACCTCCAGAGTACGCATGGTAGTCTGGATCTCGGCGTTATCTGCGTAGTTTCGCGCGAATTCCGTTGCGACATCGTCCCAGGTTTTGTATTTCTTGGGATCAAGCCTGTAGTACCAGGCTTTCGGGTGTTTTTCAAAGAGGAAGCAAAGAGATGCTTGAACATGGTCGATTTGACCCCCTTAACAGCCATAAAATCCTTGAAGGCCCGGATATGGAGTACCGGGTCTTCAGTCCCGTCAAACATTGGTAAGCACGTTAAGTTGAGGTTAGCGGGCAGTTCATCGGTCAAGGGCGAATAGGTACGGGCATTTTCCGTGAGGATTGTGTTTCTGGTGGTCGAGTGGACCTATTCTTGCAGCTTTCGGACTGCGCCGGCCAGTGCGGCCAAAGGTCCATCATCATTGATCGAAGTGTGGGGGTTCCTTGTTCCACGGCACTTACCCGAGTGACGATGGCAATCTGGTCTTCCCTCATTTGTCTCAATTGGTTTTGGATCTGAGCCAACGAAGCTGTCAACTCATCAATGGCTTCTTTCGTCATGGTTCGAGTGAAGGGTGGCCTGTCTGTAAGAACACCGCGTAATCAGCAACTTAACCCGAATCCTAAAAAAAGTACATCCCGAGCAAGGGAAAAAGAAGGAGACTAAGACGGTAATGACTCGGAAAAGACACCTAGACGGCTGACTCGTGAAAAGGTGGGCCTCCCTTAGGATCCAACTATGTGGGTTGGGCCTTGTTCGAAGGAAGGTTCACGTGAGACATTCCCAGACTTTGGACTCGATTGTGTAAATGGGCCAACCTTTGTAGGAGTATGTCTTACGCAGGTGGGCCTTGCCTTAGTAAAATAAGGCGGATTGGGATAGGGAGGAAACTCGTGATGTAAGATCGACGGAGTTTCGACGCTAAAGACTTCGACGACTTGTGACACGACCCGACACTGCTAAATACGGGAAGTCCTAAGCAGAGGAAGTTTCGAAATATGATTTTTTTGAAAAGCCCGAAAAAATTCGAGGAGAACCGGCCCCTTTTTTTTTCGAGAAAGAAAACGAAAAGGCGGACCGGGCGAAGGTTTTGAAAGTTCGAAAATATATTTTCGAGTTTTAAATTGGGCATAAAACCGGCTAGAAAAAGGGCTATTTTGAGTAAAATCATAAGTCCTAAATTCGTTATATGTCCGGGGTTTTGAAATTGGATATTTTGAAAAGGATGCAAATTTTGAAAATGACGTCTTTTTTAGAAAAAGATGTGGATCAAGTAGCATGTAGTCATGGAAACAGTATAATGACACCATGTATGCTCTTAAGCTAAGTCTCGGTCAGTCTATAAGGGTCTATACCAGTGTACATAGTCTATCTGAGAATCAGGGTGAACTTCCTAAGTCGAATTGAGCTTAGAACAAGCCGTAAAACCCATACGAATCTGCTATGCACACTTTTTGACATATCCAATTTGGACTACATCAATGGTATAATGGGACGTCGGTCACCAGTACCGGCCCGGGAAAATATGGGGTTATGCATGAACCGTAAAACTAAAACGCGTATTGTACTAGTCAAACGATTTCTATTCGAGTCTCACACTGAGGATGCCGATGGTAAGTCACACATCAGTTAATCCCCAGCGGAGTCGCCAAATTGTGGACATGACATAGGTCCACCCCTACGCGGCCACGCGCGGGTTTGGGGAGGCGAATGAATCTCCATATGAGAATGGATCGAATTGAAATTTAAATCGAAGTTGGAGTCGCCACCGAACTTTGTGGGAGTTCGGGCCCATTCGAACCCACTCTATGTCGTAGTGGGCCGTGTACAAAATACGGCCCATTTCCGATGTCAGAGTTTATCGGGTTCGTCCCTTTGCATTTGATACTGATACCGACGTTATCGGATATCGTGTATTGAATGACTCTCATTGCCAATGGTTTCGGACGTCCGGAAACCGAGGTTCTGAGTAAGGGGTGAGGGTACGTGTTGGGAAGCCCACGAAGGATACCCAGCCCCGCCCGCACATTAGCAGCCTCTACTAGGATATCGTTTTATGTTTTAATACTCGTGTTAGTTGAACGATGAAATGATATGCAAACATTGTTTTCCCTAAACATGCGAGAATTGAATGGGCTGCTAAGTCGATTTAATGCAACTAAAATTGACGTCAAAGTTGTATTTTGGCGTGCGAAGTTTGTTATAGTCTAATAAAACAAAAGACAAAAAAAGAAGTTGCTAAAAAGATGAACAAACAAGTTAGTAATGGTTTGTAAATCGAATAAAAATATGAATACAATAATATGCATGATTTTGAAAAAGTTTATGGCACGTGATGAATTAACACATGTTGACCAAGGTCGAATGATATTTGTCGAAATCTGAAAAAAAACGTTGTTTTGTCTAAAAAACGATGTTCAAAAAAATAATAAAAAGCAAAAAATCGCGCCGCGTTTCAGCCGACTGTGCGACTCGCCCAGGGTGCGCGCGACTCGCGCCCCGGCCTGTTTTGAAGTTGATTTTTTTGAAAATCGATGATTTTATTAAATCGCGTACAAATATCGCATAATTCGTACTCGATTCAATGTTTTTGATATTCGTTATATTCGATATTCGATTATGAAATCGATATCAAATATTCGGAATAATTTTGGAAAAGATGAAAAGAAAAGGTTTTGAAAAAATCGTTTTGTAGAATTAGAAAAGCGATGCTTTAAGAAAAAAGTAGAGAAAACAAAGAAAGGGGCCGCGGTTTCCAGGCTCCCACGCGAGTCGCCTGGGAGGGGCGCGACTCGCGTGGGCTGCTGTCTCGGCTCGTTTATTTTCGAAAGTCATTAATTTCGATAGATCGCGTACAAATATGAATTAATTTATACTCGATTTATACTTTCGATATTCGCCGTATTCGATATTCGATTATGAAATCGATATCGAATATTCGGAATGACTTTTTAGAAAAAGTTTTATAAAATTGTTTTGAAAAAGAATTTGAACGAAAAGAAAAGAATGTTAGTTCTCTCCGCTTTAAAATCGTCGTATTTTGTTTTAAAAAAGTATGTAACGATTTTTAGCATCAGCGAGATTTAATTTAGTTCTTGTTGGATACGATATTCGATTAATGAACCGGTATCGTATTTTAAGAACGTTATATATGAAAATAATTTTCTAGTATCGATATTAGAAATAAATAAAAAAAATGCGACGAACGACCCGTAAAACAAAAATCGACCGACGACGAAAAAAAGAAGAAAAGACGAGAAAAAGACGAGAAGGAGAAGAAGAGAGAAAGGAGAAGTCGGGTTTGATTTTACACCCTCAACCTACATGCTTTGTTTACTCGGATCGGGGCTCGTTGGAATATGGCTAGGGCACGGGAGCGTCGAGTTAATGTCGGTGAGTTGAGATGGTTGGTTGGGACGTGTAAAAGGGTGTCGGGTCTAAGGGTCCGTTCCTTCGGGTCTCGGTTGTACTATCGGTTTCTCGATGCTAAATGTAGGAATCTCGAGGTGTATGATTATTTATGAATGTCGATGTGTATCAATAAGATAGTTGATGTGAAGTTGTTGTATGATATATGATTGATGTGTGTTAATTGTGTTGTGCAAGGGGCCTATTTATAGGAAAATTCCTGACCTTGGCTGGGAGAAGTGTTTGGGTTAGAACTACCGTTTAGGATAAGAAATGTAAAAAGCTGAGAGAAACGAGAATTCCACTTGCTTGGCGGAGAAGCAAGGAATCCGGCTGGAAGAGGGCTGCTCGGCCGAGTATTTGATACTCGGTCGGGTGTTTGATTCTGTGTTCAGATAGAATTCCTACTTGAGATCGAATTCCACCCTTAAACAGATTTGTTTAATTTTTGTGCAGCTGATTTTTGTAGTATTCGAGTCCAGGCCGGACTCGTGAGGTATCACGGCTGGTCCGTGTGTCTCGAAAAAAAATATCTCCGATCGGGTTTCGACCCGGTCGTAAAAAAGACGGTTTAGCCCCTGGTGTCAGATTCGACCCAAATTAGTCTTATTTTACTCGAAATTACCCACTGGGCCTGAGTTTGAGGTCTGTTTTGTGAGATTTGTACCCCGTAAAAAGCCCAAGCCAAATGCCAATGATTTTGAGCCCATTTTTGAGTATGTTAAAGCATGTTTGCGTCCGATCATCATCGGGTGTTTGTCGGAAACTACTATAGACACCTGACAGTAAAATGTGGGTGTCTACACATGGGATAACATTAATGATTTGCAAAGAGCCGTTGGGCAACTATGGAGTGAGCATCAAGATACAAAAGCAAGGCTAAAGGTTTGGGAATCACAAGAAGCAACAAAAGCCTTAGCCACCCCAATCCATCCACCCCATGGTTTACCCGGGCAACCCCAAGACCCAAGAGACCCTTCACACCATGAAATGCCGTCATTTTGAGAGGTGACAAAGAACTTGAGGACCCGTACATGAACTTGAACTTCAATGCCAAAAACACCCCGTCCAAGTCAATCAACCAAGTGCACCACAAGCAACATCTCCCACTTCCCCCCAAAAAACCGGGGAATACGAGCGGAGTTTGATATCCTCCAAAATTCGGAGATTGAACAAAGAGAACAAAGAAAGTAAAAAGAGCAAATGGAAGCGGAAGAAGCAAGAAGAAAAGAGGCGGAGCGATTAGCCGAAGAAGAAGAAGAATCCAATGTTCCACCGCCTCCCACTTTTGTCACACCATTGCCTTTTCCTGAACGAGCTAAGCCACATAAAGGGAATGCTCAATTTAGCCGTTTCGTGGATATGTTGAAAAAGGTGGAGGTAGCTTTACCCTTCACCGAGGTAATTTCTCAAATGCCCCTCTACTCTAAGTTTTTGAAAGAAGTCTTGTCTAAAAAGAGAACAATAGAGGACAAAGAATGTGTCCCTCTCACGGCACAATGTAGTGCCATTCTCATGAATCAAATGCTAAAGAAACTAGAGAATCCCGGTAGTTTTTCCATCCCTTGTCGGGTTGGAAATGTTGTTGTTAATCAAGTTTTATGTGACCTAGGGGCTAGTGTTAGTTTGTTACCCTATTCCATTGCCAAGAGACTTAGTGTGGCGGAGATGAGACCCACTAGCATGTCGATTCAACTTGCGGATAGGTCTGTCAAGTACCCACTTGGGATAATTGAGGATGTACCCGTGCCAGTTGGTAAGTTCTTCATCCCCTCCGACTTTATTGTCATGGATATGCCCGAAGACACTATTACCCCTATTATTTTAGGTCGACCTTTTATGGCTACCGGAGGTACTATAGTTGATGTTAAGAATGGTAAGTTGTCTTTTAACATAGGGAACGAGTCGGTAGAGTTTTCCCTTTCTCAAGCTCTTAAACAACCAACGATTGAACAAATGCATTCCTTTGAAGTTATTGATAGTTTGGTTAAGTATAGCTTGATAGATGATGATAAGAAAGAAGATGAACCATTTGACTCTCCACCCTTTGAAGATGAATGTTTGCATGAAGATAAGGTAGAACCACTACCGGTGGGTAAGAGTATGGTATCTTCTCCTCCTAATCTTGACCTTAAAACACTCCCCTCTTCTCTCAAATATGCTTTTCTTGAAGGAACTAATTATCCCGTTATCGTCAATGCCACACTTGATGGTCCTCAATTGGAAAAACTTTTGATTGTTTTGAGAAAGCACAAAAAGGCCATCAGGTATAGCATTGTCGACCTCCAAGGCATAAGCCCAAATGTTTGTATGCATAAGATCATCCTTGATGGTGACCACC
Organism: Agrostemma githago; assembly: GCA_958450325.1. Classification (NCBI taxonomy): domain Eukaryota; kingdom Viridiplantae; phylum Streptophyta; class Magnoliopsida; order Caryophyllales; family Caryophyllaceae; genus Agrostemma; species Agrostemma githago. The sequence continues at coordinate 46,934,674 of OY288249.1, forward strand.
GTCCTTCGGTTGAGGGTCAACGTAGGTTGAACCCCACTATGAAAGAGGTTGTCATGAAGGAAGTCCTCTAGTTGTATGAGGCTAACATTGTATACCCATTAACCAGAAGTAAATGGGTTAGCCCCGTACAAGATGTGGCGAAAAAAGGAGGAATGACGGTTGTTAAAGGAGAAAAGGGTGAGTCAATTTCTACTAGGACCATTACCGGTTGGCGCATGTGTATAGACTATCGAAAATTGAACACGGCCACCATAAAAGACCAGTTCCCCCTTCCCTTTATTGATCAAATGCTTGAAAGATTGGCGCATCATTCTTATTTTTGTTTCCTTGATGGTCATTCCAGATTTCTTCAAATTCTCATTCATCCCGATGACCAAGAGAAGACCACTTTCACATGTCCCTATGGCACTTATGCTTATAGAAGAATGCTATTCGGATTGTGTAATGCGCCGGGAACGTTTCAAAGATGTATGATGGCTATTTTCTCCGATTTTATTGAAAAATCTATGGAGGTTTTTGTGGATGACTTTAGTGTCCATGGTACATCTTTTGATTCTTGTCTTGAAAATCTAGATCAAGTGTTGGCTCGATGTGAAGAGTATAGACTTGTTTTAAATTGAGAAAAATGTCATTTCATGGTTGAACAAGGTGTTGTCCTAGGTCATATCATTTCTAATAGAGGAGTTGAAGTTGATAAGGCTAAAGTTTACGTGATTGAGAACTTGCCACCACCTACAAATGTCAAAGGGGTGAGGAGTTTTCTAGGTCAGGCCGGTTTTTATAGACGATTTATTAAAGATTTTTCTACAATTGCCAAGCCTTTAACTTGTTTGCTTATGAAAGATGCACCTTTTGTTTTCGATGACTCGTGTCTTGAGGCCTTTTGCAGGATAAAGACCGCTCTCACTACCACTCCAATTATCAAAGCTCCCAATTGGAATATTCCATTTGAGATCATGTGCGATGCTTTCGATTTTGCCGTTGGTGCCGTTCTAGGTCAACGGGTAGACAAGAAGATACATGTGATATACTATGCAAGCAAAACACTAGATGAAGCCCAATCGAGGTACACCACAACCGAAAAAGAGATGCTTGTCGTTGTCTATGCCATGGAGAAATTCCGAAATTATGTTACCGGTTCCAAAGTCATTATTCATACCGATCATGTGGCCATTCGATATATTATGTCCAAAAAGGAGACCAAGTCCCAACTCTTTCGGTGGGTCCTCCTTTTACAAGAATTTGACATCGAGATTAAAGACAAAGTCGGATCGGAGAACTTGGTAGCGGATCACCTTAGTAGACTAACGGTTAGTAAAGAAAGCAATGAAGAAGATGATATACCCATCAATGAAGCTATGAGAGATGAGGCCTTGATGGCCGTTGAAACTATTACACCTTGGTATGCCGATATAGTCAATTTCTTAGTATCTCAATTTATTTCGGACGATTATTCCAAGCAAGAGAGGAAGAAACTATGTTATGAAGCCCAACGCTATTATTGGGACGAGCTTTATTTATTCCGCCGTTGTGTAGATTGAATTTACCGACGATGTGTTACGGCCGTCGAAGGATATAATATTATGAAGAACCTCCACTCGACATCTTATGGTGGACACTTGGCCAACCAAAAGACAATTGTCAAGGTTCTCCAAAGCAGGTTTTGGTGGCCTTCCATGTTCAAGGACATTCGAGCTTTCATTCTCACATGCGATGCTTGTCAAAGAAGTGGGAATATTACAAGAAGAAATGAGATGCCCCTTCAACCCATCTTAGAAATTGAATTGTTCGATGTTTGGGGCATCGATTTCATGGGTCCGTTCACATCCTCTTTTGGTAACAAATACATTCTAGTAGCAGTTGATTATGTCTCAAAATGGATCGAGGCCGTACCTTCCCTCACCAATGACTCCAAGGTTGTAATCAAGCTTTTCAAGAATGTCATTTTCCCGAAATTCGGTATGCCTAGAGCCATAATTAGTGATGGAGGCTCTCATTTTAGGAAAGATACCTTTGAACACCTTCTTAGGAAATATGGTATCACTCACAAGATGTCCCTAGCCTACCACCCTCAATCAAATGGGCAAGCCGAGATCTCCAACCGTCAAATCAAAGGAATTTTAGAGAAAGTTGTAAATACACACCGAAAGGATTGGTCATTGAAGTTGAATGACGCCCTTTGGGCATTGAGAACGGCTTACAAAGTGCCGATTGGAACCACTCCTTATTGTCTTGTGTATGGTAAAGCTTGTCATTTACCGGTGAAATTAGAACACAAAGCCAAATGGGCAGTCAAAGAGCTAAACTTTGATGAGAGTGTTGTAGGAGATAACCGCCTTCTCCAACTACAAGAATTAGAAGAACTGAGACTTGAAGCCTACAAAAATTCGAAGATCTACAAAGAACGAACTCGCCACTGGCACGATTCTCGAATACTTCATAAGGACTTCTCCGTTGGTGATAAGGTATTACTCTTCAACTCTCGCTTTAAGCTCTTCCTCGGTAAGTTGAAATCAAAATGGTCGGGTCCATTCGAAGTGACCAAGGTGCAACCATATGGATCAATAGAGATATCAAGCCCGGAAACCGGGAAATTTGTTGTCAATGGACAACGTTTGAAGATTTATCATCCGGTCACATTCGTGAGACCTTTGCTACCGTGAAGTTTGGTGAGCTCCCATTGGGGAGCGTTGTTTAACCCCCTCTCGAAATTGAAGTAGGTTTGGTGGTATCCTCAACAACCACCTTGTATATATGTATCGTATTTCATTGAGTTTTTTGACATTGTTAGCTTGAGAAGAATGGTTGAAATTGGATTTCGCCATGGAGCATTTATTTGGGTGAAGATCAAGCTTTTGGAGGAGTTATGGAGCTTAATTGAAGACCACAAGCATGTTTGTGGGGGATATTGATTATGTAATGTGAGTCGAGTCATTATTTGAATCTCTAGGTGATTATTGAAGAGCCATGGAATGGCAAGTCGGAAAACGAAGTAAACAAGACCGCCGGGCAAAATTTCGCCCAGTGAGACCTGACCGGACGAAATTCACCTTGCGAAAAAATTCCCAGAATTGCCAGATTTTCCAGGACTGACGAAAATACCGTCGGGCGAAATTTTGCCCGATGAGATTCTCACCGGGTGAAATTTCGTCCGGTGGAAAAAGTTGGCAAAAAAATGAACGAACATCATCAAAGACCTCCTCTACGAAAAAAATGAACGAACATCGTCCGGTGGAAAAAGCAAGCTTTAAAACCTCCTCTAGTCGAGATCGTCCCCCAGCAATAAACGAACACAAAAACCACTAGCTAACAAGACCACTCAGACCAAAGCACATAACAACCCAAGCAATGAATCTGACCAAAGAAAATTCGATTAAATTCTGAACCATTAAAAAAAACAAATCTGAACAAAGCAATTCGAACGAATCCTGAAGCATTCGAAAAACAAATTCAAGACCCACGAACCCAACGAATCCCAAATAAATTTTAAACCTGCAAACTTAATGGAATCCCAAAGCATTATGAAAGTAATTCAATTCAATTCAAAATCAACGAGTCCCTAGTAGCACTCAGAATCCAAACCATTTTAAACGAGCCCCTTGTAGCGCTCACAACCGTTTTAAAAGAGCCCCTTGTAGCGCTCAAAACAGTTTTAAACGAGTCCCTGGTAGCACTCAAATTAATTTAAACGAGCCCCTTGTAGCGCTCACAACCGTTTTAAAAGAGCCCCTTGTAGCGCTCAAAACAGTTTTAAACGAGTCCCTGGTAGCACTCAAATTAATTTAAACGAGCCCCTTGTAGCGCTCAAAACCAATTTTAAACGAGTCCCTAGTGGCACTCGAATTAATTCAATTTTAATGAGTCCCTAGTAGCACTCAGTTTGATTCAACGAGCCCCTTGTAGCGCCCAAAAAAATTTTAAGTGAGCCCCTTGTAGCGCTCAAAACCGTTTTAAACGAGCTCCTTGTAGCGCTCAAAACAATTTTAAACGAGCCCCTTGTAGCACTTAAAACAATTTTAAATGAGTCCTTGGTAGCACTCAATTTAGTCCAAACCAATTTTAGACGAGTCCCTAGTAGCACTTAGTTTAATTCAACGAGCCCTTGGTAGCGCTCAAAACCCGATTTTGGATGAGTCCCTGGTGGGACTCAATCCAATTTCAATTCAAGACAAAGTCTGTTCAATGAGCCCCTAGTAGCGCTCAATTCAATTCAGTTTAAAATGAGTCCCTGGTAGCACTCAGAACAATAAAATCAACCCAAAACGAGTCCCTAGGCATTTAATTTACGCCCCCGATGAATACCTAAAGCAAATTCTAAATCAACACAACCATACGCCAAGGATATTACACCAAGACGAAGACATCAATAAAGAATTAAGCAAAGGTCTGTGTCAAATACCGAAACCACTAAAGCAACAAACCCAAGACGAGAAAGCAAGTACGGACCCGAGCTCCAACAGGCACCATAGGCAAAGACATCAGGTATGATTTCTAAGCTTTGGCTGGCGAGCCTCACCACGTAGTCGAACGGACTTAAAACGACCCGACTGGACAGCCACCAGGTCGTAATCCTCGATTGACCTGTGTGGCTATACTTTGACTTTCGCCTTGTCCAAGCCTCGGTCAAAGTGGGGGCTTCTGTAGACACCCAGATTTGGACCTGGTGGCTGTAGGAGTGCCCAATAAACACTCGATGACGATCGGACTGCAACACGATGCGAGTTTTGCGATGTTTCAGATAGTTTTTCTATAGAACGGATCAAATAATTACTAGGAAAGATTAAATTAACATCAAGTCAGGCTTAGTCATGTCATTACGGTCGCGTCGACACTAATTAGAGCCAATTTCGACACCGGGGCCCCGAATCGGTCCCGAAATATGCAAAGTCAAACCCGAGTCAACGCGTCGGGCCGAGCGAACCTCGGGACGCGCACCCGAAGCCCACCCGGCGCTTGACACACTAGGGTTATGGGAAGACTTAACGTCCAAGATAACCTAAGATGTGCATCTTCTCCGTTTTGGAAAGTTTTGATATCGGATCTTCAAAACTTCGACAGCCTCAGCTCAGGCGCCTGAAAACTGAACTGCCTCACACCAGGCGCCTGAAGACCGAGCCGCATGACCCCGGGCGTCCATATGGGTGACGAGGACCGAAAACACCTATAAATACCCCCCCCACCTCATTCATTCGACACAATCACGAGTTCGTGCCTGCTTCTACATAACTCGTTCTTCCCTCTCTTCTCTCTCGCTAAGGGCTCGCACTCTGACACCCGAGGCAAATGATCCACTCGATCGTAGTTCCGATAAATCGAAATTGATGCTACTCCTCACCTTCGAGCACTCCACTCGATCCCGAGGTGCCTGTGTTCGACTAGCTCGAGTCTAGTGACGAAGTTCTGCCGGATTTGCCGCAGAAACGGTCCATATTAACGAAGCTCTGCCGGAGTAGCCGCGGGAAGGGTAAATGGTAACGAAGTTATGCCAGAATCACTGGTCAAGCTAGGAGGATCCGCCTGTTGAAGTCGAATCGTCACTAGCTTGCCATCTAAACAAAACTTTCCATATTTGCACTTTCTATTATTATGCACTACGACAACACTAGATGTGGGCACTAGGCCCACAAACATCTAATAAAATACTTAACGTCCCAACTTCAACCACAAACGCTAAAACACACTGAATAGACCCGAGTAATTCCGAGATCCGTTCTCAAATTATCCATGGATCGTGTCCCGTTTAGTGTATACTCCGAGGGTGCAACTCCTCATTATGTGATTTACTTACATTCGCATTTACAGTTTTTCGTATGATTTATTGCTTTTATGACCTTACAATCGCATGCTAAATCACCTAACACGGAATTCAAAACGTAAAAGAACTAAAACTGAACAAAGCGATGGTCGGATTCCGTATTAGTCCGGGTGCTCGCCTTACTAGGTTCAACGCACCTCTATTAATATCGAACCGATGCATCTTAAGCAGAATACCAGGTAAGGTATACCACGAGAATGACTAATATCCGTATTATCGCATTAAAACTGATTTGCTAATACGTATAATACGAGTACTCTCTACTCTCCTAGCTACGTGCATCTTTTCATGGCATGTTTGTCACGTGAAATCGCATGCAAAGAATGTAAACACAACTACTTTGACGACAAAACTTACTTGTCCTTAAACAACCGACATAGCAAAAGGCTTAGGGTTAAAACAACGGATGTTACAGTATTTCCAGCACAACAAAAGAACTAGGATATCAGCCCACCGATTGATTAGTAGAGGCCGCTATAGTGCGGGCGGGATTGGGTGTTTACATCTATCGGATGTTGGCTTCCCAATACGTACCCTCACCTCTTACTCATAATCGACGGTTTCCGAATGTCCGAAACCATTGGCAATGAGAGTCATTCCAGGCATGTAGTGCTTAATGGTACAAGTCTTTATCTTTTGGTCCCGTGCCACTCAACTTTGTGCCGGTAAGGGATCAAAGTTGACTTGAACGGTTTCCGAGTCCCCATAATTGACTCAGTGGCGACACCACAAATTGGAAACAACTTCAGTTCACTAAAAAGGTCACCTTACCAAACAAAACGGCCTTTAAACATTTACAACCACGACTCGATCGATTCCCAAACGGAAACACGGGTGCCCCCACCCGTTTAGTACAAGTCCGGATCGTCATCCGAATCGAGGTCCGAAACATCGCCCGATACGCAAGATCGGACCGGTCCCCTGTAACACTCGCTATTTTTCCTAACGTTTTTGTCTTTACCGTTATGACTCTGTCATAACTCTGTCACATTTCGGCCTTCCATTTCATCTTTTTCCAAGCTCCATTTTCATTTTTGAGTTTAATGATATTTATTTATATTTTAAAAAGATTTTTAATTCTGTTAAATCCATTTATTTATATTTTAAAAAGATTTTTAATTCTGTTAAATCCATTTATTTGATTTTCCTCATAAACTATTTATTTTCCGCGAGGAATTCTATTTCTCTACAAATTAACGTTTTTAAGCTCAGATTTAAGTTATACCTTTTCCTAAAAATGTTTAAATACATTTATATAATATTTTCAACTAAGAAATATTTTTATTTACGAAAATTTAGCCTTTAATGATTTTGTTACGAAGTTTCGTAAATAATTATTTTCCAACGCGAGGTTTACTCGAATTGCTTTGAAACGTCGTTAACTATTTTACGATTCTTCTTTTTATCATCTGATAAATTATTTGAGACATTTTCCCCATATTTTGGACCGACAAAGCTTCTTGTCATAATTTTACTACGTTTTATTAATACGTTTCATTTTATCACGTTAAACCGTAAACGTAAGATTATTTTCTTCCATTTAATCCATGCTTTATTACTCAAACTTTTCACTCTCCCTCACTTTTATTCTTTTGGCTGGTTTCTCACACACTTCACCTAGTTTTCATCAAAATTTTAATGCCATTCATTCTTAACAAAACCATCCATTTTCTTACATCTTTTATTCATTTTTAACATAAGAAAAAAAATTCTTTTTCATCATTTCTGGCCGTGGCACTCCTCTCCCCTCCTAGGCTGACTTTTGCTTAATTCGAGCCTCGATCACATCATTTTTATCGTCATAATAATCCTCTTTCCGTTCCCTTCGATAAGGTAATAATCGACGTCGTTTTCGATCATTATTTACCTTGATTTTTCTTAGTTTTTCTCACGGTATTTTTCTGCCATGATTTTCGTGTATTAAGGATTTGTGGACGATCCCGAGGCCGACTAGTATATTATCGATTCCGATTTGGACTTGAGGTAACGTCGATGTTACTCGGTATTTCATGATTTTAATTGAGTATTTGCATATATATATATATTTTTATGTTTTATTTTGGAAATATATGTATGTCATAAAATCTGGAAAATTTTTAAAAGCTGAAAGTTTGTATGTTTCGGTATTTTTATCGCTTTTACGAGATTAACGATTAAATCGTCATATTTGTTTGTAAAATCATAATATTCGGCCTAAACATGTAATATATGTTTATATTCTGGAAAAATGTTGTTTTTGATGATTTTTAATAATTTAGTATTTTTCTGATATTTTTGATATCGATTATTGAATTATTACCGTTATCGGACAAAAATGATTAAAAGCCAATTTTTAGTTCTAGTACTTAAACATTTTATTTTAATCTGATTTTTGACGTGGTAGAAACCACATTTTCAACCAAAACCCTTGCATAGGCTACTCACGGAGCCACTAATCGCTCAATTAGGATGGGTAAGTATATGTCAAATATATATATATAAATGAAAACGCTCAACTACTCCAACTCATGGAAATATGCCCGCAATCTAGTATGGTATCGGCCTCTAAATTTTTAGAAAACACGCTAAGATCACATAGGGAGGCAAGGATGGTGATAACAAGGTAGAAGGTGGAAATCGATATGGTCATGTGAGATTAAAGCCAAGCTAGTGAACTAACTAGTACGATAATGCTCAACTCAAACATTCTTCCACTTCCATAAACAAAACAAAACAAGTCACCGACCAACGAGAACGAGTCCGGGGTCAAAAAAGAGGGCGCTCAAATTTCATCAAGTAAACGGAAAATGTAAGCAAAGAGAATAACATATTTTCCTTTTTTTTTCTTTTCGATTCTTTTTCGATTCTTTTTCTTTTTTTTTTAGATTTGATTTCTTTTTCTTTTCTTTTTTCCTGAACTTTTTTTTAGCTTGATGAAATTAGAAGCAAATATATACAATAACACAAATTGACCCGGACAAGATCTAAAAACTCCCTTGAAAGAGAGTCAACCACATCCAAACTTCCATCAAAATTCTCCATATTCACACAATAACGAGCATAGAACGCACTAGGTGACCTACTTCATCAAGCTTGGTTGGGTAGGCAAATTTGATTTTGTAGTTCATTTGGTGAATTCTTTAACATTTTAGCCAAGGAGAAAACGGATAGAAATAGATGAAAATGAAAATGTCCCAAAAATGATCACTAGGCAAGTTAGTCAAAATAAAGGGGCAAACACCATACTTATGCGTATTGACATAGCATATTCCACGAGGAGACTTACACACATAACCTAAGTGGTAGTCAGGTATGAACGTACTGGCTACAGGAGGCTCTAAATCTCACCAATTTTGTAGCTAAAACCTAAATACAAGGTCGGTCTAAATGGGAACCACAAATTATAGCTCAGTTGGTTGCATGCTTATCGATTAATTATTATTCCACATAACAAAGGTCAAATGAATACCAATTAGGAATGAGTAGGTAGCCTAAAGAGTGCAAATTATCATCATTGCTGCATAATCGGTATCATAGACAAACACTAAGACTTAAGGAAATAAAACTAGAAATACTAAAAACTCCCCCACGCTAGACTCGACATATCCTCAATGTCCATATCATACAGACTCAAAATTGGTGGGGGGACACAAATAAAATCCTAGGATAGAGAAAAGACATACCAAATATACACGGAGAAGTAGCGGAATAAGCAATCCGCTACTGATCATCATCATCATCACCGAAATCATCATCCTCCATACCATCATCTGCAGCAGTCCCAGAGCCTGACGCACCACCTGTATACCTACCACCTCCCTGATAATCACTAGCGGCTCCAAAAGCAGGGCCCGTCGGGGCACTGAAATAGTCAGTGTGAAGATGGAAGCCGCCATGAATCGAAGGGTTAGTATAACCACCCACAGGCCAAGAAAAGTACGAGGGATAAGGGCCGTGTGGTGGCACAGCCGCACGCCTAGCATAGTCATCATATATGGGATACATCCCGAGACACTGATCAACATATAACCTGTCTAGGCGAGCGTGAGTAGCAGCAGTGTCGGCACGAGTCTCCGTGCAAAAAGTATCAAAATCAGAACGGGACGAACCGGAACTCAGCTCCATGCGCTCCATCCATGCAATCAAATCGGGATGGAGGGGAGCATACTGGGGTGGTGGAGGGGGTTGCTCAAAAGTAGTGGTGGTGGTGGGCTCAGAAGCAGGCTGAGATGGACCGGGCTCAGAAGCGGGCTGGGAGGTATTAGGCTGGGAGGTACTAGGCTCGCTCGTTGGACGACGAGTATAGCTAACAGCATGCGACGAAGGAAGAGAGCTAGGGGCAGCGACGGATAAGAAATAATTAGGTTGATCAGCCTCAAGTGACAAAACCGACCCGACTTGCAAAATAATAGTCGCCTGCTCATGAATAAGCCAAGCCCAACGATTCTGATGCCTAGAAGAAATCCAGTTAAGAGAAGCCAAATATCTGAGGCTAAGGATATTCTCGCCCTGGACCGGATCATGATCCGCTTCGCGAAAAGCGGTCAACCGGAGAGCTAAATGCGTGACTAACCCGCCTATATAAATTGGAACATCGGCCACGGCCGTAGCTATTCTCCTAAACTAGAGGACAAGGTGATAGGCAATATTAATATGCCACACCTTAGGCTTACGCCGTAAATACGAGCCCAAAATAGACACCTCCTCGGTGCGCACATTATGTGGCTCCTTTCTAGCAAAAATCGTCCACCCCATAAACCTCTGCCAAACCTTTATGACCGGGTTATGAATATTATTTGAACTCATATGCCCCGCGGTAGTGTACGGGGCATCCGCAATACACTCCCAAAAATCACCCACCCTAAATTTAGCGAACTCGGGTGGTGAACGGTCCTCATAATCCTTAAGATCAAAACAATTCCCAAACTGCTTCAGATTTAGCGCAAAACTAGTATTCAGTAAACGGAACTCAACAGAAATCGCACCCGATCGTCTATTCTTAGTCACCACAAATGAAATCAGAAATTCCAACGTAAGCTGAGTAAATGTATTATGACGCATAGTAAAGAATCTACCCATACCAACACCTTTACACAAAAGTTCCAAAGCAGAATCTAAGCCTAAAGTTCTCATAGCATCATGATCGATAAAACGAGTAGGAACAATAGACCGCTTTCTCAAGTTTTGAAATTTTACCTTTTGGTCAAGTGTGGTAAAAATTACACTCGAAAAAACTGGATCAGGATCAATGTCGGGTTGAGCATGGTCGTTTCTGGTGCGCTTGTTCCGAGGAGGCATTGCAAATCAGCTGAAGTAGCAAACTTGAGGGAAAAATGGGGAAATTTTGAGGAGAGAGAGTAAAAAAGGGGAGGATGAATGCTGGGAAATTGGGGTTTGGGGGATGAGAGAGAGAAGAGAGAGGCGAGAGAAGTGAAGGAATGGAGGAAATGACGAGAATTTGGGGTTTGGGGGTCTGATGTGCGCCCCAGCCGGTCTGGACCGGTGGCCGGCTGGCCGGCCGGACTGACCTCCTCATTATTTTTGATTTTTTAAATCGAAAATTTCCTCTCACAGCCAGCCGGTATGGACCGGGGGCCGGTTGGCCGGCCGGACTGCCTTTTTTGAGATTTTTGCTCCAATTTTCCTTATTTTTTTCTTTGTGCCACGGCCCCTGAAGTCTATAGGCGGCCTGGGCACAGGCTGAGGTGCACAAATCTTTCTTTTCGAGTTCAAATTCAACTCGTACTTCTAAAGTCGATAGGCCCCCTAGGCCTAGGCTGAGGTGACCTGCTATATTATCACAAGTACGATGAATTTTTCCCTTCTCCTTATTTCACTAATATCTCCAAATCAAGTTATTTCCGATGATTCTGCGCATCTCCAAAACGTTAGTCCCTCCTCTCATCCTCACTAAGATAACTAAAATAAAATTAAAAAAAAACGAGAATGAGGGAAATTATTTACATACTCGGGCTGCCTCCCGGTAGCGTTGGTTTATAGTCCCGCACGACTTGGATGAATTTCTCGATTTAGTGGCATGAGGGAACGGGATGAAGATGTATAACTTCAATCGCTCCAACCTGAGCACCTTCATGATATAGTTTCAAACATTGACCATTCACCTTGAATCGTTCACCTGAATCGTTCTCGACTTCAATCGAGCCAAATTTACCCACATGGGTGACAAAAAAAGGTCCGGACCAACGAGATTTTAACTTTCCGGGAAACAACCGGAGCCTAGAATTGAATAATAATACCTTATCTCCCACATTGAACTCACGGTGAAGGATATGCTTGTCATGCCACTGCTTGGTGTGCTCCTTATAAACTCGAGCACTATCATAGGCACCAAGACGGAATTCCTCCAACTCATTCAGCTGCATAAGTCTCCTCTCCCCACTCAAATGTGGATCCAACTTAAGATCCTTAATCGCCCACCAAGCCTTATACTCAAGCTCGACCGGTAAATGGCATGACTTGCCATAGACCAATCGGTAAGGCAAATTACCAACAGGCGTTTTAAAGGCAGTACGATAGGCCCATAGTGTATCATCTAGCTTAGAGCTCCAATCCTTTCGAGCTTTGGACACGACCTTCTGGAGAATAGACTAGATTTCCCTATTGGACACCTCAACTTGCCCACTCGTTTGAGGGTGGTAGGAAAGACCGGTACGGTGCGAGACACCGTAGTTAGCAAGTAAAGCATCAAGTCGCTTCTCATGAAAATGGCTTCCACCATCACTAATAATCGCCCTTGGAACACCAAAGCGGGGGAAAATAGTCTTTTTAAACAAAGTAATCACCGTTCTAGCATCATTAGCAGGAGATGCTACCGCCTCCACCCATTTGGAGACATAGTCAACCGCAACCAAAATATATCGGTTGCCTTTGGATGACGGGAACGGATCTTGATAGTCTACACCCCAGGCATCAAAAATTTCTACCTCGAGAATCCCATTTTGAGGCATCTCGTGCCTCCTAGAGATATTACCGGTCCTTTGACATGCGTCGCAGGACATAATAAAAGCTTGGGCATCCCGGAATAAGGGTGGCCAATAAAAACCAGACTGGAGAACCTTAGCCGTGGTTCGGCTCGGTCCATGATGGCCACTATATGGTGATGAATGACAACTTTCTGAAATTCCTCGAACTTCCCATTGAGGGACACATCGACGAAAAATACCATCAGCACACTCCTTAAATAAATAAGGATCATCCCAGAAAAATTGTCGAACATCATGTAGAAATTTTTTCTTTTGTTGATAAGAAAGATCGGAAGGTAATACCTTGCCAAATAAATAATTAGCATAATCCGCATACCAAGGTCCTTCGCTTTCACCGATAGCTAAGGCCATGAGAGAATCATCGGGAAAAGAGTCATCTATGGGAATGACAACTCCTTCCTCCTCAACTCTAAGCCTCGATAAATGATCCGCAACGGCATTTTCCGCTCCCATCTTATCCCAGATCGATAAATCAAACTCCTGGAGTAGTAGGATCCATCGAAGTAGTCGGGGCTTCGCTTCTTTCTTGGCAAGGAGGTACTTAAGAGTCGTGTGATCGATAAAAACAATGACTTCCGATCCAACCAAGTAGGTTCTGAATTTTTCCAAAGCTTATTCTATAGCTAGCAATTCCTTCTTGGTTGTTGCATAGTTAACTTGAGCATTATCAAGTGTTTTGCTAGCGTAGTATATAGCATGCAAGACCTTGTCCTTCCTTTGGCCCAAAACCGCTCCCACAGCATAATCACTCGCGTCACACATTATCTCAAATGGCAAATTCCAATCCGGTGACTGAATAATCGTAGCAGAAATAAGGGTCTGCTTAATCCTGTTAAAAGCTTCCACACACATATTAGTAAAGTCGAAAGGGGCATCCTTTAGGAGCAATTGTGTAAGTGGCTTAGCAATTTTGGAAAAGTCCTTGATAAAGCGGCGATAAAATCCCGCATGACCAATGAAACTTCTCACTCCCTTTACATTAAACGGCAAGGGCAATTGCTCAATCACTTGCACCTTTATCCAACTGAATGCCCTTTTCAGAGACCACATGACCCAAAACAACACCCTCAGTGACCATAAAATGGCACTTTTCCCAATTCAAGACCAAACTGACCTCGACACATCGGTTTAAAATGGTATCCAAATTAGCTACACAAGCTGAAAAACTCATACCATACACACTAAATTCGTCCATAAACACTTCCATAATGGACTCGATGTAGTCGGAAAAGATGCTCATCATGCATCTTTGAAAGGTGGCGGGTGCGTTACATAGCCCGAATGGCATCCTGCGATATGCGAAAGTGCCATATGGACAAGTGAACGTGGTCTTTTCTTGGTCGGCGGGGTGTATCGGGATTTGAAAAAATCCCGAATATCCATCTAAATAGTAAAAATACTTGTGAGAAGCTAGTCTCTCAAGCATTTGGTCGATAAAGGGCAATGGGAAATGGTCTTTAAGTGTAGCGGTGTTCAACTTCCTATAATCTATACACATTCTCTATCCCGTCACAATTCGTGTAGGGATTAACTCATTCTTCTCATTCGGAACCACAGTAGTCCCTCCCTTCTTAGGTACAACTTGTACCGGACTCACCCATTTTGAATCGGGAACCGCATAAATAATTCTCGCATCCAACAATTTCATAACTTCCTTTTTAACAACCTCTTGCATATTCGGGTTCAACTTACGTTGACCCTGGACACAAGGACGATGACCTTCCTCAAGATTAATTCTATGTATACAGAAATCGGGACTGATTCCCTTCAAGTCATCAAGACTATACCCCAAAGCTTTCCTATTTTTCTTTAAAACAACTAACAAATCAGAAAGTTGTTGCTCAGTTAAATCAGCACTTACAATCACGGGGAAGCTCTCGGTATCGTCTAAAAAGGCATATTTTAGGTGAGACGGAAGTGGCTTACGCTCCGGGACGGTTATGTCTATGGCAAATGAGGTGTGGACGATGTTGGTTACATCGACACCTTGCTCCTCCGTGAGCATCCTTCCATCCAAAGCAGCTTCTAAGGCATCAACAACAGCAGAGTCGACGGAAGCATCACCTGCACACGCTTCCAAACATATCAAAGCTTCTAAGGGATCCCGTATAAGGGACGCCTCCATAGAATCATGAACTATAACATCCATAACATCAATCATGCAACAAGAATCCGTTATCATCGGATTCTTAAGTGTACTATCTAAGTAGAAAACAATGGTATCTCCACCCACTTCCAAGGTCAATTTACCGTTCTTGACATCAATCACCGCGCCGGTGGTGTGCAAAAATGGTCGTCCCAAAATTATGGGAATTTGGGTGTCCTCGGTCATGTCAAGGACGATAAAATCAATCGGGATAAAAAAATTTCCAACTCTAACGGGCACGTCTTCTAAAACTCCCAAAGGGCGTTTTATAGAACGATCTGCCATCTGCAAAGTGACACTAGTACACTTAAGAGGACCCATATTAAGTTTTTCACAAACGGAGTAAGGCATGACACTTACACTAGCACCTAAATCACATAAAGCCTTATCAATCGATAAGGTGCCAATAGTGCAAGGAATCGAAAAACTACCGGGGAACTTTAGCTTTGGTGGGGCCTTGTTCTGTAAAAAAGCACTACACTCTGCAGTAAAAGCGACGGTTTCTACCTCACCAATGCTTCTCTTCCGAGTCAAGATGTCCTTCATAAACTTTGCATAAGATGGGACCTGCATATTGAGCTCGGTAAATGGGACCGTAACCTGCAAATTCTTCACAACCTCCATGAACTTGCCAAACAGGGTAGTCTCCATCCGATTCTTCAATCGACCCGGGAATGGTACTTGAATTGTTGGACTAGTCGGAGTAGAAACGGGAGTAGTGGGTGGTGGAACTTGATCTTCACTTGGAGTTTCCACAATTTCATCCTCATTGACATCTTCCACTAAAACCTCCTCCTTCTCGGCCGGTGTATCATCCTTAGGCATCGACGGACCTTCATAGTGTGTGCCACTACGAAGAGTGATCGCATTAGCCGTATCGTGTTGTTGATCACCTTGAGAAGGGAGTTTACCTTGTTGACGCGTTGCTTGTGACGCGGTAAGGTGTCCCACTTGGTTCTCCAAATTCTTGATGGCATTATCCTTAGCTTGATCATTCTTTTGCATTTGAGCCATCATAGATTCCTGGGTCTTGGCCATCATCTGCATCATATTACGAAGCTCAGCCATTTCATTAGAACTCGAAGAAGAAGAAGAAGAATTATCTTGAGCTTGTGATGAGGATTGGCCAAAATTCTGCTGACTAGTATCGAAATTCTGATGAGAATTCCCGAAGTTCTGATTAGTATTGCCAAAATTTTGTTGATGTTGACCCGAGTGAGGTCGCTGCTGAAAATTTCCCTGATTTTGGAAATTCCTTTTATTTCCGAAATTCTGTTGGTTCTGAAAATTCCCTTGACTATGGAATTGCTGCTGATTCTGAAAATTTCCTTGATTCTGGAAATTCTGCTGATTCTGGAGATTCTGCTTGTGCGGGGGCACATAGGGTGGTGTAATAGGCGGGTTCAAGACATTAGTACTCCTGTATGACAAGAGAGATGCATCATAGCCCGGTTGATTCATATATGGATAACGTGGGCGCATAGAATGGAACGCATTCACCTGTTCTATGGAGCCTAGGCAATCTTGAGCTTGGTGGTCCGCGGCACCACAACGAACACATGCATAATCTTGCATGGCATGTACTTGATACATGCCCCCTCCCCCTTGAGAATTTGACACTTCAAATGCATCAAACCTCTTAGCCAAAGCGGCTAATTGAATAGCAACGACATTCGAGGACCCACTTTCACCGGAATTTGATCGAGTATTACCACATGGATTACCCCATCGGGAGTGATGAGATGCCATCTCCTCTATTGTTTGCCAAGCCTTATTATCATCCACGTTACATTGGAATCGCCCATTACATGCCGAGTCAAGTGTACTCCTGCAATCATCATACAACCCGTTATAAAATTGGTTACAAAGAAACCAAACCTGAAAACCATGGTGCGGGCATTCCTTCACAAGCTTCTTAAACCGCTCCCACGCTTCATGAATATTCTCGTTCGGAGTTTGACGAAAATTGGTGATTTGACTCCGGAGCATGTTCGTTTTTTGTGGAGGGTAATAGTGCTTGTAGAAGGCAAGGGCAAGAGAATTCCAATCGGTGATCCCCTCGATGACTTTATCGAGGTCCGTTATCCACTCCCTAGCGGAATCCCGTAGTGAGAACATGAAAAGCATCTCCATGACATCTTCTTGAGTTACCCCGACCGGAAGCGGAATCGTGGAGCAATAATCAGTAAATATCCTCATATGCTTGTGAGGATCCTCCTTAGGGTCGCCACCGAATTGATTCTTTTCCACCAAAGTAATGAAGGCGGGTCGAATCTCAAATGTACCTTGAGTGGCAGTTGGTCGTTTAACCAACTTAGGAAGAGCAGTTTGCTCGGGTTCCGAATGACTAGAAAGTTTCGGCATTTTTAAAATAGGAGGAGGTGGTAAAACGATCTCGGACTGAGATTGATGTTCCTCTTCAAAGGACTGATTCTCAGCTATAAATTCTGTATGAATAGCTTCCAAAGTCGCAAGATCGGGAGCTGCGGAAATCTCTCTCCAAAATTGTCGTCGCCTACGAAAGGTTTTCTCGGGTTCAGGGTCGAACGGAGTAAGCTCTGATAACCGAAAAGACCTGGGCATAAGCAAAACTACAATAGAAAAGTGAGATCAATATCAAGGAGTTTTAATTCCTTGAGACGAAAGAGAGCAAAAAAGAAACAAGCTAAAAAAACAAGAAAAACCGTTTCCCCGGCAACGGCGCCAAATTTGATATGGGTTAAGTCGTCTCACCCAATAAAGGTAAACCTAATGCTACTAACAAGAAGATAGCGGCAAGCAAGGTATCGAATCCACAGGGAAACAGTTAAACTAGTCTAATAGCTATGTTGATTCTAAAATGCTCTAACCGGTTTGATTTATGGAAAAATATAAAAAACCACTAAAATACGATACTAAATAATCGAATCTAACAATGAGATGAAAACTAAGGTCACAGGTTCACGATAGATGTTCGACAATTATGCGACAATAATAATAAACATATAAACATGCTAGTCGGCTATAACACGTCCTCTCGAATCGTGTCAACCTAGGAAGGATCTAACGGGCTCTCGCAACTTATTAGACTCCCTACCAAATCGCGCGTGATCTAATCCTAATTCGGCTTTCGCACAGAAACTAGAATTTCCCAACCAGATTAAAATGTTGTGGCCTTTAACAAATTAATCGATAAACAAAACGCGCGAAAGTGGTACTAGCATAACTATAAATTTAGTATCAAAGCGACATAATCATATAATAATCCATCGATCCCCCTCAAACCTAGCGAGAAAATTAGCTACGCATGATGATTACGAAACAACTAATCGCATACATGGAATTCATGATAAAAAGGTGAAGCAAATAAATCTAATGATAAACGAAAGGAAATCTAACGAATTAAGCGGAACAACGAATTGCAAATAAAGATAATTACGACGAACTAAGTAATTTACGATGAAGATTGAACCGTAAAACTGAAAATTGCATAAGATGGAAATTACCGAAATCGAGTACGAGTTGAGAACCGAGTGCTAGAATCCTAAGAGTCACGAGTTTTTAATGTAAATTTTTCTAGCGGAATTATCTAGCGGGGTAAGGTGGTCGATCGAATAACCCAATTTGTTCACAATTATAGTCACAAGACCGCCACAATCTAAGAAGGGGCGTTGTGCAATGCCACGACAAGTGGTAGGTCTAAGGGATTAGGGTTACCGAGCGATGAGTCACAAATTAATTGCAAGACACACACATCAAGATTAAGAATATTATCGGTCGAGGGTAACAAGCAGTGGGAGAGCATCTCAGAGAAGTAACGAATTGCGGGGTTACGGATTTCGGAGGCAAAAGATGAATTAGGCTTGTAACCCCTTTCACATCGTGATATGCGCTTCCAAAGATCTCTTTTAGACACACAAGCTTGTAAATTGCTCGAGGGTTCACTAAGTCTGGTACCCGATGAGGGTAGGCCTAGCGCTAGGCCGAACTCGGAAGTAGTCAAACGATGGGCTTTACCGAATAGTCTAAATTTAACCGCTCTTGGTGTGGTCGGATTGTCAATGGTAAAAGTCCCTAGGAACTCACAAGGTCTTTGTATGTAGAAGTCGCAAGGCTAAGGAGTCGGCTAGTTCCAGTTCTCGATGATAATTCCTTGATATCGTCTACGATTCCTAAGTTGGTCATTGTGTGGGGACAAGGCCACCTAGTACTCTGAAAGAACTTTTCAGTGAAGGTTCGAGCTAAAGAAGTATTAAGACAAGGCAAATATGTAGGCTTAGAAGACTTAAAATATGTAGAAGATTTAGAAGTTGAAGCCACACCTTGCTTACGAGTGGCTCGTCTTGCTCTTGTCTCCATAATAATATCCTTGCCAGAATAATCCCAAAAACTTTAACTTCACCTTCTTTAAAAACCCAAAAATAATCACCCAAGATGGAGATGGAAATATGAATGTGGTTGGGGTATAGAAGGTGGTGGTTTGATGATTTTATGAGGAGTGAAAAGGTGGAATGAAGAGTGAGGTAAAGGTGATATAAATAAAGGTAGTTGAGGAGGGAAAAGAAAGTTTTAAAGTAGATTGTAAAAATTTGGTGTATGTGTTTTGGAGGGAAAGTTATGTGGGATATTTGTGAAAGATGGAATTGATATTGTAGTGAGTGAATAAGATAGGTGATCCAGCCTGACAACATGGGCTGGATTCTTCAAGAATGCCTTAATACAAGAGCTAAACTAGGATTAACGACTAATTACCGACTAATCTACTCTAATATAAGCTAATCTAACCTAAAATAGTCTAGGGTTTAGTGGGAAGTCAAGAACATAAGCTTACATTACAAGAGGAAGGGTATATATAGGGTTACAATGAGTAGGGAAATGAAACAATGCATTCACGGGCTGTATCTGACCCTTCCCGGTCGGGAAAGATTGGTCCCGGTCAGGAAGGACCGGTCCCGGTCGGGAAGGACCCCTTGCCGGTCGGGAAGGACCCAATACAGCAACTCCTCTTTTGTGCGCTTCATCCCGGACGGGTTGAGGCCATACCCGTCGGGGATGAGCCTTGTAGGCCTCCAATATGATCTTTAAGGTTCCTCCTTGCTTCACATGGACTTCTCATCGATTCTCGGGACATGGGATCGGGTCTCGGAGGATCGGGATCGGGTCCCAAGGTCTCGGGGTCGAATCCAAGGCATCGAGTGATCGTTCCTCCGCTTCGTTGGCTCCGAAAAGTGTATGTATTGAGTCGGAATCGCTCCAACTCTTCATGAATGATCTCGGGAACCTGAAACGAGCTAGAGGAAGCATAAGTAGCCCATAAATCGCTCCCAAGGAGCGATTCCACAAGGAAAATGGGACCAAAATACTACGAATTAGGCACTACAAACTACACTTATCACTACTATCTTTATTCACCACAATTGGGACCTACCTTTGGGACCCAGCGAATTCCGACTGATCAAGACTGAGTCGGGAGGAAGGGGAGCTTGGGAGTATGTGCACTACACTTTCCTCGAAGGTCATACGATCTACGACCTTTGTGATATAGAACCCGACTATGCCCTTTCGCTTAGCGACGGTCCGGAGGAATTTTCTCGTGCACCATCCTCCGAGGGCACGCAATCCTACCCCGGGTCTCCGACCGCTTCTTACGCGTCGAGCGATTACTTGATCTAGACCCTCTCCCGGAGTCGGTAGATAGTGTGGTGGGTGTGTGTTGTGTATATGTGTGCGGGTTGGGTCGGTGAGTCTATAATCATCTAAAATTACATGTCCTTGGGTTAATTTCGTTCCTTGTTCCATTATCATTATCATGATCATTATGATTGTTTTACCTCTAACCAAAATTTGCAAGTTGTCCCACTGTCCGATTGTTGCGGCCGAAGTCGCCTTGGTATTGCTTCCGGTCTTTAGGCGATGTGATTATGCCATTGACCTTTTGAAAATCCAAATTCTCTTCATTTTTCTTTCAGTTTGTTTTTCTTTCTTTTCATTTTTCTCGATTTACTTTTCAATTTTCTTTAATCCGGGCTAGGTGACGTGACTACACCACTACAACAAAATCACCTTTTCGCGATGATTATTTCCTGACAATTGAGAAATCGACATAAATAATGTACTCATATTCCTTAGGAATGACCCCTTTTATAATAAATATCAATCGACGCTAATAAACCCGACAAATTGATGGGTTATCTCGTCACAACCCTAATATTCTAATAAACCCACTTAAAACATATCCTCCTTATTACTGAAATCACATTCACCTATCCTCCATCATGGACAAATTCTAGAGTTTGCGAACGCATCAATGGCCCTATCTCTAAAGATACTGCCTCGTTATCTCTCAACTTCTATTTCTCGAATCCAAATGTCACGATTCGCCAGGTGGTGCGCCTGCGTCACTCGCGGACCAGTCTGATCGTCACATCTGGTACGGTTCATGATTCACAAATCTGAATTTTATGTTTTATTTTTATTTGATTTTCTGATTGTGTTTGTTTGATTAGGGGGATTGGGGTTTTGTAATTTAGGGTTTGTTGTATTGATGATTGGTTATTGTTGTTTTAGTTAATTGAAGTTGATTGGATGTATGGGGTTTATTGCATTTTTGGGTTTGCTGTTGAATTTATTACTGAGTTGTTTCGAGAAATGTATGTTGCAGACCAATTATGCAGTACTAGTGTTACTGAATCTCTGTTTGATTATGTTTTGGAAAAAGATATGACCAAAAAGTTGTATGATATAAAATACGAAGACTAGTGAATTAGAGGAAACCAAACAAACTAATGTCAATATTGTTTAGACCCTCTAACGACAGTATTTGTGTTCTTGTTAAAGTCATGTGTGTTGTCGATCGGTTTCTAGATTTTCATTATTGCTGAAGTTATCTATCTATCTATCTATGTTCGATTCTAGCTATCCGTTTATGTTATATGTTATATATGTATTATCATGGTATATATGTTTTTGATGTTTGTCGTCGCTCGGTTTCTAAATGCCATTATACTTTTGCGTAAAGGCTAGACCGTTTGTAATACTACTAGACTGTTGCGGCTACATCGCTTTTATTTTGGTGCGTAAATGCTATACTTGTATTCCGCTGTGTAATGCTGGGATGCAATTATATTGGAACTGACTAGGGACGACAAAACTGACAAGGAACTCAAAAGATATCAAGTAGGACATCTACCATGGTCTTTCATCCTAATTTCCCATGATTCACATATTACAAATAATTTATAAATTCTGACCATGCATTAGAACATCTAAAGTGATTTTTTGGCTCGTATGTTTAATTTACAGTCATGGCTTAAAGAGATTTTTTGGCTCGTATGCATTACAACATCTAAAGAGCTGATGTGGATTATATTATGGCATTATCTCATTTGAATTACAAGTTCACTGAAGATGCAAAATCAATGTCTTATTCGTGGCCTCACCACTTCCTTCTGGAGCTAATAATGTTGCCAGACCTCCAAGGTACTTACTCTTGTCATTATTCTTGTTGCATTCTTCATTAATTCTATATGATCTAATTTCAATGACTATTCCTTTGATGTGAATGGTTCAATTGTTTCGAGTGATATGTGTGTTTATTGTTTGCTGACCCTTCATTATATTTTGAACTTTTTGATATATGTGAAAAAATAATGGTTGTACTAACAGTAGTCTTAAAGATATACAAGTCTTTTAATTGTGATGAATTTTTCAAACTTATCGTGCTACATATTTGAAGATTAATAATTATTTTGGTTCAAGTTGTGAACTCGTTATTTTTGGAACTTTGGGGTCACTTGCCCCCCGACCCCCCCTAAATCCGCCTGTGCCTATACGCCTACCTTTTTTAGTCTCTGCCAATATTTGTACCCTTTTCAATGGTTTTATTTTTCTAGTGATATTTTTTTTGTGTAAAATATATATCCACTGACAATAAATCAATATGGGATTGAGGGTCAACAATTGTTATCCTCAACTAAAAGTTTCTGACAAGTAATTTAAATTCAGAAAACTTGAAATAATCTTGCCTAACGTGGGTATCTTGATCTCAAGTTAGGTGCTGTGCAAACAATTCTACATTATTCTGAAACAGTTAGCCAGTCATTCTCGACACTGCGAATACAATGGGCCAACTGTTTTAATACATTTACTGCTTGTTTCCTTGTTGCTTGCTTGCCTGTCATGTATACGAAACTTATAGTATTAGATGGCCAGGTCTTAACTTGTGAAATTTTGAGATGCAACTGTTTGTGTCGGACATGGATATGATACTATGATCGTAGAGTTGAAGTAACATAGATTAGCATGATCAAATATACTTAAAAGATTCAAACAATGTCTTAGTGATTCCAATGAACTTTTGACTTCTCACTTTTTATATTGCATCAGATTGAAAAACACACACTTCAAAGATAGTAATAAAAAACTTTAATCTTGTGGATGGCTAGATTTTGCCTCTCTTGCCGTGTGATCAACATGCAGCTATATAATCGTGTTTTGAGCCTTCTTCTTTGTTCCCATGATTTTAATTTGCGGTCATAATTTGAAAAAAATTGTAGAACATGATTTCCTATCGGAGAAATTCTCCCCAGAAGTGCTTATCGGAGAAACTTTCTCCTAATGTTCTTAAGTGGTATTCATATGACCTTTTTGTTTCTCCTTGGGAGTGCAACATCTTATAATAAGATTCATGGATGTAGTTGATATCATCGGACTAACGTCTTACATTATACTTGTTTCAATATTTGTACATTATGATTATATGTATGACACTTTGTTATATGTCACTAAGTACACATTATTTGTTTTCCTTACACGCTAGAAATAGATAAAAATTTAGATTAACTTTTCATATACCGCTTTTTATCCTTGTTTATTGCAGTTTCTTGAGGCACAGCTGGTTTACGCAATACATGAGTTGGAGTTTAGCTTTTGTGGTCGAAGATGTAGTATACAGTAATTATTTTCAAGTTGTGAAAACATAATTCATCTTTTTTTATTTTTTGTGTTAGTTTAACTTGTTCGTCGTTGTTATTGATATCGTGTATAATTTTTTGGATTTTATTAGTAGTATAAAATTTACATCATTTTTTCCAATTGTCCCTTTTTCATTTTAATTTTCGCATCTTATCCAGGTTGTATAGTAAAAAAAATATAGCCGTGATATTCAATTGTTACAACTGCCATTAGATGATATTTTATAGTACATCTCGCGTCGAATACAATTGTTACGATTCTCATTAGATATGACATTTTCTTGTATTTTTCGTGTCAAATACAATTGCTACAGTTGATTTTAGATGGAGAGTATAAACCACTTACCACTTCGAAAACAAATGCCACAAAAACCGCCACTAAAGCTCACCTTCTTTCGTGTCGATTTTAAGAAGCTAACCCAGCGAATTGATTATTCGTCACGAAAGGCTACGGCAACGCCGCCTACCCCAACGAATACATAATCAACGGGGAAACCTTTCGCGTCAAATATAATCGCCACGAAATACCAAAATAATCACCGCGAAAAGGTGATTTTGTTGTAGTGAGCACCTACGCCCAATTTTTCACCCGTTCGTTCTTTTAATTTCTTTTCTTTTCTTCTATTTCATTTTCGATTTTTTAGCCACTTGGCTAGGGTCTAGGTGATGTGATTACACCTAGGCCCGCCACTCTTTTACCGTTTTCTTTTCGTTTACTTTCTTTCTCCCAACAATTTCGAAAATTCCAAAAACATTTGAAAACTCATAAAAATCCAAAAAAAAAATTCTTATGTTTCATTTTTCGTCTTTTTCGATCTTCCCCTACTAGTCCATTGAGGACAATGTACAGTTTTAGTGTGGGGGGATCTACTAACTTCTATTTTCTCAAAAATCTTCCAAAAATAATAAAAAATCAAAAATATTTTCCCTTTTTTTTCATTTTCTTTTCTCGTTTTCGCTATGTTTTTGTGTCCCTTGTATGGTCTTGTTATCTATTCTTACAAGAAACCACCACCTTGGTAGCACGATTTGAAGAGATTATGAAACCACCCCGCTTGGTAACTTCCTTCCTTCTTTACTTCCGTAGAGGAGTTAGGTTGTTGTTATTTGGCAGCTCTCGAAGATGAGCATTTTTGGTGTTGTGGTTGATTTTGTGCTTGAATGTGGATGGATTATGGAGTGCATGATTTTACTTGTGTTTTATTTTATTTGCCTTTTCTTTTTCGTGTGTTCCTTTTGCCTTTGTATAGTGTTTCTAGGACTAAATGTTTTCGAAAACTTGATTACGAACTTATTACAAGAATTTACATTCCATTGTAGATAACCCATTGTAGATTTTGGACCTTAATCTAGTAGAATGACTCTA
Source organism: Agrostemma githago (assembly GCA_958450325.1). Taxonomy (NCBI): domain Eukaryota; kingdom Viridiplantae; phylum Streptophyta; class Magnoliopsida; order Caryophyllales; family Caryophyllaceae; genus Agrostemma; species Agrostemma githago. The sequence continues at coordinate 46,959,935 of OY288249.1, forward strand.
AATCAATGAACTTGTTGATCCTTTAGCTTGAGTCCACCTTTTATACTAAAGGTTTACTTCGGGGATTGCATTTGACCACCTTGACCACCCATAGAGGAGTTAGGCCTTGGTTCCCGCATCCCGTTTTCTAGGTGACCTTGCTCGAATGACCATTGCACCTTTAGCCCAAATTCCTTCCGCTTTTTTGTGGGTTATCCGGGGATGGCGCGCGTTCTCGATCACCTATTTTTCCTCCACCTATACATCACCACAATAAGTTTACACAAAAATAACCTCCAAGCTTGGTTTCGAACCACATCAAAGAGCCAAAAAAGGGCAAACCAGAGCAAGAGAAAAAGGCACAAAAATATGAAAAACAAGGGAGAGAAAAGGAGCATCAAATGAAAATCATACCATCAAAAACATCTCCTTAAAAAAAGCTCTTGATCGATTCGTCGCCGTGAAGTGCCTACTAGAGGACCGAGCCCCGAGGTAGGAAGATAGCGGTGATTAGTCGATCCACCAAAAATGGTAAACACTACACTTTTTGTTTGAGCTAATTTAGGAAATTTGAGTTTGGAACGACCTTCTTGGCTTAGCCAAAGCGAGCGGGATTGCACCTACCTACAGTGTCGAACAAATCCATGGTTCACTTTTTCCATTCCGTTTAACACCCTGTCGTACCCCTTTAGAAGATTAGGAGGACCTAGCTAAGTTATCAACATCTTTATTGCTTTAATGTCATAGTATTAGGCTTTGGTCCTTGTCTACGTGGGTTATTTATCTTGGAAGTTTATGATTGTTTTAGGTTAGTAATCGTTGTCTTTCCCGCCGTCTCGATGAGGGATTCGGTGTTTTATTTTTGTTTTGGATGCGTCTACTCTTTCGTGTTATGTGTTTTTGTGTGTTTAGTCGCATCCACCGTTTTGAGCAAGCCCCAACTTGCCTTGCATAGGAGTACTCTACCTCATGGGTATTTTGATGTGAGTTGAAGGGATAGAGCGGGCCCGTTAATTGCCCCTTATCGGCTTAGCATAGTCTAGCTAGTAGTAGTAGTAGGTTTTAATTTCTTTTTGGGTCTTTGCTCGAGGACGAACAACGGTTTAGTGTGGGGGATTTGTTGTGTGCTAAATTTAGACCGTTTTTCCTCCCATTTAGACCTGTTTTTCCCTTATTTTGTGAGATTAGAGTGCGAGTATCGCCTTATTTGGAGTATTTCTCCCATTACCGTCCCTCTTGTGCGTTTTACGTGTTTTTGGTAGTTTTTCTATCAATTTTGATAGGATTTGGCATCGAAAGCATGATTGAGCTTCCACGAGCACAAGAGAGGGGAATACCGTCCGAAAAGCAAAGCACACAACTTAAAGTTCAAAGCCATCCAATCATACGATGAAGAATAAGACAAGAAAAGAGGCTAGAAAACAATCGGGTGAAATTTCACCCGATGAGAAACCACCGGGCGAAGTTTCGCCCGACGGTAAAATTGCCTCCTCGAAGATTTTCAGAAAGCTTCTCCACCGGGCGAAATGACCGGGCGAAACTTTCACCCAGTTTTGCCCGACGGTAAAGGTGTCCAAAAATGCAAAACGGGAGGAAGTTCACCGGGTGAAGTTTCACCCGACGGTATTGGTCCGTGTATGGCAGGGTGAAGTTCCACCTCATGAAGATTTAAAGGGTGATTGTCTCACTAATGGAGCAAAAAGTTGGATTTGAGCTTTCAGTTAAGGATCCATTAAGGCTTTACTATATATATGCATACCCTAGTTAGTTGCCTAAGTGATTCCATTACATCTCCATTAGTATACTACTTACCATCCTTTAGTAGATCATTCTAGTAGTAATTTTAGTAGTTCTCTACAATTCCCTTAGCTAGTAGTAGATCTTCATAGTTTTCATCATCAATTCTCTAGATTTACATTCAAGCTTGTAGAATTCAAGTTTTTGTTGAAGATTTTTGGAGATTATTAAAGGATTAGTGACAAATCCCTTATCCTCTTCATCAAGCTTCATCTTTTATTTATGCAATCTTCTTCTTTATTGTTGATCTTCATAGTTGGTATATTTCTCTTCCACTCTCTAATCTCTTGTTAGATTTAATTTCGTTCTTTCAATATTGTTCATTTTATTGTTCTTTCATTATCATTTTTGTTGATCTTCCTTTATCACTTTTAGATCATTTTATGTTTCATTTTGTTGATTGCAATTTTATCTATTGTTGTGTTGTTAATTTCTCTAGATTTCATTTATGTTGTTCTAGATTGTTTTCTAGTTTATTTTGTTGATTGCAATTTCCTCCGTTTTTTTGTGTTAAAATTGTTAGATCGTAATTTTCTTATTGTTTTATTGTTATTTCCTTAGATTTAATCATTATGTTGGTTTTTGTTGTTTTCTCTATTGTCATTGTTTTATTAGTTTCCATTATTATGTGTGAGTAGATTTCTTGTTTGGGGGTTTAGGGAGGAGGATCTTGGATTATTTGAATTGAGGAGTTTTTGGTTGGTTGGTTGCTTGTTGGTTTATCTTGCTTGAGGTTGTTGTGTCATTGTTGTTTTGGTCCGGCCAACTAGACCGGCCTTGACTCATTTCTATCAATATGGGGAAACTCGGGTAGAAATTACCTTAACTTGAGACTTACCCTTCTTCGCCGCGAAAGCGGGTTTTTAGGTGGGTTGGGTGAAGATGTAACAACCCTAAATTTTTCGCAATCAAAATAACAAACCAAAACGGAAAATTCAAAGTTGTTACTCCGCACTTAACTCACAAAGCCAAGTGAAGGCAAATAAAATGATATAAATCAACCGAAAATAATTTTGATAGAAAATAATTAAAACGAAGTAGAACTCCGATACTTAATTAAATGAAAAGGTTGCAGCGGAAGACTGACAAAATTCAAAACGGTTTAAAACAACATCAACCCAAAGTTCAACATAAATATAAAAAGTTTGGAGATAAATGTTAAATAATAAAATCCTTCCTCGCTCAGCATCCCGAACCAAATGCACCCATGCAGCATATTAAGTGTACCTATCAACTGTACTCAAAACACAAATAGGTACAGGTTCCAGCGGGGGTACGACCCAAAATAACAGGACGTCAGCAAAGCTGAGTAAAAGAACAATATAATAAAGGGTTATTTCATGTAAATAATATCAACTATGCGCGTGCTTCTTAAATTAATACAAACTATACGTAATCTCATTTTAATATGAACTACGCATTCATTAATCTCGCTTTGCTATGTATGAAATTATGACTTGCTATTACCGGTCATAGTGACTTGTTATAACTTTCTAGGGTTTTATTAGTTCCGTTGCAGTTATCGTGAAAGCAAAAATTACGATAAAAACATTTTTTTTCATATCTTCTATAAGGCTAATTGAAAAACAAATGGAAGATGAATTTTCAGTTTTTTTTTTATCAATGGCCGAAAATGAACACGAAATGTAATTAGAAGAAGAAAAGTTAGAGGAAGAGTTGAAAAGGAAAGGTTCAACAGGTAGCCGGTCACCCATAACAAAGCGAGATTAATGAAGGCATAGTTCGTATTAAAATGAGATTACATATAGTTGGTATTAATTTAAGAAGCACATGCATAGTTGGTACTATTTCCATGAAATAACCCTATAATAAAAACGTAGAATAATAATAATATAATAATTTTATTATAAACTGAAACCAGAGTTAAAAGTCACCGTTTCAATACCAAACACAATACTGTGAAAACAGTAGTCCAAAATCAACCAAAATATATTTTTCACCACCTGTGTGCGAAGGTCCTACCCTTGCACGGTCTAGAGGTAACCACTTGTGCTTAGCTAGACTCATAATAGTGCGCATCTCTCACATTTGGACAGTCAGTAGGATGAAACTGCCAAAGGAGAAAGTCTAACTCCCTAGCGAGTGAGGGCCGGACAATCCTCACTCAAAAATAGTTTCGGGACGAAGTCCCAGGAACGTCTTAGACGCACCTTAAAACCGTCTAGACCAACAGAGCTCTCAGAGTCTGTTATAAGTTACCAAAAAAATTTACCAAAACAATACCAATGTGTGACTCGTGTAACAAAGTTCAACATCCAAACATTATGAGTATTATAAAAAAAAATTACCATCGACGAAATAATTTACCAAACCGTTATAAAAATATAGTTTGATCCGAACATGCTCTTTACTTAAAAGTGAAAAGGGTAAAACGTCTTTACCTCTCAAGACGGTCTAATTCTTCTAGTATTATTCCAAGAAACCTTTCTCCTGGAACCCACAAGCTACAAATAATATAACCGATTCAATAACTAATCGACTAATATAAAACCAAGTCTATCTCATTATAACAATTTAGTACTCCTTACTCTCACCTCATGAATTTCTCACTCCGTACTCTAAAATCCAACCCATATATATGTCAAATACTATGGATAATAATAATAATAATCCTTCATTAACTCTCTTAATCAACACGCCATTACTGTCATTCATATACAACTGCGATACTACCCACAGATTCCGTATTCCAAATAAAAATACCTTAGTCATAACTCATAAGCTACCATATCAGTCAACAACAAATAGTCAGTCCCAAAAAATAAACACCCATAAAGCCTGTACAACACTATCCTAAGCTAATCGGTGCATAATCACAACTAATTAGGCAAAAGTAGAATTTCCCTCTGCCAACGACAAACACTGGAACAATGAACTAACCCACACGACAGAATTTAGCGGACCCGTCATTGAAACACAAATATTAATATTTACGACCTTCTTTCCACCCCAAATCAATTATTAAGGACAATAGGATTACAACCAAACAATATTTACACCATACTCTTAATATTTTAATCAAATTTAGTAACTCATAACCCTACTCACAAAACTCGGTTTATATATAAAAGGAAAACAAATAAAAATCTTTAATAAAATCGGTACTTACAGTTTTATGAAGGAGGACATAAGAACGTATTGGTTATATAAGCAAGGATCAAGAGTCGGTTTCACAACAGCGATCGAAATAAAAGAAAACAGAGGGAGAAGGGTGTATGTAGTAGTGTGCGGCAAATTGTAGAAATAAGGTGGGGAGGGGAAAAACACGGTGGGGTTAGTGGGATTTAGGTATTTTTTTTGTTTTTGTTTTTATATATACATATATACTCCGCATATATTATTCTTTGTATTTGGGTCCATCTCCAAGGCAAACGAAAAGGTTTTTTTTTTAAATAACGTACCACTTTTAAAATAGTCCAAAAACGGTTTACTCTAAAAGGGCCCAAATACTTTAAATTTTATAACGATATTGAAAATATTTTTCTAACTTAAAACCTGATTTAAGTAAAATACAAAAGTAACACTTTATAAATGACTCAGAAAATAATGAAGTGTTACAGACTTCCCTTCATAAAACAAAACTTCGTCCTCGAAGTTTAAACTCCTCTTCAAAATATAACGTCTCACATTTATCATACATACAATATAAACCATATACTCCATATATCCAAAATCCGCCAATACAGACACATAGCCTTTAAGTTATCTCACATTTCTAAATTCCTTAAATTCTAAAATCACCTAATTCCTCAAATTATCTCAGATTTCTAAATCCTCAAATCTTAAAATCATCTACTTCCTTAAATTCCTAAGTAACAACTTCATCACCACCTAATTCCACAAGGTACTGCTGGAGTTCAAAATCACCAAAATTCTCATACTCCTCAAACCATAAGATAACACTAGAGTTCAAAACTACCAAGATTCTCATATTACTCAAACGCAAAAGCATCACTAAGAAAGTTAGGAGCATGTCGGACAAAATAATTAAATTATTTTGAAATTTTGAAAGTCAAGATTTCACAAGTTCAACCGTTTTTTTTTCACAAGTATGAAATGCACAAAATCAATCAATAAATACGTGCATTAAGGACAACCAAACCACCAATGTGCGTTGAGCACAAACAACCACCAATATGTGCGTTAGTAGAAATTTGATAGAAATCAATCAATACGTGCGTTGAGCACAATCAAATCTCCAATCTATTTGTAAACAAATCAATTTTATGTAAAACATTGGTGTCGATATACAGTTCATCAGCAACTTACAGAAGTGTGCTGGAAAATTTAGCCTCAATAACAGCTCCTCCACGAATTTCCATTCGACTGATTCATAAGCCTTTTATAAGTCGATTTTAATCAAGCATCTCAGAGACACTCCTTTCCTGGAATAAAGATGAGCAATGTCTTGACAAATCAGTATGTTGTCGATAATGGACCTTCCTTTTATGAATGCTCCTTGCGTGTCTTGAACGATATCAGGCAGAATTTTTGATAATCTATTGCAAATGATCTTGGAGATTATTTTGTATATCACATTGCAGCACGCAATAGGACGGAATTGCGTTACCTCCATGGGCCTTTCACATTTAGGAATAAGTGTGAGGGTTGTTGCATTTATTTGTTTTAGTATCTTACCCGAACGCATAGCATTTAGGAATGTTTTCCTTGAACTTAAATGGTAGTATGTTTGGCTATTTCAAGGCACAGAGAGGGATACGACAAGGGGACCCGGTCTCGCCATTGATATTCACGTTATATATGGAGTATCTGAGCAGATTACTCGGTTATGCGACTGAAAAATGGCCATTCAGCTACCATCCGATGTGTAAGCAACTGAAACTGACTCATCTTATTTTTGTTGACGATCTTATTCTGTTTAGCAAAGGCGACACCCCATCAATTATGTTACTCATGAGAGTTCTATCATCATTCACCAAGGCCTCGGGGTTAAAACTTAATGCCACGATGACAGCAATCTATTTTAATGGAATGCCGAGAAGCATCAGAGATGATATTATATCTGCCACAGGTTTTGTCGAAGGAGAGATGCCATTCACGTACCTGGGTATCCCTATTAAATCTAGGACACTCACGAAACATGAATGCTCGATTGTGGCCGAAAAAATGATCAAGAGAATACGGAGCCTTGGTGCCAGGAAATTATCGTATGCAGGGCGGATTGTCTTGATTAATTCAGTTCTTAATACGTTTCATAATTACTGGTCCAATGTTTTTTTGTTTCCTAAAGGAGTTATGAAGAGAATAGAAGCAATCTGTAGGAATTACCTTTGGGAAAGTAATTCTGAATATAGTCGGGTTCCTTTGGTTTCTTGGGAAAGGGTAACCAGGTCAAAGACGGAAGGCGGTCTCAGAATTAAAAAGGCTGAGACTTGGAATTTAGCGGCTGTAGGGAAACTGGTGAACTGGATTAATGAGAAAAGTGATAAATTGTGGATCAAATGGATTAATCATAACTATCTGAAAAGGAACGATTGGCATGATTACAAGCCCCCTCCTGATGTTCCTTGGACCTGGAGATCGATATGTAGAGCAAAAGAAAAGCTGAAAGATGGCTATGATGGCTCCAATGCGTGGAATATGGACACAAAAGGATACTCCATAGCTAATGGGTATCGATGACTGCGAGGTAGCGAACCTGAAGTTCGGTGGCCCCGATTCGTTTGGGATGACTGGAGTATCCCAAAACATGCTGCTATATCATGGATTATGTTGAACAGCGGGCTAAACACCAAGATGAAACTAGCAAAATTTGGCTGCTGCTCGGATAGTTTATGTTGTTTATCTGCAGCGGATGAGGAAACTATACAACATTTGATGTTGGACCGCGTATACAGTAGACAGGTACGAAGTGCCTTGACCAATTGGCTTGGTTTCGATTTTCCTCAACACCCGGATTACACACTCATGAGTGGACCTAGAGGTCGAATTCAGGCCCTAGTGTTAAATGCATATCATCATACGATTTGGCTAAAGAGAATTGGAGCATGGACGGAGGGACAGGTACAACGCCCAGATAAAGTGATAAAACAAATTCAAGAGGATGTGTGAAAAAGATGCGGAAGCACAATTCAAAGGACTTACAATACAAAAGAGGAGTTTCAAATGTTGAGCAAACTGATTGATACCTAATAAGTCTTATGGCCTAAATGTCAGTTTGTTATATTGTACATGTAATTCTTTGACTGTATATCTGTTTATGAATGAAATAAAAAGCTCACATTTACACAAAAAAAAATCAATTTTAAGTACCAAGGAATAACCAATATCATTGTGCTAGTTAAGCAACACCAATAACCAACAAATTCATATTCGTAACTGATACAAAAATACCATGAAACCACACAAGAAGAAGATCAATTTAACACAAAACAAAGTAGTCATGCATATTTCTATCCCCCTTAAAATAAAGCTTCGTCCACGAAGCATGAAAATTTTCAATAGGCAAAAAGATGGGGGTAATTGTCCCACATGGTTGACTCAATTTCCCAAGTAGTCTCCTTCACATTGTTATTATTCCACAATTTTGGTAATTCTTGTCTCACCTCTACGGGTTTTACACATTTTACCACCCATAATCTGAACATCTATTCATAAGCCATAATCTCATCAAGCTCAACGGTTTCTACGTCTAACACATGTCATGGATCACTAATGTATTCCTTAGTTGGGAAACATGGAACATATTATGTACTCGTTCTATATCAGCTAATAAGTCAAGTCGGTAAGTCATTTCACCAAAACGCTCCAAAATTTCATACGGACCCATACACTTTGGGATCAACTTGCTCTCCTTACCAAACCTCAATACTCCTTAGTAGAAGAAACACAGAAAAGAACCTTGTATCACCAACCTCAAATTCCACATGCCTACGAGTTTTAGCTACATAGCTCTTCTGACGGTCTTGATCTGCTTTTATCCTATTTGGCATAATCCTAACATGCTTAACCATCTCAATTATAATCTCGCTTCTTAAACCACAGATTCGCCAATATCATCCCAAACACACCAGACTCCTATACTTGCGTCCGTACAAAACCTCAAATGGTGTCATCTGAATTGTAGCCTAGTAATTATATGAGAACTCAATAAAATCTAACTTATCCTCCTAGTCTCCTTTAAATTGTAGGGCAGTAACATGTCCTCAAATATTTGATTTATCTTTTCAGTTTGACCATCAATAGCTGGATAAAATGATGCGTTCATCTTAAACTTTCTCAAAACTATCTGAATATTCTCCCAAAATAATTAAACAAATCTGTATCCATATATAATAAAATATTCTTTGAAACTCCATGAAGTCTTAACACATAATGTATATAAGCAGCCACAAGTTGCTTCTTTTCTCATGCATCTTTCATTGGAACAAAATTTACACTCTCAGGTAACTTATTAATTATAACCCCAAATCATATTATTACCTTTCTGTGACCTTAACAATCCAACTATAAAATCCATAAGAATTAAACTCCACTTCCACTCGGGAACTTCTAAACGTTATAACTTTCGTTGAGGTCTCCTATATTCACTATTAGACTTCTAAAATATCAAGTATCAAGCCACAAAATCTGCAATTTATTTATTAATACTAGACCATCAAAATCCTAATTCCAAATCCGCATGCATTTTATCACCTCCTAAATAAACATAATACATTTTTTCCTTTAATTCCTTGTGGTTAGGTACGCAAATTTTATCTCAACACTTAATAAATCCATTCTCATCGCGCTTGACAAAGCAGAGTCATTCACCAACCAACTTATCCTAGAAAAATTTATCACCACCTTGTAACTCTCTAATAACACTCATCAATTCTCTCTCAACAGGTAACACACTAGACGGGGTTCCTAATTCTCTCATTTTGATCCCAAGTATCAGAAACTCTTCCCTCAGCTTATCATGGTGCATCAGTAACAACTTTGTATGGGAATTTTTACACCAGGCATCAGCCACCACACTGCATTTCTTACATGATACTGAATCTCGATCTTATAGTTCTTAATCAAATCCAACCACCTCCTCTATCTCACATTTAGCTCCTAAAGGGTAAATATCTTAAACCTTTTGTGATCATAAAAACCTTAAAGGGTACACCAAACAGATAATGTCTCCAAATTTTTCAAGGTAACGACTACGGTTGCTAACTCTAAATCATAAGTAGGGTAATTTTGTTTCCATAAAGTTCAACTGCCTAAACGCATAAGCAATCACTCTCTTATCCTACATAAGAACACAACCTAATCCATTCAAACACATATGTATAATCCTCATAAGTTTCATTTCCATCCGGTAAGGCCAACCTCAAAGCAGTAGTCAAATTTTCCTTTAAAATTCGAAATGATTCCTCACACCTCTCACCCAATAAAATTTTGTGGCTATCTTCATCAATATGGTCATTGATCTATCTATTTTGGAAAAAAAATCATTCATTAATTTTCCTATAGTAACTTCTAAACCCAAGAAAAAAAAAATTGAATTTCAGTCAAAAAATTTGGTCTAGGTCACTCCTTAACAGCTTTAACCTTAGCAGGATCTACTAACACTCCATTCTTATATATATATATGCCCAAGAAAAGTTACTTGATCCAGCCAAAACTCTCACACCTCGAAAATTTAGCAATTACTATTTTTCTCTCAAGATGCCTAAGACAATACGTAAATGTTCCTCGTACTCTTCTTCTTTCTTTGAATAAATCACTATGTCATCAATGAATATCACAACAAATTTATCTAGGTAAGTCCTCAAAGTTCAGTTCATCAAGTCCATAAAACACAGCAGGTGTATTAGTCAACCCAAAAGACATCACAATAAACTTATAATGGCCATATCTAGTAGAAATTGTAGTCTTAGGTATATCCTCAAACAATATAATCAATTGGTGGTTCCCAAATCCCAAGTCAATTTTAGGTAAGAGATTCATATTCTATAGTAACTTGATTCAATTCTCGATAATCAATACAGAACCTCAAAGTTCCATAATTCTTTTTCACAAATAAGACGGGGCACCCCAAAACAACACATTAGGCCTAAATATATCCTTTCTCCATTAGTTCATCTAATGGTTTCTTAAGTTCTAGCATTTCTAAGGTGTGATTGATAAGGTAATTCAACCATTGGGCTCGTCCTTGACAGTACGTCGATCTTGAATTCAACCTCTCCAGCAGAAGGCATTCCTAGTATTTCCTCAGAAAACAAATCAACAAACTCACTCACTATTGGGACTTCACTCAAATCGAGATATTCAATCCTCAAATCGAGATATTCACTCACTATTGGGCCTGACTCTTTGTTGTTGACTGATATGGTAGCTTATGAGTTATGACTAAGGTATTTTTATTTCCACTACGGAATCTGTGGGTAGTATCGCAGTTGTATATGAATGACAGTAATGGTGTGTTGATTAAGAGAGTTAATGAAGGATTATTATTATTATTATTATCCATAGTATTTGACATATATATGGGTTGTATTTTAGAGTACGGAGTGAGAAATTCGTGAGGTGAGAGTAAGGAGTACTAAATTTTTATAATGAGATAGACTTGGTTTTATATTAGTCGATTAGTTATTGAATCGGTTATATTATTTGTAGCTTGTGGGTTCCAGGAGAAAGGATTCTTGGAATAATACTAGATGAATTAGACCGTCTTGAGAGGTAAGGACGTTTTACCCTTTTCACTTTTAAGTAAAGAGCATGTTCGGATCAAACTATATTTTTATAACGGTTTGGTAAATTATTTCGTCGATGGTAAATTTTTTTATAATACTCATAATGTTTGGATGTTGAACTTTGTGACACGAGTCACACATTGGTATTGTTTTGGTAAATTCTTTTGGTAACTTATAACAGACTCTGGGAGCTCTGTTGGTCTAGACGGTTTTAAGGTGCGTCTAAGACGTTACTGGGACTTCGCCCCGGAACTATTTTTGAGTGAGGATTGTCCGGCCCTCACTCGCTAGGGAGTTAGACTTTCTTCTTTGGCAGTTTCATCCTACTGACTGTCCAAATGTGAGAGGTGCGCACTATTATGAGTCTAGTTAAGCACAGGTGGTTACCTCTAGACCGTGCAAGGGTAGGACCTTCGCACACAGGTAGGAATGGCAACGGGTCCAGGACCCGGTCCAGACCCGGCGGGTCGGACCCATATGGGTCGGGTCTGGGTCTCATTTTTTCAGAACCGACGGATCCGGGTCGGGTCTGGATCTTATTTTTGAAAACCGGGTCCGGGTCCGGGTCTGAAATACTGGACCCGGACCCGACCCGTGGACCCGGTACTTTAATTAAAAAAAAACGAACAAAAATCTACCAACATACATACGCAAAACTGCTAGCAAACAACTAAATTACTAAAATAACTCACTCTCTCACTTCTTTCCTCACCATTTCAATGTTCATTCAAGGTTTCCTAAGACCGTTATGAATGAGTTTGTAAGAGTGTTTAATTTCTTAATACAATATATGTCGTAGATAATTTTGTACGTGATAAAAAATACCGACAAAATTTGAAATTTGGAAGAAATGAGGAATGTAGGACAAAATAAAATAAAATAGTGAGACCCGCGGGTTGACCCGGTCCCGAACCGGACCCGGCGGGTCTGGATCCGGGTCTTAAAATTTTGGACCCGGTCGGGTCCGGGTCGGGTCCGGATCTAGGGTAATTTTGACGGGTCCGGGTCCGGATCCTAGTGGACCAGGTCCAGATCCGGTCCATTGCCATCTCTACACACAGGTGGGGAAAAATATATTTTGGTTGATTTTGGACTACTGTTTTCACAGTATTGTGTTTGGTATTGAAACGGTGACTTTTAACTCTGGTTTCAGTTTATAATAAAATTATTATATTATTATTATTCTACGTTTTTATTATATTATACTTTTACTCAGCTCTGCTGACGTCCTGTTATTTTGGGTCATTCCCCCGCTGGAACCTGTACCTATTTGTGTTTTGAGTACAGTTGATAGGTACACTTAATATGCTGCATGGGTGCATTTGGTTCGGGATGCTGAGCGAGGAAGGATTTTATTATTTAACATTTACCTCCAAACTTTTTCTATTCATGTTGAACTTTGGGTTGATGTGTTTTTAAACCGTTTTGAATTTTGTGGGACTTAAGTCTTCCGCTGCAACGTTTTCATTTAATTAAGTATCGGAGTTCTACTTCGTTTCAATTATTTTCTATCAAAATTATTTTTGGTTGATTTATATCATTTTATTTGCCTTGCACTTGGCTTTGTGAGTTAAGTGCGGAGTAACAGCTTTGAATTTTCCGTTTTGGTTTGTTATTTTGGTTGCGAAAAATTAAGGGTTGTTACAGAAGAAACCGAAAGGTGACATTCTCCCTTTACCAATGTTGTGACCGACCCGATTCCAATTTTTTGAGACCCTAATTTCCGATTCCCTACTTTCCCCCAACACCTTTTCCTAGATTGATCATCTCTTGTCATTTCTCTTGTTATTTCTCTTGTTATTTAATTTTCGTCTTTTACCGCATCTCTAGCATAGACTCGACCCTTAAAACCCCCTCTAAATCCCAAACATGTTGCTTTTTACTCATTATCGTTCCTTCCTTATGGACCGACCTCGACTTACCACGAATACACTAGTTGTTTTTGTGTTTTTGCGAGTCTATAAATATTGTTTGATCCTCCATCCTTTACTAAATGACCGATCCGATTTGGAGCGCGATCAGTTAGTTACGTTGAAAGTATAAAAAACAAATTGAAATACAATAATCACGTATGTGCAATAGAATAACTGTAAAAATATTACAAAATAACTGGTTATGAAATGCAGTAACTAATATAGTGAAATAACTGTAAGAATAATATAGAATAACCGCAATAATATTATAGAATAATTGAAATAACATAATAAAATAATTGGGTATTTCATACATAATATAATGTACCAAACACAGAAATTCATGCTATGAAATAGTATGTAATTATTTCAATGTTCATATTCAAGTATTTCAATGTTCATATTCAAGTATTGCAATAGCAAGTTGAGTAAACCATAAAAAGTGGGATATCAGCATGCAACGTCGACACAAGTTGATGCAGAAAAACAACTCTATTGAACCGGAATTTGAAATCAGCAACTCGAATATCAGAAACCCTAGTAAAATCTGGAATCGACATATACTCAGAAACCCTTGTTATTGAACTAATATTCATCAATTTGAATCGACATATTCATTAATTTGAATCAGCAATTTGAAACCCTAATATTCAGTTAAAAAAATCTGGAATCGTCATATACGGTTCAATTTGAAGATTGGGCGTGAATCGACATATACCTCAGCAAATTCAACAAAATTGAAGCAAAATTGATCAAACTAAATAAATCGAGCAATACAACTGTTCCGATCACGGAAACAATTAACCCGGCTCTGGATCCGGGTTGTATAATTGGACTATTAGTGAACAATTGATCGTCTGATTTCCTTAAACCTCTCCTTTGTCTCACTCCCTTGATCGGACCTTCCCGGCGGAGTTGGCCTGCTCCCTGCACAATGAACGCACAGGGCCTCGGAGGTTGTCCGAGGAAACCCTCTCTGATGCCTAAGTTAGTCCGTGGAATGCCTTGATGAACCTAGCTCGTGAGGAACTAGGTGGCGTTTTTAGGAGTAAGAGTCTAGAGAGAGAAAATCCAACCCCTCTCATGTGGGAAATGGGAAAGTATTTATACCTTCCCACAAGAGAGAGGAAAAGAGAAAAGAAGAGAGGGAAATGAGTGGATGCTTGTGCGACACGTGGAATCACCTTGTCCACTCACTTCCCCTTACCTTAGGCAAAATGACGGATGGGTCCCTGGTTCTCCTTTGATCCTGCTCGGGTAGGGCACCCTGGAAGCAGGCAATGGGCTTGGTTGCCCTGCTCGGCAGGCGGCAAGGCCATGCCAGGCAGCTAAATGATTAAGGTCATCCACTTGGAGGTTTCAATGACATTGCTGGGAGGTCTGCTGGGCAGGCTTTCTCTCATTCTGGGATTGGGCACCCTGGGGCCTGACTGGCAGGCGACCCGAGGCTGGCTACCGACCCCCATCAATTGGCCCTCGCCGGCTGAGGGGGAGCGGAGCTCCTGCTCGGCAGGCGACATCTTGTTTCGGGACGGCGGGAGGTTGACTCCTTGGACACTCTTGAATTAAATGTGTCGCGTGTTCCCGAGGAAACAAGCTTTAATTTCTCTGGGTATGCAGAGAGTTTAAACGTCTTCTTTCATGATTACTCCTCTTTGCAAAGTGGATTTTCGAGCAATGTGCTAGTTTGATGATTGGCTCTCCTTTTTGCAGAAGTGGTTGGAGCACCATTAATGCCCTGCCTCTGCTCTTTGTATAAATTGTATCTTCCTTCACCATATTCACGACCCATTTTCAACTTTCCTTTCTTTCTTCGTCTTAGTCATGGTTTGGATCGAGAAAACTGTGACTCGCCGTGGAGTTTGCTATGTTACTTTCATTTTTAGAGGATTTTGGAGGCTTCGATACGCCAGGGCTGCCTATCGAGCTGTCCGTCGTAGCCGCCGTTCACGGCTTCATTCCCGTCGGAAGAGCAAGAAAATTCCTACTAGATTGAGCAAGCGTCTTAAGAGGTCTTCACCCCCCGCTGCTCCTAGATTCAGGCGTTGCCCCCAGGGAGGGGGTTGCTTTGATAGGGGATGCCACGAATGCTTCCCGTGGCTGCACCCTGAGCAGTTTGGCCCTAACTTCTCTGATACTGACTCCTCCTTGGCGTCAGGCCCTTCCTCGCCTGTAAAGAGGACAGGTTGTCGCACCTGCGACGAATCCCAGGCCGTTCCCTTTGGCAGGGACTGGGAGGATAGCAGCCGAGACTCCGACGATAGTGAGGGTCTTGGCTGTTTGAGTGACAGGGGTGAGGATGGGATCCCTGATGATCCTTTCAAAGACTCCCCAGACTGGGACTGGGGTTCGGATTTTGGGGGCCCAGGCAGCCCTGGGGACCCTTCTCCTAACTTGGATGATGATTAGTCCTGCGTAGCAGGGCGTTTGCTTGTTGGGCCGGAAATTTCTGGGCCCTTGTATATTTTCTTTCCTTGTTGGGCACTGAATGTAATTTTCCCTTTTAAGGTTTTAATGAAATGAAATTCAGGCAATATGTTTGTGTGTTGTATTTTTAATATTTGTTTATTACTTTTTATTTGAAGTGAAGAGGGGACGTCACAGGGTGATCAATCCCTTGACACCTTTTGGTCCTTTCGAGGTTTTTTCTTGGGAAACTACATAGGGCTGGCTTCTGAGGAAGTGACGCGTGGGCAGTAGTCTTTGGGTGGACTCCTGAGATTTTGGCGACTCTTTGTATGCCCTTCTCCCTATAAAAGTAATCAGTTACCCACTCTTCCTCTTTTTCCTTCTTCAATCTTTCTTCTCTCTTGAAATCTTCTTATTCTCTCTTTCTGCAAAACCCCTGAGTGTTGACGACTCGTACCCCATTTTGTACCCCCATTTCTCTGGGAGATTCCTTCTTCAGGCTTTCACCGCACCGACAGGCGATCTTAGGTTAGACTTTTGTCTTCCATTTCTTGCTTTTTCTTTTCGATTTCTTGTTTTCCGCTTCCCTAAGAGTTGAAATGTCTAGAACTCGTGAGCGGATCCTACCCTTTACTGACGAAAGGGAAGGAGGTAGGGTGAATTTTGCCTCCTCCTCTAGGGAGGTTGGTTCTGAGGAAGAAAATTCGTCGGGCAGCGGAGGTGGTAACTCTCCTGACCCCCCCTCGTTTGACGCCATTGACTCGGACGACGAGGCGTTGGAAGTTGACCCTTCTAGAACCTCTGGACCTCTTATTCGTCGGGAAAGGGGTAGGGTTTACTATTTAGATAAGATCAAATACCGCATTCCCTTAAGTACTTACCCCGACCCAAAAAATTGGGACCTGATCCTTGCAAAAAACGCCGCCGGCGTGATTGAGCGGTTTTACAACTTCGGGGAGGGGTACACAATCGTTGTCCCCGGCGAAAAGGATACCGTATGCAACCCTCCTGACGGGTGCATAGCGGTCTACCATAAATGCCTGGAGTTCGGCCTTCGCTTTCCCCTCCATCCTTCCCTGGAAGAGATTTTCAGGCGTATGAACGTTGCCATCGCCCAGCTGACAGCCACGGCTGTCAGGTCGTTGATTGCGTATGTCTGGACTTGTCTGTTCCACCGCACCGAGCCTTCCATTGACGCCCTGCGGTTTATGGTGGGCTTACAAATGGTTTCTTCTGGGAGTGTGGGCTCCCCTGGTTATTGGTCCCTTTTGAGGCAGAAGGGACATTCTTTGGTGTGGCCTGCCATGGATAGTTTGAGAGATTGGAAGAACAGCTTCCTTTATGTGCACAGCATCCATGGGTGGAAGATTCCCCGTCATTTCAGGAATCATGTCCACACCAGGCTAGAGACCCCTGAGGAGTATCACCCTGGCGTGGGTGGAAAGGCCTTGGAGGTGAAGCTGAGTGAGAAAGACAAGGAATTGACGGGCTATTTTGCTGCCCACACTGATAAGTATGGGGTGTAGGGCCCTACATTATGGCTCCCCCATGCGGAGCTTATTGCGACTGATAAATACCTGACCCGGTTGGGCATGAATCCGGGTCTAGATGAAGGTAGTTCAGGAGTGTTGATGATTCTTTCTTTACTCTTTTTTCTTTTAAAGTGTCCTGACAATTCGCCTGTTTGCCTTGCAGCTCTTGCTACCTTCATTTGGAGAAAAGGGGAGGTGAGGCGCCTGGGTCTGACCGAAACCCTTACTGTCGTCCAAAGTCGCCCTTCTCTTCCCCCTGATTTTAAGAAAGGTGAGAAGAACTTGATGAAGCACTTGAAGGGTCTGTCGTTCAGTAGACCAAGGCTCCCTCTCCCACCCAGAGCAACGCCTGCAAAAACGACGGTTTCTGAGGCCACCCCTTCTCCAGTTGCGAAGGTGATTGCCTGTGAGGCTACCCCTTCACCTGTTGGCAGGCAGGGGGGCCTTTCGGTAGGGGTTCAGATTCCCTCGGGGCCGCGGGCTGCAGGCTCCGAAGAGACTGGGGAGAGCACTCCCAGGGGGCTGATTAGAAAGAGGAGCAGGGAGGCTCCAAATGCTGACCAGGTGGTGGACCTAGAGACTGCCACGCCTGAACCCAAACGCTTTGCTCAGGGGGTTCCTGCTACCCTCTTTTCCGAGGAGAACACTGAATTCCATTACACCACCGGTGATAGCCAAGATGTTTCCGCC
Source organism: Agrostemma githago (assembly GCA_958450325.1). Classification (NCBI taxonomy): domain Eukaryota; kingdom Viridiplantae; phylum Streptophyta; class Magnoliopsida; order Caryophyllales; family Caryophyllaceae; genus Agrostemma; species Agrostemma githago. The sequence continues at coordinate 46,977,965 of OY288249.1, forward strand.
TTACTCTCCGATTCTGGGGCATTTCTAGCGGACCATCTTCTCAAGACTGTCCATTCTGCCACCAACCAAGTGACCCAGTATGTCCAGCGTACTGCCAAAATCATCCAAGCCTCTGCAGAGCTGGCGGCCCTTAACCGCCTGAGTGATGAGGAACTGTCTAACTCTGACCGCCTTTCTGCATTCGAGAGGGACGTTGCTCTCATTGCCAGTCTGAAGGACCAGTTGGCGAAAAAGGAGACCGAGCTGGAAGAGGCCAAGGGTCAGGCGGTCCATTGGAAGTCTGAGAATGAGAAGGCTATCATGGAGGTGTCCCGCCTGGGGGAGGAGTCAAGGAGAGCTCAGCAGGCCTTCGCGGAGTTGGAGCAGGCCAGAAAGGCCTTGGCTGAGCTGGATCACGCCAAGAAAAGCGTCGTCGACCTAGGGGAGCGCCTTTCCAAGGCAAACTCAGATCTGCAGGCGGCTCTTGGCGATCTAGCGGCGAAGACCAAGGAATGGGAGAAGGAGAGGGACGAAATAATCCAGGAGGTGGAGACGGCTGTGGCGGCGGGTTTTGTGAATGGTGCCAACTCTTGTTTGGGGGTTGTTATGGAAGCTGTCAGGGAGATGTTCCCTGGTTTTGACGAAGATGCTTTCAGGGCTCTCTACACCGCCAAGGACGAGGCTCAAATGCGCAGACTGTGTGAAGGGGCTGCTACTTCTGGCCCAGATGCTCCCCCTGCCTAACATGGAGGGCAGTCTTCCTCAGAGGGCTCTTGTTCGTCTCCTGCTGCGCCTGTGCCAATGCTTTAACTTCCCTATTTCTTTGCGCGCCGAGCCCTTTGTGGCCGGCTGCCGTGTTTAATTGTAATCACCTGTTTAAAAACTCTTTATCCTGTGTACCTTAGACACTATATCTCTTTTTATGTAGATTTTTCTGTTTGCTTTGTCTGTTTTTGCTCGGTTTTTCATGAGTTTGCCCCTTGGTGTTTTCTATACAAGGTTGGGGGGCCTGCCCCCGATCCTTGTCGATTCGGCCTGTTCTTGGCTTTTGTTCAAAGTCCAGGGGGCCTGTTCCCTGCCTGCCCCGAGGCAAGCAGGGAGGTTTTTGCGTTCTTTATACAAGGTTGGGGGGCCTGCCCCCAGTCCTTGTTGATCCGGCCTGTCCCTGGCTTTTGTTCAAAGTCCAGGGGGTCTGCTCCCTGCCTGCCCAGAGGTAAGCAGGGAGGCTTTTGCGTTTTTTATACAAGGTGGGGGGGCCTGCCCCCAGTCCTTGTCGATCCGGCCTGTCCCTGGCTTTTGTTCAAAGTCCAGGGGGCCTGCTCCCTGCCTGCCCAGAGGTAAGCAGGGAGGCTTTTGCGTTTTTTATACAAGGTTGGGGGGCCTGCCCCCAGTCCTTGTCGATCCGGCCTGTCCCTGGCTTTTGTTCAAAGTCCAGGGGGCCTGCTCCCTACCTGCCCAGAGGTAAGCAGGGAGGCTTGGATTTTTTGTTGGGTGGTCCATTTTTCCTGACTTTGGCAACAGGGGGGCCTCCCCTATTGCCCCCTGCTCGTTTGTGTGTGAAGAACACGAGTGTGAACAGACAACGAGTATAAATCTGAATCTTCTCATTTCTTTTTCGAAATTTTTAACATTAGGGTGGTCGGAGCCGTCGACATTCTTTTGACCGTCCTCCGCCATTGTTTTTAGCGAAAAATAAAAAGCTATCTTTAGCTCTGGTTCAGACATAATATTTCTTCAGGGTGTCCGCATTCCAGTGAGCATGCAATTCTTGTCCTTCAAGGTTAGCGATTTTGTATGTGCCTGGTCCCAGGATACGAGTCACTTGGTATGGACCTTCCCAGTTGGCACTTAGCTTTCCATATTCCCTTGATTTTCCAACCGCCTGCGTTTTTCTAAGAACCAGATCACCCATCTGAAAGTTTCTCTGGCGCACTTTGTTGTTGAAGGTTTTCCTCATTCGTTGTTCGTAGGCAACGATGTTGGTACTGGCCTCCTCTCTTATTTCGTTGACTAGATCTAGGGCTTCAACCATTGCGGCTTCATTCTCAGCTGGGCCGTACTGCAGGGAGCGTAGAGATGGAATTCTGGCTTCAATTGGTAACAAGGCCTCTGCCCCATATACCAGACCGAACGGGGTCTGGCCTGTAGATTCTTTTCTGGTGGTCCGGATTGACCAGAGTATACTGGGAAGCTCGTCAGCCCATCTACCCTTGAGGTCGTCCACCATTTTCTTCAGGCCATTTAAGATTTGTTTGTTGGCTGCTTCTGCCTGTCCATTGGTTTGAGGGTGACAGACGACCGAGTAGGCGACTGCCACGTTGTGGCTTTCCAGCCAGATTCTTAGAGGATCATTATCAAATTGTCTGCCATGGTCAAATACCAACATTTTCGGCAGGCCGAACCTGGTGATAATATTTTGCCAGACCACTTTTCTGACTCCCGGTTCAGTAATGTAGGGTACTGCTTCGGCTTCTACCCATTTGGTAAAGTAGTCTATGGCGACAATCAAGAATTTCCTGCCCCCTGTGGCTACCGTGAAGGGTCCTAGTATGTCCATCCCCCATTGAGCGAAGGGGATAGGGGATAGGATTGGCCTGAGCTCCTGGGCCGGGGCATGGATTGATGGGGCGAAGAGCTGGCACTTTCTGCATTTCTGGGTCAGGCTCTTGGCATCCGCCAGCATAGTAGGCCAGTAGTAGCCTGCCCTTAGGGCTTTGTGGGCCAGTGATCTCCCTCCGATGTGATGTCCACAAATCCCTGAGTGGATATCTTCCAATACTTCAGCAGCTTGGTCTGCCCGTAGGCATTTGAGCAGAGGGTAGGTAAAAGATTTCTTATAGAGTTCTTCACCAATGAGTATGAACCAGGCTGCTTTAGCCTGTATCTTTCTCTTCTGTGTTGCGTCTGATGGTAGGATACCATGTTTCTTGAACTGGATGAAGGGAGTCATCCAACTTTCCGACCCTTCCTCCACGGTGCTAATCGCCTGGCAGGGGCTGGTAGACTTCTCATGTAAGACGTCAACCCATACTGACCTCCGTATGTCCTGCAGACTGGAACTTGCCAGTTTTGACAGGGCATCTGCTCGACTGTTCTGGGAACGGGGGATATGTTTGATCTCATATGATTTCAGGCCTGATAACTCTCCTCTCACCATCTCTAGGTACGTGGCCATTGCCTGGTCCCTGGCTTCATACTCACCATTGATTTGGTTGGCAATGAGCTGGGAGTCTGTTGCCAGGACAATCCGTTCTGCCCCTGCGGCCTTGGCTAGCCTGACGCCTGCGAGTACTGCTTCGTACTCTGCTTCGTTGTTCGATGCATGGAAGACAAACCTGAGTGCATGCTCAAAGTCAGTCCCCTCTGGGCTGGTCAGTACGACGCCTGCGCCTGCGCCATTGGCTGTCGAGGATCCATCAGTATGCACGATCCACTCCTCGGCAGGGGTCTCTTCTTCCCCTGAATGGGAGCACTCAGCCAGAAAATCGGCCAAGGCTTGGGCTTTGATGGCTGTTCTTGGCTGGTAAGATATCCCCAGCCCACTTAGCTCGATCGCCCATTTCAGCAATCTTCCTGATTTCTCAAACTTTTCCAACACTTTCTCCAGCGGTTGGTCGGTGAGGACCACGACCGGATGCGCGTCAAAGTAAGGTCTGAGTTTTCTGGCTGCAATAATGACTGCATAAGCGGTTTTTTTGACCATCGGGTAATTTTTCTCGGCTGCCCCCAGCGCATGACTTACAAAATATATAGGTTGCTGGGTGCCTGCCTCTTCCCGTAAAATGACCGCGCTGACAGTTACATTAGTTACAGCGATGTAGAGGAAAAGTTTTTCCCCTGCTACTGGTCTTGCCAGAGTGGGGAGCTTCTTAAGATGGTCCTTCAATTGCTCGAAGGCTTCTTTCCGCTCGATTTTCCACTTGAACTGTTTGTTTCCTTTCAGTATCTTGAAGAAAGGAGTAGACTTGTCTGCTGATCGGGCGATGAATCGTGCCAAGGCGGCCATGCGGCCCGTCAGGCGTTGGATGTCTCTAATGGTCTTGGGTTCAGGAAGGTCCAGAACCGCCTGAACTTTCTCAAGGTTGGTGTCTATTCCACGAGAGCTGACCAAGAAACCCAGGAATTTACCGGAGCGGACCCCAAATGTACACTTTTTTGGATTGAGTTTCAATTTATAGGCGCGCAGGGAACAGAAGGTCTCCTGCAGGTCTATCAGGTGCTCCCTGTCTTCTTTGCTTTTCACGATGGCGTCATCGACGTAGGCTTCAATGTTTCTACCTTTTTGACCTTCAAACACCTTATCAACTAAACGTTGGTATGTGGCCCCTGCATTTTTAAGCCCGAATGGCATCATCTTGTACATGTAGGTACCTGAACTGGTGATGAACGCACACTTCACTCTGTCCGGCTGCCATAAGTATACTTGATGATACCCTGAAAAGGCGTCTAGGAAGCTCAGCATGGTGTACCCACTGGTGGCGTCTACCAGTTGGTCGATTCTGGGAAGTGGATAGCAGTCTTTCGGGCAGGCCTTGTTGGGGTTTGTAAAGTCCACGCACATTCTCCATGCGCCCGACGATTTTTTGACCATGACTACATTCGCCAGCCATTCTGGGTAGTCACAAACCTCAATAAAATCTGCTTTCAAAAGCTTATCAATTTCTTCCTTGAACGCCGCGTCCTTTTCTGCGGACATATTTCGCTTTTTCTGCTTCACAGGGCGAGCGTCCGTGCTTACATTCAGCCTGTGAACGATACACGATGGATCGACCCCGGGCATCTCGTCTGCCGAGTAGGCGAATACGTCCTTGTTTTCTTTCAGCAGCTTGACTAGTTCAGCCTGGTAGGACTCCTCCAGGTCAGCCCCTATTAGGACCTGTCTCCCCGGCTCTAAGTCCACCAGCATGCTCTCACCCCCTGGCTCCAGGTGGTTGGACGCCTGATTCTCGGCTGGAATTTCGCCCTCCCTGCTGGGGGAACTGTCAGCCTTTCTCTTTCCTTTTCTTTCTTTTTCGTGCGTTTGCATGGCCACGGAGTAGCATTGTCTGGCTGATTCTTGGTCCCCGCGCACTTTTCCTTCTAGCCCGAAATCGGTGACATATGCTATAGTGAGGGCCCTGATGGAGATGGCCGCCTCGATTTCGTCTAGGGTGGCTCTGCCAATTAGGGCGTTGTAGGCGGATCTTGCATCCACTACAACAAATGTTGCCCTGACGTTTCTGGCAGTAGAGCCCTCCCCAAAGGTTACGGGTAGGTCTATGACTCCCATGGGCAACACGCCTGCTCCACTGAACCCATATAACGATCCGGGGGCAGGTCGTAGGTGCCTTTTTTCCAGGCCCATTTTCTCGAAGGCGTCCTTGTACAGCAGGTTCGTGTATGCGCCAGTGTCTACCATGCACCTCCGCACAATGTGGTTACTGATCTCCAGGGACAGCACCAAGGGATCACTGTGCGGGTACACCACACGCCCTGCATCTTCAGGGGTGATGCTCAATGTCACTCCTCTTGGACTTCCTGCTTTTTCAGCGTAGCAGATCTGGTTCCTTAGTTCGCGCACCTGTCTTTTCTGGCCTCTTCGGCTGAGCTGGCCCTCAGTACCCCCTGATATTACATGGATCACCATGCGATTCTGCCCTGAGCCTTCGGGCTTTTCAGATACTTCTTTTTGAGACTTATTCTTGGCTGCGTAGTTGGCCAACCAGCCATTCCTGATTAGCTTCTCGATTTCGTCTTTCAGGTGGCGACATTCCTCGGTGGTGTGGCCTACGCAGTCGTGGAAGGTGCAGAACTTCTTGGGGTCTCCCTTTGGGCTGCGAGGTTTGCTCGGACGATTCCACTTAGCGGTTTCCTTTTCTAGTTCGAAGATCTCCCCCCTGGATTTGTTGAGGGCAGTGTAACTGTCAAACCTGGGCTGGTAGACAGTGCGCTCCTTTTTGGGAGTGTCTCCCTCTTCTCTCTGCTTGCCTGGCTCATTTCTGCCACGCCCACCCTGCGGTCCCCCCTGCGGCCTTGTTTGGCCTGCAGGGGTATCCGTCAGGCCGTGGAACTCCTCCTGCAGAATAAACCCTTCAGCAATTTTCCTGGCCATGGCCAAGGTTTCTGGCTGGGCCCTGATCATCTGATTTTTCATTTCTCCCGGAAGCAGGGAGATTGTCAGGGCGTAGGCGGCGGTGGAATCATCGATCTCCCTGACCTGCTGGTAGGATAGGTCAAACCTCCTCAGGTACTCCCTTACACTTTCACCCTTTTTCTGTTTTAGGGTCATAAGATCGAAGCGAGTGAGGCGTCTTCTTTTGTTCCCGGCATATTGTTCGAGGAAGATCTCGGCCAACTCTATGAAGAACTTGATTGATCCCTGGCGGAGATCCCTGAACCATCCTTGTGCGAGCCCTACCAGAGTGGTTGGGAAAACTTTGCACCAGATGGCGTCATCCACGTCGTACATGCCCATGTGGCTCTCAAATGCCGCCAGGTGATCTTCTGGGTCTGTTGTCCCGTCAAACTTAATGGTGGGCATTTTAATTTTTGGAATGGGGTATTCTTGTACCTCAGGATGAAGTGGGGTTTTGGTGGGCCTGCCTACCAATCGTGACCTGCTTTCCCCAGACTGGTTACCGTGAGTATCCCATTGTCTATGGGCCGGTTTCCTCATGCTGGGGGAGCGGTGCCTTGGAGGCGGCCTGCTCGCTGCTTCATCTTATGTCTCAGGGGAGATTTGCCTGGGTCTCTTTCTCTGAAAGTGGCAGAGGTTCTCACCCTGGTGGTATCTAGACTCAAGCGGTTGCCCCCGGTTGAGCCTAGACTGCAGGCTTTGGGACAAACCCGGGGCTGACTGCTCTTTGACCGCCGGTGTTAATCTGGAAAAGACCCTGCCTGGCTTTTCTCCCAGACGTTTTGACATGGGCTCCCTGGGCCTCATTCGTTCCTGCAACTCCCGGGATAAGCCTCTCTGTTCTCCAGATGCGGATTCTGTTGTGTGAATGGAGAACGCCTGCTGGACAGGTGGTTCTGGGCTGCCTGTTGTAATGCGCCTTTGCACATGCGCGTACGCTTGTGCCGTCCTTCTTGCTTTCCTCTGAGCATTCCTGGCGGCGGTCCGCCTCGTGCCCCCAGCTCCATCCCTGCTTATTGAGGGTGGCTGCCTGGGGGCCGATGCGACCCTGCCTACCAGGTCCTCAGGAGTGAACTCCTGGTTTAGCATTGCAGAGAAGAAGGCGGCCGTCTGCACCATCTGAGCTGGGGTCAGATTCAGAGCGTGTCCAGGGTGTGTCCCCAACTCAGGTGTTACAGCAGCGTTTGGTCCGTCGAGGAGGCTAGTTCCCCCCATCCCCAGGATTGTGGCAGGAGGAACCCTCTCCGACTGCGGCATACCATACAGGGGGGCCACCGGTGGGACCGTCGGACCCATCCCTGCACTGGCATCAACGATTTCTGGCATGATTGTTTTAGTTTTTTGTGATTATGAGTGGTTGATTTTAGTGGGTAACTCGTGAGCACAACCGTAAGCTCCCCACAGACGGCGCCAAATTGTTCCGGTCACGGAAACAATTAACCCGGCTCTGGATCCGGGTTGTATAATTGGACTATTAGTGAACAATTGTTCGTCTGATTTCCTTAAACCTCTCCTTTGTCTCACTCCCTTGATCGGACATTCTCGGCGGAGTTGGCCTGCTCCCTGCACAATGAACGCACAGGGCCTCGGAGGTTGTCCGAGGAAACCCTCTCCGATGCCTAAGTTAGTCCGTGGAATGCCTTGATGAACCTAGCTCGTGAGGAACTAGGTGGCGTTTTTAGGAGTAAGAGTCTAGAGAGAGAAAATCCAACCTCTCTCATGTGGGAAATGGGAAAGTATTTATACCTTCCCACAAGAGAGAGGAAAAGAGAAAAGAAGAGAGGGAAATGAGTGGATGCTTGTGCGACACGTGGAATCACCTTGTCCACTCACTTCCCCTTACCTTAGGCAAAATGACGGATGGGTCCCCGGTTCTCCTTTGATCCTGCTCGGGTAGGGCACCCTGGAAGCAGGCAATGGGCTTGGTTGCCCTGCTCGGCAGGCGGCAAGGCCATGCCAGGCAGCTAAATGATTAAGGTCATCCACTTGGAGGTTTCAACGACATTGCTGGGAGGTCTACTGGGCAGGCTTTCTCTCATTCTGGGATTGGGCACCCTGGGGCCTGACTGGCAGGCGACCCGAGGCTGGCTACCGACCCCCATCAACAACAATACAAAATTGAACAATACTAATTAAATCGAGCAATACGAAATACTAAATACAAAAAAAATCGAGAAATACTAAGTTGAAAAACGCAGACTGATAACGTAGACCGATAAATTGAAAAAAAATGAATAATGCAGACTGATAAACGCAATACTAAATAAATTGAAAAAAAGTGAACAATACTAAGTTGAACGATACTAAATAAGTTGAAAAAAAAAATCATACAGTACAAAAATTCTAAAATTGAAATAGACTGAAACCATAAAAAATACGTTTGAAATACAAAATACAGTACAAAATACAAAATACAATAGACAAAATAGACTGAAATCATACAGTACAATATACAATACGATTGAAATTGATCAAACAATACAAAAAAATTGATCAAACTAAAGATTGAAATACCTGATTCGGATGCAAGATTGTTTGTAGATCTTAGTGAGATGCGATTTCTTTTTGCGATATTGACAGTTTTTCGCGAATCTGGAGTGGGATGCGAGAGGGTTTGGGAGCTAGGAATTTTTGTTTCAGTTTGGGTATAGGGTTTGAGCGTGGGTTGTGTTTGAAGTTGGGTTGTGTTAGACGCTTCACTTCTTAATTTTAATATTTAATCTTGACCCTTGATGTAATTAGATCTAATGGTTGCAAAATGAAGGTAGATTGTACAAAAAGATGGGGTGGGTAAATGATCCTATATATATATATATATATATATATATACATAATGAGTCAATACTCTTAATTCCATATTATGGTTCATCCTATGAACCTCCATATTTCATCTTTATATTGAAGACTATTTCTTCACTATAAGACCCATTTAACCAAAGTATCTACTTGCTTATGGTATATAGAATCTATTACTCCCTCCAAGTCTAAGATATGTTCCCCTAAGTTTTTTTGGGGGAAATAAGGGTGTGAGATTATGGTTTAAAATAGAGGAAGAGAGAGAAATGAATGGATGAATATGAGACACATATTCATGGATTAAAAAGGAAAGAAGGAAGAAAGAATTACTCAGCCCAAAAAGGAAAGAGGGAACATAAGTCAGACTTGGAGGAGTATAATTTATGACTTTATGTGACTCTTGGAGTCTTTGTCCATTATTGTTTCATCATAGGTCAAACCTATGTTGTAACACCACGCTGATATCGTAAGCTTAGTCAGTATATTCGGTAATAAAATAATATGCGAATAATATCAACTCGTGACCGGACTTAGTTATTAAAGGACCCCAATTATGACATTTAAGTACACCACCATCTAAAACTATCGAAATTATATTAATTGTATTATTAGTAACTTAATACGAATAAGAGTCCGGTCAATTAAAAGGATGATTCGGGTTTAAAACTTTAACTGTATATTTATTATTTCATTTTGTCATCCATCTCAATTAATTGTCCTAACTCTCCATCTGCCAAGTCAATCCTCACTTGTCACACTCTCACACTGACACCTATTGTTTTGTCCAACTCATTACCTAAATACTCACTCAAAGAAGTCTCGTAGAAACTTCACCAATTTCCTTAGCTTCATGTGATTTTTATCTTTCTCTCTTATTAACTATCCTTTAAACTTTTTACTATCCATTATTACATAATAACTTAATAATTATAAAATCCTTCCCCAATCCACCGAAACTCAGTAAAATAAATTATATATGGAGAGTTTTAGAGCAAATATTTGGTATGGTGTCATAATCTTCATCTTTTTGTCTATAAAGGTACTTTCTTGACTAACGAATTTCTTTTTTTATTAACTCCATAAAAAGAAAAATTTTTAAATAAATAAATAAAAATAATAATAAATAATAATAATAATAATAATAATAATAATAATAATAATAATAACAACAGTAGTAATAATAATAATAAGATTATTATTATTATTTTATTTTATTTTTGGTGGTATATAAGTAAATATCAGTAACTTGGGTGTAAATTTGTTTGATGATTTGGGTAGAAGAGGAGATCGAGGACGTGGAGGACGGCATCGAGGACGGAGTCGAGCCACTCTAAAACTTCATATTTTCCTTGACTAAAAAGGGAGACCAAATAGGGTGGGTAAATTATCTTTTGTGAAAAATTCATTTGACTTCAAATGAATTTTTCAGTTTCAACTAGATACAATATAATATGATGTTATGTGAAGTATGTGTGTAATTACTAAATATTATTAAGTCCAAAAATATAATATGATGTTATGTGAAGTATGTGTGTAATTATTAAATGTTATTACGTCAAAAAAAAAGGTAGACATGGACATTTTTTCTATGTTTGTTACTTTAAAACCTTTATTTTCCAAATAAATAAAAGAGAGACTTTATTTTATGAAGGAGTGAGACTTATAAAATTATTCTTATTTTAGTCTAGTCTCAACAAATAGAAACTAAATGACTTGGTTTTTCTTAGTTAATAGTGTTTTTATCATTTATCAAAATTATCAATTGTGTGTAACTGAGGAATGATTTTGTTTCCGTCGTCAATTCATTCAATTCAACTTAATACTTAAATGTAATTCAATCATTAAAGGCGAGACCTTACCAACGATATCCCAAATAATGTATAATATAAAACCGTCCCTTAGCTTATGTTCCGGTCACGGAAACAATTCACCCGGCCTTGGATCCGGGTTGTATGACTGAATCACTGGTGAACAATTGATCGATTGACTTCCCTGAACCTCTCTTTCGTCTCACTCCCAGGATCGGACCTTCCCGGCGGAGTTGGCCTGCTCCCTGCACAATGAACGCACAGGGCCTCGGAGGTTGTCCGAGGGAACCCTCTCCGATGCCTAAGTCAGCCCGTGAAATGCCTTGAGAGACCTAGTTCGTGAGGAGCAAGGTGGCGTTTTTTAGGAGTAAGGGTCTAGAGAGAGAAAATCCAACCCCTCTCATGTGGGAAATGGGAAAGTATTTATACCTTCCCACAAGAGAGAGGAAAAGAGAAAGAAGAAGAGGGAAATGGGTGGATGCTTGTGCGACACGTGGACTCACCTTGTCCACTCATTTCCCCTTACCTTAGGCAAAATGACGGATGGGTCCTCGGTCCTCCTTCGGTCCTGTTTAAGCGGGAGCGCCCTGGAAGCAGGCAGGTGGCCTGGTTCGCCCTGCTCGGCAGGCGGCCAGGCTGTGCCTAGGCGGCTAAGGGATTAAGGCCACTCACTTGGAAGTTTCTATGAAATTGATGGGAGGTTTGCTGGGCAGGCCTTTTCTTTTTCTGGGATTGGTCGCCCTGGGGCCCGACTGGCAGGCGGCCAGGGGTAGGCAACCGACCCCCATCAGCTTAATTGATTAAACTTGGTTAAACTCTATTAAATGGTCATATTAATCATTTGACTTATTAACCAAGTTTATTAGCCAAATCCCGGCTTACAAATAGGAACGCACCCATTAGAAAATCTTTATTTGACTACGTGCTATGTGGATATATATATATATATATATATATATATATATATATAATTTCAAAAAAAAAAAGGAGATTCTCATGAATTGGAGTTGAATAACACATAACGTTTTCTAAGTAAATCAAATTGCAGATGGCTTTATATTTTATTAGGCATTTTTAGGACTTTATTCGAAATCTCATTGAGCGGGAAAGCAGGTTGTCTCTATTGCGTACGAGATGACTTGGAAGAATAGCGCTTAACTTAACCGTATAAAACCGTCCATAGCGTACGAAGGGTCTTTGACTGCTCTTGTCATTGACTCGAGAGTAGGCGGAAGTGTGGCCATACTAGGTGGGGACCTGATCAGTCCCGTAAGTGTTAGATGGATCGCACCCGGGTTTCCGTGAGTCGACCATTGGAGCGTGGCTGCGGGGATAACTAGTCGGGTGGTGTTTAGTCCTTGGTGCGGGTAACAACCCCACGTACCGGCATTCGACCCTGGAGATGAGAGGACGAATTTTGTTTTAAACGTGTTTATGTCACCACGGTAAACAGGGGTAATAATGTAAGCCTCCTGGTATCGGTGTGATTGGCGGTATATTATTATTGTACAAGTATCAAATAAAAACCTATTTGGAACTTGTACCATAATTTGCCGGTATATCGTGATAAAATTTTTCTAAAATAATACGGCACATAAAATAATTATTCTTATAATTTCTCAAAAAGTTATGTGTTACTGTATTGGTTATGAGTATTGTACTGCTGTTATTATTTAACTGTTTAAGTTGATTAGTCAGATTAAATAATCTACCCACCTGACGATTTGTTTTCTTATGAAAATCTTCAAAATATTAAAATCGTCAGATTAATAGAGACTGACCATCCTTCAGACGGTCAATGCTGGGGATAGCTCAAGATGGGACTCTGATCACATTACAGTTTAGTTAATCAAATAAATGTAATAATTAAGTACTTTTATTACTATACTTAATTAGTTTAGTTAATTTAAAGAATAGTATGACTCGGGTATGTATGAAAACTTCCGCTGTTTCCCATTGTATATTATTTATAAGGATAGAAAATTTGGGTTGTTACTAGACATGTCAAAAACTGACCCGACCCGAAAACCCGACCCGAAACCGCCCGAAAAAAAAACCCGAAAAAACCCGCCCGAAAATGACCGAAACCCGAAAGTGACCCGCCCGATAAAAACCCGAATATATTGGGTCAAAACCCGCCCGAACCCGTTACCCGCCCGAAAATAGATAAATTAAAAAAATATTGCGATTATACACTAAAGTTTCTCAAAAAAACTAAGAAATATTTTTTTTTTTTCAAAATTTTAAGAAATAATATTTATATATATCTTTAAAATCATATTTTTATCACATGATTATTATAATGAAAAAAAAAATATCAATAAATCAAGTCAAAGTTCGTCATATATATTCGTCCTTCCTATAGAAATAAAATATCAATGTATACTAAAAAATATATTAAATAAAACATGTTTATTTTCAGTAATATATTATATTAAATGAGTTCATTAAGAAAATTAAGAATAAAATTGTATTTATGATAAAAAAATGTAAAGAAAATTAATGTTTTTAAAGTGCGTTAATAACCCGTATTTGACCCGAACCCGACCCGAAACCCGTATAAACCCGACCCGTATAAAACCCGTATTTTTCAAACCCGAAATACACCCGACCCGTATTTTACCCGAACCCGAAATGACCGAACCCGAAACCCGACCGCCCGACCCGTTTGACAGGTCTAGTTGTTACAGTTGGTATCAGAGCGGTGTGAACCTGGTAACAGTGTTTAAAAATCGTCAAATTTTGACACTAAGCCGGATAAACATACAAGCTCCCAACGAATTAATTACAGGAGATTACATAGTTCTCCAAACTTCAGATTAAAAGAAGGAAGAGTTAATTCAAACAAGATAGAAAAGAATCGTAAAGAAACGACCTAGAATAGTTACCTTATTATATTAAACTTCTTGGATCAAGTTATGCTAACATAATTACTTACCTCATCTAAATTTAAATTGTGCGTAGAATGTCTTACCTACAAGCTATTGGTAACCGACCTCAACTCATTGGCCCACCAGTTTCCCCGCGATTCCCGTTCATGAGGGAAGATGATCATATGGAGCATCACATAGAGGTTATAAGGGAATGTACCTGGACCTATGTATCAGGGTGTCCACATGATTGTCATAATGATGAGATTGCTAGAGGAAAGGAGTTTGTGTACAGCTTACCAATGGAAGGATATTGGGGATCTTTGAGACAAGAAATGCTTCGGATTTATCATGGACACATGTTGAGACTTGGTCAGCCTTCTTTGGGAAGGGTGGAATTAGAACCCCCTTATTGGATGGAATTCGATCGTGTTATCGAGGTGTTTAGGGAAATCAAAATTATTCGAACCTTGAGAACAAGAATGCTTGAAATTAATGGAAACACTTCCCCTTATGGAATAGCGGCATATTGGAACCCCTACAGGGATTATATTTCCTAACTTGGTTGGACATCTAAAAAGATAACTGCAGTACAAACTTAATTGTAATATTGGTATATTAGGTGACCAATCAGTAATAGGTTTTATTAAGTAACCTTCGGTGGGAAATTTTGATTTTGGAAGGATGCCTGTGTAATATATCATTTTCCTACCTTGTGTATAAAGTTAACGGATGAAATATTATCTATAAGAACTTTACCTATAGTTGAGTAACGTAATCGAAGCCTAATTCTCATTATTCTTTTTTTCCTATGTTAGATGAGTCTTAAAAGATTCGTTAGCGATGGGATACACATAAGTGACCTAAGCGGGCCTCAGAAGCATAAGAGGTTTCGCCAATATGAAGATTACCAGCGGCGAGCACGTGAATTTAGGAATATTGACTGGGTATCTAAAGCCGCAAACCCCCCCTCTCCGCGTATGTCGCTCAAGGGTCAAAAGTAGCAATAAGGACTTGAGACGGTTCCAATCATTTGACATAGTCCCTTTTAACGAAACTAGAGCAGACAGACTACCATTTTTAGAAAGGATGGAAGAATTTTTCTACCGGCATGGTGTACCCCAGTCTTTGTGGGTGAAGACGGCAACAGGGTACCTAGGTCGCCTAAATACCAATGTGATTGACTGGTGGAATAAAGTTAGCCCTAAGTTAGACCGTTATGAATTTATTGAATGGGCCGACTTTGTCGAGACATTGTACTTCTATGTTAAGGCTTACCCATAACTACCGACCAAAGAATCACATACTTTGAATCGACCTTTATGGATTAGTATGGTGGGATGCCCTATGTCCTTCATCTTTTGGGATTTTACCTCTTATATCATGTATAGTAATGCTAATGAGATGCATAGTACCTTTATTATTAAGCTTGTAACATGTTATGTTCTCAGAAGACTATATGTACGGCAGATATGTGATATATGTATTACGGGTATATATTACTTGATGTGTTAGCTATTTTCTTATATATGTATATATTCTTATACAAATATTCATTGTCAGATGTCTGATAATAAACGATCTAGTAGCGCAACGTCAAAGAGAACATCTGGTGATGACAGATTCGCCAGAAGTAGCAGCTCTCGCGGGTCCAATCGAAGTGAGTCATATGAATCCAGTGACTCAAGACTTAGTCGAGGAACCTCGGGAAGTAAGTCGACATCTCGAAGTACGCCTAACAGTGAGAAGTTGTCGACAACCATGGGTCATAAGAGGAAATTTCAGCAAGCTGTGATTGAATTGGCCAAGAAAGCCGCAGATAATGCTGAAGCTATCCACAGACCCATGCAGTACCAACAATATCAACAAACCGCATTCGAGAGATTTTCTAAACACCGACCCATGACATATTCCGGGTCTACTGATCCTATAGTGCTTAACAACTAGTTGGATGAAATGGAAAAGCTAATCGAGCTTACACATATACCTGAGGAGGAAGTGGTTAATTGTGCAACCTACTATTTAAAGGGAGAAGCTAATCATTGGTGGAAATTGATTAAACCTACCCTAAAGTTGGATTCCACTTATAATTGGGAAGACTTCAAGTTGGACATTGAAGGGCAATACTGCCCTCAGGAGCTGAAGTGGCAGATGGAAGAGCAATTCATGAGCATCTCCATGGAGGGAATGTCATTTCAGGATTACCATGATAAATTTGTGAGACTATCTCGTTTCGCTAAGAAGCGAGTTTCTTCTGAGAATGACTTGGTTCAACTATATGTTCGCCGAATGACGGGCAAGCTTCGTACCGCTATGCTCCAACAAACCATTACCAGTATTACCAAGGCTTATCAAATTGCCTTAAGTTTGAATGCCTCAATCATGGAAGAAGAGTTCGAGAAGAAGAAGTCAATCCAGTAGAATTATACCCCACCTATATCGAAAACCAATTTTTTTCAAAAGCCACAGTTCACCAAACCCAATTTCAAGGGAACTTTAACACAGCGGGCAAACTTTCAAAAACCGGTAGGACAATCACAACAAAGTAATAGGGGTGAAGGTCATATTCCTAAAGGGAAAGCACCTATACCAAGTGCTAATTTAAAACAGGGTGAGAATTTTAAACCTGGAGGGGACATGAGCAAGTGTCCCGGTTGTCAAAAGCCACGTCACCCTTACACTTAGTGTGACGGGTCCCCTGTGGAATGTTGGTATTGTAAGGAAAAGGGCCATCGTTCTAATATATGTCCGAAGAAACCACCAGCTGCTCCAGTCAGAATCCAGGGAAGAGTATACATGATGACCGAGGTGGATCCCGAGGATCACCCAGATGTTGTCTCTGGTACGTTCCTAGTCAATTCATTTAGCGCATTAATCTTATTTGACACCGGTGCAACCTTATCCCACATAGCCACGAAGTTTATTGAACGCAATCAAATGACCACTAGTCATAAATTACACACTTCAATCACATTACCTAATGGTCATAATGTCAGTCGTTCGTCCTTATTTAAAGACATACCCATCATCATAACCAATACTACATTTCATGCCAATCTTATACAATTTAACCTAGCCGAGTTTGATGTTATCCTTGGAATGGATTGGTTATCAAAACACCATGCAAAGTTTGAGTGTCGTAATCAGAAGATCATTTTAAGGAATCCTGCGGGTTCTCGAGTATCATATCAAGGTATTCAAACCGCGGGAGAGATAAGGATTATTTCCGCAATGAAATTGGTAAAAATGCATCATATGGGTTCCGAAATCCTCTTGTGCAATATTACTAAAGTCGAGGATGAAGTAAAATTTGAAGATATACCCATTGTTAAAGAATACCCTGATGTCTTCCCAAATGAATTACCTAGTGTACCCCCTAGTCGTGATGTCGAGTTTTCTATCGACCTAGTACCGGGTACCTCACCTATCTCCAAAACCCCTTACCGCATGGCGCCTCCCGAACTACAAGAATTAAAGAAACAATTGGAGGAACTGATTGACAAAGGCTTCATTCGACCAAGTGTGTCGCCATGGGGAGAACCAGTCCTGTTTGTGAAAAAGAAAGATGGAAGCATGAGACTTTGCATCGATTATCGAGAGCTCAATAAGCTAACCATCAAGAACAGATATTCTTTACCAAGAATTGATGACTTATTTGATCAACTAGGAGGGGCAGGAGTCTTCTCAAAAATTGATCTACGATCCGGATATCATCAAATTCAGGTTAAGAAGGAGGACATTCCTAAAACCGCCTTTCGAACTCGTTATGGTCATTATGAGTTCACAGTGGTACCATTTGGACTAACCAACGCACCAGCAGTCTTCATGGATCAGATGAATAGAACTTTTCATGAATATTTGGACAAATGTGTGGTAGTTTTTATTGATGATATCCTAATATATTCCAAAACTTTGGAAGATCATGCTGGGCACCTCCACACCATACTCAATATTCTTAGGAAACATAAGTGGTACACTAAATTTTCTAAATGCGAATTTTGGTTGGATCAAGTAACTTTCTTGGGACATGTCATTTCCAAAGATGGAATTATGGTAGATCCCGCCAAAATCAAAGCCATTATGGAATGGGAAGCCCCTACTAATGTAACTGAAGTTCGTAGTTTCTTAGGGTTGGCAGGTTACTATCGTCGATTTATTAAGAATTTCTCTAAGATCGCCAAACCTATGACTAAACTACTACAAAAGGAATCTAAATTTATTTGGAATGAAGAGTGCAAAGAGGCATTTGAAGAACTCAAGAAAAGACTCACTACTGCTCCAATTTTGGCCTTACCTATCAACGGCAAAGAATTCAAGGTTTTTAGTGATGCGTCACTTAATGGATTAGGGTGCGTGCTTATGCAGAACGGTCGGGTAATTGCGTATGCATCAAGACAATTGAGGAACCGTGAGCGTAACTACCCAACTCACGACTTAGAATTAGCAGCCGTTGTATTTGCCCTAAAAATC
Source organism: Agrostemma githago (assembly GCA_958450325.1). Taxonomy (NCBI): domain Eukaryota; kingdom Viridiplantae; phylum Streptophyta; class Magnoliopsida; order Caryophyllales; family Caryophyllaceae; genus Agrostemma; species Agrostemma githago. The sequence continues at coordinate 46,996,003 of OY288249.1, forward strand.
TGGCGACATTACCTTTATGGTGTTCCTTGTCGATTCTTTACTGATCACAAGAGCCTTAAATATATTTTTACCCAGAAGGAGTTGAATATGAGGCAAAGGAGGTGGCTAGAATTAATCAAAGACTATGACATGGAATTATTATATCATGAGGGAAAAGCGAACACTGTAGCCGATGCCTTGAGTCGGAAGTCATCTCATGGGTTAAATGTTTTAAGGGTTTTACCTATTGAGATCGAGCGGGATTTAAGGAAATTGGAGATTGAGGTTGTCAAACCTGGTGTAACAAAACTATTTTCTTTAAGTGTAGAACCCAGTTTCTATCATGAATTACGAGCAGCCCAACGGGAGGACGATCAACTCATGCATTATAAAGACTTAGCCCAGAGGAATGAGACACCAAATTTTGAGATTCACCCAGACAGTAGTTTACGCTTCCATGGAAAGTGGTGCGTACCTAATAAGACCCAGTTAAAACAGAGGATTTTAGATGAGGTCCATCATTCAAGGTATTCTATCCATCCTGGGGCAGACAAGATGTATAAAGACTTAAAGCTGCATTATTGGTGGCCTAACATGAGAAGGGAAATAGCTGACTATGTGTCTAGATGCCTTGTCTGTCAAAAGGTAAAAATAGAACATCAAAGACCTGATGGGTTACTGCAACCCTTACCAATTCCAGAAGGAAAGTGGGATTCTATCGCAATGGACTTTTTAATGGGTTTACCCCGGACCCAAAGTGGAAAAGATGCTATTTGGGTCATTGTTGATCGCCTCACTAAAGTTGCACATTTTCTACCTATTAGAGAAAAATGGAGTCTTGAGGAATTAGCAAATAACTACCAAAAGAAAATTATACGCCTTCACGGTGTACCCTTGGAAATTATTTCCGATCGCGATCCGAGATTTATGTCTAACTTTTGGAAAAAATTACAACAACTTCTGGGTAGCCAATTATTAATGAGTACCGCCTTTCATCCCGCAACTGATGGACAAACCGAAAGGACTATACAAACTTTAGAAGACATGTTGCGAGCCTGTGCCTTAGAATTCCATACCAATTGGGAAAAGAACTTACCTTTAGCTGAATTTTCTTACAACAATAGTTATCACTCTAGTATTGGCCAAGCACCGTTTATGGCTCTATACGGACGAAAATGTAGAAGCCCGATATGTTGGGATGATGCAAGTGATAGGATCCAAGTCGGACCAACCACACTCGAGGAACATATTAACAATGTTAAGTCTATACGCGAAAAACTTCGGGCCGCGCAAGATCGACAAAAAACATACGCAGATCCTCGTCGCAGATCAAACAAGTTTGAAGTTGGAGATAAAGTATTTCTGAGAGTATCCCCGATGAAAGGTGTTAGACGATTTGGAGTCAAAGGGACACTTAGTCCTAGATATATTGGACCATATGAAGTTTTGGAAAGGGTGGGTCAAGTGGCGTACCGTCTAGCACTACCTCCTAATTTGGCAAGCACCCACAATGTATTCCATGTGTCCCAACTTCGGAGGTACCGCAGTGATCCAACCCATGTCCTTGAGCTTGATCAAATTGCAATCGAGCCTAATCTACGCTATTCAGAAAGACCTGTTAAAATTATGGATCGTAAGGAAAAAAATTACGCCACAAAGTGGTACCCTTGGTTCGTGTGCTATGGAGAAGTCAAAACTCTGAGTCTGAAACATGGGAGACGGAAGAGTCTATGCGAATAAAATATCCCGAACTTTTTCCTCAAGATAAAACCTTACTCTATTTTAGTTTCGAGGACGAAACTTTTTGTTAGAGAGTGGGAATGTAACACCACGCTGATATCGTAAGCTTAGTCAGTATATTCGGTAATAAAATAATATGCGAATAATATCAACTCGTGACCGGACTTAGTTATTAAAGGACCCCAATTATGACATTTAAGTACACCACCATCTAAAACTATCTAAATTATATTAATTGTATTATTAGTAACTTAATACGAATAAGAGTCCGGTCAATTAAAAGGATGATTCGGGTTTAAAACTTTAACTATATATTTATTATTTCATTTTGTCATCCATCTCAATTAATTGTCCTAACTCTCCAACTGCCAAGTCAATCCTCACTTGTCACACTCTCACACTGACACCTATTGTTTTGTCCAACTTATTACCTAAATACTCACTCAAAGAAGTCTCGTAGAAACTTCACCAATTTCCTTAGCTTCATGTGATTTTTATCTTTCTCTCTTATTAACTATTCTTTAAACTTTTTACTATCCATTATTACATAATAACTTAATAATTATAAAATCCTTCCCCAATCCACCGAAACTCAGTAAAATAAATTATATATGGAGAGTTTTAGAGCAAATATTTAGTATGGTGTCATAATCTTCATCTTTTTGTCTATAAAGGTACTTTCTTTACTAACGAATTTCTTTTTTTATTAACTCCATAAAAAGGAAAATTTTTAAATAAATAAATAATAATAATAATAAATGATAATAATAATAATAATAATAATAACAACAGTAGTAATAATAATAATAAGATTATTATTATTATTTTATTTTATTTTTGGTGGTATATAAGTAAATATCAGTAACTTGGGTGTAAATTTGTTTGATGATTTGGGTAGAAGAGGAGATCGAGGACGTGGAGGACGGCATCGAGGACGGAGTCGAGCCACTCTAAAACTTCATATTTTCCTTGACTAAAAAGGGAGACCAAATAGGGTGGGTAAATTATCTTTTGTGAAAAATTCATTTGACTTCAAATGAATTTTTCAGTTTCAACTAGATACAATATAATATGATGTTATGTGAAGTATGTGTGTAATTACTAAATATTATTAAGTCCAAAAATATAATATGATGTTATGTGAAGTATGTGTGTAATTATTAAATGTTATTACGTCAAAAAAAAAAGGTAGACATGGACATTTTTTCTATGTTTGTTACTTTAAAACCTTTATTTTCCAAATAAATAAAAGAGAGACTTTATTTTATGAAGGAGTGAGACTTATAAAATTATTCTTATTTTAGTCTAGTCTCAACAAATAGAAACTAAATGACTTGGTTTTTCTTAGTTAATAGTGTTTTTATCATTTATCAAAATTATCAATTGTGTGTAACTGAGGAATGATTTTGTTTCCTTCGTCAATTCATTCAACTTAATACTTAAATGTAATTCAATCATTAAAGGCGAGACCTTACCAACGATATCCCAAATAATGTATAATATAAAACTGTCCATTAGCTTAATTGATTAAACTTGGTTAAACTCTATTAAATGGTCATATTAATCATTTGACTTATTAACCAAGTTTATTAGCCAAATCCCGGCTTACAAATAGGGACGCACCCATTAGAAAATCTTTATTTGACTACGTGCTATGTGGATATATATATATATATAATTTCAAAAAAAAGGAGATTCTCATGAATTGGAGTTGAATAACACATAACGTTTTCTAAGTAAATCAAATTGCAGATGGCTTTATATTTTATTGGGCATTTTTAGGACTTTATTCGAAATCTCATTGAGCGGGAAAGCAGGTTGTCTCTATTGCGTACGAGATGACTTGGAAGAATAGCGCTTAACTTAACCGTATAAAACCGTCCGTAGCGTACGAAGGTTCTTTGACTGCTCTTGTCATTGACTCGAGAGTAGGCGAAAGTGTGGCCATACTAGGTGGGGACCTGATCAGTCCCGTACGTGTTAGGTGGATCGCACCCGGGTTTCCGTGAGTCGACGATTGGAGCGTGGCTGCGGGGATAACTAGCCGGGTGGTGTTTAGTCCTTGGTGTGGGTAACAACCCCACGTACCGGCATTCGACCCTGGAGATGAGAGGACGAATTTTGTTTTAAACGTGTTTATGTCACCACGGTAAACAGGGGTAATAATGTAAGCCCCCTGGTATCGGTGTGATTGGCGGTATATTATTATTGTACAAGTATCAAATAAAAACCTATTTGGAACTTGTACCATAATTGGCCGGTATATCGTGATAAAAATTTTCTAAAATAATACGGCACATAAAATAATTATTCTTATAATTTCTCAAAAAGTTATGTGTTACTGTATTGGTTATGAGTATTGTACTGCTGTTATTATTTAACTGTTTAAGTTGATTAGTCAGATTAAATAATCTACCCACCTGACGATTTGTTTTCTTATGAAAATCTTCAAAATATTAAAATCGTCAGATTAATAGAGACTGACCATCCTTCAGACGGTCAATGCTGGGGATAGCTCAAGATGGGACTCTGATCACATTACAGTTTAGTTAATCAAATAAATGTAATAATTAAGTACTTTTATTACTATACTTAATTAGTTTAGTTAATTTAAAGAATAGTATGACTCGGGTATGTATGAAAACTTCCGCTGTTTCCCATTGTATATTATTTATAAGGATAGAAATCTGGGTTGTTACTTATGTAGGGTAATATTTTACAGGTAAGATGATCCATGACTTTCATGGATGCATCAATATCCACTTCAACAGTTGTAGAGAATTGTTAATTTTGAAAATTCAAGGTTGATTCTACTCCCACTGTTTCTATTAGAAATCGCATCTCTTCAAAAGAAATATATCACTCCATGCAACAAAACAGTTTTGTTCTATGGATGATTTGTAGAATTAACATAATACCCCTAATAAAACACATGTCATAATTGAGTCTAAGTTCTAGAAAATGATTTTCTTTAAACTTTAAGACTTGATAATTGAGAAAAGACTATTTTAGGACATTTCCTATCCATATCTCATATGGTGTATAATTAGGGTGTCTACTGGAGTCACGAGTCTACTTACCCGCCCGCACCAGATCCTGCAGCACAAAATTACACCAGTCTTGTTCCCGAATTAATCCCACGTCCTCCACTGCGGCCAGCAGGCTGAGGTCGAGTGAGTTGTTCGAAGTAGGCGTGAGGAACGATGACAATGCAAACAACACGAACCTACGGACAAAGTCGTCATCCGCGACATCGGTTACCATTAACTTTCTATACACGCTCCCTAATTTAATTGGCCCGCCGGCTTTTGCTACGTCGAAATGCTTCCTCCAACTATTCTTTAACCTGATCACGTCAGGTGAGTCTGCCCTTTTCTGGTTTTTTGTTGGGATTACTTTTACCGGCTGAGGTCCAAAAGGTAGCTGGAAGCAATCGTGCACGTCGTACTTTGACATCACGAATGCCTCCCGGCGGGAGGCGCGGAAAATATGGGACCCGTCAGAAAACGCACGGAGGAACATAAGCGTGTGGTCTAGGGGGAACGATTCGAACCTCAACTTCAACAGCCCGCTGAACCCCGCAGCCCGTACCCTTTCAATCTGATCAACCGTCATTTTTTAAATTACCTGGTACAACCGCTTGGGCCTACAATGAACATCTGGCTGACCTCTATGCTCTCTTTTCACTACTTGCTGATCCTGTTGTTGGTCCCTTTTCCTCTTACCCCCAGACTTTTGAGGGGTTGTTTCCGGCACGCGTACAACAACGTTCTCGGCCGCTGTATCAAACGTGACCTTCTTTTTTTTCTTTGCACTGCCTTCATCGACAATTTTTGTCTCCCCCACATCCATCTCGCCAATGATGTGGCCCCCCGATGTATCCTTCACAATTTTCTTCTTCTTACCCAATTTTTGTTCCACAACCACTTCCTCACCAATGACATGGCCGCGAATGACTTGGTCTGCCGCTATCTCTTTAACATCTTTCTTCTTGCCGGTCTTCGTTCGAACATTTTTCTTCCCACCAGCCTTTTTGCTGCAATAACAACATGCATAATGAGTGTGACTGTACAACTGATTATACAGCTTCAATTGTATGATTCTACAACCTATTCTGTATGACTATTCAACTTTCAAACATTTGTGACTCTGCAACATAACCATTGCGACTATACAGCTTTAGACGTGTGACTATACAACCTATTCTATGTGACTATTCAACTTTCAAACATTTGTGACTCTACAACATAACGAGTGCGACTATACAGCTTCAAACGTGTGACTATACAGCCTGCTCTGTATGACTATTGAACTTTCAAACATTTGTGACTCTGCAACATAACCAGTGCGACTATACAGCTTTAGACGTGTGACTATACAACCTATTCTGTATGACTATTAAACTTTCAAACATTTGTGACTCTACAACATAACGAGTGCGACTATACAGTTTCAAACGTGTGACTATACAACCTACTCTGTATGACTATACAATGTCACCAGTGTGACCATACAACAAAAAACGCATTAGCGATGTCCCATGCATAATTAGAAAGATGGTTATGGGAACTTCAACATGGACAAAACTTCAACATGTACTTCAACAAGGAAATATCAGGTCAATACATCCTCCAAAACAAAAAAATAAAAACTTAAGTAAATCTTTGACCGTACAAAGAAATATCAGGTTGTTACAGACTATACAACTACAACGACGTATGATTGCACCAAAAAATGCATTATTTCAATTTTAGGGTTTATGCATGATCGGAGTTGAACACATTATTAGTTTTAGGGTTATCGGAAGTTCGAGAATGGAACTTTGTACCTTTGTATGATTATCGGAAGTTTATGCATGATCGGAGATGTTGGCGGAGTATGATCGGAGCACAGATGGAGCACGATGGGTTTTTAGAGAGAGAAATGGGAGAGTAGAGGAGTTTGTGGCTGATGAAATGGGTGTGTGGGCGATGAAATGAAGTCAAAAGGGGGTGATGGGGAAGTGTAATGGATAATAGGCGGGAGTATAGAGGAGGAGTTAATGACAGTGGAGGAGGTGGAGGAGGGAAGTGACTGATTGGGTGAGTGTTGACGCGCGACGTTTGCTGTACAATGTCAGTCACCCTTTTTTTTAATTGAACCCCATCCATCCATCCATCTTAAGATGGATGGAAGGTTAGGTTTAATACTAAGAGACTCTTAGGGGCTTAATAACTCCCTTGATCCCCTCTATATATGTGTGTGTGTGTGGTTGGGGTGAGGATTTCACCTTTCCTTCTCATTTGCAAACCCTAAAATTAGGTTTTCACCCTCTCCTCTCTTCTTCTCCTCCTAGCCACAACACACCCCTCCTCCTTCTCCATATTTTCATGCCTCCTCTCATTCATTCAAGCATAGATCTTCAGCCCTTTCGAATCCTAATCGATCCTAGCGCAATCCTTCGCATTGTTTCGTAAGTTTTGCTTCTTTTCGCGCTAGTTTTTCGTAGTTCTTTTAGTAGTTTTTTATTAGGGTTTTCTTTTGGTATTTGGCACGTGATTGATGATGGACTAGGCGTGAAGATATCTACGTTATAGAAGACGAGATCGAGAATTAGCACGCTTCAAGGTAACTAGATGTGATTCTTTTCGTGTTTATGCATCTCGATTATGTTGTGTGATTTTAATGATTTGTAACATGATTTGATTGATTTGTGTGGTGTATTTATTCATGATTTAAAGAGTCTAATTAATGAGTATGCTAGTTGAACGATTTATTATTTCATTAGTTCTATAATTATTGTTTCATTTATATTAGAAATGTTAGATCTAATCTATTGTGACATCGAAAGATTTGTACGTGAGCCGCTTGGCCTCTTCGTTTGGAGATGCTAGGGTTGTTTCATCGATGGCTTTAGGGATCCAATCCTAAGTATTAGATGACTCGTCCTATCATCACCCGATGTTGAGGTTAAAGTTGAGGTTAATCTAACCTTGATTGAAGATAATGTAACTTTATTGGAAAGTTACTATACAACTTCACTTAAGGATAAGGTAACTTCAATGCGGGGTTATAGTCTCGTTGGGGCTCAACATAAGTGACTCCACGAGGATATGATCAAGGTTAGCGTAACCCTAGCTGAGGTTAATGTAACTTTGTTGGAAAGTTACTGTACAACTTCACTTGAGGTTAATGCTACCTTATTACATGTTATAATCTCACGGAGGTTAATGTAAACCTCAAGAAGTTATAACAAGGTTATTGTAACCTTACTTGAAGCCAACTAATTTCAATGGGAAGTTTTGATACCCTTCACTTGAGGATTACGTACCACCGTTACGAAGCTATAATCTCCCTGAGGTTAGTGTAACCTCACAAGGTTATAGTCGAGGTTAATGTAATCTTAACTTGAAGTTGATGTTATAGTAGTTATACTATGACACCACCTTTGGGTTGACGTTATATACATAACTTCACTTTAGTAGACAGGGTTAATGTAACCTTACCTTAACCTTGAATACTAATACACGTTAGATGTTCAGGGTTATAGTCTGTTAGACCTTAACCCTATCACTATTTGAAGGTTATAGTCGGTTATAATATAACTTCACTATGTTATGGTTGTTTGCTTACTTTTATACTCGTTCCCTTAGAACAATCGGTTAAATTGTTCTACGTTTGAGTCGTGATGTTTATCACGAATGATTAATACTTGGTATAGTCAGTTACACTATCTAGGGCTTGATTATCCCTGGTATAGTCTGTGACACTATACTAGGTCTGATTACTACATAGTGCAGTCAGTTACACTGTACTACGTAGAAGTCGTGAGGTTGCTCACGCAGTTGGCAGTCAGTTACAGTGTACAACGTACATGATGGTTAGTGGTATAGATGACGGTAGTATCAGTTACATACTATCGGAATGAACCAATACTGCTCGCAAGAGGTTTAATTGGTCTATGTTTGGTGGGTCCAGATTCGTCAATTACACGTTCTGGATTCTCGTGTATCGTTCGATGTACAGTTACTGCGTCGAGAGCTCCGGCCAGGTCTTAGACATATAGTCGTCAGTTACACGCTATACATAGTACCGTGGAGTATCAGTTACATACTTCACAAAACGGAGGGTTAGTTACACGCTCTGACTAGTTAGAGTATCAGTTACATACTCTAGCCGGTGTTCATTCTATATCATATATGTCTTTGTATGAAGTTTGTGGTTACTTACTTTGACGTGTATGGATGGATACATAGTATCTATCTCGATCGTTATGATTAATACTGGATTGGAATAATTATATGATCGTGTGTAACAACATGTTGCTCATGTGTATTGATATCATCACATGTCGTTTGATTATGTTATCTTTCATTATTATTGTTATTCATGTTCAACTTGTTATAACCATCACTGGGAGAACATCTAGTTGCTCCCCACTGACTGTGGACCCCCCTTTCAGGTCTTTCGAGATGTCGTTGAATGTGATGATGTTGGAGAAGACTTGTGGAGAGAGACCTTTTATTTAATTTTCTTTTGAATTTTAGTTTGAACACTTTTGAATAATGTATTAGTTGAATGTCGAGATTGTGACGGTCCGGATTCGGCCGGGTGTTTCCGCCACCTTTGACCCTATATTTCATACTATTTATATTATTATAAGTTTTTAAAAATTCGGGTTGTTACAATCGACCCGTGCATCGCACGGGCTTTCCAACTAGTTACATATAAATAGGGTTAAAATGTCTTACTACTTGCACACATTATGATTTCTTGACTATTTGTTGCAAAAATTGTTACAAGCACAACAAATTAACCTATGACGTTCTTCTGTAAATAGTCAAGAACATAGATCAGAATGCAGTACTTTAGATGGCTTATGTACAACTGATATAGAAATATGTACAATGATGTCCTTGGACGGATTATGTACAACAGATATGTAAGTATGTACATCACGTAGTAACCAATATACAACAAAACTATGCATATAAAAGTTTTGTATATGAGTGCTTATTCAATGCATGAAAGTACCTATATACTATACTTTGTGTTTTTTAAGTAAAAATATGATATACATAGTTAAAAATACAGTGTATATAACTTATGATTTGATACCAGTAAAATGACTACACAAATGTAACTAGATGAGTTATGTACAACTAATATAGAATCATGCATAATGATGTCCTCAGATGGATTATGTACAGCTGATATGTAAATATATACATTACATCTTGACCTATATGTACATTACGAATTATTAACGTAATTCAGCAGAGAATATGATTGAGATCTGCAAGAAATTACTTGATAATCGATTGTCTAATTTAAAACAGATTAGACTTGATAATCAGTTTTCTTATACGAATTGTTCAAGATGACAATCAAATCTGCAAGTGAAAATGATGACAATCAAATCAAGCATAGAATTCCTTGATAATCAAGCACATAATTCCTTGAAATGGAAAAATCAATTCTACGAATGAATTTACAAAGTGAACACAATGAAATTTGTAACTTAAATGATGAAGATGCTCGATTTTACAAGTCAGCACAATGAAATCTGCAAGTGAAAATGATGAAGATCGAACGATGAAGATCTGCTACGGAAATGGTGAAGATGATCGAATGATTAGAATGAAGAAATAAACAAATTTCTAGAGAGAGAAAGTCGACTAATTCAAAAGGAAAGGAACTGATGACGCGTGTTTGTTTTTGATCAAATCTAACGGTCCAGGTTATGTCTCAATGGGTGCAGCGAGTTCCCTTGTGTCAATGGATCCCGAATCTCTCTCTCTCTCTCATATTGATTTTCCGATAAATCCATCCTAAACTTACCCAACAGGCAACAATATATCTAACACGTTCAATCAGTGTACTACCCAAATTAAATCAAAGGTTTGAAAACTAGAAAAGAATAGCCTTTAAAATAATGGGCAAAAAGTAAAAAGTAGGTGAAGAGTTAGTGACTTACGGTACGATAGGAAAAGAAGTGATGATCGCGTTTGGAAAGTTGAGAAGAATAACATTAAAAATGAAATCTAAGGTTTGGAATGGCCAATGATAATCCAATACTTAACATGAAAATGGTGTGTTTCATATTTTATTTTAGAGTAAATTAGAAATTACTCCCTTCAAAGATGCGTTTATTAAAATTTACTCCCTTATGAATTTTTTTTAATATTTTACACCCAAAAAGATGCAAAACTTCAAAATTTACTTGCAAATCACTACTCCGACGAGTTAATCCGGTGAGTTTGAATTATTTTGCTTGTTTCCTATTTTTTATACCGAAAGTGCCCCTTTCTTCTTCCTACCCTTCTTTCCCCCTTCCCTTATGCTCTCATTTAGTCTGCAGACTCTTAAAAATAAGAAAAAAAGTCCTCACAATTGATTGATGAATAATGGATGCTCGAGTTTTGGGTTTGGTGATTTTCGATTTGGGGATTTAGGGTTCTCCTGGAATTGGGACTGAAAGAGTTGGGAAAGTCGAAATGAGGATGAGGTAGGGTGGGGGAGGGGCGTACTATTAATGAAGGGCATTTCGGTCAGTAAAATCATAAACTCATCGGAATAATGATTTGCAAGTAAATTTTGAAGTTTTTCATCTTTTTGGGTGTAAAATATTAAAAAAAAATCATAAGGGAATAAATTTTAATAAGCACATCTTTGAAGGGAGTAATTTCTAATTTACTCTTTATTTTATTACAAATATCGGGTGTATGGGTCGTGTTCGGGTTCCAAAACTCAGACCTAGACCCAACCCTGAATTATTTTTAGAGGACCCAGACCCGATCCATATCCATCGGGTCTGGAAATATTAGACCCAAATTTGGGTCAAGTCTTTTGGACCACTATCATCCCTAATCTCGAGTTTGAGTTCTAGGACCAAGTATGATATGTTTATTGAGGGCGGAAGAAGAGGTAAAGGAGGAGGGTGACAAGTACAGAATCCTCTCTATATTAAATCAGAAACCAAAAAACAGTTTTCAAGGTCATCTCTGTTCTCCATTTCAAAATAAGTCCCATTTTTTACGCAATTTGATTTCTACCAATTTAACTACTCAAAGTACTATTCAATCACTCTTATCCCTACCTACCCTTCAACTTAATACGAGTCATTAATTAACCCCCTTCATCATTAGTCCTCTTCATCGATTTTCCGTCATCCTTATTTAATCCCACCTCCTCGGTTTCCCATCATCAAGGTATTGCTTTTGTTTGCTCCGAAAATGTTGATTGCAATTATGGTTGCCTCTTTGTCTTTGTTTCACCTTCATCAATTAGTTCGAACAATCTACTATATATTACATCCGCTATTCAATCATCTTCCATTTACATCCGTTCAATTATTCAAACCATTATCCAGTTTCAAAGCATCATTTTTTAGATATATGAGTATAAATTTTCTGATTTTATTCATATAATGGTCAATTGAATTTTAAAAAATCTGTTTTTTTTTTTTCAATTTATTTTGTGAATTTTCAGGTTGAAGAAAGGAGATGAGGACAACGAAAAACAAAGCATCATCATCTAATTGGTAATTTTTTGATTATTTTATTGTGATTTTTTTTAGGGGTAAAAATTCAGGTTTTTTTATTATATAAGATGGTTGAACAAATCATAGTTTAATAATGATATTTGTTAATGTGTGTACTTGCAAAAAAAATTGGTTTCAAATAACTGTGCGATAAATAATCTGAGACTATTTCCATGTTTTCTGAGATAATTTGTATAAAGAAGATTTTAGGGATTTTCAGTTTTTCATGAATTGATGCTATTAAATGTCAAAATTTGCAAATTTTATTCAAAATTAGTCTTCAATTTGCTACTGTTTAGTGACCGAAAGATATATGAGTTTAAATTTTCTGATTTTATTTATATAATGGTCAATTGAATTTTAAAAAATCTGACTTTTTTTTTCAATTTATTTCGTGGATTTTCAGGTAGAAGAAAGAAGATGAGGGCAACGAAAAATAAAGCATTTTATCATCTAATTGGTATTATTTTGATTATTTTATTGTGATTTTATTTTTCTATTTTAAAAGATGAGGTAAAAATTCAGGTTTTTTATTATATAAGATTGTTGAACATATCATAGTTTAATGATGATGTTTGTTAATGTTGCAGATTTTATTCAAAATTAGTATTCAATTTGCTATTGTTTAGTGAATTTTTATTCAAAAACTTATTCAGTGAAATTTATTTTTCATTTTAATGTGTATAATAATCTTTGTTTTGTACGTTGTATGTTTAATTCAGGATATGATGAAGATAGACAGTGATGTTAATTTTTGATGAAGGCATTTTTTTTTCAGGTGATGATGAACGAAGATGATACAGTGAATTTCATATAGGTATTTTAGGAAGGAATTTTTTTAGGAAGGTATTTTTTCCTAATTTTAGGAATTTCATATAGGATACGCATGTTAAAAATATTAACTATAAGGGTCGGGTTTATATGGATTTTGAGACGGGGTTCGGGTCAAATACGTGTTATTATCGCATTACGGGTTATTACTTACGAGTTGTTAATCACATTATTTCGGGTTAACACGGTTTATTAACCCACATTAAAAACATTAATTATACGGGTTGAATTTACGCAAAACTAATAAATGAGGCATTTGAAAAAAAACAATATGAAATTATCTAGAAAAACAATCCAATTCTTCATTATAGGAAGTTGAACCCTTGAAAACATGAAATTACAATTATATAACCCAATTTTTCATCCTTGACATATAAGTACCATATTTGGGTCAAATACGAGTTACATGAAATTGCATTCTTACGGTTTTGGTTTGCTTTCAGGTCAAATACGGGTTATGGGTTGGGTTTAAAAGGATTTCGTGAGAAAACGGTTTACTAACGCATGTTAGAAATATTAACTATAAGGGTCGGGTTTATACGGATATGAGACGGGGTGCGGGTCAAATACGCATTATTATCGCATTTATGGGTTATTAACAAATTTTAATCACATTACTTATACGAGTCGGGTTTAAACGGATTTCGGGTCAAAACAGTTTATTAACGCACATTAAAAACATTAATTATACGGGTTGAATTTACGAATAACTAATAAATGAACCCTTTGAAAAAAAACAAAATGAAATTATTTAGAAAAACAACCCAATTCTTGATTATAGGGAGTAGAATCCTTGAAAACAAGAAATTGCATTTATATAACTCAATTTTTCATCCTTGACATATAAGTACCGTCTTCGGGTCAAATACGGGTTACATTAAATTGCATTACACGGTTTTGGTTTGCTTTCGGGTCAAACACGGGTTATGGGCCGGGTTTTAAGGTATTTTGTGAAAAAATGGTTTACGCATGTTAAAAATATTAACTATATATAAGGGTCGGGTTTGTACGCATATTAATCACATCACTTATACAAGCTGGGTTTAAAGGGATTGGGTCAAAACGGTTTATTAACGCACATTAAAAACGTTCGGGTTGAATTTATACGGAATTTTGGTCGGGATTCGGGTCAAATAGTCGTTATTAACGCAATTGAAGAATGTATATTGTCTTCAATTTTCTAAAGTGCAAATACAATTTTATTCTTAGTTTTCTTAATCATTCATTTTAAAAGATAGATACGTAGTATTTGTAAGATTAAACATATGTTTGATATATTAGATAACGATATATTCTCTCCATATTCTAGAATTAGCCACCTATCTTTTTCTTTCACAAGGGCACTAAAAGTACGCTCATGGCTAATTCAAGAAGGAGAGATCAAAGTAACTAACTTTGACTTTAATTCATTGGAAACATATTGCGATTTGATTTTTCCCTTGATGTGGTTTGTAGGTAGTATTGAGTCCCCGAAAGTTAGAAGGCCGAGGATGCTACAAGACGTGTCCTTCCCGTGATATTTTTATTTTTATAGATTGAAAATATCAACAATATAAGAGTCAAATTGTCATACGGAGTATTAAATAAATCGTATTTCTTTTATAGATTGGTTTGAATCCTATTCATGACCATTTAATCAGGTCTACATTATGTTGTCTTTGAAAAACACGCAACAAATAGTACTTTTCACACGATTAGAAGTGCATTAATTTATAACGATATATTTTTTAAATAATTGTAGATAAGAGATTTCAGTATAATTAATACGAAGTAAGTGATACAGAGTAACATTTCACTATATAGTCAAAATATCCATTTTAACTTACTATAATCAAACGATATTCAAGACGGGTCAAACGATATATTTAACCATTTTAATTTTGTTTATGAGTAGATTTAATTGTACTTTATATAATTAGTAACGTATGAAATAAAGAATAAATTGTTTTATTCTAGCAACAAAATTAACCTTTAAGACGATTATGTTTTTTAAAACTAACTCACATATTGATGATCACACTCTTTAGCGTGATTCAAAAACCAATCTCGCGAAAGAATCTTTAAATATTAATAAAAATGGACAACCCGTGAAATTTTTCACGGGTAACACACTAGTTAATAAAAAAATTGGACCCAAACCTTGTTTGAGGTCAACTAGGTGGGAAGACAACTAGGTGGGAAGAGGACCTTCCCCACTCTTCTTTCACCTTGCTGCATGTCAATTTTTAATAGGTCATATTTTTTATATTTGTTAAAAACTTTTCGACGGATATATTTTAAAAAATACTTTATAAATAAAAATAAAAATGTTACCAACAATCATATTTTTTCATGGTCTATAAATAGAGACTAGTTTTGATATATTTTTATTCAAAAAAAATTGTTCATTTTCTGTCTTCTCTTATTATATTTTATCTTCAAAAAGAAAATTAGCACTCAATTTTTTTATACATATCTAATAATTTATCACATAATCGTTTTTTTTAAATATGAGTAATAAAAATGTAAATTCGTAAAATGTATTATTTTCCATCGATGTAAATATAACCGACTTTGCAAAATAAATATTGATTGTTAATAAATTATTTTTTTAAAATTTAGGTGAAAAAATTAATAAAGAATAATATATGTGTAGAAAAAAAATGCTCCCTCTATTTCATAGATATCTTCCACTTTTTTTCTCAAACATTTCTTTGATTTCTTCTACTTTCCTTTATTCTATCACACCTTCTCTCTTACCTAGGTGTTCACTTACTTTACTCTATTTACTTTTACTTATTTTATTGTTTTTCTTAACAAATGTGTCACTTTTAAGGTGGAAGAAATCATTGAAACGGAGGGAGTAGTAAAATATATGTTGGACCTTGGTGAAGGACACCAAGGGATAAACATAGTCTTAGGAAGGTTCAAACTCATGAGATAGGTAGTACTGACACAGACACGGACACATAGAAGCGACAGACAAGCTGGTCGCGAATCTAATAAGACGGCACGCCACTGACGCCAGTGTGCAGCGACTAGGGGTGTTCAAAAAGTGATCCGGACCGGCTAACCCGACCAACCCGGACTGTACGGTCCGGTCCGGTCTGTACGGTCCGGTCCGGTCTGGACCGGCTACATACCGGTCCGGTCCGCAGGTCTCCAAAAACTTGTTTGCCGACCCACGGTCGGGTCCGGTCCCGTCCACACTTAAAAAAATTAATCAATTTTAGTGTATTTTGCCGGTACGGTCCGGGTTTTTTGTTAACCGATCCGGTCCGCGGGTTTGAATTTTTTGGTTGCCAGTCCGCGGGTCAAGCCGGTCCGATCCGGTCCGGTTCTAGTTTGGACCGATGAACACCCATAGGAGCGACATATACATTGACCTTTTTTCGTGTGAAAATTGGATTTGTATGTGATGGTAAGAATAAATAAATTTACGGTTATGTTATGTAAGGCATTAAAAGCTTCCAAATTCAGTATAAACATAGAATTTGAAGCCCAAATTACACATGTGTCGATGCAATTAATGCATGTACTGAAAAATTATTTCTTCTTATGGCCTTTTAAATACAGCCCTAAGGACTGTATTTATCATTTTCCATAAATTTATGCGTAACATATTAAGAATTTTGGTGTTGAATAAAAGCCAACACTACTGTGGACCTTAGATGATGTATACATTTCGGTAAAACAAAACGAATTATTGGATACAAGAATGTAAAGACAATTCGTTGAGGAAAAATAAATGTCTTATAGGACTATCAAAGTTACAACTAGTCACTATAATCTATACCTTTGGAAAATAATGGTAAATCAAGATATGGAATGGAAAAGCTTATACTTAGTGACACTAACAACCATACCCCTAATGGATGCGACAGCTGCCAAGACGGAAACAATCAAACAAGAATAACTCAAAATCTGTAGCCATATCCATGTTGACGAGAAGCGCCGAATTTTGGATTGCACAATATACATTTCTATAGGGAAGAATATGGTGAGTGGCCAAAACAAGAAGGCCCCAATGAGCCCCAAAATATCATTAAAAAATGGTATGAGCATTGCCAAGACGGTCATGGCTACTACGTACACTGATCGCCAGATTAACCTGAAGAAATTAACGTTCAAGGCACAACAAAAGGGTAGTTTGATCTGATAGTCTTTGATAATGAACTTGCTTTTCGAGTATTTCATTACACATTGTGATTCTACAAACCCAAAAAGTGGTTGCACATATACCTGCAATATGTCAAATAAAAGCAACGGACTTTTGAATATTGCACTTCTCATGATTGTCGTTATCTATTACCTTAACGTTAACGTTGTAATAAAAATTGTTACCTGGAAAGCTCCAACAAGGTGAACTACTATGAAAACATTAGCCATAGCAACCAACCAATAAGGTTCATAAAACCCGAATCCGGTTAAGAAATTCCCGGGTGCATCATTACCAAATGCGGCATAGCCAAATATTCCGCACAACATGTAGAAAAAGGTTGTCACCGAAATCCCAACTGTTGCCGCTTTTTTCATCACAACATTTTCTGGTGGATTTGGTTTCAGTGTATCCTATCAATGTACATATGTTAAGACAATTTTAATTAGAATAAAGTAAGACGAGAACCGCAAATCTTCCTCTTGTATATATATATATATATTCGTCACAATCAGAATATGTAGAAACTTACTTGTACTTCGATGAGAAGCATGGAAAAACCGTAAGCAAATGCCATATTCCCCAAAGCAGTCAAGATGTTCCAAATCTTTTCGGGCTTCGTCACGTCTATTCCTACTTCCACTCCTGTTAGTGTTGTTCTTGCATGACTTCCACCTTCAATTAATATTAAACATGATTAATTAACGTAACCTTAATAATTTAAAGTGTTGACCATAAATTAATTAAAATTACCCGCAACTTTGGCAATGGAGAGGCCAATTCCAATAAAGGAGTAACCAAAAGACATGACAGCCGCTATGATAGAGAGAAACGAAAGCTTGTGAAAGTTGGGGAGTTGGCTCAATATTAGTTCCACAACTCCAAATGCTATTATAAATGGATTGTTTTCCGTGTGGCAACCTGATTCATGTCCCTCTTTATGAAAGCAAAATGCTCTCTTAACTGCCCTGAACATTTTAATTATTATAGATCATATATTCGTATGTGTAATGTATTGCACCAAAAGTAACAATATTTACCAAAATATATGTGTCTAGGAGTTTTATCAAAAGACTTTTCGGCCATATAAGAGCACACATCGAAAATATTCCGAATGTTGCATTCCAAAAACTAAGAAAAAACTTTTCTTTTTTAAATTGTCGTTCTGTATCTCAGTGACCCGTTGGTAGGCACAATTTCTCATATGAGACGGTCTCACGATACTATTATTGTGAGACCTCTCACATGCGAGAAAGTTATTAAAATAATAAAATATTCTCATGTAAGAGGTCTCACAATAATCATATTGTGAGATGGTCTCACAAGAGACTCTAGTTGGTAGGAGTACAGGGACTGAAAATCTTTTATTTACTCCTTATATCTGTAGCGAAACATTATTAGAAAACCATAGAATTATTTCATCAACGGAAAACATCACTTTTTATTATTTGTGTCTTTCTATTTCTCCAATATTAATTTAGTCTCCATCATGGAAAATATCTAGTAGAATAGTAGAAGATGGTTATTATTGAAATTAAATATGTCAAAGATGTACATCTTTCAATAAATAATCATGATATGATAATCATAGAATCCTTACGCCATGCTAATAGAAGCAGTGATAATGTAACCTATGGACACTCCTACGAATATGGAATACTGAGCAATTCCACAGAACATGAATTTCGTCCCACCTGCATTTTCACAACATAAACAAACCATAAATTGAGATTATCCTAGATTACTTCTACATAGAGGTGATCATGGGCTGGGTTGGGCCGACCTTGGGCTGGGCTTGAAGTAAAAAAAAAACAGCCCAAGCACATGGGCTAGGCTGGGCCAGTCCATTTGATTGGGCCTTCTTAAGGAAGGCATACCCAGTCCTATAGGGCTTTTAATGGGCCTCTGGGCCAAATGGGCTTTTTGTGCCATGTTATTTGCATAGACATATTGTTAGTTTTTTACCAAACATACAAATTAAAAATCGGTTTTTCTAACGTGTGCCCATTGGGCACACGTTAATAAACTAATTAGAGCAACATTTACAAATATATAACATTATGTTTTATTTATCATACGATATCTATGTTAATGTTGCTTTAATTCACTTATTAACGTGTGCCCACTGGTAAAGTAGCAATTTGATTTCTCGTCTATCACTCTTGGTACCATACAAATTAATAGAGTAACAAGTACTCCGTATTAACAAGTTATTTGAAAAACTAGCAAGTAGCAATTTTGACTTCTCCTTACCATATTCCAATAAATTGTAATAATATAATATGAATATCGGATGGGCCTTAGGGCCTTAAACACGGCCCATATCCAGCCCAATTTTTAGCATGGGCCTTTGGGGCCGGGCTTTGGGCTTTTATGGGCCTAAAATTGTAGCCCAAACCCTCTTGAAAGAGTTGGGCCGGGTTGGGCTTATGGGTCTGGCCTGTTTGATCACCTCTGCTTCTACACCCTACTTTAGCCAATTAGCCCTCATGACTTCTGCTACATCTCAAACACAACTCACAAAAACACGGCTCGAGCACATGGCAAATATAAAAAGAAAATTACATATACAAATAATTACCGAGAATAGATCTAACCGCTTCAGTATAAGTGTAATGTCTTTTCCCAGTAACCAGATTCCTATAACATTCTGTCTGTAACGTAGAGGAGTACCATGTCACAAATGCGAACACCACCAGGATAATGGGCCCCGCTATCCAACCCAATTGGGCCACGGCCCATGCTAAGGACAGTACTCCTGACCCAATTACCGCTGTGATTATATGGGCACTTGCTGTCAATAGTGTACCTACATTATTATTGTACCCATATACTGTATAAGAATAATTCACAAATTCTCATTACTATACATGGACCAAAACGTCTCATATATATGTTCAGCTTACTGGAAACCCAGTGGGCAGTAGAGCATAACATTAACACGTAAATAATCAATAAACAAGAGTAACAGTAGCTAAGGATGACAGATGGTAGGATCACGTATGATTCTATATAATCCATATCTTTATTTTGTCTTGTATGATTCATCCAGATTCGAACAATATTCTCAGGTTCCAAAATTTTAAGACCCGTAACTAAATTACGGGATCGAGAGGGATCAAGATATCTTTCGTATCCTTATAATATTAAATAATGTCAGTTTAACTCTAATTAATTTCTTTAAAAGAATTAAGATTCTATAAATATAATTAAAAGACAACATTTTTCCATTTAATTTTTTGCTGCAAGACATACTCTGTATTTATTTCATTTTTAATTAAATTTTATAGTTTATTAAACTTTTATTATTTAAATTTTTGTTAGTTAACTTAATATTTTATCAAAACCTTTTCATTAACCTTTATTTAATAATTTATTATCATAATTAATTATATTAATTGTTCGCTCAAAAAAAT
This sequence comes from Agrostemma githago, assembly GCA_958450325.1. Taxonomy (NCBI): domain Eukaryota; kingdom Viridiplantae; phylum Streptophyta; class Magnoliopsida; order Caryophyllales; family Caryophyllaceae; genus Agrostemma; species Agrostemma githago. Next base: position 47,016,629 of record OY288249.1, read on the forward strand.
TCATTTGCCGTTATTATTATTTTTAAATTAGTAAAATTATTAATTGTTCATTAAAAAGACATTTATTGCACTTTATTACTCCCTTACACATTTGTATCTTTAAGTAATTGTTCATTAAGTACTTGTTTACTCATATTAAACAAGTACTTAACCTTACACATTTGTATCTTTAAGGGCAATAATAAGAAGTTCCATATACAATAAGGAGCTCCTTACCCATTGTTGTACACATAATGAGCTCCTTATTAAGAAGTTGGTTTCTAAAACTAAAAACCAATTTCATGTTGAAGATATACCTAGGGAATTGTTCATATTTTCTCTCTCTCCATATTTTCTTTGAGATAGTATGAAACTCCAACCATTGAGGTAAATAAAAATATAGGAGTTTCATAGGTAGAAGAATACGTTGATGTGACAATAAAAAATATGGTATGAAGTTCCTATCATTGCTAATGCCCTAATCAAGCTCGTCCCAAAGACACCATAGTAGGCGCAATTGAAATGGGGCTCCCGTTTCTGGGGGCTCAATCTAATACAAAAACTTGACATGAAAGCAATGAAAATTGTTGCTGCAGTGGTAATGTTAGGTTATACTTCCGGTAGTTCTTGGGTTTGAAACCCACGAGCTGCAAAGTTCTTTATTTTTCTTCCTTCCCTATTTTTATTAAATTCATTCCATGTACTTTTGCTTCGATTTTCGCGATAATGGTTTAAGTTTTACTGAGTAGTATTTTTTTACCCCTCATTTTTTACCCTCTTAAATAGTACTCTCTTCGATTTGTTATATAAGTAGGTTTAGGTGAACGGAAATTTTATTTTATATAGGTAGTTTTCGTAATCCCCTATGCACTACTCCCTCCGATTCTTTGAAATTGTAAAACCTCTTAAGATTTGTGAGGAATATTTTAATTAAATTTTGCAATTGCAAAGAACAAGATGTAATATCTCCTTTAATGCAATTATGATTCTTATATTTTACTCGTATATAACTCCAACACTTTTCATTTAATGTATTACCATTCTCTACTTAATTATATCATTAAAAACTTTTCATTTATGTTTATTAAAAATGTTATACTCAGTATTAATTAAATTATTAGTTTAAACTTTGAAGATTTTTCATTAAAAAAGTTTTATATATATATTAATTGTAGTTAAAGGTAAATAAATAAGAAAAGAATAGTTAAAAAAAGGGTTATTTTAGGAATAATAACAACTATGTGTGTACTTCTTAAAATAATTCAAACTATACGTAATCTCATTTTAATATGAACTACGCATTCATTAATCTCATTTTGTTATGTATGAAATTAGGACTTGCTATTAGAGGTCATAGTGACTTGTTGTAACTTTCTAGGGTTTTATTAGGTCCGTTGCAGTCATCGTGAAAGACAAAATAACAATAAAAATACATTTTTTCATAACTTCTATAAGACTAAATGAAAAAGAAATGGAAGATGAATTTTCAGTAATTTTTTTTTTCAATGGCCGAAAATGAACACGAAAAGTAAATAAGAAGAAGAAGAGTTATAGAAAGAGTTGAATAAAGGAGGTTCAACAGGTAGCCGGTCACTCATAGCAAAACGAGGTTAATGAAGACATAGTTTATATTAAAATGAGATTAGATATAGTTTGTATTAATTTAAAAAGCACACGCATAATTGGTATTATTCTCATGAAATAATGAGATCGCTTTTGAAAATAGTGATGGGGAGTTGACGAGTTATACACTTATAAGTTTGTAAGCTTAATGAAGACATAGTTCGTATTAAAATGAGATTACGTATAGTTTGTATTAATTTAAGAAGCACACGCATAATTGGTATTATTCACATGAAACAACGGCATCGCTTTTGAAAATAGTGATGGGGAGTTGACGAGTTGTACGCTTATAACTCAGTGTAAAAAGTGATGTAAAAATTTTACTCGTATAATGAGAAAAATGAAATGCATATGCATAGTTACGTTGGATAAAAAGGTAGGATGAAGAGATGACCTTGGTATACATTTTCAGTTCATTTTAATTCTATTAACCGTGATACGTTATTCTTAGGCTAGCCCTAAGAAATAACAATAATATGTAGGAGTATATATACACTTGGTAGGAATAGTAGAAAAGAGAGATAACCTTGTCTTTTTGAGCTTCCGTCATCGTCAAAGTTGGATACATTAATTCCATTTTCGATGGCAGACGCCTCACCCATTTTCTGGATTTCTGTGGAGGAGCGAGGAAGCAAGAGGATGATGAGGAGAAACAGAAACGATGATCTAAGATTCGCATGCACACTGAAGTTACACCTTTTTTTATAACAGATTGAGACCAATGTATGTTCCTTGCCCTCGAGTGTTTATTCATATTATATAGGAGTATATATACTCGTAGACTGAAGTACATCATACGGAGTACAATTACTATCTTGCTTTGATAAATTAACGTAGTTATCATAAAATGCAATGTATGTTTATCTAAAAGGACCAGTAATTAATGGAAATAATCCCAAAGTTGGAGATTACTTTGCAAAAATGTTAAATTTCCTAAGTTATTAAACTAAATGATTATTTCTACGACAGTTTATAATGATTCGTAAGAGGTTTTGATTTAACTTAATTGGAGGATTCGAGTTTAAGTTCTATGAACCTAGGAGTGTTCAAATTCATGAGGCATGGGAAATTTTATCATTCATGTAATCCTATATGACTCGAATCCGGACTATAACAAATGGTTTATGCAATTAAAAAAAGGGTTATTTCATGAGAATAATACCAACTATGCGTGTGCTTATTAAATTAATACAAACTATACGTAATCTCATTTTAATACGAACTATGTTTTCATTAACCTCGTTTTCTAATGAGTGACCGGCTACCTGTTGAACCTCTCTTATTCAACTCTTTCTCTAACTTTTCTTCTTCTGATTTACATTTCGTGTACATTTTCGGCTATTGAAAAAAAATTAAATTTTCCAAAAATTCATCTTCCATTTCTTTTCATTTAGTCTTATAAAAGATATGAAAAAAGAATATTTTTATTGTTATTTTGGCTTTCACGATGACTGCAACGGACCTAATAAAATCCTAGAAAGTTACAACAAGTCACCATGACCTGTAATTGCAAGTCATAATTTCATACATAACAAAACGAGATTAATGAATGCGTAAATCATACTTCCTCCTATTCCAAGTATTCCTCCCCAATTTTTAGTATAAAAGGTGGGTATAAAGTGAAAAGGCGTTGAGTTTAGGTCTAGAGGAAAAGAATAAAGAATTGAAGGAAGAATAAAGAATGATTATAATTATATCCAAAAAAAGAAAGTGGGAAGAAAATCAAACTAAGCTCAAAAAGGAAAGTGGGAGGAATACTTGGAATAGAAAGGAGTATTAAAATGAGATTACGTATAATTTGGATTATTTTAAGAAATACACATATAGTTAGTATTATTCTCATGAAATAATCCTTAAAAAAAAGAAATAGATTAAAATATTTTTGGGGAGGTTAATAAATTTGATTGCATGAGGTTAGCAGGAAATTTATGATGAGCGAAGTTCCATGGAAGTGTTCATTAATGCAGTCAATTTTGTGATAAGATCGTAATAAGATAAGTAGGTATAACTGACAACTTTGCTCCTATCTCGAAACTGGAAAGGGATGATTCATGATACTATAAACTTGACGCGAGTTTTAAATCGGTTAGGACTTAGGATGGATAAGCAATGGAATTATTATTGTGGCCAATACCCTATTTGACGAACAATATTTTTAGTAAAAAAAAAATACTTGTAGCAAATTCCAGTTAAGGGGTAGATTGACTATTAATCTATTAATTTTATGTATTTGAAAATTGACATTTTTTGTTAACTAGTTGTTTTTCCGTGTGCGATGCGCGCGGAGCTCCAAGATGAATGTAGTACGGTTTGAGCAGATGTCGAGCGCAGAAGCAGTATTCATTGCGTTATACCTTAAGAGCAGCTTTAAAGTCGTACATAAATACTTGTTCGATAGTTATTTTACAAATAAGAGTGGGAGTTGGGTAGCATTCGGTTATACAAAATACGGGCATGTTTTTTTTCCATCATTTTGTCTTTTAACCATTAATGTGGATACATGCTGCACGTAGACTTATAGAACGAAGTTATGAATCACGGAGAAGCTGATGGAGTGTTGACAGTAGATAGACTTGAGTTGATGCTACCACAAGATGATGGAGAAAATTCTAAGTTATATGAGAAGTTTCAGGTGATGGAGTGTTGACAGTAGTTGTTGGATTGTTGATGTCAGCTTCATCTATATGCTGACTTGCTTCACTTCTGTTGTAAGAGTTTCAGGTAATTGAGTTTGAAATACTGATGCTGGAGTGCTGACAGTATTTGCTGGATTGTTGATATCAGCGTCATCTACGACAACCTGTTTTATTTACTACCCACTGCAGAACGTTACTAGCTTACTGATAGCGAGGTTGCTGGACCAACATGGACTCTGAACTTCTTAGACTGTAACATTTCATGGATGATTGTAAAAGCTCGATCGTTGTCATGTAGAGTTTCGAAGGACGTGTGAAGATATAGATTAAGTGTATCTAATAGATGTGTTAGTGGTTATGCATAGATATTTATCAACTTATAGAGTGTTTCATGTGGAATATGTCAGTTGCCGACATCATAAATAGCTTTTCAACGGTTGATGTGAAAATTGTCATTGGTAGTTTGCCTGCTCCATCCGATATATCACAGGTGAAAGTGATCCTGTAAGAATTTGTGGGAAGTGCAACTTTAGCGGAGCATATCACAGGTACAGTTGGGTAAAACAATTCCATTTTAGTTCATCGTGGACAACAGCCGACATATCATGAACTGGTCGGATATGAACGGACTATGGGCGGAGTACTATAGTAGATTATAGTTTACTGGTGTGTGATAAAGCAAAATTTTAACGAGGAAAAGGCTGGATGTTTCAAACTGTAGCTAAGTTGAACTGTATCGAAAACCATTCCAAACTGTAGCTAAGGTCGAACACTTCGAAGGTCAAAGCCAATGTAAAGAAGTAGAATAGCGACAGATTCTTACCGTGGCTCTGACGTACAATCTGGGGCAGAGCAAGCACAGAAAGTGTAGGTAGTTCCCGGTGGTATGCTGGAACGTTTGCTACAGTGGGAACAGCCCAAGTAAGCATGCACTTTATATAGGTCAGCATCTGGAATAGTAACTTCCAGCCAGTGTTTTTCATCCTGCAGAACTGACTTTGCCTGCGGAACATTTTAGGAGATATAAACAATGATGAATTGACAGTTGTTTGTATTTGAATAGTATTTTCGACTGAAAATAGAGAACAATGCTATGCGTACCTTCTTAGAACGGAGGGTTGCAATTGTAACAGTCTTTTGTGTCTGAGACGGTACCCTCGTGCTAAAGATTCTTGATTGCAATTCCGATAGTGTCATGTGATGGGCAGCCATCCTGCAAACGGTGGCATGTGCAAATTTGAATTGTAAGATTAGTGTGGAAGAAAAAGTATTTACTGGTTAAGAGCTCCTAAATATTGACATCTGTACTATGCATGTACAGATATCAATAAGAATGGTCGGGAATAAAAGGGCTCTGCAGCTAACAAATAACAGTAAACTTGAATATTACCAGGTTGACAGTGCTTCAGCTTTAGCTCCAACATGCGTGTGTATGATAGTAGTTGACGTAGAAGTTGACAGTGAGAATCCTATGGGTTGGTTACAGGAAATAAATGCTAGTCATTTGTATAAATGGTCTTTCTGTGTAAAAAGATAATAGAAGACTTAAATAATACTCCCTCCTAGTTGTTTATATCTTCCCTCTTTTTTTTGGCACAAATATTAAGAAAGGAATAAAGAATTGATTAAAGTAAGAAAATGTGGGGTATAAAGTAGAAATATGGTGGAGTTTCTGAGTAAAGGAAAGAATAAAGAATTGAAGGAAGAATAAAAAATTGATTAAAGTACAACCCAAAAATGGAAAGAGGTAAGATAATCCAACTAGTGGCAAAAAGGAAAGAAGGAAGATAAAAAAAACTAGGAGGTAGTATAAACCTTTGTAGCTTGATACTCTGAGTGCTGTTAGGCCTACAATCCTGAACTTTGCAGGTACTAGAATAAGTATGTGTAGACACCCGCATTTTGCCTGCTAGTGTCTATAACAGCTTCCAATAAAACATCCAATGATGATCGGACGTATGACTAGTCTAGACACCAATCTTTCAATATGATAATTCGGGACAAGGCATCGAGACCCGGGATCGAGCTAGCACCACGCTTTGGTCCCATACGTGAGCACGTATTAAAAGTCTCCGTCCTTCGATTGATGCACAATATAATGTGTATTTAATCGAAGTTCGTCCATTTATTCTAATTATGGTTTAGCTTACATTTTCTATTTACGGGTCCGTTTATGGTTAATGTTTGCCGTTTTATATTTAAATTATTATTTTTATCGCTCGTCGTATTGTGAATTCCGGGTTGTATTCCGCCCACGTAATTTGTAATTTATTTACGAGTTTTCTGTTTTCGATGATTGCCATTTATTGCCTTAAATGAACATCGCATGCTAAACAACTCCGACGATAATTTAGATGCATTAAATGACGTAGTTCACACGTAATCCACATGCTTAGTCAAAATGTCATTTGCATAATATTTCATCGTCAAACTAACGCGCGTACACAAAAATCGAACGGTATCTTAGTAGAGGCCGCTAAGAGCGGGCGGGGTTGGGTGTCCTTCGTGGGCTTCCCAACACGTACCCTCACCCCTTACTCAGAACCATGGTTTCCGGATGTCCGAAACCGTTGGCATACGAGAGTCATTCGATGCACGATATCCGATAACTCGGCGTCGGTATCGTAATGCAAAGGGACGAACTCATAAGCTCTAGCACTAAAAGCGGGTCGTGTTTTGTACACGAAACGCCTAAGTGTAGAGTGAGTTCGAACGGGTCCGAATTCCCATAATATTCGGTGGCGACTCCAACTTCGATTTAAATTTCGACCCGAGATCAATCTTACCACTAGATTCATTTGCCAACCCAAACCCGCGCGTGGCCGCGTCGGGGTGGACCTATGTCATGTCCACAATTTGGCGACTCCGTTGGGGATACCTTATGTACCACTAGTCATCGGGGTTCCTAGGGTGAGACTCGAAAATAAATCGTTCGATTAATAGTGTACGCGCATTAGTTTAATGATTCATGCATAACCCAAATTTTTCCCGGCCCGGTTACTTGTGATCGACGTCCCACTATACCGCAGTGCATTCCTAAAATGGGTGTGCTAAAAACTTCTATGGCAGAACTCGTATGGGTTTCGCGGCATGTTCTAAGACCAATTCGGCTTAGGAAGTCCGTCCTGATTTACGAGAAAGCCGTCGTTGTTGGTATAGACCCGATTTTGACCGACCGAGACTTAGCGTAAAGCATACATGGTGTCGTCATATTGCTTGCGTGACTACGTGCTACTTGGTTTCCGTGTCATCTTTTTCAAAAACCGTCATTTCAAAAATATGCATCTTTCCAAAATACCAAATTTTGAAAAACCCGAAATACCGTCCGTTTCGGGACCCGTCTTTTCAAAATATCCAATTTTCAAAACAATGTTGCCAAAATTTAGACTGATGATTTGACTCAAAAGTAGCCTATTTTCTAGCCGTCATACTGTCCATTTCAAAATTCGAATTTCCGATCCACCATTCGATTTTCAAATTTTCAAAATTCCATTTCGATTTTCAAAATTCATAATCCCATTTCGATTTTCAAATCTTCGAGATTCCATTCTGATTTTCAAATCTTCGGGATCCCGTTTTTTGATTTTTTCAAATTTTCGATATTCAAATTCATTTTCGATATTCAAATTTTCAAAATTCCAAATATTCAACTTTTCAAAAAGCTCGGTGCTGTCGGCATGATGCCAATTTCAAAAGACGAAACCGTCTCCCAATTTTTCAAAATGCGAATTTATTCGTAACCATTCCAACATTTCAAATGCCCGGTCTTATTGGCCCATTGCCGATTTCAGGACCGTCCTCCAAATTTTTCAAAATTCAACTCTCTTCAAAAAACCTTCCTTATTATAGGACCTAGCGTAATTCATGTGTCGGGTCTTTTCATAATTTGTCGAAGGTCTATAGCGTCGGAACTTCGTCTGTAACACCCCGGCCCAATCCTAGGACCGGAAATGTTAACCGCGGTAGCTCGCCAGGCTTTGTACTGGTCCCACAGACCAACACGAGTCCTTTCCAGCGCATTTTGTCCTCACTCATGTGCATCCTGGAAACCTTCCCAGGAGGTCACCCATCCTAAGATTGCTCCCAGTCAAGCACGCTTAACTGCAGAGTTCTTATCATGGGCAAACCAGAAAAGAAAGTGCACTTTGTTGATATGAGTAGTACTTCAAATCCTTTTAAGCAAAGCTCATAAATAGGACATCTTCAATCAATGTGGGGTGTTTCATCGTCGATCCTACATCACGGGTTTCTTCCCCATCCTAGTCCGCCTTATTCTAAAGGCATAACCGGCCAACACGAGTCATACACTCGTAAATGGAAGGTTCGTCTAAACACTCGAGTTCTAACTAGAAAGCCCCACGCGATCTTTCCCCCTAGCAGGACGGTCCCCACGATCTTTCCTAAGGGAATTTCGCCCATCTTTCAATCCGTTAGTTGAGTCATCCCAACTCAAGAATCCTTTAACTTAAAGGTCTACCCTAATCACAGGGCCACCCTTATCCAAGTCAAGTCGAGGGTCTCTAGCGTCGAAACTCTGCCGATTTCAACATCGCAAGTTTCTTCCCTTACCCCGTCTACCTTACCTAGAGGCCGAGTCAACCTTTTACCAGGCATAGCCCTATAACAAAAGGTTTGTGATCCTTACATCTAAGGACCACTCGTCCGACACTCGAGTCTTAACAAAGCCTTCGATCACACTCGGGGGCTACCCTTCAGCGGAGCGATCAATCACGGTTGCTCTAAGGGTCATGTCTTGCACGTGTAGTCTCACGTACCCCACTTTCAAGTCACTTAGATGCCACATCATCTGAACCCTATCAGAGTCTTTAGTCTCACTTGGGGGCTATTCTCCGACGGAGCGATTAATCACAGTCACTCCGAGAATTGCACCCTACATATTTGTCTTAGGAGAGTCTAACCCGAGTTAAACCGGAGTCGTCTTTCCTCCCGCGCTATTTCCTATGCCTTGGTGTATTTGGGTTCCGAAGCAACATTCCTGATTACGTGGGTATTGTCGCAGAGTATGTGATAAGCTAGTCGTATACCTATCAAAGATAACCAACTTAGGTCTAACTAAAAATATAGCTAGGGAAGTTAGGTCGAATCCACAGGGAGACACATAAATTCTACTTGCAATTAAAGTCTATCTAAGTAACTAAATTGGGGGTTTTGTTTGTTTGTTTGTTTTAACTAATCTAAAAGTAGTGAAGGAAAGAGAATTAAAGGAGAAGAATAACTAAACTAAATAGAATGAATTAGGACGAATTAATATATGGAGAGAAAACTAGGATTGTCGGTTCACTACGAATCTCATATGGTCACGGTCTAAGTCACAGGTCTGTCGCAGATATTGGTCTAAGGGGTATTGAAAAGGTCCTTCCGGTCCGCTATTCACCCTAGCATGCGTCTAAAGGCTTCCGATCTTATTAGGGCAAACTAATGTGTTGTAGCAGGTCTAACTTTTACCAGGCTTCCGATCTTAGGTTCAAGTTTACCAGATTCAATTAATCAATCATGCGCATTAACTGACTAATCGCGATTATATGCTACAAGTGACAACTCAGACACAATATCATTGACAGATCTATAAATTATTTAGCGACCACATTCAATTCGCAGATCCCCTAAATCCTAGCGAAGGAAATTAGCTACTCATGATTAATTCAATAATAACAAGATTAATAAAACAATTTACTAAATTAAACATGACAAATAATAATTTTACGACAAGCATAAAACGATAATTAAGTATGAAGAAGAAGAATCAATCAAGAACAAAGAATAAGGAAGAAGGATTAAATAAAATTACCAAAAGGAATGAAGGCGATTCGAATCCGAAGTTCTTACAATAACCGAGTTTTGGGAAGAAATTAAACTAGAGAGAATAATGAGAGAGATGAAAGTCTAGGAGTAAAGTGTAAAAGTAGAGAAGAAGTCTAAAAGAAATCTAAAGAGAGGTTGTGAAGAAGTGTATTCTAATGTGGCTGAAAAGCCCTATTTATACAAATTGAATGAGTTAAAAACTGTTTAGGAAACTCCTCTGTGTTTACGAAATTTATTGCTGATCACGAAACCTGCCTGCGGTCCAGGGAATAGTCGGCCGACTATTGTAATAGTCGGTCGACTAATCATTTATTAACTTGATCTCTGCAGCTCCAGAATAGTCGGCCGACTATTGTAATAGTCGGTCGACTATCGTCATGGTCGGCCGACTATTCTAATAGTCGGTCGACTATCGCTCGTTTCAGCGAACAGCTCCTTCCAGCTTCGTTTTGGCGCGGTTTTGGTTCGTTTTAGCTCCTTTGTCTTCCGTTCTTGCAAAAGGACAATACACACCACAAAGTAGCCAATTCGGGGCAAAGTAATAGCTTTCACTATTCAATAAACACGGGAATGCGCGCATAAAAGACATAAAAAGTGTATATAAAATGCGCGCATCAAATCTCCCCAAACCAAACCTTTGCTTGTCCCCAAGAAAGCACAAAACTTTAACCCAATCCTAATGGAATGTATATAACTCATAGCGGAATATGCTCCAAATTTACCCAAACCAATGTGCAACGATTAAAATCAATGTACACAACCACATACAACAAGCTTGACCAATGACAACAATACTGAACCTTCAACCTTGCAAGACTCGTCTATGTCGGACTCTCACGGATCGCTCATCACACATAAGGGGTGATATTGTGAGTTTATGTAAAAACGGAAAGACAAAGCACTCACCTAAACTGCGACCTACAAGAACATGCATGCAATCTAACATGAAATCAATCTCTAATAACCGTACATACGCATTCTATCGGGAAAGACACGTGCCAAGGACTTACATATGGTATAAAGTGAGGCCAATCGGGTAAGAAGGGGCAAAACGATATGGATATGTGGAGTTAAAAGCCAAGCTAGTATTCCTTACACCCATCAATAAATAACATATCGTTCTCACCAAATTCCAGTCGAAGAAATCAGACATAACAAAAAACGCCTTATCAAAACCGCTTCCCACTAATAACTATGAAATTAGAGAGATCAATTCTTTTCTCATAGCAAAAACACATTCTTCTTCTAGTTTCACTTCATTCATTTTTTTTCCTTTCCTTTCCTTTCCTTTCTTTTCTTTTTTTCATTCAATTTTTTCTTTCATTGAATTTTTTTCTTTTTTTCCTTTCATTTTTTTTCTTTCATTTTTTCTCAATTAATTTTTCCCAATTCCCCTTTTTTCTTTTCCAATATCTTGGTTCCAAAATTAACCCGAAAAAAAATAGTTCCGTCCAACTAATCTACTAGCTTGACTAGGGTAGGCAAATTATGGCATGTAGTTAATAAACGAGTCAAACAGGTCAATTTGGCTATGTGAGGCTCATGGGAAGTAATTAAAAGAAAGGTCTTGCCTTTTTCGCACATGTCAAAACCACGAGTCAAATGCATACAGGTACCTAAGAGACGAATGTCATGCTTATGCAGTTTGATGTTACATGCCTCATAAGGAGTACTACTCTCAACCTAAATGAAACTGATCATGGATGTCATCAGTTTAAAGGCTCTAAGGCTCTGTTCTTTTCAGCTTATTTTCAGCCCGTTTCAGACCAGCTCAGCTTCTATTAGCTCAGCCCAGCTCTTATCAGCTCAGCCTAGCTCCTATAAGCTCAGCTCAGCTCAGCCCTAATATTTTCAGCCCAACTCCAATATTTTCAGCTCCTAAAATAATATTTCAATAATAATAATAATAATAATAATAAAATATAATAATAATAATAGTAATAATAATAATAATATTTATTTATTTATATGAAACGGGAATTGCATTAAGATCGAAACAAATTACAATAAGGTCTTATTGTTGTTGTTGTTGTTATGGCATTTCGATATTAATGCAAGTTTCTTTTCATAAAAAAATAATAATAATGATAATATTATTGTTGTTGTTATTTTTATTACTCATATCTCTTAATGTTAATAATAATAACAAATTGCTATTATCATCGTCATCGTCATTGTCGTCATCATCATCGTCATTGTTATTATTATTATTATCGTTATTATTATTATTTTCGTTTTTTATCATCATTTATTATTATCATAACAATTATTAACTATTAATTAATATTATTATGCACTCTATAATATTTTTAGGTCTTAAAATAAATATTACATTCAAATATTTACAACTCTATCTCAATGTCATTACAATTAATTGACGTATTTTATACTATTTTTTAGTGAATAGAATATCTAATATATATACCATACAATATAGCATATGAGTATTATTTGTATTGTATTAAAATTTAAGAATATCAAAATATAAAATTTTGTATATTACGTAATCAAAGATATATACCTAACAAATTTTACTATTCTCATGTATGAAAAAACAAAAGTAGAAATCAAATAAATTGGAGAGAGTACTATGTTGTTGTTGTTGTTGTTATAATTAATTAATATTATTATTAATATTATTATTATTATTATTATTATTATTATTATTATTATTATTAATTGGTGTTATATATATTTTTTTAAAAATATTATTAGATAATTTATATAAGAAGTTATTAGTTTCAGCTTCTTTTAGTTCAGCTCAGCTCAGCTTCTATCAGTCCAGCTCAACTCATATCAGACCAGCTCAGCTCTTATCAGACCAGCTCAGCTCAGCTCAGCCTTGTTTCAGCCGAAAAGAACAAGGTCTAATTCCTTACAAATCTGAGTAGTTTGCCAACAATGAGTCAAGTTTATTCGTTCAGTACAGTTAACCAAGGATGCAAGAATGCCACATGTAATTATATTCAAAAATTCTAACGGCGCACTAGCATAAGCAACTAAATGAAGACATAGAAGCATTATCATCATCGCTACATAGCATTCCGACTCAACTAAGACTCGACTAAATGCAAAAACGTATTTTTGGGTTTTTTTTTGATTTTTTTATGCATGCGGAAATGCAAGAAATATGCAGATGGATGAAAACAGACAGAAGCATACCCTCCCCAAACCAAATCACACAATGCCCTCATTGTGTACAGCAAATAATAAGAGGCATAAAAAAATATGGGGAAGGAATGCAAAACGATGGAAGTGCAAAAAGAAAAAGAAGAACTACTTAGAAGATATATACAAATGGAGACCTCCCCAAACCGTCCTAATCGGAGCTCTCGTCACCGCTCTCCTCCTGACTACCACCATCGTCAGCTCCATCGTCGTCATCTCCCTCCTCGTCATCTCTCTCCCCATCATTTTTTCTCTGCATTCCCGACATTGTTACCATAGCCTCCCTCGGGATAGGTGTAGTAAGTCGAGTGCCAACCTGTAGGAGAGATCAAGCCGATCTGCACTCTATTGTTGTAACATGGAAAGTCGGAAAGTGCATGATTTAGCTGTACCGTTGCTATCCGGTGGCACAACTCATTAAGCATTCCCGGGACCGCCGCTTGGTCGAGGACCGCAGGTGTAACATACGGCGGAGGAGGCACAAAGTGAGCAGGAAATGCAGGTACATGAGAATAATCAGTATATGGAAATGCATAAGGGGGCCGTGGTGGGCCCGAAGGTCCAGCCGCAAAAGATGGTGTATGTGATGCACGGCTGGTCGATCGGCCACCCCCTCGAGATTGTGGAGAAGGTCGAGACGGTCCACCCGTCTCAGGTGCGAAGTGTGTGGGGGTCTGAAGTTCCCTCCTAAGTGGTAGCAAATAGGAGGGGATACGGTGGAGGGTCCCTTTCAGGACCAAAGGGGAGATAGGGGAAGGGTGTAAGAGGTGGTAGATTGTAAGGGAGGATAACCGATTCATCCTTTGCTATGCGCCAACGCAAATCGGGACCTAGCCAATGAAGACTCCTAAGGACAGAAAATTTCAAAAGGCGACTATTGAGTCGCTCGGCAGATGGAAGCTCGTCTCCTATAAGTTCCTCCCCATACGAGAAGTCCGGAAATAACCTACGACCGATGTGGGAAACGAGACCCCCACAATGAATGACAGAAATAAGCCCATTCCCGATATGTTGGAAATGGTGGGCAACAAGGGCGGCCACATTCATGACATATGGCCGCTCGCTATCGATGTTTAGATAGCCCGCTAGACTCTCTAATTCATCAGCATTAACATTGTTCGGCTCAGTACGTCCGTAAATGGTGCACCCTAGCAAACAAAGCTAGTATCGAATGGTCGGGTGATGGACTTCGTTGCCCCGCTTACGACCCGTATTACGATCAGTAATGCAAGACCAGATTTCATTGGCTAGACGGCGAGGGGGATGAATTGAATCCCCTTCGCTAGTAACACCTAAAAGATGACCGAACTTGCGAACGGTCCTAGAAAAACTCGTGTTAAAGAGCCTAAAAAAATGCAAGGTGTGTCCCAGTTCATGTCACTAAAAAAATTGAAACTTCTAAAAAAGTCAAGAGTAAGACCTTTATATGTGAATTCTAGCATATAAATTAGCCCACTCATACCAGTGCCATTAAGTAAGTCAACAACAGGCTAATAAATGCCTAACCTGCCCAAGAGCTCACGGTCTAGAAACCGTGTCGGGGTTACCTTAAGAGCTGCCAACTGGACAAAGCGCTCCCGCTGATCAGCCGAGGCAAATTGAATGTTGGGATATTCTGGTATGCTCTCCTCGGGAAATGGAACGAGATCGTGACTCGGCATTGACTCCCGGCTAATGTCGACCCGACGCCTTGTGCTTCCCTGACGTTGTCTTTTTCTCGCATCCATTTCGACCTGAAATAGCTAAAATCAGACTAGTGTACTATGCACACAAAAACCCCCAAATCAATCGAAATCAAAACCCTAATTTCAAACTGAAATTTGGGTAAAAAAACATTATATTGTGAAAGAAATCAATTGATTTGGGTAAACAAATGAGTAATAGCATAAATCTGAGAGAAACTAAGCCGAAATCCAAGATCAAAGTCTGAAATTTGACCCTGAAAAAGCGCGACAAAACCAAGCAAAATAGCCTGAAAGCCGCGATAGTCGCTCGACAAAAACAATAGTCGTCCGACCAAAATAATAGTCACCCGACTATCGTAATAGTCGCCCGACTATTTCGACGGTCGGCGATTTTGCCGGCGGACAGCAGTATGCGCAGATGGAAAGAAACACAACATCAAATTATGAAGAACACAAGGAAACTTACTGATTTGGCAGGAAAGTAGTAGCAACTTCACTAAAGACAAGAAAAATAGCAAGGATGAAGAGGTTAAAGAAAATAGTGATGGAGAGAAGAAGATGGTAGGGGTTGAGGATGAAGATTTGAATGGGGAGGATGAAGATTTGAATAAAGAGGATGAAGATAGGTGGGAGAAGTGAGAGAGAGGGAGTAGGGTTTAGGAGTTACTCCTTATGTTTCAAAATAAAGCTGAAGTAAAAGAGTAAAGAGAAAATATGACTTATGCAACGGAAATATTCAACCAAGGTGCGCGACATTTGCCTGAATTGTCGACCGACAATATGAATAGTCGTTCGACAATAAAAATAGTCGGCCGACTATTAAAAATAGTCGGTCGACTATTGTTGTCCAGCTCCAGTTTTCCGTTAGCAGCCTGTTTTCTGCAAAACTCAATTTCAACCGTTAGACCCTCGTTCTCACCTCACAAAATCTATAATGCAGAAAATTAAATATGCTCTAACTAACTAAATGCAGGTACAAATGTTTTACAACCTGGGTTGCCTCCCGGTCAGTGCTGGTTTAAGGTCCCGCACGACCGTAGTCACCTTGCTCAGTTGGTGACTATTTCGAGGTGCAAAACCTCGACTTCTCCTCCTGTCTCACCTTTCTCGTGGTAGTGCTTTATTTGGTGACCATTGACCTTAAAGCGATTTCCCGTGGAAGAGTTTTCAAGCTCGACCGACCCAAATTTAGAAACCGAAATTACCGTATAGGGGCCGGACCATCTGGATTTTAATTTCCCAGGAAAAAGACAACGGCGAGAATTAAACAATAATACCTTTTCGCCCGCTTTAAACTCTCTCGGGATGATACGCTTATCGTGCCACCTTTTTGTCTTTTCTTTGTAGATGCGGGCACTATTGTAGGCATTCATTCTGAACTCCTCGAGCTCATCTAGCTGTAAAAGTTGATTTTCGCCACACAATTTTGGGTCAAAATTCAGCTCTTTAACGACCCACCAAGCTTTATGCTCCAACTCTACGGGTAAGTGACAGGACTTCCCATAAACCAACCGATAAGGCGATGTACCAATCGGTGTCTTATAGGCGGTCCTATACGCCCATAGAGTGTCATCTAGTTTCAGGCTTCAATCTTTTCTTGACTTCGAGACAACTTTCGCCAAAATATCCTTAAGCTCCCGGTTGGAAACTCCAACCTGTCCACTAGTTTGGGGGTGATACCCCAAACCTCTGCGATGCATAACACCATATTTAGATAATAAGGCAATAAGTTGTTTTTCTTTAAAGTGCGTACCTCCATCACTAATGACGACTCGGGGAACGCCAAAACGTGGAAATATAATCTTCTTGAAAAGTTAGATGACGGTCTTAGCGTCACAATGGACCGAGGCAATGACTTCTACCCACTTAGATACGTAGTCCACAGCTACTAAAATGTACCTATTATTACCTCGACTTGTCGGGAAGGGACCTTGATAGTCGATGCCCCAAACATCGAAAGTTTCTACCTCCAAAATACCGACCTGAGGCATCTCATGCCTCCGGGAGATATTTCTCGTCCTTTGACAAGCATCACATCCTGAAACAAATGACTTGGCATCAGAAAACAAAGATGGCCAATAAAAACCTGATTGAAGTACCTTAGCCACGGTCCTAGCGGGACCGTGGTGACCACCATAAGACGAGGAATGACAGGCTTCCAAGATGGAATTGGTTTCCCATTGCGGTATGCATCGCCAAAAAAGTCCGTCGGCACACTCTTTGAAAAGATATGGATCGTCCCAAAAATATTGCCGAACACCATGTAGGAACCGCTTCTTTTGTTGATATGATAAATCAGGCGGCATTATTTTACCTACAAGAAAATTAGCATAGTCAGCATACCATGGAGTATCCATTATACCAATAGCCATCAAAATATCATCAGGAAAAGAATCATCTATCGGTAAAGTATCGCCTCCGTCCTGCAATGGAAATCTAGAAAGGTGGTCCGCCACAGAATTTTCAGTGCCCTTCTTGTCCTTAATCTCCAGGTCGAATTCCTGAAGTAGAAGGATCCATCGTAGCAATCTCGGTTTGGCTTCCTGCTTCGCGAGGAGGTACTTCAAAGCCGCATGGTCCGTATAAATTGTGACTTTCGATCCTATTAAATAAGATCGAAACTTCTCTAATGCATAAACCACAGCTAGAAGCTCCTTCTCTGTCGTAGTATACTTCACCTGAGCCTCATCCAGAGTTTGGCTCGCATAATAGATGGCATTTACTTCCTTTTCCTTCCTTTGACCCAGCACCGCTCCGACAGCATAATCACTAGCATTGCACATAACTTCAAACGATAACTCCCAATCCGGGGCCTGAATAATAGGTGTTGTGACCAAAGCCTGCTTCAACATGTTAAAAGCAGATAAACATTCATCAGAAAAAATGAATGGGGCATCCTTAAGGAGCAATTGTGTAAGTGGTTTAGCAATTTTAGAGAAATCTTTGATAAACCGGCGATAAAATCCGGCGTGTCCAAGAAAACTTCTAACCGCCTTCACGTTAACGGGAGAAGGCAATTGCTCGACCACTTGCACCTTTGCTTTGTCTACTTGGATGTCTCGATCTGAAACTAAGTGCCCAATGACAACTCCCTCGTTGACCATAAAATGGCACTTCTCCCAATTCAACACTAGATTGACCTCAATACATCACTGCATCACTTTATCAATGTTAGTTAAACAATCAGTGAAACTACTACCGTAGACACTGAAATCATCCATAAATACCTCCACAATAGACTCGATATACTCGGAAAATATCCCCATCATACACCTTCGAAAGGTGGCAGGGGCATTACACAACCCGAAGGGCATCCTGCGATAAGCAAAAACACCATGGGGACAAGTAAAGGTAGTCTTTTCCTGATCATCAGGATGGATCGGGATCTGAAAGAACCCTGAATAGCCATCTAAATAACAGAAAAACTTATGTGAGGCTAACCTTTCTACCATTTGATCGATAAACGGAAGAGGGAAGTGATCTTTTTTTTGTGGCGGCATTTAATTGTCTATAGTCAATGAACATCCGCCATCCCGTTACAATTCTAGTAGGTATTAATTCATTTTTATCGTTTTTTACCACGGTCGTCCCGCCTTTCTTCGGGACGACCTGAACAGGACTCACCCATTTAGAGTGACCGACAGAATAAATTATACCTGCATCTAACAACTTCATCACTTCTTTCATTACCACTTCCTGCATTTTCGGGTTCAACTTACGTTGACCCTGTCTAACAGGTCGGCGATCCTCTTCCAGTTCAATTCGATGCATGCAAATATCGGGACTAATTCCCTTAAGGTCATCTAGACTGTAACCTAATGCATTCTTGTTCTTTTTAAGAACGACCAACAAAGCATAAAGTTGGTTCTCATCTAATTTATTACTTACGATGACGGGATAAGACTCAGAATAGTCCAGAAATACATACTTAAGATGAGATGGAAGAGGTTTCAGGTCGGGTTTGGTTACCTCTACAGCATAAGAAGTATCTACCAACCTATTTACCACTTCTCTGTCGATGATCATCAATTTCTGTGTATCTCCTAAAATATCCCACACAGCATCATCGTTAGTCTTATCACCTGCACAAGTGTCTAAACATGTCAAAGCCTCGAGCGGGTCCCTACTCAGGGAACCCGTACAAACATCAAGAATAACTTCATCAATGATATCTAGTGCATAACAAGTATCCTCGATCATAGGCTTAGCTAATGTGTTGGCCAAATTAAAGGTCACTTTATCGTCCCCCACCTCTAAAGTCAAGCGTCCGTGTTTGACATCTATAATAGGCCCTGCAGTATGTAGAAATGGCCTACCTAAAATTATAGGAATCTGAGTATCCTCAGCCATATCTAAAACAATGAAATCGACAGGTATAAAGAATTTACCTATCCTCACAGGGACATCCTCCAAGACTCCTAAGGGACGTTTAACTGACCTATCAACCATCTGAAGAGTCACACTTGTGACTTTAAGTTGACCCATATTCAGTTTCTCGCAAACTGAATAGGGCATGACACTGACACTTGCACCCAAATCACATAAAGCTTTATCGATTACATGGGTGCCTATGGTGCATGGTATGGAAAAACTACCCGGATCTTTCAGTTTGGGTGAAGACTTACTCTGAATTAGAGCACTACACTCAGCAGTAACAGCAATAGTCTCATGTTCATTAAAATTCCTCTTACGGGTCAGAATATCTTTCATAAATTTTGCGTAAGAGGGTACCTGGGTAATTAATTCCGTGAAGGGAACGGTTACCTGGAGATTTTTGACGACCTCCATAAACTTACTGAACTGGTTCTCGACTTTCTTATTCTTCAACCGGCTAGGAAAAGGAACTTGAATTTTGACCTGTTCAGCAGCTTTATCTTGTAGAACACCCGTTTCCACTTCAGCATCAGACGTATTATCAGCAGCGACCGTCTCAGATCTGGATCCTGCCTCCAGAATAGTCGGCCGACTATCAGGGATAGTCGGTCGACTATTATTAATAGTCGGTCAACTATTTTCCTCCTCACCTGTAGTTTCTGTTAATCTGTCAATGATAGTCGGTCGACTATTATTGACCAGTTCGTCATTCACAGCAGTTTCAGCAGTTTTTAACGATACATCATCATCTATTACATCCTCAATTACATCATCCACAATAACAGAATTATTATAACTAGGCATCTTGGACTCGTCATAAGTAAGGCCGCTACGAAGCTGAATCGCGTTGGCCGTATCGTGCTGTTTTTCCGGCTGTGACGGTAGTGTGCCCGGTTGCCTAGCCGACTGATTTGTGGCAAGCTGCGTCACCTGCGTCTCTAAAATCTTGATCTGTGCATCTTTAGATTGGTCACTTTTTCTGCATCTGGATCAAGAGAGATTGCATCATACTCTTCAATTCCTGACATTTGCTAGGAACTGGTGTAACACCCGCTATTTTTCCTAAGCATTTTTATTTCTTTCCGTTAGGACTCCGTCTTAACTCTGTCACTTTTGGCCTCATATTTTATCATTTTACTAGGCTTTATTTTAATTTTTGAGTCTAATAATTTTTATTTTTAAAGATTTAAAATTCTTTTAAATCCATTTATTTGGTTTCTTTGTAAACTAATTAATTTTTCCGCAAGGAATTCTATTTCTCTTCGAATTGACATTTTTAAGCTTGGATTTAAGTTATTCCTTTTCCTAAAAATGTTTGAATACGTTTCTATAATATTTTAAACTAGTAAATATTTTTATTTACAAAAAATTAGTTGTTAATGATTTTTATTACGAAGCTTCGCGAATAATTATTTTCTTACGCGAGGTTTACTCGAATTACTTTGAAATGCCTTTAACTATTTTACGATTATATTTTTTATCAACTTATAAATTATTTGAGACCATTTCCTCACATTTTGGACCGACTAAGCTCTTGGTCACAAGTTTTATTACGTTTTATTTAAACGTTTCATTTTATCACGTTAAAACGTAAACATAAGATAATTTTTATTTCATTCAATTGTTGCATTATTATCAAAACTTTTCATGCTCCATCCTCATCCTTTTGGCCGGCCATTTGGTCATATTTTCACATTGTTTTCATCAACTCATTCATTCTCATTTATACACAAAAGACCTTCCATCCTCCTTATTCATTTTTGTCATAAAAAAAATATATTCAACCCTTCTTCACTCTCATTTTGGCCGTGTGTTCCCTCCTCCATCTTAGGCAGATTTTTGCTCCATTTCGAGTCCCAATCGCATCATTTTTATCGTCATAATAATCCTCTTTCCGTTCTCTTCGTTAAGGTATTAATCGACGTCATTTTCGATCAATTTTTACCTTGATTTTTATTAGTTTTATCATGGTATTTTTCTGCCATGATTTTCGTGTTTGGTAGGATTTTTGGACGATCCCGAAGCCGATGAATTTATAATCGACTCGAATTTGGGTTAGAGGTAACGTCGATGTTACTCGGTATTTCATGATTTTAATTGAGTATTTGCATGTATATATTTTTATGTTTTATTTTGGCAATATATGTATGTCACGAATTCTGGAAAAATTTTAAAAGTTGAAAATTTGCATGTTTCGGTATTTTTATCGCTTTTACGAGATTAACGATTAAATTGTTATATTAATTTGTAAAATCGTAATAATCGGCCTAAACATGTAATATATGTTTATATTCGGGAAAAATGTTGTTTTTGATGATTTTTAATAATTTAGTATTTTTCTGATATTTTTGATATCGATTATTGAATTATTACCGTTTTCGGACAAAAATGATTAAAAGCCGATTTTTAGTTCTAGTACTTAAACATTTTATTTTAATCTGATTTTTGACGTGGTGAAACTTTCTGGTGAAATAGAATTTTCTGAATTTTTTCATAATTTTTCGGAATTGTTAAGTGGATGAATTAATTAATCACTTTAAATCATCGTTTATCGTTAAAACCGTGTTTGTTGTTTAAATTCTCGATTTCTGGTCTTTGGTTTAAATCTGGAAAAATTATGATTCTGATGATTTCATGTTAAAATGTAATTTTATGATTTTTAGTGCCTTAATAAAATGTTAAGAACGATAAGTTTTAATAATGGAATCGTTAATTGTGAAAACGGGTTTTAAAGACGGTTTTGACGGGATTTATTAAATCTGGAATTTTTGGAAATCTGGAAAAATGGTAGATTCTGGAAAATCATGATTTTTAGGTTTAATAATAATTTTTGGATATTAATACTTAAATCGTTTTGTAATTACTATTTTTATTAATCGTTATTGTCGAGATTGGACGATTAACGAGAAAACGCTTTAAAAACCGAGTTTTTAGAATTCTGGAAATTTTCTTTTCTGGACAGAATGTCCATAAATATAATTTAACTATTTTACGTAATTTTTTTACTATTTATGATAGTCTTTAATTAATAAATATTGATTTTCGAACAAATTGTGATTTATCGCTAAATTGCTTCGTCTTACCTAAAAGAATTATTTTTCCAGCAATTGTGAAAGTATTTAAATCTGAAACTTTAGGAGTTAAATCATCCCTTAACATACTCTAAATGTATTTGTTGGTTTGATTAAATAAAGACGTTCAAATATTTAATATGATGTTTGCCGTAAAATCCTATTTATAAGTTTATCATCGAAACTAATAATAATTAGGGAATTTTAGCTTTTAACTTTTTGAAAACACCCTAATTAGTAGTATTAAAATGTTTAAGACATTTTTAATCATCTTATAACACTTATACGATATTTTAATGATTTCATAAAATCAACTGATCTTACTTTAATAATTAATATCGTTAAGACCGAAAGTATTAGTTTTATAAATCTATATCGTTTACTAAAATGTGGTATTGGTATGAACTAATATTTTTACTACTTTGATATAATGCTATTTTTAGTAAAGTTTCTAAAAATAGAAGTTTCCTAAAATAGAAAGTTTCCTCTTTTAGAATATAAATGTTTACTTCTTTTATTCTCATATTATTTATATTGATTATATCTTTTGAATATCGATAATGACTTTGTTTTGGAGTTAAGGAATAAGGACAAGTGTGAGGTTAGAGTAATATATTCTAGGGTTTACGGTTTTGCCATCAACTATAAGGCTAGTGTATCAGGAATCGGTACATTGGTTGTTGAACCGGGTGACAGGTATCCCGGGAGTTTTGTACATTTTGACCTTAAGCTTAGGCCTCGCAGTAAGTCGCCGTCATAAGTTGAACTGGGTGACAGGTAATCCCAGGAGGGGTGTGCATTATCTTAAACTAGGGCCACGCATTTATAAGTCACCGTCCTATTATGGTTGAGTAGCCTAGTTAGAGACCGAAATTTGATTTGTTTGAACTAAGTTCTCGAAGCTAGTTTTTAGTATTCTCCTAGTGAAAGTCTAGCAATCATCACTACTCCTGTCCATAACGCTATTTTGATTATTTTATTTATTATCGATATAAATTGGTTTGCAGGTTGGCAAATATTTTTATGTTTCTTCGGAAACCCTTTTGATTAATTTGTTTTACGTTAAAGCTTAATTTAATATGCTGTTTTACTGTTTTCCATTTTTACTATATTTTTCTATAATAGTAATTACAGTTTTAAAATTCTGTTATACGGCTGGGTGAACGTTGACGTTGCTCCCCACTGATTGTGGCTGTTATGTTTTTAACATGGCAGGTATATGTTTTCCTTCGGGTGGGCTAGCGAGCAGTTATGGATCCTGCTTGTTTTAATCAGATCACTGTATTATGGATTGTTAAAACCCTTTTTATGGATTTTAATTTTTTTTATTTTTTATTTAGCCATTTTTATTTTATGGCTTAAGTATTGACTTACCATTTTTATTTAATCAAGACATAGCTACAGTGTGTTATAATCCCACTTCTACAGTGTTTCCGCCACTGTATTGTGTTAGAATTTCTAGGGGATTACAACTGGAGCTGGAGTCACGGGTGGTGGAGGAAGAATAGCAAGAGGTTGAGTCGGCGGTGGAAGAGCTAGAGGCTTTTGGAAGCCTTGTTGTTGTCCACGATGAGGCGGAACATACGTTTGTTGCTTCGGCTGAGAAACTGGGTTCAACACATTCTGACTCGTCCAACTGAAGTTTGGATGCTTCCTAGTCCTCTCATTATAGAAATTAGAATAGGGATTACCTTGCTTGAAATGTTGAAAAGCTAGAACTTGTTCCATCCCTGTCATACATTCCCCCGCGCTATGGCCTTCGGTCCCACATCGCTCACACATTGCCTCCTGTTTGATCATGGCATGGATAGTTTGCTGATTCGACTTGTTTTGATGAGGCGGATTCTGAATTTTATCGAGACGGGTGTGAAGATGATCAAATTGAGCCATAATCTTACTGGTTTCCGCTGCGGCTACCCGAACACTTCCCCTCGGATTTCCATATTCGGCTCGATGCGTGGCCATCTCCTCGATCAATTTCCAACCCTTGTCACCATCGACATTGTTTTGGAATGTCCGTTAGCTGCACCATCAAGAATAGCACGATTGTCATCAAATAAACCGTTATAAAATTGATTACATAAAAACCATGGTTCAAATCCGTGGTGAGGAATAGAACGGACTAGATCCTCAAATCTAGTCCATGTTTCATGTAGATCTTCCAATGGTCCTTGCTTAAAACTGGTTATTTGACTCCGTATCTGATTAGTGCGCTGAGGAGGGTAGTAATGCTTATAAAAAGCAAGCGCCAATGAGTTTCAGTCATTAATGTTGGCTGCTGCTTTATCCAAGTCTCTATACCACCTACGGGCTGGACCTGCAAGAGAAAATGGAAATAAGGCCTCCATTACTTGTTCTTGTGTTACCCCGGGAGCAACTGGAATCGAACAACAATAATCAGTGAATATTTCCATATGCTGTCCGGGGTCTTCGTTTTTATTGCCCGAGAAGGAATTTCGCTCCACTAAATTAATATAAGCAGGACGAATCTCAAAAGAGCCAGTGGTAGGAGTCGGTAGCTTCCATCCTTTTGGGATGTTAGCCTGAGTCGGCTCGGAGTGAGTGGAAAGCTTCGGCGCCATGATCGGAACTGAGATATCTGATTCGGCGTCTGACTTGGTGCTTGAGTTGTCCTCTTCGTGGGACGAATATTCCGCTTCCAGATTAGCGAAAACTGGTTCAAGCGGATAAGATTTTTCCGCTTGACGAATTTCCCTCCAAAAATTCCGTCTAGCTCGTAAAGTCTTCTCAGGTTCGGGATCAAAAGGATGAATCTTGGACCTGTTAGACCTGGGCATACACAGAACTAAGAAGGAAAATATGAGAACCGTCTCAAGGAACGAAAGTTCCTTGAGACAAAAGATAAACTAAAAAGACAAGTAAAATTAACCGTCTCCCCGGCAACGGCGCCAAAATTTGATAAGCTAGTCGTATACCTATCAAAGATAACCAACTTAGGTCTAACTAAAAATATAGCTAGGGAAGTCAGGTCGAATCCACAGGGAGACAAATAAATTCTACTTCCAATTAAAGTCTATCTAAGTAACTAAATTGGGGGGTTTTGTTTGTTTGTTTTAACTAATCTAAAAGTAGTGAAGGAAAGAGAATTAAAGGAGAAGAATAACTAAACTAAATAAAATGAATTAGGACGAATTAATATATGGAGAGAAAACTAGGATTGTCGGTTCACTACGAATCTCATATGGTCACGGTCTAAGTCACAGGTCTGTCGCAGATATTGGTCTAAGGGGTATTGAAAAGGTCCTTCTGGTCCGCTATTCACCCTAGCATGCGTCTAAAGGCTTCCGATCTTATTAAGGCAAACTAATGTGTTGTAGCAGGTCTAACTTTTACCAGGCTTCCGATCTTAGGTTCAAGTTTACCTGATTCAATTAATCAATCATGCGCATTAACTGACTAATCGCGATCATATGCTACAAGTGACAACTCAGACACAATATCATTAACAGATCTATAAATTATTTAGCGACCACATTCAATTCGCAGATCCCCTAAATCCTAGCGAAGGAAATTAGCTACTCATCATGATTAATTCAATAATAACAAAATTAATAAAAGAATTTATAAATTAAACATGACAAATAATAAATTTACAACAAGCATAAAAAGATAATTAAGTATGAAGAAGAAGAATCAATCAAGAACAAAGAATAAGGAAGAAGGATTAAATGAAATTACCAAAAGGAATGAAGGCGATTCGAATCCAAAGTTCTTACAATAACCGAGTTTTGGGAAGAAATTAAACTAGAGAGAATAATGAGAGAGATGAAAGTCTAGGAGTAAAGTGTAAAAGTAGAGAAGAAGTCTAAAAGAAATCTAAAGAGAGGTTGTGAAGAAGTGTATTCTAATGTGGCTGAAATGCCCTATTTATACAAATTGAATGAGTTAAAAACTGTTTAGGAAACTCCTTTGTGTTTAGGAAATTTCTTGCTGATCACGAAACCTGCCTGCGGTCCAGGGAATAGTCGGCCGACTATTGTAATAGTCGGTCGACTAATCATTTATTAACTTGATCTCTGCAGCTCCAGAATGGTCGGCCGACTATTAATTGTCGGTCGACTATCGCTCGTTTCAGTGAACAGCTCCTTCCAGCTTCGTTTTGGCGCGGTTTTGGTTCATTTTGGCTCCTTTGTCTTCCGTTCTTGCAAAAGGACAATACACACCACAAAGTAGCCAATTCGGGGCAAAATAATAGCTTTCACTATTCAATAAACACGGGAATACGCGCATAAAAGGCATAAAAAGTGTATATAAAATACGCGCATCAGTATGGCATCCACAACTGGGAATGGGGACATGGAAAACACCGTTAATGAAATGAAGGCTTTGCTGGAGACAATGGTTAGTAGGCAGGCCATGGTTGAAACCCAGCTAGGGTTCATAAAAGCCGACCTAGAAGCCACGAATGCTCGTTTAACTGTCATTGAACGGCAAGACCTCAATTCTGGGCCATTTGCCAAATTGATTAACACGGTGCGTATGCTCGAGGAACAATTCCGTACCCTCCTAGGGAACAACATCCGCGTTGAAAACTCCCGAGATTATACACCCATCAATGAGAAACTACCAAAGGATCTCAACTTAGAGGGGTTACCCATATTCGAAGGGATGGAGGATCCATTACTACACCTCCGAGCCTTCAAGGCATTTATGGCAATAAATGGGGTCAAAGCCGACATGTTCATCAATTTGTTCGGCGCAGCCCTCGGGAAATACTCAAAAGCCTGGTTCTACGGGGTAAACACAAAAAAATTCCCGACTTGGGAAGATGTGGCTACCGAGTTCGCTCGAAACTACTCTGATAATACTGAACTTCAGACTACCATGCGGACCCTAGAAGTCATGGCCCAAGATCCAACAGAGGGTTTCACCAAATACCTTCAACGTTGGCGGGCTGAGAGTGTTAAGATGGTAGACAAGCCCAGCGAGAAGACACTAGTGGAGGCGTTCATCAACAACCTCCTACCCTCCTATCGTGTCCATCTTAGGTATGCCGGTATTTCAAACTTTGTAGTGCTTACCGAAATGGGCACTAGGATTGAAGACGATCTTCGACACAATGAAGATCTGGGTGAAGCTTCTACTGAAGGCTATATGGGACATCCACTTGAGTCCTTAGAAGCCGACGATTACTGAAAACATCATCCAAGAGTCTGGATTTGATTTAAGTCCGAGTCTGAGTCCGAGTCTAGGATGTTCTATTTCTTTCAATGTCAGAGTCAGAGTCAACTGTATTCTGCCCTCTTTTCAAATTCAATAAAATCAGCTTTTCTATCTCTCATATATGCTTTCCTTATGTGTTTTCGAGAAC
Source organism: Agrostemma githago (assembly GCA_958450325.1). Classification (NCBI taxonomy): domain Eukaryota; kingdom Viridiplantae; phylum Streptophyta; class Magnoliopsida; order Caryophyllales; family Caryophyllaceae; genus Agrostemma; species Agrostemma githago. The sequence continues at coordinate 47,044,320 of OY288249.1, forward strand.
ATGATGAACAACATCATACACTGTGAGCACATGCACGTGACTATTATAGGCATATCTATAATGACTGCAGGAAACTGAGACCCGTGTTTTCCTTTACCTGTTCTATGTCTGGTATAGAAAGCCACAAAACTACCCTTTGTAGGAGCGATATCGATCAAATCCTATGACAAATCTAGGTAGTCTCCTAGTTTGGGTTCAAGACATGAGGCAAGCCCATTTCCCACAATAAACACCCCTCCAATAAGTTTAACCAGTCCTTACCTTAGGCGTTAGTCTGACCAGAAGAAAAAGAAACGTCGTGACTCTATAGATGTGATACCAAAAATACCCAACTCGGGACTACGTTTCCACCAAGCTTGGTCGGAATTATGCTGACAGTCCCGAGATCCAAACCACTATTTTTTACTGTAGAGTACCCCACCGCGAGTTGCACTCACACAAACACCAACTATGCTCACACCTTACAAAGGTCTAGCTCCAAAAGCCTAATCCAACTGATAGGCTCAACCTCAAATCCACCTACAACACCATAGGAGGGGATTACCGTGAAAAAAAAGAAGAAAAAAAAGAGTTGGACAAAAAATCAAGAGTCCAAGGAAAAGGCAAAAGGCCAAAACGAAAGAGCTGACCATGATCAAAAAGAATTATCAACATCCCTCGACCAGATACGGTCATTCCCTTGACCGGGGCACGGTCAACCGAAATGAAGAATCCTATGACCGGGGCTAAGAGGTCAACCAACAAAAAAAATTCATAAACCCATGACCGTGGTCAACGGTTAACCCTAGTGAAAGTCCATTGACCGGGGTACGATCAATTCAAAATTATCAATGCCCATACCATCCAATAGGGGAGAGATGATCATGCTGGTCAACTAACACCATATTTAGCCTTCCCACATTACAACCCTCAAGACCTTTTCGAGACGTAGGCTTAGAGACAGCCCAGAATTTTTAGGATTCAATCTCTATAGGATACACCCTAACCATTAGGGCCAGACATGGAAATCAGATCCCACATTATCAAACCTACCCCGATCAAAGTTCAAGTCATTTTTACTCGACTTCCCCATTTCCTACCACATTGCAATACCTTACCCTCGAAGCCTTAGCTCCACAAAATTGAGCTCCAGATTTTGAATCATCAAAGCCACTTACGACCTAGCTCCACATTTCCAATAACATCCAAACCAGTTACCAGCCCCAAACATGGGAACTCAACCTGTGGTCGGCATAGAACATGCCCAAATAGTTCACATCACCTCTGAGGGCTACCCCGGGGAACGCTCACAGTCACATGATCAACATCCTAACTATTATGGCCCTTTGATCAAGACGTCATTGGGAATGCATGACGGAAGGGATTTGCCGTGGATCCCACCGATCAAAATAAACCAACGAACCTAGGCTTGGTAGCAAGGGTAAGTCGGGTCAAGATCCTCAGGGACGAAAAATGAGTCAGACTAAGGTGTACTACGGTCTAGACTAGGTTCAAGAGAAGCTAAGGTGACGGCTAAGGTTGACTAATAACTAAGCTAAACAAATAACTAATGATAAATGGAAGCTAATAAATCAATAACAAGAAACTAGGGCTAGGTCGGGTTCATGGATGCCAAGAAGATCAAAAGAAGAAAAACGGGGGTGCTAGCATGTTTTCGTAGCCTAGGTTACGATCGGGCTCTCGCTACTTAAACGGCCTAGGGGTCATCCTCACCACGCTCTCGCTACTAATGAGGGAACCAAACCTACCAACCAAACAAACACATGCAAGAGAAGATGCAAGAAAAACAAGAATGATCATCTCAAGTCTCACAAGCATTTCATCAAACATGTAGAGTGCAAGGTAAATAGGAAACAACAAAAACAACAACTAGTACCACCCATCTCACCCTAATCATCCCTAATTACACCCAATCCCCCTACTAACCCTAGGGGATAATTACTCACACATATCTAAACGACTAAAACCAACACAAACAAGAGAAACCAACACAAACAAGAACATTCATAATGGAAAACAACAAAGAAGAACAACAAACAAATGATAAAGAGGTAAACTTTACTAACTATGAAAGATTAAAGGAAGAGAGAGGAGGAAGATTATACCAACTGTAAAGGAAATGGAAAGATGAACACTTGCATATAAGAAGACCCAAAACATCCACCAATGTTGTCAAGATTGGTAGAATCTCCAAGAATTCCAATAATACAAGAGTAATCTAACTAGATTAAACTACGATTAAGGAGTAATTAAAGAAGGATTAAGCTAATCTACACTAATCTAAGCTAAAGTAGTCTAGGGTTTCTCTAATCTAAGGGTTTTTTTTAAAACAATACAAGAGGGGGGTATATATAGGGTTACAAGAATAAAGGAGGCGGAAAAAGCGAAGACAACCCCGATCTGAGCCCTTCTCGACCGGGAAGAGGGGCATCCCGACCGGGAAGGTCATGATCCCGGTCGGGATCATACTCCAGAAGCGTCGTTAGTCTTGTCTCTTCATCCCGGTCGTGATGGATGTGTTCCCGACCGGGATGTGTCTTGTAGGCTTCAAATATGGTCTCATAGGTCCCTACTTGCTCTTCATTGGCTTCTTATCGATTCTCGGTGCTCGGGAATGGGTCCCAAGGGCTCAGGAATGGGTCCCAAGGGTTTGGGATCGAGTTTAAGCTACCGAGTGATCGTCGCTTCTCTTCGTTGGCTCCAAATGTGTCGGAAACGAGTCGGAATCGTTCCATTTTTCCAATATTGGCCTTAGGAACTTAAAACAAGCTAGAAGAAGCGTAAGTAGCCTCAAAAACCGCTCCAAAGAGCGATTCCACAAGAGAAACCGGGACCAAACACAAGGAATAAGCACTACAAAACACACTTATCAATGCAGCTAGCCTACACCATCGCTATTGCTAGTTACACACAAAGCCCTAATAAACTAGGCGCCATAACATATCTTTCAATCCACTGAACTATGGCTTGGTTTGATTTCACTACACGTGAATACGTAGGCAGCCTTTCAACAAGGGCACAACCACCCACATTGACACAAATTCAAAAAGCACCGTCATTCTGATCACGACACTGTCATGTTCTCAACAGCTAGCTTTGTTGTCCTGGGGACTTCTCTTAGGCAGAAGACCTCCATCCACTCACAAAATCCAAAGACTTTCAAAATCTAGCCACCTTTCTATTGCGTGTCCTAGTACTCGGCTCAGTTGAAGACGAGAATCCGTCAGGGACTCGAAGCAACACCTGCTTTAGGAACATATCCCAAAACCGAAAATTCAAAAGAGCACCAGATTACATCAGTGTTACTGCAAAAACAGTCTAATTACAGACTAATGCAATCCCCATAGCAGATCCTTCCCATTTCGATGTTCGACCATGTTGTCACTCGCCTAGGCTACGGAATTGCGCAACTTAAGAGTCTTGTCATCTTAGGTGGCCCACCCCCTACCAAGTCGCGATCCAACCCCTCGAGAGTCCAGTTCGTGTCTGTCAACTCGTCATGTCGCGTCCAGAGTCAAGTCTGTCGATAGGCCTCTCTCTTCAAATTCTCACTTTAAAATTTGCAAAACTTAGCCATTTGAGAAAATCCTTTTCGATAAGGTCAAATTTCGGTCTATTTAAACTGCAAATTTCTTTTCTACCCTTTTCCAATTTTGAAAACCTATCTCCTAGCACGTGAATTGCTTTCAGGACTTCGATTTCAAAATGAAGCAAAAACTATTTTCTCCAGCGCAAGCCATTCTATAGGTGCTAACTGCATTTCCTATATGCTATCTTGTTATCTGCTATGCTTGCTATTTCTGCCTATGTATCTAACATTTCAGGTACCAGCTAGTGCTTCCAAACGGAATATCAAAGGCGGTGTTCCTCCTGGAATGCTACATCCAAGATGTGATGTGTCGGCATACAGGTACACCTAAGACTTCAGAAGCAAAACTCCGCGTAGCTACTTTACTCCCCAGCGTAAGTCGGTGTTTCACCTTAATACTACATGCAAATACAGGTACACCTAGGACTTCAAAAGCAAGTCCGACTCCCCACGGAGCTATCATCATCAAGATAGGTATGACCCTTTTCTTATGGCTGACGAGCCCTTTCACGTAAGTCTAATGAACTATAAACGACCAGACCGGAAGGCTGCCAGGTCTTAATCCTCGATTGGCCTGGTAGCTACTCTGACTTTCGCCTTGTCCAAACCTTAGTCAGAGTGGGGGCTCTGTAGACACCCGCATTTTGCCTGCTAGTGTCTATAGCAGCTTCCAACAAAACACCCGGTGATGATTGGACGTAAACGTGACTTAATACACTCGAATACGGACTCGGAATTAATAGTATTCGACGTGGGAATTTAGAGGAGTGCAAATCTCTCAAAACCAACCTCAAATCCAGACCCAGCGGGTCTCTTCCAGTAAAATGAGACTAATTTGGGTCAAAACCGTCACCGGAAATAAAACCGTACGTCTTTTAGCGACCGAGTCAAAACCCGGTCAAAGTCGAATCCCGAGACAAACCAACCCCACACTATGTCCAAATACACAAAATGAATCAAGTCACAACAACCAAGATCTTTTAAAAAAAAAAGTCAACAAACCATTCCCTATTTACACTCCCTCCTTCTCGACCCACTCAATCGAGTGGTTCACATCCACTCGGTTGAGTAAGGCCATGAACCGGTCAAACCAGACTCGAATCAGGCACTCGATCGAGTGCACACGCACCACTCGATCGGGTGGCCCTAAACCGAGGTATTTCTTCTATAAATACCCCGTCACCCTAAGCCATTTCACAAGTTTTTTCAACCCTAATCACACTACAACTTTTTCACATCTTTTTCACCCATTCAACCCTATACAATTCACACAACATTCATCATCCTACACATCTTCAACCTTCAAACCTTCATCACCCTTGAGTTCTAGGCACTCATACACATACACACACACACACACACACACACACACACACACACACACACACACACACACACACATATACACACATTTCGAAATCAAAACTCGTCAAAGACCCGAGAGCATTCTCTCCCTAACCATACACACCCTAACTCACCCTACATATCTCGACACTCCCGCGCGCACACGCCGCTACTACGAGTCCATTTCCGAGACCAATTAAGCATGTAGGTTGAGGGTGTAATTCAAATTCCGACATCTCTTTCTTCCTTCTCCTTCTTTTCATTTCTTTATATATACATATATACGTACTATTATTAGTCGATATTAACGACACTAATATTTTATTTACTAACACTAACTTTTAATTTTATGCATACTAACTTTTTAGTTTGTTTTTGTATACTAATATTTCATTTTTGCTACTAACATTTTATTTATCGCATTCTAACATTTTATTTATGTACACAAACATTTAACATTTTAATACCGTGTATGTATATATATATATATAAACCGTTTTCGGATTGAACGCGTTTAGCTACGACTACCGCTCCATGTCCGTTTAATCCCTTTACAAGTCGCGACAGTGGTGACGCTCTTTCGAGGAGCACCGCCCTAAGCACTTAAGGGCGTAACGTGATCGTGGTAGTACGTAGTTGAACGCGTCCGATACCATTTTCAAGATTGGTATGAAACCCGTTGACGCTAAACCGAGCATCACATAATCCGTAAGGATTATTATAGATGTCGTAACGCGGAGGCAATTAATTTCGTCCTAATCCGATTCAAAACGATTTTATCACACTCTTTTCTAAAATCCCGATGCCGGTCTCGTAATCATAAAAAATGTTACGGATACCAAAAACCGAGCCGAATATAAATTATGCCATATTTATATTCGACTCGGTTGACAATCAGTTTTAAATGAAATAAAACTTGTAATGGCCACCTTTTACGAAACTTAGCAACAGCTCAAACAGGAGGCACTCGATCGAGTAACACCCCAAAAATGAGGCAGGGTGGCCTGTGCAGGGTCACTCGAACGAGTCCCGCCCATGACTCGGTCGAGTTGTCCCTTTTTGTACTAAACCGAGAGCTTCCCGCACCACTCGAGCCTCGTCAAATATTTTACGACTTCGGTCGACACGTTTAAGGTCAATAACGTGCCTACATTTTCAAAAACCATGCATCACATTATATTCCAGTAACCTTTACGACTTTGACTAATGTCTTACATGACTAATTTTGTGTCGACGACTCCTTAGTCGTATCCGACGCATGACTAGTTTAGACACCAATCTTTCAATATGATAAGTCCGGACAAGGCATCAAGACCCGGGATCGAGCTAGCACCACGCTTCGGTCCCATACGTGAGCACGTATTAAAAGTCTCTGTCCTTCGATTGATGCACAATATAATGTGTATTTAATCGAAGTTCGTCCATTTATTCTAATTATGGTTTAGCTTACATTTTCTATTTACGGGTCCGTTTATGGTTAATGTTTGCCGTTTTATATTTCGATTATTATTTTTATCGCTCGTCGTATTGTGAATTTCGGGTTGTATTCCGCCCGCGTAATTTGTAATTTATTTACGAGTTTTCTGTTTTCGATGATTGCCATTTATTGCCTTAAATGAACATCGCATGCTAAACAACTCCGACGATAATTTAGATGCATTAAATGACGTAGTTCACACGTAATCCACATGCTTAGTCAAAATGTCGTTTGCATAACATTTCATCGTCAAACTAACGCGCGTACACAAAAATCGAATGGTATCTTAGTAGAGGCCACTAAGAGCGGGCGGGGTTGGGTGTCCTTCGTGGGCTTCCCAACACGTACCCTCACCCCTTACTCAGAACCATGGTTTCCGGATGTCCGAAACCGTTGGCATACGAGAGTCATTCGATGCACGATATCCGATAACTCGGCGTCGGTATCATAATGCAAAGGGACGAACTCATAAGCTCTAGCACTAAAAGCGGGCCGTGTTTTGTACACGAAACGCCTAAGTGTAGAGTGAGTTCGAACGGGTCCGAATTCCCATAAAATTCGGTGGCGACTCCAACTTCGATTTAAATTTCGACCCGAGATCATTCTTACCACGAGATTCATTCGCCTACCCAAACCCGCGCGTGGCCGCGTTGGGGTGGACCTATGTCATGTCCACAGCGTGGTACAGTCGTCTTTAGTTAGTTCATCCCATACGGAGATTGACAGTGGTTGTGTAGTGCTGTTACAGAAACAGTACCAAGTGTAGTATTAGACTCACTGACGTGTAGAAGATACGTCATACGACTGATGGAGTAGTGTTTATGTCACCTATGGTCAATTAGCATGAGCTCTCATACTTTAGACTCGCGTTTGTTAGATGTTGTAATCATGTGCGGCCGGTCTTCAACAAATAGGACAATACCCAGCACATCTGTAATGAGAATTGGTCATCACTTATCTATAACTTGTTGACAGGTAATAGGTGTTCACATACCACTGGACAGTTAAATTAAAGCCATCTTCCATTGAAATATTATCTTTTTAGTTATATCTGGTCAAATCACTTGACGTAAGGCTAGTTGCACTAATTTGGAGCAGATTCCTCTTCACACGTGTAATTTATTGTGATATCCCTCACATAAGAGGCGGCTACTAAATTTGTAACCACTCCGTATGTGACAGGTGTGACGATATAATTACCATGTTACGGTCGCAAATGAGAACTACTGTACAACTAAAGTGGCAATCGGGCTAACCAAGTCGCACCATTTCAGATCAGATCGTTAACGTGCTTGTAAGAGTAAGGTCGGGTGGATTATAAATACATATATGTATACAAAACACTGATTTGTACCTGTGGATCTATCTAGTGCTAGTAATTTTTATAAGATCAACTGATTAAAGAACTATTGGATAATTGGAGCTAAGTTGTTTAAGACTATACAATTTTTAAACGGTCAGAGATATATTTACAGTTTGATATGGTTATAGATATATGGTCCGAGATAGAGACCTGGAGGTACAAAGTTACTTACCAAATAGTTCAGAGTACTCCTGCTGCCTAGGAAGTTGGGAGATTGGTTGGTACTCTTGGGTAGCAGCAGCATCAAGACCAGTGTCATCGTCCAATGGAAATATGATTGTTCGACGGCTAAATGTCATTTGATAGTCAGGATCAGTGGGATTTGTCTTCCATTCGGGCTTGAGTTGACTGATAGCAACATTCGTTATTTCATATGTCTTGTTACGATGGATTGCATCTTCATACATGGCAACTTGATCAACAAATAGAGCACCACACATCTTTCCGCCCTGCAAGTTGTATACAGGAATCTTAATCCCAAACAGTAATTGTTTTACTAAAAGCAGAGTGTACGAAAATATGGTAAAGAAATCTGCAGACTATACTGAAAACAAAAAAATAATCAAGCGACTGCAGAACTAAATATCAAAGACTATATAATTAGGAGCAAAGTTAAAGTGAGATGTGGTAGTAGGTCTGGGTTATTCATAAAGATCAAATGTAGACTCCATAATTCCATCGCTTATGAAAACTGTAGTCGTCTTTTTAAGACAGCTAATGATTGGTACAAGCACTGGTCGCTGAGGAAGCAACTTGCAATAGGTGTAGTTTTTATATTCTCAGCTACTATTTAGTACAAAGCGAAGGTTCAGTGACCATACTGGTCCGTCGAGCAACCAGGAGCTATAATCTAAGCAAAACATTTGGATACAAAACTAATGAAGTACTTCATACAATTCATGTTTTGGTGATTAGTGAATGATCAAGCGCACAGTTACTTTTCAGCACAACAAACACCAGAGCCTCATCAATATATCAATAGCTCAGTCTTAACTCTCGAGTGTACACAAAGTCGTTTTTCAGTGACGAATAACGAGAATCACGTTGAGAATTGCATCAACACTTTCTATTTCATGACATAAAAATGACATGATTTTTTTCTCAAATTGGCAAAATTAATTCCTTTCCAACAATCATAGCTATGACTCATTTAGCAATTTCAATAATTTAGAGTGTACTAAGATTCGAAACTATAACGATAAATGTATTAGCTTAATATACATTCTAAATTGTAATCTTGCCTTTTCATCTTCAAGTAGCAAGCTCTGGTAGATCATATTTTTGTTGGGAGATGTTTTTAGGTGTCTTTTCTCGATTACTTTCACCTTGACTTTGTAGTCACGACTGCTTGCGTTCAAGTCAGCAAAGTAAGTTGCCTTAGGTTTCATTCTGCAAAACCACTAACACTATTCAAATAAAATTGTGACAGAAGATAGTTCATCAATGCCTACATAATTTTGATTGAATGGCTTATATAGATCTACTTGACAATTAACTGATCATATATTTGATAAATACATAACATACATAATAGGAGCACTGAAGTGTTTAGCTTGAGACATGAAAGACGAAAACTTTAAGTTAAATACTCAAACATTCTGAACTGTAAGTGCATTTACTGCTAAATTACTAATATTATTCTACATCAAATTTGCAGTAGAACAACATGACAGAAGCCAATATATATTTGACAGACATAGAATTATCACACAACATCAATGGAACAAACACATTCAATCTTTCCTAGATGTAAAGGAAGCATAATAGTTCACACAAGGAATCTACCAAAAACTGAAACTTAGCTGAACATGAAATCGAAATCTAGATTTTTAAATCAAACACGAAACACTAAACTTTAAGTTTAAATGTAGCAGAAATCGTAAATGTTCATCCCTAATCTTCTTACAAAAATGAATCAAATCAACCCCACAAAATCTGTAGGAAATCATTATTTTCAGTTTGACATACATGTGAAATCTCTAATAATGAGTGTTCCAAATTAATTTGATTGGCATCAATTTGTGAGTCACCAACCTTACAAAATGAATTTAATTGATTCAGAAAAAAACAAACAAATGCATAACATGCATGAGATTTGCAGCTAGAAGATAAGTTGTTAAGTTATAGTATCATATTACCTGTTGAGTGAAGTGCTTGTGACTTTAGGAGAAAATTGAAGTACTCAGAGGCTTTTAGGAATGGAGAGGCAGAGATAAGTAATGATAGCTGCAGGTGATGTGAATACTCAGGAGGTAGAGTGTGGCAGTAGGCAAAAGCCACTATGTAGCTAGGATGAAGGTTGGGAGTAGTAGGAAGTGAAGCTATGCTTCTAAATACTGGAGGGCTACTGGAGCATGTCTCGAGGATATTCTACTCAGCTAGTGTCTTTTGCGACATACATATCCGTCGCAACGTTGAAATAAATCAAGTTGAGGAGATAAACTTGATTGCTTGTTTAGGTTAGACCTAGATCAACTTAACTTTTCTTCTACATCCGTATTTGGTATCTATCTGATCCTAGGGGTGTAAACGAGCCGAGTCGAGCACGAGCCTGGCCTTGTTCGGCTTGCGCTCATTATGAACAAACTATATAGCGATTAGTAATACTTTATTAATAAATAAAATTAAAATATTAGTTAAGCACATCAAATCGAGTTGCTCGCGAGCTTTTCGAGCTGAGTCACGCCTTGCTCGACTTGACTCATGAAGTTGTCGAGATGAGCCCGACATCGAGTCAAGTTTGCACGAGCCGAGCTTTGGCCTAACTTTGTCTGAGTTGAGCACTAGCTGCTCGCGAGCTTTCTCATCTCGTTAACACCCCTATTTGATCCATTCCCTTTCGCATGCCCAAATATTTTTTCTTCGATAATTTTCTTCTTCAGTACTATTAGTTTAGCTCGGAAAACTCTGGCTACTAAATCTGGCCGGTTCTGGGCTTCCTCCCCTTGAGTCAATTCATTTTTAATTTCAGGCCAGTTTGTATTGCAGGTTATTGCTATAAAGAAGTTTGGCTTTCCGTAGCGCTATACAAGAGTCATCGCATTTAAATAGCGCCGTTGTATATCTCTAGGCCCTCCAATGTATGTTGCTGGAAGGATCACACGCTTTCCGACATTAGCAGCACACTGCTCACCAGCATCAATTGTATCAAGTATTCCTTGGTATAGTTCAGAACGTGTTACATCCTGATTGTATCGAACGAATTCTAGGCGAGAGTTTTCTAATTTGACGTACATGTCAACCACATACTGTTGCAGGCACCTTCCAGCTCTGAGAAGCATGTTATTTGGTCTGTGTTGCAGCCTGTAAGCATAATACCCTCGGCAAGGTAGGTTACGTTCGAGCACTGACGATTGTCCAGAACACCTTAAATTTATAGGATATGTCATCAATAAACAATACACGGCCCATACATAACACGATTGCTATAACATAATGGTGTTGACCACATCTGGCAGATACTCTGTATACTATCTGAAGCAACTAACGATACTTGACATGCAAACTATAATTAACAGTTGGTCTGTACATAAATCAACCTTTCTGTACCAACCAATGATCCTGATAATTTAGTACACTGTGTGCTATCGTTATAAAATGATCTGAGAACTATAATTACCTAGCTATATAAGCAAGCCCAAAACAGGTTAGTAAATGTATATATATATTCATTGTTTTGTTCCATAATTTTGAATTTATATCAGCAATTGTGTTTCCAGGTAGCAAAATTGATATAACATGTATAAGAGACGAAGTCAGAGCATAGTCTGAGCTTCAGCATCCAATAGATCTTCAGCACTTTCAAAATTTGATGGATAAGTTGCAGCAGGTTGCAATGGTGCATCTGAACTGTTCCGATTTTTTGCTTTTACAGTGGGCTGCGTAATATGTTTTTTAACTCCCTGATGCCAACCACACTCCCCGCTTGGAAAAAGAAGAGGATACTGTAATTGGTCATAACAACCATAATAATGTTTAATCTGATGTGAGACGTTAATGCGTCCAGTCACTAAGATGTGTGGTCCACTATTATCACTCAAGCTAGAATCTTCGGACCAAATGACAGCAACTTCATCAGAAGTAGGAGCATTGCTGACATGTTGGTCCCTGACAGGATTCTTGCATATACGTATGCATGTATTTTCAGTCACATCTATTTCTTGCAAGGAGCGGAAAAAACGTGCGTATGGGTTTGTTTGTGTAATACCCATCAGTATGTTGATAACATCCTCTCTCAGTTCTGTAAAACACCCGGAACGGTTAGCAGCTTCATGCTGACCATCGTAAAAGTACAATTGCATGTACTTTGGATCCGCATTTTTTGGGATCAGGTCTGAGATATTGTGATAGATTTGACCATGTAGCTTAAAAACATAGATACACTTTATTGTTTGTGATTCAATGTGGCCTCCAATTGAGCTGAACGCGAATAAGTTATTGTATAAGCGAGCATATCGCCTGACATGTACTACATCCTCGTCTGCAGATGTGTACAATCTGATTAATGCTGGTTGATATGTGGATGATGGCAGAACTATTGATCCGTTGCCGCAACAGAACATCGGAGGTTCATGCTCAAATCTTTTGGCATGACACTTTGCGCACGCCTCTACCGGCTGTAAGTGAAAAGGTTTTCCAGGTAGTGGTTGTCCTTTCATAGCAAGTGGCAGGCTTGCTACATGTATGTAGAAAAACTAAGTTAGCATACGGACTTTCAGTGTTACAATATGCTACAGGAGCAAACAACACACATATGTAGGCGAAGATGCTAGGGTCTTAGAAACGCACACAGATGTTTCTGCTTAGGAGGTGTCCCAGGTTTTCTCTTCTCCACTACTACTCAACTTTTGACTGCAGGGGTTCGACCGGGCCTTCTTGTTGGAATATTTGAAGATACGTCATCTGTTTGAGTCCTGTAATACGTTTGAAGATGGTTGTTAGTGTATTGATAAATAAAATCCAGATACGTACAGAACATTGCAGTTTAGGATGTTACCCTGACGCACTGTCCGAATCTCGTGTTTGTATCCTGCACTTCCGCATACGATTGTTGGTTCCAGGTGTAGTTGCATAGTACGGAAACTCATCAGTTGTAACATGAACGCTACATATAATGAAGATAATAAGAGTAAATATCTACACAACAGTAAAAGATCAGAACAGACACGTACCCTTTTTTCTAACAGAGAATGCAGTTGTTCATTTCACAATTACGAAGCATAATACTTCACCTGCAGCCTCAATTTGTTTCTCAATAATAGTCTGTAGACTATGCAAGTATGTAACAACTACATAACTAAGCTTACAGCAAGTGATTAGCCCAATGGTGTAATATCTGACACAATCTAGCAATTACCACCTACACATGGCATGCATCAGCTGTCATAACATATACTCGTAGTTAAGTGTAGTCTACCTGAACCATCATGTACAACATCACAATTGTCAAATATCGTATTTAGTATACGTAGAGTACTCTCTATGCTGTACATCGACTATATATGCGTACCTTACAGCTACTTGTCTCATCATGTGTAAAGCACATAACTCTACAAAGAGTACTTAGCGTAACAGGTCTATAACTTGAAGCACCTGATTTATGAATGGGAAGACATATAAATAACTTAGACATCAATTCGTAGTCCAGGTTACAATTGCTTGGTTCACATGCAGCGTATAATTTCAGTTGATGTTAATATATTAACAACCTAGGTATGAACAAATATTTTTAGAAAAACATGCATTGATGACTTGTATGCTAAAAACATGCTAAGTACATATGCATCAAAGCACGGAGCCTACTGCAAGATGATACATCATAAACAGAATAAAGTAAAATGGCATAAGCCTGCAGCCTACACAGGCAGTTCATTACAGTACAAATAACAACAAACTGAAATACAAATCCTAATACAAATATTTGCTCATAAAACATCCCAATGATACATTCAGAAACAAAACCATTTAGGCTAAACTGCAACTATGAGAATAACAAATATCACTTGGCATAGTTACGTTGCCTTCGTAGAGACCCAACGTTCTTAAAGAAACTATTAATAGCATCTGGAGATACAACAAAAGATGATATGCTCTGAGCGTCTAAGCTCGATGAAGTGGCTAGGCAGGTTTTCCGCTTCTGGGGAGCTAAAGGTGGGTATTCGGGCTTAGGAATAGCATGCATCGTGCCTTTGAGAGTAGTACATCCGTCTTCTACAATATGAGAAGTGCTTGTATGGCCTTGATGAACTTCTAGGACATGCTTCTCCAAAGTTAAGAACCTATTCTTAGCACATTCACATACAAAGGCAGCAAACCTGACATCTCTATGAGAGTAGTTTGCATCAATTATGTCAACATTATAAAGGGGTAATAAATAGTTGATTGTCTTAGAGGCAAGATCTTTTTCTGATGCAGCAGAAGTTGCACACATATCACTAAAGATACAGATATGTTCATGCTAGTTATCTTTGTGATCTATGGCTATCCACGACGTGAACGTGGACGGTGTGTGCTCAATGGTGCGAACAGAAATGCATTCAATAGGAAGTTTCTCAATTATGGTCACAAGGATAGACACAATATCTATTAAGATACTCTGGAGATGATTCATCTCATGAAACTCAAACTCTTCATCTAAAGAGATTTTGGGCAGACCTTTTGCCAAGCGGTCTAGTTCACGGTGCTTCAATCGCCAAAGATCAGCGCACCTTGTGTACATGTTCTTTTTGGCAGATGTGAAATCATTGATGTTATCAAATATGCGAATGAAATCATGATCAGCAGCTCTTGCTGCTTTATTGCATGACTCTTCAAAGGTCAAGGCAGAACTTCCTATGTAAGTATATGTTTCAGGATCATAGTCACTCTTAAGGGTTACAGAAGCAATGTTTTCTCCAGCATTCATTATCGTATATTCTGGCTCCAAAAAATCTAAACATTTGGTGATCTGAGTTAGAAACGGCTGAAAAGGGATTGCAATCTGTATGACCGGAGTAGCCATCAATCTGTGGAATAGATCCTATACAGAATCAGACACAGTAAATAAAGTAGTAGCTTCACCATGACGATCAATTGCATAAGCAACTACGCTAGGATGCACTCGTGTTGCAATAATTGCAACACCACTATCATTACTATAAGTAGTTAAGAAGTAACATGTAACTTATGTTGCAGAGATTAAGTTCTAGATGGCTCACTTGACACAAAATAGCCTAAACCCTCCTTCCAAACATTGCATTCAGCAAGGCCGAATAGAACAAAGAAAAAAATGAACGGTTCGAATCTGAAACCTAACATACCAGAAACAGCTGCACAGCTAAAATAATGTTAATATCCTGCCATATAGAACCGCCAAATCACAAGGTAGTCTTCCCAAATAGTTCAAACACATGTAATAAGTTTCGTAGCCAATAACTTGCTTCATAAACTCAAATGTAGTCTATATAACCTCGAAAACCCACGAAATATTCTACAAGAAACAATCTCATGAATTACTACACTAATCTCCTAACATTTCAAGCACAAATATGGAACTTAACTATGTGCATACACAATAAAACAATTGATGTGGTGTTATATAAATTACTAATATAAGCCAAACCTGCGATCATTCTACATAACAGTTTGATAAAGTTGGAAAAAGGTCAAGAATCTGTACGACAGAGAACATGTAAAAGTTAACAGAAGACACCTCTTAGTTTGTTGATTCTTCAGGAAGAAGTTGTTGTTGGATGTATGAGCATGCTCCTAACTGTTAGGCAAGAAAGAAGATATTGTATGAGCAGAGTAATTGTTACAGATATTGTTATATATAGAGAAGGATGTTCTATTATATGTTATCACCTAGAAAAACGTTCAGGCAGAAATTTGGAAGTAACAAATCCATAGAAAGAGAGTACAATCACACACAGTGAAGTATGGTAGGTCAAGTGGACAGTTACCTTGGCGCCATGTTTGTGGATTAAGTGGGATCCTAGACTAACTGTCTAGTTTGTGTCCAAGGTGGAATACTGCAAGGGTCACTTAGATAGACTATTTAAATTAACACTTGTTCCAAGTCTCAACGATCCTAGAGTACGACAAACGATCAATTTGTCTATTTATCTTAATTGGTTACAAATTATAGCGTAAAGAGACGTAAAAGATGGAGAGAGTATGAAGGCACGCGCATACCTTAGCACTGCAAACTTGACAAATAAATTATGGCTTGTTCACGAAATTAGTACTAATCAAGTTTGGACGGTCACTGACGGCTAAATCATCTAAAATTGATGATTGAAATTGCTATAGTTCACAATCACAACGTTCTATTACATTTTACAACGTTCATTTTTCTAAGGTGGTAGTATACTAGTTCACATGTACACACGCCATATTTTTTACACAAAGCTGAAGGATCCAATGCTATATGTAACAACCCGGATTTTCAAAAACTTAATAATAATATAAGTAGTATAAATAATAGGGTCAAAGGTGGCGGAAACACCCGACCAAATCTGAATCATTACCATCTCGACGGTTCAACTAATACATTATTCAAAAGTGTTCGAAATAAAAATCAAGAGAAACTTAAAGAAAGGTCTCTCTCCACAAGTCTTCCCCAACACAACATCACAATCAATAGCATCTCACAAGACCTGAAAAGGGGGGGGGGGGGTCCACAGTCAGTGGGGAGCAACTAGATGTTCTCCCAGTCATGGTTACAACAAGTTGAACATGCATAGCAATAATAATGAAGGATAACATAATTAGACGACGAGTGAAGATATCAATACACATGACCAACATGTTACTAGACACGATCAGGTAATTTATTGCAATCCATAGTTAATCATAACGATCGAGATAGATACTATGTATCCATCCAAACAACTCGGAGTAAGTAACAACAGACTTCATACAAAGATGTATAAGACATAGAATGAACACCGGCTAGAGTATGTAACTGATACTCTAACTAGTCAGAGCGTGTAACTGACCCTCCGTTTTGTGAAGTATGTAACTGATACTCTACGGTACTATGTATAGCGTGTAACTGACGACTATGTGTCTAAGACCTGGCCAGAGCTCTCGACGCAGTAACTGTACGTCGAACGACACACGGGAACCCAGAACGTGTAACTGACGAATCTGGACCCACCGAATATAGACCAATTAAACCTCTTGCGAGCAGTATTGGTTCATTCCGATAGTATGTAACTGATACTACCGTCATCTATATCACTAACCATCATGTACGTTGTACAGTGTAACTGACTGCCAACTGCGTGAGCAACCTCACGACTTCTACGTAGTACAGTGTAACTGACTGCACTATGTAGTAATCCGACCTAGTATAGTGTCACTGACTATACCAGGGAAAATCAGGCCCTAGATAGTGTAACAGACTATACCAAGTACTAATCATTCGTGATAAACATCACGACTCAAGGGTAGAACAATATAACTGATTGTTGTAAAGGAACGAGTATAGAATTAATGAAACAACGATAACATAATGAAGTTATAGCATAACCGACTATAACCTTCAAATAGTGATAGAGTTAATGTTTAACAAAGTATAATCCTGAACATCTAACGTGTATTAGTATTCAGGGTTAAGGTAAGGCTGCATTAACCTTGTCTACTAAAGTGAAGTTATGTATATAACGTCAACCCAAAGGTGGTGTCATAGTATAACCACTATAACGTCAACTTCAAGTTAAGATTACATTAACCTCGACTATAACCTTGTGAGGTTACCTTAACCTCAGTGAGATTATAGCTTCGTAACGGTGTTATGTAATCCTCAAGTGAAGGGTATTGTAACTTCCATTGAAGTTACTTGGCTTCAAGTAAGGTTACAATAACCTTGTCATAACCTCGTGAGGTTACGTTAACCTCCGTGAGATCATAACACGCAATAAGGTTACATTAACCCCTTGTGAAGTTGTATAGTAACTTTCCAATAAAGTTACGTAAACCTCAAATCGAGTTATATTAACCTTGATCATAACCTCGTGGAGTCACTTAAATTGAGCCCCAACGAGACTATAACCCCGCATTGAAGTTACCTTAACCTTAAGTGAAGTTGTATAGTAACTTTCCAATAAAGTTACATGATCTTCAATCAAGGTTAGATTAACCTCAACCCTAACCTCAATCACCGGGTGATGGTAGGTTGAGTCATCATTGAATCTAGGGTTTGAAATCCTAAAAGCATCGATGAAACAACCCTAGCATCTCCAAACGGAGAGGCCAAGCGGCTCATGTACGAATTTTACATGTTACAACGGATTAGATCTAACAGTTCTAATATAAGCACAAACGACAATTATAGATCTAACGATGATAATAAATCATTAAATTAACATACTAATTAATTAGACTCTTTAAATCATGAATAAAGATACAACACAAATCAATTAAATCATGTTACAAATCATTAAAATCACACAACACATTCAAAATGCATAAACACGAAAAGAATCACATCTAGTTACCTTGAAGCGTGCTAATTCTCGATCTCGTCTTCTATGACGTATATGTCTTCACCCGGACCCGTCTCCACGCCTAGTCCATCATCAAACACGTGCCAAATACCAAAAGAAAACCCTAATTAAAAACTATTAAAAGAACTACGAAAAACTAGCGCGACAAGAAGCGAAACTTACGAAACAATGCGGAGGATTGCGCTAGGATCGATTAGGATTCGAAAGGGATGAATATCTATTCTTTAATGAAGAGGAGGAGGCACGAAATTAAGGATATGGAGGAGATATGAGGCGTGGCTAGGAGGAAAAGAAGAAAGGAGAGGGTGAAACCTAACTTTAGGGTTTTGCAAATGAGAATAAGAGGTGGAAATCTCCACTCTAATCACCTATATATAGGAAAAGTCATGGGCAAAGCTTACTTGGGCCCAAATTCCAATGCTCCCTCAACAAACCACATGTGGAAAGCAAGGATGGTTTAGTCTTGGCCCAAAATCCAAGCTAAACCGACAATAGATTACAGGATACGATTTTCGGACAACTAGACATGAAAAGGGAATATCCGAATAGGAAATGGTAGGAATTGAAATAAATAAATAATTTCGGATATTAAAATATATGAAATTAAATAAAATAATTATGTCCAAAAATTCGGGGTGTTACACTATATCAAACGTGTAGAAGCTATACTTTCAGAATGTATTTGGTAAATTTGGTCAGAGCATATCACATGTTTATATATTAGGATAACCAATCTAGTCCTGAATGTTAAGGTTTCAGCTATAGGCAATCAAGTACGAAGCTGTGTATTCGCAAGTCATGTCATTCTTGAGAAGACCCACTACTAAGTGAAAGATTGCAGACAACAGGTAAACATCCAACAGAAATCACAGTGTCAATTCAATATAAAAAAAATAATAGCTCAAATCATAGACCTGAAACCAAACATGAAGGAAACAATTAGAGTAAGAAGTAGTGATTGACATGATGTAATGATGTATAGTAGATTAGACTATGTATATACATTGTTATTTTTCTCTAACACTATTTGTATATCTTTAGTGACAAGATCTGTATATTATAATGTTTCCATAATTGGCCCGAACACCGCTACCTCGAGTTCTTACTCTGTATATCTACGTTACTTACTGAACGAGAAGGCACGCGCTTGTATTTTATGTGCATGTTTTAAGAAGAATATCTACGTATTTTGTTTAAATTATGCATTCATACATACTGGCGAAATTGTCCTCGCATTACAGTAAATGATGTGATGATTTTTTTGACGTTCGTAAATAACAATCTGTTTTTCAAACAAACCAGTGCAAATCCTGAGAAGTTGTAAAACATTTCACAAATACAGCAAAAAACTCCCAAATTAGTTGTAGATTAGGATTCCAAGCACAACAGCATCTCCCTAGACGCAACTCAGTAATTAACTATAGAACTGCAGTATAGAGAAGTACCCACTCATAAAATAATAGGCCTGAAAATCAAACATTTATATGTAGAAGTGAAACTTACAGCTAGAACTTAAGCACGCGAGCTTGTCGTATCCTAACTAGATGATCCGAATAGCAGCTAATACTGCTCTACCTTACCGCGCTAAACACACTGTAAGTGTCATAGAAATACTTGGCATGTTAAGAGATAAACTTGCCCAACTGAATCTATACTTTGGCAAAGCACATGTCGCCATCTAAACATTTAGCGATCAGCCGCATAGCAAATACACCACAAAAACATTACAGTTCGGTAGAAGATATTGCAATGATAGGATGCCTGTGCGCACACGCTTTCAGTAGTGTAGTGTTGATACACAAAAGTAATAAACACGACAAGTGTAGTCATTCGTTCCAAATTTATAAGCGAGTACAAGATTACACACATACGAAATGGCATGAGAATACAGAATAGGCATGTCCATACGAACATAAGTACTAAGATATGTCTTACACAACTGAATATCTAATGCAGCAAAAGGAAGTACTTGAACGATAGGATAATCAAACAATGGCCTTCAGCTGCTGGTTCGTAGTGCACTAAAAAGAAGTTTCCTCATAATGAAATACTGGTCACTGCAAATACGAAAGTGTAGGTGGGTAGAGACCATATCTTACATTCAACAAAAATGTTTATAAACATACATGGGAGAAGAACAGTTGCAGCAACCAAAATTATCGCGAACGTACATGAGATGACCAACTAAAAGTTCCCCTGTATGTCTTGTGGACGATTGCTCCCAGACCCCCGAGTGTGCGGGACGCGGTAGAAGACAGGTTGTCGCCCTCCTTGACAAATAACAACGTTCCTAGAAGTAGTGAAATCTCCACTTGACCCTTCCCGAACAATCCCAGGCTCATGAGTGATTGTTGGTGCATCTAATGTTGCATCCTCGGATATACCGTTCCCTGACTCTATCAGCAAGCCCGAATAACAGGCACATATGGGATATCAGTCATTCGTTCCTTTATTGTCATATAACTTTCTCGTTCAAGATCACAGACAAGAGCAGCAAACTGTGCGTTGCGCGAAGTGTAATCGACATCGATGATTTCAAGATTGTAAGCAGGTATCAGTGTAACAGCCCTAAATTTT
The DNA here is from genome assembly GCA_958450325.1 of Agrostemma githago. Classification (NCBI taxonomy): domain Eukaryota; kingdom Viridiplantae; phylum Streptophyta; class Magnoliopsida; order Caryophyllales; family Caryophyllaceae; genus Agrostemma; species Agrostemma githago. The sequence goes on from OY288249.1 coordinate 47,065,160, forward strand.
CTCAACCAAAAAAAAAAACAAACCGAAAACAGAAAACTCAAAGCTGTTACTCCACACTTAGCTTACCGAGCCAAGTGCAAGGAAAAAAAATAAAATAATAAATAAATAAATAAATAAATAAAAATAGAAATTTGATAGCTAATTAAATTGAAAACGTTGCAGCGGGAGTCTTAAGTCTTACAAAATCCAAAACGGTTTAAAACAGTAGCAAACCGACAAATCCAATAATAATGTAACTAGTTTGTAGTCAAAGTTAAATTATAAAGAAAATCCTTCTCGCTCAGCATAACCCGATACCAGAATGCACCCATGCAACAAATCACGTGTACCTATCAGCTGTACCCAAAACACAAATAGGTACAGGTTCCAGCGGGGGAACAACCCAAAACAAAAGGACGTCAGCAAAGCTGAGTAAAAATATAATAATAAAATAAATCGTGAAATAATAATAATAACAATAATAATAATAATAATAATTATAATAATAATAATAATAAACTTAAATCAGAATTAAAACCATCGTTTAAATAACAGAATACCATAAAAATCATAGTTAAAATCAAACCAACCAAAATATATATTTTTCGCAACCTGTGTGCTAAGGTCCTACCCTTGCACGGTCTAGAGGTAACCACCTGTGCTTAGCTAGACTCATAATAGTGCGCACCTCTCACATTTGGACAGTCAGTAGGATGAAACTGCCAAAGGAGAAAGTCTAACTCCCTAGCAAGTGAGGGCCGGACAATCCTCACTCAAAATAGTTTCGGGACAAAGTCCCAGGAACGTCTTAGACGCACCTTAAAACCGTCTAGACCAACAGAACTCCCAGAGTCTGTTATAAGTTACTAAAAATTTACCAAAATAGTACCAATATGTAAGTAGTGTCACAGGGTTCAATATCCAAACATTACGAGTATTATAAAAATATTTACGATTGACAAAATAATTTACGAAACCGTTATAAAAATATATTTTAGTCCGAACATGCTCTTTACTTAAAAGTGAAAAGGGTAAAACGTCCTTACCTCTCAAGACGGACAAACTCAGTTATTATTAGTCCAAGAATTCTTTCTCCTCGAACCCACAAGCTACAAATAATACAAACGGTTCAATAATCCACTCCAACCAATTCATATAGCTAATATCCAGACTTAAACGTAATGTCGGAAACATGAACTAATTACGTCAATTATGTGGCTCTATTCCATTGTTCTCTCACCACTCACACTAAATCCCCAAATAAATTACGTAGTAGCTGCCCCTTTTTTTCTCAAACATATAATGCCTAATGTCCCCACCTAAAGCCTCACACAAAAATAAAACATCAAACAGACAGAGTACTATCTAACCCTTAATCCAATACAACTCCCACGACAACATTGAAGACCGCACGATCAAAATTTGCAATCCGGCACAGAAACCCAAATACGACCTCTCAAATTGACCATTAAATACAGTAGAGTCACTATGAGTTATTATTCAAACAATACCCGTAATTCGGTAACTTATAAAATTTACTTACAAGACTCGATTGATCGATTAAAGAGAAGAATGAATAAATATTTTCACTAATAAAAGAAATAAATAAATCAGAACTTACAATTTGATGAATGAAGATGTATAACGCGTTAGTGCAAGTAAGGGTCAAAACGGGTTTGCAAATTCCAAATAATTGATCAAACAGAAATCAGAGGAAGGAGAACTGGAGAAGAAGAGGTAAGCGGCAGAGTATGAAACAAGAAAGTGAGTGAGTGAATGAATGAATGATGGGGTGGGGGTACGTAGGGTTTTTAAATTGGTTTAGGTTGTTTTTTTTTTTTTTAATTAAATTGTGTTTGACTCGAAAGTCCAACCCAAAAACAAGTCGGTTTATAAAATAATGTTCCACTTTAAGAAAATCAAAACCGATTATTATAAGACGACCCAAAATACTTTAATTTTATAAAGACATTGAAAATACTTTTCCCGACTTAATAGTCCGATTTAAATAAAATAGACCAGTAACGCCTTATAATTGACTCGAAAAATAACGGGGTGTTACAGACTTCCCTCCTTAAAACAAAACTTCGTCCTCGAAGTTTAAACTCGTCCTCAAAACAAAGTCTCACACTCCTCGTATGTATCCAAAATAGCCCGTTACTCCATATATATATATATATATTCAAACTCCACCAAATCAACACACAACCCTTAAGATGACTCACATTTCTAAATTCTCCAAAAATCCAAACCACCTAATTCCTCAAATTGAAAGTATTACAACTTCACCACCACCTAATTCCATAACATAAGAACAAATTCCACGAAATAACGCTAGAGTTCAACCCACAAAATTCTCACAATCCTCAAAAGTATCACTTAGAAAGCTAAGAGCATGCCGGGTAAATAATAATTATATATTTTCAAGGTTTTTGAAATTTCACAAGTTCAATTTTTTTTTTATAAACCACCAATATAAGTAAACAAGTATTTCAAGAATAATAACCAATATCCAACCATAACCAACAATAACCAATAGATTCATATTTGTAACCAACAAGCAATCATAACATAAAACCACACAACAAAGTTAATCCAACACAAAAAAAATAAAGTAGTACATAAAGTAGTCATGCATAATTTCTATCCACCTTAAAATAAAGCTTCGTCCACGAAGCATGAAAATTTACCTTAGGCAAAAAGATGAGGGTATTTCTCTTTCATGGCTGACTCAACTTCCCAAGTAGCCTCCTCCACATTGTTATTATTCCACAAAACTTTGACCATTCTTGTCTCAGTTCTACGGGTTTTACGCACCTTACTATCCAAAATCTGAACAGGAGTCTCCTCGTAAGTCATAGTCTCATCAAGCTCAATAGTCTCCGGGTCTAACACATGTGATGGATCACTGATGTATTTCCTTAGCTGGGAAACATGGAATACATTATGCACTCGTTCTAGATCAGCTGGTAAATCAAGTCGATAAGCCACCTCGCCAATACGCTCCAAGATTTCATACGGACCAATAAACTTTGGGCTCAATTTGCCCTTCTTACCGAACCGCATTACTCCTTTAGTAGGCGAGACACGTAAAAGAACTTTGTCACCAACCTCAAATTCCACGTGCCTACGAGTCTTATCAGCATAGCTCTTCTGACGGTCTTGAGCTGCCTTCATCCTGTCCTGTATAATCCTGACACTCTCAACCATTTCAGTGATCATCTCAGGCCCTAGAATCACATGCTCACTAATATCACCCCAACATATCAGACTCCTACACTTGCGTCCGTACAATGCCTCAAATGGTGTCATCTGAATTGTAGCCTGATAACTGTTATTATAGGAGAACTCAATAAGATCTAACTTATCCTCCCAACCTCCCTGAAATTGTAAGATACAAGCTCGTAACATGTCCTCAAGTATTTGATTTGTTCTTTCAGTCTGACCATCGGTAGCTGGATGAAATGCTGTGCTCATATTAAGTTTGGTTCCCAAAGCTGTCTGAAGTTTCTCCCAAAATATTGAAACAAATCTGGCATCCCTATCTGACACAATATCCTTAGGAACTCCATGAAGTCTTACCACATGATGTATATAAGCATCAGCAAGCTGCTTCTTCTTCCAAGTATCTTTCATCGGAATAAAATGTGCACACTTAGTCAGCCTATCAATTATCACCCAAATCATATTATTACCTTTCTGTGACCTTGGCAAACCAGCTACAAAATCCATGGAGATTGAACCCCACTTCCACTCGGGAACTTCTAAAGGTTGCAACTTCCCTTGAGGTCTCATGTGTTCACTCTTAACCTTCTGACATATCAAGCATCGAGACACAAAATCTGCAATATGTTTCTTCATACCGGACCACCAAAATGTTAATTTCAAGTCCGCATACATTTTATCACCTCCGGGGTGAACAGAATACGGTGTTGCATGTGCTTCAGTCATGATTCTTTCCTTTATCTCCCAGTTGTTAGGCACACAAACCCTATCATGAACCTTAATCAATCCACTCTCATCGCGTCTGAACAAAGTAGGCTCATTCACTAACTTATCCTGCAAATACTTATCACCAACCTGCAATTCTCTAATCTCCCCTATCAAATCGCTCTCAACAGATAACACATTAGATGGGGTTCCTGGCTTCACCATTTGGATCGCAAAGTTCACAAACTCTTCCCTCAGCTTATCACGGGTCATCACTAACTGTATTGTATGAAGAGATTTTCTACTCAAAGCATCGGCCACCACATTAGCCTTTCCTTCATGATACTGAATCTCGACTTCGTAGTCCTTAATCAACTCCAACCACCTCCTCTGTCTCATGTTAAGCTCCTTTTGAGTGAATATATATTTTAAGCTTTTGTGATCATAGAAAACCTTAAAGGGTACACCAAATAAATAATGTCTCCAAATCTTCAAGGCAAAGACTACGGCTGCTAATTCTAAATCATGAGTGGGATAATTTTCTTCATAAGGTTTCAACTGCCTAGAAGCATAGGCAATCACTCTTCTATTCTGCATAAGAACACAACCTAACTCATTCTTAGATGCATCAGTATAAACTTCATAAGCTTCATTTCCATCCGGTAAGGCTAACACCGGAGCAGTGGTCAACTTCTCCTTCAAAATCTGAAATGACTCCTCACATCCCTCATCCCAAAGAAATTTTGTGGCTTTCCTCATCAGTGTGGTCATTGGTCTAGCTATTTTAGAAAAATCTTTCACAAATCTCCTATAGTAACCAGCTAAACCCAAAAAGCTACGAATTTCAGTCACAGATTTCGGTCTAGGCCACTCCTTAACAGCTTTAATCTTAGCAGGATCCACTGATACCCCATCCTTAGATATAATATGCCCCAGAAAAGCTACTTGATCCAACCAGAACTCACATTTCGAAAATTTGGCATACAACTGCTTCTCTCTCAAAGTACCCAGGACAATACGTAAATGTTTCTCATGCTCATCCTCACTCCTCGAATAAATCAGTATGTCATCAATGAACACCACAACAAACTTATCTAGGTAAGTCCTAAAAGTTCGGTTCATCAAGTCCATAAACACAGCAGGTGCATTAGTCAACCCAAAAGGCATCACAGTAAACTCATAATGGCCATATCTAGTGGAAAATGCAGTCTTAGGTACATCCTCAGGTGCTATCTTCAATTGATGGTACCCAGATCGCAAGTCAATTTTAGAGAAAACGGAAGCTCCCTTCAACTGGTCAAACAAATCATCAATCCTAGGTAAAGGATACCTATTCTTGATAGTAACTTGGTTCAATTCCCGATAATCAATACACAACCTCAAAGTTCCGTCCTTCTTCTTCACAAATAAAACAGGGGCACCCCAAGGCGACACACTAGGCCTAATATACCCTTTCTCCATCAATTCATCTAATTGTTTCTTAAGTTCTTGCATTTCAAACGGTGCCATTCGATATGGTGATTTAGCAATTGGACCTGTTCCTGACACTAGGTCGATTTTAAACTCAACTTCTCTAGCAGGAGGCATTCCCGGTATTTCCTCAGGAAACACATCAACAAACTCACTCACTACTGGAACTTCACTCAAGTCAGGATATTCCACCCTCAAATCTTTTACGTGACACAAAATCAACTCAGCTCCCCTAGATAAATGCTTTTTCACTTTCATAGTAGAAATAAGTTTCACTCTAGGACCCTTTACATGACCCCTATAAGATACCCTCACATTTTTAGGCCCTCTCAAGGAAACTTTACTCTGTGCACAATCAATGTTAGCCCGATGAGAACCGAGCCAATCCATCCCCAAAATCACATCAAAGTGAGGTAACGGAAATTCTATCAGGTTTGCCTTAAAATCATGATCACCAATAAACACAGACACATCCTTAAAAATTCTTTTACAGTTCACTAAGTCCCCATACGGCATAGCAAAATCATAATCCACAATTTCACTAGATTCAACATTCATTTTATCCACAAACTTAGTTGAGATAAAAGAGTGAGATGCACCAGAATCAAACAGAACATGAGCTGAAATAGAATTCACAAGAAAGTTACCCAAAACGATGTCAGTATTTTCTGCTTCTCCTCTATTCATGACATAGAGCTTCCCAGTGGGCTTCTTAGTACTCTGTGCCCCATTCACTTGTCTTGCGGGCTTACTAGCTGCGGTAGTGTTGCCCTGAGTCGGAGCTGGGTTCTTATAAGTGTTGTTAGATGCAGACCCACCATAACTCTGTGTTCTTCCCTGACCCTGAAATCGGTTACCCTGATTCACACTCACACTAGCAGATGGTGCACTACGGGGTCTTCCCGCCTTCTTATTATTACACTCAAACTCACGGTGTCCCAATTTTCCACACCAGTGGCATGTCACCCTATTTCCCTGACAGTCAACTCCTGGGTGATCTCCCTTGCATATCTTGCAGTAATAGTGTCTGGTAAAGACTTGGCCTGACCCCTGACTCTTACCATTCAAGTTATTCCCTTCTTCTTTCACATTCCCGCCAAAAGAACGAGACTTATTCTGAGGGCTGTTGTTATTATGGAAATTTCCTCTCTTAGCTGCGGTGTCAGATTGACTCCCCTGATACTCCCTCTTTTTGGTCACACTAGATCCCAACTCAGCCTCCATTTTCTGATTACTCCTCTCAATGTTCACAGCTCTAGCATAAATATCCCTCAATGAAGTGAAGGTCTCCCCAGCAAACCTACCCTTAATCTTCCAATTTAACTTATCCTCAAACCTTGCCGCTTTAATTCGCTCAGTCGGCACCAACTCCGTAGCAAATCTGCTGAGTTCAATGAATTTGTTATAAAAATCCTTCACACTCATCTCATCTGTCTGCTTTAGATCCCCAAATTCAGCCAGTTTCTGGTTCTTCACATGGTCGGGGAAAAATTCTTCCTCAAGTAAATCTTTAAGATCATCCCAGTCCTTATCCTGAAGTATAACGGTACCGTTAGCGTTTCTCACCCTCTTAGGTTTCATGAAATCATCCTTCACAGTCTGCCACCAGATATCTGCTTCCTCCTTCAAATAAAAGACAACGATCCTAGCCTGGAATTCATGTGGGCACCCAACAACCAAGAATATTTTCTCTATCTCCCTAATCCAGTTATCTAGCTCAGTAGGATCCCCTTTCCCAGTAAAAGACGGCGGCCTCTTCTTCTGTACCGCTTCAGACATCCCAACCACAATAGGTGTAGGATCGTTTTCATTCTCAACCCTCTCATTCATATTCCGCGCAACCGTAGTCATTTGTTGCACGGCTTCGACAAGAACTGTGTTTTGAGCTATAAGTTGCGTCACCATAGCAGCCATATCAGTATTGTTGTTTTCGTTTTCCCTTCGTGGAGGCATGGTTACTATATATATAAACAAGGTTTTATTAAGTACAAGCATACGACCGTTCTATCACAAATAATAACATAAGTAGCATTCACAGTTCAGGTAAGGGTAATAGCACAAAATATTATCATATATATACAAATATGAATATATAAATCATGCGTATGCAATGCACCCAAACCACCCAACACTCTGTTTTTTTTTTATATATATAAAGGTAAAGGTTTTTTTTTAAACCATTTCAAATTTTGCAAAACATTTTGGAAAACCTATTGCTCTGATACCAACTGTAACAGCCCTAAATTTTCTCAACCAAAAAAAAACAAACCGAAAACAGAAAACTCAAAGCTGTTACTCCACACTTAGCTTACCGAGCCAAGTGCAAGGAAAAAAAATAAAATAATAAATAAAAATAGAAATTTGATAGCTAATTAAATTGAAAACGTTGCAGCGGAAGTCTTAAGTCTTACAAAATCCAAAACGGTTTAAAACAGTAGCAAACCAACAAATCCAATAATAATGTAACTAGTTTGTAGTCAAAGTTAAATTATAAAGAAAAACCTTCTCGCTCAGCATAACCCGATACCAGAATGCACCCATGCAGCAAATCACGTGTACCTATCAGCTGTACCCAAAACACAAATAGGTACAGGTTCCAGCGGGGGAACAACCCAAAACAAAAGGACGTCAGCAAAGCTGAGTAAAAATATAATAATAAAATAAATCGTGAAATAATAATAATAACAATAATAACAATAATAATAATAATAATAATAATAATTATAATAATAATAATAATAAACTGAAATCAGAATTAAAACCATCGTTTAAATAACAGAATACCATAAAAATCATAGTTAAAATCAAACCAACCAAAATATATATTTTTCGCAACCTGTGTGCTAAGGTCCTACCCTTGCACGGTCTAGAGGTAACCACCTGTGCTTAGCTAGACTCATAATAGTGCGCACCTCTCACATTTGGACAGTCAGTAGGATGAAACTGCCAAAGGAGAAAGTCTAACTCCCTAGCAAGTGAGGGCCGGACAATCCTCACTCAAAATAGTTTCGGGACAAAGTCCCAGGAACGTCTTAGACGCACCTTAAAACCGTCTAGACCAACAGAACTCCCAGAGTCTGTTATAAGTTACTAAAAATTTACCAAAATAGTACCAATATGTAAGTAGTGTCACAGGGTTCAATATCCAAACATTACGAGTATTATAAAAATATTTACGATTGACAAAATAATTTACGAAACCGTTATAAAAATATATTTTAGTCCGAACATGCTCTTTACTTAAAAGTGAAAAGGGTAAAACGTCCTTACCTCTCAAGACGGACAAACTCAGTTATTATTAGTCCAAGAATTCTTTCTCCTCGAACCCACAAGCTACAAATAATACAAACGGTTCAATAATCCACTCCAACCAATTCATATAGCTAATATCCAGACTTAAACGTAATGTCGGAAACATGAACTAATTACGTCAATTATGTGGCTCTATTCCATTGTTCTCTCACCACTCACACTAAATCCCCAAATAAATTACGTAGTAGCTGCCCCTTTTTTTCTCAAACATATAATGCCTAATGTCCCCACCTAAAGCCTCACACAAAAATAAAACATCAAACAGACAGAGTACTATCTAACCCTTAATCCAATACAACTCCCACGACAACATTGAAGACCGCACGATCAAAATTTGCAATCCGGCACAGAAACCCAAATACGACCTCTCAAATTGACCATTAAATACAGTAGAGTCACTATGAGTTATTATTCAAACAATACCCGTAATTCGGTAACTTATAAAATTTACTTACAAGACTCGATTGATCGATTAAAGAGAAGAATGAATAAATATTTTCACTAATAAAAGAAATAAATAAATCAGAACTTACAATTTGATGAATGAAGATGTATAACGCGTTAGTGCAAGTAAGGGTCAAAACGGGTTTGCAAATTCCAAATAATTGATCAAACAGAAATCAGAGGAAGGAGAACTGGAGAAGAAGAGGTAAGCGGCAGAGTATGAAACAAGAAAGTGAGTGAGTGAATGAATGAATGATGGGGTGGGGGAACGTAGGGTTTTTAAATTGGTTTAGGTTGTTTTTTTTTTTTTTTAATTAAATTGTGTTTGACTCGAAAGTCCAACCCGAAAACAAGTCGGTTTATAAAATAATGTTCCACTTTAAGAAAATCAAAACCGATTATTATAAGACGACCCAAAATACTTTAATTTTATAAAGACATTGAAAATACTTTTCCCGACTTAATAGTCCGATTTAAATAAAATAGACCAGTAACGCCTTATAATTGACTCGAAAAATAACGGGGTGTTACAATCAGATACGTGATGACCTTCTTAGCTAGCTCACATTTTGCATATGCATCAGTATTACAGGTTGGACCAATGAACACCTCTTTTCGTTGACTACTGTTCAGAACTTGGATTGCGATCCATGATGTATAGCGACCGGCACAGTATTGTACAGTCTCAAGCGGTGTAGCCTGGATCGCGACAGTCCGAAAAATCTTTCTTAGAAGGGGCATATAATCAAGGAAGACATGTTTGTCGTACGTAGGGCTACCAGGTACATTTTCTTCTAGTGCGTGTCTGTCCCTTCCTTTGATAATGTATTCCAACCTCGTGCGCTTGAGCCGGTATAATCGACTACAGCGTTCCACTTGTCTCTGTCGCTCGAAGGTTAAGTCTTTGACGATAACATTAAACATCTTAACAATGCTGTGGACAGCCTTCCATGCAGCAATATCGCACGACTCTGCAACGGAAGAATCATGCCCTCCAACATATGACAAGACAAGCGTACCAGGAGTTGGCTTCACCAACACATACGCACTATTTCTGGATATGTCCAGTATACGATAATCGGGAGCTGGCCATTGTAAAATTTCAACTATGTGTTCTAGAAGCGGACAAAAGGGAATGGTGATTGTAGTAGCAGCTGTATTTAGCACCTGAATGTCAAACATACATCATTTTAGTATTTGGATATTGATTAACAACGATTATCAAAAGTCACACAGTATGATGTCAACAACTTAACATCACGAAACAGTTGATTAAATGCTAGCGAATCATCATTAAACGACCGAAGCAGAATAGAGTCTGATGATAGCCCATGAGCATAAACCAAGAAGCACAATGATAAATACAATATCTGTGAAGGATAAATCAGTATGGGTAATCTACTCGCTCAAATGCATACAAGCCTTGTATAACATATCACTAACACGAGACTCGCCTATAGTCCAATTAGTACAATACTAACACAATCTTGGAAGTTACAACTACCAGTAAAAGTTAAGTTGAGTAGATCACGACATGTGATGAAATTATCTGTTAAATGATCTCTTAAGGTTAGAGTCGATAAACTAAACCAATACAGAGTAACATTTAACTCGAATGCCCCTGAATGCTAAGAAAAATCCCCTTATAGTAAATTTGTGCACAACTAAACCAACACAGAGTACACTACAATTCAGTACTTGCGTAGTCTTAATATGCATGCAACAATACTTTTATATAAGTTCAACTTGGCAAAATTAATATACAACACACCAGCATAAATTATATGTACCCAAAACAAACAAAAAAATACACGGATATCTAGGCAACAGAACACATAAATTTCAGAGAACTCACTATCTCTAAAAACATACAACAAATTAGTCCAAAGAAATGCTTCAAGGGTAAAAAATGCTTGATCATACCTGAGGAGCTGGATTTGAATGGTGAATCTGTTGTAAAGCCATTGAACGCTATATTGCTAAGTATTCGGAATATTCACCCTAGAGTTGTTTAAGTAAATTTGTTAGATTTTAGATTGGCACCCGCTTACAACTCTACGAGCAATAGTTCTAAATACCTTGATAGGACAAATGATAGTGTGGGGTATTGGTTTAAGTTGTACATGTATGATGATGAATGGTAAATCAAATCGTCATAGATTAATAGAGTATTGATGCAAGCTGTGTACCGATAGCTTGAGAATAGCCAGTAAGCATCAACGACAAGCAATTACACCCATCCCGTCTAGAACATAGTTTGCAGTACTCTATCTGCTATGACTGTAAATCAAACATGATAGCGTGTCAATTCACAACCTAGTACATCGGCTATTTAAACGGGTATATCACTAAAACCTTGATACGATGACTTGAATTTGTTAATATATACTTTATTACGTCTCATCGGATATTCAGTACTGTGTACTGGAACTGTGTATAATAGTTGAAGAAATTGGGAACTGTCAGGGTTCGAGTTCATGGTAGATGGTTCTATAACCATGTTAAAGGCATATTTATATATATTTCATTACTTTCATTTGATCTACTAGAAGAATTTTTACAAAAATGAAAGCAACAACGGTATCAGTAGTGTGTATAAATACGTCTCTAGATAATTTGGTAAATTTAGACATGAGTCTATAGGTGTCTAGTATATATTTGCTTAAAATCGTCACTACTTGGTTATGAGTCAAATCGTTATATTTTGTAGTAACGTTATTACTGATATAAACAACAGTAAACAAGTGTCAGCGTACGTGCATAAGACATTATAATTGAGGTAGATAGTTACATCATAGGTATTTGTACATTTATGATAGAGTAAAGCATGGCTTAAAAATTTCACATTTTGATGGAACCTCACATAAGATATTGAATTCCTAGATAAACGGTATTATTACTTAGAAAATAACAATATGTATAGATGTTCATAATAGGCCTTAAGAAAGCTTACCCTAGAATCACCTATGAATGACATTGGATTCCTCTTTTGTAATCTAATCTTGGATAAGTCTAGTTACACAAAGACCTATAGTAATATGTGGTATTAGAAGTACAATATACAACTATAAACACATAAAAACTAAACATCGGGTCTACTTTGTGTAGCTCCGATTTTTATGAACTCATATGTGTCGGGAGTATACAAGTAATTTGTATCTGCTATTTGGTGTTGTAGTGGACTAGTGGCACGTACATGAACGAGGTTTCATATTCCATCATGCGTGTTCTTGTTGCACAAATAACTAAAAGTCAAGAAAAAACGTAACAAACATCCATGCAAAGGTAGACGAACTGACATCCATGCAAGGGAAAACGTGATACTAAGTTATCATCACTTCTAAAGTCAAGAAATTTACGGAGTTGAAAAACAAAGACCTATAAATTAATAGATGTACCGGGAGAGGGCAAGTCCATGCTTTACTCTATTTTTTAGTAACACGTTATTATTGATATAAACAATAGTAAACAAGTGTCAGCGTACGTGCATACGACAATCACGTATAAATGGTTGAGAATGGAACGAAAGAGCACATAATAGAGGTAGATAGTTACATCATAGGTATTTGTGCATTTATGATAGAGTAAAGCATGGCTAAAAAATGTCACATTTTGATGGAACCTCACATAAGATATTGAATTCCTAGATAAAAGGTATTATTACTTAGAAAATAACAATATGTATAGATGTTCATAATAGGCTTTAAGGAAGCTTACCCTAGAATCACCTATAAACGACATTGGATTCCTCTCTTGTAATCTAATCTTGGATTAGGCTAGTTACATAAAGACCTATAGTAATATGTGGTATTAGAAGTACAATATACAACTATAAACACGTGAAAACTAAACATTGGGTCTACTTTGTGTAGCTCCAATTTTTATGATCTCATGTGTGTGGGGAGTATACAAGTAATTTGTATCTGCTATTTGGTCTTGTAGTGGCATGTACATGAACGAGGTTTCATATTCCATCATGTGTGTTCTTGTTGCGCAAATAACTAAAAGTCAAGAAAAAACGTAATAGACATCCATGCAAAGGTAGACGAATTGACATCCATGCAAGAGAAAACGTGATACTAAGTTATCATTACTTCTAAAGTTAAGAAATTTACAGAGTTGAAAAAAACAGACCTATAAATTGATAGATGTACCGGGAGAGGACAAGTTGTTACTCCATGACCCAATTATCAGGAAATGATGTTACGTATAATACATGTCTATCTTGACTACAACGAGGAAAAGTAGAAAGCGATGTCCATGGAACAGAGAAGTCAAGTTTGTGGATATTCATCTGGGTGTTAATAATCACATAAAATAATCAACTATTGATGATAATCACAGAAAATAATACCTAAAAATCCAGGAAAACCCCATGATACAACAATCAATTGATCAATCAGGATCAACAAAACAAAACACGGAATTAACGATTAATATGATGAATACCCAATATTCAATTCACATTAAAAAGAACGAATATAATACAGCACAACTCGTGCCTAAACGCGACACCGAAAGCATATCGTTTGTAAATGAGACACTAAAAGCCCAAACAACAATTAATCACGACTTTGCGATCCAAAACTCATTGAAAACCACCAATACATTTCTACCCTTCACATGTATAATGTAACGGCGAGTTCTGCAACGTCTAGAATGGCAATACGTTTTGCCAATGTCACGAACCTCAAGAGAACACGACAAGCACTGCCATCTCTTGTCGTCAGTTGTTGCTCAACACTAACCGTACAGAACCCATGAATTGGAGACTAAGTCCACAATATGTATTTGTAGACTTAATAAGCTTAATTGATTGTTTGTACGAAGTTGGGTTAACTGATTCTAACCATTAAGCACACACTTAGCATGGATTACTCAAAGTTGTTGCCCATGGACCAGCATTTGAAATGTACGTCCACTGCATCAATGGTTTATCTCTGTTCCGATTCTTTATAGTCGTCACTGACTTATCACTATCAATGTAAACTAAAGCGAGCAGACTCACAACATTCGACGTTCTTACTCTACGATAACTCGTAGAACAGTTTCATTCTGTTAATACTCATACCATCTATTGTGCTAACGAAGCCTGCATTTTAATTCATACAACAACATCAGTTGGACTGCTTGCAACCACATGGGGTTCATACGATCTATGGGCTCATATCACCTATGATGTTACATGCAGCCCCTAATCTTAGTAGAATTCTGGGTCCAACTGCATCAAGGTTCCCCTAAGAACATTGTAATGGGACACTTCAGAGTCATTGACATCAGCAACTGCATTGTGCCGTATAGACGCCGCCACTAAGGCAAAGCCTGACATCTGGGTTAAGTATTTTAGATCCTCACGTGTAACGACCCATAGGTTTGGACCATCTCTTGGATCTTCAAGCTCGTACAAGGTATCCTTACCCTTACCCATGGCCCCAAACATTTGATGCAGCTTGAATGCAGATACGTAGCCGTCGCGACCTGGTGCAAATTCGATAACAACTGCACGCCTAAAAGTTAGTTCCGGTCCTCTATATACAGGTTCTAAATGTGTAACCGGATGCCTCAGCTCTTCTAACTTTTCCTGTAGAGGGACAAACTCCTTGCAAACAATGCATGGGAGAGGGGTAAACTCTATATAATACGGCATATTACCCATGATACATCGAGCTGGGTAAAGATACTCCTCTCTCGGCACTGCATCACTGTGCCCATTCCCCATGTTCCCAGCTAGTGGCCGATTCATTCCACCATTTTCGTTCCATTGCCTGTATACCTGGTTATTATAAGGTAATCAGTGTTCTGTCATACAACCTACAACTGATAAATGCAGGAAGCATAATACTGGTGGCATAATGCAACTGGTAAAGACCAATGTTCCAGACTCTGGTGATTCTTTTGTACCCTCTCTGAAATAATAGCACACAAGTAAGCCACTTAGCTAACTCCGAAAGAATACAAGAACAACATTGATGCTTACAGGTTCCAAGCTTACGGTCAGGTGTACCGTCACTCACACACCGATATCCATGAACTCATGACTTTACTGGGTAAGTTATGTGCCATTTGCGTTTAGAGCTTGCATGTATAAGGTTACACAGTTTGACGACGAAAACACATAGGTTAACTAAGGGCAACCATTAGAGGATATACAATGTGTTTAGAAGTGTAAAAAACTTACCTTGCTTAATAGTTGTGTTGTCAGCGTTGCAATGAACACTGCCGCGAATGGACGCAAGATAGGAAGCAAAGAACAAGCAAGCAAGAAGTCCAAACAGAGGTTAGAGTAGATATGGTATTCTGCTATTCTGCTTCTATTCTATTGAAGAGAGAGGCTGGAGCTGGTGTTGCTTGGGAGTTTCTAGGTAGCTGGACTGTATTTAAGAGAATGTCAATTAATAGTTTAGTTCTGAGCTTAGTAGTTGCGTCTAAAAGTGGTATCCCATAAACACTACTGCAGGGATCCACCACGTCTTAAAGTGAAGCCTGGCTGACGTACTTCTAGCACAAATATTGAAGGCATGTTCTGGGCAGATTATACTACAAAGAAAATATGGAACGAACGTTACACCACCATCCGATTATTTGCTGACAGCATCATAGGTAAAGGGCAACAACCATCCGATTATACTAAATGGAAAATATGGATAATTATCTTACAAACGCATGACCCATACATAAATCACAACAGCAACTACTACATACCACCAAACTACACATTATTCAACGACATGGTTTTTGCTTCTTTTTTTAGTTATTTAAGCGTGCGTATATAGCACGCAATACATATTCATATCCAGTTTCTTCACTAGCATCTTTGCTTGTACAATGCTCGGACGTTCAGGGTGACCTAAATCACATAGAACTGCAGATAAATGCATGCTAAAATGCGAACCACTTCATCGTAGTGGTTTACCTATGAAAATCTTGCTTCAGTAACTCCGCTCACCCACTATGATCTGGGAACCATGCGATACTCAGGGTTCTGCCCCACAAAGCGAGAACTCGTTGCTGGGTCAGCAATATAGAGGTATGGACCTTGTCTCGGGCCAGCAAAGGCTTCCAAATGTAAGTAACCCCTCTCCTTAATATCGAAAATCTCCGACAACTTAGCAGGCGGTCTTTCAAACTCAACAACCACATCCCTCGTGAACACATCTCCCGGGTCACTATACACAGCTCGCACATCACATAACCGGATAACCCAGGTTCCGTAGCGTACGTTGTAGAGGGACAAAACTCCAGGCCACTGGTCTATCTCCCGAATAGTGGTAGGGCATGTTTTCTATAATGCACTGTGGAGGGAAGATGTATTCAGTAGTCATATGCTCAAGGTCGACCCCTCTTTTCCCTCATCCTCTTCATAGTCTCCCTCTTCCTCTTCTTCATAATCTGAATTGAACATTGTATGTTTAGATTAGTGATAAGATTGTTCTACATGGAAGGTGTATAAGTCGACTTGAATATTTTTTATACTGTGACAGGAATGGTATTAACCATATCCATTCAAATCAAGAAGATCATACTAATAATCAAAAGGATCAATACAAATCAATCAATCCCTAAAATCAAGGGACACTAATCTTGTTCATACTACAGATTATAGGAACTTTATATATGTGTAGTCTCATAATTATAGCATGATTGTAGCCTTGTATCACTATAAATATGTACCTTGTTCATTTGTAATCATTATCAAAAACATTCTAGTATCATTACTTATATGGTATCTAAGAGCTCTCAACGATCCACACCAAACCACCTTCGTCCAAAACGGTTCCCTTTCAAACGCACTACACCGCCCTTGTCCCCACCCTCTTCCACCATGACTAACACCAACCAAGAAACCCTCATTCCCAATCCACATGAGACGGCAAAACCACTAACCGCTCTCAATCTCAGCAATGTCATCAAATTGACCCCACTCAACTACCTACAATGGCAATTTCAATTAACAAAAATCTTGTTTGGTTTTAGCCTCCTCGGTTTTTTGGATGGCACCGAGTCACCACCACCCAAAACTGTGGTTGACAATGACAAAAAGGAAACACCAAACCCGGCTTACTTGACTTGGCTCAAGCAAGACGGGTTGATACTCGGTGCACTTATGGGCACCATCACCTCCGCCGTACAACCATTCATCGTACGGGCCACAACGGCAAAAGAAGCATGGGATATCCTTGCTCACACCTATGCCAACCCCTCTAGAGCACACATTATGCAACTTAAAGAGAGATTCGATTCCATTGTGAAAACAACGGATCAAACCATCTCCGACTACATGAATTCAATCAAGGCTTGTGTAGACCAATTAGCTCTTATGGGCAAACTTATCGATCCTGAAGATGTCATAGCCAAAGTCTTAAAAGGTCTTGACTATGAATTATTCAAACCCGTCATTCATGTCATTAGAGCCCGTGACAACCCAATAACCTTTGAAGCTTTACATGAAAAATTGCTTCAACATGAACTCACTGTGAAACACCAAACCACCACCCATCAATTTCCACCATCTGCTAACCCCGCCTACCGCCAGAATAACCACCACCGTGGTTATTCTCGCAATTACTCCAACCCCAATTATCAACGACCCAACAACCAGAATCAACCCACAACCAACCCTAATCCTCGACCCTTCAAAGGGCGATGTCAGTGGTGCCGTCAAACCGGCCATGTCATTGCTAATTGCACACTATTTAGGAACCTTTTTCCGACAATAGTATTCCCTGACCCACCCTCCAACCGTCAGAACCAAAACCCACCACAAGCCCACTCGGCTACTTATGGTGCACCGTCTCCAAATCCCAACTTCCTACTGGACAGTGGTGCTACTAATCATATTACTCATGATCTGGACACCTTGGCTTTTCACTCTCCTTACACTGGCCTGGACGATCTCATAATCGGCGACGGTTCCGCTCTCCCCATTGCCAACATAGGTTCATTCACTATTCAATCTCTAAAATTTAATAATGTATTACATGTTCCGACAATCTCTCGCAATATTCTGTCAATTTCTCAATTATGTAAAGATAATAATGCTTTTATCATTTTCTCACCTGATTCATTTTTTCTTAAGGCAATATCAACGGGGAGAATTTTGCTCCAGGGCCGTGTTAACCAAGGAATTTACGAGTGGTGTCCTCAACCTACTGTTCATGCCGCTGTCAAAGGCACCGCTCCACTATCCTGGCATCATAAGTTAGGACACCCATCTTATGATGTAATAAAAATTATTAATAAAAGTTTATAAATGGTTCATCGAGTTCTGTAGTTATAGGACAACTATGATCAGGTAATATCATGAATCACTGCAGATAGTGACAGCTGCCTGCACTTCTATTTTTGTCCTCTTCCTTCGTGCATCAGGACCATGAGTTCCAAGAATCCTTCAGAGTAGCTGCCCGAAATGGGTTCCATAGCCTTTCCTAGTGGTGTCTTTAGCTAAATGCAAAAAATAGCAGATAAAAAGTGAAAGTAAGCGAAGCACAGTATTCTAGTATGGCTTGCTAGAAATCATTAGACACGATAGCAATTAACTTAAACATATTAGTCTATGAAATAGTCTTCGTGATTTGTGAGTGATAATCTAGGTACTGATATGCCACGCTGTAAGTAAGTGATAAGAAAACACACTATTTTCCATCATACACGCACCAATCTAGGCCTTTAAATTACTAAATAATAACATCTGAAATGATCATCAAAACAAGATCAATCATCATTGTAATGTCCTGAAACAAATTAAACTGAACGCGAGTCTATTCTAGTCTTCATTACATAATTCACGACGAAGCAAAGCCTATGTCACACAAATAGGCGGAAATCATTCGTCAACATATCACATAATAGTTACGGATATAGGGTTAGCAGTGCATCAAACATATTCTCAAACTCATCTTCACTGTCGTGGTATGTCGCAGCAATCGCGTCCACTTTAATGTCAGCCGGAACGAACTGGTACTGCGTTTGTCCCGGCAAGTATTCGTTGTCCTCTCGAGTTGCAGTCCACAAACGAATGCCACAAAATGTATCGGTCTGTTCAGGGATGTGTTCCTTCCCGTAGCCATATTCTCTGAAAAGGTTTTCAAGCCTAAAAGCATGACAATATTTGTCCAGACCTTCTTCAAACGCTAACACCACAACTTTGTTGAAAGCGACGCCTTGTCGTCTAGATACAGGTTCCAAACTCATAACTGGATAGCCAAGTGTCCTCAGCCTGTCCTTGAGCATCACGTGGCACTTTGCCGCCGAACGTGTGCTTTGTATGTGATACGGCATATCATAAACTATGCACTTAGCAGAATACGCATATTTAGCGACACAGGCTACATTATCGTGCACACCTTCCATCCCTTGGCTATCTCGCAGCAGACTATAACAAAAAGTAATTCAGAAGTCTACCAAATAATCAAGGACCCCAAATAGACTATCACTTCATCAACCAGACGAATCGGTTACACCAAGATCTAAACATAAATTTAGAACAAACTAACCCCAGCTCGGCAAGTCTAAATCAGCCACAAGACACTACAAGACCAGTTACCTAACGCCTATGCCTAGCCAGATGCCCCCGAAACTCTGGAAATAGCTATAAGACAATTATGTGTGTACAATACCCGAACCAGGTTAGAAAGAGAACACGTTACACTACATTCACTAATTTTTCTTTCCAGATTAATCTCAATTGCTCAATCTTGTATCCTCATGTTAAGCTTAAATTACAGCGTCTGGGACTGGTAAGGTTTCTTGCACCTACGGACGCTCCTAAAAGATTGTAAAGGGTACTTGCACCTACGGATGCCTACATCCTAATCGGATTCTAGTCTACAGTTTGGGAAGCCATCAGATCCCTTGGCTCTTATTTGTTTACCTACCATTGATCTGTTAGGGTTTTCCATCCCCCCAAAATGAAACTATGTACATTTGGCGGAGAAGAATAGAAGGAGAAGAATAGAGCAAGCACCCAACTAAAGAACATGATGAGCACAAAAAATCCACTAAATTAACTGCAAATTCAGATTTTGTTTACCAGACGTGAGAAAAGCCCCCCCCCCCCCCCCCGAATGAAACTATGTACATTTGGCGGAGAAGAATAGAATAAGCACCCAACTGAATATCACTTGAACTAATCAGAGTCAAGCAAAACCCATTGCAGCTTAAAGATACAATGTAAGCTACACTTGAATCCAGTAGAAGCCACATTTTAAAAACAGGCAGCAGTCTTACACAACTTCAAGACACATCGCGCATTCGATCCGACAGAATTAAATCAAACACATTGCAGATGAAGGCTCTAATGTAAGCCACACTCGAATGCTGTAAACGCAACACTAAGAAACCAGACAGCAATCCAACATTTTCTTGATGTAGCACGCATTCGATCCCACTGAGAGAGTCCATCCATAGACACGCCACAAAAGACCGATGAAGACCACAAACAACCAAACTCACACAAATACTCCTAGAAACCAAACACTAAACAACATAAGCCAGCGAAGACCACTAAGAACCAAACGCCCAACCCCCCCCCCCCCCCAACTAACCAGAAACGGGAAAATCTTTAAGATCACCTGAAAAAGTTCGTTCATAAACGCTACACTACGACACCAAGCAACTGGCCACCACAACCTAGCGATCAACTCACCGAAAACACATAAATCAAAATCACCAAACATCCAGCCATTCACAATCACCGAAAAAGTCCGTCCATAAACGGGACACCACAACACCAAACAACTCCACCGAAAAAATCTGCTCATAAACGCGACACCACAACACCAAACAATACCAGTGAAAAATTCCGCTCACAAAGGCGACACCAGACAACCTGTTACCACAACCTAGCAATCCGAACTCATCGAAAGCCACGTTGTTAGAAAATAAGAGGAACGCAAACTGAAAAACATTATGCAATAGGAAAAACCCCAAAAACCATCGAAAACATTATCCCCAAACTCACCAAAAAACGCCAATCTCAGCATAAATCGAAAACAAAAAAACCCGCTAAACCCCCAGACCCAGCAGAAATCGTACAGGGGCAGAAATTAGGAACAACCAAACCTAAAACCTCCCCCCTAAACTAATTACAAAGGAAACCCCCCTAGACCCAGCAAAAAGCGAATAGAGGGAACGCAAAAAAACCGCAGAAACCCCCAGCCCAGCAGAAAGCGAAAAAGGGCAAAAATCAGGAACAACCAAACCCAAAAAAAACCCCAAACTGATTACAAAGGAAGCGGACTCACCAGAAATCAAAAGAAACGCAGAAGAGGAACGTAGGAGAGAAGGGAGGAAGAAGAGCCGCAGGAGCGAGGAACGCATGAAGTAGAAACAGAGAAGGAAGAGGCAGGGAAGGAAGAGCTGAAGAAACAGAGCGCGACACGTGAGGAGCACGAGAGTTACTGTGCTAATGTAGCAATTGTTGTGTAGTTTCCAATTCTCATGCATTTACAAGGTTTATAGATAGATATATTGGCAACTGTTTTTGAATATGCTAATAGCCGTAATTTGAAACATGTTCCATTTATGCATGAAAATAATATAATTGTAAATTGACCAATAATTTGCTCATTCCAAACTCTCATTCTCTATTCCGCACCCAAAATCTACGAACCGCATTATACATTTATACCAATATTATCAACTATTATAAATCTACTACTATTGTTGGAGGACCAAGCCATTTCCTAATAGCTAATGTTAGACCCTCGATTGCAAGTAATGTCGACCCAAATCTGACTCCTTTCAAGGTGAAGACGCCTAAATCCAGAAAAGTAATCCCATTATTATTGATCTAACCCATGTGAGTATATAGGTCAAAGACAATCCCCGTTATACTAAGATTATAAGAGAATATAAAGGACTAGGAATATGGTGAGGTGTCAAGCTCTTGTGAAAAATTTTCCCTCCAAAACGCTCTTACCTCAATATGGAAACAAATGAATCATTAACTTCATATAATCATAAAATATAATTTTCTAATATAAGTGTCACAAATTATAAAATCATGTGTGTACATGTACACGCATTTACAATGGGAAAAAGTATGAGACCCAAAAAGTATATAAGTACTTTGAGAGAGTCCATCCATAGACACGCCACAAAAGACCGATGAAGACCACAAACAACCAAACTCACACAAATACTCCTAGAAACCAAACACTAAACAACATAAGCCAGCGAAGACCACTAAGAACCAAATGCCCAACCCCCTCCCAACTAACCAGAAACAAGAAAATCTTTAAGATCACTTGGAAAAGTCCGTTCATAAACGCTACACTACGACACCAAGCAACTGAACACCACAACCTAGCGATCCGAACTAACCGAAAACACAGAAATCAAACTCACCAAACATCCAGCCATTCACAATCACCGAAAAAGTTCGTCCATAAACGGGACACCACAACACCAAACAACTCCACCGAAAAATCCGCTCATAAACGCGACACCACAACAACAAACAATACCAGCGAAAAATTCCGCTCACAAAGGCGACACCACGACACCAGACAACCTGTTACCACAACCTAGCAATCCGAACTCATCGAAAGCCACGTTGTTAGAAAATAAGAGGAACGCAAAGTTATGTATAAAACATCTTTTAAACTATGGAGTAAAGTTATGTACTCCATATTTTTCGAGTATTGGTTTCGTGATGTAAAAACCTTTTTATTTAACTATTATGGAAAAAAACTAGGAAAAATATAATCATCTTTATAAAAATAATTACTCAAGTATCTCGATTAAAAATTCAAAAAGTTAATAGGTTATCAGTTAGATACGTAGTACTCATTCCGATTTTCATTTATCTTACCATTTGACTTTTGGGTGAAAAATAAGGATGTAGGAATGTGTGGCTCCAAAAAGAAGAAGGATGCGAGAGAAATGTAAGGGTAAGTCAAGAACACATGTTGATAGCCCAAAATAGAAATAGGGAAGAATTAGTGTTTCAGCCTAATAAGGAAACATGGAAGAACATTAAAAATCGGAGGGAGTAGTATTTATAAATAATGAACTAAAAATAAAATTTTACAATTACCGTACAATATTGCACGGGCTATATATATATATATATATATATATATATATATATATATATATATATAGAGAGAGAGAGAGAGAGAGAGAGTAAGGCTCTTATGAGTCCTTTACTCTAGATGAGTCCCTAAGTCCTCATCTCATCCATTGGATGGGATGAGGATGGATGGACAAGATTCATCATAGTATTTGCATTAAAAAAAAAATTTACGTTCCTAAAATAGCTCCCATGAATTTAGGAAACAATAACTTCCTTAATCACATTCATTCATCATTCACGTTCATTCATCATTCACGTTCATTCAAACCTGAAAAAAAACCCTTTCTTCATCACGTTCGTTCATTCATTCAATCAATCAATTCTGTGCTCGAAATCCCGTTACAATGGATTCAATGACCGCGTCATCTTCTTCAACTGTTGATAAGCAATTGATCGAGTATAACAATAGTGAGTTTCAATATTTCTTTCACGTTTTGATTCAATTTTTATCCATGGATACATCGTGCGTCAATTTGCGTTCTTTTTTTACGTCAATTTTCATGTTGATATTGCTTTCATTGTCATTTCATTCATCATAATTTTGTATCAATGGTTAATTGCTCTCTCGATCTTTATAGATTTTAGGGTTTTATGTTTGTTATTTAGATTTTTCATTATATCCACTGATACTATTGTTTTGATTTCTATTAACGCAGAAACGTCGTTGAAATAACATATCTTCAGAGTTAAAGTAACACTTAATTTTAATTACAGTAACACAAATGAACGTTGAGAAAAGGGTTTTGATGATGATGTTAAAGTAACGTATTGTACTCGTTAGAGTAACACAACTTAGGAATTGAAGTAACACATTATTTGCATGGGTGTAACACTGTTCAATTTTGTGCAGGTGGTATTGGCAAAGATGCGAACGCACGGGACAACACTGGAAAAGGTGGAATTTTATTCATTTGATTAATCATGGATTAATAACAATGGTTCATTGCTCTCGTTTTAATATAGATTCCAGGTTTAACGTATTCTTCACTGATATTATTGTTTTGTTTTATGTTGAAGCAGATGAGGAAACTGAAGAAGACACTGATTTTATTGTTTTGTTTTATGTTGACGAAGATGAGGAAACTGAAGAAGACACTGAGGAAGATGAGGAGGAGAAACAAGTGTTTTGAGAATAGTTGTGTTTTTGGTCATTCTAAGAATTTTTTTTTGGTTTACAAGAATAACTGATTTTGTACACATTTTTTTACACATATCACTGTGCTACGTTGCAATTAACTCTATATTTTATTTAATACATGTGTATTTGGTTAGAGTAACATCTCATATCTATTGGAGTAACACCTTTCTTGAGTTACAGTAACAGACATAATCCATGAAAGTAACATCCCATATCTATTGGAGTAACACCTTTCTTGAGTTACAGTAACAGACATAATCCATGAAAGTAACTGAGCACATCAGCGTTGTTTAAACAAATGATTACCAAAGTAACTGAGGATAACTTGGATTAGAATCATTCATTAGGAAATTAACAACTTTCGTTCTTTAAAGAACCATATATAATGCGTCATAGTGATTGATGATAATATCAATGAAAGTGATTATGAGACCACACCATTAATACCAATGAAACTTAATCATGAGACGTAGAATAACATCATTAATCAATTAGAGTAACATCATTTGTTCATTAAAGTAACAGTTACAATGCGTCAGTGTAATACACTGATTATGAGACCACATTTGTATCTTGGGTAAACTCCATTCATTCCCATAGTAACATCAGTCGTTACTTAGAGTAATAAATTCGTAACCAGAAGAAGAAGGTGACATAATTCATAATATTTCATAATCAGAAGAAGGTGACATAATTCATTAGACACATCATTTTTTTCGACCCTTTGTTGGCTTGGTCTTGGGACCGTCGATGATCTGTCTCGCGTCTGGGACCGTCTGTTCTTGTCTGCCAATACGAATATGAAGATTACTTTGCTTGAGTTGAAGATGAAGTTGAAGGGTTTTTGTTAGGCGGGTGTGTTTGAATGAAAAAATTGAATGGGATGAAAGATAACGTTTATTAGTTGGAGGTAATTAAGGGAGGAGAGAAGATTTTATTATATTTTTTCCAAGATAGGGTAGTTATTACCTTAATTACAACACTCAATCACCACCATCCATCTCTTTTAGATCAATGGCTCTAAATAGGACTTATGGACTCAAAAATAAAAAAGGGACTCACTTGATCTTCACTATATATATATATATATATAGTAGAGATCAAATAAGGTCACCATGTGTCAGTAAGTCTATATTAAAGTTATAGATGACATACGATAAAATTGCATTTGTTTAAAATTGATATGTAACTATAACATTCAGCTCTTTTATCACTTCAAGTGATAAAGTGCAACTTTATCACTCATCTCGTGTAACTTAAAGCACTTTTTGTGTAACTTTAACACAGGAACTTATGACCGTAAAATAGTTGTTGACCTTATTTGAACCTACCTACCTCTCTCTCTCTCTCTCTCTCTATATATATATATATATAAGGTCAACAACTTTTTTAAGTTCATAAGTTCCAGTGTTAAATTACACAAAAAGTGCTTAAAGTTACACGAGATGAGTGATAAAGTTGCACTTTATCACTTGAAGCGATAAAAGTGCTGAATGTATAGTTACATATCAATTTTGAACAAATGCAACTTTATCTATGTCATCTGTAACTTTAATATAGACTTAAAAAAATATTTGACCTTATTTGAACCTACCTCTATATATATATATATATATATATATATATATATATATATATATATATATATATATATAAGAGGGATCAGAAGAGTCCACCTATCATAATTGAGTCTGTGAGTCCTCATCTCAACCCTTAAATAAGAGATAGATGAATGATTAAGATTTGTTTTTTCAATTAAGGAAATAACTGACAAAATCTTGGTAAATATTTCATTTCTCTCTCTCCTCTTTAATTATTTCAATGCAAACCTTCTCTCTCTCCTATCAAATTTTTAACTGGCTCTTTCTCTCACACAACAAGTTTCTTCAAAATTAAGTTTTTCACTTCCAAAACCCTCCCGCCTAACATACTTGCGTCGTTTCGTCTTCATCTTCACCAAAAAATCATCATTTCTCTACTACCATATTACTCTAACTTATACAATGTGTTACTCTAATTCATGAACTGTGTTACTTTAACTCATAAAATCTGTTACGTTGCATAATAGTCTCTTACAAATACAGGACTTTCAATCAACCAAAATTATAATGTATGTTTCTAGCTATTAAGGATACTCTAGAACAAAAATTATAAAACTCCATTATAATTCCAATGTCTCACACCTGTTACTCTAAGAACTGGATATTGGAAATCAAATTATACTCATAAACTGTGTTACTGTAACTCATTAAGTATGTTACTCTAACGCATAATGTGTGTTATTCTAACTCATTTTACTCCAATAAAGGATGTTACTCTAAGGACTGGATATTGAAAAATCAATCAAACTCATAAACTGTGTTACTGTAACTTATTTAGTATGTTACTCTAACGAATTATGTATGTTACTCTAACAATATATTGTCCTACTCAGAATTCTGCTTCTTCTTCTTTTTCATCCTTCTCGTCGTCGTCATCATCATCATCTTCTTCTTCTTCTTCTCCTGATTCTTCCTCTACTTCTTCATAGTCAGACGATGACTTACATGACGTTTCCTAATGATTCTTCTTCTTCTTATCCTCATCTACGTCTTTGAAGATATGCCCTATGTATGGAGTAGAACTCTCACCCAGGCCACATCCCTGCACCATTCCCGTGCTTTTGCGTTTACTACAAAAATAAGAACAATGCCAATAAACGTGGCGACAAACAAACAATCGGAACTTGAAATATGGCGGTATTCTAACCAAAACATTAATAACTAAATCCGATGACATGTTACTCCAATGCTTCAAACGTGTTACTGTAATACATTAGGTATGTTACTCTAATGATGATGACTCGTTACTCCAATCAGAACTTTAATAATAGTCCCTCCGAGTCTGAATGATCTTCTCCTTTGTTTGATATATGTGAGGTATATTTTAATCAAAGGGGAAGATCATTCAGACTCGGAGGGAATATATAGTTTCTATACTATAAACGTAAAATCTGATAATATGAAGCATCTTAATGACTTTCATGACGTTTCATGCATAAAGTATTAAGTAAAAACTCACCGTTAGTGTAATTCGACAATTTACATATCCGCCATTGAAGGAGAAGTTGCAGCCGCACAAGGAAGAAGATGAATGATTGAACTTTTATTAAAGTGTATTGATTGAACGTGTATACTTTGATTGAAAATTGTTGTAGTTGAACGTGATGAATGAGAGTATGAATGACAGTATGAACGTGTATACTGCTATGAATAAGAGTATGAATGAGAGCTTTATACTTTGATATTGTTTCCTATTTTGACGGCAATCACATTCCATCATTAGAGGAAGCAATATCTTTCTTTTTTATTTTTTTAATATGGCGGTATTCTAAATCATTTGTTACTCCGAAGCATTACAGTAACAGATGATAAGAACTAAAGTAACAGATGAATTGCATTAAAGTAACGCGAGATTCAATTAACAGGAGATGCCTATACACATAGGTTAGACACTAAAATAACAGATGATCTATATTAAAGTAACATATTATGTGCATTACAATAACTCCATATATATGTTTGTGCGAAAAAAATCATATAATGATCAGACCATTAAAAATTTGCAGTTTCCATACTATAAACGTAAAATCTAATAATATGGAGCATCTTAATGACTTCCATAGCAATTCCAGTATAAATTACAAAGCAAAACCTAACCGTTCGTGTATTCAACAATTTGCATATCCGCAATCGAAGAAGAAGTTGCAGCGGCGCGAGGAAGATGATGAACAATTTGAGTGGGTTGATTGAACGCGTATACTTTGATCGATGAATGTTTTGGAAGAAAGTGATGAATGTGAGCATGAATGTTTTGGATGAAAGTGATGAATGAATGAGTGAGAGCACGAATGTCAGTATGAATGAGGCGTTACTCTATGATATTGTTTCCTATTTTGATGGCAATCACGGTCCATCATTATAGGAAACAATATCTTTCTTTCTTTTCTTTTTTTTTTAAATAATGAAGGAAGTTGCTCTAATCTCGTCCATCCATCCCTCAATATATGAGAGGGACTTAGGACTCAATATATGGAAGGGACGCATATGAACTCCCTCTCCCTCTCTCTCTCTGTGTGTGTGTGTATATATATATATATATAGAGAGAGAGAGAGAGCGGAAGGATCAAGTGAGTCCTCCTATATATGTTGAGTCCATGAGTCCAATTTTGGACCATTGATCAAGTGGAAGATGGATGGTTGTGATTGCTTGAAGTGAAATAAAGAGATAACTGTAAATAAGGTAAATAAAATCAAATCTTCTTAGTTATCTTTACCAAATAATTATTTCTCTCTCACGTTACCCACATCCTGCCATCATCACACAACCCCAACATCTTCATAATTAATCAAAATTCTTCAAAATTCAAATCCTTTCCTCTTCCTCGCAAGCATACACCATCCTCTTTCTCTTCATAATCTTCAATCTTCCTCACAAGCATACACCGTCCTCTTCAAAAATTGTTGTAGTCATATTCTCTACAACTTAATATTGAGTATGTGGAAGCGAGACAAAAAATCATTGATGGTCCCAAGAGCAAGCCATCCAAGGGTCGAAAAAAATAATGTTTCTAATGAATTATGTCATCCTTTTGTAATTACGAATATTGTTTTGCATTGTTTTGACATCTTATCCTAGCATGTTAGTCAGCTGTCAAATAATGATACTGTTTATCTCCATTGGTATTTTGATTATCACTAATGGAACAACGTTGTTATACTCTGTTACTCTGACTCAGTGTACCTGTTACTCTAAGAAACGAGTGGTGTTACTATGAGGGTGAATGATGTTAACCCACGTTACAAATTTGGTCTCATAATCAGAGTGTTACACCGACGCATTGTAACTGTTACTTTAACGAATAAATGATGTTACTCTAAGTAATGAATGATGTTATCTTCATAATGATCGTCAAAGAACGCTGTTATCATCTGTTATCAACAACGCCTTCATTCGTTAAAGAAGCTTGTTAACCCGCATACAAAGTTGGTTTCATAATCAGGGATTGGGGTTCTTACCCTAGCCAAAAAAAATGTGTTACCCTGACTCATTGTAGCTGTTACTTTAACGAACAAATGATGTTACTATAAAGAATGAGTGGGGTTAATCTAAGAATGAATGGTAAACAACGCCGTTATCCTCATTTACTTTGATGCATTATATCTGTTACTCTAAGGAACGAATGATGTTACTCCAATACATCCGAAATGTTACTCAAACAAAAAACACATGTATTAAATATAAAGTTATTCTTGTAAAAAAATGTGTTATTCTTATAAACAAAAAAAACAATTTCTCAAATGACCAAAAACACAAGTATGCTCAGAACACTTGTTCCTCTTCTTCAGAGTCCTCTTCAATTTCCTCTTCTTCGTCTTCTTCATCTACTTCACCCTCCTCATCCTCATCTTCTTCATCTACTTCACCATTCCGGTGCATTCGCGTCTTTGCCAATTCTACCTACAAAAAATTAAACAACGTTACGCCCATGCAATGCATGTGTTACTTCAACTCCTAAAGTGAGTTACTCTAACTCGTACAGTAAGTTACTTTAACATCATCGTCAAAAACATTTTTTCAACGTTGAGTGTGTGTTACTCTAATTACAATATGGTGTTACTGTAACTCAGAAAGTATGTTACTTCAAGATCGTGTCTGCTTTAATAGAAAACAAAACAATAGTATCATTGAAGATTATGAAAAACCTAAATTATAAACATAACAATCTGGAAACTATACTAACACGAGAGCAATAAACCATTGATATGAATCTATGATGAATGAAATGAATAAAATTCCACCTTCTCCAGTGTTGTCCTATGCATTCGCATCTTTGCCAATTCCACCTGCACAAAATTAAACAACATTCCGCCGATGCAACCAATGTGTTACTTCAACTCCTAAGTTGAGTTACTCTAACTCGTACAGTACGTTACTCTAACATCATCGTCAAAAAACTTTTCTCGACACTCAGTGTGTGTTACTCTAATTAAAATTAGGTGTTACTGTAACTTAGAAGGTATGTTACTTCAACGACGTGTCAGCTTCAATAGAAAACAAAACAATAGTATAAGTGGAGATTATGGAAAACCTAAATAACAAACATAAAACTCTAGAATCTATACTAACAAGACACCAATTAACCGTTGATATGAATCTATGATGAATGAAATGACCATGAAAGTAATATCAACATGAAAATTGACGCAAAACGTGAACGCAAATTGACCCAAATTATTCAAGATGATGAATAAAAATTGACGCAAAATATAAAAGCAATATCGAAACTCACCATTGTTATACTCGATGAATTGCTTATCAACAGTTGATGAAGATGTCGCGATAATTTAATCCATAGTAACGGAATTTTGAGCACAGATTTGATTGAATGAATGAATGAACGTGATGATGGAAGCGTTTTTTTTAGGTTTTGATGAATGTGGTAACGTGAATGAATGAATGAGGAATGAGCGTGATTATGAGAGTTATTGTTTCCTAAAATCATGGGAGTTATTTTAGGATGCTAAATCTCCCATTTTTTTAATACAAATATTAGGATGCATCTTGTCCATCCATCCTCATCTCATTCAATGGATGGATGAGGACTTAGGGACTAGAGAGAGAGAGAGAAGAGATCAAATATACTCCCTCCGTTCCAATGAATTGTTTGCCTTTGATTTTGGCACCAAGAGTAAGGGAGCCAATGAGGGAGTGCCATGTGGAGCAAAACTCATGAGATTGGTCAAATTACATATAAAAAGCATTCCTAAAATAGAAAGGCAAACAATTCATTGAGACGCCCCAATATGGAATAGGCAAACAATTCATTGGGACGGAGGGAGTATATATATATATATATATATATATATATAGAGAGAGAGAGAGAGAGAGAGAGAAGAGATCAAATAAGTTCACCATATGTAATTAAGTCTATATTAAAGTTAGAGATGAGATACGATAAAGTTGCATTTGTTCAAAATTGATATGTAACTATACCATTCAGCACTGTTATTACTTCAAGTGATAAAGTGCAATTTATCACTCATCTCGTGTAACTTTAAGCACTTTTGTGTAACTTTAACACTGGAACTTATGAACTTATAAGTGTTTTTGACCTTATGTGAACTTATCTCTCTCTCTCTCTCTTTCTCTCTCTCTCTATACATATAGAAGAGATCAAATAAGGTTTAGTAACCTTTATAAGTCCATAAGTGAGGGTTCAGTGAGACTGTTAAAAATGACATAAAGCATGTTGTGGGCTTCAGTGAGGGTTCTTTGCCTTTTATATATTTGGGGGTTCCAATTCAAGCAGGTAGGCTGACTAAGCTGGAATGTAATATTTTGATTGAGAGGATAGCCAAGAGGGTTAGAAGCATTGGTGCTCGGAAGTTTTCATATGCTGGAAGATTAACCATTGTGAACTCTATTTTAAACACGCTACATTCTTATTGGGCTAGCATCTTTGTCTTACCTAAGGCGATCATCAAGAGAATTGAGGGGATATGCAGGAATTTTCTTTGGGATGGATCTTCTGAGTATATTAGGGTCCCCCTTGTGGCGTGGGAGAAGGTCACCTTAGACAAGCAGGAGGGTGGTTTAGGTATTAAAAAAGCAGAGATCATGAATATTGCTGCCATCACTAAACTGGTTCATTGGATCTACAATAGCGAAGAACGATTATGGGTCAAGTGGGTCAATAACATCTACCTCAAAGGGCAAGATTGGGGGCAATATCAGGCCCCAATTACTGCCTCTTGGGCATGGAAATGTATCTGTAAAGTGAAAGAAAAGGTCAAACTTGGGTTCCCTAATGGATTATGGCAAGGAAGCAATAGTGTCTACTTGATCAAAGATGGATATAATTGGCTTAGAGGTCCTTACCCTGCTGTGGACTGGCACCCGATTATTTGGAATAGCTGGAACGACCCTAAGCATGCTTTTGTTACTTGGCTAGTGAAGCAAAAGGGACTGAATTGCAGAGGTAGATTATATGAGCTGGGATACTATCAGGAGGAAGAATGTTGTCTTTGTGAGACTGATACGGAGACCATTGAGCATTTGTTTTTTGAATGCTTGTATAGTGCCCAGATTATTAGATATGTTGAGGATTGGTGTGGATTCAGATAGAATATTTCCATGGCAGGTTCGAGTCGTCTGCATACGCTGAAGCATAAGTTACATACGTTGTTGTGGACTGCTGTACATTACCAGGTCTGGATGCAAAGGAATAATGCAAGAGTGAATAATGTTCTGAAAATGCCTAATCTGGTGGCTAATTTAGTTATCCAACAGGCCAAGAAGAGGATGATAGCAAAACTACCCCACTTGATTCAAGAGGATACGTGCTTGAGTAGACTATGGAATGTTTTCGGAATGCAACGTGGCATGCTACGAGTGGACGGTCAAAGGGTCATAAGTCAAAAGGGTCCACGGTCTACGGATGAAAGTCAAGATCGAAGACTAAAATACGGAAGTCAAAAATAGGCAAAGACTGTCAAGTCAAGCAAACCCGGGGTAATATAAGATGACGGGTTGAACAAAACATAAGAGTAAACAAACCATGGGCCACTTAAATCAAACAGGCCCAACGAACAAGAAAAGGGACTCAGCCCATATAAAGAGGAGGAAGCAACAGTTGTTGCACCTACAGAGGAGGAAACCCTCCTGAAGACCAGGAGATAAATGAGGAGAAGAATATAACTGCTGAGGAGGATGCAACGGCTAAGGGAGGATTAAATATCAAGATCTTAAGCAATAAAAGAGAAGATTGAGGGTTTGACCGTAACTGCCATAACGGTCCTGGAGCATTGAAGAGCAATTATGGCTCCACATTAAAGAGCAATAAAGAGGGGAATCCTAAGGAGGGAGGCCACATATATAAGGAGGAGGAGGAAGAAGGAAAAGGGCATCCCCAGCACACGGACTCCAACACACACAACACCAAAACTCTAGCAATCATCTATAGATAAATTATCACTTATATTTGTATTCTTTTTCCTCATTACTCCTCCATTCATAGTAAAACTTTGGTGGGATTCCGACTCCCCCCGCGGTTTTTCCCACATCGGGTTTCCGCGTCACCAAACTTTGTGTGTCGTTATTTCCTTTCGTTGTTCCTCGTTCTCTATTTTTGTCTCGATTTCACCAACCCGTAGTTATAGGACGATCACTTTGACCCGCAACTTAAATCGTAGACCCGGTAAATTTTTACCAAAACATGGAACACTTGATTTGTCATTTGTTTCTTTTAGATTTTGTGTATCCTGTTAACGTGTTGATCAGCTATTTCTGATTAGTTGTAAATTCTTTTTATCTATACCATTTCACATTTTACCAAAAAAAAAGTCCATAAGTTTTGTTGTTAGCCCTTGGATCAACTTGAGATTCATGGTTCAGATGCTACCATGTTTATTTTTTTATAAATAAAATTCAATTCTCTCTCCTACCTTATCACCCAATACCATCAACCACCACCACTCAACACTACCGCTTCCACCACCACCCATGCGTCGGCCACCACTCTGGTGTCATCACGTCACCGACGACCACCAACACGTCACTGACGATCACCACGTTGTCGTCGATCACCACGACCACCACGTCTCCGGCGACCACCAGACTACACCACGTCGCCAACGACAACTTTTAATTTTCTGCGTTTTAGTATAAAGTTATAAAGTTAAGGGTTGAAGTTACCAAATTATGGGTTAAAGTTACATAAATTTAATTTTCAGATGGTTGGTGGTGAAGTGAAAAAGTGTAACTTTAGACACATTTAGTGTAACTTTAAGCACTTTTTGTGTAACTTTAAGCGTATGTGGATAAAAGTCCTAATCCTAGCCACACAAGCTTAAAGTTACAAAAAAAAGTGCTTAAAGTTACACAGAATGCGTTTAAACTTACACTTTTTCACTTCACCACCAATCATCTGAAAATTAAATTACCATAATTCGGTAACTTCAACCCTTAACTTTGTAACTTTATACTAAAACCCAGAAATTTAAAAGTTGTTGTCGGCGACATGATGGTCGTTGGTGACGTGGTGGTGGTCGCAGGTGACGTAGTGACACCGGAGTGGTGGCAGCGGTAGTGTTGAGTGGTGGTGGTTGATGGTGTTGGGTGATAAGGTAGGAGAGAGAATTAAGTTTTTTTTTTTTAAATAAATAAACATGGTAGCATCTCAACCATCCATCTCAAGTTGATCCAAGGCCTAACAACAATATTTATGGACTTATAGGGTATCTTCGCCTTATGTGGACCCCCCCACCCACCCACACCCCCCCCCTCCCCCCCCCCCCTCTCTATCTCTCTCTCTCTCCCTCTATATATATATATATACATATATATATATATATATATATATATATATATACATATATATATATATATACATATATATATATATATACATATATATATATATATATATATATATATATATGTTCCGGTATGGAAACAATCGCACCCGAATTAGGTTCGGGTCTTGGATTCAGTTGATTGCCTCTTGGATCTTGCTTGACCCTTACGCCTCACTTTTCCTCTCCTCCAGCAGTCAGACTTTCCCGGCGAAGGGGGCCTGTCACCTGCACACAGGGAGCGCACAGGGCCTCGGAGGTGTCTGAGGGAACCCTCTCCGATGCCTAAGTCAGTCCGTGAATGCACTTGACGAACCTTACTCGTGAGGAGTAAGGTGGCGTTTTCTAGAGTGAGATTCTAGTGAGATAAAATTAATTACCTTCTCTTGTGGGAAATAAAGGGGTATTTATAGGTTCCCACAAGAGAGATTAGAGAGAGAGAGAGAGAATAAGAGAAGGGACACGTGGAAACATCTCCCCCACTTATTCCCTTTTTACCTTTGGCTTGATCAAGAGAGTTCTCCCTACCCGACCTGGGCTTGGCAGGGTAAGATGCCCTGACGCCTGGAAAGTGTGAGGGATCCCCCTCCTTTTTCTGCGATTACAGGAGTGACCTGACCTCGGCGAGCAGGGGGCTGAGCTCCGGGCTTAGAGTTCAGCAGGGTGTTTCAAGGATGCCTCAATGGGCTGCATGGAGAGGCCTGTCAGGCGGTATGCACGGCAGGTTACTCCGTGACCCGGGTCGGGTCAGCCCCAGGCTTAACTGAGGGGCAACCCAGGGTAGGCATCCAACCCCATCAATTGCCCCTCGGCAGCAGGTGGGAGCGAGGCTCACATCGGCTGTCGACCCTCAATCAGATAGGTGCGAAGTTGACTTTTGATTCTTTTTGCATTTAATGTCATGCGTATTTCCTAGGAGAAATGTCTTAATTGCTCGGGTATGCAAAGAGTCAAGAGATCCTCCCTTATGATAACTCCTCTTAGGAAATCCCTCATGCCTTGTGCTTGGGTTACATTTGGCCTCCTCTGCGGGGATGGTTGGAGCGCAATTAAATGCCCGGCTCCTCCTATTTCTGACTATAAAGGATCGAGTTTATCCCAGTTTATTTCCATGAACTTTTGAACATCCTCTTTTACCATTCTTCTTTTCATCGTGCTTTGGGTAAAAGACAAAAATTTCCGACGAAGAATTGTTTTTACTACCTTCAGGTGTATGGGTCTTAAAAGGTTCAAGTACTCCAAGTTGGTGCGGACGATCATCCACCGCTGCAAGCTGATCGTCCTCCGGTCTCCCTATGCCTCTGAGGCAAATGACTTGCCCAAAGCTATTCGGCGTCCCAGGAAGCTTCGTTCTTTATGAAGCCGAAGTCTAACTTCTGCACGCAGGCAGGAGGTTGCTCCTACCGGGGGTGTCGTCGTTGTTTTCCTTGGATGCAACCGGAGAATATTGATCCTGACCTTCCTGACTCAGGTCTTTCCTCCCCAGTGCCAAAAAAACTGAAGAGTGACTTTGGTTATCCGGAGGGCAGTGAGCTGGCTGAGTTTGGGGAAGACTGGGACGCCAGTAGCCGCGACTCAGGGGATAGTGAGGGTAAGGGCTACTCGTCAGGTTGCAAGGCGCTAGAGGAGGGGACTGATGACCCTATGGACGCTTCAGGCAACTGGGATTGGGGGTCTGATGATGAGGGCTGCAGCAGCCCCAGGGACTACTCTTTTCCTGGCTCTGACGAAGATTAAAGCCAGCTTTTACCCCTGACTGGCCAAGCTATGCTCTCGGCCCATTTTGCTTTTTTCGACTTGTAATATTTTATTTTGAACGTTGTCCTTTGGTATTGTAATCCTGGCTTCTGAGCCCTTTTTCCTTAATGAGGAGGTACTGTGACTTTATTTGCCCCTCTTTTTTTGAGTCACTTCTTGGGTGACGTATTATGATCCTTCTTCTTCCCGCCTCTTTATGTTTTCGAAGTTTTGGGATGTGATGGATAGGTTGGTTGGTTGTGTGACACGTGTAAGGGTTTTCATGGGAAAGGAGCCTGACAGTACAATTTAAGAGGGGGGACTCTTCAACTTCCTCTCCCTATAAAAGACTCTCTCCTACTCCACTCCCCCCTTTTCACACTTTCAACCTTCAGAACTTCATCTCTTCTCAAACCCTCTTCCTTTTCGTGCGATTAGACTGAGGATTCTTTCCGGCGTCTATTTCCGGCAACCTTTGAAGGACCTG
Source organism: Agrostemma githago (assembly GCA_958450325.1). Taxonomy (NCBI): domain Eukaryota; kingdom Viridiplantae; phylum Streptophyta; class Magnoliopsida; order Caryophyllales; family Caryophyllaceae; genus Agrostemma; species Agrostemma githago. Next base: position 47,102,128 of record OY288249.1, read on the forward strand.
ATTAGGTTAGAACCTTAATCCCTAGCTTTCTTAATTTTCTTTAATTCTTGCCTATTTTACTTTTCTGACAACTATGACGCAAAGCCACCGTCGAATTCTTTCCTTTACCGAACCGTCTGCCGAAAACTCAGCAGAGGATGAGACTAACACTAGTCTTCCCTCCTCCTCTGCTGGGCTTGTGGTTGCGGTGGCCCGGGGGCCACCCTCAGAGGACAGTGGGGGCGCCGATTCTCTTGATCCTGCCCCCGTTGATGTTCCTGACACAGATGATGAGGCATTGGAGATTGACCCCTTCTCCCTTGCCGCGCCCTGAAGCCTAGAATGCATGGACGTGTTTACTTTTCGGACAAGGTGAAGTATAGAGTTCCCTTGCACATGTATCCCGAGCCGGGGCCATGGGAGATGATATTGGCCAAAAACGCTGCTGAGGCTATCGCTGATTATTACAATTTTGGGGCAGGCTATACAGTCGTTGTCCCTGAGGAGAAAGATACAGTATGCAATCCCCTAGAGAACTGTATTGTTGTTTACCATAAGTGCTAGAGTTTGGCCTTCGGTTCCCACTTCACCCCTTCCTTGCAGAAGCCTTCAGGCGTATGAATGTTGCCATTGCGCAGCTGACAGCCGCGTCCATCAGGACGCTGGTGGCTTACACCTGGGTCTATCTATTCACCGGGGACAAGCCTTCGATAGACGCTTTTAGATATATATGATAGGTCTGTAGATGGTTTCTTCAATTGATAGGCCCTCAAGATACATCTCCATACTCAAGCAGAAAGGTTTTTCACCAGTGTGGCCATCAATGAACAGCCTCAAGAACTGGAAGAATAACTTCCTGTATATTCACACTGAGAAAGGTCGGACTATTCCCCGGCATTTCAGGAACCATGTCCATACCCGTCTGAAAACTCGTGAGGAGTATCATCCTGAGGTCAATGGAAGGGCCTTGGAGGTGAAACTGAATGAGATGGAAAAAGTCTAGGTTAAGCTTTTTGCTTGTTCGAGGTCCGAGAAAGGTGAGATTGACCCCACCAGTTGGCTCCCCCTAGCAGACCTTATAGCGAGTGACGAATTTTTTACCCCAGTGGGGTTAAATTCTGCACTCCCCAAAGGTAGTTTAATGGGTTCAATATCAGCACGCCTCTCTCATGGTAGTCTTTTATATGCTAATCCGGTTAACCTTTTGTCTTTTGCAGATACGTACGGGGGTTCTTGGACTACCCGGCAACTGAGAGCCCTTGGGTTGGACAAAAATTATAGGCCTATCAATCCTCGTCCTGTTGCTCCACCTGAGTTTAAGAAGGAGAGTTTGATGGGGCATGTGAAGAGTATTTCAGCAAGTAAGATCAAGCTTCCTCCTCCGCCTAGGCAGACTTCTAGGCGCCCTGCACCTTCGACTTCTGATCCCAGGGTAGCAGAGGGAGAGAAGACGTCAGAGGCCACTCCTTCCCCAGCTGCCAGGTGCGAGGGCTCTTCGCCTCGCCCCGTCCTTCTGTTGCTGCAGTGCCTTCCCCTTCTGAAGAGACGGGGGAGAGCGTCCCCCCCTCTTCATAGGAAAAGGAAGGACAAAGAGCCTGTAAATGCTGACCAAGTGGTAGATTTGGAGGCTGAGGCCATCACTCCCGAGCCCAAGCGCCATGCTCCCAGCATTCCTGAGATGCTGTTTAATGAGGGGAATGTTGAGTTTAACTATGCTGCTGAGAGTATTGACGTCTCTGCTCTCTTCTCGGATTTTAGCTCTGCCTCTCTAGACCAGGCTGCCAAGGCTTTGACACATACTAGTGCCCAGGTAGCCCAACTCCTCTACCATTGTTCTCTGGTTTTTCAGGCTTCTGCAGAATTAGCAGCCCTTAATCGCTTGAGTGATGAGGAGTTGACCATTACTCTTGGGTCCTCCCTTTCTGACCGTATAACGGTGGTTGAGGGGGATGCTGCTCTTATCAGTAGTCTGAGACTCCAGCTGTCCAAGTGCAAGGGTGAGCTGGAGGAAGCTAAGTGTCGGGCTGCTAACTGGAAAGCCCAAGGGGAGAAGGCTGTGAAAGAGGCGTCCGAGCTGGAGGTGGGGATGGAGCAGGCCAAGAAGAATGCAGCTGAATTAAAGGGGGCGTCTTAAGGGCTATGCTGATCGCCTAACCAATGCTGATTCTTACCTTCAGGTGGCTCAGGGGGAGCTGAAGGCTCAGGAGGAGAAGTGGCTGAAGGTGAAAGAGGATATTATACAGGAGGCTAATGCGAAGGTAGATGAGGCCTTTGTTGCAGGTGCTAATTCCTCCTGTGAGTTCTGCTTGGAGGTTAGCCGGGAGTTGATACCCGATTTTGATGAAGATGCCTTCGGTAATCTTTATGCGGCTAAAAATGAGGCTAGGGTCAGCAAGTCGCCTCATGATGGTTCTGATGGACCGCTTGAGCCCAGCCAGGATGCACCCCCCGCATAGGATCTAGGGCAGTCGTCTTCTGATGGCTCATGTCCCTATCCCCCAGCGCCTTTGTTTCCTCGTTAATCATTTAATCTTTTTGCGCGCCGAGCCCAGATGTGGTCGGCTGCCGGCTTCGTAATCTTAATTTCTTCACTTTTGAACTTGTACTGCTTATTTTGTAAGCTTTTCCTCTAACTCTACATTAATCTTATCGACTTTTTTGTTGAGTGCCTCTTCTTTATTTTGTTAAATTGCTTTTTTCATATGCAACATGTCCTTGATCCTTTTGCCGAAATCTGGGGGTCCACCCTCTACTTTCCAGGGTAGGTAGTGCGATTTAGTGTTTTTAATACAGGGTTGAATATTTACTAACTCCTGTTAGTTTGGCTTTTGGGGACTGACCTGATCCTGACTTCTGGCTGAAGTCAGAGGGCCTCCCCCCTGCCTGCCTGGAGGTAGGCGGGGGGACTTAGCGTTTTTTATACAAGTTTGAATGTCTATCAATCCTTGTTAGTTCGGCTCTTGAGGTCTGTCCTGACCCTGACTTCTGGTTGAAGTCAGAGGGCCTGTAACACCCGCTATTTTTCTAGCGCTTTTGTCATTTTCGTTATGACTTCGTCATAATTCTGTCACGTTTCGGCCTTCTGTTTCATTATTTTTCCAAGCTTTATTTTTATTTTTGAGTCAAATAATATTTATTTTTACTTTAAAATATTTTAAGTCTTTTAAACCTATTTATTTGATTTTTTTTCGTAAACTATTTATTTATTCGCGAGAAATTCTATTTCTCTACGATTAACATTTTAAGCTAGGATTTAAGTTATTTCTTTTCCTTCAAATGTCTAAACACATTTATATAATATTTTCAACTAATAAATATTTTTATTTACGAAAATTTAACCATTAATGATTTTATTACGAAGTTTCGTAAATAATTATTTTCCAACGCGGGGTTTACTTTAATCGCTTTGAAATGCGTTTAATATTTTACGATCCTCTTTTAGTAACCTACAACTAAAAGGAGGCCTTTTGGACTATATTGGACCATGACCTTGTCACACACACCACCTTTACATTTCTTTTATAACATTTCTTTTTTTAAAACATATGGTTTAAGGTTTAGACATTTTGTTCCCTTCTCATTCAATTGGTGACTTAAATCAAACTTTTCATTCTCCTTCCACATCCATTTGGCCATGTGTTTTAGTGTACATCCACCTTATTTTTATCAATTTTTATAAGTCACATTCATGCATAAACTCTTCATTGTTTTCATTCATTCATCCACAAAATAATACTCCGTATTCAAGGCAAAAACTCTCCTTTTCTCTCCATTCACTCATGCAAATCACCATTTTCAGTAGCCATTTCTGCTCTCAAAACCGTGTCCAAGCATCTCTTTCCGACTCTTATTTTTTCTCTTATATCGATCCTCTTTCCGATACTTTCGTTAAGGTAATAATCGATGTTGTTTTCGATCGTTATTCACCTTGATTTTCTTAGTTTTTCTCATGGTATTTTTCTGCCATGATTTTCGTGTATTATAGGATTTGTGGACGATCCCGAGGCCGATGAGTATATTATCGATTCCAATTTGGATTAGAGGTAACGTCGATGTTACTCGGTATTAATTGATTTATTTTAATGGTGTAATTACATGTATATTTTTATATTTCATTTTTTGACAATATATGTATGTCATGTAATCTGGTAAATTTTTAAAAGCTAAAAATTTACATGTTTCGGTATTTAAAAGCTAAAGATTAACGATTAAAACGTTATATTAATTTGTAAAATCGTAATATTCGGCCTAAACTTGTAATATATGAATATATTTTGAAAAAAATGATGTTTTTGATGATTTTTGATAATTTTGTATTTTTCTGATATTTTACGTATCGATTATAGAATTATTACCGTTTACGGACAAAAACGATTAAAAGCCAATTTTTAGTTCTAGCACTTAAACATTTTATTTTAATCTGAAATTTTTCGTGGATTATCTTTCTGATGAAAAAGAATTTTCTGAATTGTTTCATAGTTTTTAGGAATTGTTAAGTGGGTGAACTAAATTAATCACTTTAAATCATCGTTTATCGTTAAAATCGTGTTTGTCGTTTTAATTTTCGATTTTCTGGTCTTTGTTTTAAATCTGGAAAAAAAAATGTGTTTATAATGGTTTTATGATAAAATATATTTTATGACTTTTAGTACTTTAATACATGTTAGGGTCGATAAGTTTTAGTAATTGTGGACATGACATAGGTCCACCCCGACGCGGTCACGCGCGGGTTTGGGTAGGCGAATGAATCTCCATATGAAACGGATTGAATTGAAATTTAGGTCGAAGTGGAGTCGCCACCGAATTTTGTGGTTATTCGGAATCATTCGAGCCCACTCTATGTCGTAGTGGTCCGTATACAAAATACGGCCCATTTCCGATGTCAGAGTTTATTGGGCTCGTCCCTTTGCATTTGATACCAATACCGACGTTATCGGATATTGTGTATTGAATGACTCTCATGCGCCAACGGTTTCGGGCATCCGGAAACCGAGATTCTGAGTAAGGGGTGAGGGTACGTGTTGGGAAGCCCACAAAGGACACCCAACCCCGCCCGCACATTAGCGGCCTCTACTAAGAATTTGAATGATTTTCCAATACGCGCGTTAGTTGAACGGGAAAATGATATGCAAAGATTATTTTCCCTAAACATGTGAATGGAATTGAAAAGAGTTTCTAAGTCTATTAATGCAATTAATTCTACGTCAAAGTGGAATTTTAGCATGTGGGTTCATTTTAGTAAAATAAAATAAACAAAAATAAATTGACAAGAAAATAATAAACTTGTTAGTAACGGTATAACGATAATAACAGTTTGCGAATAATGTAGTATGATGCATGGTTTTGAAAAGAATAGTAGGTCACGTGATGGATTAACACGTGTTGACCGAGGTCAAGGAAAAAAATATATCGAGATCTAAAAAAAATGTTTTGTCTAAAAAAAACGATGTTCGAAGAATAATAATAAAAAAGAGCGAAATTGTTTTCTTCGGAAAATTGATGATTTTATTAAATCGCGTACAAGTATTGCGTAATTTGCACTCGACTTAATATTTTCGATATTCGTCGTATTCAATATTCGATTATGAAATCGGTATTAAATACTTGGAATAATTTATACTCGATTTTAATTTTGATGCTCGTCATATCCCATATTCGATTATGGAATCGATATGGAATACTTAGAGTGAAAAAAAAAAAAGAGATTTGAATCGTTTAAAATAACCAAGACGATATAGATATTCCTCCGCGTTTGTAGTGTCATGATTCGAACGAATTAAATAACATCTACGTTAGCATCAACGAAAAATTGAATTGGCTAAATTGTTTGATTAGATTATTAGACTCGACATCCAATTATGGAATTGGCATCGGATCTAACGTATCGACACTTTGCTTGAATGAAAATTTGATTCCCTCGGCTTTTCCGACATCGAAATAAATCCCTAAGGATTAGGATGTCAGATCCGCGTCAACGGGTTTCGACCCTTATTAAATACAATGCTTGTTTTTGAAAATTAATGTAAATATATGACTCGAACAATGATGAAAACGAAAAAAAAAATTGTTTAAGTTAACTTATCTCAATAATCAAATAATCGGGGTATTGGAACAAGCGACCGTCAACGTTGTGTGCAGTACACTTGTATATTCGTGTTTCCTTATTCCGATACCCATCTTATTCGACACAAATCGATAAGTATTTTAGTGTTTTGTATTAGTTATTATCGATATTATAATGAAAGGAACAAAAAAAAACAAAAAAAAACGCGAAAAAGATGAAGATGACGAGAGGAAGAGAGGAAGGAGAGAAAGGGGTTTTGACACCCTCAACCTACATGTTCTTGTCTCGGAACGGACTCGTAACCGTGGCTTTATACAAGAGTCTTCGAGGTTTTATGGAGGTTAAGTTATGGTGGCTCGGGATTGATTCCTAAAACTAAGTTTAGGGTTTGCTAGTGTAATGCTTAGGGTTGTGTAGAGATGTGTAAAAGATGTATTAGGGTTGCTAAAAAGTTGTATTGTGAAAAAATTGTGTAAAGAGGTTGTGTGTAGTTGTGATTAGGGTTGTAAAGTTGTGAAATTGAGTGTGCATGGGGTTGCTTATATAGGCATTGCCCATGTATTTTGGTGTCTAGGGTTTTGTGCCCTGACGGACTTGACCTGATGGTCCGTCTGAAGGTGGACTGTTGGTTTTGCTTCTTGAGTTGGACTTTTTGTATTTGAGTGGCTGCTTTGATGTGTCTCGGAAACGACTTTGACCGGAGTTGACCCAATCGCTAAGAAGTCGGTTTTATTTCTGGTGTCGGTTTCGGTCCAAATTAGTCTTGTTTGACTCGGAATGATCCGCTGGGCCTGGATTCAAGGTTGATTTTGTGAGATTTGTACTCCGCAAGTGCGTTAGCCAGCATCTAATGGATTTGAGCCCGTATCCGAGCGCGTAGAAGCACGTTAGCGTCCGATCATCATCGAGTGTTTTTTGGAAACTGCCATAGACACCTGGCAGTCAAAATGCGGGTGTCTACAGTAATGGAATCGTTAATTATGTAAACGGGTTTTAAAAGACGATTTTAACGGAATTTGTTACATCTAGAATTTTGGAAATCTGGAAACATTGGTTAATTTTTGGATATTAATACTTAAATTGTTTTGTAATTTTTATTTTTTTTATTAATCGTTATTGTCGAGATTAGATGATTAACGAGAAAACCCTTTTAAAACCGAGTTTAAGGATTCTGAAAAAAAATTATTTTCTGGACAGAATGTCCAAAAATGTGTTTTAACTGTTTTACATAATTTTTGCACTATTTATCAAAGTTTTTAATTAATATTAATGATTTTTTGACAAAATTTCGATTTATCGTTAAAATGCTTCGTTTTACCCAAAAGAATTATTTTTCCAGCAATTTTGAAAATATTTAAATTTGAAACTTACTCTAAATAGTTAAATCATCCCTTAACATACTCAACATATGTCCAATGGTTTAATTAAATAAAAGACGTTAAAAGATTTAATTTGACATTTGCCGTAAAATCCTGATTATAATCGTATTGTCCAAACTAATAATAATTAGGGAATTTTAGTTTTTTAAGTCTTGAAAACACCCTGATTAATAGTATTAAAATGTGTAAGACATTTTTAATCATTTTATAAATACTCGTATGATATTTCAATAATTTCATAAACCCAATTGTTCTCATTTTAACAATTAATATCGTTAAGGCCGAAAGTATTAGTTTTATGAATCTATATCGTTTACTAAAAATGTTGTATTTGTATGAACTAATATTTTCGCTATTTTGATATGATGCTATTGTAGACACCCACATTTTGACCGCCAGGTGTCTATAATACTTCCCGCCAAACACTCGATGATGATTTGACGCAAACGTGCTTTGATGGACTCGGATATGGGCTCGTAATCATTGACATTTGGTTTAGACTTTTACGGAGTACAAATTTTTCAAAACCAACCTCAAATTCAGGCCCAGTAGGTCGTTTCGAGTCAAATAAGACTAATTTGGGTCGAATCTGGCACCAGGGGCAAAACCGTCTTCTAGCGACCGAGTCAAAACCCGGTCAAAGATATTTCCCGAGACACACGGACCAGCCGTGACACCTCACACGTCCGGTTTGGACTCAAATACTACAAAAAATCAGCCTCGCAAAATATTAAACAAATCCATTCGAGGATAGAATTTGATCTCAAGTGGAATTCTATCCGAAAACTAAAACAATTACCAACCGAGTGTCAAACACTCGGCCAAAGCAGCCAAAACAGCCGAGATGCTCGGCTTCTTCACCAAGAAACGAGACTCTCGCTCCCCTTCGAACTCTTACATTTCCTATCTAATCGGTATTTCTTGTTGTCCAAGCAAGATACCTCTCCTAAACCTCTTCGCCTATAAATAGGACCCTCGATTCAACACAAAAGAGACAGAAATTTTTACGAACTATACACATCAATCACACATCGAATATTCCCACATACAACCTTGTTACACTAAGCAATTCCCGACAAAACCGACCCTCAAACCAGCCGAAACTCGTCACATCACACGACCAAACCGACACCCCGAATTCATCCCACATCATCTCGACGCTCCCAAGTCTAAGCCACTTTCCGACGAGCTCAATTCCGAGAAAACAAAGCATGTAGGTTGAGGGTATAAAATCAAACCCGATTCTTCCCTTTTTCTCTTCCTTTCTCTCGTCCTCTTTCTTTTTCTTCTCGTTGTGTCGGTCCTTTTTTTTTAATATGGGTCGTTGTCGCATCCTTTTATTTCTAATATCGATACTACAAAAAACTATTTTCATATATAAAAGTTCTTAAAATACGATATCGATTTTCTAATCGAATATCGTATCTAACAAAGAACTAAATTAAATCTCGTTGATGCTAAAAAAATCGTTACAGGTTTTTAAACAAAATACGACGATTTTAACGCGGAGAGAATTAACATTTTTTCTTCTTTTCGTCCAATTTCTTTTCTTTTTTCAAAACAATTTTCAAAACGTTTTTTCTTACTTTTTTCTAAAATCATTCTAACTATTCGATATCGATTTCATAATCGAATATCGAATACGACGAATATCGAAAATATAAATCGAGTATAAATTAATCCATATTCGTACGCGATTTATCAAAATTAGCAAATTTTCGAAAATCGAACCCGAGACAGCCACCCGCGCGAGTTGCGCCCCTTCCCGGGCGAGTCGCGCGGGCTGCTGTAAGCCGCGGCCTTTTTTCGTTTTTTCCCGATTTTTTCCAGCATCGTTTTCTCATATAAAACAGCGGTTTTCTCGGTATATTTTCAGATTTTGACAAAGTATTTTTCACGAGTCATAAAACCTTTTTCTAAAACCATGCATATAATCGTATTTGCATCTTTATTCAATTTATTCAATCGTTACTAACTCGTTTTCTCGTGTTTGTAGCATTTTGTTTTATTTCTTTTGTTTTATTAGACTAAAACGAACTTCACATGCTAAATATAACTTTGACGTTATTAGTTTAACATGCATTAAACGACTTAGCTACCCATTTAATTTTTCTCACATGCTTAGGGAAAATAATGTTTGCATATCATTCCACTATGAACTAATGCGTGTACACCAAAAACGTACGATATCTTAGTAAAGGCCGCTAAGTGCGGGCGGGGTTGGGTGTTCTTAGTGAACTTCCCAACACGTACCATCACCTCTTACTCAGAACCATGGTTTCCGGATGTCCGAATCTATTGGCAACGAGTGTCATTCAATACACGATATCCGATAATGTCGGTATTGGTATCAAATGCTAAGGGACGAACCCGATAAACTCTGACATCGGAAATGGGCCGTATTTTGTACACGGCCCACTACGACATAGAGTGGGTTCGAATGGGCCCGAACTCCCACAAAGTTCGGTGGCGACTCCTACTTCGATTTAAATTTCAATTTGACCATCTCATATGGAGATTCATTCGCCTCCCCAAACCCGCACGTGGCCGCGTCGGGGTTGACCTATGTCATGTCCACAGCTATTTTTAGTAAAGTTTCTAAAAATAGAATTTCCTCTTTTAGAATATGATGATTACTCCTCTTATTCTTTTATTATTTACAATAATTATCTCGTTTGAATATCAATAATGGCTTTGTTTTGGAGTTATGGAATAAGGACAAATGTGAGGTTAGAGTAATATATTCTAGGGTTTATGTTTTTGCCATCAACTATAAGGCTCGTGTGTCTTTATGAGGCACACTAGTTGTTGAACCGAGCATATATGGTGTTCGAGAGTGTGTGTATATTTTCTTAAGCTCGTGCCTCGCAGTGTAAGACGCCATCGGGTTGAATTGAGTATTTACGGTGCTCGGGAGGGGTGTACATATCATCTTAAACTAGGGCCACGCATTTATAAGTCGCCGTCCTAGTATGGTTGAGTAGCCTAGTTAGAGATCGAGGTTTGATTTGTTTGAACTAAGTTCTCGAAGCTAGTTTTAGTATTCTCCTAGTGAAAGTCTAGCCGTCTACACTAATCCTATCAATAACGCCATTTTGAATATTTTTATTATTATTGTTATAATTTGGTTTGCAGGTTGGCAAATGTTTTATGTTTTCTCCAGAAAACTCGTTTTATTATATTGTTTCGATACGTGAAGTTTTTCACCGAAAGCTTATTTTTATTATAATGTTTTTACTGTTTTCCACTTTTACTATTTTTCTATAATAGTAATTACAGTTTTCAAATCATGTTATACGGCTGGGAGAACGTTGACGTTGCTCCCCACTGATTGTGGCTATAAATGTTTTTAACATGGCAGGTATATGTGTTTTGCTTTGGGTGTGCTAGCGAGCAATTATGGATCCTGCTTGTTTTAATAAGATCACTGTATTTTGGATTGTTAAACTCTTTTTATGGATTTTTTTTGTAGCCATTTTTATTTTATGGCTTATGTATTGACTTACCATTTTTATTTAATCAAGACATAGCTACAGTGTGTTATAATCCCACTTCTACAGTGTTTCCGCCACTGTATTGCGTTAGAATTTCTAGGGGATTACAGGGTCTGCCCCCTTCCTACCTGGAGGTAGGCGGGGAGGGGGGGCTTAGCGTTTTTTATACAAGGTTGAATGTCTATCAATCGTTGTTAGTTCGGCTCTTGAGGCCTGGCCTGACCCTGACTTCTGGCTGAAGTTAGAGAGCCTGCCCCCTGCCTGCCTGAAGGTAGGCTGGGGGGCTTAACGTTTTTTATACAAGGTTGAATGTCAAACAGTCCTTGTTAGTTCGGCTCTTGAGGCCTAGCCTGACCCTGAATTTCTGGCTGAAGTCAGAGGGCCTACCTCCTGCCTGCCTGGAGGTAGGCGGGGGGCTTAGCGTTTTTTATACAAGGTTGAATGTCTATCAATCCTTGTTAGTTCGGCTCTTGAGGCCTGGCCTGACCCTGACTTTCTGGATGAAGTCAGAGGGCCTGCCCCCTGCCTGCCTGGAGGTAGGCGGGGGGACTTAGCCTTTTTATACAAGGTTGAATGTCTATCAATCCTTGTTAGTTCGGCTCTTGAGGTCTGGCCTGACCCTGACTTTCTGGCTGAAGTCAGAGGGTCTGCCCCCTGCCTGCCTGGAGGTAGGTAAGGGGGATTTAGAGTTTTTGTTGGGGGTCTATTTTCCCTTGGTTTTGCAACAGGGAGGCCCTCCCTCTATTGCCCCCTGCTCATTTGTGTGTGAAGTGCGAAAAACAACGAGTATGAGTAAGAGAATTCTCTTATTTCTTGAAAGAAAAGACTAACACCTTGGTTGGAGCCGTCGACATTTTAGCATGATCGTCCTCCGCCGATTTTTAGGAAAAAGAAAAAACTGTGACTCTAGTTTAGACATAGTATCTCTTCAAAGTATCTGCATTCCAGTGGGCTTCCAGCTCTTGGCCCTCAGCGTTGGCGAGCCTGTATGTTCCTAGTCCCATGATTCGAGTAATCTGATATGGCCTTCCCAGTTTGCACTTAACTTGCCATGCTCTTTCGCTTTGCCGACTGCCTGGGTCTTTCGCAGGACCAGGTCACCCATCTGGAAGCTTCTTGTATTTACTCTCTTGTTGTAAATTCTCTTCATCCTCTGTTGGTAATCTACTATGTTGAAGCTGGCCTCTTGTCTTACTTCACTCACTAGATCAAGGGCTTCAGTCATAGCCGCCTCATTGCTCTCTTTGTCGAATTGTCTTAATCTTAGGGTGGGAACACGTGCCTCGATGGGTAGTAGAGCTTCTGCTCCATAAACCAGCCCAAATTGGATCTGCCCTGTAGACTCCTTTCTGGTGGTACAAATTGACCACAAGACGCTGGGGAGCTCAACAGCCCATCTGCCCTTGAGGTCATCCACCATCTTCTTTAGCATGTTCAAAATCTGCTTATTCGCTGCCTCGGCCTGCCCGTTAGTCTGAGGATGGCACACAGCTGAGTAGGCAACAGTGACTTCATGCCCTTCTAGCCAGGTCCTTAGCGGGTCGTTGTCGAACTGCCTGCCATGGTCAAATACCAGTACCTTTGGCAGGCCGTACCTCGTAATTATATTCCTCCAAATGACCTTCTGAACCGCCAGTTCTGTTATATTTGGGACAGCTTTAGCCTCTATCCACTTGGTAAAGTAGTCAATTGCTACTATGAGGAATTTTATGCCCCCAGTTTCTATGGCGAATGGACCCAGTATGTCCATCCCCCATTGAGCGAAGAGGATGGGAGACAGGATTGGCTTGAGGTCCTGTGCTGGAGCATGTATTACTGGGGCAAAGAGCTTGCATTTTTTGCATTTTAGGGTTAAATTCTTAGCATCTGCTAGCATGGTCGGCCAGTAGTACCCTACCCTTAGGGCCTTACGGGCCAGTGTCCTTCCACCAACGTGATGTCCGCAGATTCCCGAGTGTATGTCATCTAATACTTCGGCGGCCTACTCTGCACCCAGGCACCTGAGCAAAGGTGCAGAGAATGAATTTCGGTATAGCTCTCCTTCAATCAATATGTACCACGCGGCCTTTGACGACATTCTCTTTTGCTGGGCAAGATCTTGTGGCAGGGTACCATCTCTCTTGAATTGGATGATTGGGGTCATCCAACTTTCTGCTCCAGACTCTTCCATCATGCTTATCAGTTGGCAAGGTGTCGTGGATTTTTCTTGTATTACATCCACCCAAACTGACCTTCTGATGTCTTGCAGAGTGGAGCTTGCTAACTTGGATAAGGCGTCGGCGCAATTATTCTGTGATCTGGGGATCTGCCTGACCTCGTATGATTTCAATCCTGACAATTCTTTCTTGACTTTTTCCAAGTATGAGACCATGGCTTGGTCTCTAGCCTCGTATTCACCATTAATCTGATTTGCGATGAGCTGCGAGTCAGTTGCCAGGATGACCCTCTCTGCTCCTGCTGCTTTGGCTTCGTTGTTGGATGCTTGGAAGGTGAACCCGAGGGCATGCTCAAAGTCCGTCCCTTCGGGGCTGGTTAGCACGACCCCTGCCCCTGCACCGTTGGCTGTGGACGAGCCATCTGTGTACATCATCCATTCGCCGGTTGGGGGGGTCGTTCTCTTTCGAGTGGGAGCACTCGGCTAGGAAATCTGCCAGGGCCTACGCCTTGATGGCGGTCCTGGACTGGTAGGATATTCCCAGTCCGCTCCACTCTATAGCCCATTTTAACAGTCTTTCGGATTTTTCGAACTTTTCCAGTACTTTCTCCAGGGTTGGTCGGTTAATATGACGACAGGGTGAGCGTCGAAATATGGCCTAAGCTTCCGTGCTGCAATAATTACTGCATATGCCGCCTTCTTGACCACCGGGTAATTTCTCTTAGCTGCCCCCATGGCATGACTTACGAAGTAAATTGGTTGCTGAGACCCGGCTTCTTCCCTCAGGATAACTGCACTTACGGTTGAATTTGTCACCGCTATGTACAGAAAGAGCTTCTCCCCTGTCACTGGCCTAGCGAGGGTTAGCAACTGTTTCAAATTTTCTTTCAACTGCTCGAAAGCTTCTTTTTGTTCTGCCTCCCATTTGAACTATTTATTCCCCTTTAGTATTTTAAAGAAGAGTGTTGACTTGTCTGCAGACCTAGCAATGAATCGTGCCAGGGCAGCCATCCGACTTGTCAGCCGTTGTATGTCCCTAATTGTTCTTGGCTCTGGAAGGTCCAGAACTGCCTTTACCTTCTCAGGGTTAGCGTCAATCCCTCGGGCACTGACGAGGTACCCTAGGAATTTCCCAAACCGCACCCCGAAGGTACATTTTTTGGGGTTTAACTTCATCTAATAGGCTCGCAGGGAGGCGAATGTCTCCTTCAGGTCCTCCAGATGTTCTGCGTCTCCTCTGCTTTTAACGATGGCATCATTCACGTATGCCTCCAGGTTTCTCCCATTTTGTTTCTCAAACACCTTGTCCACCAGGCGCTGATATGTTGCCCATGCGTTCTTAAGGACGAAGGGCATCATTTTGTACATGTATGTCCCTGCGCTTGTGATAAATGCGCACTTCACTCTATCTGGCTGCCATAGGTATCTTGGTGGTACCCTGAGAAGGCATCCAGGAAGCTCAGCATCGAGTGTCCACTGGTGGCGTCGACCAGCTGGTCGATTCTTGGTAGGCGGTAACAATCTTTTGGACATGCTTTGTTAAGTTTGGTGAAGTCCACGCACATTCTCCAGGCCCCTGAGGCCTTTTTTACCATCACCACATTGGCGAGCCACTCAGGGTAGTCGCAGCTCTGGATGAAGTCAACCTTTAAGAGCTTCTCAATTTCCTCTTTGATGGCTAGGTCTTTCTCTGCTGACATGTTTCTCTTCTTTTGCTTTACAGGTCGAGCCTCCGGGTTGACGTTCAGCTTGTGAACAATATGACTTGGGTCAACCCCCGACATTTCGTCAGCCGAGTAAGAAAATATGTCTTTATTGTCCTGCAGGACTTTGATCAGCTTTCCTCTGTAAGGTTCTTCCAGATCAGTGCCGACCAGGACTGGTCTTCCTAGCTCCAGCTCCACCAGCATGCTTTCACCCCCGGGTTCTGGGCGATCTGCTGGCTTTTCCAGGTCAGGCAGTCAACCATAATCTGTCCCTCTCTGTTGGGGGAATTGTCTGCCTTTTGATCTCTTACCCTCTATTTCAGTCTCATAGGTGCGAAGCGCGACCGAGTTACACTGTCTGGCCGATTCTTGGTCTCCGTGGACCTTGCCCTCCATGCCAAAGTCAGTGACATAGGCTATGGTTAGTTCCGTGATAGATATGGTTGCCTCTACCTCGTCAAGGGTGGCTCTGCCAATGAGAGCATTGTATGTTGACTTTGCGTCCACCATTACAAAGGATGTGCGGACGTTCCTGGCTGATGCCCCTTCTCCGAATGTGACAAGCAGTTCAATAATTATCCCCATTGGGAGGATGCCTGCGTCATTAAATCCGTACAGGAACCCTGGGGCAGGTTTCAGATGCCTCCTTTCCAGGTTTATCTTTTCAAAGGCCTCCTTATATAGCAGATTCGTATATGCGCCAGTGTTCACCATACACCTCTTTACAATGTGGTTACTAATAACCAGCGACAGTACTAGGGGGTCACTGTAGGGGTAGATCACTCAGCTTGAATCTTCTGGGGTTATGCTGAGAGTTAGGCCGGTCGAGCTCCCAGCTCTTTCTGCATAGCAGATCTGATTTCGGAGCTCGCGGAGCTGTCGTTTCTGGCCCCTTCGGCTTGTCTGGCAGCCAACGTCCTCTGATACTACATGAATGACCACGCGGTCCTGCACCGAGCCTTCTGGTCTTTCTGTTGTGACCTTCTGGTTTTTGTTCCTGGCAGCATAGTTGCTCAGCCAGCCGTTCCTGATGAGCTTCTCTATCTCGTCTTTCAGGTGTCAGCACTCTTCGGTTGTGTGCCCTATGCTATCATGGAACGTGTAGAATTTCTTCGGGTTGCCTTTTGGGTTACGCGGTTTGTTTGGGCAATTCCATTTCGCTGCTTCTTTTTCCAGCTCGAATATTTCAGCCCTTGACTTGTTGAGGGCGGTATAACTGTCGAACTTTAGTTGATACGTTACGCGCTTCCTTCTTGGGGCGCCCCCTTCTTCTACTTTCTGCTTTCCCGCTGACTCTCCCCTCCTGCGCCCACCCTGGGGTCCCCCCTAAGGTCTATTAGACGCCGCGGGGGTATCTAGCAGGCTATGGTATTCCTCCTGGAGCATGAAGCCTTCAGCTATCTTCCGCGCCTTAGACAAGGATTCGGGTTGGGCGCGGATAAGCTGATTCTTCATCTCCCCTGGCAGCAGGGAGTTAGTCAAAGCGTAGGCCGCAGTGGGGTCATCAATCTCTCTGACCTGCTGGAAAGCCAGGTCAAACCTCTTAGAGTACTCCCTGATGGACTCACCCTTCTTCTACTTCAGGGTCATTAGGTCAAAGCGAGTCAACCTGCATATTTTATTCCCAGCATACTGATCCAGGAAGGCTTCCGCCAATTCTTCAAAGACGTAGATTGACTCCCGTGGCAGGTCACGGAACCACCCCTGGGCCAACCCCGCCAAGGTTGTGGGGAAGATTTTGCACCATGCGGCATCATCGGCGTCGTACATGCCCATGTGGCTCTCATAAGCAGCCAGATGATCCTCAGGGTCAGTGGTCCCATCGAATTTGACCGTGGGCATCTTTATCTTAGGAATGGGACAGCTCTGAATATCAGGGTGGAGCGGTGTTCTTGTAGGCCTGCCCGGTACCTTAGATCGGCTTTCCGTAGAGTAATAACTGTATATCCCATTTGTCAAGGGTCGGTTTTTAAGCACTAGGAGAGCGGTGTCTGGGTCATTTTTCTTGAGGTGGTCGTGGGGGCTCGAGCCCCTGACCCTTGATCTGACGGTGCCTTGGCTCAGTAGGTTGGCCCTGGTGGAGCCGCGCCTGGATGCTCTTTGACAGTCCTGGTGCCTTTTGCTGGTCCCCGGCTGGTGTCAGCCTGCTGAACACCCCGGTCTCCCTCGGTCCCACGCGTTTCGAAATGGTCTCTTTTGGCTTCAGCCGATCCTGCATTCCTTGAGACAGAGATCCTTTCTAGGCTGACGCGGTCGATTCCACGGTATGGACAGATCCGTCCTTCTGCTGTGGCGGTTATGAGGCGTTTCTTTGCCTGAACGTACCCCCAGGCTGCCTTCTTTGCTTTTCTATGAATATTCCTGACGGCAGTTCGCTTCGTGCCCCCAGCACTGTCAGCGCTTAAGAAATACAGGTGTCTGGGGGTTGTTGCTATTCGCCTACCAGGTCCTTCGGCGTAACCTGCTTGTCAAGCATCGCCAAAAAGAAGGCGGCAGCCTGCTTGGCCTGGGTAGGAGTGAGTCCCAGACTTAGACCCTGCTCCGTCTCCTGCTCACCTGCGGCTACTGCCCCTTTACTTGGCGCTCACTGGAGGGTAGCCTGCCCAACCCCTCGGATTGTGGCGGCAGGGGTTACTTCCCTCGTTGTAAGGGCATGCCGTACCGGGGGACGATCATCTATCCCGCCGGATCGGCATCCATTTCTACTTCTTCAATTTGATGCATCTCTTGATGGATTTTTTGTTCTTTGAGGAATCTTACCTCGTGTTCCCCACAGACGCCGCCAAATTGTTCCGGTATGGAAACAATCGCACCCAAATCAGGTTCGGGTCTTGGATTCAGTTGATTGCCTCTTGGATCTTGGTTGATCCTTACACCTCACTTTTCCTCTCCTCCAGCAGTTGGACTTTCCCGGCGAAGGGGGCCTGTCACCTGCACACAGGGAACGCACAAGACCTCAGAGGTGTCCGAGGGAACCATCTCCGATGCCTAAGTCAGTCCATGAATGCACTTGACGAACCTTACTCGTGAGGAGTAAGGTGGCATTTTCTAGAGTGAGATTCTAGTGAGAGAAAGTTAATTACCTTCTCTTGTGGAAAATAAAGGGGTATTTATAGATTCCCACAAGAGAGAGTAAAGACAGAGAGAGAATAAGAGAAGGGACACGTGGAAACATCTCCCCCACTTATTCACTTTTTACCTTAGGCTTCATCAAGAGAGTTCTCCCTACTCGACCTGGGCTTCGCAGGGTAAGGTGCTCTAACGTCTGGAAAGTAGGAGGCATCCCCCTCCTCTTTTTGCGATTATAGGAGCAGCTTGACCTCGGCGAGCAGGGGACTGAGCTCCGGGCTTAGAGTTCAATAGGGTGTTTCAAGGATGCCCCAATGGGCTGCTTGGAGAAGCCTGTCAGGCGGTATGCACGACAGGTTACTCCATGACCCGAGTTGGGTCAGCCCCAGGCTTAACCGGGGGGCGACCCAAGGTAGGCATCCAACCACATCAATATATATATATATATATATATATACTCCCTCCGATTTTTATTTATCTTCCCTGTTTTCTTATTGGGTTGAAACACTTCTTCCCTATTTCTATTTTGGGCCATCAACATGTGGTCTAGAATTACCCTTACATTTCTCTTTCATTCTTCTTCTCTTTTGAGCCACACATTCCTACACCCTTTCTTTTCATCAAAAAGTCAAATGAGAAGATAATTAAAAATCGGAGAGAGTATATATATAGGGTAGGATCTGGTAACCAAGGTTCGGTGCGAATCGTCTGAACTTCACTTACACTTTTAGGGGTTCCACGTACTTACATTTTTAGAGGATCCACTTACACTTTTAAAAATGAAAAAAAAAAATAGTGGGTAGTCAGGCCGGCCAATCGACCCCCTGTGCATTGTCGGTCGGCCGACCAGCCTGATTAATTTTGTTTTAATTTTTTTTGCCATTTTAAAAGTGTAAGTGGGGCTTTCTAAAAGTGTAAGTGAGGTTCGGACGATTCGCACCGAAGTTGTGGTTCGGACGGGATCCTAATTCTGTGTGTGTGTGTGTGTATCGTGTATTTTCTGATTTTCTCCCGGGCTGTATACTAATGACAAGCATATTTAGAGAATTTTTTTGGGAATTCGTAGTAAGGGAGTGTTTGGTAAATGGCGTATCCGCCAAAAAACAGCATATTGGGAGCCTTTGACATGTTTGAATAAAAAATATGTTGATTACGATGTTTGGCAAATGCCATTTTGTAATGGCATATTGGGATCCAATATATCGGTTTGTAATATGCTGCTAGGAGCAGCATATTGAGTTAGCGGATTGATTATTTTTTTTTTCTTTACCCTTTGCAAATCTCTTAACCCTATATTAGTTATTCTAACTCTTTCATAAATTATCCTGTCTATTTAGTTGAAAGGTGCACTTTTGTCTTCTCCTTGATTTTTTTATGCCATCAATTTGATATACAATGACTTTATGCACTCTTTATTTCATATTTGGTTATTTCATTTGAATCAATTTATAATCTCATGTAGAGATTTCGTAAACTGAAATAATATCGTCTCTCTGTGATAATATTTGTTCAACTTTAATGGTTAGTAGAAAAGATCGGAGATATTATTAAAGTTGTTGGTGTGATGTACATGTTGACCTATATTTGATCAAATATTTGTTAATGTCCTTTTTTGTCATTTTACAAAGCAGCTAAACAATCAGCTAGTTTAAATCTGCTAATTTCCAAACAATACAAAAACAATCAGCTAGTTTAAATCTGCTAATTTCCAAACAATACAAAAACAATCTACTAATTAAATCTATTAGTCAAAACTGTCAATTGATTATGTTAGTCATATATGTATTCTTAGTCTGTTTCTGCCAATATTAATTCGCTGTTTGCCAAACAGAGCCTAAATTTTACAGAAATGACATTTAAAGATAGAAACAACAGCATAAATTTTTTATAAGTAAATATGAAAATGTGATATATAAAAAGGAGTAATCGATATTCTCAAAGAAATAGAATCCATATATGCAACATACTTTTAGCTATTCGACTTTAGGTAGTTCATTCCCTCGCTCATGGTACACAACTACACACAGTAAAATAAGACCTATTGAACCCTTTGTAAGGTATAGTAAGAATTAGTTACTAGAGGAATACAAGGAAAAAATAAGAAGAGAAAAAATTGATTTGATTACATTTCTTGGTGATTGTTAACACGGATGTTTAATCTGCGAAGCCAAACCGAATGAAGTATCATGTGAAAAAAATCATATCGTTTGGGAGGAGAATTCACTTCAAAGTGCTTTCTAACTTGAATTACCCTTCTATACATCTTCAAATACTGCTTGGTGGAAATGCTAGTTAAGATGGTCTTCAAGTTGGGTATATCATCTACGGGGACATGGACCGAAAACGACCTCCAATTAAGCACGTCACTGAATGGGGCCACATAGTGATCTGAGATTAGAACTGGCACGCATCCAGTGTAGATGGCCTCGACCAACCGAGGACTCGCAACCTCGTAACCACTTGGACAAATGCAAAACTTGCTATTCCTCAACATGCCATAATAAGAAACTCCCTTAGGAAGGTACTTGTAGATTTGCAAGTCTTTATCCTTATTCTCCCAATGCTCTAACAGGATGGGCCTAATAGGGCCATGAAGCCCACCGGCAAAGAACCCTAAAGTGGAGCGTCGTGAAGGAGATGGACCACCGATAAAACCCTCAATTGAACCGGTTTTAAGGTTGATCTCGGGGAAGGACACGTCTTTCTCCGGCTTAAATCCTTCGGATGTGTTCGCGTTGCACAAGACCCGAATAGAATTCTTGCCTAAGTAAGGAACCGAAAATGATGCTTCTGGACCCTTCAAAACATTCACGGAACAATTTTGTCCATTTTAGATCACTGGGTTGATGTAGCATAAAACCAATATATCAACAATCACAAAAACAACCTGAAATAATTACCCAATCATGGCAAGAGAGCATGAAATGATCGGCCGCTAGACTACGATTCCAGTATGGGTATTTGCCGGAAATTGTGCTGATATAATCTCTGATGGTGTGCCTTATTGTGCCAAAGTCATGGGAGTCTCGAACATAGACAAACTGAACCATCATTGCTACACTAAAGGGCATAAAGTAAACATGAGCCTTATCAGGGTTTCTGGTTCGAAAATGCTCATTGATTTCCATTTGATGTATGAAGTTACCCTCAGTCGAATATATGCTTTTACAGGGACCATTGTGGAACAATGGAGGTTCCCCTTCTTCATAAACATAAACCTTGAGCATTTTCTCCATTTCCAAGTAGCTCCTGCATCATAATATCATAATCACATCTCAAATTTTATATGTATGGAGTTTGATAGACTATGTTATAAAGTTGGTATATTCTACCAACAGACATCCAATCGTAAACTTAAATCTAGCTTCTAAGAACATGGTAGACGAACAGAGGCTACTCATACAGTGTTAAATTTCCAAATAAAAGAATCCAAGAGTAAAAACTAAGTGAACATTTCATTTTTGTTTTTGCATAAAAATGTCCAAAAGTTAAAACTAACTGACATTTGATTTTTTTTTCTTTAAAAAAAAAAAACAAAACAAAATTCTGCGGTTTCATATTCTCACCCAAATACGGAGTATAATATAAGAATTGAATAAAACATTTATCTGTTAGAAATAATGCAAAGACAATATGTTGACTATTGTTGCATAGTAAGGGTATCTCCCATTAAGTAACATAATGACACCAATTTATTAGTATGGTTATGAATGTCATTATATTTAGAATAATGATAATGTATTTTCTATCATAAAGTGACTTTGGATGCCTTTTTGATGTTAATCTCATATAACACTTATTATATAAGTATGAGCATGATAGGACATGTGAGCACATACATAAAATGTCATCATCCAAATCTCTTTGATAAATTCTGAGTATACCATCGAGTTCCAACTCCTAATGGTTAAGTACACAACCTTTTAGGAGTGTTGTGTGACCTTGGGGGACGACGCCCATTCCGATTTGTACCGTAGTCGGGGCGATTTCGTTTCTCATTCAGTGGCCTTCATACCACGACACAACAACGTATATTCTCTAGTTATATATCGCCCCTATAGTGACCATATATTTCCAACAATTGAGAAACGAAATTATGTCACTATTATTGTGGTTGTGTTCATCACTTGTCATTGGAATTGTTTCAATTGGCTATCTTGTTTCGTTGGTAAGATTCATCTCGTTGAGGGTGAGACAACAGTTTGGTATTATGGCAATAACTCCGTTTATAGAGCTCCGATTGGGACGTGTAATATGGTGTTGGAAAGCTAAGAAGAAGGGCTACAACTCTTTAGTTGAAGTCGTGAGCTGATTCTGCCATTTACCCTTCAGAAAACGGGACACAATGTCGTGGTAGTATGCTGAAAGTTTTTGAAGGTTTATGAGTGGATGGTATTATCTTATTTTATTATCAATATTCATCCTTGAGAATGAGTCTCAATATTTCATGATGAATGATGAATTTGCACACATGTTTGTATTAGTATACAACCAAAAGTTGACAATGTGGAGATTATATGCTCTTACGAGTAATGAGCGCAATATTTGGATTTATTATATAGCTATTATAAATTTATTATATAGCCGTTATAAATTTATTCTACGCACTTAATATATATGATATTGAATATTATTCATTAATCAATTTAAGAACATTATGTATGTTTTGCTTGAGAAAATTGAATATGTATAATATATATTGGGATTATATATTAGTGTGATTTTTCGTATCCTTATTAATGTTTTGAAAAGACACGTGTGTACTTGTCTTGTAAATTATTTTGGATACATTTGGAAGAAGAATTTAACTTCACACTAGAGACGCATCAATGCTCACTCGAGTAAAATAAGCTATATGTGGGGGTTAAATATTTTAATTTTAATGACATGCATAATCTTGATCAAGTATGTATTAAATAATTGGATGAATTATTTGATAAATTACTCTAAGAATAGATTATGGAATAGATAAATTGTCAGGCATAATTATTTGATATCTAAAAGTTGGGGTGATTAATGAATGAATAATTTGTATATTTTGGTTGAACGATTATGTTTGACACTATTTCGTGGTGTGACAACATGTGGGGGAAGTCATTCCAACTTATTTGATAAAATTATTCATGCATCAATTTTAGAGTTGATATCTTATAATTTGTGAAGAGTATGTATATCTCTAATTGTGGGGGAAAGTGATGACCGATAACATGTTTTATACATGAATAATTGAACCAAATGTAGGAGTTTTAATTTGTTGACCAAGTCAATAAATAATGGTTGCGTAAGGTTCATTTATTTATGTTGTACATCTGGCTTACACCACAATATATGAGATTATGATGATTGATTTTATGTGAATAAAGGTTATATATTTTAATTTGTGGATTTGCAAAAAGAAAATATAAGTGAAACAATCATCGAGATCGTTATTCTCTAATATTAGAATGATGATGTATATATGGTGCAATATTGAGAATTGCAACATGTTGGATATTTATAAAGATGTTGGATCACAAGGTGAGATGCACAATGATCATGAGTAAGTTTTCATCTTTATAATAATTTTATTATAAGTCTATTGAGAAGACTGTTATAATTTTATGTATTATGTATGCGTATTATTTTGCTCTTTTAACCTTACCGAGGTAATGAATGGTGATTGGGAGCTTAATATTTATTGCATTATTGTGGGGGCATCAATTGCTATGCAATGTTTGATGCTAATTTCATCTTCATATTGCTAAAAATGATGTGTAGTGAATTACACACATGTATTATGCAGATTTGAGAGAGTTGAAATCATCAAATATAATTTGGTGTATTTGAGAGGTTGAGCACATAGCTCTTAATGGTCTTATAGCCCAAATTGGGTGGTCCTGTGAGATGGACTTGATGAGATCACCGTAATGATAGAGGTTGAGATATTTCTCTTAATGAATCTATATCCCTATGTTTGGGTGGTCCTGTTGTGAAGGACTTGATGGATTCACCGTACGTAGTATTGAGAGGTTGAGCTTTCGAGCTCTTAATGATTCTATAGCTCATAAGTGAGTGGGTTATGTGGAGATATCCTTGATAGAATCACCTAAGTGAGTGTGAAGGGTTGGCCTCCTTCTATGAGAGATTGAGTTATCTTTCTAGAGCACTCATCAAAATCCCAAGGTTCATTTGGCCATAAATTTGTTGAATCGTATTGCGGAACTCATGTGGAACTTAAGGTATGATATGTGTTGTGAGGATAATTCAACCGAAATTCAATAAGGAATTCAAATCGAAAGATATTCTCTTGTTGTAAGTAAGTTGTTGACTCATTTCACTAATACGTTAATTCAAATCGAAAGATATTAACGTCTAAGTGTCAACCTTTTCATATGCTCAGAATTTTTGTTTTCGGTTTGTCATTTGCTTTAGTGGGGGATTGTTAGAAATAATGCAAAGACAATATGTTGACTATTGTTGCATAGTAAGGGTATCTCCCATTAAGTAACATAATGACACCAATTTATTAGTATGGTTATGAATGTCATTATATTTAGAATAATGATAATTTATTTTCCATCATAAAGTGACTTTGGATGCCTTTTTGAGGTTAATCTCATATAACACTTATTATATAAGTATGAGCATGATAGGACATGTGAGCACATACATAAAATGTTATCATCCAACTCCTAATGGTTGAGTACACAACCTTTTAGGAGTGTTGTGTGACCTTGGGGGACGACGCCCATTCCGATTTGTACCGTAGTCGGGGCGATTTCGTTTCTCATTCAGTGGCCTTCATACCACGATACAACAACGTATATTCTCTAGTTATATATCGCCCCTATAGTGACCATATATTTCCAACATTATCTACTCCCAAACTAACTTTTCTCGCGTCATATTCTCACTCAAAATAGAAATTAATTTACATAAGATCATTTTTATCCAAAAAAAATAGTAAAATAAAAATTTGTGGCAAACAATTATAAAAAAATATTTAAAATTTAACCGTGTCAAGTTATCGTAGAGATTTTCAGTAGGAATATAAAAACCGCACATTAATAAAGAGAATAAAAATAGAGACACAAAATATTACAAGCTTCACCAAATTATCTACGCGGCGGTTAAAGTATGATATTACTCATCACCCTCAGAAAATTACAATAAGAGTAATACTCCCTCCCATCCAATCCAATGATAACATTGGGTTGGGTTGGACACATGTTTTAAGAAAATGAGTAAAAAGTAAATACGTTATTAGTAAATCAAATGAACAAATTGAGAGGTCTAATTAAAAATGGATAGAGTGGTGACAATTGTTGCAAATAAAGGATGAGTTTGAGGATTAGTTGATAAAATTCTTTGCCAAAAAGAGAATGAGTAGTTTGGATTGGATGGTCCAATTACGATAAGTGTTGCCATTGAATTGGATGAGAGTACGTATATACCTATATACATAAGAGACATAACACTCTTATTATTACACTTATATCCCACTTATGAGTATTGAGGGATGATTCTATATACTCCATTGTTTTCCTTCCCTTTTATAGGAAATGTTCATCAGTGTCTCTCAATCTTCCCTCAATCTGAACATGAAAAATACAAGTGCCCGCCCAAGTGGACTTTCATGGTCATGCGTCTACACAAGCAATACAAGTAACTCTCCACAATTGTCAACTCAATGTGATCATGTACACGTTCCAAAATATGGAGGACACAGTACAACAATCTCTCACCTCCGATAATTGTGGAAGTATCGGCGTAACACACCTCTTTTACCAAATCCACACCTGATCCAAATGTGTCTTCGCTCAAGTCGAATGCAAAAACCATGTCGAGATACTGTCCAACCTCAATCCTTTATCATCCAAGTTAGTTCCCAATAGAAACTATACTTACTTTATCATCCCAATAGAAACTATACCTCTTTTACCAAATCCACACCTAATCCAAATGTGTCTTCGCTCAAGTCGAATGCAAAAACCGTGTCGAGATACTGTCCAACCTCAATCCTTTATCATCCAAGTTAGTTCCCAATAGAAACTATACTTACTTGTTGGGTTTCACACATTCACCCATCGCTCCTTGGGGCATGCGCTTCCACTTAAACAAAACACCCTTACGTGCCTCCTTTGAACTCCCTGAATTTTTGCACACATCACCGCGTGCCAGTTTCATCTTGTGCGTTCTCATACCCTCTTTACCTTCAAGCCACCGACTTTACTTACATGGTGCTTAGTGTAAAGCCCACTACATGTATATTTCAAATCCCACAACATGTCTCGTGAAACTACTTCGTACTTCATCCCTCCAACAGTTACTTTACTCAACTCACTTCACCTTGCAGTGGTGTAAAAAGCTTTTCTCTTAGTCCCATGAGCTACTACCATAGCTTCTTTGCCTATTTTCCAAGAATTAACGACCTAGTAGAAAGCTACACTCAAGATTAATGGAAGAATGGGTATACCATTTCAAAATGCTATAAGTGACTAAGGAAGAAATATGCAGAGGTTAACTGAGTATGAATGATATGGAAATAATGAGGATTGCTGCATGACAACAGTACAAACCAGTGCTCACCTATTTTTCTAATCAACTGCGCGTAGCAGCAAGATTATCAATGGTACTCCCTCTCATCCAATCCAATGACAACATTGGGTTGGGCACATGTTTTAAGAAAATTGATAAAAAGTATTGGAAATAAAGATCATATCAATGATCCCGATCACACGTGATCACAATCTCAAAGCTGCCGCATAAAGTTTATATTGTATATCTCTATTAGTTGCACATATATTTGTAATTGATTCTTATAATCCTCTTGATTGAATACCTTAGATAAGAGATTCCATCTCATGTATAAAT
The DNA here is from genome assembly GCA_958450325.1 of Agrostemma githago. Classification (NCBI taxonomy): domain Eukaryota; kingdom Viridiplantae; phylum Streptophyta; class Magnoliopsida; order Caryophyllales; family Caryophyllaceae; genus Agrostemma; species Agrostemma githago. Next base: position 47,128,827 of record OY288249.1, read on the forward strand.
GTACCACTCAAGCTCTAATGTAATAATCAATTACTACAATTGTTTATATCAGAGCCTTAGATCTGAACCTACCTTCTCAAAAACTCTCGCCTTCCTCGTCCACACACTGTCACCATGGCCGGATCTCTCAACGTCATTCCCAGTGACCTTGAACCATTGAAACCCTTCGTTGTCGTCAACTTCTCACATGTTATCGATCTCACACCTCTAACTTATAGATCATCGACACGGGTCACACAAATGCCCTTCGGCCGCCATTGCCGAGGACAATGCTGGAAACGACCCAAAAGTACCCAAAACCATGAAAACCAACTCGGCCTACACGACATGGTTCCGCCAAGACGCCTTCATTAGTGGCACCTTGCGTGGTACCCTCTCCGATAGCATCACTTCCCTTCAAAACAAGGTCACTTTCAAAATTTGGACCAGCCTCACAAATACCTACGCATGCTTTTCAGGTGGCCATATCCTTCAAATAAATGACCGCTTCAATTCACTTTCAAAAGGTGATCTCTCCATCACCGAATATGCGCACACTCTCAGGAGTTGTGTGGGTGAACTTGCCCGTATGGGTAAACCGACGGATCATGAAGATTTCATTGCTAAATTCATAAACTGGCTCGATTATGTGTATTACTACTCCATTCTTGATGCCGTTAAGGATCGGGATACTCTCATTTCCTTTGAAGCACTCCATAAAAAGCTCATTCAATCTGAGCTTTCCCCCAGCACAAAACTCCCGCTCAAAATCTGCCCATGTCTGCCCATCATGCCAACACATACCATCCTCATCAAACCAACTCACACCGTTCTCAACCTCATCGCTCAAACACCCAACCTGCACTCCTTCCTACCCCAATCAACCCCACATCTCTCCCTAACTCCGAGGCACCCCCTTTAAGGGCAAGTGTCAATGGTGTCACACTCAATCTCATTACCTCAAAATTGTGAGGTCTTTCAAGCGTCTCTACCCTAACATTAATGTATCTTCTCGTCCACCTCCTCCTACCCGACGCCCTACTCCCCGGGCCAACATAACTATTGCTGGAACTTCCTCTCCCTCTTGGTTGATCGATAGTAGTGCTTCCCACCACATTACTAAAGATTTAGCCAACTTTGTCATCCATGCTCCCTATGATGGCAATGATGACCTCTTAATTGGATATGGTTCTTCTTTTCCTATCCATCATATTGATTCCTTTTCCGATCCATTATTGCTCGCAATTTTCATTTTAAATTTAATCATGTTTTACATGTTCCTATTATATCACATAACATTATATCGGTTTCTCAATTTTATTATGGTAATAATGCCAATATTGTTTTCTCACATAATTCCTTTACCTTTCACGGTCGACGGGGCAAGGCTCTTCTTAGTGGCATGCTTAATCATGGAATTTACGAGTGGCGACTCCCCCTTACCCCACCCACGACTCTCCCTACTACACTTCACGGTTTCATTGTGTCTTGGCACCACCGTCTAAGCCACCCCTCATCCCTTATTTTATCTAAAATAAATGAAGTTGCTTCTCTTAAGTTCAATAACAATAATAATAATCTAGATACCAATAGTAATGTTTGCTCAATAAACAAAAGTCATAAGCTTCCTTTCTTGACATCTACCATTAAATCTACCGCACCTCTCGATCTTTTTTCGGATGTATGGAAATCTCTGGTTCACTCATTAGACGGTCATAAATACTATGTAATATTAGCTGACCATTATACCAAATACACATGGCTCTACCCTATGAAACGCAAATCCGACACTACACCTATTTTTAACAAGTTTAGGGCCCTTGTGGAAAAATATTTTTAACACACCTATATTACAACATTACTCCGATAATGGCGGGGAATACTTAAAACTCACTCCCGCTATCACTAATGAAGGAATCGGTCACCTAATTTCACCTTCTCATACTCAGGAACATAATGGCTACGCCGAACATAGACATCGTCACATTGTCGAAACGACCCTTTCTCTCCCCCCACACGCCTCCCTCCCTCCCACATATTGGTCATATGCGGTTGTCACCGCCACTTATCTTATTAGCTAAATGCCTACATCTACCTTAGAATTATCTTCTCCATATCTCAAGCTTTTCGGTCGTCTCCCCAACTATAATAATTTTCAAAGCTTCGGGTGTCTATGTTACCCTTGCCTTCGGCCCTCTGTATCTCACAAACTTGATCCCAAATCGGTCTCATGCATCTTTGTAGGATATTCTGGGACACATAGCGCCTACTATTGTCTAGACCCGTGATCCCTTAAAGTTTACACATCTCGACACGTAAAATTTGTCGAGAACGTATATCCCTCATCTACCCTCTGCCGTGACCCTACCCCACGCACAAAATGGTGTCCTCTTCCTGTCTTAGTCAGCTATCCTCAAACTATTCCTTCTCTCCCACGTAACCCAGACCCACCTTCTCCCTCATCATCCTCATAACTCCGTATATTCCATGACCCTCTCACCAATTCCTCGGACTCCTCCGCCCCAACACCAAACAATCCATCCCTGACTCCTGTGACCAACCAAACTCCTCTTCCACAGAACCCACGCCTTCCACTGTCTCCCTCTCTCTCGCCCTGTAACCAGGTCTATGAACATTATATGGGTTCCGAATCCGAAATACGCACTCCTAGCTACCACTTCCGCTGCCCATCTCATTCTCACCTCCACAAGAATGGCCCTTGCTGATCCAAAATGGTATTCAGCTATGCAAGATGAATACTCTGCCCTTACGTCTAATAATACCTGGATTCTAGTCCCTCCTTCCCCTAACCAAAACATTATTGGATGTAAATGGGTGTTTTGTACAAAATACAACCGTGTAATAGCATTAATAAATATAGTCTATCTTATAGCCAAAGGATTTCACCAACGCCCCGGGGTCGACTACACTGAAACTTTTAGTCCCGTGGTTAATACCGCTACTATTCATCTTATTTTGATTATTGCCCTTGCGTGTGGCTGGTCCCTCTGTCACCTCGACATAAATAATGCTTTTCTACAAGGTACGCTCTCTGAAACCGTTTACATATGTCAACCTCCAGCTTTTGTTGATTCTTCCTCTCCTAATTCTGTTTGTCGTCTGTCAAAAGCAATATATGGGCTAAACAAACTCCCCGAGCTTGGTATACTGAACTCAAAAACTAACTTCTAACCTTCGATTTTTCACAATTCCTATATGATCCTTCACTCTTTTATTTTAAAAATAAGGCACAACTTATCTACCTTCTAGTATATGTAGATGATATAATCGTTACTGGAACCCCGATCCCTTCCCTTTCCACCTTCTTTGACTCATTCTCTACCCGGTTTTCCTTAAAGAATCTCGAGTTTCCCTCCTATGTCCTAGGCATAGAGGTCACGCTCACTAATCTTGGCCTCCACCTCTCTGTCAGTCTAAATATATTGCTGACATTTTAAGTAAACATAATCTACTTGATTCAAAACCTGTCACCTATCCTCTTGCTTCATACACACCACTACTACCTACAAATGACGTTCCCTCACTAATCCCTCCGACTATAGAACCATTGTAGGTTCCCTCCAATATCTCTCCCTCACCCGTCTCAACATAGCCTTTGATGTCAACAAACTCCCGCAATTCCTGCAAAATCCTCAGGAAGACCATTGGATAGTTTTGAAACGTCTTCTTAGGTATCTCGAAGGTTCTCTTCATATGGGTATACAGTTACATCGTCACATTTCTTTCTCATTGCACTCGTTTTGTGATGCAGCTCATGCAGGTGACAAGAACGATTATATATCTACCACCGGGTTTATTGTCTATCTTGGGCGTAACCCCATTGCCTAGTCTTCTCGTAAACAACGAGTGGTTGCCAATTCCCCGACCGAAGCTGAATTTAGGGCGGTTGCAGACACCACTTCGGAATTAATGTGGCTCCGCGACCTCCTCGATGAACTCGGCATATCCATTCCCTCTGTTCCCGTTATTTACTGTGACAATTTAAGTACTACTCACTATGCTCCTAAACCCGTTTTTCATTCCCGGATGAAACACGTGGCCATCTCGTTCTATTTTGTGCGACAACAGGTTGAGGAAAGTCAACTTTGAGTCACACACATTTCAGCTAACGATCAACTCGCTAATGCCCTTACCAAGCCTCTTTCTCTGCCCCGCCTTGATCCTTTGCTTCTCAAGATCGGTCTCGCCTCAAGCTCGTCCATCTTGCGGGAGCGTATTGGAAATAAAGATCATATCAATGATCCCGATCATACGTGATCACAATCTCAAGCTACCATATATATTTTATATTGTATATCTCTATTAGTTGCACATATCATTGTAATTAATTCTTATAATCCTCTTGATTAACTACCTTAGATAATAGAATTCATCTCATGTATAAATGTATCACTCAAGCTCTAATGTAATCACCAATTACTACAATTGTTTATAAAAAGTAAGGGTATTATGCATGGGTAAATCAAAATAACAAAGGAGGGCCTCAAATAAAGGTGGGTATAAAGTCGTGACATTTGTTGTAAATAAAGGGAGGGTTTGAGATTAGTTGGTAAAGTTCTTTGCCAAACAGCGAATGGGTAGTTTGGATTGAATGATACATTTATGGTAAGTGTTACCATTGGATTGGATGGGAGGAAGTATGAACTAGTGAAATCATATCAACTTACCTAGGATAACATTATATATGAATTGAACGGGGAATCTAAGCTTAAAAGAGACATCTTAAAGTAAGAGCAACATCAACGCTACCATATCATGAGACCTGAGGAGATTAAGACTGAAATAAGGAAATACATCTGGGGTCAAGTGAAGTGAAACAACCTCTAAAGGACAAAGATAACAAGCCGATCACCACCTGCAAGTTGCGAGTAGATGATTGATAGAACTTATGCAAGCTGGTCGTGTAGAAGAGTCTCCCTTGTAATTGTTTACTCTGATTCTAATATACTTACATTTCACCCAAAAAAGTGACAATATTATTATAGTTTAGTTTATAATAAATAGAAATATAGAAATATATAAGAACATATAGAATTTTGAAAAGGAATAATTCATCGTGACATTTGCATCATACGAGCTATAAATCTAGTATGGAATAATGAGAGGGTTTCCCATGAAATACGGACCGTCCGAAAGTTTTTTTCCTCTTAACTACCAAAAATAAAAGATCATAAATATTTTTCATTGTCAATGTCAAATTCAAAGAACAAAGACACCAAACTCAAGCTACAAAATTGGGTCGACTCAACAAGTGAAAGGCAATAAATAGATTAAATGAGTATTGTACCTATGAAAGGCAATTGCATTCCAATACATTGGACCAATCGGGGTGAAGTCAAGGTCACGTGTTTGATTCTTACTATATGCGGCTTCCTTAATAGCTAACCGAGCCCTTATAAGTCCACCTTCAAGCCTATCCAAATCAGTTGTGATCATGTCTTGCTTCACCTTGTTTTGAGTAGGAACATGAGTTTCATTTAAGATGATCAAAGACTTATGAATAGAAGTTGGAGCAATTTCCACCAATTGTGATGACTTATCTACTACACTCTGTTGATTTTTACAATAGTTTCAAAAATTAAAAAAGTAATGGACCTAATACAATAATGACTTTGAATATTGTACTCAGCGAGATACTTGGATACGAGTATTCAAGTAATGAACCAAAAAAATGGATATAGATGACTATCATGGTCGCTCAAAGGGGTTAAATTCGGTTCTAGGAATCGGGGCCTAAACAAGTGAAGGACATCAACATATATATTGTTCATACATATTAGTAAGGTGCATGGCTGGTCCCGATCTTTTCGAGGCCTTAGGCAAAATAGAAGGTCGAGGCCCCTTTAAGAATTGTAGTAACCGTTATTTTCAGGTATTTTCATTGATCTCATCCTCATATTTTTATATTGGGAAATTCTCAGTTGCACCCCACTACTTTTTCATTTTCCCACCTGTACCCCTCCTTTTTGGAAGAAAAACTTTGACTCACAATAAATCTTAGATGTGAACTCGAAAAATGGTAAAAAAAAAAATCCATTTTGTACGTCTTTACGAGATCTTCAGTTTGGAAAAAAATCGTTATTTTCTGAATTCGTAATCGGGATTTATGATCGGTCAAAGTGTTTTGACGCAATAAACTTTGACCGGCTAAAACTTCCGGGTAAAAGTTCAAAAAACGATTAAAAAAAATCAAACTGAAGATTTAGTAAAGACATACAATGTGGAATTTTTTTTTACAATTTTCCGAAACCGTAGCTGAGAGTTATTGTCAGTCAAAATTTTTTCTGCCAAAAAAAGGATACAAGTGAGAAAATGGAAAAAGTAGAGGGGTACAAGTGGTAATTTTCCTTTCATATTTCTAGCAACAAATTTGTCAATAAAAGTTAATTGTGTTTTTCTTTAATACACACCATTGCAATTTGCAGTAATACATTTCTAGAATAATAACACAATATATTTTAAGGGTCGTGGTTTTTCCTAACGAACATTTACTCAAGCATACCGAATTTTCCTAAATTTTTCCCATTATACCCTCATATAAACTTTCCTTTGACATTGAGATTCAACCTCACTTCTTTTGTTTTGCTCCATTAGTTTAGATAATCAATCGCTTCCGATTTTAATTATGATTTCTAATTCAATTACTGATGATGTAAAATTGATTATTTATTTACCATAATCAATTATGACTTCTTCCAGTTATTTGTTACTCGAATCATATTTTTCAATAAATCACCGTGACATATTTGTTTCATTTTGTAATTTTATTTTTAACAACAATTAAAATTTACTCTCTATTAACTACTTTTTTTTAACATTTAACACCCAAAAAGATGTAAAAGTTTAAAAATTGCTTGCATCTCTTAAATCCGGCGAGTTTAAGTGTATCTTGACCGAAATACCCCCTCCTCAAAATAACGACTCTCATCTCTCCTCTCTTCTTCTTTCTTTTTTGTCCCAATCCTAATAAAAAGCCCCAAAAAATACCTAAATCGACAATCATCTTAATACCCAAAAAATGGTGAGAATTTTTTACAGTGATAACGAGGATATAAGGAAGGAGAGAGAAGGTAAGGGGAGGGGTATTTTGGGTATGAAATGACCAAAATAAGAAAAAAAAATTCAATTTGGCCGGAGTAACTCGCCGGAATTAAGAAATGCAAGCAAATTTTGAACTTTAACATCTTTTTGGGTGTTAATTTTTTTAAAAAAAAGGGAGTAATTTGTAATTAATGTATCTTTGAAGGGAGTAATTTTTAATTTATTCAAATAATAATAATAATAATAATAATAGCAGCTAGGGGTGTTCACCGGTCCAAACCCGGACCGGACCGGACCGGACCGGTTTGACCCGCGGACGGGAATCCCAAAAAATCCAAACCCGCGGACCGGACCGGTTAACAAAGAAACCCGGACCGGACCGGACCGGACCCTCTTAAGACCGGACCGGACCGTAAAAATACACTAAATTTGATAAAAAAAATTAAGTGTGGACCGGACCGGACCGGACCAGGGACCGGTTACCAACTTTTTTGGGACCCGGAGACCGGACCGGTACGTGCCCCGGTCTAGACCGACCCGGACCTTACGGTCCGGTCCGGTCCGGTTTGCCGGTCCGGGTCAATTTTTGAACACCCCTAATAGCAGCACAGGATGCCGGAGCACGCGCTGCTCCTTTTATTTTTATCAGACTTAGCTTTGCTATAGCTAAGGGGGTGGGGGCCCAGATTGTATCTCGGCTACCCACCAATTTTTTTGTAAACTGCTTTTTGATTCATCAATAAAATTCTTTAAAATTGTAATTAAAAAAAATACTTCCTCCTGGTTTATTTATCTTCATGTTTGCTTTTAGCACAAGATTTTTTTGTACTGAATATAAAATGATAAATTTAAGAAATATGAAGCTGGATTGGTAAGTGAGTGTAATAGGAAAGAATAAAGGGGTAAAGTATTGTAAATAGTAAGGGTAGTATGGTAAAAATTATGGCCCAAAAAGAAAAGAAACCAAATGAGAAGATAAAAAAAAGATGGACCAAAAAAGAATACGGAAAGATAAAAGAAAACTGGAGGAAAGAATTATAATAATAATTTTTAATCTGCGCTACTTATTGGGGGTGAGGCTTGGTTATGGCCTATGGGTTCTTCCCTTTCTCTTTTTTTTTCGCTGAGAGAGGCGGATGTTATTGGCTTGCTTAAACGGATTCAAAAAGTTTCAATGGCTCGGGATGCCGGAGCGCGCGCTGCTCTTTTTATTTATACTCGACTTAACTTTGCTACAGCTAAGAGGGTGGGACCCCAAATTGTATCTCAACTGTCCACTAATTTTTTGTAAACTTCGCTTTGATTTATCAATAAAATTGCTTCATTTAATGAAAAAAAAATTAATAATAATTGCAAACTACTTTTTAATCAAATTCTCCTATAAAAAAATTAATAATAATAATAGTAAAAAAAAATTAAAAAAAAAAATAATAGTAATAAATAACAAAAGAGTTTACATAACAAGAAATAAAAATGGAAAAACAAAAAATAACAAAAAAAGGAAACTAGCAAATACGAGTAACAAACAAAAAAAGAATTTAAATAAATAAGATAAAAAAACATTAAAAAACCCTTTCAACGACCTCCCTACCATGACTCCCACCACCCAACGTCCAGCCCGCATGACCACCCCGGCTCCGACCCACCCCCTGTCAACCCCCACCCTGTCTCCGATCCGATCCCACCCACCGACCCTGGATGGTTCCATATTTGTGGTGGTTCATGGCTCGTTTATGGGTGTTTGAGAATTATTTAGAGAGAAAAAACAAACTCTTCAGTTTTTGATGGGAAGAAATAAGACGAGTAAAGCAGTAAAAAGTCGTTAGGATTGAGTAAATATTCGTTAGGAAAAAGTAATTCCGTATTTTAATGAACAACTCAAACCATGTTATCAAATGATATTTGGAGGCATGTACTAATTATTATTTGGAGGTCTTGTACTAATTTGAAGTTATTTACAAATTTTTAAATATTATGAGTGTATTGACGTATAAATAATGTAACTATCTGAAATCCTTGAGACTTATGATCCATAAATATACTTTTAAATTATGTAATATAATTGTTTTTCGTGTAAATAAAAATAAAAATGTTGGTTATTTGTATAAATAAAATATTTGTAACAATGAACCGTACTCTTTTGAAGATGTGCTTTAAAAAGTTAACAAACTACCCATGATTTTGTAATTAAAATAATATACAAGACTATATAGTACGAGTATATGTTCCGGTTAATATAAATATTTTTTAAGTTTTGTATTGAATATACATTTTTATTTTTTTTGTACATGGTTAAAAAAACATAACACCTTTAAGAAAATGTAATAATAAATGAAAGATTAAAAAACGAATAACAAAGATTTGTATATATTGTAGTCGGAATTATAACTGGGCACAAATAAATATAGAAATATTGTATGGACTAGGAATTGATCTGTAGACACCCACATTTTGACCACCAAGTGTCTATAGCAGCTTCCAAAAAACACCCGATGATGATCGGACGTAAACATGACTTAATACACTCGATTTTGGACTCGCAATCAATAGTAGTTGGCACGAGTTTTTAGCGGAGTAAAAATCTCACCAAACCGACCTCAAATTCAGGCTCAGTGGGTCGTTTCCAGTCAAATGAGACTAATTTGGGTCAAAACAACCACCAAGGGCAAAACCGTCTTTTAGCGATCGGGTCAAACCCTGGTCAAAGGCATTTCCGAGCCATAAATATCTGACGCAGCATTCGAGAATCCAATTGGAAATCCGGTTTCTCACAAAAATCAGCCACGGAGAAGAATTAAGCAACCAAAACTCTTCCTTAAAGATAAAAATCGATCTCCAAAAGGAGACTTCTACCCGGCTCAGACCCACTCGATCGAGTGGACCGGTCACTCGGTCGAATGAGCCCATAAAAACCGCCAAATCTAGCATCAGACCGGGCACTCGATCGAGTATTGTGCACTACTCGAGCGAGTGACCCTTGTTCCATCTGAAAACCGGGTGTTTCTTCCCCTACAAGTAACCTTTTCCTATCCAAAGACGGAATCTCACTTCACCCCAACCGGTTGTTTTCTTCCTTTGCAAGCCATCTATCTCCTATCCAAGTCGGGTATTTCATCCTATAAATACCTCACCCCCGCAACACAATTTCCATCATCAATTATTCACGATTCATACATCTACAACATCAACAATTCACAACACAACAATTCCAATCCCGACATACACAAGTCACAACCCGGAATTCTAACAATGCTAGGCATATTATATTCCGATCTTTCCTCTAGAAATCCTATAGGATTCCCGACCATTCACAACCCAAAATTCTAGGCAATTTTAGGCAAACCATATACAAACCCGAGAGCAAAACTCGCCAAATCCCCTCCCTAACCATACACACCATAACTCACATATATACATCTTAACACTCCCGCGCCTAGGCCGCTACTACGAGTCCGTTTTCGAGATAATCAAGCATGTAGGTTGAGGGTGTTACAAATCCCGACTTCTCCATTTTCTTCTCTTTCTCTCGTCCGTCCGTTTTTTTATACGGGTCGTCGTTGCGTCTTTTTATTATTTTCTCGTTCCTAATATCTTTATTATCGTACTATTTTCAATAACGAGTCGTCCCTAAGGATTCAATATCGACTCTATAGTCGAATATAGGATCTAAAGGAATCAATCAACAAACTAATTTTTTTATGCATAATCTCGTTGATGCCGAAATAATCGTCACATAGTCCTAAAAAGACTAATACGACATTACAACGCGGAGGGATTTATTTTGATTCAAAGCAATTTCTAAAACATCGTCTTTTTCTAAAAAGCGCTCTAAATATTAGATATTGATTTCGTAGTCAAAATATCAAATATTGACGAGTTTGAAAATTCTAAGTCGGGTATAAATTGTGCCATATTTTTACACGACTTAGCGAAATTATCGGCAATTTCGAGAATTACAAATCGAGTCACCACTCGAATAGGGGACACTCGATCGAGTGCCATAGCCACTCGGTCGAGTGACACCCCAAAACAGAACCAGAATACTTTTCTCGAGGACCACTCGATCGAGTGTCACACTCGACTCAATCGAGTGGCACCTCAAAATCGAGGCAGGAGGGTTTTTCCAGAGGCACTCGATCGAGTCCCTCAATGACTCGACCGAGTGGTCTCTGTCACGCCAAGCCGTGAGCCTTCCACATATTTTAAACCTCGGTAAAACCTTTTTTTAGCGACTTCGGTCGACACGTGTCAAGTCTATCGGATCACGTGTCCTAATCTTTTCAAAACCTTGCATCATATCATTTATGTCATTCTAACCTTTTTACATAAACCGTTATATCGTCACTAACTCGTTTGTTCCTATTTTGGCTTTCTTTTGTTTTATTGTACTAAAACGAATCTCACATGCTAAAACAACTTTGACGTTAGTTTAGATGCATTAAACGACGTAGTTAAACATAATTCACATGTATAGTCAAAACGCTCTTTGCATATCATTCAACCGTCAAACTAACACGCGTACACAAAAATCGAACGATATCTTAGTAAAGGCCGCTAAGTGCGGGCGGGGTTGAGTGTTCTTTGTGAACTTCCCAACACGTACCCTCACCCCTTACTCAGAACCATGGTTTTCGGATGTCCGAAACCATTGGCATACGAGAGTCATTCAATACCCGATTTCCGATAATGTCGGAATCGGTATCGCAATGCAAAGGGACGAACCCAATAAACTCTGAAATCGGAATGGGCCGTACTTTGTGCACGGCCCACTACGACATAGAGTGGGTTCGAACGGGCCCGAATTCCCACAAAATTCGGTGGCGACTCGAACTTCGATTTAAATTTCAATTCGAACTCCATCTCACATGAGATTCATTCGCTGCCCCAAACCCGCGCGTTGCCGCGTCGGGGTGGACCTATGTCATGTCCACATGATCCCAAGACCTTATGTATAAAGGTTAATACCAAAGATAAAGTATTGATAAAATAAATAGCGAAGCATGTCTTATGTGTTCATTTATCAAACTTGTTTTCCTCGATTTTGGACCCCTTAAGTTTAAACGTGGGCCATGGGTCGTTGCCCCTCCAAACTAAGCCTAGGGCTAGTCCTGGTAAGGTGCATGTAATACATTGGTGTGGTGGATGTATTGTTAAAGGCTTAAAGCTAACTTGGAGGTTGTGTATTTAACTTCTTTGGTGTTACGTTTTAAGTAAGATTATTTTGTTTTGAACTTATTTAATAGCACTCTTTTTTTGGGTGAAATGTGAGCAGTGCCATTCATCAAAAATTGACATTACTAGCATATTCTATACAACATTATGAGAACTAGAAATAAAAGGCTATAAGGTTATGCTAACAATTATAACCAGTATTTCAAAGATGATGAATACCCTCATTTGTGAAGGTATCCTGGGGTCGTATCTTGATTCTCTTGATTCTGCTTGTGACAATTGTGGTAACATCCTTAGCTAGTTTCTCAGGTCTAACAAGAGTTGCTTAAATTCTAACTGGAGCCTTGCCTCCGAATTTCATGGGGCAGTCCTGATGACTATATGAGCATCTTCTCACTATTTTTTTAACCTTCTTAAAAATATAAATATATATATATATGAGGATATTTATGAGTTCAGGTTTTTTAGCAATATGAGCATATTTATTAGCTCAATAAAAAAAGGAACAATACTTTATTGTATTTAAGAGCATCCACATTGTAGAAGATGAACTATCCTCTTAACACTCCTTTTCTTATAAGAGGACGTCCTCTACAATGTGAGTACAACATAGATGATCCTTTTATGTAGAAGAAGTTGAGTACTTCCTCTATTTTAGAGGAATAGGAGGAAAGTTTAACCTTGACCCTTGCGCATGCCATCAAATATTACTGGTCAAGTAAACTATCAAGTTACATAAAAAATAATATTAATCATTAATTAATTAAAAAAATAAAAAAAGAAAGGTAATATAAGAGGATCTCTACATTGTGGGGTAAAATTAGAGGAGAGAAATTGAAGAGGATGAAGATAATGGAAAATGAGGTGGATGAAAGAGATGATGATATGTCAAAAATATTGGATGAAAGAGATGATGATATGTCAAAAATATAGGATGAAAGAGAAAAAATAAGAGGAAGAAGTCCTCCTCTACATTGTAGATGCTCTAACATCTTTGACAAACTCCACTGTGCTGAGTTATTTCTCCAACTTTATTGGATCTAACACAACAGTCTTACTCCTTTATAAGTTTTATTGTATTAGATCTATTTAAAATACACATCCTACCATGTGAGGGATTAAGATATGCCCTCTTTCACCCTTCCTTTGCCTTCTTTGTACTGAAGTTCTCTCTTTGAATTTGTTAAAGCTACAAGATATGCATGCAATCCGAGGGATTCGGGTTGCTAGGCTGGCCCCTCCAATTTCTTATCTTTTCTTTGTTGATGTTGCTATCTTCTTCACCGAATGTCATTCTACTAGCATTGAGAATTTGAGGCTCTCTCTTGTGGAGTACTCTGATGCTTTGGGTCGATGTATTAATAAGGGCAAATCCTTAGTCTTCTTTAGTCCTAACACAACATTAGCCGCCATTGCCCAAACTTGTTTCAAGTCCTTTGGTATCTCACCTAATCAGAATTTGGGTACCTTGGTGTTCCTGTGGTCTCAAGGTAAACCGCAATAGTAAAGCTTTCTTTAATGGCCTATATGATTCTGTGATTAAGCGTATCACTTCGTGGAACGACACTCTTCTCTCTCCCGCGGGCCGTCTTACACTGATTTCTTTTATGCTAGCCTTCCTCTTTGTCCATCTCCTTTCGGTTTTCAAGATACCAGTAAGTGTGGCAAATAGGATTAACAAACTATTTGCTCTTTTTTGGTGGGCTAGCACTAATTAAGAAAGGAAGGATCATTCATTGAAGGAGTACCGATTTCCTTTATATTCCTAGGATTGATGGGGGCTTAGGTATCCAAAATGTTCATTGCTTAAATCAAGCCCTATTATACAAGTTAAGATGACGTATCTTGAAAAGTCCCTCCACATCTTAGGACAAATATGGTGGTAGCTAAATATCACTATGATGCTTATAACCTTCTTGCATAACACATATCAAAACTATAGATCGTGGGGTTGGAAAAACATTAAATTGGGTCTCATCCTTCTTCAGGAAGGTATCGCTTAGCTATCTGGGCGACCAAGTAAGATTGATCTTGGTAGGGATAAGTGGTTTGATGGTATCGCTCTACCGTTGGTCAGGCCAAATCTTTGAAGTATTGAAGATTTATTAAATAGTCGGGGCAATTTGGATATCTCAATCCGACAAGCCTTCGTTGACGAATGGAGCTTGAAGATTATTTTGTGTGTGGACAGATTCTTGGATCAATTCTACTGGAATCACATCCCCTTGGGAGATTACTCCTCTTAGGGTGGCTACAAGCTGGCATTTGACTAGCTCCTTCCCAGTAATCACCCAAGTCACATACCGGACAAAAAATTGAAGGATTTATGTAAGAAATGACTTTGGAAGTTGACTACCTCCTTCCCAGTATACCGACCAAATTTCAAACCTTCCTCTGGAAAATCGTCAATGATGCATTTACCAATAGGATTCGAATTTCAACGAGGCATGTATCATAACATTCTTTGCTCTCTATGTGAGGATGGAAGCTTTGTGGAAAGTCTTAGTCATCTCTTTCGTGCCTGCCCTTTCTCCACTAAAATTTGGAGCGACTGTGACTTGGGCATTAGAACCTCCGTCAACTCACATGTATGCTTTAAGAATTGGCTGATTGACTGGATTATTAATTATCTCTCCAATGATGACCAAGATCATTCTCACTCGCACCCTCTACTTCTTTTTTGTTCTTTGAGTTATATGGATTTCGAGAAATTTAGCCAAATTCAATAACACTCCCGACAATTGTCATCACGTCACTGTGATATTCCTCAGGTCTCAACTATCTCTAGATCTAAAGACGATTCTGAACTTTGGAACGACCCTTCCCGGTCTGGTCCGGTCCAAACTCGATCTTAACGGGGACCGGACTGGATCCCTTTCTAATCAGTCTAGTCTCCGGGTTTTTTGGAGATGATCGATTTTTGAGTCTATTCGATCCGGTCCAGTCTGTATTTGGATGGATGCCCTAGAAGGGTCTAAGGGATGGTTAGTGGAAAGATCGGTGTTAATTTTAGAGAGTGATGACCACTAAAATAAGTAGTCGATTATTTATTACACTATTACTAGCATTACCTCGTGCAAAATTTGCACGAACCCGTTTTATTCCAATTTTAATTTTAATTTTCTATTTTATACGATTTACGTCCCAACTTTTCTATTTTTGTAAATTACTTCCTCCGTTCAAGTCGAACCTAAGCCTTTATCTTTTCGATACTATTCGCAATCAAGGATAACTTTCGATATTCACGACAATTTATTAGAGAAAATATATTCATGTGGGATCTTGTTTGATTCGTCTTTAAAAGTACATTATTAATATCCAAATTCCATAATTTTTAATAATATGTTACGAAAGATATAAACGACGCAAAATGCGTGTTGGCAAACGTGAAAAAGGAAAAGGAAAGGTTCAACTTGAACAGAGAGAGTATTTCATTTGAACTACCATTTTTTATTTTTTTTGTTAAGAAATTTGAAGTCCAAATCTACTGTATTTATTACTCGTATTATTTTTTAAAAAGTTTTTTTTTTGGTTTTTTATCAGTTGAATATTACGATCTAATTTGAAACGGAGATGATAGATCTTTTTTATACGGTAGTTGTTTATCTAATTTGAAGCGGAGATGGAGATGGTAGATTTTTTTTTTTGGTTTTTTATGTTATATACGGTAGTTTTTTAAGTTTATGTTATACAGTAGTTGTTTATGTAAATATTAAAGTTTTCGTCTTATCTTCCCGTTTTTTCGAGATTTGAGAGATAGATAATCGAATATCGTTTCTTTTTATTTTTGTTTTGTTAATCATTAAAAGCTTCACATTTTAGTAAATTTTGGAAAGATCCATGTAAGATTCGACAAACATCTGTTTCGTATATTTTGTTGAAAATCTAGTCAATTCAGATTAAGATATTCATTTTTTACTTACATTTTTTTTCCGCTTATTTAGTTTATATTGGTCGCTTTATTTTTAAAAAATTTATGTTTTAAATTAATCAAGTACAATAAAATTAAGTATAATTATCAAAACATTATTTACGCATTAGATGCAATAAAAGCGTAATTAATATTTTATGTAGAAAGTGAAGATTAATAAGCTATAATAAAAGTTTAACTAAAATAAATTGTAACTTACTACTGTATGATTAAGTGAGGTAAGTCATAATTATTAATTTCAACTTCACCGTGGTAGTTATTTTTATACAAACTTCATTTAGGTAGTTAATGTTATGAGAAGTGATTACTTTATTCTCCAAATATTTGTGATATTGCCACGTATTCATTTTTTGGTGGGAGTGAATGTGGTTGCTCTAAAAGACATTACTTTATATAAATACCAGGTTAATACCCGTGCAAAGTTGCACGGGTATATATAAAAGGCTTATGTAGGTAATCACGTTTGGATATTACTTTAACAAAAAATAATTTATTATATGGAATAAATATACGATTAAAATCAACTTGAATTATACACACAGGAAAAATTAATGTAAAGATACATGTTTGACTGTTATCATGATATACATGTATCTCGTATGTTTGATACGATTATTCGTTGAGTAATTAGTCTTTTAACTTGTGTTTTATGGAGTATAAAATAATGAGAAATTTACTTTTAGTAGAACTAGCTTGATACGAGAATCATAATCAAAAACATTTTAAGAAATTGCGAATAAAAAATAGACCTCTAATTGAAACCAGCTCAAGGAAAATCAAAGTGTAACATTAAAAAGATAAAGTGTGATTGTTATCTCGTAAATTAATAAAAAAAATATTTTATTCCAATACTAATATCATAGTAGTGGTGTAATAAGTTCTAATTTAAATATTCCAAATAAATCTTTTTCATTACTAAGTATACTATCGATAGATGAAATATATACTAAAATCTTCATAACTAATATCCATTTTTTTAAAATTCTTATTGGTATACTCGTCCAATGTTATTTTAATCTGTTCAAGTTTGTACGCTACTAACCTAGCTATTAAAAAAAATCATTTTCGACAATGTTTTATCTATGTCAGATTATTAGTACAAAAATAATTTAAATAGCAATTAACATAATAAGTTGTTTGTCAACATATTTATATCTATGGTATTTCCAAATGTTTTAACCCGTGATAAATTATATTACCGTCAAAATATTAGAAACTTGTGTCTTTGACGTTTTAAGAGATGTACATGCCAAAAATATCTTATTAATATGAAACTTTTGATTAATGTGGAGTATTATATCAGATTAATGGTTATATAATAAATTTTATAATATTTATATGATATAGAATAATATGAAAAGTGGGATGATTTAGGAATGTGCGTTTTGGCGCCAAGAAACCATGCTTTGGTTTCTGTTTTATTATATAGTATAGAATATAGAATAGAATAGATAGATGGATGAGAAAAAGACATCCAAAGTTCGGACGATTATTATTACTCCCTCCGAATCTGACTTAGGTTCTCTCTTTCCCTTTCGGTCTGAGTCATTCTTTCTTCCCAATTTTTTCTTTTTAACTCATGAACATGTGGCTCATATTCAGTCATTCATTTCTCTCTCTCTTCCTTCTTCATTTTTTTGCCACACATTCCCACATCCTTATTTTTTCCTCCAAAATCCTAGGGGAACATACATAGATAATAGTTTAAATTATTCTCATGAAATAACTCAATATTATTTCATAATAATTTGTTAAAGAATACAAATTTGTGTTAAATATGAAATTTTGTTATCGGCCGGTATTAGTATTAGTATTAGTATTAGATTTAAATGTTGAAAATGGGATACATTTACTCTTTTGATTAAAATAATTGACCGACTACTCTTTAAATTAAATAGCATCAAATATTCTTTCCGTCTCGATCATTTGCTTACTTTTATATTATTTGTGAGAAATATTTTAATGAAACGTAAATAGATGACCGAGATGGGGAGTAATATTTAAATAAATATTTATGTTTTTTAAATGTTTTTCATCTTCCATGATTTATGACAAGTAAAAATTGATTCATACAATTAGAGTTTTATAAATATTAATTAATAGATTATTAGTTTCCAAAATGCGTTCTAAAATTGAAAAATAAGATTTTTGTACAGAGAACATTTAATGAGAGGATGAAATTTCTCTATTTTATATGGGATTCTACCTTCACTATTTACTGAACTTTCTCTATTTTATAGTTCATCTGTCTCGTTCATTTATTTATATTTGATTAAAATATTAGTCACAATGAATATAAAAGAAAAAAATGAATAAAAGGAGGTAATATGATACCAAAAAAAAGGACCATCAGTCCATACCAAAATAAGGACCAAAAAAATGGAGGGAGTATGATATAGTATCATACCATCAGTTCTATTGTATCTAGAACCGCGTGAAAGATGTTAAACTTTTGTTTATACTTACTGATCTTATTCAAGTTTCTGAGTGGAGTTGTAAATTTTTGAGCTTACACATTTACTTTCCTTTGTTTCATTGATATTTTTCACATTTCTTTTTTTCGATAACTTCTTTGATTTCTTTCCTTTCTTTTTTGGTTATCACACATTTTCTTACCTAGGTAGCCCACTTAATTACTCTCTCGACTTTTATATATTTTATTGTTTTTCTTAATAAATGTATCCCTTTAAGGTGGAAGATATCAATGAAATTGAGGGATGAATATTTTATTTAGCTCGACAACTTTTCATTAATGTTCACAAAGTTTACAACAAACTTGAAAACTTTATACTAACATTCAAAATCATAAAACTAGTTGTTTAAAATATAGAAAAAAACATACTCCGTACATCATAAATTTTTGTTTAGAGGATCCGGTCTCAGTCATACTAACTCGTAAACATGCACTAGATAAACTTTTGAGTAATGAGTAGAAATAAATTTGATCATGTGAATTTCCAAATAAATCTACTCTAAAAAAAGACTGGAAAGCATATAATAGTTTCGGACAATAAAGGCATTAAAGGAAAAAAAACAGAAGTCGCATATTGATTGCAGTAAAAGAGAATATTAATCCCCTACTGCTTCTATTCTCCCTACAGAAGGTAAGCATATTCCAAAGCCGACTCACTAACCTTTACTGGAATTGGGTTTTCCTTATTTTAGACAACCAAAATCAGCTTTTTAAACCCACATTATTAATGTAATCACATTATTTCGTATCCTAGAGAAATTCTGGAATAGACACTCTTCTTTTTTGGGGTGGCACTACATACTTCGTAAGTACTCCAGTATAGAGGGTAGGGATCACAAATTCACAATGGGTAGGGTTCTGTCGAGACCCGTTGTTGCAAATGTTGGATGATGAGTTCGAAAAATTCAAATGCAACTAAAATATACTCCCTCCGTATTTATATGTTCGTCTACTTTCAATATAATACTCCACTCATATATTAAACAAAGTGGACGAACATATAGATACGGATGGAGTACTATATATACACCGTAATAAATATAAGCTCAATTAGATTTTAGTTTTAGCGTAAAAATTAAAATATAATATTTTTAAAGGGTTATTTAACAACAATAATATCAACTATAGGGCGTTTTCCCAAAATAATATCAATTTCAATAAATCTGAGAATAATACGTATTATTGGAATAGTTAAACAAGAGTACTATAAGTGACTTTATAACCTGCTACATCAGGTCACCTAATTAATATTTAACCTGCTACTTATCCCTCATCCTCCTACATAGACCTGGATAACGGGTGAACCGTGTCGGGTCAGCTTCGGGTCGAGCCACTTTCGGGTTATAATAATTGGATCGACTTCGGGTCGGATAACTTCGGGTTCGAGTCATTCTCGGGTTTGTTGTTTGCAACGTTTTCAGGGATATCGACTCGTTTTCTATAATAGTAGTTGGGTCAGTTTCGAGTTAGCTCGGTCAATTCGGATTATGGGTCAAAATCAAGTTTTCAATTTGGGTGTCAGGTCGGGTTCAGTTTAGCTTATTCGGGTCGGGTTAGTTTTGTCAGGTCTACTCCTTAGTTCTCTCCTTCATCCTCTCTCTCCATTACCCTTCATCCTTCTTCAATTTTTTTTTCTGTACGTTTCGTTTAGATTAACGTGTTGATTTTGGTGTACTATTATGTTGTTAGCTAGATTTGGTGAGGTTGAAGACTTGAAGGAAGAGGAAGACGGAGGACATGACGTTTAATGTCCCGTACACTGAGTAAGGGAAAAAGAGTGAAGTAATATGAAATAAATTAAAGGCGAAAAAGGAAGTTGAACGGGTTTCACCGCTAACTGGTCATCTATATTACTCTGGTTTAACTACTCCAAAAATACATATTGTTCTCTGATTTATTAAAATTGTAATTATTTTTGGAAGACGCTCTATAGTTGGTATTATTACCATTAAATAAAATTAAAGGTGAAAAAAGAAGATGAAATGGTTCTACAGGTAACCGGTCACCTATACTACTCTTGTTTAACTACTCCAATAATACGTATTATTCTCAGATTTATTAAAATTGATATTACTTTGGGAAGACGCCCTATAGTTGGTATTATTGTTGTTAAATAACCCATTTTTAAAAAGCTTGAGAGAGATATATGTAAGCTCAATTTGATGCACTACGGTTGTATTCTTTCCGTATCAATCATTTGTTGTCCTTTGATTAAAATAATTCTCACAAATAATATAAAAAAAACAACAAATAATCGAGACGGAGAGAATATATAGAACAACACAAATATATATATATAGAACAACACAAATATATATAGAACAATATTAAGAGTGCACTTAATGAAAGAAGTAATATAGACAATAAATAAATATTTTAAAATACCTATATATATTATAATATATTCAGTGTATTAGCATACATTCATTATATTAGCCTTTTCCCATATATTCTTCCCTTATCCTTTGTAAGGTATTTACTATCTTACTAGTTCTAAGTATCTTGGAGTAGAAGTAGTCTCATTAGCATTTTATATAAATAGTTGTAACAATTGATTACAAAAGGACAAGGAAAGATAATCATTCTTTTATGCTATCAGAGCAAGCCTAATATACTATTCTTTCCTCCTCTCACTTCTTGTCTTCTATTGCTTCTTCTCCTCTTCACGCAAATCAAAGCAATAAACTTCCTCTCTTTTTTATCTTTTATCTTTTATTTTTCTTTCTCCGCACAGGTCAACTACTCCGACCCCCCTTGCTGCCATCACTGCATCTCCGATGTCATCTGACAACTCATCCCGACCTTACCACCCTGTCGTTCCACCCTCACAGTCGCCTGTCGGCGCCACCTCCGGCGGACATTGGGTCTGGATCCCTCACTCGACCCCCTCCAAGCAACCCCCTCATCCCACAAATGGTTGGTCCCTACCATCTACTGCCGGTGTCGACATCCTAGGCAGACGACCGACTCAAGCCTTCCAGGATAACGCTTCTCCGGCACCCTCTACGGCTCCAACCGTTTATTGTCCCACCGAACTCGCGACAGCTGTTCAATTCGTCTCCCATCTGGAACTTGATAATAAATGGTATATGGATACAAGAGTTTCTGCTCACATGACCTCCAACACAGGTACCCTTGCATCTTATTTTAATTCGAGCAATTCTCGTAATATAATTATCGATAATGGTCATCGTATTCCAATTAAGGGTTTCAGAAATACTACTTTATCTCATCCCCTTCCCCCTTTACAATTAAATGACGTCCTTCATGTCCCGGATATTGTCAAAAATTTAGTGTCAGTTCGTAAATTTACCATTGTTAATAATGTTTCCGTGGAATTTGACCCATTTGGATTCACTGTGAAGGACCTCCGAACGGGAACCCGTCTTATGAGATTCAGTAGCAACAATGACATCTACCCACTCTCCTCCACCAAAACAGACAAAAATAATGTTCTCCGCTCCTTTCTAGCTCTATCCGCCGTGGCCCCCCGCTTATAGCAAGCACTCCCGTCTCGGCCATCCGAGCCCATTTATTCTTAATACTTTACGTTCTTCTAATGCTATTGCTTGTAATAAACCGAGTACCAAATTTTATCATGCTTGTGAACTCGGTAAACATACTCGTCTTCCTTTTTTTCCATCTTATAATACTACTCTTTTACCGTTTGATATTATTCATAGTGACCTATAGAGATCCCCTGTCCTTAGTAATCTCTATCATCGTTACTATTTATTATTTCTCGATGATTTTATTTTCTCTAGACTTTTCCTCTCAAAACTAAGGCCCAAGTTTTCTCCCTCTTTTCTCAATTCCATAATCTCGTCTCTACTCAATTTAATCGAAAAATAAAGAATTTCCAATGCGACGACGGTTGCGAATTCGATAACGACCTCTATCATTCATTTTTTTCACCAACACGGGATCCAATTCCGCTTCTTTTGTCCCCACACTTCTAGCCAAAACGGTAAAGCCGAAAGAAAAATCCGAAAAATTAATAATATCATACGTACTCTTCTTGCTCACTCTCATCACTCTCATGTTCCCCCAAATTTATGACCCTACGCTCTCGCCATGGCCACCTATCTCTACAATATCACTCCAAGGAAAGCCAATCACCACATCTCCCCAACACAAAGTCTCTACCTCAAAATTCCATCAAATTCTCATCCCCGTGTTTTTGGGTGTCTTTGCTACCCACATCTCCCCCCGACTACTATCAACAAACTCGACCCAAGGTCCGAACCTTTTGTCTCTCTTGGTTACCCTTTCGCTCATCGTGGCTATTTGTGTCTTGACTTGTCCACCCGTAAGGTCCTCATAAATTGACATGTCACATTTCACAAAACAATTTTTCCATTTAAAGATAAAATTTGCCCTACCCCTCCCTCATATGACTTCTTAATTTCTGACCCATCTCCTGATTTCATCCATCATCTAACTCAACCCAACCAACCACCCCTTCAAGTCTACTCCAGGCGTCCCAAGCCCAATCCAACAAAACAGGCCCAAACTAACCCCAACTCCCCTTCTCTCAAGTCCAGAACCCCCCTCCAAACAGACCAAACAACCCCCACCCCAATAACTCCCCCTCTCCCCCAAACTCCTCTATTCCCCCCTCACCATTCCCAACCCCAGTATACTAATCCCTCCTCCCCAGTCCATTGACCCCTCCCCCTCTCATCTCTCCCCTAATAAACCCTCGGCCCACTCTGATTCACAACCCAACCCATCTTCCCAGCCCACTTCCACCACAAATCAGCCCACTTCCTCCACCCTCTCTAATAACCCCTCCTATCCCAAGGAAACCCGTAGCAAACATGGTATCCATAAACCCTGATTCATCCCTAGCCTCACCGCCACCATTGATCTTTCCCCCATTCCCCGAGATCCTATTGCTGCTTTACGTGACCCCAATTGGAAACATGCCATGACCGATGAATTTAATGCTCTAATTAAAAATGATACATGGGTTCTTGTGCCCCGACCATGTGATGTTAATATTACTCGATATATGTGGTTATTTAAACATAAATTCAAATCTAATGGTGTATTGCAGAAGTATAAAGGTCGTCTTGTTGTCAATTGCAGGTCTCAACAGGTCGGAATTGATTGTGAAGAAACTTTTAGTCCCATTGTAAAACTATCATCCGCACCGTTCTCAGTATTGTCATCTCCCGCCAATGGTCTTTCCATCAATTAGACGTTAAATGTTTTTTTTACATGGACACCTTTCTGAGACCGTCTATATGCACCAACCACTAGGGTTCTGTGATTCTCGTCATCCCGACTATGCTGCCTTCTCAATAAATCTCTATACGGCCTTAAACAGGCTCCCCGGGCTTGGTATCAACGTTTCGCCTCATTTATCCAATCCATCGGTTTCATTCAAAGCCGTGTCGATCACTCCCTCTTTATCCTCCGCACCTCCGGCCACACCGCTTATATTCTTATTTATGTTGATGATATTATTCTCGCCTCCTCTTCTGACCACCTCCGCGAAACTATTATCCAGTGACCTCGGTCCCCTCAACTATTTTTTGGGTATCTTCGTTGACCGTCGCAAAGAGGGTCTTTTCTTATCCCTATCTAAGTATGCTGAAGAAATTTTGGCCTGTGCCAACATGACATCGTGTAAGCCATCCCAGACACCAGTCGCCTCAGAGGCCAAGCTCTGTTCTGCCACCCGCCCTCCCATTTCCGATCCAACTCTCTATCGCAGCCTTGTCCGTGCCCTACAATATCTTACCTTCACGCATCCAGACATCTCTTATCCAGTCCAACAAATATGCCTCTTCATGCACGACCTACGCGAGCCCCATGTGGCAGACCTCAAGCGCATATTACGATATATATATATATATATATATATATCGATATATATATATATACACACACACACACGCGGCACGACATCTCACGGCCTCACTATCCGTCACTCTTCCACACACTCTCTCATTGCCTATTCTGACGGTGATTGGGAAGGATGCCCCAACACTCGCCGCTCCACCTCCGGGTACTGTATCTACCTAGGCGACAATATTGTCTTATGGTCATCAAAACGTCAACCCACCTTGTCCCCCTCCAGTACAGAAGCCGAATATCGTGGTGTTGCTAACACTGTAGCCAAGACATGTTGGCTTCGTAACCTGCTCCTCGAACTTCATTGCCCTCAATCCAAAGCTACCATCGTCTACTGCGAAAATGTCAGTGCCAATTACCTCGCCGGTGATCCAGTCAACCACCAACGAACCAAACACATTGAAATGGACATCCACTTTGTTCGTGAAAAGGTTGTCCTAGGTCAGCTATGTCTTACATGTCCCATCTCGTTATCATTATGCTGACATCTTCACTAAAGGCCTCCCTAAGGCTCTTTTCGATGATTTTCGCTCCAGTCTCAACATCCAGTAACCTCCCGTTTCGACTGAGGGGACGTATTAGAATATACTCAGTGTATTAGCATACATTCATTGTATTCGCCTTTTCTCATGTATTCTCTTTGTACTGTGTTTACTATCTTACTAGTTTCTAAGTATCTAGGAGTAGGAGTAGTCTCATTAGCATTGTATATAAATAGTTGTACCAATTGATTAGAAAAGGACAAGGAAAGATAACCATACTTTTAATATATTTGTTACTATATTTTATTGAGTAAATTAACAATTACGACCTTTTAAAAATACACAGTTTTAAAATTACCCCTGTTTTTTTTGTCAAAAATAACAACCAAAATCTATTCAAAGTAAAAAAAAACTACTTCAAATAGTATTTTTAGAACGAAAATGCCATTGTTTAGATGTGATATGAAATAATAGGGAATAAAAAAAGGTAGGAGTCGGTCACTTTTGGCCTAAAAGAATAATTTGGAGTAATTTTTGACCTTTGAATTGATTTTGGGAGTTATTTTTAACAAATAGGAGTATTTAAAAAGGGAGTATATTTAAGATGTCGATTTTAAAAGGACGTAATTGCTAATTTACTCTATTTAATTTCACATTTCGAAAAAAAATGTATTTCTCTAACATTATATGAACTAATATTAATAATTGAATACTCATTAATGGATCTTTTTATATGAAGTTTTTCAGTAAAGGAAAAATGAACTAATCATATATTTTTTTTTTGTAAAATTTAAGTTAGGGATGCTCCTCCTAAAATAAAAACATCATCAATAAAAACAGAGCGAGTATACTTTTGTCACTATAAACTAATGATTATCATATTATAAATATTTCAAGCACATGAAATTTAATAAGTGGTTAATTTATTATGAAGTTTAATTATTTTATTCCATATTTAGTAATAAGTCATTTTGGAGATAAAAATTAGCAAGTTGTTATTCTCTTAGTGTATATATAATAATAATATACGGAGTAATATAATATACTCCCTCCCATCCAATCTAATGGTAAAAATGTTTGAGGTCTATGTTACAATTTAAAATAATTATAATTATACTTCCATCTCTAGGTTAGGGTCTATGTTTTACATTTGAGAGTCAGACCTAGACCCATAAATTTTTAGGAGGATCCATACCCGCAGGGTCAAAAAAAAAATAGGACTCATACCCGACCCATTAGAGTAAGACCCGCAGGGTTGGGGTATAGTATGTCCTGGAGCCAATTTCATCCCTACTTGAGACCTAAATCGACTCAAGACCGACCTACATGCAACCGGAACATTGGCTGAGGCAATATTGACGTGCCCAAACGAAATGACATGAAATGGCTCAAAACGACTAGTAGTCGTTATTAGCGGTATATACATACAGTAGTAAAGAGTCGATATGTTTATGTAATTTACAAATTCGTCTTTTTTGACTAAAATTAGTACTCATGAAAGTGTTCATTCCCTGTAATCGGGACTCAAATGTTCACTTCGACCCTAAATGACAAACCTGAAATGACACGTGACTCGACGACTATTGAAATTGACAAACTCGAAATGACCTACCCACTCCTACATACTCGAAACTAGCTTTTTTTTTGCCAGCCAGAAAGGATAGCCTAGCAACGAAGGGCCATGGCTGCTAGGCCATGAGCCTCTCTATTAAGGCTCCTAGGAACAAAGAAAACCTTAATACAATGAAAATAATTAAAAACATCGAACAAACTGTCAATGATCCGTTTGATGTAAGGCGAGGTAGTGTTAGCATCTCCCATATGCTGTATAAGATTGAGGCAATCCGTAGAGATGTGGAAGTGAAGAAATCCATGTAGTTGAGCTCATTGCACCGCAGTAGAAAAAGCCAAAGTTTCCGCTTGAAGAGAAGAGGCCGCATGAAATTTCTTGCAAACCTTAGCCAAACACTTGTTATCAGGATCAGTGACAACCCATCCACCCGAGGCCTGAGCATGCCCTTTCCAAGCTGCATCTGTCATTATGTTCATACACGAACAAGAAGAGGCTGAGCCAGTGATCTCAAGAGGGAGGCCATTTTTTATCGCAACCATCCAGGAGGGTTCAGACCTAGTGACCATCTGAACCGCGTTATAATTGCTAATACATCTTAAGAAATCAACATGAAAGACCTGGAGGATTTTCATAGTCCCTTCGGCACTAATTTTCAACCCTTAAAATTTAATTTTATTCCTAACAACTCATATTGTCCATAAAGTTGTGACAAAGAGAGTTGTACGGGAATAGTCAAAGTCCGACTTAGAAAGGTAAGTGATCCAATTGACGAGCCATAGTCTGAGATTAATCTGGGGACTCATTGCCGTCCTTATTCCAAGAGGAGACCCTTGCCATATACGAGAGGAGAAGGGGCAATCCCAGAAAAGATGATCCAGCGTTTCGACATTAAGCTCCGAACTACATAAGAACGAAAGGGTTTGAAATTCAAAACCAATAGGAAGCGCATTGTTGATGATTTTCCAAAGGAAAGTGTTCAGTTTTGCTGGCCCCTTAATCTTCCAGAGGTACTTGTGAGAGAAGTTCCTTAATGTCACGTCCAAAGGGTTAGTGAATGAGTGACATTGAAGGTAGTTGCTGAAGGCTAGGCGATAAGCACTTTTTGTGTTAAAGCTCCCAGTTGGTGTTTTGCTCCAGTAGAACTCGTCCTTAGCATCGGAAAGAGGGAGCTGACATGAGATCATTTTCTCAGCCCAATTAGCCTCGTAGAAGGAGTTGATTTTTTCCAGGCTCCAGCTACCAGAGGGGTCAAAGAGGTCATCTAAGCATTTTGGTGGTTCGAGGGTGCAATCTCTACGAACCATCGGGCATTCACCATAAACCCATTTTGTAGTTGTGATGTCAATCTTACTTAGCCTCCCTGGCAGCCAAGCATGCCCCTCATTAACAAGAGAAAGACCCCATTTAAGACTCTTCCAACCCCATGAGCTGTTGTGGGTACTTAAATGAAGATCTTGACTTAAGGAAGGAGCATTGCACTTATATTTGGAAATCAAAAGCCTACTAACCAACAGGTTTGGTGAGCTTATGACTCGCCAACCCAACTTTGCAAGTAGAGCCTGATTCAGGGTTTGTAATATGCCTAATACCTAATCCCCCATCCGATTTAGGAAGAGAAAGGTGAGTGGAGTTTCGCCAGTGAATAGTCCTACCTTGCCTTGTGTTAGCCCACCAAAAAGAGGCAAACAGCTTGTTAATTCTATTTGCCACACTTACCGGTACTTTAAACACCGATAGAAGATGAACAAAGAGGGAGGCTAGAACGGAGGTGATGAGAGTAAGTCCCGCTGGCAATTTTAGAATAGCCCCATTCCAAGATGAGATTCGACGGGCGACATTATCATAAATTTCGTTGTAGAATTTCTTGCTATTGCGGTTAACATCCAAGGGGACCCCAAGATACTTCCCAACCGGATTTGAGGAGGAGATACCAAAAGTCTTGTAACAAAACCTTGCCAATTCCAAAGTAGTGTTTGGGCTGAAACAAAGGGATGACTTCCCTTTATTAATAACCTGTCCCGATGCCTCACAAAATTCCTTTATAGTTAAGTTAACATTTTCAATTCCAGTCTTGTTACCCTCAAAGAAGAACATAGTATCATCCGCAAAAAGGAGATGCGTGATAGGGGGAGTGCTTTGAAATCTTAATGCCGTGTAAGGCTTGAAGATCCTGTAGTTTCAGGAGACTGGTTGAGAGAACTTCCGTACAAAGAACGAACTGAAAAGGGAGAGAGAGGATCTCCTTGTCTAAGTCCGCGTTCAGGAGTAAGACGGACCTTAGGGACCCCATTGATAAGGAGGTCGTAATTAACCATGGAAACGCAACTCATAATCAGGTTAACAACACTTATGGGAAAAGCCATTGATGTAAGCATGAGACGAAGAAAATTCCAATGAATTCGATCAAAGGCTTTACTGAAGTCAATTTTAAGAGTGATTTTGCATTTACGTGCCTTGGAGCTACAGTGATTGATGTTATGCATCAATTCATGAGCCATTATGATGTTGTCATTGATTGACCTCCCCAGGATAAAGCATTCTGAAAATCGCCAACCAAGTTGTTCATAACCCGTTTAAATTGGTTCGCAATGCACATTGTAGTGATTCTCATGATCACGTTGCAAAGGCTAGCCCTACTCGAAACTGGCTAAATGTATGTATAGCACGACCAAAACCTAAATCTAAATCTCCGCATACCCAAATGACTCCACCTTTGCCTCCAACAATCTCACAATTACATGGCAACAATCTTACAATCACATGGAAGTATAGTATTGAACAATGCATTTATACTCGACCTTTGATCTGCCAGTCCATGAACTCAATGACTTGGCCCGGATTCAGTAATAGCATATAAATATAATTGGACCTCAACCCCATATATACCTTAAGCTTTTGGTTGAAATATATCATGGTATTAGAGCCAACGTGACCAATTGTCACATGCTCAAATCTTCTTTTTTGAATTCTCCCAGCGGAACTAATTCTCATCATTCAAAATCTCCGTAACAAAGAGTCCGATGTTCGGAGGTACATTACACTCCCACATCATTCTACTAGGAACCCGATCCACGTGAACGTGAGCTAGTTCATGAGCTACTCTATTGAATTGACGCTTAACACAACTAAGTGATTCAAACTAACCCATATACCCGTAAATGGCATCCACGTATTTGAATCTTGGTAGTCTCCAAAAATATGGCAACCATACATGGTAGAGGCCAATAAGCACTCTTCAAGTCTAATGGCCTGGACATTGGACAGTTGACTGAGGGGCGTAACAACATATAAATACAATAATTCGACTATCTTCAAAAAAAAATTACTTTTAATTGAAATAAATCATGCTTAGCTAGTTAGCTTTGTCCGAACTTTTCAAAAAGTAAAATCGTAAATAAATAACTAAAATGGATGGACACCTGCATCAAAATCATTATTTTCAGTTGACAATTTTACGTTCTGTAAATTCTTGGTATTTCACAAATTGTTTTGTAGAACAATAAATATAAGACTAATCCATCAACTAAAGAGTAGGTCATCACTAGACACATAAGTAGGAAAATAAAAATTAAATTAATAGAATCCAGGTAGTAATGAAAGACGGACTATCTGTTACTTTTGTGTTAACTAAAGCTCAAATAATTCGATAACCATCTCTTTTCAATAATAACCAGAGTGTTATTGGAGAGTTACTCATGTTCAAGAATTTGTGATAATTCAAAGAAAACTACGCACATACATTTATAAAAGCAGCAGATGCGTATCTACTAATTAAGCGTATGGAGGTGAAATAATATAATGACATGTAGTACATTCAATAAATGGTCAGAAATAACTCACACTTCTTACACAAAACTCTATAATTTCATTTGTTAATCAATGAATGAAAGGTTTAGTAGTTCATCTTATTTCATTAATATCTTCCATATTTTTTTTCCTAATAATTTCTTTGATTTATTTCGTTTTTCGTATCAAACTTCTCTCTCACCTAGGGACCACCACTTAGATTACTTAAGTTATACTTTGGAATATTTTATTATTTTTTTAAGAAATGTGTCATTTTAAAGTAAGGTTAAGATAGAAGAAATCAATTAAATGAAAGTATTAAAAAGATGATAAAATTTAATTAAGGCGTGAGACGGTCTATAACAATAACTAGCGTACTCGATCGGTATTATTTCAAAAACTTGTCATGTCTCGTACTATTGTACGGTATGTAACAGTCCAAACCCAAAAGTTAGCAGAAAAAAATGAACATGCAAGATGGTTAATTCAATAAATGGTAAAAAAAGACGTAGAAAAATGTTACCGGTGGATGAATAGTGGTGTTCTGAATCAACGTATCTTTCTCTACAGCATCGCCAGTAATTCCATCAATTTTTGACCTCAATTCCATTTTTGAAGCTTGAGAACTTTGAAATTGATCAAATTTTGCATTAAAATAATCCAAACTATTTTTCTCAAGCTTTGGATTATTATTATTATTATTATTATTATTATTATTATTATTATTATTATTATTATTATTATTATTATTATTATTATTAGGTGAAACAAAGAGCCATGAAACCAACCCATATGCAAGAATTAATGATACCATGGAAAAAATTATAAACTTCACTGAACTTGAACAAGAACCCATTTTGATGTCCTGTAAACCCATGAAAACTCAACAATGATATTTTGTGAGGAAATTAAAGGGCTATTTCATCTTCGATAATCACGTGAATTTTGCTCTTAGAAAGTTGGAATTTTTTTTGCTGAAATAAAGGGTTTGGGTTGTCTGAAAAAATGTTTTTGAAGTTTTAGGGAATTAATTGGGTGAAGAGTTAGTGAGAAGGAAGATTAACATTTGGTCATAAATGGTTGCATCACGAAGCCAGACGTCTGCTTGTTTCTGCCTCGTTTTTTAACACTTCATGCATAAAGTAGAAATAAGGGAAAAATAAAATAAAAGAAAATAAAATAAATGTTCCATTTACTTTCTGGGATTACCAATTCTATCTTTAAGGCTGTGTTTAAAAGGGTACGAAGTTACTCCCATCAAGAATTAAAGGCTCGGATTCGTAGTTTGAGGCTCAAATTAATAGAGTATGATGCTTAAAGTTGAAAGTTTAAAACACTGTATGAAGCCGAGTTCGAGCAAGGATCTGAGCCTCAGATTCGTAGACTCTCAAGCTCAGACATGATTAGAGTACCGTAGCGGCGTAGCTATCTAGCTGGTACCAACAAAAATCTGAAAGTGAGTCTTTGATTTCCAAGATTCAACTTCAAACTCATGAATACGAAGTAGTATAAAGCGTAATATTTAATTTTTCCGTCTCAGTCAATAGTTTGCGTTTGCTTTATTTACAACACATATAGGTTACTTTGCTTTATTTACGAGTTGTCTCAGTTAATAGTTTACGTTTGTTTTATTACGACCCGTCTTAGTCAATAGTAGTTTTTTATTTACGGCTCGTCTCAGCCAATAATTTACGTTTGCTTTATTTACGACCTGTCTCAATCAATAGTTTACGTTTACGGTATTTACAATTCATCTCAATCATTAGTTTACGTTTATTTTAATTACGACCCATCTCAATCAATAGTTTAAGTTTGTTGTATTTACGACTCATCCCAGTCGGTGGTTTACGTTTGCTTTATTTACGACTCATCTCAGTCGATCAGTAGTTTACTAGTTTAGGTTTGCTTTATTTACGACTCGTCTCAGCTATTAGTTTAGGTTTGCTTTATTTACAACTGTTACAAAATAAATCAATCGTAACTATTGATTAAGATAGACGGAGTGAATATCAATTTAAAAATTTGAGAAAAAAATGAGCTTTTTTACAAAGTTTATAAATAGTCTCATATCTATACCTCCAAGGATCAAGGCTCCAATAACCCTAACTTATATGTGTATTTTTCCAACTCAAAAAAAATTATCGTCGAATCGAGTCTATCATCATCAACTTCAAGTCGATTTGGTTGAGTACAATTGACATTATTTAAGGGAAAATCAATTATTTTACTTGTCATTTTTAATTTATTTTTTTTGGTAAATGTGAGTTTATATACTCCCTCCGAGTTTTAGTGTTCTTCCCTCTTTTCTTATTAAGCTGAGTTTGATCTTCTTCCCTATTTTCATTTAAGAAATGTTTTTTCACCTAACATTACCATCCTACTTCCACTACTTTCTTTATATTACACCAATTACTCAATATAATATTCCTCTCTCTTACTTTTACCATTCATTTTTTTCCATTCAATTAATATAATATTCTTCTCTCTTACTTTTTCAATTCACCCCATCTTTTTTTATTAATATAATACTCCCTCCTTATTTTCTTCCCCAAAAAGAAAAGGGAAGAACACTAAAACTCGGAGGGAGTATGTATCAAGCACAATTGGGAACCTTTACAAGATAGTGTGTATAAGGAAAAAAAAGACATAACCAAACACAATACAACTAGTAGAACATCACAAAATGCAAGGTCTGAATTAGACCCCATGTATTTCTGTGGAGTCCATGGTGTCTTTAGAGTCTGAGTTTAGTTTCATCTCCGATGTGATTTTCTAGGATCTCTGGTCTAACCATAGTCCCATGGATTCTAGCATTGTTTCTTTGTTTCCAAATCAGGTAGTAGCACGACAGCAAGGATCGACTATGGCAGAGCATTTCCAGGTGTCTCTTGTCTGGCCCCTGTAGCAAGGTCTTGACTCTCCTGCAACGCACCAAACCATCTTTCCACCTATTGCTTCACCTTGAGACTATACTGGCAGTCGAAGAAAATATGTTCAATACTCTTAGTAGCATTCCAGTAGAGGAAGAAGAGATGTCTTCCTCACAGCAACCATGTCTAAACAATTTTTCTTTAACATTCATTCCATTAGTCATAGCCAGTGAAGTAGTCATGGAATGCTTTGAATGTTCCATTTATTCCACAACACTCTAGCCTATTGCTTGGGAGGGTACTTTGGTGTAAGCCAGTCACAACCCTCCTGACCCTTATAGTATAACCAGAAGACTTGCCCGTCCAAGTGTTTTGGTTGTATCCAGACTTTATATTTTCTTTAACTTTGCAAATATTCCTCCAAGATAAGGTGACATCAGAAGGTGGTTCGTTGATAATCCTGCATGTTTTGTCCCTTGATATAGATATTATTTACCCATTTCTCCCAGGTTGTCAACTTTGGTGTAAATTCAGTCAACTAGCTTAGCTAACTTAGCTATTGCAGTAGTATTACATAGTTCAGCTGATTTGATACCTAAGTCACCTTATTCTTTAGGACACGTATTTTTCTTCCAGCAGGCAACAAGAGGAACCCTGTGGATATTAGAGTGACCATTATCCCAGAGGTAGTTTCTGCAGATTGATTCAATTATCTTACTGATGCCTTTTAGGAGCTCCAATAATTATGCAGTGAGTTGAGGACAGAGTTAATGAGTGTTAACCTGCCAACACAGGACAATTTTCTTTGCCCAAGACTCCTAATCATGCTAACCATTTTTTCTACAAGGATTTGACAGTCCTCTAAAATTCGTCCAGGCTGGATGGGAACTCTTACGTATTTGAAAGGTATGGTGCCTTCTTTGAATCCGGTAACACTAGGGATATCATGTTTCAGTTCATTGCTCATCCCACTGAAGAAGACCTCAAACTTGCTAGAATTCTTCCTAAGTCCTGATGTGTGGGAGAAAGTGGTAAAAGCCTTAAAAAAAAGGATGATGGAGAGAGCATTACCTTTGCAGAACATCATGAAATCATCCGCAAATATGAGATGACTAAGTTTAAGGTCTTTGCAAAGGGGGTGATAATGAAAGGCCAATTAGTGGTGACATATCTTATGGTTCTTGTGAGGTTTTCCATGCAGAGAATAAAGAGAAGGGGAATAAGGGGCCACCTTACCTCAATCCTCTCTTCCCTTTGAAGTAACCAAGCTGTCCCCATTATGATTAAGGTGAAAGAGGGGGAATTCACATAGACCATTATCATATGAATGAAATGTTTAGGGAACTTTAGGCCATGTAAAATTTGAGCAAGAAACTCTCACTCCGTAGTGTCATAAGCGGGCCTTCTACAGGTCAATTTTGAAGATTGATAACAAGTTTTTACTATGTCATTAAATAGCTAGTCTAATCAATCAAACACAATTTATACACCTCAAGGAATCACAAAACTAGTAGTTAAGCGATAAGTAAAGGGATCGAACCACTAATTGGCAATTTGGAGAAAATGACTAACTAATGAAAACACAAAACAAACTACTACCCTAATAAGATCAAAAACATACAAACACACAAAAGTGGGGTTTGTTTTGAAAATTATGCTAAAAACTAAAGAAGAGCAATAAACTATATAAAGCAATGAAAGTCAAATATGAGATTTCAAACAATGGTGAGAAAGTATCTTGGTGTAATCCCTCTTTTCATCCTCACCCCCCCTCTTGTAATCTTAGCTTATGTTCTTCATTACCCACTAAACCCTAGACTACTTTAGCATAGATTAGCTTAGATTAGAGTAGATTAGTCGTTAATTAGTCCTTAATCTAGTTAGCTAATCTTGTATTAAGGGATCTCTTGAAGAATCCATCCAATCTTGACAACATTGGTGGATGTTTTGGGTGTTCTTTATATACAAGTTCTCATCTTTTCTTTCTCTTGTTAGTTGGTATAATCTTCTCATCCTTTTACTCTTAATCTTTGTTTATGTTATTCAATTTTTCATCTTTATATCTAGTTTGTTGTTCATGCTTGTTCTTTATATGAATGTTTTGATTCTTATGTTGGTTTCTCTTGTTAGTGTTGGTTTTAGCATAGATATGTTTGAGTAGTGATCCCCTAGGGTTATTAGGGGGATTGGATGTAATTAGGGATTATTAGGGTGAGATGAGTGGTATTAGATGTTGTTTTTGTTGTTTCCCATTTACCTTGCACTCCACATGTTTGATGAAATGCTTGTGAGACTAGAGATGATCAATCCTTGTTTTTCTTGCCTCTTCTCTTGTATGTGTGTGTTTGGTTGTAGGTTTGGTTCCCTCATTAGTACCGAGAGCGTGGTGAGGATGACCCCTAGGCCGTTTAAGTAGCGAGAGCCCGAACGTGACCTAGGCTACGAAAGCACGCTAGTAACCCCGTTTTTCCCCTTCTTATGCCCTTGACATCCATGAACCCGACCTAGCCCTAGTTTCTTCTTATCGATTTATTAGCTTCCTTTTGTCATTAGTTATTCGTTTAGCCTTGTTAGCTCGTGTTTTAGACCTTAGCTTAGTCTTTAGTCTATCCCCTAGATTAGTTTGTCTTGAACCTAGTCTTTGACCGTAGCACACCTTAGTCCGACACCCCGTCCCTGTGGATCGACCCAACTTACCCTATCTACCCAGTTAGGAATAGTTGGTTTTATTTGACCGGTAGGATAGACGACAAACACTACCGTCAAATTGGCGCCGTTGCCGGGGACGGCGTAGTTTAGACTTTTGTGTGCTTAGTTTTGGACTTTGTTCTTGGTTTTTGTGTTTTCTTCTCCTTATGTATCTCCGTTCTACTTCTTGTGTGCTATTCTCCCTTCCTAGTGCCTCAAAAGCACTAGGTTACTAACGTTTTCTCAAGTGCTTCTAGTTCATCCTAGGTATCAAAACAACGTTATGGAAATGGCACGTCCTAGCTTCCATCAATCGTCACGGGACAACTATGGGGCAAATTGCCAAGTCCCAAAATTTCACCAACCATATCAACCTCATCAACAATCTTACGAACGCCCTCCATATGGTTACCATGAAAGTTGTCAAGGATCATTCCAACATCCTAACAACTACCAAATACCCCCACGTGACCCACAACCAAAAATCCCCAACTTTGAAACTTGTCAAATGATGATTCAATTGCTAAAGAGTCAACAAGAGGCGATAACTCTAATGCAAAAGAGTCAACAAGAGATGATGATTCAATTACAAGGGGTTAGAGAGGAGTTTAGGGCCCAAAAAGCGGTGCAAGATGCTCGAATCGATGCACTCATGGCTCGCATCACGATGTCGGCCACTCGAGCTCCACAAATTGTTGGGGAAAGTTCATTTGGGCAAGAAGGTCGGTTGACTCCACATGGAAATCAACCCGACCATGAAGCCACGAATGAAGAAGAGAGGGTAAATCGAGAAATCATCGTTGAGTGTTGCTTGGATGGTGAAGATATGGGAAGAATGGAGGAAGTTGAAGCTTCAAGGGTCAACAATGAGGAGGGGCCGGGTGTGAGCATGATTCTCAAGGTAACTCTTGGGGAGCCGATGTATTGGCTATCAAATTGGATTTGTACGATTTTCTTCGTGATGAACCGGATCTTGACAATCCAAAGTTAAGTGAAGACAAGACTCCTCTAGGCCAACTAGACAAGGTGAGTGAAAAGGAACGTAATACTTGGGAAAAAGAGGTAGATGCCTTGAAACTTGCCTTGAATGGGAAATTGGAGGATCCTAAAGCCTCCAATGAAGAAAACTTGATGCCTTCACCTCCTTTATCGCACTCGATTCCAAGTCCCTTGTCTTGTGAGACGGTTGATGAAGAGGATCCTTGTCAGGCGGTGGAAGAGAACTCTACTCTCAACCCCGTAGAAGAAGCAACCCCCTTAGGGTGTGATCTTCCAACTCATAATGCCGAGCTTGACTCTAGACCACTATACTTACCGGATGGTCATAAGATTCGTTGCTATCACGGTTTGGAAGACCCGGAAGATCACGAGAACCCCGAGCATAATGAAGATGATCGCTTCTTGCCTCCGACTTGGAAGCTCTTGAAGGTAGCTAGGCTCGGCCATGTGAGCCTCAATGAAGATGTTGCTAGAGAATTTGACTTACTCTTTCGAGCTCTTGATGGCTATGGAGGTGTAGATGGTGAGAGTATCCTATTGTAAATATCTTTTTGAGCTTTTGTGTGTGTATATATGTTTATTTGGATAGTTTGGTTTCTAGGATTGTTAGTGGTTTTGTGAAATTCTTGTGATTTGCTATTTTGATGAGCGATGTGAGGGAGGGATTTTGATGAATGTGTTTGAGCTTACTTGTAGGTGTGAAGTGAAGATGAATCTTAGAGAGGAGTGGTTATTGGTAGAGCTTGGATTGTGAGCATGGGAGTCGGTTTTTGAAGCTTTGGACAAGCTTTTGGGGTTATAGAGGGTTATAGGACTCTTCCCGGCCGAGAAGAGTGCATCCCGACTGGGAAGGATGAACCATCCCGACCGGAAAGGATATCATCCCGATCGGGATGAGTGTACCAAAAATTGGGTTTTCTGGAGTGTCATCCCAACCGGGACGGGAGCTTCCCGACCGGGACGGGTGTGTCATCCCGACCGGGACCATCCATCCCGACCGGGATGATGCCCTGCTCCTTCTTTTGGCATCTTCTTTGTCATTCGAGCCCACCCAACCATTTTATACCCCCTCCCAACCTCCCGGCTCACCCTTGCCTCTATTATCCCACCCTTACACTTCATTCATGAACCCTTGCACCAAGTTTCACATCAAATCCCACCTCCTTATACCTTTGTACTTCAACCATGCGGCCTTATTGAGAAGGAAGAAGAATAGCAATGACAAAGACAAGCTACGTGCCGATACCGACCTATCAGACGATGGAGCGAGTGAGTTGCTAACCGCA
The DNA here is from genome assembly GCA_958450325.1 of Agrostemma githago. NCBI lineage: Eukaryota > Viridiplantae > Streptophyta > Magnoliopsida > Caryophyllales > Caryophyllaceae > Agrostemma > Agrostemma githago. Next base: position 47,166,990 of record OY288249.1, read on the forward strand.
TGGTACGACAACTATCCTTTCTTTTCCGTCTTTTATTGCTTGTCTTCTTTTGTTAGTTCCCCTTCCCTTTATCATTTGTGTCATGGTGGCCCTCGGGGCCTTGGTAATCGTTGCTCCCGACTCTCGATGACGTGACTACATCGAGAGTCATTTGAAAAATCCAAATTTACAAAATTTTCACCCTTTTTGTAGGATTTAGCCGGATTTAGGCGGAATCCGGGCTAGGTGACTTGATTACACCTAGTCCTCTCCTCCCATTTCCTTTTATTCTCTTTCTTTTTATTTCTTCCCCCATCCATATCTTTTCTCGTCTCGGCCCATGGTGACTTGACTACACCCCGGCCGGACACATTCTACCCTTCTCTCCGCTTTATTTTTGATTTTTAGCTTTATTTTCGTAGTTTTTTTTTTCTTTTTTAGTGTCTCCATACACTACGGTCGAGCATGAGGACATTGCTCGGTTTAAGTGTGGGGGAGCGATATTCTATCGTAGTTAGTTTTATTTTCGTAGTTTTTTTTCGAAAAATCTTTAAAAACCCTAAAAATTTTAAAAAAAATTCGCAAAAATCAAAAAGGTTTTTACTTTGTGTCTTTGTGTCGTGTTTTTGTGTTTTGTGTGTGTGTTTGACCTTTTTCCCTATAGGTTCCTTGATCGCCGTAATTTTCGGAAAGCTCAAGACAACCGGTAACGTCATTCTATTTCTTTTCCTCTTTGTTTCTTGTGAAGTTTGGAGGAGAATTGTGATGATGTGTGCAGATAAGTGTAGTTTGTAGTGCCTATTTCGTAGTGTTTTGGTCCCATTTTCCTTGTGGAATCGCTACTTGGGAGCGATTTATGGGCTACTTATGCTTCCTCTAGCTCGTTTCAGGTTCCCGAGACCCTTCGTGAAGAGTTGGAGCGATTCCGACTCAATACATACACTTTTTGGAGCCAACGAAGTGAAGGAACGATCACTCGATGCCTTGGATTCGACCCCGAGACCTTGGGGCCCAATCCCGAGCCTTCGAGACCCGATCCCGAGTCCCGAGAATCGATGAGAAGCCCATGTGAAGCAAGGAGAAACCTTAAAGATCATATTGGAGGCCTACAAGACTCATCCCCGACGGGAAGGACCTCATCCCGTCCGGGATGAGGTGCACAAAAGAGAGGGCTTCTGTTTTGGGTTCCTCCCGACCGGGAGCAGGTCATCCCGGCCGGGACCGACCCCATCCCGACCGGGACCACCTCTTCCCGGCCGGGACGAGCCACCTGCAGCTCCGCGCTTCATTGTTTCATCTCCCTACTCATTGTAACCCTATATATACCCTTCCTCTTGTAATTTAAGCTTATGTTAGACATTACCCATAAACCCTAGCCTACTTTAGCATAGATTAGCATAGATTAGTGTAGATTAGTCGGTAATTAGTCCTTAATCTTAGTTTAGCTCTTGTATTAAGGGAATTCTTGAAGAATCCAACCAAGATTGACAACCTTGGGTGATGTATTTGGGTTTTCTCTTTTATGCAAGTTTTTCCTTCTTCCATTCATCTTGTTAGTAGGTATAATCTTCTTTTCCCTTCTCTTAATCTTGTTTATTCATCCAAGTTTTAATCTTTGTTCATTGTTTTGCTCATAGTTCATTGTTTCACTAGTTTCTTTATGCAAGTTTTGTTGTTTGTGTTGATTCATCTTGTTCTTGTTGGTCTTAGCATTAGATATGTTTGAGTAGACTCTTGCTAGGGTTATTAGTGTGATTGGTTGTAATTGTGGATGATTAGGGTGAGATAGGTGGTGCTAGATGTTGTTTTTGTTGTTTCCCATTTACCTTGCACTCCACATGTTCGATGAATTGCTTGTGAGACTAGAGACGATCAATCCTTGTTTTTCTTGCATATTCTCTTGTATGTGTGTGTTTGGTTGGTTGGTTTGGTTTCCTCACTACATAGCGAGAGCCCGGTGAGGACGACCCCTAGGCCGATTACGTAGCGAGAGCCCGATCGGCGTTACCTAGGCTACGAAAGCACGCTAGTAACCCCGTCTTTCCCCTTTTAGTCTTCTTTGCACCCATGAACCCGACCTAACCCTAGTTTTCTTCCTTATTGTCATCTTTGCTTCCCTTAGTCACTAGTTAGTTGTTTTGCCTTCCTTTCCCGCGTTTTAGACTTAGCCTAGTCATTAGCCTATCCCCTAGATTAGCTTGTCTCGGACCGAGTCTTGGACCATAGCACCCATTAGTCTAAACCCATTTTCCGTCCTTGTGGATTCGACCCGACTTGCCCTACCTACCCAGTTAGGAATAGTTGGTTATTATTTGGTGGCGGGATCCACGACAAATCTCGACCATCAATTTGGCGCCGTTGCCGGGGACGGCGTAGTTTAGACTTTTGTGTGCTTAGTTTTGGACTTTGTTCTTGATTTTTGTGTTTTCTTCTCCTTGTGTATCTCCGTTCTAATTCTTGTGTGCTATTCTTCCTTCCTAGTGCCTCAAAAGCACTAGGCTACTAACGTTTGCTCAAGTGCTTCTAGTTCATCCTAGGTATCAAAGCAACGTTATGGAAATGGCACATCCTAGCTTCCATCAATCGTCACGGGACAACTATGGGGCAAATGGCCAAGTCCCATAATTTCACCAACCATATCAACCTCATCAACAATCTTACGAACGCCCTCCATATGGTTACCATGAAAGTTGTCAAGGATCATCACAACATCCTAACAACTACCAAACACCCTCACATAACCCACAACCAATAATCCACAACTTCGAGACTTGTCAAATGTTGGTCCAAATGCAAAAGAGTCAACAAGAGGCGATAATGCTATTGCAAAAGGGTCAACATGAGATGATGATTTTAATGCAAAAGAGTCAACAAGTGATGATGACTCACATACAAGGGGTGGAAAGGGAGCTCAAGGCCCAAATAGGGGTGCAAGATGCTCGCATCAATGCACTCATGGATCGTATCACGATGTCGGCCACTCGAGCTCCACAACATGTTGAGGAAGGTTCATTTGGGCAAGAAGGTCGGGTGTTTCCACAAGAAAGTCAACCCAATCATGAAGCCATGAATGAAGAAGAGAGGGTCAATCAAGAGACCATTGTTGAGTGTTGCTTGGGTGGTGAAGATATGGGAAGAATAGAAGAAGTTGAAGCTTCAAGGGCCGACAATGAGGAGGGGTGTGAACATGATTCTCAAGATAACTCTTGGGGAGCCGATGTATTGGCTATCAAATTGGATTTGTTCGATTTTCTTCATGATGAACCGGATCTTGACAATCCAAAGCCAAGTGAAGACAAGACTCCTCTAGGCCATGTAGACAAGGTGAGTGAAAAGGAACGCAATACTTGGGAAAAAGAGGTAGATGCCTTAGAACTCGCCTTGAATGGGAAATTGGAGGATCCTAAAGCCTCCAATGAAGAAAACTTGATGCCTTCACCTCCTTTATCGCACTCTATTCCGAGTCCCTTGTCTTGTGAGACGGTTGATGAAGAGTATCCTTGTCGGGCGGTGGAAGAGAACTCTACTCTCGACCCTGAAGAAGAAGCGACCTCCTTAGGGTGTGATCTCCCACATCATAACACCGAGCATGACTCTAGACCACTATACCTACCGGATGGTCATAAGAGTTGTTGCTATCATGGTTCGGAAGACCCGAAAGATCACGAGAACCCCAAGCATAATGAAGATGATTGCTTCTTGCCTCCGACTTGGAAGCTCTTGAAAGTTGCTAGGCTCGGTCATGTGAGCTTAAATGAAGATGTTGCTAGGGCATTTGACTTACTCCTTCGAGCTCTTGATGTCTATGGAGGTGTAGTTGGTGAGAGTACCTTATTGTAAATATCTCTTTTTCTTTTCCTTTGAGCTTTTGTTTGTATATATGTTTGTTTGGGTAGTTTGGTTTTTAGGATTGTTAGTTTTTGTGGAAATCTAGTAATTTGGTATTTTGATGAGCGATGTGAGGGAGGGAATTTGATGTTGTATTTGAGCTTGTTGTGACAGGTGTGGCGTGAAGGTGAATGCTAGAGAGGAGTGGTCATTGTTAGAGCTTGGATTGTGAGCAAGGGAGTCGGTTTTTGAAGCTTTGGACAAGCTTTTGGGGTTTTAGAGGGTTTGAGGAACCTTCCCGGCCGAGAAGAGAGCATCTCGACCGGGAAAGTTGAGCCGTCCCGACCGGGAAGGATGTCATCCCGATCGGGATGTGGGTGCCAAAATTTGGGTTTACTGTTGTGTCGTCCCGACCGGGATGAGAGCTTCCCGATCGGGACAGGTGTGTCATCCCGATCGGGAGCATCCATCCCGACCGGGATGATGTCGTGCTCCTTCTTTTGGCCTCTTCTTTGTCATTCGAGCCCACCCAACCATTTTATACCCCCTCCCAACCTCCCTACCTATCCTTGCCTTTATCATGTGACCCCTACACTTCATATACACATATTCACCTCATTTTCTCTTCACTTTACACCGACCTTCACATCAAAACCCACCTCCTTATACCTTTGTACTTTAACCATGCGGCCTTATTGAGAAGGAAGAGGAATCGCAATGGAAAAGACAAGCTTTGTGCCATTATCGACCTATGAGACGATGGAGCGAGTGAGTTTCTAACCGCATGGTACGGCAACTATCCTTTCTTTTCCGTCTTTTATTGCTTGTCTTCTTTTGTTACTTCCCCTTCCCCTTATCATTTGTGTCATGGTGGCCCTCGAGGCCTTGGTAATGGTCGCTCCCGACTCTCGATGATGTGATTACATCGAGAGTCCTTTGAAAAATTCAAACTTACAAGATTTTCACTATTTTTATAGGATTTAGTCGGATTTGGGCGGAATCCGGGCTAGGTGACTTGATTACACCTAGTCCTCCCCTCCCATTTCCTTTTATTTTTCTTTTTAATTCTTCCTCCATCCATATCTTTTCTTGTCTCGGCCCATGGTGACTTGACTACACCCCGGCCGGACACATTCTACCCTTTTCTCCATTTTTCTTTTTGATTTTTAGCTTTATTTTCGTAATTTCTTTTCTTTTCTTTTTTCGTCTCCATACACTACGGTCGAGCATGAGGACATTGCTCGGCTTAAGTGTGGGGGAGCGATATTCTATCATAGTTAGTTTTATTTTCGTAGTTTTTCGAAAAATCTTTAAAAAATCTCTAAAAATTTGAAAATTTTCATAAAAAACCAAAAAGATTTTCTTTTTGTGTCTTTTTTTCTTTTATGTCCTTGTGTCGTATATTTGTTGTGTTGTGCGTGTTTTACCTCCCTTTTTCCTTATAGGTTGCTTAATCACCGATAGCTTTTGAGAACTTTCAAGACATCCGGTAACATCTTTTATCCCTTTTTCCCCTTTGTCTCTTGAGGAGTTTGGAGGAGATTGTGATGTGGTGTACTCGGGTGGAGCTTTGTGCATACTTATGGTTGATTTGGTGACTTGTTTGGAAGTTCGGGGTGGTGTTTGTGTTATTTATGTGTTCGTTTTGTTTTGTTTTGTTTTGTTGCTTTTGCTTCTTTTTCTTTCGTTTATGTTGTGTCTTTGTTTTGTGTGTGTAGTTGTGTCTTGTGTGTAAGAAGTTTTCGAAAACCCGGTTTAGAGGCTAGTGCGCAAGTGTTTACTTTCCCTTCCTAGTAGTATAAATCGAGTCTTGGACTTTAGTCTAGTAGAATGACCCTAAATCAATGATTTCGTTGGTTTCTTACCTTGAGTCCACCTAGCTTACTAGGGATTTACTACGGGATTTGCATTTGACCATTATGACCACCCACGGGCTGAAAAGGCCTTTGTTGCCGAGTCCCGCCCCTTAGGTGACCGTGTACGGAATTGTTTGATTAGTCCAAGTTCTTCCCTTTTTGTGGGTTTGAAGGGAAATCGCGACCCCCGACTTACCCATTTCCCTACCTCTCCTACACATATCCACAAAATAAATTTGCAATTTGTTGAAATCTCTCTTTCTTGTTGCAAAGAAATACCTGCAACAAAAATGGCAAAGAAAAGAAAATGAAGGAAAAATAAAAGAAAGAAAAGAAAGAAGAAAAAGAAAAGGCACAAAAAGCCAAAAAGAAAATAGAAAAAAAGAAAAAGAAATGGCATGGCAACACACAAAGCAAATATGCAAAAGAAAAGAGAAAACGCCTAAAGAAAATCGTTTCACAAAAAGAACCTAACCCCACAAAAATAAGCCTTTTTCCGACTTTTGCCGTGAAGAGCCTACCAAAGAACCGAGTCCCTAGGAAGGATGATAGCGGTGAAAGTCGGTCTTCCCTCACTTTGCAAATATTTCCCCTTTTTACTTGGACTATTTAGGCGGTTTCGGACATGGGACGACCCTCTTGGCTCATTGCTAAAGGGGGCGGGGTCTCACTTACCTACAGTGTCGACTAACACCGTGATTCATCCTTCTTCCATCCCGCCGATCGTCCCGTGGTACGTTCTTAGAAGGTTAGGAGGAACCGAGGTAAATTACCAACGTTTTTATTGCTTTGTCGTCATACTATTAGGGTTTTGTCCATTTTAGTTTGTATTGCTAGCTTGGGAACGTTGTCACTTGCCTTGAGTCCTAAACCGGTGCTTCTTTCACCGCTCTTTAGAGGGAAGCGGTATTTGTTTCTATTTGGGTGCAACCTTTTGTGTGTTTGGTTGTATGTTTGTTTGTTTATGTGTTTTTGTGTCCGGTTGCATCCATAGTTTTGTCGCAAGACCTCACTTGCCTTGCGGAGAGCACTTATCCTCTAGGTGTTCTTGCGTGAGTTGAAAGGGCGTAGGGTGCGCTAATACCCACTCGGCTAGTTTAGTGGTTAGTATGTGCTTACTCGAGGGCGAGTAAGGGTTAAGTGTGGGGGAGTTGATAAGTGTAGTTTGTAGTGCCTATTTCGTAGTGTTTTGGTCCCATTTTCCTTGTGGAATCGCTCCTTGGGAGCGATTTATGGACTACTTATGCTTCCTCTAGCTCGTTTCAGGTTCCCGAGACCCTTCGTGAAGAGTTGGAGCGATTCCGACTCAATACATACACTTTTTGGAGCCAACGAAGTGAAGGAACGATCACTCGATGCCTTGGATTCGACCCCGAGACCTTGGGGCCCAATCCCGAGCCTCCGAGACCTGATCCCGAGTCCCGAGAATCGATGAGAAGCCCATGTGAAGCAGGGAGGAACCTTAAAGATCATATTGGAGGCCTACAAGACTCGTCCCCGACGGAAAGGACCTCATCCCGTCCGGGATGAGGTGCACAAAAGAGAGGACTTCTGTTTTGGGTTCCTCCCGACCGGGAGCAGGTCATTCCGGCCGGGACCGACCCATCCCGACCGGAACCACCTCATCCCGGCCGGGACGAGCCACCTGCAGCTCCGCGCTTCATTGTTTCATCTCCCTACTCATTGTAACCCTATATATACCCTTCCTCTTGTAATTTAAGCTTATGTTAGACATTACCCATAAACCCTAGCCTACTTTAGCATAGATTAGCATAGATTAGTGTAGATTAGTCGCTAATTAGTCCTTAATCTTAGTTTAGCTCTTGTATTAAGGGAATTCTTGAAGAATCCAACCAAGTTGACAACCTTGGGTGATGTATTTGGGTTTTCTCTTTTATGCAAGTTTTTCCTTCTTCCATTCATCTTGTTAGTAGGTATAATCTTCTTTTCCTTCTCTTAATCTTGTTTATTCATCCAAGTTTTAATCTTTGTTCATTGTTTTGCTCATAGTTCATTGTTTCACTAGTTTCTTTATGCAAGTTTTGTTGTTTGTGTTGATTCATCTTGTTCTCGTTGGTCTTAGCATTAGATATGTTTGAGTAGACTCTTGCTAGGGTTATTAGGGTGATTGGTTGTAATTGTGGATGATTAGGGTGAGATGGGTGGTGCTAGATGTTGTTTTTGTTGTTTCCCATTTACCTTGCACTCCACATGTTCGATGAATTGCTTGTGAGACTAGAGACGATCGGTCCTTGTTTTTCTTGCATATTCTCTTGTATGTGTGTGTTTGGTTGGTTTGTTTGGTTTCCTCACTACATAGCGAGAGCCCGGTGAGGACGACCCCTAGGCCGATTACGTAGCGAGAGCCCGATCGGCGTTACCTAGGCTACGAAAGCACGCTAGTAACCCCGTCTTTCCCCTTTTTGTCTTCTTTGCACCCATGAACCCGACCTAACCCTAGTTTTCTTCCTTATTGTCATCTTTGCTTCCCTTAGTCACTAGTTAGTTGTTTTGCCTTCCTTTCCCGCGTTTTAGACTTAGCCTAGTCATTAGCCTATCCCCTAGATTAGCTTGTCTCGGACCGAGTATTGGACCATAGCGCCCATTAGTCTAAACCCATTTTCCGTCCCTGTGGATTCGACCCGACTTGCCCTACCTACCCAGTTAGAAATAGTTGGTTATTATTTGGTGGCGGGATCCACGACAAATCCCGACCATCATGTGCTCGGGTGGAGCTTGTTGAAATTTGTGGTGGCTTGTTTGGAAGTTCGGGGTGGTGTTTGTTATCTTTATGTTTTTGTTTTGTTGCCTTTGTCTCTTTTTCTTTCGTTCTTGTCTCGTCTTTGTTTTGTGATGTGTAGTTGTGTCTAGTGTGTAAAAAGGTTTTCGAAAACCCAATTTAGAGGCTAGTGTGCAAGTGTTTACTTTCCCTTTCTAGTCTTGGACTTTCGTATAGTAGAATGACCCTAAATAAATGATTTCGTTGGTTTCTTACCTTGAGTCCACCTAGCTTACTAGGGATTTACTACGGGATTTGCATTTTGACCATTATGACCACCCAAGGTGTGAAAAGGCCTTGGTTGCCGAGTCCCGTTCCTTAGGTGACCGTGTTCGGAATTGTTTGACTAGTCCAAGTTTCTCCCCTTTTTGTGGGTTTGAAGGGAAGGACGCTCCCCGACTCACCCATTTCCCTACCTTCTACACATTTCCACAAAATAAAGTTTCAACTTGTTGAATTCTCTCTCTTTCTTAGTTGCGAAAAAAAAAATGCCTACAACTCAAATCTAGCCAAGGCAAAGAAAAGAAAAAAAGAAAGAAAATGAAAGAAAAGATTGAAGAAAAAAGAAAAGGCACAAAAAGCCAAAAAGAAAATACAAAAGATGAAAAAGAAATGGCATAGCAACACAAGAAGCAAAATGCAAAAGAAAGAAAATGCCAAAGAAAACCGTCTCACAAAAGGATTCTCACCCTCTCAAAATAAGCCTTTTTCCGATCGTTACCGTGAAGAGCCTACCAAAGAACCGAGTCCCTAGGAAGGATGATAGCGGTAATGATCGGTCTTCCCTCATTTTGCAAACCTTATCCACCTTTTTACTTGGACTAGTTAGGCGGTTCTTAAGCATGGGACGACCCTCTTGGCACATCGCTAAAGGGGGCGGGGTCTCACTTACCTACAGTGTCGACTAACACCGTGGTTCATCCTTTTTCCATCCCGCTGATCGTCCCGTAGTACGTTCTTAGAAGGTTAGGAGGAACCTAGGTAAGTTACCAGCGTTTTTATTGTTTTGTCGTCATACTATTAGGGTTTGGTCCATTTCGGTTTGTATTGTTAGCTTGGGAACGTTGTCACTTGCCTTGAGTCCTAAACCGGTGCTTCTTTCACCGCTTTTTAGAGGGAAGCGGTATTTGTTTCTTCTTGGGTGCAACTGATTGCTTGTTTGTTTGTATGTTTGTTTGTTTGTGTGTTTTTGTGTCCGGTTGCATCCACAGTTTTATCGCAAGACCCCACTTACCTTGCGGAGAGAACTTGTCCTCTAAGTGTTCTCGCGTGAGTTGAAAGGGCGTAGGATGCGCTAATACCCGCTCGGCTAGTAGTATAGTTCTTTTAATTAGTTTGTGCTTACTCGAGAGCGAGTAAGGGTTAAGTGTGGGGGGAGTTGATAAGTGTAGTTTGTAGTGCCTATTTTGTTGTGTTTGGTCCCCGTTTCTCTTTTGGAATCGCTCCTTGCGAGCGGTTTCTGGGCTACTTATGCTTCTTCTAGTTCGTTTTAGGTTCCCAAGGCCATTCATGGAGAATTGGAACGATTCTGACTCGTTTCATACACTTTTGGAGCCAACGAAGAGAAGGAACGATCACTCGGTGCCTTGGATTCGATCCCGAGACCTTGGGACCCATTTCCGAGCCCCTTAGACTCGATCCGGAGCCCCGAGAATCGATGAGAAGCCGATGAGAAGCAAGGAGGGACCTTGAAGATCATATTGGAGGCCTACAAGACCCATCCCCGTCGGGAAAGACCTCATCCCGTCCGGGATGAGGTGCACAAATGCGAAGGGTCTGTTTTGGGTCCGTCCCGGTCGGGACCATGCCGTCCCGGTCGGGACCACTCCGTCCCGGACGGGACCATCTCGTCCCGGACGGGATGGCCCAGCTGCAGCCCGCTTTTGCTTCTTTTCTTCTCCTTTCCTCTTGTAACCTTATATATACCCCCACTCTTGTAATCTTAGCTTATGTTCTTCATTACCCACTAAACCCTAGACTACTTTAGCATAGATTAGCTTAGATTAGAGTAGATTAGTCGTTAATTAGTCCTTAATCTAGTTAGCTAATCTTGTATTAAGGGATCTCTTGAAGAATCCATCCAATCTTGACAACATTGGTGGATGTTTTGGGTGTTCTTTATATACAAGTTCTCATCTTTTCATTCTCTTGTTAGTTGGTATAATCTTCTCATCCTTTTACTCTTAATCTTTGTTTATGTTATTCAAGTTTTCATCTTTATATCTAGTTTGTTGTTCATGCTTGTTTTTTATATGAATGTTTTGATTCTTATGTTGGTTTCTCTTGTTAGTGTTGGTTTTAGCATAGATATGTTTGAGTAGTGATCCCCTAGGGTTATTAGGGGGATTGGATGTGATTAGGGATGATTAGGGTGAGATGGGTTGTATTAGATGTTGTTTTTGTTGTTTCCCATTTACCTTGCACTCCACATGTTTGATGAAATGCTTGTGAGACTAGAGATGATCAATCCTTGTTTTTCTTGCCTCTTCTCTTGTATGTGTGTGTTTGGTTGTAGGTTTGGTTCCCTCATTAGTAGCGAGAGCGTGGTGAGGATGACTCCTAGGCCGTTTAAGTAGCGAGAGCCCGAACGTGACCTAGGCTACGAAAGCATGCTAGTGACCCCGTTTTTCCCCTTCTTATGCCCTTGACATCCATGAACCCGACCTAGCCCTAGTTTCTTCTTATCGATTTATTAGCTTCCTTTTGTCATTAGTAATTCGTTTAGCCTTGTTAGCTCGTGTTTTAGACCTTAGCTTAGTCTTTAGTCTATCCCCTAGATTAGTTTGTCTTGAACCTAGTCTTTGACCGTTGCACACCTTAGTCCGACACCCCGTCCCTGTGGATCGACCCAACTTGCCCTATCTACCCAGTTAGGAATAGTTGGTTTTATTTGACCGGTAGGATAGACGACAAACACTAACGTCACTATTTCAAATTGCAGTAGGGAAACAATGCTAGTATCAATTTGAGTCTGATGATGCCTGAAGTAATTGCAGCTAGTATTAAACGTAGGGGTGAGCAGAAAAATCCGATACGGTTTTATTATCCGTATACGATACGGTATACGGTTGCAATTATACGAATTTCCGTATATCCGATACGAATATCCGGATATACGATACGGTTTTCCTTAAAACCATAGCGGATACGTATCGGGAAAAATTGAAACCGGATATCCGGTTTCCGATCCGGTTGTATAAAAACAATAAAAAAAATTAAAATATATCCTAATATGAATTATACAAAAAGAATTTAGAACTAACAAACTATTCTCAAAGATCAAAAACAGAGGTATTTATGAATTTATGATATTATCGAATGAAACTTACTATTTTTCTTGAATAATGGTACCGTAAGACATATGTACCATATTTTTTTGAGTTTTTTTAATGTTTTTTTCTTATATTAATTTATATAAAACGTGACGTTGATTAAAAATCAATTAACTACTCTTAATTTAAAAAAAAATTGTTTAAAAAAAAAAGGAAAAATAGAAGAAAATATAAAACCGGATATCCGAAAACCGAATATCTGATTTCCGGATATACGGAAAAAAGCGGATCGGATACGGATCGGAAAATTTGAGATTTTTAAAACCGGATATCCGGTTTTGCTCACCCCTAATTAAACGTTGGGTCAAGAGAAGAGCTCATGCTAGGCTGGATTCAACAAATAGCATAATTGATAAAGATTGGATGCAAACTTGGGGCTTGGCATGTTTTTAGGCGCCTAGGTTTTTTGTTCATAATTTTTTGATGAAACTAAACTCTTTTTGCAGTCCATATGTCCAAAAGATTGATGGTTTTTGATATATATATATATATATATATAATTTCGCATTTTAGCAAAAAAAAAGAAAATTTCACAAGAATAATCCGAACTATGAGGTACCTTCTTATATTACTCTCAACTAAAGTTTAACTCAAAAAAATCGCAAAAAAATCAAAACTTTTCCCTCATTTAAGTTTCTTCATCACTCCTTTCATATTTACCTGCTACTACCCATCCTTCTTTCTTTTTCTTTAAACAACCCATCCTACTTTCTCCTTTTTCTTCTTCGTAAATTCATATGTATCTTCATCATCTCCAATTTTTTCCCTCTTCCATACACTTACATATCCTATTCTCCACTCTAAATTACTATCTACAGTGAAGGGAAAGTTATCTTCTTCATCCTCATTAATAATGATTTTTTTTTTTTAAAAAGGAGGAATCTTCTAGCTTTATTCCAACTTTTAACCCTAAAAATTTTAACTTTTAACTCATCAAATGGAGCCGATCCGATTACTGAATTCAAACAACAATAAGAAAGAAAAATGCATAATTATTGAAATCGAAAAAGTAAATAAAAATTTGGTTCATTGCAATTACTTCAAAGTAAAATTACACTTCAATAAAGACGGTCCAATTTTGGGTGGGTTGGTGATGGCTGATGAAAATGGCAAGGGTTGGTGAAGCTTGATGAAAATGACAAAGGTCGGTGATGATCGAAAATGGCGGAGGTTTGTTAGAAATTGGAGAAGAAGATGACAAAGAGTTATTTTTTTTTCTTTTTGATTCTACCGGGTTACTTTTTGGTAAAGTGGAAGGGTGAAATGAAGGGCAGTTACCGGTGAATTAGAGTAAAAGGGGAACAATGAAGGAATAGTTTGGATTGTTTTGAGTTAAACATTAATTGGGATTAATATAAGAAGGTGACCCATGGTTCGGATTATTCTCATTAAATTTTCCAAAAAAAAGAGATTAGCCTTCAATTAGTGTTAATGACCCAAAGATGATTAGAGGCAAAACCCCTAAAATTCCTCTCCAATGTTCTCTTCCGAAACTTTTTGAAAAACTCTCTATTTATACATATTCCCCATATTAAATTAGGTTAAGTCGTGGGCTTAGTCCAAAAATAAAATTAAAATCACGAAAATCCACTACAGGTCTGAGGGCGCAGGCTGCGGCAAGGTAGGGGACGTAAGCTGCGGTTGAGTAACGCAACTTGCGTCCTAAGCCTTTTTGTCGTTCTTTATAATCTTCATTTAATCTCTTGCCTTCATTCCGAGCTCCTTATTTACGTAGTAACTATGCGTCGATGAGTTTAACCATGCATGTACTATGATTCTCGAATTCTTAATCTACTTCGTCTCTTGGTTTCCGTGCCTCAGGGACCTCTCTTGAGTTCAATTCTACACTTGTTTCGCTTTTCCCTAAAGAATTCTCGACCCAAAACCTCGTAAAAACTAGTACACATCATAATAGAGGCACAAATATGGCAAAATACCGTAAATTATCATATCCCGGGTTGCGTACGTAAAACATACTAAAACGAGCCAAATGACACTAAAAATACCATGATATGAGCCTAATTATCATGGTACGAAACACTCATATCAACTACCCCACACTTTGACTTTACTCGTCGCGAGTAAAAACTAGAGATTACCATGATCCACAAAGTCTAAATGAGTAGTATAGGATAGTCGACCTCACCACCTCCTTATAACTCCCTCAAAAAAGTATCTCCAAAAAGGAAAATAAAAATCCTTTTCCTTAAAACATTACTGCTTCCTTAGTTGTCCCCTTCTTATATCTCACGCGAAACATGACACTCCACCTACTCCGACTCATCACACATCAACCACCCTTCTTATCTCTCCATAGAAGTCAGGAGGCCGTTTCGTGACTTATACTAAGACATAGGCGGATCAGAAACGACATAAATCTCGACATCAACCCAATCACACCTTCTTATAACTCTCCTTTTATCGCTCCATGATTGACCGAGGCTTAAGCGATCACTTAATAATTGTTATCATCATATCGCTAGCCCGAGTTAAAAAATCCACCGAAAAGTAAAAATAAAAATTTGAGAGCTCCAAAAATAAAACTATCCTACCCCTTCCTATTCTCCTTATCGCTCCCTTCATATGTCTCCCAATTAGGACACAAACTATATTATTTGAAATGAAAGACATAAATGGAAATAAGCTAAAACATGTTTTCTTTTCTTTTTCACCTGTTTTTCACTTGTTTTCTTTTTTTAATGGGGATACATACTCAGTTCTTCATTTTGCCTGGGAAACCCTTGTAGGTTGTAGCATCGTCCTCGGCTCCTTGTCCCCAATTTTGCATAAGCGCCCACCCTTGTTGGTTTTCACTTAGTCGGGTCTTATTATTATTTTTTTCAATGCTAAAACACATGGTATAACTACATGTAGAGGCACAACTCCCACCTAAGAATGACGAAAGATCCTAGATCCAGCCAGATCCGTAAGACCCGACCTGCATGATCGGATATGGATCCTCAGATTCGTTGGATCCAGATCCGCTATTTTCAAAAGGATCTGGACCTAAATATTACTGAGCAGATCCGAATCCAATCCGCAAATCGTTTTATAATACATATTGCTATTTGTTGGGCCGTGGTAAACAAAGTAACAAACCCACTCCACTCTACAGTATACTCTCCTCTCCAAACACAACTAAAATTTTAATCTAGCCATTTCAAGCTTCAACTCTGAACTCTCAAGAGTCTCAACTGTAACCTAATCAGCTCTCAACTGATCTCAACTCTCATCCGATTCGTCTTCATCAATCATCAGTTCATCATTCTCCTCACCTCATCTCTTAGTCCTCGCCACTCATCAATCGCGAAATCTCGCATCCTCCATCGCCCTTGCCACTCTCCTCTCAATCTCCCTCTCCATCGTTCCTCAGGCTTCCGTCTTAATCAGGCTCTTAGGCGATGCCAATTCCACTGTCGCTGCCTCTGCTTCAGCCCGGAAGTGCGTGGTTAGGCGTTTGGGTGCGTGGTGAGGAATTCCCTTGAGTTACCTTTTCAGACGCTCTTGAATTGGTCCATTGATAAGCATCCTAACTTATTCAGCATGCTTGATGCCTTTTATGTTATTGATGTTTATATTTATGTCTACATTGTTGTTTATGATTTCGATTCGATTATGGTAGTAAATCGGTGTTCCAATGCCTTGTTTAGCACACAATACTAGAAGATGTACTTGTTGGTCAGTAGTCCAATAATGTTTTTGTTAAGTGTCTAAAATTTCGGAGTCGATCAAATTTGTTGAGGTTTATGCTTTTTGATTTGTAGGAGTTAATAGAATCATGATGTTAGTAGTTTTTATGGGTCCTAATTTGATGGTTTAGTTTGTTATGTAGATGGGTTTTAAAATAATTGTAATGCAAATTATAGGAAACAAAGGAGACTGTTGGGGAGAGTATACTCTTGTTCACTAGTATCAGACACGTTGAAGACGTCACATTGACTACGAATACATTGACAATTGTTGGTGGTAGATTATAAAGAATAATAAGTAGAAAATGTAAGCAAGTGTGAGAGTTGATGCCATGTCAAGTGCTATTGATCCATCTTGTATTTAGTTTTGCTTTGTAAAATAAAATGCTTATGTGATGTTTATTAATTAGATCCACCTTCAATGATAGTGATTATTAATTGCTTTTTTTTAATGGATTATCAGAATGCAAGGTGAACAATCAAATAATATTTCTTCTAGCTATAACGAAGAATTGGGTGGTTCCACTAGGCCTCCGGTTAATGTGCCTATAGATTTAGAAAGTGAGGAGGAAGATTTCATTGATGTTTCTGATTATCAAGATGTTAACCCCATAAAAGCGAACACAAAGAATCTAATTTAAGTGCACCAGGAACAAAAAAGCGTACTTCCGATGTTTAGATTTCTTTTGAATCAGTAAAAGTGAAAGATGTTACGAGTGCAAAATGCAAAGCTTGTAAGAAACAATGTTTCTTACAATCAACATAATGAGATTTTCATCTTGGTAAACCTGCACATAACACATGTCCAACGAGATTTTTGACAATTGATGGTACTCAAAAGAATCTAAGAACAATAAGGGAGTTTGATGGTACTGCTACTTTAGAGTTAAAACATACTCCCTCCGAGTCTGAATGATCTTTCCCTTTGATTAAAATATACCTCACATATATTAAATAAAAGGGAAGATCATTCAGACTCGGAGGGAGTAAATATAAGGAGTTTTACCAAGATTATACTAGGAGTATATTGAATAAGACTGTGGTGGTACATGAGTATCCTTTATTGACGGTTAATTATCATGTCTTTAGAGAATATTCTAAGAGTCTAAACCCTTTCTTCAAGATAAAAACTTCATGCTACCTTGCTTGCAGCCCGTTACTATTTGATTTGGATGCAGAGGAATAAAGCTTACCTTGAAGCTGAACTATGTCACCCTGATCTCCTAACTAGTCAAGCTACTGCTGCTGTTAGGGGAAGAAGTAACAAGGTTGGAGCTACTACTTCATTCACAGCTAAGGACATCCGTCTTTTTGGATGCATAGGCTACAATTGTTAGCAATTTAGTTTTTTTTGTATATGATTCAGTTTTGATATTGCTTTGTACACCACATGGCCCTAAAATTCCTATTTTTGATGAATGAATTGCTCACATTTCACCAAAAAAAAGGATGATATCTAGGAATACCTTGAAAAATATTTTGAAGTTGTATGATGCCGATAAGCTTTCCCTTGAACGATTATTGGAGTTTAATGATAGTAGAACTGCGGTGACAACGGATATGTGGACATCCATTCCAAAAAAGGTACATGGAGTAAATTCACATTTCATTGATAAAAATTGGAACTTTAGGAATCAAACATTGGGGTAACGGTTTTAATCTTTATAACACTTATCTACCATCTCTTGATATTATATGCTATTGATAATCGGCATTTTAGTCATTATTTTACCCACATTTATTTACTTATTCGGGTCGATTTTGTGTGCTTAATTGATATAATAGCTCAATATAGGTTATTATATGACATTAAGTGTTAAGTTATTTTTCTAAGAATTATCGTAATAATTGTTATTTCTCGTAGATTTGGTACTGCTTTATCTTGTTTGTATTTTATAGGTACCGTCTCGGGAATAAATGAGTAAAGACGAGAAAGTCGGGTCGAGAAGAATCAAGGGAAGTGGTCAAGACGGGTCAAAACTCCATATTCAAACTCCTGTAACCCCCATTTTATCACCCTTCCAATTAAATTTCTCTACAATCAGATTCCAATCAATTAGCACCCATTCGTACTCCATTAGCTCCATTAATAAACCATCCATCATCAATCACCATTAACTAAGTATCTAACCATCAATTACTCCTCTGCCTGCAACCCAACCATTCCGACTGTGCCTCCTTGAACCACCATTTCCCGACTCCACTCCGGCCCAGATTCCGACCACAAGCTCCAGACCACCACCTCGACTCTTCTCATCATCTTCCACCACCACGACAAGACTCCTTCCTCCATACCGACGGTAAGACCAGGTCCGACATCTCCTCAATCAACCTCCATCGTCATCACCATCGAGCTCCAGCCTCCATTGTCATTAACCCAGAACACGATTGAACCCGAGTCCTCCTCAATCCTCATCATTCCGGCATTGGGCGCGCCACACGCGCTGGTCCGACCGCCACCTGGTCTCGACTCCATCGTCAACACCACGACGCCGCCCCTACTCGCACCAGAGCGACCACTGGAAACCAGACCACCACCACGACTGAGCCCAGCTCCGGCGATTAATTCCGACCACTCCTCCCTCGCGCGCCACCGTCAGCTGGCGCCTACTCCGCCGCGCGCGTCGTCGCCTCTGGTATACTCGACCACCGTCGACCGTCGTTAGGACCCCACCATTTACCGGCAATCACGTCGACCTCCGGCTACGTCCTGGTGTTGGTTCCATTGAAGTGGGTTCAATTTAATTGAACTCAATTGATTGAATTGGAAAATATGGAATTGAATTGGATTGCAATGGACTATTTTACCCTTCAGTAATGAGGTGGCACTTGACTTTTGTTGACTGAAAATGAATTACTGAAGTTTAGAGAGGTAGCAGTATAAAAGGCAAAAGGAGAGAAACCCTCAGGGGAGAGCCGGATGAAACAGGAGGAGTAGAGAGCAGCAGACAGAGGCCGCACAGCAGATTAGAAAATAGAGTGTAGTAGACTTTGCTTATCTCTCCCTTTTCTTTCTTGATTTTTTTTATTTGAATGGTTCTTAATCTTGTTTTAATTAGTCTTCTTAGTTTAGTTTAATCTTTTCGGGTTAATCTTTCGGAATAATATCCTTCTTCATTTATACAAATCTCCATTTCTTCAAGTATGGTATTATCTCTTTACTCAATTCTCTTTCGTTAAAGTTTACATCTTTACTATTTATTCATGTTTATTATTATGTTTAGACTAGTGGGTAGCTTAATTAGTTTAGTTTAAATCATGTTTGAGTAGTTAATTTCTAGGGTCGAGGAAGACTCGGTTTGTCTCATATTTGTGGGTTTTGTTGTGGGTTTACGTTCTTGTCTATTATTGTTGGTAGTCTCCATTGATCGCAATTTTTGTATGATTCGCTTGTCTTGGCCGCGATAGGTGAATTATATTCTCCAGCTTTCTTTGGGGTGGGTCGACCTAGTAATAAGTGCGAGAACCCGTTATTAGGACCGTCCCGGGTAGATAGAGACTCGAGAGAGACCCTTTATCTTCCCAATTACCGACCGTAAGCGACTCGTTTGTGAACCCCGATTACTCCCTTGAGACTAACCCGTTGACCTTGACCCTAGTCCTTTTTTTTATCGTATTTATTTCGTTTGTTTGTTTGACTCGTTTAGCTCGCTAGTTTAGAACTCTCTTTAAACCAAAACCTTTTCTTTTCTTGACTAAAACCTTAGCTAGATCGACCGAGACTCTTATTTTGACTAGACCGTCCCCGTGGATTCGACCCAACTTACCCTCGACTACCCAAGTTTAGGATTAGTTGGTTTTTACTTTGATCGATCGGGATTCGCGACAAATCCCCGTCCGTCAGCTATCATAAAATTTATTTTGAATTGTGTGTTTATTTGCAGGTTTCGTTTTGGGCCATCTCCACATACAAAAGATGTTCTCGCTGAAGTTTTAATAGAGTGTTTGTCTAAATATGGTCTAGAGAGTAAGATTTCTTTCATTGTGGTTGACAATTGTACCACAAATGCTGCAATGATGAGAATATTACTTACACATTTTGAGAAAAAGTGTCTTATGTTGAAAGGTAAGTTCTTGCATTTGAGATGTAGTGCTCACATCTTAAATTTGATTGTTAGAGATTGGTTAGAGGTCATTGAATCGGGGATAATCAAAGGAAGAGAGTGTGTTTTGTTTTGGGATTCTACTCCTAAAAGGAAGATGAGTTTCATTTTGGGGTTCTCGCCGAGATGTGTGCTAAAAATTGACCTTCAAAATGTGTATGATAGTGTTGAATGAGAGTTTTTGGAGGCTATGCTAGCAGCCTTAAATTTCCTCGAGCATTTCAGGAAGCTGATTATGGCTTGTGTGAGAACTATCACTTTCTCGTTGAATGTGAATGGGAAAGTGTTTGGGTTCTTTAATGCCATGCGGGGATTGAGGCAGGGAATCCAACCCCCCGCTATTATTCCTAAATTGTATGGTATATATTACGAGGCTTTTGAAGTACGCTACTAATGTTCACACGTTTAAATTTCACCCTAAATGCACAAGGATGAGACTATGTCACCTTATGTCCGCAGACGACTTGCTATTGTTCTCAAAAGGGGACGTGCTATCAATTCAAGTGTTAATGAGCAACTTTTCTACATTCACAAGGGCATCTGGCTTGGGATTGAGTATAGGTAAATCTAACATCTATTTGATAGGAATTGATGTTGATACGAAGGTTGGTACGGTCCAATTGACATGGAGCAAGCAAGGACACTTCCCTTTTCTGTACCTCGGTATCCCTATACAAATGACTAAGCTTTCAAAAAGAGATTGTGATGTTCTGGTTGACAAGATTGTGGCCCGAATAAAGACCTTTGGTGCTCATAAACTGTGTTATGCTGGTAGATTTGTATTAGTGCAGTCCATTCTGATGAATGTTCACTCACATTGGGCGATGGTTTTTGTCTTGCCTAAATGGGTGATAACAAGGCTTGAAGCGGTATGCAGGAATTATCTGTTGACAGGTACAAATCTGTATCTCAGAACACCATTAGTAGATTGGGATAAGTGCAGTGTGCCCAAACAAGAACGTTGACTTGGTCTCGAGCAGCTAGAGACTTGGAATCACGCAGTTGTTGCAAAATTGGCGGCATGGGTGTATATGTAGTTTGGCAGGCTTTGGGTCAAATGCTTGAATAGTGTGTATCTAAATGGGATAAATTGGTCTGAATACCAACCAGGATATGATGTTAGCTGGAGTTTGAAGAAGATTTGTAGCTTGATAGAGATGATTCACCAACATTTTAAGAATTTCCGATGGCAAGGGAAGAATACGGGCTATTCATTAGCGGAGTGGTGTAAGACATTGCAGCTCAAATAACCTAAAGTGAATTGGGGAAGACATGTTTGGTGCTCCTAGGTGTTGCCTAAACATCAATAGTGTGATTGGTGTTTAGAAATGCTCTCGCTCCCCAGGTTAAATTCTCCAGGTTTGGAGTTGCACCTACGGATAGTTGCTGCCTGTGCGAGACAACGCCAAAAACCACTGACCGCATGTACTTTGAATGTGGGTATAGCAAGCAAGTTATGACCGAGGTGGCTAGTACGTGCTGCATGGAATGATGTTCTTTATCATATTTGGAAACAACAGAATTTGGCAAGAGTGGAAGGAGTAATTGAATGTCCTAGGAGAGTAGTCTGAGCCATCACAGCTGAGCTGCAGACTAGAGTGACTAGCTAATTCGTGGGCAATTGCTGCCAAAGATAGTAGCTGGTTGGCGGGGTGTCTATGGCACCGATCAGAGTTACTATGAAATGTTTTATAGTCATTTGTACAGTAAGTGATTGATTTTGCAATATACTTTACATTTTACCAAAATAGAAAAAGTTGATTCTTGATTTAAACAGGGTCAAATTCAACTTTAGCTATGCTTGAGTCTGCATTGACTTATGTGGATGTGTTTGAAAGAACGACTAAATAGAAAGTTGAAATTTGATATTCCTTCAAATGAAGATTGGAAGTTGGCTAGTCTTATTTGTAAGAGGTTGGAGATATTTAGTAATGCTACTAAAGTGTTTTCGGGGAGGCATTATCCTATTTCTAACTTATTTTTCCGAAAGGCTTGTGAGATAAAACTTGCTTTGAGATGTTGGTTAGATGATGATGATGTTCTTATTGTTAAATCCATGGCTAAAAATATGCTTGAGAAATTTGATAAGCTAAGTATTGGGATCATATAAACGTTCTTTTAGCTATTGCCGCCATATTGGATCCTAGAAATAAGATGGATTGTGTCGAGTATTGTTTTAGTAAATTATACGGTGAAAGAAGTGAAGAAAAAGTGATTATGGTGAGAAAATCTTTAGATGATCTTGTTGTTGAGTATCAACATAGAAGTGAAGGGAATGTGACACAAGACTTGTCTAAAGAAAATTGGAAAAGACTTCTTGATGTTTCTAGTGTGGAAGGTGAAGAAGATGGTTTTGCTAGAGAAAAGAAGACAATGAAGAGAAAGGTGAATGTAATGAGTGAGGTGTACGAATCATTATTTGGAGGATGAAACGCAACCCGAAGATGTCAACTTTGACATTCTTAGTTAGTGGAAAATGGAACATAAATATCCTACAATATGAAAAATTGCCGAAGATATACTTGCTATTCTTATTTCTAGTGTGACTTTCGAAAGTCCCTTTAGCATGGGCGGAAGGGTAATTAGTTCTCATCGATCAAAGCTCCATGCTAACACCATAGAAGCTTTAATGTGCTTGCAAAATTGGAAGTTGAGGATTGTGGACATGGCAAAGTCTACCCCGACGCGACAACGCGCGGGTTTGGGAAGTCGAATGAACTCGTGGTGAGATATTTCTCGAATTGAAACTGAAATCGAAGTGGAGTCACCACCGAACTTTGTGGGAGTTCGGACCCATTTGAGCTCACTCTATACATAGGCCATACCACGCACCAAGCACGGTTTTCGAATATTAGAGCTTAGCGGCTCATCCCTTTGCATATCGGATATCGAATATTGTATGACTCTCGTGACCAATGGTTCGGGCATCTGGAAATCAAAGATGGTCCTGTATTTTGAAATGGCAGCATGCCAATAGGACTGGATTTTTTTAAAAGTTGACTATCTGCATATTGAATTTGAATATATAAAAAAAATTGAATATCGAATGGTTTTTTGGAAAATTTAAATATGGAAATGTTTTTAAAAAAAATTGAAAATCGAAAATGGCATCTTGAAAATTTGAATACAGAAATAGTATTTTGAAAATTTGAATATTGAAATGACATTTGGAAAATTTGAATATCGAGAAGGTTTATAGAAAGTTTGGATATTTGAAAAGATTTATATGGAATTTGAATATTGAAATGGAATATCAAAAATTTGAATTTTGAAACCGTATCTTGAAAATTTGGATATCAGAAGTGAAACGAAAGTTGGAAGATTGAAATGGTATCTTAGAAATTTGAATATTGAAATGATTTATTGAAAATTTGAATATTGAAATGGACAGTATGCCGACTAGAAAATAGGCTATTTTGAGTCAAAATGTAAATCTAAATTTTGGCAGCATTTTGGGGTTTCGAAAATTGGATATTTTGGAATGATGCATTTTTGTAACGACGTTTTGAAAATGACACGGAGACCAAGCAACAAGTAGTCAAACAAACATAATGACGACAATATGTATGCTTTATACTAAGTCTCGGTCGATCTAGATAGGGTCTGTACCAGTGCGCATAACTCTTTCAATAATCGGGACAGACTCCCTAAAGAAATTTTCAAAAGGATGTGCCGCGAAACCCGTACAAATCCGCTATGAACACCTTGGCGTAACCAATTTGGAATACATCGCGATATAGTGGGACGTCGGTCACAAGTAACCGGCCCGGGCAAAGTTAGGGTTGTGTATGAACCATTTAACTAAATCACGCACTTTAGTAACCAATCAATTTCTTTTCGAGTCTCACCCTGAAGACCCTAATGAAAAGTTGTACATCAGGTATCCCTAGCGGAGTTGCCAAATTATGGACATGGCAAAGTCCACCCAGATGCAGCCACGCGCGAGTATGGGGAGGCGAATGAATCACATGGCGAGATGTTTCTCGAATTGAAATTGAAATCAAAGTGGAGTTGCCACCGAACTTTGTCGGAGTTCGGACCCATTCGAGCCCACTCTATACTTAGGCCTTACTGCGCATGAAGCACGGTTTGCCATATAGCATTATTGCTTAGGGGCTTGTCCCTTTGCATATCGAATCGAATATCGAATGTCGAATTTCATATATCGTATATCGTATGACTCTTGTGACAATGGTTTCAGGCATTCGAAAGCAGAGGATTCTGAATAAGGGGTGAAGGTACGTGTTTGGAAGCCCACGAAAGACACCCAACCCCGGCCGCAGATAGCGACCTCTACTAAGATATCAATTGGTATTATAGTACGCGTTTTAGTAAGGTGACTGAATGTATGACAAACATTTTTTTGATTTAGATATGTGAATTATTGTGTATTGTGCTACGTCTTTTAATGCATCTTGTATTTCTCGGAGTTGTATTTAGCATGTGAGTTCATTTAGAAGCGTTAAATTGCAAAACAAGGAATAAAGAACTTGAAATGTAGATTACAAGTTACACAGACGGAATACAACCCAGAACTCACAATACTTGAACAATTGCAAAATATTGAATTTAGAACGGTAAATGTACACTATAAATGGACTTGTAAATAGAAAAAAGTAAACTGAAATCGTATATAGAAAATATTGGACATACTTTGATCAACTACATATTGCGTTACGAATTGACCTGGGGACAAAAAATCGGGCATGTGGCCTCATGCGCCCTGAAACACAGGCGCATGGAGCTAGGAGACTCACCCACAAGGTGTAGGAACTGGCGCGCCTTAACTGAGAGAGTTCAGGACCAAAGCGTGATACTGGCTTGATCCGGGCGTCTTGGAATTGTCTCGTCCCGACTTGTCCTTACGAATATTGTATCATTTGCGTTATCGATGTCGTGATTTGACAAATAAAGTCTACGTCGTCTGAATTGGCGTCATAGGACATTTGTTCTAAGTTGTAAAGAAAAACATAATTGATATTATATGAGACGATAATAGTAGTGTTTGGAAAGAAACGTATGATTGATTAGCACATGTCGGTTAATCGCGAATATTAATCCCTTGGCGCTTCATGTATCGTGGCTTGACTATTAAAGTGTACAATACTTTGTTTAGCCTCAATGGTGTCCATTCTAAATCGTGTTTTGATAATTCCTAACATTCGACTACCGAATCGATATCAAATGCTTAGGAAATTGAGTAAATAATATGTCGAATACATACAACAATTGATTCTGCAATCACGAATAAGCGCTAGCACAGACGCACGCCATGAAGCGCTATGTACCTTAGATGCATGGGACCGCGTGCCTCAACTGTGAGGCGCCACACTCCATGCGCCTGAATTAGCATCTATTTGGACTTTGGGCATAAATTTTTATCGAATTCGTTCATTTAAAAAGATCGATTCATTATAGCAAATGTTATATCCTTTACACTATTAGAGTCTACGATGTTTAAATCGGTATCACCGGATACTCGCTTTAAATCAATAATGACTCGTCATCGCGAACAGTCCTTTGCATTCTGGCATCATTGTTTGGGCCATTAAGGACTACGATGCTTGATTTAGCGTCATCGAACGTTCGCTCGAGTCATGTTTAAAAAATAATTTGAATAGTAGTATAGACAGTATTTTAGAATTAGAAATGTAAGTGCGATAATTAAATGTTAGATGTTATGGTACAGAACTGTAAAAGTTAGTAGTTTGATGCAATAAATAAATGTTAGTAGTTAGAATGTTAGTGACGATAATAAAAAGTTAGTAGCGAAAAATATAAAGAGAACGAAATGAAAGACGTTAAATGATTTTTTTTTTGGAAATTGTCGTAAAATCCTATTTATACTTGTTTTGTCGAAACTATTAATAATTAGGAAATTTTAGTTTTATAAATTTTGAAAAGACCCTAATTGATAGTATTAAAATGTTTAAAACATTCTTGACCATTTTATAAACACTTGCATCGCATTTCAATAATTTCATAAACCCAATTAATCTCATTTTAACAATTAATATCGTTAAGGCCAAAAGTTTTAGTTTTATATATCTATGTTGTTTATTAAAATGTTCTGTTAGTATGAACTAATATTTTTGATACTTTGTTACGATTTTATTTTTAGAAAGTTTCCTAAAATATAAAATTTCCTAAAATAGAAAGTTTCCTCTTTTAGAATATAATGATTATTTCTTTTATCCTCATATTATTTATGATGATTATATCTTTTGTATATCGATAATCCCTATGTTTTGGAGTTATGGATTAAGAATAAGTGTAGGGTTAGAGTAATACAGTCTAGTACATAATTCTGTCAATCCAAGCTAAATCTTTGGGATTAAGCCCATTTCTACCTATTTGGACCTTGTATCTAAAGTCCTTTTGTATATCTCCATCTTTATATGTGGACGAAGGACCCGTTGCTCATAGACAGCAGCATTGCGTTGCCTCCAAATTTAGTACATAGTGCCATTAATCACTGCATTGACAATCTCTTTCTACAATTTTGTACCCCTCTGATAAATTCTCCAATCTAGCAGTTGCGTACTAGGTATATCCACATCCATCCATCCCCCTACCAGTTTAGTGAGCTCCTTACTGTATACACAAGCAACAAATAAATGCTCCAAGGTTTCCTCCTCCTGACCGCAGATTAGGCAGCTATCATCCTGTATAACTCCCAATTGCTTAAGCTTAACTCTTGTATTCACCCCTTGGTGGTGATACATCCAGCCAAACATCGCATGTTTGGGAAGAGTCCACTGATTTAACAGGAATTGGTGCCATATAACTTGTTGCTTGGGGTTTCTGATCCATTCATAGCCCTTCTTGATAGTAAAGGCACAAGAATTGAATATTACTATTTAAAATAGTTTTTCGAGACTCGATTTATTAATATTACTCGTTATTAGTGTGGACATGACATAGGTCCACCCCGACGCGGCCACGCGCGGGTTTGGGGAGGCGAATGAATCTCCATATGAGATGGGTCGAATTGAAATTTAAATCGAAGTGGAGTCGCCACCGAACTTTGTGGGAGTTCAAGCCCATTCGAACCCACTCTATATCTTAGTGGGCCATGCACAAAGTATGGCCCATTTGGATGTCAGAGTTTATTGGGCTCGTCCCTTTGCATTTGATAGCGATACCGACATTATCGGATACCGTGTATTGAATGACTCTCGTGCGCCAACAGTTTCGGGCATCCGGAAACCGAGGTTCTGAGTAATGGGTGAGGGTACGTATTGGGAAGTTCACAAAGAACACCCAAACCCGCTCGCACATTAGAGGCCTCTACTAAGATATCGTTTGACTCTCGAATACGCGTGTTAGTAATACGATGAAATGATATGCAAACAACGTTTTAACTAAACATGCGAGAATTTGAATTGGTTGCTAAGTCGATTTAATGCATCTAAAATTAACGTCAAAGTTATATTTAGCATGTGAGATTCATTTTAGTACAATAAAACGAATAACGCAAATAAATCGAAAAGACATAAGCAAACAAGTTAGTAACGGTATAATGATAATAACGGTTTGCGAATGATGTAAAAAATGCTATAGAATGATGTAAATAACATGATGCATGATTTTAGAAAGTAATAAATCACGTGATTGACTTGACACGTGTTGACCGAAGTCATAAAAAATATTTTATGAGGCTCGGAATGTGTTTAGGGCTCACGTTTTGACGTGATGAGAGGGCACTCGATCAAGTCATTGAAGGACTCGACCGAGTGTGCCTCGGAAAAGGGGTCTGCCCGAAATTTGAGGTGTTACTCGACCGAGTAGGTCACCACTCGATCGAGTCATTGCGAGACTCGACCGAGTGGTCCTCAAATAACTATTCTGCCTCGATTTTTGGATGTCACTCGATCGAGTGGCCTATGGCACTCAGTCGAGTGACCCCTGTACGAACTAGAGTTCGCTTCGCAATTTATTGTCGATTTCGAAATGGCTTTTTGATTTTGAAGAATTGACGACTTCATTGAATCGGACATAAATATTGTACGATTGATGCCTGACTCGGACTTTGATACTCATCGTATCCGATATTCGATTATTGAATCGATATCGAATATTTAGAGCGAGATCTAGAAAATAAGTTTGTAAGTCGTTTAAATTAAACTAAAACGATATAGATTATCTCCGCATTTATAGTGTCGTAATTAATTCTATCTAATTAGGTGACAACTATTTTAGCATCAACGAAAATCGAATTAGTTAAATTAGTTGACTAAATCGTTTAGATAAGACATCCAATTATTGAATTGGTATCGAATCTAAAGAATGGCGTTCTATGATTACTTGAATTAAAAAGGACTTGATTTGATCCCCTCCGCATCCCGACATTGTAATGAATCCTTGCGGATTATGTGATGTCGGATCCGCATCAACGGGTTTCGACCTTAAAAAAAAGTGTTTGATTCGAAAATAATTTTAAAATTGATGAATATGCGATGAATGACGATTATGACGATAAGAAGAAGAAAAAAAATGACTTTGTTGATGTTGACTCGCTTCAACAATCAAGCGATCGGGGTGTTGGGATAAGCGACCGGAAACGTTGGGTTAAGCGACCGGCAACGTTGGGTTAAGCACCCTTGTATATTTGGATTTCCTTATCCCGTCATTATTCACGCTCGACACGAATTAGCGAGTATTTTAATGCTTTAATACTAGTAATTATTATTGATATTATAGACGCGACGATAGAATAAAAAAAACAAAAAAAACGACGATGACGGACGAAAAGGACGGACGACGCGAAGAGGAAAAGGAGAGGAGAAAAGAACGGGATTTTGCACCCTCAACCTACATGTTTCTCAATCTTGGATAGAACTCGTTAGTTGTGGCTTGAGCACGGGAGTATCGAGGTTTACGTAGGTTAAGTTATGGTGGTTTAGGGTTTGTAAGTTGCTGGGGTTTAAGGTTGTAAGTTGAAGATGAGTGATTAGGGTTGTAAAGGGTGAAAAAAGATGGTTAATTGTATGCAAAAGGGGTGTATATATAGGCAAAGCTCCTCTTCCCCGTCTAGGGTTACTCGACCGAGTACCCTGCTGACTCGGTCGAGTGGCCCAAGCAACCGCACTCGGGCCTGCTCGAGGGCCCACTCGATCGAGTGGGCTGACACTCGATCGAGTGGGTCAGCTGGATCGAGAGGTCCGGGTTTTTTGGACCTCGGGTTAGGCATTTTGTGGATCTTTTATTTGGGTTGGGCTTTTGATGTTTGTATGGCTATTTTGTGTCTTGGAAACGACTTTGACCGGGGTTTGACCCGGTCACTAAGAGACGGTTTTATTTCCGGTGTCGGTTTTGACCCAAATTAGTCTTATTTGATTGGAAACGGTCCACTGGGCCTGAATTTGGGGTCGGTTTTGTGAGATTTATACTCCGTAAAAAGCCCAAGCCAGAAACTAATGGTTTCGAGCCCATATCCGAGCGCGTAGAAACACGTTTGCGTCCGATCATCATCGGGTGTTTTTTGGAAACTGCTATAGACACCTAGCAGCCAAATGTGGGTGTCTACAATTAGAAATAAATAAAATGGTCCAAAACATGGGGTGTTACGTATATGCTTTTAGTAAGTAGGTTATTTTTTAAAAAAAACCTAATGCTCTCAACCTAGGCGATCTCCGACGACTGTACGACGACATCGACTGAGATTTTTTTCCGTTCAATGGTGAGAAAAGTTACTCGGAAGGCTCTTCAGCCTATTAAGAAACCTAATACTCATCAAAATTCTACTATTGAGGAGAACAAGGCTGCCGCAGAAGGTAGTCATGAGTCCTTGGACTCCGATTCTTCGAATGGCCTTTTGAACATCCTTATCTTGCATATGGAAGACAATGCTAGTGGTGATGAGGTAGAGGATTTTGTCCAAGAAACTAACCCTATGATCGAGACTAAACAGGTTTGGAAACAAAGGAAAGAAGATAGTTAACGTGGAGGAAGAGAAGGTATTGATGCAAATTTCGAGAGACGAAGTAGAGCAAGAAGTGGAATACTGGAGTAACGCTGTTATTTGCTTTATCATGGGGGCAAACCCTCCATGGGAGGTAGTTAATGGTTATATATGTAGAATTTGGAAGGCTTTTGAGATTGACAAGATATCGTACCTTCCTAATGGTATATTTCTGGTTCGATTTAAAGAGACGACTTCTAAGAACAATGTTCTCAGTCAAGGGCGTTATATGTTCAATAACAAGCGTTTAATTGTAAAAGAATGGACACAGGATGTTACCTTAAGCAAGGAGGATGTGAAAGAGGTACCAATATGGATCCAACTTTATAATTTACCTTTGAAATTATGGGGTAGGAGTCTTCCACGAATTGCTTCATTGGTAGGACCTTGTCTTAAATTTGATAGTGCCACAGATAAAAGGACTCGGCTTGGGTACGCTAGACTTATGGTTCAAGTTAGTGTAGGGCCAAAATTGAAAGATAGCATCCAGTTTCTGGATGAGGAAAGCCGGGTCATTGAGGTGCGGGTAGAATATGAATGGAAGCCAATTTAGTGTACCAAATGCAAGGGGTATGGGCATGATGCTCCTGCTTGTCGTAAGGAAGAATTGAAAAAGGCTCGGGTGACTGCTAAGGCTCTGAAAGACAAGCAAGCTGCTCCTCGGCAGACAGTTCAGAAGGTGCAGCAGGCTGGGCCTGCTAAGCCTGTCATTAGGCCGCCTGCTGCAGGAGTACATAAGAGTCAACAGGAGAGGCTGGAGCTGCAATCTGGACCGGTGAATAGCAAGACATTTGCTCAAGCTGTTACGGGTTCAGGCAGTGATGAAGGTAAGACAAAGGATGATGGGGTGGGGTTGGAAATCGTTATCCATGGTAGTACATAATATAGGCTTTTGGAACGTTTAGGGCATGTGTAATATAAATAAACAACAAGCGATTAGAGACTTTATTAAGAATAAAGTTGTAGATGTTTTTGGTTTGCTAGAAGCGAAGGTTAAGAATAAAGCGTTCGTTAGTATTGTTCAGCAAAAGGTTAAGAATAAAGCATTCGCTAGTATTGTTCAACATGTGTGTTTGCTGATTAGAGCATCACAATGAATAATCAATGCCATAAAGGAGGTCGGGTTTGGCTGTTATGAAATCATTGAGTGGTTAACTTGACTATCATGGAGTACTTGCCATAAAGTATCCATGTCGAGGTTGAGCAGAATAATGGGAGTAAATATTTGCTGACTATCGTGTATGCTTTTAATGCAATTGCGGAAAGAATGGATCTTTGGCAGAGACTTGAGAAGTTTGCAAATGATCGTCCATAGGCTGTTATGGGTGATTTTAATTGTGTTATTGATCATCAGGAGAGATTGGGTGGTCAGTCTACGGAGAACGAGATAATCCCCTTTCAGGATTGCTTAGAGGTCTGTGGGCTGGTTGACTACAAAGAGAACGGAGCTTGGTTCACTTGGAACAATAAGCATTCGGCAGAATCTCGAGTTTTTAGCAGACTTGACAGATGTTCGGTTAACAATGCCTGGATGTAGACCTGTCAAAAACTGACCCGACCCGAAAACCCGACCCGAAACCGCCCGAAAACCCCCCGAAAAAACCAGTCCGAAAATGACCAAAACCCGAAAGTGACCCGACCCAGTAATAACCCGAATATATTGGGTCAAAACCCGCCTGAACCCGTTATCCGCCCGAAAATAGATAAATTAAAAAATATTGCTTTTATAAACTAAAGTTTCTCAAAAACATTAAGAAATATTTTTTATTTTCAAAATTTTAAGAAATAATATATATTTATATCTTTAAAATCATTTTTTTATCACATGATTATTATAATGAGAAAAAAATCAATAAATCGAGTCAAAGTTCGTCATATATATTCGTAATTCCTGTAGAAATAAAATATCAATGTATATTTAAAAATATATTAACTAAAACATACCAATATCTTATATTAAAGGAGATGATTAAGAAAATTAAAAATAAAACTGAATTTATGATAAAAAAAAGGTAAAGAAAATTAATGTTTTTAAAGTGTGTTAATAACCCGTATTTGACCCGAAACCCGACCCGAAACCTGTATAAACCCGACCCGTATAAAACCCGTATTTTTCAAACCCGAAATACACCCGACCCGTATTGACCGAACCCAAAACCCGACCGCCCGACCCGTTTGACAGGTCTACCTGGATGAGTGCGTTTTCGGAGGGATTTGCAAAAATTTTACCTGAAGGCACTTTCGACCATTGTCCTTGTATTGTTCAGCTAGGGCAGCCTTGACTGAGGGAGAATAGAGCATTCAGATATATGAATATATGGGGACGATCTCCGGAATTTTTTACCTGTGTGCAAGAGGTTTGGACGTAGCAGATAATTGAGAATAGAATGTTCAACATTGTACGAAAACTGAAGCTTCTAAAATAGTCGTTGAAGAAGTTGAACATGACGTGCTATGCTGATATAGAAAACAGATGTGGGCAAGCTGAAATCAAACTTGAACAGCTGCAGATCCAGCTTCAGAATTATAAGGACCCAGGATTACTTGATAAAGAAAAGGTGTTGTATGGGAAACTGAAGCAGCTACAGATGGCGAGGAGCGATTTATGGTCGCAAAAGGCAAAATAGCAGTGGGTGAGAGATGGGGACATGAATTCAGGTTATTTTCATGGTCTCCTCCGAGATAGGAGAACGTATAATGTTGTTTCTTCGATAATAGATAAGAATGGATCCTTGTGTGACAATAGCAAGCTGATTCAAGACGCTTTCTTGCGTTATTATCAGCAACTTCTAGGGGAGTCAACTTTGGTGAACCGCGTTAATGTGGGTGCGGTTCGTCGAGGTAAAATTTGTAAAGATTCGCACAGGTCGATTTTGTCTCAGTCTGTGTCAACTGAAGAGGTCAATGAGGTGTTATTTAGCATTCCTAAACACAAGTCGCCTACACCTGATGGATATTCTAGCCAGTTCTTCAAGGATTCTTGGGATATAATTGGCGACGAGGTGACGAAGGCTACTCAAGGTTTTTTTTGTGTCAGGTAAATTACTGAAATAACTGTAGACACCCAGATTTGGACCTGGTGGCTGCAGGGGTACCCGAAAAACACCCGATGACGATCGGATTACAACGTGACACGAGATTGTGATGTTTTAGATAGTTTTTCTGTAGAACGGATCAAATAATTACTCGGAAAAATTAATTTAACATCAAGAGAGCCTTAGTCTTATCATTACGGTCGCGTCGACACTAATTAGAGTCAATTCCGACACTGGGACTCCGAATCGGTCCCGAAATACACAAAGTCAAACCCGAGTCAACACATCGGGCCGAGCGAACCTCGGGATGCACACCCGAAGCCCACCCGGCACAATGATGCGCTAGGGTTAAGGGAAGACTTAATCCCCAAGCTAATGAATGATACGAATCTTCTCGGCTTTGGAAAGTTTCAAAATCGGATCTTCAAGATCCCAGGCGCCTCACTTTGGACGTCCTACATCTCGTGTGCACGACCCCAGGCGCCTGAGTTCTGGTGCTCCTGGATTCAGGCATCCGTCTGGGCGATTTGAACCACACGAACAACTATAAATACCCCCCCCACTTCATTCATTCGACACACAATTCATTCTTATCTTCTCCCTCTTACTCTTTACGAGTTTCTTCTAACTTGGGCTCGCACTCCGACACCCAAGAAAACGATCCACTTGATCGTAGTCCCGATAAGCGAATCAATGCTACTCCTCACCTTCGAGCACTCCACTCGATCCCGAGTTGCGTGTGTTCGCCTAGCTACCCCGAGTCTTGCAGCGGAAGCTCTGCCGGATTAACCGCAGAACCAGCCGTAGTAACGAAACTCTGCCAAAATCACCACAAGGCAAGCTAGGAGGATCCACCCTCGAAGTCGAACCGTCACTAGGTTGTCGTCTAAACAAAACTTTACATTTCTGTACCTTTTATTATACACTACGATAATGTCAAACGTGGACGCTAGGTCCATGGCACGTTATAAACATACGTAACGTCCCAACTTCAACCATAAATATTAAAACACCATAAATAGACCCGAGTAGTTCCGATATCCGTTCTCATATATCTATGCATCGTGTCCCGTTTAGCGTATACTCCGAGGGTACAAATCCTCACTATGTGATTTACTTACATTCGCATTTACCGCTTTCTATGATTTATGGCTTTTATGACCTTATAATCGCATGCTAAATCACCTAACACGAAATTCAAAACGTAAAAAAACTAAAACTGAACAAAGCGATGGTCGGGTTCCGTATTAATCCCGATGCTCACAATATATGGTTCGATGCATCGTTATTAATACCGAGCCGACGCATCATAAGCAGAATACAAGGTAAGGTATACCATGAGAACGACTAATATCTGTATTATCACGTTAAAACTGATTTGCTAATACGTATAATATTAGTACCATCTACTCTCCTCTGTGCATCTTTTCATGGCCTACTTGGCACGTGAAATCGCATGCAAAGAATGTAAACACAACTACTTTGACGACAAAGCTTACTTGCCCTTAAAAAACCGACATAGCAAAGACATAGGGTTAAGACAACGGATGTCACAGTACTTCCACCACAACAAAGGAACAAAGTTATCAGCCCACCGATTAATTAGTAGAGGCCGTTATGTGGGGGCGGGATTGGGTGTCGATGTCTAGTGGACGTTGGCTTTCCAATACGTACCCTCACTCCTTACTCGGAATCGACGGTTTCCGGATGTCCGAAACCATTAGCAATAAGAGTCATTCCAGGCATGGAGTGCTTAAGGGTACAAGTCTTTATCTTTAGGTCCCGTGCCACTCAACTTTGAGCCGGCTAAGGATCAAAGTTGGCTTGAACGGTTTCCGAGTCCCCATAATTGACTCGGTGGCGACTCCACAAATCGGCAACGAATTCGGTTCACTAAAAAGGCCACCTTACCAAACATATCAACCTTTAAACATTTACAACCACGACTCATCGAATCCAACGGAAACATGGGTGCCCGCACCCGTCTAGTACAAGTCCGAATCGTCATCCGAATCGAGGTCCGAAACATCACCCCAAACGCGAGATCGGACCGGCCCCCGACCGGGAGGGGGCCGCGTGGGTGGTTGCCGCGATGAAATCGAGGCGGTCCCGCGCGGGGCGTAGAGCGGTGCGGACGGACGTCCACATTTTGGCGACTTCGCTGGGGATTTGGAAACAAGTTTCAGCGGTGGTGTAACTCGAACGAGGTCGGTGAAGCTCATTTCCTAGTTTTCTGTTGTGGTCACTACAGGTTTTGGCCCTAAAAAGCCCACCCTAACCGATATTAGGACCAATCGACCTCTTCGCGATAAGATTCTTACGGACACGCGGAGAGACCCTCGGTTGACGCTCCAGCCGTCCAAGGTAGCCACGTATTCCGTGGATATACCAAACGAGTGGTTCTAAGCGGACGGTATGACACTCACCTCCCTAGGTGACCTGTCGTCACCTAAGCAAAGACTATTCGTGGGCGGTAGCCTACCCGTGTCTGTATCATGCATGAGTGCACGCATTCCTAGCTATGTGCAGCGTGTTTGAACAATCCAAAGAAAATACTAAAATCTGGATTCAACCACGACAACATATTCAACCGCACCCAACTTCGTTTTCGAAAAAAGAACATCTTCTTTTCAAAACTACATTTTAAGCGCCGATACTCCGGCCAAGTCAAAGCTATTTTCAAAAACAAAAAAGAAAAAGGAAAAAAACACTTTAGCACCGTCACCATGACGAATTTTACACCCATTAATTTCCAAAAAACTCTCTTGAGAGCCATCACCATGGCCAAAGTAAAACTCATCATTTTCAAGCAACGACGAGGACTGTTAACATTGTCAAATTCCCGATCAATGGGACCGAGACACCTAAAGCGGTTACATTTCATTTTTCAAAACATTTTTTTCGCACATTTCGTTAACACAACCGAAATTTCAATTAATGAAGTCGAGGAAACCAAAACAGTTACACCCTCAAAATATTTTTCACAATACACCACCACCGTCGAAATGCCAGTTAATGGAATCGACAAGCACGGGTCGCCCATTTTAAACAGCATCGATTCCCGCCTAGGCCACCTGGAAGATAAGGCCTCTGATGAACACCATAACCAGGTCCTCAACAAGGTCCGTCTAACCTATACACCCTTAGACAGTGTTCCCATCGGAGTTACCCCTAGTGATCCTGTTACACCACCCCTAGACGACATATTACAGTCTGCCATGAATCGCGTAGACTTCCTTGAAAAACCAAATGCGCCTAAACCAAGGCAACAATGTCCATCACGAAAACCTCCAAAAGTTTGAAATGGTGAACAACCAGCTACCTGAAAACTTTTTCTTAGCCAACATACCGAAGTTCAAAGGAACTGAGGATCTCCTCAACCACATCCGGGCCTTTAAGGATTACATGGCCATTAAGGGGGTCAAACCCAGCCTTTTCGCTATGATATTCCCATCCTCTTTAGGCGATACACCACGATATTGGTTTTATTCCCTCGACCCTAAAAAGATATCCACCTGGGATGACATCTCCATAGAATTCGTAAAACAATACGCGGATAATTCCGAAAGACAAGTCACCATCCGAAGCCTCGAGGTCCTTTCCCAAAACGAGAAGGAAGGCTTCTCTGAATTTATGACTAGGTGGAGAAAGGTTAGCACCCAATTAGTAAACCGCTCTGACGAAGCCATCTTAGTAGAAAAAATTGTCAATAACCTTAGGCCCACTTACACCTCTCACCTTAGGTACCAAAATATCCATATCTTCAAAGAATTGTCTACCTTAGGAATACGTTTGGAGGACGATATGAAGAAGGGAGTATTCTCGAAAATAATGGGGAAGGGTTATCAAGGACCAACTACATCCACGTGAATCCGCCCTTACGGATCATCTGGGAATAACAAAATGGAGGAAGTACACCTAGTTGAACCAACCACTATAGGAAGAACAAACTTCACCCCTAGAACATTCTCCAAACTAGGCATCACATACGCCGAAGATCTAAAAAGGCTAACCGAGCAAGGGAAGCTCGAACCCAGGAGCCCTGCCCCAGAACCGCCCGTGGGCAGAAAAGGGAAATCATGGGATGCCAATAAATATTGTCATTACCACCATGGCAATGGGCATGATACCGAATCTTGCTTTTGACTCCAACATGACATACAAGACATGATCAAAAACGGGACAATTCCTCTCCCTCCACCCGAGAAACCAAACAATACCACAAACCCCTTTAGCGTTCACGCTATCTTTGACGACACCATCGATTGTTCCCACCTCGACCCTATAGAGGAGGACATCCTGAATATCGAGGAAGATCCCGACAACCCACGGGCACCCATCAAGACGAGTAAATCTGTGTCCGAGTCAGAGTCTAGTTCGTCTTAGGGCCTAGACCTAATAGTATAACAAATGTCTTTTGTTTTTTTTACATCGAGTCGGGAGGTGCGAGGGGATCTGTCCTCCACCTCCCCGAAAACAATATCTCGGGCGCATAGCCCGCTTATTACTATCAATAAAAAGAAATAAACTTTTCTTCCTTTATAATGCGCCTTGACAATCACTTGATTAAATAATGCACTTTCTTGCTTACAACTCGGTACTATGTCATTTATCGATAACAATCAAACATACCTCAAAACAACGAGAAATTACAAGAACTGAGATTCCATGTTCTTTTTTTACCTATTCCATGTCTGGTATAGAAAGCCACAAACTATCCCTTAGAACGAGCATTCCCGAATCCTATGACAAATCTAGATAGTCTCTTAGCTTGTGATCAAAGACGGAAGGCAAACTCATTTCCCACAAAAAATATTCCTCAAATAAAGACCGACCAATTCCTATCGTAGGTGCTAGTCTGACAAAAAGAAAAAGAAGTCTGAAATGGCTAAGGAGCCATAGAAAAAATGAAACCAAGGCCAAATCAAACCCGCCCTTTTCAATGATCAAGACCGAACTCAACGGTCAAAATGAAACCCCCAATCATTCAACTCGACTTCAAATGCAAAGTTCGAACAAAAAGCAAAAAAAAGAAGGGATTTTCTACGATATACCCTTCTGTTTTCTTGTTTTCTACCATATACACTTCCTATTTGTAAAATCCCAACTAATACCCCTCTACTTAATTAATCGCATTAATCGTAACCTAAACATCATTTTCCATCCAAGTTCTGTTAAATAGCTGACTTGGCAGTATGACATGGCTGGAAAGACTATTAATAAAAAAACTATTTCAAATCAAAAAATAAACTCTAAAACTCTAGAACTTCCTTTGCTTCTTTGAAAATAGGAATTCACTCTCTCCTCTACCCATTTCCTCCCCAAAAAAATCCCCTAATTAATCTCTTAATTTCCAAAAAAATGTCTCTTATGTGCTCTCCATCTCTGATGTTCCAGGTATAGTTTCCGATTTTGCTTCATATTTTCATTATTGTTTCAATTTTATGCTTATTTTGTCTTTAAAATTACTGATTGCTGTTGTAACCTGCTGCTACCGTATTATGCTGATGCTGCTGCTGTATTACGCTGCTGCTGTTGCTGGTGCGTTACGCTACTGCTGCTGCTGCATTAAGTTGCCTGCTGCTGCTACATTCAGCTGCTCCTGCTGCTGCATTCAGGTGCTCCTGCTGCATTTTTCTGTTGTTACGCCAGATCATGGCTGCTGTTTACATCTTCGAAATCGATTTGTGTTATATCGTGACGTTGTTTGGTGCAATGCATTACTGTTATTTCTGCTATTGAAAGCTACTGTTATTTCTCTTGAAGTTATTCCAGTAGGAACAACATTTTTGACAAAATTCAGACAGAAATTGCATCTTTCACTACAACAAATTGACACTTGCGCCACGAATTATGCCACGGGAATTTGTTATTTGTGGCTAAATTTTACCTAGCCACGGGAAAATTTTGATTCACTACTTGGGAAAAAAAATGCCACGGGAACATTTTTTTTCCGTGGCAAAAATCCACTTGCGCCACGAATTTTATTAAAATTGTGGCTAATAATCACTCTTGCCACGAAAGATACCACACCCGTGGCAAAAGTATATTTAGCCACGAATTTGTTTAGTGGCAAATATTATTTAGTCACGACATAATTTACTTCAGTGGCGAAATTATTTTTTAGCCAC
Source organism: Agrostemma githago (assembly GCA_958450325.1). Lineage (NCBI taxonomy): Eukaryota > Viridiplantae > Streptophyta > Magnoliopsida > Caryophyllales > Caryophyllaceae > Agrostemma > Agrostemma githago. Next base: position 47,205,686 of record OY288249.1, read on the forward strand.
AGATTTAATAAACATATGTGACTAATGGTTCTCCAAACTCTAATCTAATTACTTTCAAGTTAAGATGGGGTGTCAAATATTGATCTTAAAAAATTCATTAAAATTCAAAGTTAAAGATAATATGAAAAAAAATATGAAACTTTAAAATATTTTATTAATAAAAAAAATTGGTATTATTTTATCTAGTTCTAAGAAAGAAATTGTAAAATTAAATACAAGAAAACTTTGGTTGTCTAATTTGTTGATTTTCTACTTATCATCATTTTTGAAGTAATTGTTTTCTCTTAATTTGGCAATACGTTTTATTAAAATTCTATAATCTTAAGTATGATTTTTGAAAGACAACTAACATTTACATAGTGTAATATATGCTAGCTAAAATGCGGCGTACATAATATAACGTATCAAGTAAAATAAGTATGTGATTGATCATCCATCATTGAGATGTCTAATTAGATTTAAGACTCTTTCATTTTTACCGCTTAATTAATTAAATTTTTTCACATGTAATACACTTCTTTTGAAGACAAAAAAACTTAAAAAGAAAGTGACCGAGCATGATTTTTTTTCCAAATTATTGATTTTCTTACAATATTTTCAGTGTGAAAAATCTGCTTTATTAAACTCGTATTTGGTCTATATTTTTTTATGGTATTAACTCTAACTGCGAAAACAATAATTATTTTTCTAAATTAATTGTCTTTCAAGTTGTTTGGTTTTGAAGAAAGATTAATGTATTAGAAAGTCGTGCCTAAGTTCAATAACCAGTAAAAAAAAAGCAAGGTATAAGTGAGAAAATCAAATAATTAACAAATACAGGCAAGAAAATCTAATAATTAATGACTAATAGTGAAAAAATCCAAAATTAATTTATCGTCAACTGTTTAATTCAATAACTGTTCTGTAATATTATTTGGAAGATATTTTAAAAAAATGAATTTAAAATAAAATTTACTTAATGAAAAATAAAATTCGGGTAAAACTTGAAGTAGGCAAGAGCTAGGAAACTCAATGAGGATAAAAAAATAAGGAAATAAAATAACGACCGATAACGAAAAGAAAAAAAACATATCAAAATAACTAGCAATAAAAGAACGTCGAATATAGAAACTAAAATACAAATATCGATAAATTAATGAAATCATGAGTCCAAAAATCAACTTCGAAACTTTTTTTTTTTCCGGAATAATAATTTTTTAATCATAATGTGTAAATCATTGGGAAAAAAAATAATTACTTAAAAGTAAATGTTGTTTGTGAAAAAACATCACTTTAAAGAAATTCAAACCAATGATTATGTCAATAAAGTTCAATTTCATTTCTGGTAGCTGGGTATAAGAACTCCAGAATTAAGCATGCTTGAGTGAGAGTAGTGTTAAGATGGGTGACCTCCTGGGAAAGCTGCTCTTCAATGCGTTAAGTAATATTTGAATGACTCAGCTATAAAGCTAGTCAACGTTCCAGATGGGACTACTATAGGGGTAGAGAATTCTTACAATTATTAATTTATTTAATTTACTATATATTTTGTCACCGGAATAAATGTTTCGCCACAAACATAATTAGCCACGGGATAATCCGTGGCAAAAAATTAATTCTAGCCACGGGAGACTCCGTGGCAATGAAATCAATTCTTGCCACGCTTTTTTTTCCCGTGGCTATTTGTTTGCCACGGTCACTTGCGCCACGGATGGTCTTTCCGTGGCAAAGTACTTTAGCCACAAAAAGTTAGCACTTTTGCCACGAATTCAGCCGTGGCCCAAGTGCTCATTTGTAGTAGTGTTGCATGTCTTATATTCTCTTGATTTGTCTCGGAACTGTTGACAGGCAAAATTTCAAGATAAATGGAATCGATGAGTGCTTTAGTCGGACTCGATCTTTCCTATAACAATCTATTGGGTAGAATTCCATTGCTCACTAATCAATTCTTCAGTTGATGCATCATCAGCCTCAATTTCAGATCTTAAATTTAGAGATTTTTTGACTTCGTATGAGATTCATTCACCCACATGACAAACTGATTGCAATCTAAGCATCTGAAATAACATCTCCCTGGATTGTCGATTGACCCGGAAATCTTGATGACAACATTTTACCCACAACGATTGCAAACTTGATTTTTCAATTGAAGACCGTCAATCCTTGACAATGAAAATGACGACATCAGAATATATAAAAACAGAAGGGAAGATTAAGGATGATGAACAAAGTGGAGTGAAATGAATAACAACTTCTTGTATATAATGAGATACTTAATGGAATTGAGAGAAAATTTGGGGAAAGTGGAGGGAAGTTAGTCAGTTGTATTTCCAGCCATGTCATAGTGCATTTACTGCCAAGTCAGCTATTTAACAGACCTTTGGACGGAAAAATGATGTTCAGGTTACGGTTAATGTGATTAATTAAGTAGAGGGGTATTAGTTGGGATTTTGCAAACAGGAGGGGTATATGGTAGAAAACAAGAAAACAAAGGGGTATATCGTTAAAAATCCCAAAAGAAAAAGAAAAAATGAACATACCAGTCAACTAGCACCAAATATTAGTCTCCCTACATTATAACCCTTAAGACCTTCCCAAGACACTTGTTAGGAGACAGTCCGGAATTTTGAGGATTCAAGCACAATAGGATAATCCCAACCGTTAGGGCCGGACATGAAAATCAGATCCCACACAATTTACATCCCGCCTAATTGAAGTCTGAGTCATTTTTACTCAGCTTCCTCTTTCCTACCACATCACGAAACCGTAAGCCCATAGCCTTAACTCCACAAAACCAACTCCAGATTGTGATCCATCAAAACCACTTACTACCTAGCTCCACATTCCAAAACCACCCTAACTAGTCGCCCTAACCTAAACACGGTATCTCGGTAATTGTCACTTCCAAGGGGTCACACTCAATCACTCTACCTTAGCTCTTTAACTAGGGTGAATACACTCTAAACATCTCACATCAATAATTGGCATAACGAGTCTAAAGCAAAATCACTCACATCTATTATGAACTATGAACACGGTTTAATTCCGTCTAAACACGGATACGTAGGCAAACCTTTTAAGGGTACAACCAACAAAAATAACGAAATCGATTACTCGACTGGCATGCAAATCAGAACCACCTCTATGTTCTGATTAACGAGTGATTTCAATGATGAAGCACAAACGACGAGCCGAGGACGGGGTGAAAACCCGAAAGGGCGCCCCGGGCAAAATGATGAAACGAGTTGCGAGCCGTCGTAAAAAAAAAGAAATTAAAAAAAAACGAGCCGAGGACGGGGTGAAAACCCGAAAGGGCGCCCTGGGCAAAATGAAGAATCGAGTTACGAGCCGTAAAAAAAAGAAAAAAAAAGAAAAAAGAGCAAAAAAGGTGAGTCGAGGATGGAGTGAAAACCCGAAAGGGCGCTCCGGACAAAATGAAGAATCGAGTTGCGAGCCACCACGAAAAAAAAAGAAAAAAAATGTGCTCTCAGTCTTTGAATTTCAAGGTAAAATTTGTCTTTAATTACAGTAATTTTTCAAAAATCCTGATGTTTGTATTTACTTTTGAGTTAATTTCTAAACACGAAAATGCTTGATTATCATGATATATTGTAGGGTTTTGGTTAGGAATTGTGGATTGACCCGGAAATCTTGATGACAACATTTTTCCCACAACGATTGCAAGCTTGATTCCTCAAATGACGACCGTCAATCCTTGAGAATGAAGATGACGACATCAGAACATATAAAAAGAAAAGGGGAGATGTAAGGAAGATGAACAAAGTGGAGTGAAATGAGTAACAACTTCATGTATAAAATGGGGTACTTAATGGAATGGAGGGAAAATTTGGGGAAAGTGGAGGGAAATTTTGGGGAAAGTGAAGGGAAAATGAGTGAAGTCCATGCCCTGCCATGTCACGCCCCAGTCAGCAGTCAACTAAGTGTAGACACCCACATTTTGACTGCCAGGTGTCTATAGTAGTTTCCGACAAACACCCGATGATGATCGGACGCAAACGTGCTTTAACGTACTCGGAAATGGGCTCGAAATGATGGACATTTGGCCTAGGCATTTTAAGGAGTACAAATTTCACAAAACCAACCTCAAATTCAGGCCCAGTGGGTCGTTTCGAGTCAAATAACACTAATTTGGGTCGAATCCGTCACCAGGGGTAAAACCATCTTTTAGCGACCGAGTCAAAACCCGGTCAAAGATATTTCCCGAAACTCGTAGGCTGACCGTGACACCTCACACGGTATATTCACGGTCCAACTCTACAAAAATCAGCCATGCATAATAATAAACAATTCCGTTTAAGGTAGAATTCGATCCCGAGTAGGAATCCTATCCGAGAACCGACTCAAACACTCAACCGAGTTGAAACACTCGGCCAAGTACACAACCAGCCGGTTTTTTCCTCTTTTCTTCCTTCACAAGAAAACGGAATTCTCGTTCTCCTCAGCTTCTTACTCAAGCGGTAATTCTAGCTCAAACAGGAATCCTATTCAAAAACCGATTCGAGCACCCGACCGAGTGTAAAACACTCGGCCGAGACAGCCCAAAACAGTAGCAAATCAGCCGGTTTCCTCTTTCTTCCTTCACAAGAAAGCGGAATTCTTATTTCCCTCAAATTCCCCCGTTTCCTATCCTAAGCGGTAGTCAAATTCTCCTAAGTCAAGGTCGGGAATTCCCTATAAATAGGACCTCCCGTCCAACACAATTAACACATATACACCGAGAAAATACAATTCACACACACACACACGACTTTTCAGCAATAATTTTCTAGCATCCCGACACATATAATTCCTTAGCATCGAGAAACCGATATTACGTCACAAACCCGAAGGAAAACCGGCCCAATACCCGAAACCTTCACCCATCCAAACCGTGCCACCCTAGCCGAACCAAAACTCGACGCTCCCGTGCCTAGCCACATTCCGACGAGCTCCGATCCGAGTCATTAAGAGCATGTAGGTTGAGGGTGTAACCAAACCCGATTTCTTCCTTTCTCTTCTCTTCTCTTCTTCGTCCGTCGTGTCTTATTACGGGTCAAGAGTCGTTTTTTTTCTCTTTTCTTAATATCGTTATTAACGAAAAACTATTTTCATAACGTATATTCTGAAAATATGATATCGATTTTTCCATAATCGAATATTATATCGAAAGGAATTATATTAATATTTCGACGATACTAAAAATCGTTACATCTTTTCTTCGTTCAAAATTCCTTTTTTTATTATTTTTCGTTCAAAACGAATTATTTTACAAAACTTTTCTTTTTTCAAAACTCATTCTAAATATCCAATATCGATTTCATAATCGAATATTGGATACGACGAATACCGAAAATATGGATCGAATACAAGTTAATTCATAATTTGTATGCGGTTCATTAAAATAGCATTTTTTTCGAACAAAATCCGAAGGCCGGACGGCTCACGGTCCGGACCTTTTTTTTACGTTTTCGTTCGTTTTATTATTTATTCTTCGATCGATTTCTAAAATTTTTTTCTTCTAAAAAATATTCTAAGTATTCGATATTGATTTCGTAGTCAACTATCGAATATAACGAATATCGAAAATATTAGGTCGAGTACGAATCATGCAATATTCATACGCGATTTAATACGAACTTCGAGTTTTTCGAAAACCGGACCCGAAACAGGCCACCACGCGACCCACCGGCGTCCCGGGCGAGTCGCGCGGTCGGCTGTTTGCCGCGGCTTTTTCTATTTTTTTACTACTTTTCGAACTTCGTATTTTATACAAAACAACGTTCTTTTCAACGATATTTTTCAGATCTCGATTAATATTTATTTTTTTTCGATTTCGCATATTTTATTTTGCTATTATTATTTACAAATCGATACTAACTCGTTTGTTTATTTTGTAGCAAATTCATCATTTTATTTCATTTGTTTTATTATACTAAAACGAATGTCACATGTTAAATTTGACTTTGACATCAATTAATTTTGCATGCATTAAACCACTTAGCAACCCATTCAATTCCTCACATGTTTAGGAAAACAATGTTTGCATATCATTCATCGTTCAACTAACGCGCGCATTAAAACGTCATTCGATATCCTAGTAGAGGCCGCTAATGTGCGGGCGGGGTTGGGTGTTCTTAGTGAACTTCCCAACACGTACCCTCACCCCTTACTCAGAACCGTGGTTTCCGGATGTCCGAAACCATTGGCAACGAGAGTCATTCAATATACGATTAACCGCTCAAGTCGACATCTATATCGAACTGCAAAGGGACGAGCCCAATAAACTCTGACATCGGAAATGGGCCGTATTTTGTACACGGCCCACTACGACATAGAGTGGGCTCGAACGGTTCCGAATAAGCATAAAATTCGGTGGCGACTCCGACTTCGATTTAAATTTCCACTTGACCATCTCATGGAGATTCATTCGCCTCCCCAAACCCGCGCGTGGCCGCGTCGGGGTGGACCTATGTCATGTCCACAATTTGGCGACTCCGCTGGGGATTTTCTGATGAGTTAATAACCTTCGGTGTCCTCAGGGTGAGACTCGAATAGAAATCGTTTGACTAGTACAATGCGCGTTTTAGTTTTACGGTTCATGCATAAACCCCACTTTCCCGGGCCGGTACTCGTGACCGACGTCCCACTATACCGTTGATATAGTCCAAACTGGTTATGTCAAAGGTGTCCATTAGCCGATTCATATGGGTTTTACGGCATGTCCTAATCTCAACTCGAGTTAGGGAGTCCGCCCCGATTCTTGATAGGCTGTGTACACTGGTATAGACCCTTATAGACTGACCGAGACTTAGATTAAGAGCATACATGGCGTCATTATACTGTTTCCATGACTACGTGCTGCTTGATCCACATCTTTTTCAAAACCGTCATCTTTTCAAAATTTGCATCCTTTTTCAAACTATCCAATTTTCAAAACCCGGGTCATATACCGAACTTAGGACTTATGATTTTACTCAAAATAGCCTTTTTCTAGCCGGTATTATGCCCAATTCAAGACTCGAAAATATTTTCGAAACTTTCAAAACCCGACGTCCGGCCCACTCCTTTTTCTTTTTTCGAAAAAGGGCCAGATTTCTCCACCCGATTCATTTCGGGCTTTTCAAAATTCATATTTTAAAACTTCCTCTTCTTAGACTCCCCGTATTTAGCAGTGTCGGGTCGTGTCATAAGTCGTTGAAGTCTCTAGCGTTGAAACTCCGTCGATCTTACATCACGGGTTTCCCCTCCATCCTAGTCCGCCTTATTCTACTAAGGCAAGGCCCACCTACGTAGGACATACTCCTACAAGGGTCGGCCCATTTACACAATCGAGTCTAAAAGTCTGGGAATGTCTCACGTGAACCTTCCTTCGGACAGGGCCCAACCCACAGCGTTGGATCCTGAGGAAGGCCCACCTCTTCACAAGTCACCCGTCTAGGTGTCTTTTCCGAGTCATTTACCGCCTTTTTAGTCTTCTTCTTTTTTTTCCCTTGCTCGGGATGTACTTTCCTTAGGATTCGGGTTAAGTTGCTAATTACGTGGTGCTCTTACAGACAGGCCACCCTTCACTCGAACCATGACGCAAAAAGCCATAGATGAGTTGAACACCACGTTGGCCCAAATCCAGACCCAATTGAGGCAAATGCGGGAAGACCAGATCGCCATTGTCACTCGGGTTAGTGCCGTAGAACAGGGAACCCCTAACGCCTCGATCGAAGATGACGGACCCCTAGCCGCGCTAGCCGGCGCAGTCTAAAAGCTGCAGGAACAGGTCCACTCGACCACCAGAAACACCATTCTCACAGAAAATGCCCGTACCTATTCGACCCTAACTGATGAATTGCCCGCTAACCTTAACTTAACGGGCTTACCAATGTTCGATGGGACTGAAGACCCGGTACTTCATATTCGGGCTTTTAAGGACTTTATGGCTGTCAAGGGGGTCAAATCGACCATGTTCAAGCATCTCTTTGCTTCCTCTCTCGAGAAGCACCCAAAAGCTTGGTACTACAGGCTTGACCCTAAGAAATTCAAAACTTGGGACGATGTTGCAATGGAATTCGCGCGGAACTACGCGGATAATGCTGAAATCCAAACTACCATGCGTACTCTGGAAGTTATGGCCCAAGAGCCTAAGGAGGGTTTCACCAAATACCTCCAAAGGTGGCGGACCGAAAGTGTTAAGCTGGTCGACAAGCCCAGCGAAAAAGTTCTAGTGGAGGCCTTTGTCAAAAACCTCCTCCCTGCTTACCGAGTCCATCTCAGGTACGCCATCATACCCGACTTCGCCACTTTAACCGAAATGGGTACCAGAATCGAAGACGATCTAAGGTTAGAGAGCCTTACTAAGGCCTCTACCAAAGGGTATCAAGGATCCAGTTCCTCCTCCAGCAAGCCCGCCACCACAACGGCGGCCCGAAGCATTTTCGACGAGGTAAACTCACTTGACACCTCAACCAAGAAGAATACTCCAAATCGGGTATTCACTGACATAGGAACAACCTATGCTAATGCCTTACAAAGGCTATCTTCGAAGGGCCTAATCCAACCGATAGGCCCAACTCCGGAAGTTCCCATAGAAAAGCGGTCTAAAAGCTACAACATTCAGGCCTATTGCCACTATCACCAAGGCAATGGGCATGACACGGAGAAATGCTGGAAATTGAAGCATCTCATCCAAGATCTGATCGAAAATGGGAAGATACCGCTGCCCAGTGACAAGCCAAGTAACAAAAACAATCCTCTTGCTACTCATGCCATTTTTACTGGAGAGGTAGTTGACTGCACTCATCTCATTTCCCCTTTCATTTCCCAAATCAACGGGATATGGAACAACGACGAGGATGATGTTTATCTGGCTAAAGGGGAGGCTGTCCCCGTCACTATCGAGGAAATCCGAAGGGCTAAAGCCAAAGCTCTGGCCGGTACACACACCATCACAGCCACCCCGGAAACCGTCATTGAACCTTCCAGGACGGAACTCACTCCTGAAGAACCAAACGCCGACACAGCCCTAGTCAGACAATTGAAAAGGGTCCGAACCGATATTACTATATGGCAGCTTTTGGTTAGTTCACAGGAGCATCGAGCGGCACTTACTAAGGCCCTTGATGAAATCAAGATCGACTCATCGGTTACCCCCACTGAAATGGTAGCCACGATCATGCCATATCTCAAGGACAAGCCCAAGGGAGAAGGCCCACTTATCACCTTCTCCGAGTCCGACCTTCCACCATTCGGGACCACTCATAACTTGGCCCTGTACATTACGGTGATTTGTCGAAACAAATATCTCCCGATGACCCTAATTGATGACGGGTCCGCAGTTAACGTCCTTCCTTTAAGGACAGCCAAGGCCCTCGGCATTACCGAGGCTGACTACCTTCCGACTGCAAAGACTATCCAGGCTTTTGATGGGAGCCCAAAATCAGTTGCTGGGGCCGTTAAACTAACCATCATAACGGGCCCGATCGAGAAGGAGTTAGAATTCCAAGTGATCGATGTTACTTCATCTTTCAATCTGCTACTTGGAAGACCATGGATTCACGCGGTCAAAGCTGTGTCCTCCACTCTTCATAGGAAGGTCAAACTACCTCTACAGGACGGGATCATCACCCTCGAAGCTACCCCCATAACCGTGTCCAGCTGCAACACGGCGGGCTCAGCCGACCCACGAGGATTCAACTTTTTGGGAATGATCGAAGAAGAGCACCTTTTTTAGCCATACTTCACCGTTAGTATCTATACGATGCTACAGAACCTAGGTTGCCTACCGGGAGTCACATCAAGGCCATATCTTCCACCGGGAAAGATCATCGAAACCCTGAACAACGGGCAATCTCACCTCGGTCTAGGCTATACTATGGCATCTGGCTACACGAACCGAACTAAGGCGGTCACGTTTGTCACCCCGGTATTCGAAACTGTGCAAACGGGCCTCTATCGGCCCACCATCTCATATCCCGGGACCAAACTGGCTCGGGAATGCAATTTCATCCCAGATGACATATTCGCCCTTATCCAGGCCGAATCAAAGGAGGGCCCAAGTAACACTGAGCCCATTCTAGGACTACTCTTTGGGGAAGACAAAGTCATCCCGACCCCTAAGCAAGAGCTAGTCAGCCTGATCCTCTGCAGCAACAGGTTCGATCCAACTAAGCTGATCTCGGAAGTTGGTGCCGACACTGGGAAGAGAGCTTGGAGGAAGACAATCAAGTAGACCGACAGTCAGGGTCGAGTCTACAAGCTAACTACTGGAGAAGGAGATATGCATGCTATCGAGTCTGAATTTGAGTCCGAGTCAGAGTCAGAGTCGGAGTCTGAGTCAAAGTCTAGAGGGTCCAGTACTAGGATCGAGTCTGTAACCCCTCTCCCTTCTTTAGCCTCACCATCGAGAGCCCCGGAGTCTGTCCCGAGGGCTCTCCCTATCCCGCCTCTGACCAACGATCAGATGGCAGCTCTCTTCGAGCTCTTTTCAAAATTTACTATCAATAATAACGATAACCGTTCTGCTTACGACTTGGCTTATTTTCAAAATGTTTTCAAAAATCTTACTTGCAATGACATTGAGAAACCCGACGAACAGGTGCCATTGCCTCCGCATCTAATCGAGCAACTCGAACAAAGGGAGTCCCGAAATCCGGTAATCGAAGAAACCAATCCCATCAACGTAGGAACCCCTTTAGAGCCTCAGATACTTAAGTTGGGCCTATCTTTAGATCCCGAAGAGAGACAACAATTCACGGACCTCCTCCAGGAATTCAAAGATGTCTTTGCATGGTCCTACAAGGACATGCCGGGAATAGACCGGGAGATAGCTGAACACCGAATACCCATCAAAGACGGGTATAAGCCGGTAAAACAGAAACTCCGAAGAATGAGGCCCGAATGGTCTCTCAAAGTCAAAGAAGAAGTTGATAAACAATTCAAAGCGGGCTTTATTCAAGTGTCTGAATATCCAGACTGGGTTGCGAACATAGTACCAGTACCCAAAAAGGATGGCCAAGTCCGAGTATGTGTAGACTTTCGGGACCTTAATAAGGCCAGCCCAAAAGACGATTTTCCGTTGCCACACATCGACATACTGGTGGATAACACGGCCGATCATGCCCTTCTATCATTCATGGACGGGTATGCCGGATACAATCAGATCAAAATGGCAGAAGAAGACATGAGTAAGACCACCTTCATCACACCTTGGGGGACTTACTGCTATACCGTAATGCCATTTGGGCTTATTAACGCTGGCGCCACTTATCAACGGACCGCTACTACTTTATTGCATGACATGATGCATAAGGAAGTGGAGGTCTACGTCGACGATATGATTGTCAAATCTAAGGACCGCAACGGGCACATTGCAGCCCTAAGAAAGTTCTTCACCCGACTACGCAAGTACAACATGAGGTTAAACCCTCAAAAATGCAGTTTCGGGGTAACATCGGGCAAGCTACTAGGCCACATTGTTAGCCAACGTGGCATCGAAGTTGACCCAGCAAAGATCAAGGCCATAACCGAGATGCAACCACCTAAGACCGAAAAGGAGATAAGGGGGTTTCTCGGGAAAGTCCAATATATAAGCCGGTTCATTTCAAAACTAACCATGGTATGCGAACCCATTTTCAAGAAACTGAAGATAGGAGAACGAACACTATGGGACGACAAATGTCAAATGGCTTTCGATAAGATTAAGGAAATTCTATCCTCTCCACCGGTGTTAATGCCACCTCAACACGGTTTGCCTCTGTCGCTATACTTAACAACGACCGAGACTGCCATGGGCGCTATGCTAGCCCAGACGGTCGATTCTGAAGAACGGGCTATTTACTACATCAGTAAGAAGTTCTTAGAATACGAATGCAAATACACCATGCTTGAGAAGACGTGTCTAGCATTAGTATGGGCCACTAAAAAGCTCCGACACTACATGCTTAGTCACGAGGTACATGTGCTATCCAAGATGGATCCAATCAAGTATCTATTCGAGAAGCCCATCCTTAACGGTCGTATATCCAGATGGACTTTAATGCTAGCTGAGTTTGACCTCAAGTTTGTACCTTTAAAGGCCATCAAGGGCCGGGTAGTAGCAGAATTCCTCGCCGATAGTCCGGTATCCGAGGAAGGTCGCACCGATACCTGGGCCTTCCCAGATGAAGACATATTCCATACCGACACTGACACATGGGATCTGTACTTTGACGGAGCATCCAAATTTCGAGGATTTGGTGTTGGGATTTTGCTAATCTCACCACAAGGTGAAATACCCCGTTATCCATCAAGCTAGATTTTGACGTGACTAATAACGCAGCCGAGTACGAAGCATGCATTCACGGGTTGCAAGCCGCCGCCGATTTAGGAGTAACAAACCTCCGGGTCCACGGCGATTCATCCTTAGTCATAAATCAAACCCTGCAAAAATGGAAAACTCGGAACGCAAATCTCGTGGCTTACCAAGCACGGGTAAGGGTTCTCGAAAAGCAATTCCAGAAAGTAGAGTACATTTATCTGCCTCGGGAAGAAAACCAGTTTGCAGATGCTCTCTCAAAATTAGCATCTTTACTGAACATCCCAGCACATTTAACCAGCATGCCCATTTGTGTCGAAAGACGGTCAGAGCCGGCATATGTCAACGCTATCCAAGATATCGAAATAACTGATTCAGAACCTTGGTACCAGGCTATTCTAACCTACTTGACATCAGGGGAATATCCTCCGAAAGATGAAAGCCGGGCCAAGAAAGCGCTACGAAGATGGGCAACCCAGTTCATCCGCACAGACGATGGACAGCTATATAAGAAGACAGCACAGGGGGCTTTACTTCTATGCATTGACAAAACTCGAGCTGAAAGAGTTATGGCCGAGGTGCACGATGGCGAAAACGGACCACACATGAATGCCCATATGTTGGCCCGAAAAATCGCAAGACTCGGTTACTATTGGAATAGCATGGAAACTGACTGTCAGACGTATGTTAAACACTGTCATAACTGTCAGATTTTCGCTAATATGCCTTCATCCTTATTATATACAATGACATCGCCATGGCCATTCTCAACATGGGGAATTGATATAATCGGGAAAGTAAACCCTTCCGGGACAGGAGGTCACTGTTTCATCCTAGTGGCTATCGACTATTTCACCAAATGGGTCGAAGCCGAATCATACCGGATCTTGAATGCCAAACAGGTGGCTAAGTTCATCCAAAACAAAATTATATGTCGATATGGGATTCCGCACGAGTTCATCAGTGATCACGGGACCCATTTCCAAGCTGAAACTGCCACTTTGCTGGAAAAGTACAAGATCCAAAGGCATACATTGTCACCTTACCGTCCTCAGACAAATGGAGCGGTAGAGGCAGCCAATAAAACAATTGTCACCATTCTTAAAAAGATGGCTGAGAATTACCGGGACTGGCCCGACAAGATACCCTTTGCCTTATGGGGATATCGGACATCAATTCGAACTGCAACTGGAGCAACCCCATACTATCTGACATATGGAATGGAAGCAGTCCAGCCGGTCGAGCTAGAAGTACCCTCTCTCAGGATTCTTCTCGAAAGCCAGGTACCTGAAGCGGACTGGGTCCAAGCCCGATATGACTCACTAGTCCTCTTAGACGAGCGGCGGTCCCGGGCTCTGAATAATATTCAGATATATCAGAAAAGGATCCAACGGGCTTTTAACAAAAGAGTTAGGCCCAGGAACATCAAAGAGGGCGATCTAGTCCTAAAATCTGTTCGAGCCTTGCTACCAGTTGACCCAAGGGGAAAATTCAAACCTAATTGGGCTGGGCCGTATCTAGTGAAGAAAATTCTTTCAGGAGGGGCGGTAATGCTAACTGACTTGGACGGAAACGAGTTCGTCAATCCAACAAACTTGGACCAGCTGAAGCGTTACTACCCATAAACCCTATCTCAATGTCATTTGCAAAGTTTATAAAAAAAAATGTCTTTTTTTTTATGAATTTTCAAAATTTTAAACAAGTCGGTAAGTTAGGATCATTTATCCTACCGTTGCACATCTTGAATTAATAATCTTGATGTATTTCAAAAATTGCAAAAATACTTCTGAACTACGGAAGGTTTGATTCCATTAATTTTGGATACGTAGGCAACCCCTCAAAAGGGTACAACCAATGCAATAACGAAAAGACGGGAACGGTATTCACTAATATGTCTTTTTATTATTTCAAAAATACATCACAAAAAAAAACAACAACAAAATCGCACCACAAAAAATAGTAGTAATACTTAAATAATAAATTTAGGAGACTACTCGTGCATTTTGCCCTTTCCCTTATCTTTCGGGTCACGTGGAGCCCGAGGCCGACGGGGCGGGGGCGAACGTTCCCTAATCACAAGGGGAACTTCCTTTGCTCGAACCCGCTTCTTCGATTTTGGTTTTTCTATCCTCTGCATCGGTTCAAGCCGAGCCCTAACCGGCTCGGGAAGCCTGTCTCGAGGACCAAGCTGGTCCTTAGCAGCCAGTCTTGGCCCTAGTCTCCTTTCTAAGTCCGTCTGGGGGCTCACTTTCCCCCGTGCACCCTTATTACTGGACCCTTCAGTCTGAGTCCTAGATTTTCTTTTCTGACCTGTCGAAGTAGCTCCCTCAGTAAAGAAGCTCCTATTATCCTTAGCATGCTCCCGGCGTAACAGGTCATAGGCTTCGTCAATTTTCAGGGCAGTCAGAGTCTTAGCTGAATCAGCTCGGGTCCATCTTACATAAGAATCGGTTACCCAGATCGAATGAGAATTTTTAAGAACAGGCCAAGTAGCTCGTGTATACCACCTTTGCATCCAGGTGTCACACATCACATCCGTCAGCTGAGTAGATTCACTCACAACGGCCTCAATTTCTGGGATTCTTTGTGCCCGACCATATTGCCTAAGTATGCGATCAGGAAAGAGGTGAATTGTTTGCCTAAAGGATAGGATTACCTGATATCTAGCTCTATCCCGAGATTCTAGACCAGTCCAAAGGTAAATTGGCCACCATGGCACGGCCCAACGGATCAACAGGCCTCCATGGAAGGATAACACCTCATCCCAATATTGTTGGGGATTGAAGCGAGAAAAGGCAATAGCTCGTCTCCTCGACATAACTTGCCTGGGTTAATATCGGCTCACATTTAAGGGAGGATCCAAGATCGATAACCTCTCGAACAGCCACAGCTGAAAAATCCGAAAAAAATCAAAATCGTCAAAATCACGTTAAAAAAAAAAACGTGAAAAGGCGTGAAAACCGAGAAAACCGCAGGAACCGGAAAAAACGGGAAAAAACCGGAAAATCAGCATACCTGTAGAAGCCGAGTACTCCCAGTCAGCCGGGTTGACGGATCCCTCTTACGATTATCCAAACCCTGGATAATCTCTCCTGTAATTAGCCAAGCCGGGCTGTGCTCCGTCTCCATTAGGTCAGCCACGGTGAAAAGTCTAACGTGGCCCATGCAAGATAATAGGTCCATATGTCCTTCAAAGGCATAAACATGGAGCATGCAAAAAGTAAAGGCCCTACGGCTATGAACCGGCCTGACCCGGACATCATCTGGGTTCATGAATTTTTCAGCTAGATCAATCAGGGAAACAGTATCTCCTTCTAGCATACGAGATACCTCCATATGGGAAAGCCCTACAAATTCCCTTAACTTCCTCCTTGGGTCAGAAACTGAAAAAGGGATAGCGGGGCGAAGTATAGGATTCCATCCTCCTGCAGCAGCAATTTCCTCAGGAATAGGGCAAATCTCTCCTCGAGGAAAACCAAATACATGATAGGTATCATCCCAATAGGATAGGCAAGCATCCAAGAAGTGGCAGTCAACTTGCATCTGACGGATCACGGACAATTGGGTAACGCCATTCTGATTCAGAATAGCCCTATCGGCATTCCTAAAATACTTGGACCACTCGTGCAACATTCCGACTAATCGGTCGATTCCCATATTTGATTTGCTAAAAGAAAGAATAAATTTTTCAGGGCTTATTCTTTTCTTTAGGTAATTGAGGAATTGTGGAATTATGAAATTTATGAAGCAAGAAGGGGTATTTATAGCATAAAAATAAGTCCTCCTCCTCACCTTAGGATTCCCAATCCTAGAGTATTTAGCATACAAGCCATTGTCCTAAGACTTAGCTAAGTCATTCCGAGCATTCCTATTCCTTTTCAAAGTCAAAACAAAAATTCCCTAATTTTTCAAAGACTTTTTCAAACTCAAAAAATTCAAACCTTTTCTCAAAATTTTTATTCCCCAGCACGAGTCATTTTTCCTACAAATATTACATGCAAAATTTTGCAGCTTTGCATAAATATGTACAGGACGACTCAAGCAGGACCATGCAATTTGCATAACTCCCCAGCGGCATTTAGCAAGATGAGCCCACATACAGGCCCATTTTAAGTCTCATGCGACGAATTCCCCCACGGAGTTATCATCAATTCAGGTACATTTCTAGCCCATGGCCGGCGGGCCCTCCACGCAGGTCTAATAGACCTTAAACGACCCGACCGGAAGCTGCCAGGTTTTAATCCTTGATTGACCTGGTGGCTACTCTGACTTTCGCCCTGTCCAAGCCTCAGTCAGAGTGGGGGCTCTGTAGACACCCACATTTTGACTGTCAGGTGTCTATAGTAGTTTCCGACAAACACCCGATGATGATCGGACGCAAACGTGCTTTAACGTACTCGGAAATGGGCTCGAAATGATGGACATTTGGCCTAGGCATTTTAAGGAGTACAAATTTCACAAAACCAACCTCAAATTCAGGCCCAGTGGGTCGTTTCGAGTCAAATAACACTAATTTGGGTCGAATCCGTCACCAGGGGTAAAACCATCTTTTAGCGACCGAGTCAAAACCCGGTCAAAGATATTTCCCGAAACTCGTAGGCTGACCGTGACACCTCACACGGTATATTCACGGTCCAACTCTACAAAAATCAGCCATGCATAATAATAAACAATTCCGTTTAAGGTAGAATTCGATCCCGAGTAGGAATCCTATCCGAGAACCGACTCAAACACTCAACCGAGTTGAAACACTCGGCAAAGTACACAACCAGCCGGTTTTTTCCTCTTTTCTTCCTTCACAAGAAAACGGAATTCTCGTTCTCCTCAGCTTCTTACTCAAGCGGTAATTCTAGCTCAAACAGGAATCCTATTCAAAAACCGATTCGAGCACCCGACCGAGTGTAAAACACTCGGCCGAGACAGCCCAAAACAGTAGCAAATCAGCCGGTTTCCTCTTTCTTCCTTCACAAGAAAGCGGAATTCTTATTTCCCTCAAATTCCCCCGTTTCCTATCCTAAGCGGTAGTCAAATTCTCCTAAGTCAAGGTCGGGAATTCCCTATAAATAGGACCTCCCGTCCAACACAATTAACACATATACACCGAGAAAATACAATTCACACACACACACGACTTTTCAGCAATAATTTTCTAGCATCCCGACACATATAATTCCTTAGCATCGAGAAACCGATATTACGTCACAAACCCGAAGGAAAACCGGCCCAATACCCGAAACCTTCACCCATCCAAACCGTGCCACCCTAGCCGAACCAAAACTCGACGCTCCCGTGCCTAGCCACATTCCGACGAGCTCCGATCCGAGTCATTAAGAGCATGTAGGTTGAGGGTGTAACCAAACCCGATTTCTTCCTTTCTCTTCTTCGTCCGTCGTGTCTTATTACGGGTCAAGAGTCGTTTTTTTTTCTCTTTTCTTAATATCGTTATTAACGAAAAACTATTTTCATAACGTATATTCTGAAAATATGATATCGATTTTTCCATAATCGAATATTATATCGAAAGGAGTTATATTAATATTTCGACGATACTAAAAATCGTTACATCTTTTCTTCGTTCAAAATTCCTTTTTTTATTATTTTTCGTTCAAAACGAATTATTTTACAAAACTTTTCTTTTTTCAAAACTCATTCTAAATATCCAATATCGATTTCATAATCGAATATTGGATACGACGAATACCGAAAATATGGATCGAATACAAGTTAATTCATAATTTGTACGCGGTTCATTAAAATAGCATTTTTTTCGAACAAAATCCGAAGGCCGGACGGCTCACGGTCCGGACCTTTTTTTTTACGTTTTCGTTCGTTTTATTATTTATTCTTCGATCGATTTCTAAAATTTATTTCTTCTAAAAAATATTCTAAGTATTCGATATTGATTTCGTAGTCAACTATCGAATATAACGAATATCGAAAATATTAGGTCGAGTACGAATCATGCAATATTCATACGCGATTTAATACGAACTTCAAGTTTTTCGAAAACCGGACCCAAAACAGGCCACCACGCGACCCGCCGGCGTCCCGGGCGAGTCGCGCGGTCAGCTGTTTGCCGCGGCTTTTTCTCTTTTTTTACTACTTTTCGAACTTCGTTTTTTATACAAAACAACGTTCTTTTCAACGATATTTTTCAGATCTCGATTAATATTTATTTTTTTTCGATTTCGCATATTTTATTTTGCTATTATTATTTACAAATCGATACTAACTCGTTTGTTTATTTTGTAGCAAATTCATCATTTTATTTCATTTGTTTTATTATACTAAAACGAATCTCACATGTTAAATTTGACTTTGACATCAATTAACTTTGCATGCATTAAACCACTTAGCAACCCATTCAATTCCTCGCATGTTTAGGAAAACAATGTTTGCATATCATTCATCGTTCAACTAACGCGCGCATTAAAACGTCATTCGATATCCTAGTAGAGGCCGCTAATGTGCGGGCGGGGTTGGGTGTTCTTAGTGAACTTCCCAACACGTACCCTCACCCCTTACTCAGAACCGTGGTTTCCGGATGTCCGAAACCATTGGCAACGAGAGTCATTCAATATACGATTAACCGCTCAAGTCGGCATCTATATCGAACTGCAAAGGGACGAGCCCAATAAACTGACATCGGAAATGGGCCGTATTTTGTACACGGCCCACTACGACATAGAGTGGGCTCGAACGGTTCCGAATAACCATAAAATTTGGTGGCGACTCCGACTTCGATTTAAATTTCCATTTGACCATCTCATGGAGATTCATTCGCCTCCCCAAACCCGCGCGTGGCCGCGTCGGGGTGGACCTATATCATGTCCACACTAAGTCACTTAACGGATCATTAGACGGCTGAATGGTCATTAGGTCACGGTTAGTGGGATTAGTGAAGTACATGGGTATTAATAGAGATTTTGCAAACATGAGGGGTATATGGTAGAAAACAAGAAAACACAGGGGTATATCGTAGAATATCCCTAAAAATAATAATAAAAAAATGTGCTTCTCATTAATGCAAAATCAATTAAATCAAGCCTTTGTCGAGGCCCTTTACATCGAGCATCTAATATCTGGCCACCCGCAAAACAACAACATGTCAAGCAAACCCTACAAAAACTAGTATTAATACGCCATATAATATCAATTAATACAACATAGTACTAAATGGCTGGGCTCTACCCATCCAACTTTTCCTTTCCCTTGCCATTCGGGTGTGCTTGTTCGGGTCTTTCACCATAGAACCCTTCTAACACAAGCTTCCACCACCCTAGCCAAAGGCGAGCCCAGCCAATCCCATTTCCTCTCCTCACTCACATTTCCAATATAAGTCTCGTCAGTCTTGGCCCGTTTAGATGAACTGACAATATTAGGACCTGTAACGCCGTCTTCGGTTGGGCGCTTAGCGACATTAGCCCACACAGCTTCCTTGTTCTATAGTACAGTCATCTCCACAATACTTAACCTTTCTCTCACATCCGACAACCCCGGATGTCAGGAACGACCTCCTGAAGTCGCTAAACCCTTTTCCAAAAGCCGAAATGCCCACCAAGAGTGACAGGTCCATACAGACGGTACATTTCGTCCACCGGATCCATCAGACTTAGACGTTTTTTTTAATTTTATTTTTAGAGGGATAAGCTACCCCACCTAGGCGTGTTGTAGCCCCGAGTGACATAGTCAATTCGCGTCTGTAGCCCAATATGGCATTGTCACTAAGATATAAAAAACGGTCTAACTTTTTTCAAAAGTGGTCTTGATGTGTGCTAAATTTATACCGTTTTCCCTCCCATTTAGACTCATTTTTCCCTCGTTTTGTGAGATTAGAGTGCGATTATTGCCTTATTTTGAGTCTTTCTCGCATTAGCGTCCCTCTTGTGCGTTTTACGTGTTTTTGGTAGTTTTTCTATCAATTTTAATAGGATTTGGCGCCGAAAGCATGATCGAGCTTCCACGAGCACAAGAGAGGGGGATACTGTCCGAAAAGCAAAGCGCAAAACTTAAAGTTCAAAGCCATCCAATCATACGACGAAGAATGAGACAAGAAAATAGGCCAAAAAACCATCGAGTGAAGTTTCACCTGATGAGAAACGACCGGGCGAAATTTCGCCCGACGGTAATTTTACCTCCCCGAAGATCTTTAGGAAAGCTTCTCCACCAGGCGAAATGACCGGGCGAAACTTTGGGTGAAGTTTCGCCCGACGGTAAAGATGTAAAAAAAATGCAAAACTGGAAGAAGTTCACCGGGTGAAGTTTCACCCAGCGGTATTGACTCGTGCATGGTAGATCTCAAAGGGTGAAAGTCTCACTAATGGAGAAAAAATTTTGATTTGGGCTTTGGGTTAAGGATCCATTAAGGGTTTACTATATATAGGTATACCCTACTTAGTTGCCTAAGACAACTCCATTACCATTCATTAGACCATCCTTTAGTAGATTATTCTAGTAGTAATTTTATTAGTTATCTATAATTCCATTAGCTTAGATAGTAAGCTAGTAGTAAATCTTCATAGTTTTCTTCATCAAATCTCTAGATTTACATTCCATCTTTGTAGAATTCAAGTTTTTATTAAAGGATTAGTGACAAATCCTTTGTCCTCTTCATCAAGCTTCATCTTATTTATTTATGCAATCTTCTTCTTTATTGTTGATCTTCATAGTTGGTATATTTCTCTTCCCCTCCCTAATCTCTAGACTAGATTTAATCTTGTTCTTTCATTATTGCACCGTTTCTATTTATTGTACTTGCATTGTTCTTTGATTGTCTTATAGTTTATTTTAGTAGATCGTTATTTTCCTCATCGTTTTGTTGTTAATTTCCCTAGATCTTATTTATGTTGTTTTAGGTCGTTTATGTTTCATTTTGTTGATTGTTATTTTGTTCATCGTTTTGTTGTTATTTTCTCTAGATTTCGTTTATGTTGTCTTAGATCGCTTCCTAGTTTATTTATTAGATCGTAATTTTCCTTATTGTTTTGTTGTCATTTTCCTAGATTTAATCACTATGCTTGTTTTTGTTGTTTTCTCTATTATCAATGTTTTATTAGTTTCCATTATGATGTGTGAGTAGATTTCTTGTTGGGGGTTTAGAGAGGAGGATCTTGGATTATTTGAATTGAGGAGTTTTTGGTTGGTTGCTTGCATGTTGGTTTATCTTGCTTGAGGTTGTTGTGTCATTATTGTTTTAGTCCGGCCAACTAGACCAACCTCGACTCATTTTTATCAATATGGGGAAACTCGGGGTAGAAATTACCTTAACTTGAGACTTACCCTTCTAAACAATCGGGCCAACACGATTCCCGACTCAACAATCCTTAAAACCCCCACTAAATCCCAAATACGCCGCTTTTACTCAATAACGTTTCGTCTCCCTGTGGACCGACCTCGACTTACCACAAATACACTAGTTGTTTTTGTGTTATTACGAGTCTATAAATATTGTTTGATCCCCCATCCTTCGCTAAAAAGACCGATCCGATTGAGCGGGCATCAGGTCTAACTTTTTATGTCGAGACAGTCACACTTGTCTCCCAACACCGAACACGCACTTGGTCTATACACTTTAGCTACAAAGCATTTCTTACATCTTTACACGTCTCGAGTCAAACATTTTAATCGACGTACTACTTGATCCAAATCCCGGCTCAAACTAACGCATTTTAAGAATTCCGAAAAAGCATTTTCGTACCTTCTTGCAATCTCAACGCATTCTAAAACATCCTATACTATGACGAAATCGCAAACAAACTAAACTTGAAGTGATTACTTGTCATCCAAGTCAACATTTCAAAAGCAAAACAAAACGCAAGACTAACAAATCTATCAAAATACTAGAAATCCAAAATATACAAATGCAAACACAAATCGAGTTTACAAACTAGGAAGGACCCCTAGAGGCTGCGCCTATAGCTATCACAAACTCACCGATGTTGTCATCTAGACCTAGATCATCCTGATCCAAGAGAGGAGACTCGGTGTCATCCATGCCCGACAGTATATCTAAGGTAGCTGTCTCGGGAATTCCTTCGACATCCTCAGTAGTGCCCGTAACATGACCCTCAGCATCAGCCTCAACCTCCCTCTCCACCTCGGTCCCAAACCTAGCCTCGCCCTGCGTCGAGGTCTCGCCCTGAGTCCGAGAGAACCGCTCCTTAAGCCGAGCAATCTCATTCTCCAGAGACTGCAGAAGTTGCAGTGGCTTGGCCGTTTCTGTCTCGAGCTCGGATACCCGAGTTGCCAACTGCCCCACCATATCCAAAGTGTCCTGCAAATATACCCATACTTTTGGAAAAGATACAAGCAGCCTACAAAACCAACCCTATGTACACATACTCACCGATCGAGGTGCCGAAGTATCACGGGAGACCCTCGACGCATAGGCCCAGAAGCAATTGGCGGCCTGCCACAACCGCTGATGGGAGATCGACGAAACCTGAGAGACGAAACCAGACGAGTTAGCCAAACAAAACCTAACCCTTAGAACCCAAATCCAAGACAAAAACCAACACTTACCCAGTATACCCGATCACGCCACTCTATCCCAGCGTCCATCTCCTCGGCGGAACACGGGGGGAGAATCTCTGTGAAGGCTACCCCGGCTGCATCGACCCTAAGCAGCGTCAAGAGAAAGTCTGGGGGCTGAACAGCATCAGCCGGATCGGCCACCTAAAGGAAAAGCGAACCGGTCAAGGAGAAAGCAAACACTAAACCATAGAACAAAACAAGCCATAAAAGAAAGAAGCAAGTACTCACCACGAGACGGTGGCAAGCTAACCTATGGCAGACGTGAGATAGATAGGAGGCACCAGGCACAAGTAGTGCATCGCCTGCCTCTCCGTCCCTACCCTCGCGGACCTCTGCGGCGGTCGGTGGTCTAAACATAGTCCGTGGAGGATCAACCGACACCTTAAACTCGTCATATAAACACTGACGCGCCAACCGCTCGCCCAGATACCATACCAGGTGAAACAACGAAGGAAGGAGCATCTTCATGTAGCTCCTGGGCCCCAAATCTGTCCCCACATACTCGGGCATATCCTCATAGTCGGCCCAAGGACGGGCCACAAACTACATAAACAAGCCGACATTTCAATGATCTTAATCTTGGGGGCTACTAAGTCAAACAAACTGTAAGAAGGAAACTTACATCCTCAGGGCGCAGCTGGTTCACCAGCACATTCTCCGACGAGTAGTGACTCGTCGTGCTCTTAGCTTGAGCCAACCTCCACTCTATCCCCGCCGGAAACCTAACCGGACGAGCACGCACCGTCTTAGGTGCATATCGAGGGAATTAGGAGTAAATCCAAACCTGTAAAGCAAGCCGCACAACCTCCTCTAGTCGAAATCAGCCCCAACGATAAACGAACCTGGAAATCTCCAGCTAACAAGACCACTCATACCAAAGCACATAAAAACCCAAGCAAAAAATCTGAATAAAACAAATTCGACAGAATCCAGAAACATTCGAAAAACGAATTCAAAACCCGCGAACCTAACGAATCCATTTTAAACCTGTGAGCCTAATGAATCCCAAGGCATTCTGAAGGTAATTAAACTCAATTCAGAATGAAAACAATTTTAAACGAGCCCCTTGTAGCGCTCAAAACCAACTTTAAATGAGTTCCTAGTAGCACTTAATCCAATTCAATTCAAGTCAATGAGCCCCTGGTAGCGCTCAAAATCCAATTTTGGATGAGTCCTTAGTAGCACTTAATCCAATTTTTGCGTTATTATCAGCAACTTCTGAGGGAGTCAACTTTGGTGGACCCCGTTAATGTAGGTGTGGTTCGTCGAGGTAAGATTTGTACTGATGCGTACAGGTCGATTTTGTCTCAGCCTGTGTCATCTGAAGAGGACAAGGAGGTGTTATTTAGCATTCCTAAAGCCAAGTCGCCCGCACCTGATGGATATTCTAGCCACTTCTTCAAGGATTCTTGGGATATAATTGGCGATGAGGTGACGAAGGCTATTCAAGGTTTTTTTTATGTCAGGTAAATTACTGAAACAGCTGTAGACACCCAGATTTAGACCTGGTGGCTGCAGGGGTACCCGACAAATACCCGATGACGATCGGACTGCAACGCGATGTGAGATTGCGATGTTTTAGATAGTTTTTCTATAGAATGGATCAAATAATTACTCAGAAAAATTAATTTAACATCAAGACAGCCTTAGTCGTGTCATTACGGTCGCGTCGACACTAATTAGAGTCAACTGCGACACCGGGACTCCAAATCGGTCCCGAAATACATAAAGTCAAACCCAAGTCAACACATCGGGCCGAGCGAACTTGGAAATTCACATTCGAAGCCCACCCGGCGCAATGGTGCGCT
Organism: Agrostemma githago; assembly: GCA_958450325.1. Lineage (NCBI taxonomy): Eukaryota > Viridiplantae > Streptophyta > Magnoliopsida > Caryophyllales > Caryophyllaceae > Agrostemma > Agrostemma githago. Next base: position 47,230,289 of record OY288249.1, read on the forward strand.
AGGGTTAAGAGAAGACTTAATTCTCAAGCTAATGAATTATACGCGTCTTTTCGGTTTTGGAAAGTTTCAAAATCTGATCTTCAAGATCCCAGGCACCTCACTCCGAGTGTCCTACATTCATTCGAAACACAATTCATTTTTCTCTTCTCTCTCTTACTCTTTATGAGTTTCTTCTAACTTGGGCTCGCACTCCGACACCCAAGCAAACGATCCACTCAAGCGTAGTCCCGATAAGCAAATCAGCGCTACTCCTCATCTTCGAGCACTCCACTCTATCCCGAGGTGCCTGTGTTCGACTAGCTACACCGAGTCTTGCAGCGAAAGCTCTGCTGGATTAACCGCAGAACCAGCCATAGTAACGGAACTCTGCCGAAATCACCACAAGGCAAGCTAGGAGGATTCACCCTCGAAGTTGAACCGTCACTAGATTGTCATCTAAACAAAACTTTACAGTTCTGCACCTTTTATTATGCACTACGATAATGTCAAACGTGGACGCTAGGTCCATGACATGTTATAAACATACTTAACGTCCCAACTTCAACCATAAACAATAAAACACCCTAAATAGACCCAAGTAGTTCCGAGATCCATTCTCAACTATCTATGCATCGTGTCTCGTTTAGCGTATACTTTGAGGGTGCAACTCCTCACTATGTGATTTACTTACATTCGCATTTACCGCTTCCGTATGATTTATCCCTTTTATGACCTTATAATCGCATGTTAAATCACCTAACATGAAATTCAAAACGTAAACAAGCTAAAACTGAACAAAGCAATGGTCGGGTTCCGTATTAATCCCGATGCTCACCATACATGGTTCGATGCATCCTTATTAATACCGAGCCGACGCATCTTAAGCAGAATACCAGGTAAGGTATACCACGAGAATGACTAATATCCGTATTGTCACGTTAAAACTAATTTACTAATACGTATAATATTAGTACCCTTTACTCTCCTATGTGCATCTTTTCATGGCCTGCTTGTCACGTGAAATCGCATGCAACGAATGTAAACACAACTACTTTGACGACAAAGCTTACTTGCCCTTAAACAACCAACATAGCAAAGACATAGGTTTAAGATAACGGATGTTACTGTACTTCCGCCACAACAAAGGAACAAAGTTATCAACCCACTGAATGATTAGTAGAGGCCGCTATGTGCGGGTAGGATTGGGTGTCGATGTCTAGCGGACGTTGGCTTCCCAATACGTACCCTCACCCCTTACTTAGAATCGACGGTTTCCAGATGTCCGAAACCATTGGCAATGAGAATCATTCCAGGCATGGAGTGCTTAAGGGTAAAATTATTTATCCTTAGGTCCCGTGCCACTTAACTTTGAGCCGGCTAAGGATCAAAGTTGGCTTGAACGGTTTCTGAGTCCCTATAATTGACTCGATGGCGACTCCACAAATCGGCAACGAATTCGGTTCACTAAAAAGGTCGCCTTACCAAACATATCGGTCTTTAAACATTTACAACAACGACTCGATCGATTCCAACGAAAACACGGGTGCCCGCACTTGTCTAGTACAAGTCCGAATCGTCATCCGAATCGAGGTCCGAAACATCGCCCCGAACGCGAGATCGGACCGGCTCCCAACCGGGAGGAGGCCACGTGGGTGGCCGTCGCGATGAAACCGGGTCGGTCCCGCGCGGGGCGCCGGAAGATGCGGACGGACGTCCACAAGAGCTCAATTAAACTAATCTTACGTTGATACCTAAAGTGCAGCGCCCTCAAACAGTGCAACAGTAGTTTAGAACTATCGCTTGCTGTAATGTGCTTTATAAACGTATCTCAAAGATACTGTGTAAGAGACTAGCTCTTATTTTGCCTGAATTGAATTGCCCAAATCAAGGAGGGTTTATAGAGGGGCGAAGTATTCTGGAAAATGTGCTTATTTGTCAGGATTTAGTCCGCATGTATAAGAGGAATAATGTGTCACCGAGATGTTTGTTTAAAGTTGACATTCATAAGGCTTACGATAGCGTGGAATGGGATTTTGTGGATCAGATTCTTAGAGCGTTGGATTTTCTGGAGCACTTTAGGGGTCTGATTATTGAATGTGTCATAACTATCTCGTTCTCACTGAGTGTCAGTGGCAATAGTTTTTGGTTTTTTAAGGGTAAGAGGGGGTTGAGGCAAGGGGACCCGATTTCGCCCCTGTTGTTCACTATTTGTATGGATTACTTCTCGAGGATTCTTACACATGTAATTGTGGAGTACGGGTTTAAATTTCACTCTAAATGTGGTCCGTTGCGTCTTTGCCACCTTTTTGTTTGCCTATGATTTGCTCTTTTTTTGTAAGGGGGATTTGCCTTCTATTGAGCTGCTTTGGAGGGCCTTTCCTACTTTTAGCAAGACATCGGGGTTGACTCCTACTGTCGGGAAGTTGCACGCCTACTTTGCTGGTATGTCAAATACTATTAAAGCGGAAGTGCTGCAGTTTTTCGGGTGTTTAGAGGGGTCTTTGCCTTTTAAGTACCTGGGAATCCCGATCCAAACGTCACGACTGGATAAGAGTGATTGTGCAGTGTTACTGGCTAGGTTCACAACACGTATTTCTAGGTTAGGAGTGCGGAAACTCTCTTATGCCAGTAGGCTAACTCTGATTCAGTCTGTGTTGTCTCAGCTACATAATTACTGGGCGATGGTGTTTGTTTTGCCGAAAGGAGTCCTAGCTCGGGTTGACCAAATATGTCAAAATTTCCGTTGGGATGGTAGTGTGGATAGTTCGAGGAGTGCGTTGGTGGCTTGGGATAAGGTTTGTTGCCCGAAGAATGAAGGGGGCTTAGGCCTTCGATCCTTAGTTTACTGGAATGAGGTTGCAGTTGCGAAGCTTGCATCATGGATTTATGATCAACCTGAGAGACTATGGGTGTATTGGGTGGGGAGTGTCTACTTGAAGGGTAATTTGTGACAGGAGTATAGGCCCCCTAATGATGTTACTTGATCATGGCGCAAGGTCTGACAAATGAAGGAGAAGATAATGCCGCTATATCCTGCTAGTGTTTGGCAGGGTATGGGGAATTATTTTGTTTCTATTGGCTATGATCTGTTGCGTGAGAAGAGAGTAAGAGTTCAATGGTGGAGAGTGGTTTGGAGCAATTGGAGTATTCCTAGGCAAAGATTTATCTCGTGGCTAGTATTCAAAAATGCATTGAATAATCGGGTGAAACTGAAGGCAATCGGAATTACGGATACAGATATGTGTTGTTTATGTGAACAGGATAGTGAGCATATGGATCACCTGTTCTTTGGGTGCCCGTATAGTTCGCAAGTGGTGGGCCTGGTTGGGGAGTGGCTTCATTATGATATTCCCAGCCAGCAGAGTGTGAACTGGAGTTTGAAGATTCGTGGTACTAAGCTGAAATGTAATGTTTTGAGAGTTGTGTCAAAAGCCTGTGTTTATCATGTGTGGAAGCAGCGAAATTTGAGCAAGATCGAAGGATGTCTGAAGAGACCTGAGATCCTTGGTGAGATGATTAAGTCTGAGATTAGAACTCGTTTTCAAAATGTAATTAAGCTCCCGATTTCTTCTAAGGACGTTGGGTGGCTGCATAAGTAGATGCAGTCTCCTAGTGTCTCTTTTTTGTTACTCTTTTATTATTGATTAATATACTTAGATTTCATCAAAAAAAAGTAGGTTATTTAAAACTCCAAGACTAGGCAATGACGCGAAAATTTGAATGGATTTAGTCCCATCACCATAATCAAAATAAAACCAACATTCCTAACTAGATAGCGAGGATAAGATGGTGTGATGGTAAACTAGGGCTACATGTCCCGATCAAGTTCTAGCTTTTTGGGTTCAAAAGATTTGTTTCAACGCAGACCACGCAAATAACAAAGAGAATAATAAAATCAAAGAATTGGCTAAACGAGCTGACATGTATGGTGGAAGGCGTCCGGCTATGAAAATGGAGTTGAGAATGACAGTTTTACCTAGACAACTTCTCGTCGGTTTGGTCTTATTATTACATAAGGGCGACTCCAATGGGCTCTTTCCCACCTTATTACATCCCCTATCAAGAATTCGTTAGTCAAGCTACTAATCTAGGTTTTCAATCTTAAGAGAGTAAATTAATAATACTTCCTTTAAAGATACACTAATTAAAATTTACTCTCTTCTAAAAAAATTACATAGTACTCCCTCCGTTTCATCTGATTGTTTGTATTTGTTTTTCACACTTATCAATACACGTTTTCTTTTGTCTATGTCTTTAGTTAAGTATTTCTAAAAAAAATTCCTCAAAAAAAAGTATTTCTAAAAATTATAAAAAAAATTGATATTTATAACGTACTTGATTAGACAATTTAAACAAGATCTCACATGACTATATTTTATCTTATATATTAGAAGTTACATTGACGATTTCACTTACCTATGAATCGTATCCAAAAAGCAAATGCAAACAATAAAATGGAACGGAGGGAGTAATATTTAACACCCAAAAAGATGTTAAAGTTCGAAACTTGCTTACATCTCTAAATTCTTGCGGGTTTAAGCGTTTGTTGTCGGAAATACCTCTCCTCAAAATATCGACTCTCACCCCTCCTTCCTTCTTCCTTCATTTCAGTTTCCATTTCTAATCAAAAAAAAAATTCTAAATCGACTTCCACTTGAATTCCCGAAACAAATAAAAAAATTTAAACGACATCTACTCCACACCATTGCTTCCATTCCTCAATTGCTTAAGTAAGTTTATTCACTTTTTTTGTACGAAGTAAGTTTATTCTCTTCTTTTTGTGCAATCAACAATCATTTTAATTAGAGAAGAAGGGTACGCTCAACTAGTAAAAGCTACCTTACTTCGACCGAGAGGTTGGGAGTTCGATTCTCACCTGCGATGTAGTGCGCGCGCTCTTCTCTGGACCAAAAAAATACAATCATCTTAATTTTATTGTAATTAGTCATTTTTTATGCTACTCCCTCTTATTCGTTCAATCATTTACATAGGATTTTTCACAACTTTAAAGAAAGATGATAAAAGTAAGGTTATTATTGGTAAATCAAGTGGTGTTATGGGTCAACCAAACTTTAAAGTAAGAAAATAGAGAAGCGGCATTTGTGTAAATAGAGAGAAGATATGAGGATTATAAAGTGAAGTTTTTTGCCAAAAGGAGAATGTAAAGAATTGATTGGTTTATCCATTTATAGTAAGTGTAAAGAATTGAATGGATGAGAAAGAGTAATAAAAAAAATCGAACCTATGAGTGTTGAAATTAGGGTATAGGGTTTAATCAACAATCATCCACGAATTTTTGATGATAAATCCCCACTGTGAATCTGATTTAGTAATCAGGGTTTACCCTTCTTTTTTAATAATAATCGTACCTATGAGTGTTGAAATTGTGGCAGGTTAATGTTTGGTGTTGTGTGATGATTTTTGTTGATATTTCTTAAAAACTTTATTTCAGAAATGACCTTCAAAATTAGGGTTATTTAACGACAATAATACCAACTATATATAGAACATCTTCCCAAAATAATGCAAATTTCAATAAATATGAGAATAATATGTATTATTGGATTAGTTAAACCAAAGTAGTATAGTTGACTTTATAACTTGCTACATCAAGTAACCTAATTAATATTTAGCCGACTACTTATACTTCATCATCATCAGTTCTATCACCCTCCTCATTTTCTTCATTAATGACAGATGTGCATTCCCAAAAGTATAAAAAAATTCTGGCTTCAAAATTGCGCTTCAACATACATCTTCTCCTTGGTGTTGTCGATGGGGGGGGGGGAGAGTGTTGTCAATGACTTCAATAGTTGGAGGAAGCAACCGGATTTGGCGGAGGTGGTGGCTGCTATACGAGCTTGGGCATCCATTATTACTTATTAGGTTTAGTAAGGCTACTACCATTGATAGAGCTTGAAATTGAGCTCAAGAAAGCTTATGGTTCACTCGAAGACGCCCTATAATTAGTATTAATGTCATTAAATAAAATTAAAGGCGAAAAAAGAAGGTGGACGGATTCTACTGCTAATCGCTCACCTATACTACTCTGGTTTAACTACTCCAATAATACGTATTGTTCTCAGATTTATTAAAATTAATATTATTTTTGGAAGACATCCTATAGTTGGTATTATTGTCGTTAAGTAATCCTTTAAATTAATTGTATTTACAGAAGCAACAAAAAATAATTTACCTAAAGAAAAAGAAGCCTTTGCATTGAATATCAAAACCGACTTGCAAGTTTCAAGATTATCACTTTGGTGTGGGATGAAAGATTTGGTTACTAATTTGAAAGTTATTGGGTAAAATTTATAAGGGAAGGGGAAAGAAGAGTAAAGAGGGGTACTTCGGATATAAAATGACAAAAATAAGACAAAAAAATCAAATTAGCCAGAATAACTCACCAAAATTAAGAGATGCAAATAATTTCTGAACTGTTGATTTTTTAATGAGATCTTCATACTATGAAATTGATATGTAATAAATTATTTTGAGAGAATGTTTGTTGTATTAATTGGAAAGATTGAATGCGGCACAACAATTACAGATATGTGGGTATATATACAGTAGCTACATAAACCTAGATAGATAAGAAGAAAGTGGGTAAGGTCTTATATTGGACTATGTTAGATCCCGTGCCCAATAGTCTTCTAAGTGTCTTTTGCTTGATGTGTGAGCTGGTGCTTTTGTTTTGGTGTTCAACACCCCCCCGCAAGGTGGAGGAGGATTTGTAGGAATCATTCCCATCTTGAAGAGAAGTTCCCAATGCTTATCAGAAGGTAGAATTTTGGTCAAGACATCAGCTATTTGAAGCTTGTGGGCAGGTAGCTAAGTTGAAGAAGTCCTTCTAAAACCATGTCTCGTGTGAAGTGACAATCGAGTTCAATGTGCTTAGTGCGTTCGTGGAAAACCGGGTTCCGTGCAATGTGTAAGGCACTTTGGTTATCACAATGTAAGGTGATCGGCTTGAGGTTTAGAGCACCCATCTCCTCAAGCAAACACACAACCCAGGTTACCTCGGAGGCCGCTTGAGAAATGGCCCTATATTCGGCTTCCGCGGAAGATTTGGAAATTGTACTTTGCTTCTTGCTTTTCCAGCTCAGTGGTGAAGAACCTAATAAAACTACCCAACTAGTCATGGATCTCCTGGTGGTAGGGCAAGCAGCCCAATTAGAGTCGCAGTAGGCTTGTAAACTAAGCTGGTCGGATCCCCTAATGACGATCCCTTGGCTCATAGTGCCTTGCAAATATTAGAGGACATGCTCAGCAGCATGGAGATGTGGAGCCTTGGGAGATTGCATGAACTGACTCAAAGTATGGACGGTGAAAGCAAGATCTGGCCTAGTGTGAGTGAGGAAATTCAATTTCCCAATGAGCATTCTGTAATGGCTAGGGTTGGATAAGACTTCCTCATCTGTAGCATTTAGTTTACAGGTTAGAGGTAGAGGCGTTAAATCTTTTGTGAACTTCTTTTGTGTCATAGCAACTCCATCTTGTAGGTAACTGATTTCAATTCCCAGAAAATAATGAAGTTGGCCTAAATCTTTGATCCCAAACTTGAGTTGAACATGTTTTAATCTTTCAATTTGGTCTTGGTTGGATCCAGTAACTATGATGTCATCCACATATACTGCAACAATGGTGATATCCACACCGTCCTTGAGAAGAAATAGATTGTAATCATTCTAGGGCTGTTTGTACCCCAAACCTTTGAGAAATTCATTCAATTTAAGAAACCATTGTCTTGAGGCTTGTTTTAGTCCATAGAGAGATTTTCTTAGTTTGCAAACATTGTTGTCTTCATTTGGCACCCCTTCGGGCATCTTCATATAAATTTTGTCATTTAGGTCTCCATGTAAAAATGCATTGTTCACATCCAATTGGAATATTTTTCATCCTTGGTGAACAGCTATACCAATAAGAGCACGCACAGTGGTCATTTTGACCACCGGGGAAAACGTCTCTTGGTAGTCAATTCCTGCTCTTTGGTTGCAACCTCTGATCACCAACCTTGCCTTGTGCCTCTCAAGAGACCCATCCGAGTTTAGTTTGACTTTGTACACCCATTTGCAAGAAATGACCTTTTTTCCTGGAGGTAGCCTAGTAATGGTCCAAGTGTCATTGGCTTGTAGGGCCTGCAACTCACTCTCCATGGCTTTTACCCAATGAGGGTCTGTAACAGCCTCAGAATAATTGTTAGGCTCACTATAAGACAAGAGTTTTTCAACGTGTTTTTGGCCATGAACTGGTAAATCTTCAAAGTTGACAAAATTGCACCAGTGAGTTATTGTAGAGTCACAAGATGTATCTTCCTCTAGGGAAGGAGGCAAGTCAACCTCATAGTTCTTGAGATGAACCGGTAATCTATGTGTCCGACCAGAAACTCGTCTTTCTTAGACAACATTGTTTTCATGTTGATGTTCATTATTCTCGGTTAGTTCTTGAGTCACATTGAGAACAGACTCATAAGAAGTGGGCTCCTCGTTCTCATCAAGAGGAAAGGAAATGGGACTATTGACATGTTCATGAGGACATGGTACCGTGATGCCGATGAAATACTTAGACAAATCTGTCGCATCGAAAGGAAAAATGTTTTCAAGAAAGCTAACGTCCCTACTGTGCATCACCTTTCTAGTACCTAAATCCAAAAGCTTGTATGCCTTTTTTTCATATGCATATCCAAGGAACACAAACGGATTAGCACGTGCTTGAAACTTGTCCCTATTTCTTTTAAGCGTGGAAGCAAAACAGAGACAACCAAATGCTCTTAAATGCTCATATGAGGGACATTGTTTATGTAATGTGTGGACATGACATAGGTCCACCCCGACGCGGCCACGCGCGGGTTTGGGGAGGCGAATGAATCTCCATATGAAACGGATCGAATGGAAATTTAAATCGAAGTGGAGTCGCCACCGAACTTTGTGGGAGTTCGGGCCCGTTCGAACCCACTTTATGTTGTAGTGGGCCGTGTACAGAATACGGCTCATTTCCGATGTCAGAGTTTATTGGGTTCGTCCCTTAGCATTTGATACCGATACCGACATTATCGGATATCGTGTATTGAATTACTCTCGTGCGCCAACGGTTTCGGGCATCCGGAAACCGAGGTTCTGAGTAAGGGGTGAGGGTACGTGTTGGGAAGCCCACGAAGGACACCCAACCCCGCCCGCACTAGCGGCCTCTACTAGGATATCGAATGACTTTTGAATACGTGCGTTAGTTAAACGGGAAAATGTTATGCAAACAATGTTTTCCCTAAGCATGTGAGAAATTGAAAGGGTTTCTATGTCGATTTAATGCAACTAAAATATTAACATCCAAGTTGTATTTTAGCATGCGGGTTCATTTTAGTATGATAAAATAAACAACCAAAATTGACAAAAGAAATAACAAACGGTTAGCAACGGTATAACGATATTAACGGTTTGTGCAAATATTGAATTGTGTAGAATGATGCAGGTGAGTTAATGCATGGTTTTGAAAAAGATGTTTCACGTGATAGATTAGGCACGCGTTGACTTAAGTCACGAAAAACGATTAACGAGACTCGAATGCTAATGTAGGACTCACGATTTAACGTGATAAAGGGCCACTCGACCCAGTCGTTGTGGGACTCGACCGAGTGGACCTCTGAAAAAGGTTCTGTCCGGATTTTATGACCCTACTCGACTAAGTTATTGACCAACTCGACCGAGTACGTTGCCACTTGACCGAGTCACTGTGAGACTCGACCGAGTGGAGGTCGTAGAGACATTCTGTTTCGGTTTTTGTGATGTCACTCGATCGAGTGGCATAGGCACTCGGTCGAGTGGCACCTGTACGAACCAGGTTCGTTTGCAATTTTATTGTCGATTTCGAAATTGCTTTTGATTTTGATGATTTGATGAATTGGGCATAAATATTGTGGGATTTATACTCAATTCTGAATTTGCATACTCGTTGTATCTCATATTCGATTATTGAACCGATATGGGATAGTAGAGTGAAAATAAGAGAAAATTGTTTTAAGTCGTTTGAATTAGCTATCGCGATATGAATATATTTTCTCCGCGTTTAATAATGTCGTAATTCTAACGAATTATATGACGATTATTTTAGCATCAACGAAAAATCGCATTAGTTAGTTAAATTGACTAGATTGCTAGATTCGACATCCAATTATGGAATTGGTATCGAATCTAGAAGATCGACGCTTTGCTTGAATTGAAAGACTTGATTCCCTCGGCTTTTCCGACATCGAAATAAATCCCTAGGGATCGTGATGTCGGATCCGCGTCAACGGGTTTCGACCCTTATTAAAATAGAGTGCTTGTGAAAATAGGTTTTTAGAATTGATGAGAATTGCGATAACGGTGATAATGACGCGAGCGAAAATAAACGAAATTGTTTAAATTGACTCGTTTCAATAATCAAGCGATCAGGGTGATGGGATAAGCGACCAGCAACGCTGTGTGCAGTACACTTGTATATTCGGGTTTTCTTATCCCACCATCACTCACACTCGACACAAATTCACGAGTATTTTAATGTTTTATACTAGTTATATTATCAATATTAGTATGCGAATAAAATAAATAAAAAAAGACAACGACGAGGACAAAACGACGCACGACGCGAGAAAAAGGAGAAAAGAGAAGAAACGGGGTTTTTGCACCCTCAACCTACATGTTCCTTATGCTCGGACGGGACTCGTAGTGGCGGCTTGCGCGGGAGTTTCGAGTATGTAGGCTAAGTTCTGGTGGTTAGGGTTTTGAATTCCTAAAGCTAGGTTTAGGGTTTGCTAGTGTAGAATTTGATGTGTTGATTAGGGTTTCAAAAGTTGTGTTGAAAGGTTGTGCATGGAGAGGTTTATATAGGCATAGCTATGTATACCCGGTTAGGGTTACTCGACCGAGTAGCCCCTGGACTCGGTCGAGTGACGCAGTGCACCTACAGTCGGGCCTGACTAAGAGCCCACTCGATCGAGTGGGCTGAGCACTCGATCGAGTGGCTCAGCTGGGTCGCGCGGGTCCATTGCTTCGGACCGTGGACTGGACATTTGATGAGTTTTATTTTTGAGTTAGACTTTTGAATGTTTGAATGGCTGTCTTGTACGTCTCGGAAATGACTTTGACCCGGGTTGACCCAATCGCAAAAAAGTCGGTTTTATTTCCGGTGTCGGTTTTGGCCCAAATTAGTCTTGTTTGACTCGGAACGGTCCACTGGGCCTGGATTTGAGGTTTGTTTTGTGAGATTTGTACTCCATAAGTGCTTTAGCCAACAACTAATGGATTTGAGCCCATATCCGAGCGCGTAGAAACACGTTAGCGTCCGATCATCATCGGGTGTTTTTTGGAAACTGCCATAGACACCTGGCAGTCAAAATGCGGGTGTCTACATAATGCTTCAAATGGAGTCATGCTTTTAAAGACACTAGATGGCAGACTATTTATCAAGTATATTGCTGTCAAAATGCATTTTCCCCAATATTAGATTGGGAGATTGCCTTGGAAAAATAGGCTCCTAGCAGTTTCTAACAAATGTCGGTGTTTTCTTTCTGCAGTGCCGTTTTGTTGGGGAGTTTCAACACATGACGTCTGATGTGTTATGCCCTTTAAGAGATAGTAATCTTTGGCTTGCACATCCCCAAATTCAATGCCATTGTCACTTCGAATTATCTTAACATTAGCTTTGAATTGTGTTTCAGTGTGAGTAATAAAGGCTTTTAATAAAGGCATAGCATTACTTTTATGAGCAAGTAAATGTGTCCAAGTATTTCTCGAACAATCGTCTACAATGGTGATAAAATATTTTTGCCCCGAGTATGTCGGAACATGATATGGCCCCCACAAATCAATGTGTATCATCTCAAAAAAAAATGTCAGACTTGGTATGACTAATAGGAAAAGGTAATCTGTGAAACTTTGCTTTTGGGCATATTTGACAAATGCTAGAATGTTTTGAGCTAGAAACTCTTATTACAGGCATTTGACTTAGTTTAGCATAAGGAAAATGACCTAGGCGACAATGCCAAGTATCTAAAGAAATATTGGTTTTAGAAGCAGTGGCACAAAAAATATCATCTTTCATCTGAGAATGAGGCTTGAAGTCAGCTAGGTATAGGCCATTTTGTTGTCTACCAAGGAGTAGAGGAGAAGTCAAAGTTGGGACCTGAAGAAAACAATTATCAGGTATAAGAATGATTTTTGAGGACATTTGTTTGTTGAGTTGACTAAGAGATAAGAGGCTAAATTGAAATTTTGGTACATGAATAACATTTTTTAGTGTTAGGTTGGGAGACAATTTCACGGTTCCTATGTGATGTACCTCAACCTTACAACCATTTGGGATAGTTATCTCATAGTGACTCATAGGTTTAGAGTAATTTTCAAACATGTGCAGGTGTGGTGTAATGTGGTCGGATGCCCCACTATCAAGGATCCAAACATTAGACATCTTATCTGAAGAAGAATTATGTATACCTGACATCATGGCATAACTGTCATTGGAAGAAGACGTCATATTGGTGTTGAGCTTGCTGAAATTGCTCATGATTTGTGCATATTCCTGTTGTTTCGATATGGAAACAAATAAACCCGACTTTGGATTCGGGTCTTAACAAATACTATGATGCTTAAACGGTCTAAGTTCGACTTCCTTTGATCTCTCCTTCCTTCCACTCCAATGATCGGACCTTCCCGGCAGAGTCGGTATGCTCCCTGCACAACGAACGCACAGGGCCTCGGAGGTGTCCGAGGGAACCCTCTCCGATGTCTAAGTCAGTCCGTGAATAGCCTTTAGGAACCTAGCTCGTGAGGAACTAGGTGGCGGTTTTAGAGTGAGAGTCTAGAGAGAGAAAATCCAACCCCTCTCATGTGGGAAATGGAAGAGTATTTATACCTTCCCACAAGAGAGAGGAAAAGGGAAGAGGAGAGAGAAAGAATGAGTGGATGGGAAAGTGACATGTGGCTTTACCTCATCCACTCATTCTCCCTTACCTCAGGCAAAATAACGGAGGGGCCCCTGGTTTCCCCTGCCCCTGCTGGGCGTGTGGACACCCTGGGGGCCAGCAGATAGGGGGACTTTGATTGTCCTGTCAGGCAAACAGTGCGACCCTGTCGAGCAGGCGGGTGCCTTGGAGTAATGACTCCTCGTTTGATGGCCTGCAGGACAGGCTCTTCTTTATCCATGGGTCGGGCCGTCTTTGGGACCCAATTGGTGGGTGATCCATAGCAGGCTACCGACCCCCATCAATTGGCCCTCGACGTCTAAGGGGAAGCAGGGTTCCCTTTGGCAGGCGATCTCTTGATTAGGATGGGAGGTTGATTCCTTTGAGCGACTTAGCATTTAATGCGCAGCATGCTCCCGAGGGATGAAACTCAACCGTATTGGGCATGCGAAGAGTTGGGATGTCTTTGCTCATGATTACTTCTCTTGCAAAGAGAATTTTTGGACAGCGTGCCAATTTTGGTGATTGGCTCTTCCTCTTGCAGAGGTGGTTGGAGCGCCATTAATGGCTTGCCTTGCTTTTGTATAAAGTCTGCTTCTCTTCATCATTTCCATGCCTCATCTTCAACTCTTCCACTATTCTTCTCCAAAAAAAGAGCCAATGTCTTGGATCAGGAAAAGAGTCTTCCGCTGTGGGGTTTATGTAGAAATCCGACGCTTTAGAGGGTTCCGCCGATTGAAATATGCTAAGAGAGCTCACCAGATTTTCCGTAGTAGTAAAAGGAAGCGCTTCCGTTCTCGACGGGTGGCTAAGAGGAAGGCCCTTTCTAGGGTTGGCAGGGTTCCTAGGAGATCCCCTCCTGCTGGTCCTCGCCCTGGGCAATGCACCCGAACTGGGGGGTATTATGACAGGGGATGCCACAGGTGCTTCCCTTGGCTGCATCCGGAGCAGTTTGACCCTAGCTGCCCTGAACTGACTTTCTCTCCGGAATCAGGCCCCTCCTCCCCTCTAGTGAGGAGGGTGGGTCATGATTTCCCTGATGATGCCAGGGCCATCCCCTTTGGCCATGACTGGGACACAAGCAGTCATGATTCTGAGGATAGCGAGGGTCAAGACTATTCCTTAGGCGGGGGCGAGGATGACTTCCCTACTGATCCCTTCAAGGATTCCGATGACTGGGAATGGGGGTCTGCCCTGGATAACGACAGCCCTGGGGATTATTCCCCAGATCTTAACGATGATTAAGCCTGCTTCGGACCCGCAGGCTAGTTAACTGAGCCAGAAAATCAGGCTCCTTTTATACTTTTTTATTTTTTGTGCTCTGAATGTAACTTGCCCACTTTTGGGCTTTTTTCAATTAATGAAAGATCAGGCGGTTTCTTTATTTGCGCTACATTTTTTTTTTGAATGGGTGAAGGGATGACGTCACAGAATGATTAATCCTCTGACACCCTTTACCTTTTCGAGGCTCTTCTTGGGAAGAGGTGGGCGGTTGATTTCTAAAGTGTGACACGTGGGGCGGTTCCTGGGGAAGCTTTGTTGGAGGGGCGACTCTTCACTTGTCCTGGCCTTATATAAGCCTTTCTACTCCCCCCATTTCCCTCTTTCACACTTTTTCAAAACTCAAACCCCTCTTCATACTTCTCCATACTTTTCCGCTGTCGAGGATTTTCTTAAGACTGAGGAGCTCTTCCCTTCGGATTTCCAAGCAGCGGTCATCGTTTTAGGTTAGAATCTTACCCTAAATCCTCGTCTTTTTCATTTCTTCATATTTTCCCTTCTTAAATCAATATGCCTAGCCATCGTGCTCGTATTCTCACATTTATTGATCCGTCGATTGAGAGGACGGAGGGTAGGGAGGAGGGTAGGGCTGACCTGTCCTCCTTCTCTGAGGTTAGGTCAATTGAGGAAGATTACTCTAGGGGGGGATGCCAACTCCCCTGACCCTGCTCGTTTTCACGTCGTCGATTCTGACGACGGGGCAATGGAGGTAGACCCCTCCAGAATTGGAGGTCCCCTTGTCCCCAGGGAGGAGGGGAGAACCTATTACTTAGACAAAGCTAAGTACCAGATCCCTTTGAGAACCTACCCAGAGGCTAAGAACCGAGACTTAATTTTAGTAAAAAAACGCTGTTGGGGCTATTGAAAAATTTTACAACTTTGGGGAGGGGTACACGATTGTAGTCCCAGGGGAGAAGGATAGAGTATGTTGCCCCCCTGACGGCTGCGTAACCGTCTACCATAAATGCCTAGAGTTTGGCCTGCGCTTTCCCTTGCACCCCTTCCTGGAGGAGACCTTTAGGAGGATGAACGTGGCTATAGCCCAGTTGACCGCTACGACGGTTAGGTCGTTAATAGCCTATACGTGGACCTGCCTCTTTCATGGTGAGGGGCCTTCAATCAACGCCCTGCGTTACATGGTTGGCCTACAGATGGTGTCCTCATCAGGGGGAGAAGGTTCCCCTGGGTACTGGTCCCTTCAAAGGCAGAAGGGATACACTCTAGTTTGGCCGGCTTTAAACAGTCTGAAGGACTGGAAGAACAACTTCTTATACGTACACAGCGCTTCGGGGTGGCAGATTCCTAGGCACTTTAGGAATCATGTCCATACCTGCCTGGAAACCCGTGAGGAGTATCATCCAGGCGTTGGGGGGAAAGCCCTGGAGGTAAAACTGAACAGGCGGGACGAGGAGCAAGTTAAGAAATTCGTGGCTATTGTTGACAAGTCCGGCGTTTGTGGCCCTGGCTTCTGGCTCCCTCATGCGGAGCTTATAGCCACTGATGAATATCTTGGCCGAGTGGGCCTGATTCCTGGTCTTGAAGGAGGTAGTTCAGGGATTTTACTAGCGCTTGCCACTTTCAACTTTGACTTACATTTTTCTAACTGTTTCTCTTATGCCCTGCAGATCTCGCCACCTGTTTTTGGTCGAGAAAGAAGGTGAGGAGACTCGGTTTAGACGAGGATTTTACCATCGTTTCAAAACGTCCCTCCCTTCCTTCCAGTTACAAGAAGGGTGTAAAGAATTTGATGAGGTTCGTGAAGAGTATCCCTGCCAGCCGAACAAGGCTTCCTCTTCCTCCGAGGCTGCCGACGGCTCCTCTCTCTGATGCCCGGGGTGCGGAGGCGGAGGTCACCTCAGAAGCCACCCCTTCTCCGGCCGGCAAGCGGGGCGATTCCCCCGCAGAGACTCATACTCCCCAGGGATCACGCCCTGTTAATTCTGAAGAAACTGGGGAGAGTGTCCCCCTGGAGCGCAGGGGAAAAAGGGATAGAGAGCCCTCTGGGGCTAAACATGTGGTTGATCTGGAGGCCGACGTCGACACTGCCGAGCCCAAGCGCCCTGCTCGTGACGTTTCAGGCACCCTCTTCTCAGAGGAGAATACGGAGTTTCATTACACTGCAGGCGATAGTCTGGATGTCTCTACTTTGCTCTCAGATTCTGGTGCTGTTTTGGCAGATCGCCTCACCAAGTCTGTAACGTCCACTTTCCATCTGGTGATCCAATACATTCAGCGTACTTCCAGGGTGCTTCAGGCCTCTGCTGAGCTGGCGGCTCTCAGCCGTCTGAGCGATGAAGAGTTGGTGGTTACCCCTGGGTCCCTCCCCCTGACCGTTTGACTATGGTTGAAAGGGATGTCACCCTTATCACCAATTTGAAGGATCAACTGGTGAAGCAGGAAGGCGAGCTGGAGGAGGCAAAGGGTCAGGCGACTCAGTGGAAGCTTCAGGGCGAAAAAGCTATGAGAGAAGCGTCCAAACTGGAGGTGGAACTGAAGAAGAGCAGGCTGACGGTGGAGCAGGGTAAAAAATCTTTGGCTGAGCTGGAGCATACCAAGAGAATGGTGGTTGACTTGGAGGAGCGTCTGTCCAAGGCTGACTCAGACCTTAAGCAGGCCCAGGATGATCTGAAGACAAAGGGCGAGGAATGGCAAAAAGAGAAGCATGCCATTTTGCAGGAGGCTGAAGTTGCGGTGGAAACGAGCTTTCAGGATGGAGCATCTTCCTCCCTGGAGCTTGTCATGGAAGTAATTAGGGAGATGTTCCCTGATTTTAACGAGGATGCCTTCCGAAGTCTCTACACCGTCAAGAATGAAGCCCGGGCAAACAGGCCGCCTGAGGAAGTTGCTGGCCCCAGTCAGGATGCTCCCAACGCTTAACATGCAGAGCAGTCGTCTTCTGAGGGCTCCTGTCCTTATCCTGCTGCGCCGTTGCTCCCCTGATGATATTTTTAATTTTTTCTGCGCGCCGAGCTCTGATGTGGTCGGCTGCCTTAATGTAATATTTTAGTCTCCTTGTTCCTGGATTCTTTAGTGTTCTTTTTGTCAAACACTTTTATTTGTTATAAGTATCTTTTCTTTATTTCTGTTTGCTTTTTCTTTTCTTAGATATGGCCTGACCCTGGCTTTTGTTCGAAGTCCAAGGGGCCTGCCCCCTGCCTGCCCAGAGGTAAGTGGGGGGGCTTTTGCGTTTTTTATACAAGGTTGGGGGATTGCCCCCAGTCCTTGTTCTTTTGGCGTGCGAAGCCTAGCTTGACCCTGGCTTCTGTTCGAAGTCCAGGGGACCTGCCCCCTGCCTGCCCAGAGGTAGGTGGGGGGCTTTGCGTTTTTTATACAAGGTTGGGGGGCTGCCCCCAATCCTTGTTCGTTTTGGCGTGCGAAGCCTGGCCTGACCCTGGCTTCTGTTCGAAGTCCAAGGGGCCTGCCCCCTGCCTGCCCAGAGGTAGGGAGGGCAGTTTTGCGTTTTTTATACAAGGTTGGGGGGTTGCCCCCAGTCCTTGTTCGTTTTGGCGTGCGAGGCCTGGCCTGACCTTGGCTTCTGTTCGAAGTCCAGGGGGACTGCCCCCTGCCTGCCCAGAGGCAGGGAGGGGGGTTTTGCGTTTTTTATACATGGTTGGGGGGCTGCTCCCAGTCCTTGTTCGTTCGGTACGTGGGGTCCGGCCTGACCCTGGCTTCTGGTTGAACTCCAGGGAGCCTACCCCCTGCCTGCCCAGAGGTAGGCAGGGGGATTTTAAAATTTTGTTGGGGGGCCTATTTCCCTTGGTTTCAGCAACAGGGGGGCCTCCCCCTATTGCCCCTGCTCGTTTGTGTGTAAAAAACTGCTAATTTTGAACAGACAACGAGTATGAATTGCAGACTTTCATTTCTTCGGAAACTGTTACAGCCATTTGTGGTCAGAGTCGTCGACATTCTATTTTGACCGTCCTCCCCCAGTTTTCTTTGAAAAAAAAAAGAGCTATTTAGCTTCCTAGTATTAGACGTAGTATTTCTTCAAAGTGTCCGCATTCCAGTGGGCAGCTAATTCTTGGCCCTCAAGATTGGCGATCCTGTAGGTGCATGGCCCCTTAATCTGGGTTACCTCGCATGGGCCCTCCCAGTTGGCGCTCAGATTTCCATGTTCACGTGACTTTCCCACTGCCTGCGTTTTTCTTAAGACCAAATCTCCTACCTGGAAGCTTCTCTCGTTTAGCCTTCTGTTGTACGCCCTCCTCATTCGTTGCGGATAAGCGGCTATGTTACTGCTGGCTCCTTCCCTGACTTCGTGGACTAGGTCCAGGGCTTCAGCCATCGATGTCTCGTTATCCGCCCTGTTATACTGTTGGGACCTCAGGGTAGGTATTTGTGCTTCTATGAGTAGCAGGGTCTCTGCTCCATAGACCAGGCCAAAAGGAGTCTACCCTGTAGACTCTTTGCGGGTGGTCCTGATTGACCACAGGATGCTCGACAATTCATCTGCCCATCTGCCCTTGAGGTCATCTACCATTTTCTTTAACCCATTCAGGATTTGCTTGTTGGCAGCTTCAGCCTGCCCATTAGTCTGTGGATGGCAGACGGCTGAATAGGCGAGTGCTATTCCGTGTCCTTCCAGCCAGATTCTCAAGGGGTCATTGTCAAATTGTCTCCCATGATCAAATATCAGCATTTTTGGTAGGCCAAATCTGGTTATGATATTCCTCCAGATGACCTTCCTGACTGCAGGCTCAGTGATGTTAGGGAGTGCTTCAGCTTCAATCCATTTTGTAAAGTAGTCAATCCCTACTATCAAAAACTTCCGGCCTCCCGTAGCTGCAGTGAAGGGGCCCAATATGTCCATTCCCCATTGAGCGAAAGGAATGGGGGATAGGATTGGCCTGAGTTCCTGGGCCGGGGCATGAATTGACGGGGCAAAGAGTTGGCACTTCCTGCATTTTCGAGTTAGATCCTTCGCATCTGCTAGCAGGGTTGGCCAGTAGTACCCTGCTCTCAGGGACTTCCCTCCTATATGATGACCGCAGATTCCTGAATGAATGTCATCTAGGACCTCCTCAGCCTGCCTTGCCCCCAGAAACTTGAGCAGGGGTGAGGAAAATGACTTTTTGTACAGGTCATTTCCTATCAGTATAAACCATGCGGCTCTTGCTAGCGTCTTTCTCTTTTGAGCAGGGTCAGGTGGTAGAATTCCATGCTTTTTGAATTGGATGATCGGAGTCATCCAATCTCCAGGGCTAGTTTCTTCAATGATATTGACTGGCTGGCAGGGGGTGGTAGATTTTTCTTGGACTACGTCCACCCAGACCGATCTCTGTATGTCCTGCAAGCTGGAGCTGGCTAGTTTTGACAGGGCATCTGCCCGGTTATTCTGGGACCGGGGTACCTGCCTGACTTCATAAGACTTGAGATCTGACAGCTCCTGCTTTACCTTATCCAAATACGCGGCCATTGCCTGGTCTCTTGCTTCATATTCTCCGTTGATATGGTTGGCGATGAGCTGGGAGTCTGTCGCTAAACCAACCCGCTCTGCCCCTGCGGCTTTAGCCAATTTTATGCCTGCGAGGACGGCCTCGTATTCGGCCTCATTGTTGGATGCAGGAAAGGTGAACCTGAGAGCGTGCTCAAAGTCCATTCCTTCAGGGCTGGTCAGTACGACCCCCGCCCCTGCACCGTTGGTTGTGGAGGATCCGTCCGTGTATACCACCCATTCGCCGGCAGGGGGATCGTCTTCCTCCGAATGAGAGCATTCGGCCAGAAAATCCGCCAAGGCTTGTGCTTTGATGGCTGCCCTGGGTTGATAGGATATCCCCAGCCCGCTCAGTTCAATGGCCCACTTTAGCAGCCTTCCCGACTTCTCAAATTTTTCCAGCATCTTTTCCAACGGCTGGTCGGTCAATACTATGACAGGGTGCGCCTCGAAGTATGGTCTGAGCTTTCGGGCTGCGATGACGATTGCGTAGGCTGCCTTTTCCACCACCGGGTAATTTTTCTCTGCTGCCCCCAGGGCATGGCTTACGAAGTATATAGGCTGTTGAGAGCCTGCTTCTTCTCTTAGGATAACTGCGCTTATGGTTGAACTTGTTACAGCGATGTAGAGGAAGAGCTTCTCCCCTGCTACTGGTCTTGCCAGGGTGGGGAGTTTCTTTAAATGCTCTTTCAGTTGTTTGAAAGCCTCTCTCTGCTCCTCCTCCCATTTGAACTGTTTGTTTACTTTTAGCACCTTGAAGAATGGGGTTGCTTTGTCTGCCGACCTGGCGATGAAGCGTGCCAGGGCAGCCATTCTGCCTGTCAGGCGTTGGATGTCTCTTATGGTGTTTGGTTCTGGAAGATCCAAGACTGCCTGAACCTTTTCAGGGTTGGCGTCTATTCCCCTTTCGCTGACCAAAAAGCCTAGGAACTTTCCGGAGCGAACTCTGAAAGTACACTTCTTGGGATTGAGTTTCATTTTGTAGGTTCGCAGGGAGGAGAAGGTCTCCTGCAAATCCATCAGGTGTTCCTTGTCCCCCTTGCTTTTCACGATGGCGTCATCGACGTAAGCCTCCAGGTTCCTTCCCTTCTGATTTTCGAAGACCTTGTCAACTAGCCTTTGGTAAGTGGCGCCTGCGTTTTTAAGTCCAAATGGCATCATCTTGTACATGTAAGTGCCATAGCTAGTGACGAAGGCGCACTTCACCCTGTCAGGCTGCCAAAGATGCACCTGATGGTACCCTGAAAAAGCATCCAGAAAACTCAGCATGGAGTACCCACTAGGGGCGTCTACCAGCTGGTCTATCCTTGGAAGGGGGTAGCAATCTTTCGGACAAGCTTTGTTAAGGTTTGTGAAGTCCACGCACATCCTCCATGCCCCTGAGGACTTTTTCACCATCACTACATTTGCTAGCCATTCAGGGTAGTCGCAAACTTCTATAAAATCTGCCTTCAATAGTTTTTCTACTTCCTCTTTTATGGCCAGGTCCTTTTCTGCAGACATGTTTCTCTTTTTCTGCTTCACAGGGCGGGCTTCCGAGTTTACGTTCAGCCTGTGAACGATATAAGTCGGGTCGACCCCCGGCATTTCATATGCCGAGTAGGCGAACGCATCCCTGTTTCTCCTTAGGACCTCGATCAGCTCTGTTTGGTAGGACTCTTCCAGGTCAGTCCC
This sequence comes from Agrostemma githago, assembly GCA_958450325.1. NCBI lineage: Eukaryota > Viridiplantae > Streptophyta > Magnoliopsida > Caryophyllales > Caryophyllaceae > Agrostemma > Agrostemma githago. The sequence continues at coordinate 47,251,591 of OY288249.1, forward strand.
TATGAGGACTTGTCTCCCTGGCTCTAGGTCCACCACCATGCTTTCCCCCCCAGGTTCAAGGGGTCAGCTGCCTGCTGGCCAGCTGGAATCTCACCCTCCCTGCTGGGGGAATGACAGGGGTAGTCGTATCCCTCATCAAAGATACCCTAAGGTCCACTAACTAATGTAGATAGTGAAGTAGGGGTCGAACCACCAGGAGACGGGACTCAATTACTTGTTCTAAGGTCTAGACTAAAGATTACGGGTCACTGTTTTTCTGTTGTTAAGTGGACTGACAACTAACTGCTATAAAGTAAATCAATAATAAAAAGGTCTAGGGTCTCAGGTTCACAATGAATATCAATCGGGTCAGGGAGTCAACTAACAGGTCAATAATCGAACTGTCTAAGGTGTAGGTCCGGTCGGTACTACTATAAAATTTAGAACTAAACTTAACCTGCGGTCGCTAGAATTAAACTAGTCTACCCAAAATGTCGTGACCTAATTAGTCCTTAACCCGGTCGGTGAAAAGTCCTAATTGTGATGCTAACTAATTAATCCTGGTCAGTAATTAATCAATCAGAATTAAAACAACATTCAGGCGACAGTTCATATGATCAGAGATAGGTCAATTTTCCATAACCCAATTAACACCCATCGATCCCCTTAAACCCTAGATAAAAATTAGCTACTCATGATGATTGTTCTAAAACTAACAAAATATGAATTGCAATTAAACATGATGAATACGAATTAAATTAAACTACAAGACTGAAATCAGATAACTATGAAAACTAAGAACGAACTAAGACAAGAATTAAACTAGAGAATTAAGACAAGAATTAAACTAGAGAATTGAAATAGAAATTGAAATTAGAATTAAAGATTATCAATACCAAACAATTGAGATCTAAAAGAAGAACGGAATTCGATGAACCTTGCGAAAGAAAACGGAAACGAACGTAGTCTGCTATCCTAGCCAAAACTAACGTAATGTTTGAGTGATGAAAATCAAAAGTAAAAAAAAGTCTGTCTGACAATCCTCCTCATACTGATTTAAAAGAAATCAGTTGGACCTACAAAACAGGCCCATAATTCTAATAAGCTAAAATCTGATCCGCGGCCTGGGTGTAACGCACTCGGTCGAGTGCACGCAATGCCACTCGATCGAGTGGATGCGTGAACGCTTCAGGTTGAGTTCGGATATGAGGCACTCGATCGAGTGCCTAGCACTACTCGATCGAGTGGGTGCTGTTGGACTCGTGGTTGAGCTATTCATTTGCTTCTCGGCTTTTTCGTTTTCTTCCTCGTCCTTCGTCCTCGTCTCGGCTATATGGGCTATCACTCCTAAATATGTTCGAAATTACACTTAACCTGCAAAATAGCACGAGAGCCGACAGTATCGACTTTCTAATAGAAATCGACATTAAACATATAATTATGGAAGAAGAAAAGCTTAAAAACGGTTGTCGGGGGACAATAAAATACGATATAAAATACGTTGATCAAACTCCCCCAAACCAAACCTTTGCTTGTCCTCAAGCAAACAACTAATATATACAAACGAGGACAAGTGATTGGAAACACGACTCAGAGCTGAATTACAATCATTCTCCTAAAATCGACAAAAACCGGCGAGAAAACACGTAATGCTCAAGAATGCAACGAGATCAATAATCATGCCATAATCAAACAATTGCCTGCCAAACTCTCAATCTTGCAAGACCAATAATGCCGGACTTCCTTACGGTTGTCGCTCGACACTCATAAGTACGGGTAAGTATATATGTGAAGATAGGAAAGAATAAAGACACTCACTCGACTTATGAAATATGCATGTAGTCGAATATGAACTCAATCTCCCCAATCGAATACGTGTTCCACCAATCAGGACCATAGTACATGCCAAGGACTTACAAGGGTGGCCTATATGTGAGGGAATAAAATGGATTATGCTCAAAGCACGTATGAGAATGTGGGGCTAAGACCAGTAGTCGCAGCTACACAATAAAAACTAGCCATCCAAAAACCCCAACTATGAATTCTGGCCACTAACTAGAAATAAGACTCAAAAGAGCATGAGAGAGAATTTTGCCATCCTCCTAATTATAATTCAATTCTAGTTCCAACATCTCGACCGTTCCCCGAAATATTATAAGAAGCATATATGTTTTTCTTTTCTTTTTTTTTCTTGGAATTTTTCTTCTTTTTCTAATTCCATCTTTTTTTTTTCTTTTTCTTTCTTTTTCATGCTTCTATATTTTTTTCAATTCGGACAAGGGGAAGGCAAATACAAGGTCGCACAATAATATTACACACTACGATCCAAAAGATGTAAAAATCACAAAATAAGATCAAGGTGATTCGAATTACGTTCACTGCGACTGTCCTGGTAAGGTAGGCTATTCTGGGTTGTAGCTAATTGATATAAAAATCATGAAAATAGGCTTACAACAGCTGAAACGGGCTGAACAAAGGGAAACTGACCTAAATCTACAGGGTAGTAAAAATGGGTCGTTTGGCTATGTGGAGCTCATCAAAAACAGAAATGCCTTTCCTCATGTACCTCCTCCTCAAACCAAACACGTATTCAATATCAAGAGACGGATGTCATATTTATGCAAATTTGCGTTACACATTCCATAAGGAGAAACCACTCAATTCCTAATTATAAATGAGACCAGTTATAGATGTTACTGGCCTAGGAAGCTCTAAATTCTCAGAATTTTTGTGGTTTGCCGACGAAATGGTCAAATTTACTCATTTGGCAATTAATAGTTTAATAGGCAATCATATTAAAATCATCTCATCTCAAGTATTACATGCATTCAGGTACGGAGTCAGCTGACAATTAGGAAAAATCAAGTAAAACGCATTGTCATCATCGCCGTTTTGCATGTTTCACACCGGACACAAGACACACAAAAATAAAATCTTTTTGATTTTTTTTTTTTCAATTTTTTTGGATTTTTAGAATTTTTGAAAGCACACAAAAGAAAATAAAAGCATACAAAAACACACAAATTCTCCCCCAAACCTAAATGTCACAGTGTCCTCAATGTGACTCTACAGCATATATGACAAACAAATCCACAGCCAATCCTAAGCACAGCTCGACCTAAGGGGAAGTAAAAAAAAATCTAGGAAAGCAATAAAAACAGAAATAAAAAGGAAAGAAAGTACCGTATATACAATGGTAGCTCCCCCAAACCGGCTAATCAGCCATCTCATCATCTCCACCGGTCACAGACGGACCGGCTCCAGTATCGCCCTGGCCTGAGCCGCCAGTACCACCCTGCTGACCCGACTGTCGCAAGTCCCTCAACCACTGTGCTCCTAGGCCGCCGTAGGTGTGCCCGTAGTCCGGACCCCAAGCAGCTGGATCAACCCCATAATCGTGGAAAATACCACTAGTATCTCCCGGACCTCTCCAGTAAGACGGGTTCTGAGGCGCCGAGATTCCTTGAGTGAGCATGAACTCGTGGATCTCCCAGTTGACGATGCTCTGGTTAATCCCCTCGTGTACCCGTCGCTGGTGCTCGTAAACTGGATCATACATAAATGGATACGGGTGCAGAAACTCGGCACCCGGAGTCTGGAACGGGAAAGTCGGGGTGTGTGTGTGTGTGGCCCTGGGGGGCTCGGTCTCATCGGGTTCGGTCTCTACACGAACCCTACGTCGAGGGGGTTGAACGCCCTCGTCAAAAATGAAGAGCTCCTCGGGAATGAGGTAGCTCGGCGGGTCGGGTGTGTCCTCGCCTGCGGGAGTGGGTTGCAAGGCGAGAAGTGGTGGTAGGATTGTCCCTTCGACAACCGGGAGTTTCATCCAAATCTTGTCACGGACGCGCCACTTAAAGTCCGGGGGATTGCCCCGAATCCACTTCAAAGTGGAGAAGAGGTAGCTACGGTCTAGCAAGGGGACTTGGTCGGTGAGACTCTCAAAAGTGACTGTTTCCCCAAAACCCATAATATAGCGCTTTGCTAGCGCGGTGACAATGGCTCCACAACCGAGCGGTCCAGATCCACTGATCTGGCGCTCGATACCGACGCAAATCATATCGGGTGCACTGAATGCCTTTAGGGATTTCCTAAAGGGATTCAGGTAGTGTCCTAGAATCAACACCTCCAATGAGTGAAGTTTACTCATGTCAGAGCGTGGAAAAACCACATGACTCAAAATCCGCAAGAAGAGGCGGATAGTAGGGTGTGGGATGGCATTGAGTGCCATAGCGGTGACACTTGCACGACGATCCGAAAATAACTGAAAGTAGGGAGGTGCTTTTGAACTCTCGGGTATGTCTAGGATGTCTTCATTCTGGTTAGAGGTAAGCCTGAGACACTCGGATAAGGTACTAAGGGGGATGGATTGCTCCTCATTGTTCAACCGAAAGGATATCGTGTTATCTCGTCTATCAAACTCAAATGAACTTAAGAATTCTAAAGTGAGTACTCGGTAAGATAACTCACGTAGTGTCCATAAGCCACTGAATCCGGTCATGGACAAGAGGTGCAATAATTGCTCGTTCAAACCGAGCTCGATTGTGAATTGTGACGAGCAGCACCGGGTAGCTTCCATCGACCTAGGTATCAATTCAACTAAACGAGCTCTCTGGGCCTCGTCCCTGCACACAATTTCTTCGTAGCCTGGCACAGGCTGAACAGCCGGCTGCCTTGCGTTCCTGTTCTTGTTGTTGTTCCGAGGTGGATTCCTTCTTCCTGCCATGACTATAGCATAATAACAAAACACAATCATACAAAAATCCCACAAAAATACCAAAATTTCAGCCAAAATCAGACCCCATACACAAAAATCGATTTTTGAGCACAAAGTGGTGAAATTAACACAAAATCAAGCATGCAATGAGATTAATATATAACTAAGGATGAAATTATACCATAAAACTAAGAAAAGAAGCAAGAAAATCAAAAACCCGAAATATACCTCAAGAGGGCACGAAAGTGACGAGAATAGGGGAGAAAGGGACGAAAATTTCAGAAATCAACACCAAGAAACACAAATAAACACTCCCAATTGCAATTTAGAAGCAAAAATTGTGAAATTTGGTCAAGAATTGATGAAATAGGAGTGAATTGAGTGATTTGGGGGTTTAGGGTTCTTAAGACTAGTAAGGGGGGAGGGGTTTTAATTTGGAAACTGATTTGAGAAAAGGAGTGAGAAACAAAGAAAAGAGGACGAAAAACCGGTTTGGACCCGGTTCAGGGGCACTCGACCGAGTGCATAGGCCACTCGGTCGAGTGATCCCTTGAGAACTGGGCAGAATCACTCCATCGGGGCACTCGACCGAGTGAGTGACCCACTCGATCGAGTGATCCCATGAAAAGTGAACAGAAGCTCCTTCGTCAGGGCACTCGACCGAGTGCACAGGCCACTCGGTCGAGTGACCACTGCACCTGCTACTACTCGCCTTTTTTTCTTTAAATTGCTTCAAAATCCTGAAATTAAATCAATTAAACCGTAAAATTCTCTCGTCCTCACTCGATAATTAATACTAACTCCCAATTAGAGCTACCAAGCTAAAAAAAATTAAAAATTAAAAATTAAAAAAAAAATGCGGAAAGGGAAATTACACATTTATACAAGTGGTGCCGGGTTGCCTCCCGGTTAGCGCTAGTTTTTACGGTCCCGCTCAACCGGTTTACCTCAATTGGATTAGGTGGAATCGAGAGTGTCGTTGAGGTCCATGGCCTCTATGACACCGACATATGCACCTTCGTGATAGAGCTTGAGGCGTTGACCGTTCACCTTGAATATTTCGCCCTTGTTGGTAGTGAGTGTAACCGACCCGAATTTGTTCACTTCAGTTACCGTGAACGGTCCAGAACATCGGGATTTAAGTTTCCCGGGAAAGAGTCTAAGTCGGGAATTAAATAAAAGTACCTTATCGCCGACATGGAACTCTCGGGGGATGATGCGCTTATCATGCCATCTTTTGGTCCGCTCCTTATAAATTCTTGCGCTATCATAAGCATGGAGACGGAATTCATCTAGTTCGTTCAATTGCATGAGGCGCTTCTCTCCGGCTAGCTTCAGATCGAGATTGAGCTCCTTTAAGGCCCACATAGCCTTGAACTCGAGCTCTACGGGATGGCAAGCTTTGCCATAAACAAGCCTATACGGGGATGTCCCAATAGGAGTCTTGAATGCGGTCCGGTAAGCCCAAAGAGAATCATCGAGCTTCGAACTCTAATCTTTTCTCGAGGTGTGAACAACCTTCTCGAGAATAGACTTGATCTCACAGTTCGAGATCTCGACTTGTCCACTAGTTTGTGGATGATAGGCTAGCCCGGTACGGTGGTGAACACCGTATTTCTTCAATAGCTTAGTGAGTTGGCGTTCATGAAAATGTGAACCACCATCACTAATAACAGCCCGTGGGACCCCAAAACGCGGGAATATTGTCTTCTTAAAGAGTCGGATCACCACGTTCGCATCGTTAGTAGGTGAAGCGATGGCTTCCACCCACTTCGAAACATAGTCTACGGCGACCAAAATATACTGATTCCCATAAGAAGAGGGGAACGGTCCTTGATAATCTATACCCCAAACGTCAAATAATTCTACCTCAAGAATCCCAATTTGAGGCATTTCGTGTTGCCGAGAAATATTTCCCATTCGTTGGCATGCGTCGCAAGAACGGATAAAGGTGGTGGCATCGTTGAGAATAGTGGGCCAATAAAAGCCCGATTGCATTACCTTCGCAAAGGTCTTTGAAGGACCGTGATGTCCACCATAAGGGGAGGAGTGGCATCTAGTGAGGATAGCATTTACCTCACTCTCGGGAATACACCTCCTAAATAGGCCATCTGCACATTCTCGGAAGAGATACGGGTCGTCCCAAAAATACCTCTTCACATCATGTAGAAACCGCTTCTTCTGCTGATACTGAAGGTCGGGAGGTAGAGTACCTCCAACTAGAAAGTTGGCGTAATCAGCAAACCATGGAGTGTCCATGGTAATAGCGAGCAAATGGTCATCGGGGAATGAATCGTCAATTGGGGCAAGATCCCCACCATCATATCTTAGCCGGGATAGGTGATCGGCTACGACATTCTCGGCCCCGGACTTATCACGGATCTCCAAATCAAACTCCTGCAGTAATAGGATCCATCTAATAAGTCTCGGTTTGGCCTCCTTCTTCGCTAGAAGGTACTTCATGGCTACATGATCCGTATACACTATCACATTCGAGCCAATGAGATAGGCCCGAAACTTGTCCAGAGCATAGATGATGGCCAATAACTCTTTCTCCGTGGTAGCATAATTGATCTGCGCCATATCTAATGTCCGACTAGCATAGTAGATCGCATGTAAAGCCTTGTCTTTCCTTTGCCCGAGCACGGCTCCTACAGCGTAATCGCTAGCATCGCACATAACCTCGAAAGGCAACTCCCAATCGGGAGCTCGGATAATAGGTGCGGAAACAAGAGCCTGCTTAATCCTGTCAAAAGCTCGAGCACACTCGTCAGTAAAGACGAACGGGACATCTTTGAGGAGCAGCTGAGTCAAAGGCTTGGCAATCTTGGAGAAATCTTGGATGAAACGGCGGTAAAAACCCGCGTGACCAAGAAAACTCCGCACACCCTTAACATTAACGGGGTATGGTAATTGCTCAATCACCTCGATCTTTGCTTTATCCACTTGGATGCCACGTTCGGACACTAAATGACCCAAAACGACTCCCTCGGTCACCATGAAGTGACACTTCTCCAAGTTTAAGACTAAATTGGTCTCCTCACAACGTTGCAAGACCCGTGAAAGATTAAGTAAACATGCATTATAATCAGTGTCGTATACACTGAAGTCATCCATGAAGACTTCCATGACAGACTCGATAAGGTCCGAAAATATGGACATCATACAACGTTGGAAAGTGGTCGGGGCATTACAAAGACCAAAAGGCATCCTTCGGTATGCGAAGGTGTCGTAGGGACAGGTGAATGTTGTTTTCTCCTGGTCGTCCTGGTGAATTGGGATTTGGATAAATCCCGGGTAGCCATCTAAGTAACAAAAGTACTTATGGCAAGCAAGACGCTCTAGCATCTGGTCAATGAAGGGGAGTGGGAAATGGTCTTTCCAAGTAGCTACGTTCAGCTTACGGTAGTCAATACACATTCTCCATCCAGTCACTAATCGAGTAGAAATAAGTTCATTCCTCTCGTTCGTGATAACCGTGGTCCCACCCTTCTTAGGGACCACTTGGACTGGACTAACCCATTTAGAGTCGGAAATGGGATAGATAATGCCAGCATCTAGGAGTTTCATAACCTCCTTCCTAACCACATCCTGCATGTTCGGGTTCAACCTACGTTGTCCCTGAATGGATGGTCTATGGTCCCCCTCTAAGTGAATGCGATGCATGCAAAACTCGGGACTAATACCACGTAGGTCATCAATACTATACCCAATAGCCTTCTTATGTCGTCGTAAGATGACTAACAACTCCGAAAGTTGGCTATCTGTGAGTGCATCGTTGACAATTACGGGGTTTAGACCCTTATAATCTAGGAATGCATATTTCAGATTCGAGGGAAGGGGTTTTAGTTCAGGTTTACTTACCTCGACCTCCTTTTTAGGGGTGCCGAGACTGTATACCTTCTCGATAGTGCCCTCCTTTCCGTTTAGCATGCGTTCCAGCTCGTCCACTTCCGTGCTCCATGATCTCTTCTCGGCATCAGCATCGCCGGATGTCAGCAATTTCTCCAAAGGGTCCCTGTCAAGATAATCGTCAATATAGCTTTCTATTTCCAAATCAATGACATCTATACTATAACAGGACTCCTCTATCATGGGCTTCTTAAGAGCATGATCGAGACTAAAAGTCACGGTGTCATCTCCTACGGAGAGTGTGAGCTTCCCATTTTTGACATCGATGATCGCCCCTACCGTGTGTAGGAAAGGGCGACCGAGGATAATAGGTATTATGGCGTCCTCAACCATGTCTAAGACGACAAAGTCTACGGGAATAAAGAATTTCCCTACTTGGACCGGAACATCCTCTAAAACACCTAAAGGATATTTGACCGATCGATCAGCCATCTGCAGAGTCATATTAGTACATTTTAAAACACCCATATTCAATTTCTGACAAACAGAATACGGCATGACACTGACGCTAGCTCCTAAGTCACACAGGGCCTTATCGACAGCTAATGTCCCTATAGTACAAGGGATAGAAAAACTCCCTGGATCCTTGAGCTTGGGCGGAGTACGACTCTGTAGTAGCGCGCTGCATTCCTATGTGAAAGCAACTCTCTCAGTTTCACTAAAAGACCGCTTACGAGTTAGTATTTCTTTCATAAATTTCGCGTAAGCAGGAACTTGAGTGATCAAATCAGTAAAAGGAACACTTACCTGCAGATTCTTGACGACTTCCATAAACTTACCAAACTGTTGATCAAGCTTTGTCTTACGCTGTCGGTGGGGAAATGGAAGTATGATCAGAATTGCAGGCTCCTTGACTTGAGACGAGGATGCTTGAGAAGAATTAGCATCCTTAATTGAGACCTGGGGATGAAAAGTAGAAGAATCAGGCGTTACGGTCTTCACTTGATCGAGTTCAGGCTGACTCGGTCGAGTTTCATTATACTCGGCCGAGTCACCTGAAAGCACTCGATCGAGTGGTATCACTGGGAGGCTACTGATCGATTTTGGAGGGTCTACTCGATCGAGTGGGATGACACCACTCGGTCGAGTGACTCCCAACTCGATCGAGTCAGGCGTGACTCGGTCGAGTTGACTACGTGACTGCTCTTTGCCTGGTTTTTGGGGGTCTACTCGATCGAGTGAGGTGGTGTTACTCGATCGAGTGACCTCCATCTGTGGCCTGCTCCGTGCTTCTTCTTTTAGCTCTTGCTTCTCCAACTCCGTCTCATCGACCACAACATACTCCTCGGGCATCTTCGGACCGTCATAATGGGTTCCGCTTCTCAATGTGATCGCATTGGCTTGCTCATGTGATTGCTCGCCTTAAGGAGGTAGACTACCCGGTGGCCTAACTTTCTTTTGGGTGACAAGTTGTGCTACTTGGGTGTCTAGGATCTTGTTATGTGCAAGTATCTGGTTGACTTGAGTTTCTAGCTTATTATGACTTTGGATACCTTGCATCAATAAAGCTTTGATCTCCGCATACTCGGTGTTGGTTGGAGCTTGAGCTTGGGCTTGGTTTTGGTTTTGTGGGACCGACTGAAATTGTTGTTGGTTCCCCCACCCTTGTTGGTTACCCCAAGGTTGGTTATTTCCCCACTGTTGGTTCCCCTAATTTTGTTGGTTACCCCAATTTTGTTGCCCTCCTTGGAATTGTTGTCGGTTATTTCTATGGCTTTGGGAGGGTCGGTTATGGGGTGCTACATATGGGACGGTTTTGTTACCGCCGGGTGGTGGTGGGTTAAGCACGTTTTGACTCCTATAAGACAACAACGACTTGTCATAGCCCGGTTGGTTCATGTAAGGGAGGTGTGGTCTCATGGATTGGAATGCGTTCGCCGTTTCTAAACTCACACACTCTTGGGCATAATGACCCGTATTCCCACAATTCTCACAAACAACCTCGGACATTGCATTAACTTGGTACATACCGCCTTGTTGTTGTTGGTTTTGGGTTCTAGCAAGCTCCATGGAATCAAGCCGCTTAGTTAAAGCGGCTAGGTGGCTAACTATGGCATTTGATGACTCGGAGTCACCACTATTTCCCCGGGTGTTACCTCGTGGATTTCCCCAACGTGAGTGATGAGTAGCCATATCTTCAATCAATTTTCATGCTTTATCATCATCAACGTTGTTTTGGAACCTGCCATTAGCTGCAGAATCGAGCGTAGCTCGGCAATCGTCATATAAACCATTATAGAATTGATTGCACAAAAACCATACCTTGAATCCGTGATGTGGACACTCCTTGACTAGCTTTTTAAACCTTACCCACGCCTCGTAGATATTCTCGTGAGATGTCTGTCGGAAGTTAGTAATCTGACTCCTCAACATGTTGGTCTTCTGCAGCGTGTAGTAGTGCTTATAAAAAGCTAAGGCTAGGGAGTTCCAATCTGTGATTCCTCAGAAATGCGGTCTAGATCCGTGATCCAGTCTCTTGCGTTATCGCGTAGGGAGAACATGAATAGCATCTCCATCACCTCTTCTTGTGTCACTCCCGCGGGGAGTGGTATAGTTGAGCAATAATCGGTGAAGAGCTTCACGTGCTTCGCCGGGTCTTCATCGGGGCCTCCACCGAATTTATTTCGCTCCAACAATGTAATAAAGGCGGGGCGAATCTCGAACGTACCCGTAGTGGCGGTGGGCTTCTTCAACGGTTTCGGTAGGGCACTTTGCTCCGGCTCGGAATGGCTAGCAAGTTTGGGAGGCATCTTGACTAGCGGTGTCTCGGGGGCAGTAGTGGAATTATCCTCTTCAAAGGACAGTGCTTCGGATATGTGCTCGTCGTCCGAATGTTCCATTGATTCTGATCTTTCTGTCTCAGCAATCTCCTTGTAGAATTTCCTAGACCTGCGGAAAGTTCTCTCTGGTTCAGGATAGAATGGTGGTACGTAGCCTGAAATTCGAGAGGACCTGGGCATACAAGGAAACTACAAGAAAAATGTGAGAAACGATCTCAAGGAACTGAAGTTCCTCGAGACAAGCAATCAAAAGGCTAAAACACAAAACAAGTAAATAAATAACACCGTCTCCCCGGCAACGGCGCCAAAATTTGACAAGGGTAGTCGTATCCCTAATCAAAGATACCCTAAGGTCCACTAACTAATGTAGATAGTGAAGTAGGGGTCGAACCACCAGGAGACGAGACTCAATTACTTGTTCTAAGGTCTAGACTAAAGATTACGGGTCACTGTTTTTCTGTTGTTAAGTGGACTGACAACTAACTGCTATAAAGTAAATCAATAATAAAAAGGTCTAGGGTCTCAGGTTCACAATGAATATCAATCGGGTCAGGGAGTCAACTAACAGGTCAATAATCGAACTGTCTAAGGTGTAGGTCCGGTCGGTACTACTACAAACTTTAGAACTAAACCTAACCTGCGGTCGCTAGAATTAAGCTAGTCTACCCAAAATGTCGTGACCTAATTAGTCCTTAACCCGGTCGGTGAAAAGTCCTAATTGTGATACTAACTAATTAATCCTGGCCAGTAATTAATCAATCAGAATTAAAACAACATTCAGGCGACAGTTCATATGATCAGAGACATGTCAATTTTCTATAACTCAATTAACACCCATCGATCCCCTTAAACCCTAGATAAAAATTAGCTACTCATGATGATTGTTCTAAAACTAACAAAATATGAATTGCAATTAAACATGATGAATACGAATTAAATTAAACTACAAGACTGAAATCAGATAACTATGAAAACTAAGAACGAACTAAGACAAGAATTAAACTAGAGAATTAAGACAAGAATTAAACTAGAGAATTGAAATAGAAATTGAAATTAGAATTAAAGATTATCAATACCAAACAATTGAGATCTAAAAGAAGAACGGAATTCGATGAACCTTGCGAAAGAAAACGGAAACGAACGTAGTCTGCTATCCTAGCCAAAACTAACGTAATGTTTGAGTGATGAAAATCAAAAGTAAAAAAAAATCTGTCTGACAATCCTTCTCCAACTGATTTAAAAGAAATCAGTTGGACCTACAAAACAGGCCCATAATTCTAATAAGCTAAAATCTGATCCGCGGCCTGGGTGTAACGCACTGGACCGAGTGCACGCAATGCCACTCGATCGAGTGGATGCGTGAACGCTTCAGGTTAAGTTCGGATATGAGGCACTCGATCGAGTGCCTAGCACTACTCGATCGAGTGGGTGCTGTTGGACTCGTGGTTGAGCTATTCATTTGCTTCTCGGCTTTTTCGTTTTCTTCCTCGTCCTTCGTCCTCGTCTCGGCTATCTGGGCTATCACTCCTGTAACACCCCTGATTTTATAAATTAAATTAAATTAAAATTATGTTCGTATTTTTATTTTTACGATTTAACTCGTGATTCTTAAAATTATTATAAAATGAATTTATCGTTTAATCGTTTCAAACTCCTAAAATTCTATTTGACTCGAAAACACTTCTTATATTTGAAACATATTTTTATTTCAATTTCGAATTTATTTTATACATTTAATTTAATTCTTATTGAAAATCTATTTCGATGATTTAAATTCTAAATTCTTTTATTTACTTATATTTAAGCTCGAATTTATATTTTCGGCTTAAAGTTAATTTATATTAAGTTTCGTCAAAATATTTATTACATTTTCTTGAGAAATCAATTTAATTTACTTCGTCGAAGATTTATTATTTATCGGGAACTCTATTTCATCGTCTAATTATTTATTTCTATAAACTTAGTTTTCGTCTCGAATACTTGATTCACTCATTTTATTAGTCGGTCCAATTATTTTTATTAATTTATCTTAATCCGATTTCGTGGGTAGGCCGACTTACTGTCTCGTAACTATTTTCTTATCTATCAACTCATACTTTGCATTTGACCCATTTCTTTTACTGCTTGCTGACTCATTACCCTTATTGACTCCTCTTTTCCACCGTTTCCCCCCTTATCCTCTTGTTTTCCACTATTTTAATGTATACTTCCCTTATTCATTCATCTACCATCATTTCCCACCGCTTCAACTTTTCACACCCCTTTCTTGCCTTCTCTTTTCTTCGTTCTACTCCATCAACTCGGTCAATCTCCTTCAACTCAGCAGCGTTCATCATCATCAGTTCCTTCTTCTTCCTTTTTGATGATGCTGCTGCTGCGTTTGACTGATGCTGCTGTTTGGTTAATTTTGCTCCTTCTTTGCCCGTCGTTTACTGCTGCTGTTTGACGTGCAACAGCTGCTGCCGCGGTTTGTTGTTGTTGCCGCTGTCCTGCTGCGTCTTAGTGCTGCTGCTCGCTGTTGTTGTCATTGTTGCTGCTGCATTTATCTGTTCCCCTTTGCCGGAATTCGAGAAGGTAATTCTCTTCTTCCTCTCCGGCTGATAATCTACGGCCCTTCTTTTCTCCGTCCTCTTTATCTCTGCTGCCTTCTTCGTATTTCGATGATCTGCTGCTACTTTTCCTCTGCGTTTTGTTGCCGCTGTTTTATTGCTGCCGTTTGTTGCTGTGGTTATCGATCTTCGTTGATGCTGCTATTCTTTCTTGCGTTTTGTGGTTGTTGTTCTTGTTGATATCCGTTTCTCCTCCTCCTCCTCTTCTTCTTCTTCTATTTGTTGTGTTGTTGACTCTGCTGGTTAATTCCTCCCGGTTGTTGTCCTCTGCTGTTGTGGTCGATTGCAATTGTTGGTTGATGTTGTTGCTATTTCTTTGTTGTTTATCGCTACAGTTCGCTGCTATTGTTGTACTTAGTGCTGCGTTTTGTTGTTGATTCTCATCTCCTGCCTGTTTCTCTCCGTTTCGTTATCGAGTCTGCTGTTTTTAGCCCCACTCTACTTCTTACTCTTTCGTTGCCTTTGTTCGTTTTCAGTCTTGTATCACGCCTTCCTCTGATCATTTCCATTTGTGCTCGGTTCGATCTCGGATCGGTCGATCTTTGCTCCCTTTCTTCTCCTCTACTTCCTCTCGTGGCTATGCATTCCTGCTGGGGTCTATTGTTGTTTAATGTTCTGCATCCGTTATTTGTCTTTGAGTCCGTGTTTGTCATCACCCCATCTATCCGTTCCCTTCTCCGTCCTCGCTAATCTTCCCTTCCCCTCTAGTCCTGATAGTTCGTTCATATCCCCCATATGTTCGTTTATATATTCTGTTATCATATCCAATCTAGTCCGTTTCTGTCTTATGTCAATTTTCGCTCATCTCATTCTTTCGTTTTGTTTTCTCGAATTTCATGGTGAATCCGTCAGAAGAAGACTAGCGGTTCTACAACTTGGAGCATAAGGACGACATTTCTTCTAATTTGACGCTTGGGTTGACCAAGGACGCGTACGAGTTCGTTTCGGTTGTCAACTCAAGGTAACTTTAGGACGTTACTCGATTTATATCGTATGTTTGAGTAGTAGTATGTAGTAAATATTTTAACTTCGGATTTCTAATTTTAGCTATTTATTATTTGCTAAAAATATTATTTAAAATTGTGAACTTCATAAATATTTTACTAGTTTCCGAGATCGTTTTATAAATCGTTAGTAATTAATTATTTACGATTATTATAATGTTTTGTTGGTTATCGTGACACTAGTAACTAAATAATTTGATTTTATATTTTCGTTAATTTATAATTTCTACTCAAAATTGTATTTTATATTATAATCGAGATTTGTATACTTGTTCAATAAATTAATTTCGTTTTACGATTTATACTAATAAATCAGAAAATAGTCGATTTAGTTTTAAATACATTTTAGTCGAGACTATTTTCACTAATAATTTTCTATTTGTTTCCGATTGACTATTTTTATTAAAATTAGTATTATTTATAAATCAAAGCTATTTCTTGAAAATAATTTGATTCCTTCATAAAATTCATTTCATTTATAAAACTCGTTGACTCAATTAATTTTGATATCGTGTTTCTTAAAATATCTCTTTTCTAAAATTTATAGTTTTACTCGATTTCCTAATTATTTTTAAATACTAAATATTGACTTATTATATTTATATTTTGAGTAACGAATTTAGAAATATATTAAAGTTACGATAACGACGATAATAATAAAATGTTAATTTCGTTAGAAATGTTATTTTTAATACATTTCACTAATTTTAATAACTTACGTATTTTCTATAAGACTTTCTATTTTAAGTAAGTTTCTAAATTAGTAAGTTTCTATTTATAGAAAGTTTCCCCTTTTAATATAAAATGTTTATTCCTTTTTATCTTCATATCATTTATATTGATTATATTTACTTTCGAATATCGATAATGGCTGTTTTGGAGTTATGGAATGAGGACAAGTGTATGGGTAGAGTAATACAGTCTAGGGTATACGTTTTGCCATCAACTATAAAGCTGGTGTGTCTATGTTGAGACACATTGGTCGTTGAACTGAGCATGGTTTGTGTTCAGGAGTGTGTATATTTTGACCTTAAACTTAGATATCGCATCGTGTAAGTCGCCGTCGGGTTGAACTGGATTACGGTTGGTGTCCAGGAGGGGTGTACATTACTTAAGCCAGGACCTCGCTGCACGCAGTCTTGTTATAGTTGAGTTGCCTAGTTAGAGACCGAAGTCTAATTTGTTTTGACTAAGTTCTCGAAGCTAGTTTGAGTATTATCCTAGTGAAAGTCTATTCCGTTGCACTGATTGATTCCCATAACGCCATTTTTGAATATTATTATTATCGATTGATATTGACTTGCAGGTTTGCAAAATGCTTTAAGTTTCGCTGAAAACTTATTTTTATTACATCGTTTTAATGTTTTCTCATTTTAATTATTTTGATATAGTAATACTATTATTTTTCCATATGATATAACATGGCTGGGAGAACGTCCGAGTTACTCCCCACTGACGTGGCTGTTATGTTTATAACATGACAGGTATTTGCTGCTGGGTTTTGGGTGTGAGCTAGCGAGTAGCGTGGATCCTACTCTTTCTTCATTTACGTAATTTGTGGATTTGTATAACCCATTTTGTGAATTTTCTCTTTAGCTCTTTTGTAAAAAGAGGCCTTTGTATTGACTTACCATTTCTTTTAATAAGATATAGTTTGTTAGTGTGTTTTAATCCCAACTCTACAGTGTTTCCGCCACTGTATTGCGTTAGAATTTCTAGGGGATTACAACTCCTAAATATGTTCGAAATTGTCCTTAACCTGCAAAATAGCACGAGAACCGACAGTATCGACTTTCTAATAGAAATCGACATTAAACATATAATTATGGAAGAAGAAAAGCTTAAAAACGGTTGTCGGGGGACAATAAAATACGATATAAAATACGTTGATCAGGGAACCGTCAGCTTTTCTTTTTCCTTTTCTTTCGGTTTCGTGGGTTTGCAAGGCCACAGAATAGCATTGTCTGGCTGATTCTTGGTCTCCATGAACTTTTCCCTCCATACCAAAGTCTGTCACATAGGCTACAGTCGGGGCCCTGATTGATATGCCGGCTTCAATTTCTTCCAGGGTGGCTCTGCCTATCAGGGCGTTGTATGCAGATCTCGCGTCTACTACAACGAATGAAGCCATGACATTCCTGGCGGAGGCTCCCTCCCCAAATGTTACTGGCAAGTCAATGACACCCATGGGGAGTACACCTGCCCCGCTAAACCCATACAGGGATCCAGGGGCTGGCTTTAGGTGTCTTTTTTCCAGGTTCATCTTTTCAAATGCGTCCTTATACAGCAGATTTGTATAAGCTCCTGTATCCACCATGCATCTTTTCACGATGTGATTGCTGATTTCAAGGGACAGTACCAGAGGGTCACTGTGGGGGTATATCACCCGCCCTGCATCCTCAGAGGTGATGCTCAGGGTCATGCCCTTGGGACTCCCTGCCCTTTCAGTGTAGCAGATTTGATTTCGTAACTCGCGGATGTGCCTTTTCTGGCCTCTCTTGCTTGTCTGGCCCTCTGCAACCCCTGATATCACATGTATTATCATGCGATTCTGCACCGAGCTTTCAGATTTGTCTGCTGCATCTTTCTGGCTTTTATTTCTTGCTGCGTAATTGCTCAGCCAGCCATTCCTGATAAGCTTTTCAATTTCGTCTTTCAGGTGGCGGCATTCCTCGGTGGTATGCCCCACATAATCGTGAAACGTGCAAAATTTCTTTGGGTCACCTTTTGGGCTGCGAGGCTTACTACGGCGATTCCACTTAGCTGTTTCTTTCTCCAGTTCGAAAATCTCTGCCCTGGACTTATTGAGGGCTGTGTAGCTATCGAATCTGGGCTGGTAGGCCGTGCGTTCTTTTCTTGGGGTATCTCCCCCCTCATCTCTTTGCCTGTTTGCCTCATTACTACCACGTCCACCCTGCGGTCCCCCCTGCGGCCTGATCGGTCCCGCGGGGGTGTCCGGCAGGCTATGGAACTCCCCCTGCAGTATGAAGCCCTCGACAATTTTTCTGGCCTTAGCCAGGGTCTCGGGCGGAGCTCTGATCATCTGGTTCTTCATCTCTCCTGGGAGTAATGAGATGGTCAGAGCGTACGCCGCAGTCGAGTCATCAATCTCTCTGACCTGCTGGTAGGACAGGTCAAATCTCTTTAAGTACTCCCTGACACTTTCGCCCTTTTTCTGCTTTAGGGTCATCAGGTCGAATCGGGCAAGCCGACGCCTCTTGTTCCCTGCGTATTGGTCCAAGAAAGCGTCGGCTAGCTCTATGAAGAAGCTAATCGAACCCTGACGAAGATCCCTGAACCATCCCTGCGCTAGTCCAACAAGGGTAGTTGGGAAGACTTTGCACCAGACTGCATCGTCTACATCATACATGCCCATGTGACTTTCATATGCTGCCAAATGATCCTCTGGATCTGAGGTCCCGTCAAATTTGACGGAGGGCATTTTGATCTTTGGGATGGGGTACTCTTGTACGTCTGGGTGGAGAGGAGTTTTTGTGGGCCTGCCCACCATTCGTGACCTGCTTCCCCCAGAGTGGTAACCGTGGTCATCCCATTTTCCAGGGGTCGGTTTCCCTGCACTGGGGGAGCGGTGCCTCGGTGGCCACCTGCTCATAGCTTCGTCCTCACTATCAGAGGAGGGGTGTTTAGATCGCTTTCTCCGGGGCTGATCAAGGTTGTCGTCCTGGCGATGCCTTGACTCGAGTGGCCGTCCCTGATTAAGCCTGGATTGCAGGCTCTGGGATAGCCCTGGAGCTGGTTGTTCCTCCGCCGCTGGCGTCAACCTAGAGAAGACTCCGCCCTGCCTCTCTACCAGGCGTTTAGAGGCAGGCTCCCTGGGCCTCATTCGTTCTTGGAGATTTTGGGATAG
The DNA here is from genome assembly GCA_958450325.1 of Agrostemma githago. Taxonomy (NCBI): domain Eukaryota; kingdom Viridiplantae; phylum Streptophyta; class Magnoliopsida; order Caryophyllales; family Caryophyllaceae; genus Agrostemma; species Agrostemma githago. Next base: position 47,270,457 of record OY288249.1, read on the forward strand.
ACCCCTCCTCTCCCTGGCGGCTGTGGACTCTGTAGTGTGTATAGAAAACGCTTGTTGCTGAGCTGGTTGCTCTTGGTTGCTGGCAATGCGCTTCTAGGCCTGTTGATATCCCTGAGCAATCCTTACTGCTTTCCGTTGAATGTTCCTGGCAGCGGTTCGCTTCGTACCCCTGGCACCTCCTCCACTTTCAAAGTGAAGCTGCTTAGGAGTAGTTGCGATCCTGCCAACCAAGTCTGCTGGAGTGAACTCTTGATTAAGCATTGCTGAAAAGAAGGCTGCAGTTTGTCTTAACCTGGGCAGGGGTGAGGTTCAAATTAGGCCTCTGATGGCCAACCTGCCCCGCTGTAACTGCAGCTCCTCCATCAGGCGCCCCATGAAGGCTGGTGCGCCCTACCCCTGGGATTGTTGCAGCAGGCGTTCTCCCAGGCGCAGACATTCCATATAGGGGGATCACCGGTGGTACCGTCGGATCCGCCCCAGAACTGGCCTCTATGATTTCAGGCATTTTGTTGTGATTGATTGTGGTTGATTTTTTGTGGGTGATTCGTTGGTACAACCAAATACCTCCCCACAGACGGCGCCAAATTGTTCCGGTATGGAAACAAATAAACCTGACTTTGGATTCGGGTCTTAACAAATGCTATGATGCTTAAACGGTCTAAGTTCGACTTCTTTTGATCTCTCCTTCCTTCCACTCCAATGATCGGACCTTCCCGGCGGAGTCGGTATGCTCCCTGCACAATGAACGCATAGGGCCTCGGAGGTGTCCGAGGGAACCCTCTCTGATGCTTAAGTCAGTCCGTGAATAGCCTTTAGGAACCTAGCTCGTGAGGAACTAGGTGGCGGTTTTAGAGTGAGAGTCTAGAGAGAGAGAAAATCCAACCCCTCTCATGTGGGAAATGGAAGAGTATTTATACCTTCCCACAAGAGAGAGGAAAAGGGAAGAGGAGAGAGAAAGAATGAGTGGATGGGAAAGTGACATGTGGCTTTACCTCATCCACTCATTCTCCCTTACCTTAGGAAAAATGGAGGGGCCCTTGGTTTCCCCTGCCCCTGTTGGGCGTGTGGACACCCTGGGGGCCAGCAGGTAGGGGGACTTTGATTGTCCTGTCAGGCTAACGGTGCGACCCTGCCGAGCAGGCGGGCGCCTTGGAATAATGACTCCTCGTTTGATGGCCTGCAGGACAGGCTCTTCTTTATCCATGGGTCGGGCCGTCTTTGGGACCCAATTGGCGGGTGATCCATAGCAGGCTACCGACCCCCATCACCTGTGTAGTATCATCATTTAGACTTGATTGTGTAGGAGGAACTTCATAATTTCTTTGTTGGCGCTCATTGGCATTAAACTGGACAGTGGCAGCAACTTTCTTTCTTCTGAGTTCAGGATGCAGAACCCAACAACGCTTGTTACTATGGCCTTCCATGTTGCAAGCTGTGCAAAAATAATTGTTCCTCCTTTGACCACCACCAGTATTAGTATTCTTGTTGGTTTGCTGATTAGACTGATTTGAATCGGACCTGGTGTGTTTTTGAAAATTCTGACGATTTTCCCATCTCTTAGCTGCCATGGCCGAGCTTTCGAAATTAATGGAACTTTGTGCGGCTATTTCTCTCTGTTTTTCTTCTTGGACGAGGAGAGAATATGCGACATTCACGGTTGGTAAAGGGTCCATCATCAAAATGTTTCCTCTTTGTGTGTTGTATGACTCATTTAGTCCCATAAGGAACTTATGAGTTTTTGACTTTGATCATGTTTTGTCATTTCTGCTGCAGCACCACATTTGCATCCACAAGTACATGGAGGAAGAACCCAAATGCTACGGAGCTCTTCCCAAGCCTTTCTCAACTTGGTATAGTGAATTGAAATGGAATCATTTCCTTGAGAAATGTCATTAATCTGACATTGAACTTGATAGAGTTGTGCACCATTGAATTGTTCAAACATTTCAGTCACTTCATCCCAAATATCTTTGGCTGTTTCATAGTACAGGAATGTGCCAGATATCTCCTTGTCTAAGGCATTGATTATCCAAGACGTGACCAAGGCGTTACATCTAACCCACTGGTTATAGTCTGGACTTTTCTCCCTAGGTTTGGGAATGTTGCCATCAATAAATCCTAACTTGTTTTTAGTAGATAAAGCTATAAGCATCGATATTTTCCAAGATGTAAAACCAATTCCCATAAAAGGATCAGACACCAATGCTACAGCAGGGTTTTCAGCGGAGTGAACATATAAGGGGTCATTACTATCTACTAACCAGTTAGGCTTAGAATTCTTATCTTCCCCCGTCATAGTTCAGAGAAGAAAAGAAAAAAAATGGAGACTTTGTGCTGCTAACTAGCTAGAATGAAAAGAAAGAGGAAATCACCTGTAAATTGATAACAAAGCTCTGATACCATGTTGATTTTTTAATGAGATGTTCATACTATGAAATTGATATGTAATAAATTATTTTGAGAGAATGTTTGCCGTATTAATTGGAAAGATTGAATGCGGCACAACAATTACAGATATGTGGGTATATATATACAGTAGCTACATAAACCTAGATAGATAAGAAGAAAGTGGGTTGGGTTTTATATTGGACTATGTTGGATCCCGTACCCAATAGTCTTCTAAGTGTCTTTTGCTTGATGTGTGAGCTGGTGCTTTTGTTTTGGTGTTCAACATGACATTAACATCTTTTTGGGTGTTAAATACAAAAAAAAGGAGTAAATTTTAAATAATGTATCGTTGAAGAGAGTTATTATTAATTTACTCATCTTAAGACTTTGTAAGTGCGTAAGTGCATCTTGGTCTCGTCACTGTACGGTTCATTTGTGTGGATGGCATCTGAGAGTCCGCAGCTGTGTTGATTATGTGGATGAAGACGCTTGTGCCCAAGTTTTCGTGTACCAACAACTCACTTCTACGCCTTTATTTTATTGTTCTTGTTTTAGTAATAGTTTGTGATGTCAATTTTATGTTCAATAAAGGATGTAGTATGGGTTCCGAGAACCCGAACATGTAATCCGATGCTCTTTCTTCGTTGGCAAAAAAAAGATGAGCATAAAAGAAGAGAGAACGAATCACTAGGTGTACAAAACCTAAGGTAACCACAACCAGCCACCTGGCAACATTGACATCAACGAATCCCCAACGATGAACGACCCAATACAAGATCCCCTCAAGCCATAGAGGAAATGTACTCGCATAAACTTTATTTCTTAAATTTTGTATGACCGAAGGGACCATTCGACTTACCCATCGGATGATCGAAATTCTCACTCGACCAACGAATCCCTCTGTCGAGTGGGAAATTCGACCACTCCATGGGTCAGTCGAATGGTCCACTCGACTTACCCATGGGTCGATCAATTTTCCCAACAGACAAAGGGATCCGTGGGTCGAGTAAGTTGGCCGACTAATTGATGGGTGAGTCGAGTGACCCACTCAACCCAACCTTGGAATCATTTTTTATTGAGTCACTTGACCCACAAAAATGTTTTTTTTTGGATTTGCGTGCTAATTTTCCAATACGGGAAAACGTAAGACAACCTAGATTGATGAATAACTACGATTAAGTAATTATAAAATTAAACGTAGAATCATAAACGTAAATATCCAATTACGTAAACAAAAGTAGAAAATAAAAAACTAACCCTGAAATGTAAGGGCAGTCTATCATTCGCCATATTCGTAAACCCGTAAATTAATACTGAAGAGGAGATGGAAAAACATAACCCGATGTCAAAATTACGTGAATTTCAAAAGAGATCTCGAATGTAGTGATTTTTTAAACCATTTCCTTATCCATATACTCCCTTCGGTTACTATTATTTACCTCATTCCATTAAAATATACCGACGAAAAATAATGACCAGAGGGAGTATTACCTTTTAAAGGAACTCGATTTTAGTAATTACAATAATAAAAAAAGGGTTTTATTATCAAGTTTTAATACACCGATACTTTTTAAGGATACGTTTGGATGGAGGGAAGATGGAGGGAAAGGGAGAAAACAAGTTCTTTTGTTTGGTTAGGAAAATAGGGGTCAAGGGATTTGGAGCCTTGGAGGCCTCAAAGGCAAACCATTTTCCCACCTTGGAGGGAAAACTCCACATCTTCCCCTCCCCTCTCTCTCATTTTCTTATCCAAACACATCCAAAAAGGTAAATGTAAACATTATTTTGAAAAATAACTGAAGTGGCAAATTGCATCACTTACGTAATTAACGCCGACGATATGAAGTAAAAGCGCCGATGATAGAGGGTAATTCCACTATTCTTTTAATAAAGTACTCGAGTGATTTAGAATGTGTTCGATAGACGGATTTGGAGGGAAAGGGAGGGGAGAGATTTTGAGGGAGGTAACTTTCTTTGTTTGGTTACCAAGATGGGGTGGAAAGATTCGGAGGGCGGACTCCCTTAACAAACTTTCTTTGTTTGTTTGGTATCCAGCACCTCGATTTCTGCAAACTGTAATTAGTTTTGACAGGAATTTGTGTTATAATTTGCCAAGATTTTCGGGATATAACTTGGATGATATAACTTGGATGGAGTACTTTGCCAGAAAAACATGTGAAGTACAAAGAGATACTCGAGTAAATTAGCAGAGGATTTTCATGGACAAATATGGAACGCTTTGCTAACCTCTTTTCAAAGGTGGTGGGGAAACCATAGACCGTTTTTATTGCACTAAATCACTCATTTCTGTACAAATTATACAACTAGTCAATTACCACATATACAGGGAGAAATAACTTCCTATCTGCAATTCTGTGCAACAATTAAAGCGGGCAACATTCTGGCTGAAGGTAAGTCGAGGGGTATGTACACTATAATACACGGCTAGCCATTGCTCACCAAAACGGGCACCACCTGAAAAAACATATGATAGGCGACAACTGAGATTAATTCAAACAATATCAAGAAAAAGTCTTGTTAAAGGCTGTCTAATGTACACAGGTTTGTGAAACTGTAGTCGTATTTGGCACAATGGAAATTCATACCCGACATAGTTTTGGCACAAATTTTCATATGAAGTAGCTTGATCTATCAACTTCTGAACCTGTAATTTGACAGACAAGCCATGTTCAACTTCACGGGCTTCACCAGATACTGGGTTATTGCTATCTAACGCCAATTGGCTGGCACTGGTAACAGTTGGTGTTGTAGAGAAGTCCCGCCCGGTAAGCTTGTTACTCATTCTAGCCATAACCATCACAGCACGCTCGTTCAGGACCTCATTAGCATCACCGAGTTGGTGCACAGCCTAAAAAGAGGGCAAAATTAGAATGTGAGATTTGGAAAAGGATATAAATAAAAATCCCTTCATTCATCTTATATACGTAGTCTTTTTGAGACTATTTTAGCTTTCAATGTAACAAAAATCTGAAATTCATATCATATTTTTTTGCAAAAATTACTTTCATAAACATTAAATAGTACGAAGTATTTTGTTTTCAAAGATATCAGAGATGGAGGCTGTCTCGAAATGTGACAACGACCATATGAAAAAAAAAAGGTACACAAATAAATATATAAACAAACAAAATAACACAACTCCTGAAGTAAGAGATTCTGGACCTGAAGTAGTTCTCTTTCACGTGCTCCGCGCTGGGGCTGTAGAAGATTAGTACTTGACGAGGATTCTTCGCTATTAACAACAGCTGGGGCATGAGCCATTTGAGGGACTTCGTTGAAGTTGAAAAGACGCCAATTAATCAGAGGGTCATGGACAAAAGCCTAGAAGAAAATGAGGTTGCAAGTTAAACAGTGCCTCAGTCAAAAAAACTTACTCCCTCCGTTCATTATCTTTTTCCCCGTTTCATTAAAATACTCCTCACAAACAATGATGAAACGCAGCAAAAGATTATGAACGGAGGGATTACTATTAAATTATACTCCTATAACTAAATGAAAATACACAAGTATTTGAGTAGGTATCACATGCGAGATGCCACATTCAAGACTCACGGTCACTCATTTCATGCTGGTGGAGACAATTGTGCAAGAAAAGTTCACGTGTAAGATCCCGGTTCACTAAAACAAAACCAAAGAACAAGCATCTTTCTTGTCCAAATTCTCATCTTAATTATAGAAAGTGGACTTCCTAATCAAACAATTTCATTTCATCAGTCATTAAGGCCCACTTCAATGAATCACAAGATGGATGTCATATTGTCACAATTTTATTTATAAAATGGGTCCAATGATTCACCAAGATAATTTTAGGAATAAAGAAAATATCCCGACAAATATTAGGAATAAAGAAAATAATTTTAGAAAATATCCAATGATCAAGTTTACGAGTCGAGTCCAAATTCGACAAAACTATTTTGTAAATTAAAATCTCCATCTAACATAATCTCCGAACATTTAGAAATAAAAATTAACGAAATTACTTTTTCCTAACGAGCTTTTACTAAATCCTAACGAATTTTCTTAAAATTTTCCTATTCTACCCTCTCCATAAAATTCTAGGTTGTTGAGATTCATTCAAGTTTCTCACCATTTAATCAATTTACATGATCAATCAACAATTCCAAATTCGATTATGAATTTTAATTTAATTATCGATCACGTAATACAAAGTACTTATTTATGGAGTACTTAATTATTTTTATATTTTATTATAACATTATTATTTGATTAATTATTTAGGCTTAAATATTTAATTAGGGTTTATTTATAAATTTGAAAAATACTTAATAATAATGAAACAAAACAAAAAGAAATTCACTTAAGAAAAAAAATATCTTAAAAAAGGGAAATTAAAATAAAGGAAATTTATAAAAAAAAAAAAAAAAAAAAAAAAAAACCAAAACTTACGACTACTGCCTCCATCCCCCAACCTTCACCCACCCTATCGCTCCAATCACCAACCACTGTCATCCCAAACCGTCACCCACCACACTTAACACCATCACCCATCCACACTTACCATTGTCACCCATTCACCACCAATCCGACTCTCACCCACCCACCGACCCCACCAACCCGACCCCCACTGCGGATGAAACGACAAGGGTAAAACAGTAAAATGTCGTTAGGATTGAGTAAAAGCTCGTTAGGAAAAAGCACGGCCCAATTAATTTTCGAAAAATATTCTTCTAAACGCTAAATCTACAAAGTTTCGTGTAATCTTTCAAAGATAGTTACGATAATTAATAAATATGATAAGAATAGTAATGTCAAATATAATCTAAAACTAAAAATATTTTTTCTGACTTAAAATAGGAAAAAGGTTGGGTATCTAGGAGCATTATTATTACTCCCTCCAATACATTCAATTCTTCACATAGGTTGTTTCATAATTTTTAAGAAAAATGGTAAAAGTAAGGGTATTATTGGTAAATCAAATAGTTTTATGGGTTTACCAAACTTAAAGTAGGTAAAAAGTAGTGGCACTTTGTTAAATAGATGTACGGTTATATGGTAAACTCTTTTACCAACAGGGGAATGTAAAGAATTGATTAGATTGTCCATTTATAGTAAGTGTAAAGAATTGAATGAATGGATGACATATAAAAAGAAGATAAAAGCATGAACAATATATCGTATTTATTATATGACTGAACATTAATAATTTTATACGCTCTTGAATGTTACATTTTCTTTATATAGAAAGACAAGGTAGTGAGAGAAAATTTGTTTTTATTAGGCTTAAAAACAAAAAATATAGATTAAAATTTACCCATAACATAAACGTAAATTGTAGACAAAAACAACAAAACTGTAAACCATCGACTTAGACGAAGAAGATATAATATGTCAAGTCACTAAACTCTTTGTATAAACAAAAATTAATTTAAAAAAATTGCACTAGTATCCTAACACTTGCACAACAGAAGATTCCAGTGGATTGATATTATTTAGAGCAATGAATATTGAAAATACTTAGGGTTCTTTACCTCCATCATTGCCATCACGCTGTCCTTGTTAGTTCTAAGAACTTGCATCACATTTTCACAAGTTGTGCGGAAGGTACCTTCAATTCCACTAACTTCCATAGCTTTCACAAGCATTCTAGTCAAACGAAAAGGTACCTAAACTCACCATAGAACACAGTCACTAGAAATAAATAAATATACATCACGAACTACACTCCCTCCAAGGCTCTAATTCTTAGGGACTGCCCCATTTACTTTATGCACAATTATGAAGGAACATATATAATTGTGAGTGGATTGTGGGTCTCACCATCTTACCATTGAATTTTAGCCCCGCAAAACATGCTCAAAATGGAAAATGTAGCAATTATAAAAATTGGAGAAAAGAACATGGAGTATTTCCTAAGAACTAGAGGGAGTACTTCAATACAAATATTAGCAGATTACTGGAATGTTAAAGAAAAGACAGTTGACAAAATTTTGTACCTTTTCAGGAAACTTCTCCCTATTCATGGACGCTTCAAAACAGTCGCCAAAATCAATGTGCAGTATCTTCCCACTAGCAGAATATGATCGATTTAGTCAAGCCTAAAATAAACAAGATAGACTCAAGTAAGTTATACCGAAAATCATATACCTGTAACGATGTAACATTAGGTTACTTGGGTGCCGATCGCCTAAGCCAAGGAGGTAACCGACCTGATGAACATTAAAGCCAAATATTAGCATGTTGGTTGATAACTAAGTACCGAAAACGTCTGCTGCAAATTAGCTTTTCGAGGAAGCAAAAGAGGACACTTGAGTTTAACTTTAAGTTGTAAAAAGAGTACAAAAACCACGCCATCATAGAGGAATCCATCTCCAAATAACATAAACATATTGTCTACCAGGCAGGAACATCATTTTCGCAACACGTATGTTTGTAAAACTACCCTTAAGTGATGTCAGAAGACTAGAAAACTGAGATTTCGGGGGGATGGTGATTCCCAAGATTCCAAAAGCCATGTGCTAATATTTGTCTGTAAACCACTAGTTTAAAATAAATAGATTTGAAAAAGTTTTGGATTTTTTGCTTTTGTTTTGAACATTTCAAACCTATAACGAATTATATATCTCTTACTAATTTTAGCGTTAGCAGAAATTAATAGCTAATGTTGGTATCTGATGAATGTCAAGGTCACACACACAATAATATTGATATTACAAAATATACTAAAAAACCTGAATCAAAACATGTAAAATATATGAGGAAAACGAAAACATTGACAATATACAAGGTTTAAAATGAAGCTATGTTTTTTTTTTGTGTAAAAAAATTTAAAAGACGACCTTACTTCATCTATTTTCCAGTTCGATAGCTTCTTAGACCATTCCCATCCATGAATCAATTTTCTTTCCATATTGGGCCACATTTTTTCCACCTCACCTTTTCTACCGACTTTCTCTATCCTATACAAAACTCTTCCATCCATAGAAAAAAACTCTATCCTCTTAGGTCCACACTAACACCTTCTCTCCTCTATTTCTTTACCAATGCCTTTACTCACATGCAGGACCCACTCCTCTCCTCTCTCTCTCCTCTTTTTGGTTCTATCCTTGGCAAAAGATACAAATTATGAATCCTCTGTGGAGGATAGAGGATCCATTGATGGACTACATTCATTTCCTCTCCATCCTCCACATGGATTCAAAATGGATCCATGGATGTACCTGCTCATATGCTAAAAGTTTAGTGAGTTTTGCTCAATTTTATAGAATTAACCAATCTCGCATGTTTAAGGCAGCTAAGATTTCCTTAAATACACATAACTCCAAATTGATTTTTTCCCCAAGGCTACTTGCATTTTTTCTCTCATTCTTCTCTGAAGGATGATGTAATCTTTCCTAAAGCTTGATCTGAAAAAAAAAACATTTTACTTACAAAACCATGGGATATCATCTGATGATATGATCATCTCACATGTGTGAGTTTGGTTAATGACGTAAAATTGACAAAAAAAAATCACCACTCTTAACATACGTCGTTATCGGAAAAAATAGAAAACGAAGGTAGTGGGAAAAAAGGTACTTTTTTTACAAATACCCTAAATATAAGGTAGTTTATGAAAAAAACTTAGGAACAGTGAAAATGTATATTACCCTAGTACTCCGTATTAAAAAAAACCTTCGAGTAGAAGATGTGAAAAAGTACCAAATCGATTGATTGGGCCCCATAATTTAAAAATGAAACAAAATCAACCAGTAAAAAATAGAACACAAGCCATTTCCCCAGAGTAGCTGTGGTATGTCACTGATAACATACAACCTCTATTTGCATCAACATAATACTGTGAACTAACGAAAAGACTTGAAGCCCAATTTTTGGGGGCCTCGTGCGGTCACGGGGATTGCACACCCTTCAAAAGACAAACTAACAGCACATACACATATTCCTACAGTAGCACGTCATAAATCAGTGGCTTGTTTTGACAAGTTGATTTGAGGATTGACTTGCATAGTAAAAAATAGGTTACATAATGGTAAAATTGACCAGCTCTACCAGTGGCTTGCATATAAAATAGTAGCATGCCATAGTCATCTAGAAACAACCTTTTTGTGTTTTCATTATAGGGTAAGGCTACAAACATCCAGCCCCCCTTACCCCATCATAGCCGGGAGGCTTTGGTACACAAGGGCCTTATAAATGCTGGCAAGTTAATAGCAGAACTTAGAAACAAACATGTCATGCACACTAGTAATAAAGAGAAGTAATACAGGGAATGGGGGTTATAGAAGTGAGAATTATTATTTATCAGGAATCAAAAAAGCAAGAAAAAAATTCTACTTTGTATATTAATTCGGGGAATATTAATAATATGATATGCGCGCATGTACAAGCAGTGTTGACGGACAAAAGTCTGCAGTTTTAAGGCTAAAACCAGCAAAACAACTATCAATGATACAAATCTTTAGCTAAGAGATTAATGTAAGTGTGAAGTAGGAGACAACATACCATGCTCATCACTGCTAAACTTCTTGTATAATTTGTTCGTCTGTATAACCAGACTTCTGATGTGCGACTTTTTAACCAGAGGACCTGTTAGAAAACATATCACGTTTAGTTATTAAAAAGAAAAAGACATATGTCTAAGGTCAATTATACTGTAACACAATCACACACCCTTGATAGGTCATTTCCTTCGGTATTTTGTAGAGCATATTCAAAAACTTCTACTTTAGAGATGAGTGGCAAATGGTCATAATCTGGAGCAAAACTGAGCATCAACCGATGTTCTTGGTTCAAGGTGATCTGACAACCAAAACAAGACAACGTTAGGGCGCACTGAAAAAAAAAATCGGTAGTAAATCAAACTTCTTGTGAGCTTTAACTCACCCTTCTGGCATCCCGATACTCTCTGATAAGATGGTGCAGGGTATCACAATTAGGAACCCATCCAATTAGTCCGCTGTTTGGAGACAATGGAATGACAGCATATCGTTGGATGGACAAATCTTTTTCGGCAGTCTTTCGTGAATTCTCCAAAAGAGTATTGACAAGACCAAACAACTGTAAAAGGAAAACGTAACACGCAGAGATTTAATAACTTAATCTGAAAGAAGAGGTGCTAAGCAGCATTACAAAAGCGAAGAAATAACCTGCATGACACGTTCATCTTGACGTAGATCTTCATGACCCTTTAGCAAGAATGCATAATCCTCACCATCACTTCCATGAATGGTCAACTTCCGCGGCCGTTGTTTTGAGGTCATCACGGTAAGTTGAGGAGCAAATGATACAATTGTCACGACCGGTGCATCTAGCATGTCAATAAGGAATCAAACCATACAAGTCATCAACTCAAAATCATCAGATACAATTCATATAGCTACAGGCGTAGTTACCAGCACGATAGGTTCCGGGAACTGCAAGCTCCAAATCACGGCAATTCAGCAACTCAGGTGAAACAGACTAGCCAAGAAAAAATGCAGAGTCACAAAGGATGCAGTAATAACAAAGACGAGAATACTAACCAACGGCAAGAGATTTTATACCTGCAAGTCTAAGGTGGTAAGTGAGTTGAGCTGCCTATCTATCCGTTTAAAAACATGATAGTAGAGATCCCAAGCCTGGTCAAAAACACCAGTCCATTAACACAACCAACACACAAGTACGGCAATCCACACAGAGACAAAAAATACTTTCATTGGTGATGGAATGCAGTATACTGGCTGGCAGCCAGATGCAAAAACGCAAGCTTGTCAGTCATTGTTGTACATTTCCTACTTTAATGAAAGGCTTGGTAAGAGAGAAATAAAAATAAATATAAAAATTGAAGTTCTGCCATTTAGGCCCTGTTCCTTTCGTACGGAACATTCGAACTGATCTGATCTGAGTCGATTGAATCGGAGAACAAAAATGGACTGAACTATAATGACTAAGTCCAAAAGACAAGAGCCATAGATATAAATTAGTCACAAAAACCGATTCTACATCACGTTTTCCTCAATTGGAACCACTCTCACCTTTTCCTCAATGACCTCATTTCTAAAGCGATCCTTACTCATATGCCCACGCATCCATCATGGCCTACACATCTCGGCTATATTCATCCTTTGAACGTGACAACACAACACCGCACTCGGAGCCATATAACAATGCAGGTGTAGCTGCTGTGCGGTAGAACTTACCCTTAATTCTGAGGAATGGCAGGATCGCATAAAACCCATGTTCCACTCTTCCATAACAATCATCCCGTTTTAATCTTATGAGCCACATACCCGTCTAACTCTCCATCTTTTACAATAAGTCAATAACTGATCCTAGATTAGGAAAAAAATCAGATTCATGAACAACATTTCTATAAAGTAATCGTCCAAACATCTCTATCTCCAACTTCACTAAGGGGTCATCTGGTTCAAATCATCAAAGTGAATTTGAATGGAGATATGGAGTTAGAACCCCAAACTTTTTTATGGTTGCTTGGTTTAATGCTAGAATGGATAATAGTTGTAGTAATTGGGTGGAATGGAGTTACAAACTTGTTAGAGTTTTAGAGATGGGTATGGGATTCTATATTTCTACGAGGTTAGAATGAAGTCAAAATTCACCGTATCTAACTCCATTCCAAAATACTCCAGAGAATGCATTGAACATTCCAATCCATTCCCACCTAACACCCCCTAAAAATACTCGATGGTAAGAGACAGAGTGGGTGCCCGCGCATCTACTTTAATCAATATCGGTAAACTCTAATCAAGCTTTTAATCACCCAGTTCCACCCAGAGATAAAAAAAAGATTAGAAAGGGAAAAAGATCTTGTGAGTTGTGACCCCTTCGAGGAAGAGCCAAGCAAGGAGGACCGCACATAGGCACAGAATCCGGATGCCGATAATATGTTTTTCAGCTCCATCACACCTATTGGTAAGGCGATTCAGACTGTAAGAGTCAGACTGCTTCAGGGCCTTGTTACTCGGACACGCCAGGGTGTCCCATGTCCGACACAACACGTGACACGTGTTCGACGCGCCAAACTTGGACACGACACTAACACATGCAACATGAGAGAGAGTGGGAGATAGAAAGATGACCCATGTCGGCGTAATTATTAGTTTTGTGTTAGCCATAAAAGTAACAAAAAATGTTGCTAATCTTCAAGTGAACTATATCTCTTCTTTGTGAATTTTTTAAATATGTAGTTTCAATCTTTCATAACTTTTGTACATAGCGATGTGTCAAGACACTCCGTTGACCATGGCCACGTATCCTAAAGTATTTGAAGTTACGTGTCCGACGCTCTGACACGTGTCCGACATGAGTAACTAACCTTGAAGGTCAATAAATCGGAGTTTTTTGCAGGATAAATATTTACTCCTTGAATTAGCCCCATGGGCCCACCTTTCCCCTCACAAAAATTTGGAAATGAGGCTAACTCAAGAAGATGGAGGGAGTATTATTCTAAACCCACAATTTTCCCAAAGTACGCCTACATAGTTCCAACTTCCTTCATCTCAGACATTGCCAAGAAGCTTCGACCCCACAACATGCTATCATCGGTTTGCCAATGAATAGCCAGTTGGACAATCAGCTGAAAAACGCAAACACTATAAAGTGCAACTTCAGAAATACTATAAAGGAAAGTGAAAATACAATCTATTCTGGCAGTAGAGTATCCAATATTGGCAGAAGCAAAATGTTGACTATCCCCAAAGTTTATCATCACAAAGCAGCTTCACTCTCACTACATTAAGCTTTGAGGAAATTCAGGCGAAGCGGAAAAAGATGACTACATGTCTATCTTAAAGCCTAAGTTGCCCCTACCCAACTGCAGTTCCGCAAGTTCGGGTAACAATTGGGTGCACAAGTGTGAGACGCGACTATCATGTAACAAAAATCCCATTTTGCTCAAGTTGACACGTAAAAATGCGGTACGTGCCCAAATAAAGTCTTGCAATTATACACTCCCTCCGAGTCTTTGAAAGTTTCCACCTTTGTATACATATGTGAGGAGTATTTTAATAAAAGCGGAAGCTTTCTCAGAGGGAGTATCATTTAACTAATAAATCGACCAGCAAAACATTTTGTCATCTAACCATCAGAAAAATTCATAATTTATGGTTTTTTTTCAGCCAATACCTGGGTAAGTTCAGCTTCGTTTCCAGTTCTCTTGTATCTCATACAGCACTCATATGCTTGAAGCAAGTCCTGGCGGTATGTCTGAAAATAAAGGCAAATAAAATTAATTACTCAGATAAGATACAATTCAAAATCATCTAAACTACTCTAACGAGATGCTATCCAAGAGTGAGGTAATGGCAGAGATTCATATGTACTGTCTTTGCTTGTACATTGGTCGTGGTCTATTTGAGCAAGGACTTTATACCCCTAGAAGATATCTTCAAACATCATTAATTAAAAGCAGTCTTTAGGCATCCGAGATATTAATTCCAAGTTGAGGGAAGAATACCTGAATAAAAGTCTCCTCGTTGATTGTGGTATCAATCTTACCAAACCCTTCCTCTAGCATCACATGTAATGGCTCAAGAACATTTAACATCCCATCAATATTATGCTCTCCAAAATAAAGACGGCTTGCTTCTTCCAGTGCTTCATGCCACATTTCATGCCATAATATTGCCACCCTTATTAGTTCCTTCGACACCAGTTGAGCCTGCACAGAGGATGGTAATAAGAATAGCTAAATGTAGAAAATGACATATAGAGAAAGAACAAAGCAAAGTGAATAATTACTTCATCAACAAGAGCACTACTGTGCTGCCGCACTTGGTCAACTACTTTTTCAGCTGCAGCTTTACGCATTTCACTTATTGACTTGCAGGCAACAAGAAGCGGATACATGAGAGCCTGCGAACAGAATGAATTTCGACAATCAGACTACAGCAACCAAAGAAGTTTATCGCAAACATGCTCTAGAGTATCAAATCGTTACTACACCAAACATAGACATGGGTGCCAACTATATTCTATTGCATGGTCAAGGTGGTAAATTTTTAATACATGGTGAAATCTAGAAACGATCCTCATTCAATGGAGGCAAAGACTCGCTATTCTTTGACTGTAGAATCGGATGGAGTAAAGAAAAGGCTGGCACTATTGTATGCATTCCCATAATTCCTGGCATTCGTTATTTCTCCATTTTGCACCTATTACCTTGCGGAGCATTATATTTACACAACTTAAACACCAGAAAGAGCAGTCCATCACTTTTTAGCAACAAGTAACTAGCAAAGTTAGCAGCTAAGAAAAGCAGACAGCTACAAGTTACAAAATGTAGCCAAACTTTAAACTAGTGTGAGATCACTGAAGCTAAACCTGAGGGTGGCTTTGACCAATTCGCACCAAAAGAGACTGTATGAGTTCTCTTACGACAGGATTATTAGAGTGTATCCGGGCAATAATCTGAGGTAACACAACAAGCCACGTGTCTATACTGACAAGTTCAAATCCTTTCTGTAGAGCATGTTGAACATCGACAGTTGCTCCATGGTTGAACCATAAAGTGAGAAGACGAAGTATGTCCTGCAGTAAGAAACATACAAAATTGAAATGAACAAAACTATTACAATCTATGACATGTAATAGAAACTAATTCTAGACCAAAGACGCCATCGCAGATGCCAGTTGGGGTCATACAGAGACCACTTGCTCATAAAAGTCTAAACAGTTAACTTAAATGATGGATGCCTAGAAGGTTCTCAGCTTAGCCCTGCTGGTTTTACCCAAACATGTAATAATATTCCTTAAAAGTTTCACAACTCACACATCAATGATGAGAAGGTGTGTTTCTAGAATTCTAGTGTGATGGTCTGACTTTTTTTGGATAACTATAATCTTTACTAAATGTAGGCTGAATTGAAATATGTTCTTGAAAAAATTTAGTGATTTGGCTCCCGGAAATAAGATAATACCGTGCTACATAAACTGTAGTACTCGCCCCATAGTATATCAGGAAATAACTTATTGAGGTAATGACATGCTTAAACTTATTATCAACCGCAGCTAGTGAATGGTTCCACAAGCAAACAGATCAAGTTTCATTTTCAGACATTTTAGTATATGTCAGGTCATGTTGCAGGTAGAGCCGTAGAGCTAGGTGGAATGTATTTTTACACGAGTTCCACTTCATTTGTAGCCTTTAAACTAATTCCATGTATAATTTACAAATAAATTATCACATAAAAGAAATTCCAAATTAGCATAGCAATGTAGAGTTAACTAATTTTAGACCAGGCCACTTGATGCACCAGAATAAGAACCCAAATAAAAGATCTATGACACATTGGAACTCTAACTCCATGAAGTTCCCACGTCTAATAAGTAGACTCGAATATAAAAAGACAAATCATCACAATTTGTAGTTTCATCCTCAAGTGTATTACAGACGGACAATTTAACAATAATTAAACTAAAACTAAATCTACATGGAAAAGCTGATTTCAAGGAGAAAGCACAGCTGCAAGAAATAGATACCTGCAGACTGTCATCTACACCTTTTGAATGTGCACCACATGCGATAGAGTGGAAGTAACCAGTCACTGCATGACCAACAAACTGTCCTGCGGTGCTTGCACGACCTCTCAGGGTATAATGTGACATCACAGCTGTATTAAAAAGAGCCCAAGAGTGCCAAGCTTTTGCCCAGTTAGGTGCACAATTGGTAGCATTCTTCAGTGCAGCAAGTATTTCTGATGAATAAGAGGGTGAACAAAATTACAGAGGTAAATTTTTTTGAAGGTTTTTGATTTGATGTCATACAATCAACGTTCATAGCAAAAATAAGTCACCATGAACTGCTTCGTCATCCAAGACTGGGGTAAGTTCACGTTGCCAAGTGCCACGCTTGAGATAAACACGAGCAATCAAAGGAATAGATGGAGTAGAAATATTTCCTACAGCCTGAGAGGTGACTGAGATGTTCGGTGCACTAGAGAGCTCAATGGCCAATTCCTATTCAAAAGAAAAATGAACAGATGGCTCTATCAAAAAGGAGTAGAAAGTAGCTTCAAAAAATCAGTATGCACTATTGAAAACCTAGCATACCTGCAACCTAATAAATGCATCCCTTCGCTTGTAATCTTCCCCAAGTGACCATAAGTATTTCAAGTATGCAAGCATAACTTGTGGGGAGCCTCGATAGTGCACGTTTCGGGGGGATGTTTCAGGATCATACTGCACAATTCAAAACATAAATAAAGAATTACAACTGGGTAAATAGCAATTATAAAACATATGACTCTGCAATGTAACCAACATATGCTTTTTGAAAATTAACTTTCACAAATTAAGTATTCGTATGTGTGGAGGTCTATGCTGGATAACATGCATCATCAGTCATTACCTGTAAAAGTTTGACCAACGTAGATTTAGCTTGATTAATTCGCCCACTCTTCCGACAGAGGGAAGCAAACTTCAACCATGTTTCAATATCTTCTGTAGGAGGAAGGACAAGTGCTCTCACTGATAACAAGGCTTGCCATACCTAGAAACCATCATGAACGAGTGAACCACAGCTACAGACTTACAGAGACATACTGGATAACATAAGAGCACAAGGATATTGAAGCGTTTTTCTACTTTAGCTGATTATCGCACTCGCGCCACTCGGTAATCCTTCATCGATATTCCCACTTACACATATTTGAAATTCCAGCCTTGGTAAAATAACAGGGATAAAAGAAAAACAAAAGAACAAGCATGCCTCAATATTGCGCTTCACTCCATGTATGCGTTGAGTCCACATATTCCGAATAAGTGTGCGACGCCCTTCAGCAACTTGGCTGCCAACCGGCAAGGTGCAGTAATCAATAACCTGAAAAATAAAATGATTTTCAGTCTTAGAGATGAAAAAAAAGACAAGGGAAAATGAGCAGACTTGAATGTTGTACCTCCTCTAGTTCAGACAATTGTTGGACACGAACCATATTGCTGTAGGCTCGCTCGTAACTTTCCAAGACCTATGTGCATGAACTTAGGTTAATGGAATCACAGAAGAAAGAAATCGGCAAAGTTTATAAGTTTAATACTAGTCGTGAATGCTCAAAGAAGATATCACGGATTACAACGAAGTATCAAAGAGTCACAGGTTATGATGAAATGTCAAATTGATCTGATAGAGTTTCACACGTCGTCAGGTATCATTAAACATCACAATAAAAACTCAAACTTATTTTCTTGTAGCAATTAGTAGTAAGTAAAACTGAAAACCTTGCAGCTAATGGGGTGAAAATGTCAGTAGATCCTACAACATTCAATTGCATTATACTGGGGAAAGATACTCTCTGAATAGATCCTACAACATTCAATTGCATTATAATGGGGAAAGATACTCAGTTTAAAGCCAGCGAAGTAAGCTTGTGATTTAGAATATCCATAGAAGTTTTATAGCACAACTTCTGTTCAATACTCTATATCTTTTAATATATCGGTTTTATCATCATATGATTTTTAATTTTAATTGCTCAAGCAAAACGAGCACGCCCTTCTTGCCAAGAAGCTATACATTAAATAGAAAGAATTACTAAGGGTGTGTTTGAATAAGTAAAATTAGAGGGAAAGGGAGGGGAGCAGGAAGCAGGAAGAATTACTAAGGGTGTGTTCGGATACAAAAAAAACGAGGGGGAAACGGAGGAGATCAGGAAGCAGGGAAGGGAAAGGGATGGAAATGAAGGGAAGGAAGTGAAGGAGAGAGTTAGTTTTCTTTCCTAATCACTACTATGTCGGAGGAATTTCCATTTGCCTTGTAGGAGAAAATGGAGGGATCATTTTCCTTCCTCTCCAAATCCCTCAACCCTTACTTCTCAAACCCAGCAGTGGAAACTACTTGATTCCAAATTTGCATTAAAAAAGGGTTTTCACATCTGTAACCCAAATTAGCTTCCTCATTTGTACACCTGCTTTTTTCTACTTGCTCCAGACATTACCTTGCTAAATTATTTCATGTAAAGGGTCTGTTAGTAGACTTGAACTCAATACTTCGACTTACCCGACCTTATATCCCTCAACCACACTTCTTCCCTCACCTCTCCTGTCATCCCTCACGTATTCTTCATCTTGACTTTATCGCCTCTCTCACTTATTTTTCACAGTAGAGTGTACCGAGTGTAGTGGCAGAGCACCAGAGCACATCAATGGCGTGGCCACCAGATCTGGGTAGGAGCCATGGTTATTGCACAACAGCTATCAGAAAGGTGGGAAAGGTATAGGGGTAATGATGGTGAGCGCTGAGGCAAAATGATCAATGGCGGTATTTTTGGAAGTGTGTGGTTGTTGTGTGATCAATAGAACTACGGATCTTGGTTCATGGATTTCAGGTGGTGTATACACAGCTTATCGTTGAAGGTTGTCAATGAAGAATGATGGTAAAGGTGGTGGTTTTAATGATGGGAGATAATCCAGTTGCATTTTAAGGGGATTGAGATAGTCTGTAGAAGGAATGATGACATAATCTAACGCACAACAGAACAATTAAAGGTCATGTTTGGGAGTAGGGATGACAATATTTTAGCGCTCCCAAGGATATGGATATGGATCGGACACATATATGCAAAAATAGAACCGGTTATGGATCCCTCATCGTTTTTTTTTCTTTAAAAAAAATGGAATAAAGATAAGAAATTAGCGAAGTAATGTGTTGTTATTTCATAAGTTTTCCAAGAATTATTATGTTATCAATATTGTACTTTTATAAGACTTATTTTGATAGTTCTACCCTTTAAGCTTTATCATATTGTATTCAACTTTCCAAATAAAATGCTAAATCAAAATATAAACCAAACAATAAGATTTTGGTATTCACTAAAGTGACTATATTAAATATTATAAGCATACGAGACAGATCTTGATCATGTCCTGTGGATATGAATATGGATAATTTTAGGCCCTAAGGACATGCATCATATCCGGATCCACCATACAAAATAAGGATCCGGATCTTATATGATCCTACCCTTTGCCATACCTATTTGTGGATGTGGATCTACCGTACAAAATAAGGATCCTACCCTGATCCTATCACTTGTCATCCCAATTTGGGAGTAAGTAGGATAATGGAGTGGTAATACCGTAATAACGGGATGATAAAAAAAAAGGGCTATAAATGAGAAAAAAAAAGGAACATGATAGAAATGAGAAAACCCGTAAACAAATTGTGTAAATGGAATAGAATACCAAAGCTGCCAGCTCTGTCGCCAAACACTTTCTTGCTCTTTCAACATACTCTCGAGCTTCATCATACTGAAAGGAGAAATCAATCCTGTATGTGTTAAGTGGGTTCAATAACCAACCAAAAAAAACAAGAAGTAAAAGAGGAAGCTCCACCTTTCCACGCCGTACTAAAAGAACAGCTCGAAAGAATGTACCATTGCTACTTCCATCGCCAGTGGCTGAAGTATTACCTAGAACACGAAACTTAGTTTCATCACCATCATCAAGGCATTTGACATACTCTGACATTTGATCCCACTCGCCCATGTTCCATGCAGCATTAGCGGCCTGAAAAACATAACATGGCATTGAAGAGGTATATCAAGCCAGAATAGCATTCGCAAAAAAATCATTTACATAATTACATTATGTTTACACTAAGGAAACGATAGGCACATACCATTGGAGCCATTTCCACTCTTGCAGTTTGCTCAGCTGGTGTCCAGTATTCCCTGCATAATGTGTTCAGCTCATCCCAACGAGCAAGTGCCGCAAGACATCGCATACGCCCTCCAAAAATTAAGAAAATCCAAATGTGAGTCTAACATGCAAGGCATAGTATTAAATCTCAGTTTTGGCACAGTTGGACATATTGGCCATGGTGGCCTAGTCTTGCTAAAAACGGCACTATCATTTCAAAATGTGGTAAAATGCAGTCGCTGTAATCATTTAAAAAATGGTGGCTTACAAAGATACAAATGCAAATGCGCACAGGAGTATGATGAAACAACTGTCTTGACTCTTGACTCATTTTGAACACGTAAAGACAGCACATTACAATCAAAATGTATAACACTTTTCATTCTTCCTACAAAAATAAACAAACAATAAAAGATCTGATGATTCAGCATGTACACCAGAGTCGAATGCCTGCAAGAGAATGCTGGCGAACAATTTGTTTATGGAACATTATGATAATGAGAGAACAAAAATGTTGAACTTTAGTAAGATGAGCATCTCATGAGAGAAATCCAAGTTTTCTGAGCTTCTCCAAAGATTACTTTTTTTAAGATACCAGCAATGGGTAAGGTCATACTTTTAGTTCATACTGTTTATGGAACATTATGATAATGAGAGAACAAAAATGTTGAACTTTAGTAAGATGAGCATCTCATGAGAGAAATCCAAGTTTTCTGAGCTTCTCCAAAGATTACTTTTTTTAAGATACCAGCAATGGGTAAGGTCATACTTTTAGTTCAAACTGTATTATGGATACTAATCGATCGATAAATAGTTCGCAAGTTTACAACTGCAGCCACATGCAGATTCTGCAAATATAGTGGGAGCCTGGGCTCACGGTTTAAAAATCTTGGCTGATATGTAGGTATTCGCCAGAAATGTACCGGAAACGAAGAAGCTTACACAAAATATCAAGAAGCATTAAAGATAAAATAAAAGGGGGAAAACCCCCGCTAGATAAGGCGGGTTATATAGCAAAACGGCCAATTGAACGGATATGGCCTGCTAAAAAACTGAGATATCTCCTGTCACGTGATTTTTCTAAAAAAAAAAACATGTTTTCTGGTATCTTTTTTTTAGAGAATGATAGCCTAAATAATTCACGTAGAATGATGAAGTTATTAATATGAGCAAAAGACGATTGACAATTACGATAGGTGTAAAAGCTTCTCTTAGAGAAACTGCCATAATATCTGTGACAAAGAAATCGAAGACCACATGAATTACTACTCGAGTACCTTTACAGCGACCACAAACATGACCAATACCGGAATTTCAAACCATGCCTGGGCTTATTCAAGTTCACTTTGTGCCTTTTAAATCCACAATGTCATTAAAGAATTTATTGTTTACTAGCAAGATTTAAGGATGTGACGAAGTACTTGTTTGGTTGCACAAGAGAATATGGGGGTAACAGGAAATTTGGTTTGCGTTTTGTTGGACTGAATGGGGATTTCAAAATTTGAATTAAAATTTAACCAATATGATGAAGCCGATGAGCATATGTTGCTCGAGCTCTGTACATGATTCATACCTAGTGTAGCTTCCTGTAAAGCATGCGCCGTTGTTGCTTGAGTTGACTTGGCTGTGTATGCTTTCAAGGCATCATCCCACCGCTGCAATTTTTCATACCTGTAGAACCACATCCATATTAAAGATCTCAAATGGCAAAATCAATTCATGAAGGGCACACAACAATTCATACCATGACTCCCTTAGCTGAGCATCTAGATGCTGTTGTGCATAGGTTAAAATTCCTACAGCAGCCTGGAGATAAGAAGATTGTTAGAAAAAAGAATTAATAGTCGCAAAGAAAATCAAAATACACGCCAACACATGTCAACTTGATTACTGAGTTCTCCAATTATAAGTAGAGATAATACAATGTAAAGTTAGTCACATTTATCAGTCAAAACGAATATTTTTATTATTTTGTTGACATAAAACATCGTTGCTTTGTATATTGTGAGAAACTATTGGTTGAACATGGGATTAACTAACAAAGTCAACTCTAGAGTCTAGACAAGATAAATAGGATGGAAGAAGATAGATTAAAGGAGCTAAGAAACCTCATGTTGATGCAACTGATTGTTAATGTGTATTAGCGCTTCAACCACCGCGACAGGGTCAGCATCCATATTTCTAGAGCGAGCACCTTCAAATTCCATCTCCTTATAGTGCAAAGCCTTGGCAAATGCTCTGCACTGAAAAAGGGGAAAAAATGGGATGGAGTTAGTTGGATGGCTGACAAGGTGACCACAAGCCTCTAGGCAGCCAGGGCTGCCAAAGATTGAACTTTGGGGATGAGATGATTATTCAAAAGTAAATAATACCTTTTCTGCAAGAGCGCCAAGAAGACGTATATCAATAGGAAGAGGCCTCTCATCATGTTCCATGAATTCTGCCTAAAAGAACAGGTGACAAATAAGACACTTAAAAATATTGTAGCAGGGTTAACTACATATCAATAGTAAACAAGATCAAAGGCCAGAGGGTCACTGGCCCTCTGGAGTCCAGAATACAGTTCTAAGTATCAGAACTATCAGATGATTTGAAGCGCTAGAGAACATTGCAATCTATAGTTGTAAGTAGACCAAGCAAAGTTGACCTGACCCGATAAGACTGACCTGAGACCGGAAAGTGACCCAAAATTGTCTGATGTGACCCGAATATGACCTGAAACCCGAATTGACCCGACACGGTCCACGACTTGATTAACCCAATGTTGACCCGACCAAAAACCACCCGACTCATAATTGACCAGATCCAAAATGATCCAAACTGCCCAATATGACGCGAAACAACTAATATTAGGTCATATTAATATTATTTACATCAAAAAAAGAATTAATTGGATAAAATGTTTAAGTTAAATAGTTTAGTGAAATACTTTATGTTAGTCAAATCTATATAATATATTAAAACTCAAACAAAACATCCAACATCCATCATTGCCTAATTCCCCCTCCTAATTACTCCACATGTCATGATCTAATTAGACCACAAAACTAAAAGCATTAAACCACGTACATTCATTAAACTACGGACACAAGGATTTTTTTTTTAAAAAAAAAAGACCAAAAGTATATTAAAATATTTATCTATTTTATTCAAAATTAGTATTATAATTTTAATCATTATATTGTCGTCGTTGTTATCTTATCGTTACTTTTAGTAAGCAAAGTTTAGTAATATTGATAATCATTTTATTATGTACAAGACATACTCTATTCTTGATGACACAATATATTCATATCGTATAGAGGATATTAATTATAAAACATAATAAAAAAACAATTATTTCAACCTATGATAAAACTTTTTATTCATTCCAAAATTAATATCCAATATTTTTCAGTTATAAATACACCTATAAACATTGGTAGTACTCTCCAGGAGTTTGGAGTTAAATATATGTATGTCTAACAAAATAAGATAACTGCAAAAGATTAACATCGGGTTCATTTATTTTTGTGACTTTTATAGACATATGTTATTTTGAGTCAAGTACACTTCGGGTTTGGTCTATATTAGTTCAGATGACTTTCAGTCATAATTTTCTCAAGTGGAAGTTAAAATAGGCTTATATGTTGATTATACCTATGAATTTGTACGTAACA
This sequence comes from Agrostemma githago, assembly GCA_958450325.1. Lineage (NCBI taxonomy): Eukaryota > Viridiplantae > Streptophyta > Magnoliopsida > Caryophyllales > Caryophyllaceae > Agrostemma > Agrostemma githago. The sequence goes on from OY288249.1 coordinate 47,295,113, forward strand.
ATTAAAAATATCTTGAATAAATAAAGAATCAATGAAAAACTTCTAAAATGAGAGTGTTTTTATGAGAAAATAAAAAGGAATATTTTAATCAAAGGCAAACAATTGGATGGAACGGAGGGAGTATATATTTATAAGCATGGTGAATCAGTTCGGGTATCATATGTTATATTAATTATGTTCAATTCGGGTCGATGTGGATTGCATCGGGTTTCGAGTATTAGTTCGGTTAACTATATCATGTGTTTGATCATTTAATCATATTGGGTGTTTGATTGTTTATCAATACAAATATCTCTATCTCTGTTTTGCTATTAAAAAAAAAGGGAAACTGTACTATTCTTACCCTATTTCATCCCAAATTCCTATATTTAAACGCACCATAGAGGTCAAACACAGTACAACTCGGAATGAGTGCTGAAGTGCCAAAATATAAAAATATAATACACGAACAAAATAATCATAACGTGTAACCACAAGAAAAAATATAGTTCGAAATTGGAAGATAGAAAAGAACCAGAACAATAAACAATAGCAATTTATGAACTACTAATTAAAACCAAACAATGTGTAGTGAGAACCATAAGAACGTGAATAAGGCCAACCTATATTAGAATGAGTAGAGACACCAGTACATATATCGGATAATGGTCGGGGAAAAGAGAAATATAAAATAAATGTAAGTCGGTCATCGTACACCTCAATCATAAAATCATACACGAAAAATAATAGGACAGATGTAACACAAGCAAAATATATAACAAATGTGAAACATGCAAATTAAAAGCAAGCACAACAAAGGAAAATACGGATAAAAATGGGCAAGAACAACAAACTCATCGACAAATTAGAAGACCGAAAACAAAGAAGACACAAGCACAAGAACAATAATATATGACACATCCCACTATTTGTATAATCTCATGTATAAAAATTGGGAAAAAATAAATAAATAATTGTATTTTCGTATCAAATCGTAATGAAAAAAGGTTTGCTTGCATAGTTTTTTTTGTGTCAATAATGATCCAAACACCCAAGTATAAACAATCAACTTAACCGATACAAACTAGGGACAAAAATTAAAAATTAAAAATGAAAAGTATGACAAAATATAAAAAAACAAACGTAGACCCGTGCGGTGCACGGGTATGATGACTAGTTTCTACTCCCTCCTTTTCTATAAGATCTTCTTCCTTTCCTTCTTGGGTATGTTCTCTGAGATCTTCCTCTTTCCTTTTTGATACAAAATACATTATCTTTTACCTCACTCAACCACAACCACACATTCCTCCTCCCTAAAATGTTGGACCGAAATGCACCTCCTTTTACCTCACTGACTGAAAATGACCCATTCCAAAACGACCCAACACAAAGAACTTATTTCGCTTTCCTTGAATAAACCCGACTTACACCAATGATAAATAAGGATAAAATCCACAAAGACATGACCCAAGACTCCAAGAGCAAGATAGAAGTAGATGATCAATAGACTCTTCATGGTCACTACGAAGAGAATCATTTAGCAGCAAGGCTAAAAATTTCATATTTGGTTCCCTTTGGTTACTACCCAACCAAAGAAACAGCTTTAGTAAGAGATTCCAAACTCCATGGCCGGGATGTTCCGAACTCTAGGCTCTTCTAGAAGATGAACTCTTAACCAAGAAAGACCCGAATGGTTTTGCTTCCAATTTTATCTTATCAGCTCCCTTATGGCACAATTTTAACAAAAGAAAGCAACTCCAAAACCCTTCACAAAAAGGGCTCCACCGACTCATTGAAATATATAAATTTCCTTACAATGATGACGGCTGTTTTCCCATGAGACAATTTCCTTAGCCTTAAAAAAGCATACTTTATGACAGTTAACCCAATTAAAGCCCTTGTTAAATTTTGTGACACCATAAAGAACAGATCGACTAGCAAGACTAAAACTTTTCTCTTTGAGCATATCTTCAGCAGATACTTTCCTTTGGTTAGAGGTGACTTCCTACAAGAACAAAAATTCTTTCTCAACAGTGACCTTTTCTTTTAGAAAAAATTCTCAAGAGGTTAGAGAATGAAGCAAGGCCTACTACAAAATATTGAGCCACAGTAGAAGTCTTGCTTTATACCACCCAAAGTAGTTGATTTACAAATGCTAACACCATGAAAACTACTCCCTCCGTCCCTAAAAGATTGTCCCATTTCCCTATTATATGGGAGGAGTATTTTGATGAAACGGGACAATCTTAGTGGGACGGAGGTAGTATTAGCCTCCTTACTCCATCAACCTAGGCTATGTACTCCATATTTGATGCCCATGGGCCATGACTATCTTTTAAAGCGCCTCACTTTCACATGCCAAGCCTCCTTATCCACTTTGATATAAGAACATTCACAATGTGAAGATGTCTTGTATCAAGATCACTATCAGCCGGAGAACATCATCTTGCATGCCAATTAACCCAATGGAAATCCTCATTCGATTTTTTGTTAAACTAACGACAGCAAACCTTTAAATTGAAGATATAAAAGAAAATACTTATGTATGGAGGTTTAATGGGACTAAGTCCGTATTCACAAAAAAAACTAAAGACAAATAGGACAATGAATTTTAGACGAATATATCAACAGAAATATCCATGCAATTCTAATCATGATACTCTGATGTGTACCCAATTTATAATAGTTTCTAATCACATTTATCTGACAGAATATGTGAAACAAAATCTCCTATGAATGGAACATTGCCAAATTAGATAGTATAAAAAAGGAGAAAGTGGTCACTCATCTAACATCAGACCACCTATAAATTCCAAACTTCGTTACAGGATAGTTATAAAGCACATGCTAACAAAGCCTGTATTCTAAAATGATGATACAAACAATATCTAGGATGAAAGAAAAGTACACCACAATGTAGCCAATATGGAAACAAAAAACAGTAATAGCGATGAAAAAGATGTACCAGATTAAGTAGGGTTGCTAGAATTTCCGGAGGTATATTTGGAGAAGAAAAAGCAGTCTCAAGATTCCTAACCAGCTGTTTTTGACTTGTATCATTGAGTTTTGACCAGCAACTTACAAATCCGGCAGCAAATAATTCTCTTCCTACAAAAGGCTGGAGATCCTTGGGATTAAGATAATTTAAACAAAGTGAAAGTGTCATCTTGTTATTTGACAATTGAAAAACATAGCTTTACCTGCAACTGGGCATGCCTAGCACAAGTTCGCAAAGCCGGGGAAGGAGATTCTCTGAGCAGTTCAATGCTGAAATGTCTCATCCATTCTGCCCAATCCTCCCTAGTGCTGCGTTGAGATGCCTCCCCAGCAGTACGTAAGCGTCCATCATTCACCTGCATTCAATATTACTTACTTCAGAACATAAATTCATCTCGAATTACATCTTACACAGCTTTATCATGTACCGGAGATGTATAACCAAATCAACAGATTGCTACTCGCCGGTAATACAGCAAATGAATTGCAGGTACAGCCTTGATGTTCCAGAGGCAAAAAACCAACTGTAAAATATTTGATAAAGGAACTTAAAACCCTACTTCACCAAGGAAATGTTAATATTTACCCTCTTTTTCAGAGGTGGGAAAAGCATAGCTAACCCTATTCCTCCTAGCAGTCCAGATAGGTTGCAACACATCAACCAAAAAACACACCACCACTAACACCATAGCTGGCGGCCTTACAATAGTCCATCACAAGCAAGAGTGATGTGTAATTTCAGATGAATGCTAACGATTATGAAGACAAAGAAACAAATAAATTTAGCTATAAGACCAATTAAAGGTCCGTGCCCATAGCTCCCTCCCTTATGCTCTGCATTAGTTAAGCAAAGATCAAACAAGTATCTAACAAACAAGGAAGTCACCTGATGGCTTCTAGTTTCACGGTGTGGGTCACTTGCCTCACTGTAAGGGTCATTCTCAACATCAGTCAAAGGGTCAGCAATAACTTCAACAGGAAGACTGCGGCTTAATCTTTGAGCAGCTGAACTCCCAGATATTAGTGGTTCGCGTCGTCGAAAGCGTTCCTCTATCTCTTCAAACTCCCGGTGCTGTAAAAGTCAATCAATTCAGCAACAAATTATCAGGGAATGTAATGATTGCGAGGTTGGAAGATGAAAGGTACCCGTAACCGATGCTTCAATAAAAGTTTATGTATGGACGGAATAAAGATCGTAAAATCCCCGCCAAGGGAGTGTGCGAGACAGCAGAGTGCGTCAACAGAATCCTTGCGAAGCTCATCATTTCTCCTAAAGTGCAAAAACCATTAATAGTTAAAAGTCAATGTAAAGAGTGCATGCATAAAATGGGGGAGAGATACACGAAAATAAGTGAATGATTCTTGTCATTTCGTATAAATCAACCAAACAGAAAGATCGGACTTTTGATAACAGCCACCAATGTTGGTCCCTGATTTAATTCAAATGATGGCAGAGGCAATCTGATGGCTGCTAATGGAAAAAAACACTGAAACTGAAACAAGAATCTTTATATGAATCGACCTTATTTGCAATAATTATCTAATCATGCAACAGAATTTCAGACGGGCTGAAATCTCACATTAAAAGGAGCCATGATATGTTTCTGGCCATTCTCAATAATATAATACAGTTAAGATGACAACATCCTATAATAAAGTAAGAAACCGTTGGAAATAAGTTGATTTATCCCAGATGACAAGGTCCTACGAACCAACACTCTGAACTGACTCAACTTATGACTAGCTTCATGGAGAACAGCACACAAAGGGAAATGAGTAGCAGGGAGGAGTCTCCAAATAAGTCCCCACAACTTCCTAATAGAGTGGCCTGACCCACCGAGAAAAACGGGGAGAAATGTTGAATAGGGTGGAGACAAGTACAACCTCTGCAGGTTCCTTTAAATGACATCTACTCAGCAAGGTATTTCCTTTGCTCCTCGTACTTTAATTCTTTTCATGAGTAGTACACAGGTATACTGATAAAAATAAAGTAACAAAATACTAACCCATCCAAGACAAGCTTTAAGTGATGTACAAGAGATGATATATGACCAGTGACCTGAACAACAAGAAGAAAACAAACATAGTTATCAATTATCATACACTCATACACCATATGCAACTGACAAGAAAGACACCAAAACAAATAAGCTAAAACCTGCACGCGAGGAATCAATCTTGTAAGAGTCTTGATGGCTGCTCGTCTTATGTCTACAGAAGCATCCACTTTGAATAGACGGATGAGCGCTGGAAGCAAAAGATGCATATGTTCATCCAAGGTTCCTGTATTGCAAACAGCACATGTAAGTAAATACAAAAATATCAGATGGAACACGAGGATAGAGTAAAAATAGTGTCTCAAACCTCCAAAAACTTCAAGAGTGTGAAGAATATCAGGGACAAAAGTAAAATCATTGCATCGTTCTGCATCACTAAGAACTTGGATACAGCATGGAAGGATAACAGGAAGATATGTCCTAAATTCATCATTTAGCGCCACACAGAGTTGTTCAACCAAATGCAGCACCTGAAAATGTAAGGCCATATACCAAAACACAGATACAAAAAGATTCTTATCACCAATTCAACTCCACAAAATAAATGAGGTAAAAAGGCCAAGTGACTTACTGGTAAGCCACGGACCGAACGATTTACAGGTGGCAAACTAAATGAAATCCACAGTTCAGAAATAAGTGCGAGTAGTTCCGAAAGATATTTACGAATATGCTGCATCCATAGAAGCCATTGAATGAGACATCTAACCACCCGAACATAGCACATTTAGAAAGGAAAAATATAGAGCAATCCCACCTGACGAACAATGGACACCAAAGTCCCAAGTTTCCAAGTAATAAACTCTTTCAGGATATCATCACATGTACGAACGATTTGAAATAAGTCTGGCAACACCTACAAATAAACATTGAATCAGAAAGACATCATATTTCAAAACCAATTTGTGTCGAATAAACCCAAGAGGTGCCCAGATCGATGGCACAAACAAATTAGTAACCTACAGGATGAAATGACTACAATTGTCTACGATTCAGAGTATTAATGAAAATTCCATAGGCCCCTAACGAGTTACATAACCACATATAGAAATCACGACAGTTTAATACTAATATCAAGTGCATGGAAAGTGGTCAACAAGGCTTCATTTATATTTATGTACAAATGAGAGCAAGCAAAATCAAAAAGGCTTCACCTTTTTTGTAATTTCAATAGAGTAAATAGATTAAAGCACACTAAGGAGATGACCTCCATATACAAAATGATAAGAGATGACTCCCATGTATACAGGGAGATTGATAAGACCAACCCCTCAAGCTATAATAAACATCTTACTTTCCTAATAATATAACTAAGACAAAGATTCACAGGTTGCAGACAAATGTACGTTACAATCAGCATTTAAACCTAGCTATAAAGATTTTGTGGCCCAAGCTAGATATAGGGTTTGTGTAAGATGTCTTGTGTCAAAAGAATATCTCCAAAGAATGTCGATGATAAATTAAACAATTTAATGAAACACATAAATGGGAGAAGCCAAGTGTGAACAGATGGCTAAAAAAGTAATTAAAAGAGAGGAGAGCAACAGATGAAAGGATATCTGTTACATGGTTATTTTGCGGTGCTTGGTTATGGGGAACTTGGAGAGTGATTACTCATGCTCAAAATCATAAGAGGAGGATCCAAGAACACCTTTTTTTTATACACACTTGACGATGCCTTAAGTTGAATCTTGGATACAGTGACTAATTGTGAACTCGTTGGTGGAACAAAGTCAAAAGAGAGCAAGCAAAATCACACAGGTTACTCAGCTTGAATATGCTGATCATACAATATCTATATGGCGATCGCTCATTCAACTACGCCTTTTACTCTTCCGTATACAATCTCTCTGATTCTACCCTTGTCATTTTTTCTATGCATCACTCCTTTCATTCACATACAAATTACACACTAAAAAAAGGAGGATAAATAAAATCCTTCCCCTAACCACCGTCGACCGCCGCACCCCCTCCCCTAACCACCATGGACCGCAATCGACACCTCCGCCTCCACACAGCCACAACTACGTCACTCATCATTATCACAATTATGGTGGAGCAATATGATAACTTCATAATATTAAAACAATTAATTTCAAACAGTTACAATTAAATTAATTTAAGATATTGGAGCAAATTAATTAGGTTTTAAAGAAAAGAAGAGGAAATATAGTGTATTGGTTGAGATGAAGCGTATAGTTTGAAAACATTATGGCAAAAAGTATACGAAAGAGTCTTGTAGCTAAAAGAGCAATTGCGCTTATTGTGGAAAAGATACACATTTTTTAATGTGTACTCTAATCTCTATTGTACAAATGTTTGAACCTATCTAGGGAAGGATAATTAATTTGGCAAAGTTTGAGATTGCTGAAATTAGTTTCGAGCAATATACTGATCGAGGAATGACTTACTATGTCAAGTGTCAGATTATCTCATCATGGGTAATTTAAGTACTGCTTCTTTTTGGAATACGGTTGTTGATAAATGGCAAAAAACATGGGCGGACTCAAAGGAATATATATCACTTTGGCAGGTAGGAAATTTTTATAAGCTCTAATCTATCAGCCATGCTAGCATTGTATCTATCATTATTGATCAACGGCTGGCATCAGTGATCAAATAGAAGAGATTCTGAGAGCTTTTTTGTGTGATTACTTACCTTAAATAAAGAGATTTTTTTTATTTATAAGTGCAGTCTAATTCTCTCAAAACTCCCCATTTGCTTTTGGGACAAATATTGAAGTGAGTGGTGAGCCTCACGAATAAATTTATATCCTTTTACAAACAGAACATGCCCAAAATGGAAATGGGTCAATTCCAAATTTAGCATAAAAGTGGGAAATGGGGCGATTTCAAAGAGTTACGGGAAAATGTTATGTGTGGGACAGATTTTGATGGAGATTTGCACTTCGGCTAAATGGGTCGCGAGAATGCAACTATTTTGGCAAAAGGGTAGTTGCATTCATATTTATGGTTGAGATGCTTTTAGGTTTCTAAAGTACTCTCAACTATTCTTTGGGATCGCAAGATTTGCTTTTGGCACAATTCTTAAGCGGGGTGGGTCTCAAACTATCACTCAATGAAGTAAGTTGAAATGTTGCAATTCCAAGAATAGGGCACATAAGGAGAAGGTTGTAATTCCAAAAGAAATGGAGGGAGTAGCATTTTCCTAATCAGATTTACTTACTGGATATTACAAGATGCTAAGATAATTCAACATTCCACAGTTCAAAAGCAACAGCAGTTTCAGACATTTTCCAACAGAAACTTCCATCAGCAAAAACATGTACGACTCACAGAATGTGCAATAGTGGAAACACTCAAAATTCTCAAGAAAAACATGCAGACAGCATCAAGCAATCTTTACAATCGAAAGAGTCATTCCAAAAAAAAAACACAGCGAGCTACGTAAACTTAAGTGCATTCAACAAACGAAACCAACTAACCTTTTGCAAATATGGCACACAGCCAAGCCCCATGGACTGAAAGCAACATACAGCAAACAGTAAAATGGGTTAGTGTGTGTTGCGTACAAAGTTAAGGACACAAATAAAGTTCTTGAATCCGGTTAATGTCTTGACAAGAACCTAAAAGAATGAATACCATTAATACCTTGAATATGAACATAAGAGATCCAACCACATTTTGGTGGTAGCTCGAGAGAGAAGGATCCCTAAGGACACGCATGAGTGAATTTATTGCAACCTAAAGCAATCAATTTATGACGTTACCCATATGCACAATGATATAATGCACAGTATCATCACCATATCGCTGGGAAAAAAATATAATGAAGAACAGTACATTGGAGCACTGAGCAATGAAGGCGAATAAATTGAGTAGTTATACCGTCGAAAAGTAATCTTCAGATGACGTTGTGAAAGACGGCCACAGATCCATGGGGAGATCCTCCATGGATCGAATGTGCTGACCCGCTTCATTGGTTGTATGGTTAACTTCCCCATGGGCACCAGGCAAGCTTGGCTGATTGCGCTTGTGAACATAGGGGTCTAACGCACCCATAATACCAAGCACCTAAGGTGCAGCCAGTTCTTACAATCAGGTGACCACCAAAGACACAGCAAATAATTAAATTTAAAAAATAATAGGAATACCTTGAGTACTTCACGTCTGGTGGACCATGCCAAATCTCCATTGAGCAACTTCAAGAGTAAGCCAAGCAATTGAGGATAATCATTGTATGGAGTTATGACATACCTGCCAGTGAAACATATGAGAGCAAGTAACATACTGCCATAATCCAATAGGTGTGTTGCATAATTCAAGGTTCAACTTGGTACTGGGAACCGGTTCTAGTTTGTAGAACTACAAACCCTAAAATAGGTTCAAACATAAATTATATCCGGCAACTTAGTTCGTAATCGAACTCTGCTAAACAGTTAAAGTCAACTGAGGTCCAATAATGTCTTCATTTTCATAACCACTTGACACTTAACATTGGTGCATCTCATATATTCTCATTATCTCATAGTGACAATCACATGTAGTAGTAGTTTTGATGTGTTAATGTAGCATGATTAAATATTGAAAAAAAATGGAGTACACTGTCAAGAAGGCTAATTATCCTCTAACAGACTGTATGATATCAAACCTATGTCTGAAATAGCTCGAGGCCGTCTAGATAGACCAGCAGCCTTAGTCAGTAGCTCATACTCACACGCTATAAAGGCCATAAAGGCATAAATAGCCTCAGAAATGGGAGATCCCGGAGAGAATCAAGGATTTTATCAAATCAAAGGGTCCACATAGCTATATATGCACACTACCAAAGCATCGTTTATTTTCCCTTGCTTCTCCCTAATCCTCTCTTTTAAAACAAATACCTTCTCCATTTTCTCCTTGTATATTCTTCCATGGTTAGGAGAGGCTTCTCTGTCTAGAAACAGGGGGGAATGAATTATAAACCACATTATTTTCTGTTGGAAGAACAGACGCTGTAGCTGCACTCGCGTTCGTTAATAACACTTCTATTGTTTTTGGCTTTTAATGATTATGATGAGATACAGAATAGTGATTCCTTCTTGAGCCTAATACTTTACAAGATCAAGAGATCGAAGATGTATGCCTCAAAGAAACGTATGGACTGCCTTGTAAGGCTTATCTTTAATAGTTCATCATATCAATAAAAACAACACTAATTCAGAGACGCCTACAGGCACTCTAGGTGAAAGATGTGCCAGTGTGCCATTAATCATGTAAGGTCTTTTTTTCGCATTATTAACATTCTACCATTTCAAAAAAAACATGTCAAGTAAGAACCAAGCATAATTTGCTTTAACAGAAAACTAAGAAAGCAGGAAAAATGATGGATATAAAAGAGAAAGAGCAAAAAAATAACACAAACCCCGTGCTCTGTACAACTTGTCCGAGAGTTGTAACAACTACTTCTCGTTTTATGACAGCTGCGCCATCCACTAAAGCATCAACAATAAGTGGCATTAGCTCTGGTATGTACTGTCTCATTGCGAAGCCACCCTACATAAACAGCTCAAAAATGTGAGCACATTAATGCACAAGGAACCCATAATCAAGCATTTACAAAATACTCATGTTAAACAATTTCATACAGCTTAATGCACATTAGCCAGAGCCCCAAACTGTGTAATTAAGCAAGCTAAGTGTTTTGTTGCTTTTTATCCCAGCTCCTTGAGCAAAGGTTTTCTTTTTTAGTACATGCACTCTGCAAACATCCAAAGTGGTAGATCTCTTCTTGTTGTTCTCTTCTGAAAATGATTCAGAAGGTGTCACCGTACACTTACACGAGAAGATAAGGCTAGACCAAAAAAACAGCCAGCTCTAGACCAATTACCTAAATTTCAACAGCTAAATCAAGAGTTTTAGGTATTCGTACTTAAGAACTTACAATATATATATCCACCAGCACCACCAACCCACCCAGATAAGTACAGCTTAAACTATCCATGCACAGAGTTGATAGCTTTCGTCTACCAGTCATAGAGTCGTAGGTAATAGAATCATTCATGTTGGATATGTTTTGAGTTAAATATTTCATTAAAAGTACAAAAACTAAGATAACAGAAAATGTCTGCACTAAAATGAAAAGAAAATTAATTAAGGGAGATAGAGAAATGTACAACTTTGTTAACCGGGCACTTCGCACACCGGTAAACTAAAAGAGAAAAAAACAAGGAGTAACAATTTTCTAATTCTAATTTGACAGTTTGTGTAGTGTCATTGACTTTAACTTTAAGAGTCAAATACCTAACACTTGATTATCTCTTCCTTGAGAGGGAGCCGAGTAAAGATCAGAAAGCAAGCTACTGTTTTTTATGCAGTGAGGTTCACGGACCATAGATAATCCTTCGATTTTTTGCCGTTTATTCCTGTAGTTATGTCAGGGCATAGTAGGATTCACAGGAATCCCTGTCCAATGATCAGGAGTTCTAATTCCTAAATGACTCCCTCTCATGAGCACTTAACTTTTGTACTTCTACATATGCTTTTGCAAGATAGCATTGAAGCCTAATCATCCAGCACTCCGTTTGAATATTAATGAGTTGGCGCCAAGCAGAGATGTTCATTAATCAAAAGCCTCTATTACTAGTCAAAAAGACCACGAGTACCGGCAAATCAAAATGCATCAAAACATTAAAACACATGCCCAAGTGTTTTACTGACATGCACATACCATACAGCACCACCAATAAATTATTTAAAAACAGGTCCATCATAATTTTCTAGACAGAATGTTTATTCTGGCACCAAGTTTTGACAAGAGTTCGCAATCCAAATATGTACAGCAGTGAAAGAATAGACCAAGAGAGTATTATAATTATCTGGATGTCACCCATAGATATAACTCACAAATGCTTCAAGAAAAACACTAAACCAACTTGGAAACAAGCATTTTGCAAGATGCATGATAATCAATCTTTCTATCAAGTAATGCATGCTATGCATTCACCCAAAAAAAAACAAATCCAGACAATCCTTTCCAGATACAAGCAAGATCAGTATACATAAATTAACATATAAACGTATAAAGCTGCTCACCACTCTAGCCAAATCTCCAACAGTAACCAAAACACCAGCAATTATTCCACTATTAGCACTCAATGCTGATCCTTCACGAAGTTTTGCCACTAAAGCCTGATTAAAGACAAGATTAGACTATCAAAAATGTCTCTGCACCATATACAAATGAGATCAGCATATATGTCACCTTGTGTATGGGGGATATATATGGGTGTATCAAACGTTCACAGCTGCGTATTAAGCATCCCAACGATTTAGCACTTTCTTCTCTGCATTTGCTATCCACACTACATGACAAATTTGAAAATTAAGGGTTATAATTCATAGAGATACTGATTTACACCTTGTCATTAAATTACTTCAATCTATGAAGTGCACAAAATTCTATTTTCAGCATGATATTAGTTACCGCCAAGAAAATCAAATCATTTAGTCATAATTTATCATTCAAACATCCACTCACACCTGACCAGCATGGCCCAGTAATATGAGAATTAGGAGAGCTCCGTTAGGACCAGAACAGATGAGGGCAAAGGGATTTATCATGGTATTGACTATTTTAAGCCTCTTTGCCAGCCCCTTGAAGAATCACTTTCGAGGAGGGAATAATTTAAAATTGTTAATTAAGCATGAAAATCACTTCAAACTCACCTTTGCTCTAAATATGTTAACAGTTGTATAAGAAAACGACGGAGAGCTGGGAGAACGTATGCAGGATTTTTCTCGGCCAATCTCCCCGCAACTGAGATGGTGAATTCACGTACTTGCAAATCCTGAAAGAGAGCCAACAGGAATACATTGCTAAGTACAAGTGACAGACTGAACAGAGAACTCGCATAAGTTCAAGCAAGCAATTGTCGACCATAAAATACAATATTTACAGTTTAACTGTCTAAGAATCTCAGAGAGTCCTAAACTCCGGACAAACGAGCAGTACAGGGAGAAAAGGACCTAAACTCCAGACAGCGCCAAACTTTGTTCAATTCTGCACAAGATGTGCAAGGGTTGAGAAATGCCCACAGTGCTTAAGAAACAGGAGCACACAGATGGTTATGACCACTAGATAAGAGTCTTCCCTCGCTTAGTCGGCCTTCCCAAAAGATCAGTAGGTCAATCCTTTTAGTAATTAATGAGAAATTTAAGGGTGGTTACAGCCATTACACAAAGAAAACGGTTTAAATTAATGGTGAACCGAGGCAGCAGACATGATGCCACCAAAAAAACAAAAATTAGGGGAGAGAGAGTGAGAGAGGAGTACAGATAGCCTCCCATGCACCCGCATCTAGAACCTTCACCCACACTGGTCCCACTAACCACCAAGGTAGGTATTCCAAGACCACACCCACCCCCACGAGTAATGATTTGAACTGATACACGACGGCCACCGCCCATCAAATCCCCTATATACTAAAAGGATAGAGAGGGCTAGAAAAAAGATGATGTGTCATCTTCTCCTCCCATTTTCCCGCTCAAAATATATGTCCTCTAATTAAGATCCGATGTTAATAGTGGCCCAGTAGAATGTATGGTTTGGGGTTAGTAGTACCCATACCTTCCATCCTGGGGATGAGTGTGCCCACATATCCAAGTTTGCTCACCTTTTGACCTTAGGGGTTTAAATGTCTTAAAATATGAGTGATGAGCAGTATTGTCCATAGCTAGTGCTGACAACCTCTTCCTTTTTCTTAACTAATATAAACATCTAATTCTACCATGGATTCAATTACAATTGGCTGTTTCAACATCACCACACTCTACAATAAATACAATAACAATAAGCCTAAAGCGGATAGAGCTGTCTTAGCATATCATAACTTCAGCAACCCAAATGAGCTTTCAAATTCTCAAGGTGTGCAATAAACTGGACTTGAAAGAAACTGGACTTGAAAGCTCACCCATATTTGTAAAGTAAGGTGGAACTTGAAAGATGGTCTATCTAAGAGTTACCAGTATAACCTTCCACACATTACAAGGATTTCAACTCTTAAAGAAAGATGTATGATACCTCATCATTTAGAGCGGCAAAGATGGCACTTAGACTATCAGCTTGAGCTAAAAAGTCATCGAAACCTTGATCTTCATGCAAGCATTGAAAAATCGAAAGCCGAACATTAACATCAGCATCAGCAACAGCAGCAATAAGCAGCTTTCCAACAATCTATCAAGAGACAAATACTAAAATAGTGTTAGTTTGTCCTCCCTGGAATTCAGAACTTAATGTGTTTCGAATTCAATCTGAGGCGATCTATCAGCCCATGTCCAACATAATTTCATATTTTCATTAACTGGAGAGTGAAGAGCATATTAGCTATTATAATTATGAATTCAATCAATTGCCTCAAAGCTTTCAGTTCAAACATAAACACTGGTCATAAAATTACTCCAAATCAACTATCCCCAAATAGCAAAAGGAATTAAGATTAATGCGGCCTAGCAGAATGGACCTAAATAAATATGCACCATGATCACTCATTGTGACAGAAGAAAGGTAATAATAAAAATTTCCCTTTACTAATTATGGGTCGGTAAATAAGTAATTCTTGAGTTCATTTTTCTTAAAAAGGCTTAATGCTCCACTCCAAGTTGTCAGCTAGAAGTATATCGCAGGGATTGCATCCTAGTGTCAATCTCAGCTATATTACAATGAGGGGAAATACATTAAGTGTTCAAGTCAAAATGAAGTGTCTAAATGTCATAACCATTTTTATGTGTCAAGTGTCGGATATAGGTATGCTATGTACCATGAAGAAGCAGGCACACTGGCATTCCGCAGAATTTGGAAGCATTGAAAAAGCTGCACCAAATCAATGATATTTCCAAAGAGAACATCTCGCATCAATAATGACAACACATTACAGTAGTTTATGAATGGCAATTACCTCCTCGATTAGGCGGCGTCTCCTTCCGCCAGTTCGGTTTGATCTAGCAGAACTGAGCTGAGAAGATGTGCTAGAAAAAGAATTTGCTACCAATCTACAACAGCATAAAGCAGCATCTTTCCGTGTGACGGCATCCTCGTCTTCCAGGTATGATATCACTGATTGCCTTGCAAACTCCAGAAGATCATGACCCTAAATACAAAATGAGTCAGACAGCACCTCAAAGGTAACCTCAATCCCATTTACATTCACCTCATTTGACTTTAGTGGCGAAACGATGTCAACTTTCACCGATACTCCATTACAATACACAGCTTTTACAACATGTTCAAAACATTAATAATATGAAAAAAGTTTAGATAAATCAAACATGAATTTTTTAAATTGTATCTCAATAATTTAGTTTTCAAAATAGCCACTGACTAACCACCAATGTCAAATGGTACAATATAAATGCGATGAACGAAGTATTTGTACAACACATCAACTCATCAATGGCAGCATCTCTACAAGGTAGCAGAGCATAAACCTTGAAGTTAAAGTGTGCCAAAGTCTGCAACGCAAGCTGCACAACGGCAGGGCCCGCCACATCCGAAACCATCATTGATGCATTAACCACGTTTGCTCGACCTGCTGAAGCTGGTCTAGCCTGAGTGTGATGAGATTTCGATAGAGCTACAGATATGCTATCTAGCAATCGCTCTTGAATTGTTGAAAGCAGAGAAGGAATGCTGATGTATCACGAAAGAAATAAAGACAGTCGTCACAGATGAAATGTTAACTTCCACTCCAAAGGACCAGGAACAAGTAAATATACCAAGCCATACCTGGCAGAAATCTGATCAAGTGCTCCTACAAGGTGAGACGAAAGCCCAGCAGAAAACATCGCATCCAAAAGGCCACGAACATGAGGTTCCATCTCAAGCCCCATAGCTTTTGCAATGCTTCCAACACAAGCTAAAGCCTCCCCAGATGGCCTCCCCCTACGAGGAGCAATCTGAAATAATTAAGAGTAAATAAATTAGCTGCAAGTAGTTTAACTATGGATGCAAACCAAAAAAAAATTGTGGTTGCTTATCAAAAAAATGTTAAATATGAAGTTGAGAAGAAACTTTGAAAGGAAAAAGTATGGATACATACAGCATCACGCAGATGAGTCATTATTGTCGGCAAATAGAGAGTTAATCGCCCGTCCAAGGCACCAGCCATTTCCCCAAGGGCAGTAAAACCACTAGCTCGCTCAGCTGGTATCTTCAGAACGGCAAGAATATGATCCATGCATATCTGCCGAAACATAATTCCATGACCATTCAACAAAACCACTCATGAATATAAAATTAGAAGATATCAAAATATTACTGGAAGTTTTAATTAGAACAAGGTTCACACACTACAGAAAAGACCAACTAACCGTCAGATAGTTGGAGACAAAACGATCGCGTAGAAAGTGAGCAATGCGTGGTAGCAACGAAGTTATGCTAAGGCGAACAAGCCTATCACGATGCTCGAGATACCTCAGAACAATATCAGCAACTTCTCTATACCTAGACATCATAAACTCACCCGTATTCCTGCGCAATTAAAGCTGAAGAGGATCATGAACTGGAAGCCGTAACAAAGAAAATGAAAGATGCACCAGCACCTACACCTTCACTATTGTTCAGAGAACATAGACCAATATATCATGCAAACTACTTCATTTCTCCATTTATGATGAACAAAAACAGCAAATATGGGCCAAACTACTTTCTCAAAGTAGAAAGAACACTACTAAGAGAAATGACCTTTATATACTCTAATATTCCTATCGAATTCCAACGGAGCCATAAAGACAATTCTTTAGCTTTGATGAATAACGGCATCAGAGCCTTATGTTTGGGTTCAGCTTACATGAATTATCCTTTTAAATCATCACTAAATGATCGTACACCTCAAAACACAAGGAGGTAAAGGGCGAAGGGGAACATGATAACTTAGATAAATAAATAGAAAACAGATCTGAACTCATAGGTATGAAACTCAAAACTCAATTTTTCTTTTAGAGAAAATTAGACACAAAACAAAAACAATATCTCTGTTTCAAAATAGGGCGGATGTGGGTATGTTCAATTACGTCAATCTAGTCAAGGTGGGGGGGCCTTTGGGGTACTAGTTATACTCCCTCCTTCCATAATTTATTGCCCCATTGCTTTATGCACAAAAAATAAGAAAAATATTTTATAATATTAAAGAAATGATGGTGGGCCATAATTAATGGTGAAATACATAAATAAAATATTAGAGGTTAAGTGTAGTATTGTAAGTTTAATTCAATGGTATTTTTGTAAATAAGAAAAAGCAACAAGGATAGTTTGGTAAAAAAGATAGGATGAAAAAGGAAAGTGAGGGAATGGGGCAATAAATAATAACCTACCCAAAAAAGGAAAGCGGGGCGATAAATTATGGACGGAGGGATTATCACTGTTATTGTTAAAGGAAGAATCTGTCAAAAGCTTCTGCTTCAAATAGGGACTTCTACACTTAAAAAGGAACAAGACAGTTTTATATCTTAGTCTAACTCCACTAAAGCCAAAGATATTTGTCACAATCAGATATCACTGACAATAGCCTTCAGACTCTTGACAGAAATTTGTTTACGCTCGAAGCCTCTCCTAGCAGTGGGGATTTGCCGCATGAAAATCACTTAAGGGTCCAGCAGAACTCTTTTAGCGCACGAGAATGAGACGTGTATGCAAAAGTTGACCCACAAGAAGATGTTAATCTAGCGGACAATGAGAAGTTTGCTTATGAAAGAAAACATATTTATCATTAAAGCAATGAAGAAGCAGTACAACACAAAAAAGAGATCCTGCATGACAAAACTACAAAGAAGCCAGTTCATTCGAAATTTTGAATACTCATTATTGGAATGCCCTAAAAACCATCCCCTCGTTCAGTCTAGATGTGAATATGTGATTGTTTGATTATCTTTAAGCAAGAAAAATTATGATTATTAAAAGAAAACCCCGCAATAGAGAACTAGACAGTCCCTCTAAAGAAAGATAAAGAAAGAGCATAGCCTATAAGGCTGTAGCTATGTGATGTTCAATAGCAGAATGTGATCTTGGATTCAGCCATTTAATAAGTCAGTTTAGGATGTTAAGCCGCAGAAGTGGTAATCAAACACCTTTACTTTGTCTAATCATGAAAATGGACTCCTGAGGTTCAATTAGAGTGGCCTCATAACTTATTCGAAAAATGGAATTAAGCCCCTAACCAAAATCTTATGATAAATTAATTATTTCATATCACAAAATATGATTATTTTCGCTAAAGCACAATTAAATTCAAGAAACAGAAACAAAATTGTTAAGTTAAATACTTTGTTGCAGTCCATATAGTTTCCATATTTTTGAATATTTTTCGACTTCATCATAGAAACATCAGTTGGTCAAAACAAGGTATCTTGTTAGGTTTTTTTTTTTAAATAAAATAAAATAAAATAAGACCTTGTAAAACAAACTCATTGTTAATTTTTTTTTTATGTTTTCCTAGAATTTTAGAAGAAGATTATTTTATGAACTTTTAAAATGATATTTCAATTTTTCGGAACAATATGATTTCAAAGAGTTTGAATTGATATACTCCATCTATCCAAATCCAAAGTGTTCTTGCTAAGACACGTTTTACACCATCAATCAATCAATCAATCAATATATTTTAGGCTTTTTTCGAGCGATCTCATTGGTCCGTTTCATCAAACCTCAAATTAGGAAAATGTCATCAATAATAAATAAAAAATCAATTAGAGAATCTTTTGATTATTACAATATATATTTAATCTATTATATTAATGTGATGTCTTACAATTCTTAGTTAAAAACATTTAGAGTTCATTTTTTAAAAACATTATCATAAAATAAATTATAAGAATGAAATAATTAGATTCGTGGTAAAAAAAATGCTTTCATTAGAGTATAAATTTCATATTATTTGTTTCATGATGAATTTATTACATATAAATGTTTTAAAATTATCCCACATCGACAAATTATAATATGATGATGAAATTTTATATTATAAATAAAGACTAATAATAAGTTCTTGATATCTACCAAAAATCTTTCGAATCTCAAAAAGAGTTCCTAAGACTATAACCTTTAAGCAATTATTCTACATCTCTACATCGAAAAATAATGATGAGGTGATGAATTTTTTTATTATAAAGAAGAGTTATCATTCGGTTTTAAATAAACATCGACCAAGAAAAACATTTAAATTATCCCACATCGAAAAATTATGATGGGGTGATGTAATTCTATATTATAAATAATAGTAATCATTCAATTTTAAATATCGACCAAAAAACTTTTAAGTCTTAAAAAGCTTTTAATATATAAGAGTACAAACTTAAAATCATTTCACATTGAAAAATTATGATGAGGTGATAGAAATTCTATATTATAATCAAGAGTAATGATGTATTTTTTTTTTAGTTTTAAAAAGAGTTTTTTAAGACCATAAGCTTAAGTAAATTATCTCACAACAAAAAATTATGACGAGGTGATGGAAGACAATAAACTTAAATAAATTATCCCACATCGAAAAATTATGATAAGTTGATGAATTCTATATTATTAATAAGACCAATCATTCGTTCTTAATAAATATCAATCAAAAAACTTTTAAGTTTTTAAAAGTCTCTTAATAAGACTACAAACTTAAATAAAAATACTCTCACATCGAAAAATTATAATAAGGTGATGAAACTTTATATTCTAAATAAGAGTAATCATGTGCTCTTAGATATTAACCAAAAATCTTTTGAGTCTTACAAATATATAAAGACTATAAACTTAAGTAAAACTATCCCACATTCGAAAAATTATAAAATTTCATCAAACAAAAATTTTTTGAGCCTTGAAAAAGTTCTTAAAACTATAAACTTAAGTAAAAAATTATAATAACGTGATGAAATTCTATATTATAAATAAAACTATTAAAAATTCTTCCCTAGACATCAACCAACTTAAGTAAAAAATTATAATAAGGTGATGGAATTCTATATTATAAATAAGACATAATAATTCTTCCTTAGACATCAACCAATTTAAGTAATTCGCTCACATCGAAAAATTGTGATGAGGTTATGATTTTCGACTAAATAAGAGTAATCATTGTTTTTAAATATCAATCAATAATATTTTTAGTTTAAAAAAGGTCTTAATAAAACTACAAACTTAAAATTATCTCACACCAAAACAATTAAAATAAGGTACGGTGATGATTCTATATTATAAATAAGAATACAAATTTTAGTTAAATTATCCCACATCGACAGATTTTTATATTTTAGTTAAATTATCCCACATCGACAAATTATACCACATTGAAAAAGTACGATGAGGTGATGAAATTCTATATCATAAATGAGTAATCTTTTGGTTTTAAATATCAACTAACAATCTTTTGAGTCTTAAAAAGCTTTTACAAAGACTACAAACCTAATATTATCCCACATCGAAAAAATTAAAACAAGGTGGTGATTCTATATTATACGGAGTAAATAAGATTAATCGTGTGTTTTTCTAAAGTTTTAAAAGCAGATCTTAGGACTATAAACCTTGAATAAATTATCCTACATCGAAAATTTATGATGAGGCGATAGAATCTTATATTATAAATAAGACTAATCTTTCATTCTTAGATATGAATCAAAAATTATTTCGTTCTTAGATATCAATCAAAAAACTTTTAAATTTTAAAAATGTCTTAATAAAACTACAAACGTAAAATTATTTCCACATCGAAAAATTATAATAAGGTGGTGAAATTTTATATTATAAATAAGAGTAATCATATGTACGTTCTTTTAAGTTTTAAAATGAGCTCTTAGGACTATAAACTTAGCTAAAATAAGTTTGATGGCTAATATCATGTAATCTTCTTATTTATTATAATGATATAGATTGATTAAGTTTCGTATTTAACGAATGTACCCTCGCTCCTCCAACCACTGGCGAACCAGAGCACCACCATTTCCGACCCAACTACCTAAACACCGCCAACCACCCCTTCATCTCCAAAACCACCTTCATCCTCTCTTCTTTCTCACCCAACGGTCTAGGGCAGATGTGGTCGTCGGCGACGTGCCGGTGATTGTTGGAGACACAGTGGCGGCAGAATAGTGACCGACAACGTGGTGGTGGTGGGAGGTGGTGTTGAGTGTAACATAGGGGAGAGAGATATGAAAGATGGTGGATTTGTTTTGGGTTAATCTAAGCCCTTCATTTGTTTTAATCTTAGCCTTTTATTTTTATTATCTAAAGGTTTAGATGAGAACTTATGGACTCAACTAAAGAAGATGGACTTACCTGATCTTAACACACACACATCTTTTCAACGGAAGGTGGAGTCTTTTGAATCAATTTCCTATCAAGTGATTCATAATTGAAACATAGAATACAATAGCATGCACTAAGGCTTTAAAAAAGTGTGAACCAATCCATTTTCCACAGCTAACCCTCCATAATCACGTGTCCTAATCATCAATTCAAATTCTCTGTTTGAAAAGGGGAAGTAAAAAAAGGCCCACCAACCTTAAAAGCTCCCCAACTGCAAGCAATGAACCATGTATGCTATGAATAGGAGCATTTTTCCCTAGTCCTTCTTGAGTAGCTTCAAACATGCGGTAGTACCTGCATCATAATAGGTTCATATAATATAATATAAATAAAGAAAATAAATCATGACGATGAAAGATAGATGCTTGCAGTAAGTGGGTGTTTTAATTGCTTACATGAGTAAAGATGCTAAATAAGTGTTTCACAAATCAAACCTTATACAGTCCATAGATAATCACAAATCCCCCTTGGACGGTTTAAGAAAAACAACCTTATAATCTTTATGAACTATCCCTGTTGAACACAATAAAGAAAAGGCCCCGATAAAATTGTTCTATGCAAAAGTAATACTCCCTCCATCCATTCTTATTCTTTCTACTTTCCTTAATGGATTGTCTATCTTTAAACTTCCTACCTACAATTTTTCCCTTTTTGTTTGATTTTTGTGGTCAATATCATTTCTTACCCCCCACCTTCTCTCAACTTTCATTTTCCACCACATACTCAATTTCCTCCTTAATATTTGGTCCACTACCCCCATGAAGTTTAAATATGGATAGAGGTAGTAGAATATAAATGAACATTAACCATCGCCTTAAGATTTTTGTTGAATTGGTTCCATAACATGATATCAGAGCCAGAGGCCATGAGTTCGAATCCTAGCAGCCCCCAATATCTAAAACTCTCAAGTGGAAACTCAGCAGATGATACGGGGAGCATGTGCACACTAACCACTCTTCAAGCTCGATGGGCATTCGAGTAAGGGGGCGTGATAGAATATAAATGGACTTCAACCATCACCTTAAGGTTTGGTTGAATAGGTTCCATAACAAAAAGAGAAAACTATTTAGATATGTTACACACAACCGCCGACACAATGTCAAGTGTCTTAGTTCACAAGGTAAAATTGTCTTGACATACAACAGTACCAAGTGCCTCAATAGCTCCCGCAAAATTTGGGGTAAGGGGGTCGGATGTATGCATCCTTACCCTTGTGTTAGCAACATAAAGAGGTAGTTTCCGAATAAGCCAAGATGAAAATTGCATCGAGAACATCATTTAATGACCGCTACTTCACTAAGAGAAAGAAGCGCAGCCACTATGCTGAGCCATTTTGATTTAATTCTTTATGCACAAATTTTTAAATTATTTCTTCATGTGACAAAGCTGAAATTTTATTTGAGGATATCCGTCAAGTGTCAGTCCCCGTGTTGTGTCTGATTTTGGTGTTTAGAACATGTTTCGTGTATGAAGTTGCACACGAGACATGGTGGCTAAGTGAAGTGTCGACCATAGGTATTTTATCTACACACAGATAACAACAAAGGAATATGCAATGCTATAGGATCACTGAAGAAAAGACAAGCTCAACAACCTATGAGAGTTAGGGATTAAATTAGTGACACATCAAATCTATTTTTTAGAAAAGGTTTAGATATGTACGGAAATAAAAACACAGGACTCTAGCATAAACAAAACCAAAACAATGGACAAAATAAACACAAATATTCCTTAAAGAGAATGAACACAACCTTTTAAGAGATAAAAAGGGAACAAAACTCTCAAACTAGCTTTCTCATATCCTGAATTAACCAACAAGAGAGCAACTACAAACTAGATGCTTTAACTAGAAAATGCCCAACATTTATCAACTTAATCAAACATTAGGCTTGCCTACCACATTCAAACCCACCTTCACGAGAACTTCTCATCAAAGAGTGAGTAAAATCTCATTTATCATCATTTGCACACAAACTAGAATAACATGCTATTATGAAGACTTCTTTTATTCCATGATAAAAAGCAGCAAAACCTTAGTCCCAAATGATAGGGGTCGGCTAACGGAGTCATCATTTGAGAACATTGTCTTTCTCTCTTATGGCTTCCGTGGGTGGGTTCCCTTCGATTACCTTAAACCACCCACGAGGGTGTATGTGTGTGTGTGTGAGAGAGAGAGAGAAAGAGAGAGAGAGAGAGAGAGAGATAGTTAGTAAGGCTAATAGGAACCATCATTAGAAAACATTCACTTTCTCTCTTATGGCTCTCTAGGATAGTTTAAGGTAATTAGAGAAAGTTCTGAACTAGGATTTTAAGAACCTATTCACTCTCTCAAGCGATAAGTGTATTTATTGTGCCCAAAGAAAGATAAGGGTGTGCTTAGATACAAGAATTGGGAGGAAAAAGATGGGAGGGATTTGGAAGGAAGTGATGTCCGTCATTTGGCTAGTAGGAAGATTTGGTGGGAAGGGAAATGAATCGCTCCATTTCCTCCTCCAAACAAATTAAAATCATTCCCAACAAAGGAGAGGAGAGATTTAAAGGTAACTCACTCCTTTCATTCCTCATCCCCTCGCCTTTCCTTTCTCTTCTTCCCCCTCGTCTCCCTTTCCCTCCTCTTTCTACATCTAAACAAGGTCGGAGAGTAAAAATTAATGGAAGAATACTTATCACTCCCTCTTATTCTTTAGATTCACACCATATTCCAATTTTGGCTCATTCATTGAATTCATACACTTTTCTCATAGGGAAAACGCATCGAACAAAATGAAACATTTACCCCTAATCTACCCCTCAACTCGCCCAACCTTCAACCCTAACACTCACCCTCATCTGCTTCCCCTTTCCCTTTCCCTTACAACTCCCTACAAACTTCATAATCGCCACTCCAACACCACCTCCGCTACTAGCGTAACACCTTAATACCCCCCCCCAAAAGACTTTACTTCCGAGAGCCCAACCCCATCCCACCCCGCCCGAAGATACATCCTTTACCACCCACAAAAAGCCAATATCTAGGATTTGTGTGAGTAGCGAAGAGGTTTGTTGATTAAGATTGGAGTTTAAGAGGATTTGGGTTTATTTTTGGGTAGGCAAGATGGTTTCGTAAGGTTTTTTAAGATAGGTTCAGGTTTCGTGGTGGCCATTGGATAGGAGAACGGATATTTCCATTTTATTTACACTTTGAACCCCGAATTTACTTCCAACCTTCGCTTTGTGTTGCTATTTGTACTCTTAAGAGTTATTTTTCTAGTTTTTTAACCTGACCGGTCAGTAGTTTGCTTAGTTTTGAAGGAAATAAGCCTAAGGCATTGGGGCTACATTTTTTTTAACTAAGGCATGGACTCACGCAAGGAAGGAGCTAGAAGAAAAGAAGTAAGGAATCTAGGACTTTTGTTAGGAGGAAAAGAGAAGAAGCGGGAGGAAAGAAGAAATCGATCGTTATTGCTCACAACCGGTTAAGACGAAAAACACGTCGAGAACAGTATTTTGGGAAACCGGACGATATTTTATAAAATAATCGGTTCGGCCTTTATTTCGGGTGCTTTTCTATTTAAAAAAATTCGCTTTGTGTTTTAAGTTACGTTTAGTATAAATTCGCCTTTGTATTACTCCCTCCATTTCATTGATTTCTTCCACCTTAAAAGTGGCACATTTCTTAAGAAAAATAATAAAATATGTAAAAGTAATGAGAGAATAAAGTAAGGTCACCAAGGTAAGAAAGAAATGTGACAGCAAAAAGAGAAAGTGGAAGAAATCGAAGAAATGGTTGCAAAAAGGAAATGTGGAAGATATCAATGAAACAAATGGGGCAGAACCTAACTACATTTTTTACATTCAAAACTTTTAGGTTATAGTTTTCATTAGCAAAAATAAAACTCTTTAGTTAACTTTTAGGTTGTAGTTGCGATTTAGATGGAATCGTGAACTTTTTGTGGTTATCAAATATTCCATTGGTATTATTCTTAATCTCTTTTCTTTATGTCTTGCTTTATCGCTCTTAACTACTTTACAATTTTAACTTTCATTATGAGTAGCTAATTCAATAATTGGGATTTAAGGAGATCTATACTAATTGAAGTGTGATCGTTTGATAGTTGGATATTAAATGAATTATCGCGATTATTGCTTGTATTGTTGTTTGAGTAGTATGAGACATTGAACTAGTTGGATTTCTAGGAACCCAGGACATAATTAAGGTAGATTTACAAGTACGTGAGTCGGATAATCTGTGAATCGACACGTTAGTTCTTAAGGTTGACATAATATCCGAAAAGGCATGTGTAAGGCCTAAATAACTTGGATTAACTAATTGGAAGTTTAACTAGATATTCTCCATTGCATAGTGAAGCCCACTACCCTCGACTTCTTTAGTATTGTTAAATCTCCATTAATTTACTCTTGCGTTTTTAGTATAGAAACTATATAATCAAGCTTGTTCAGTAATTTATATCTCTCGTAGTAATTAGCAATATTCTACCATCTTTTTTGTGGATTCTACCCTACCTACAACTAGCTACCACCGATTAAGTTTTCTTAGAATTATTTTGAAATACGTGACGGTCTTTAGCCTTGTCAAATGTTCCGCATCATGGTGGACGACATAGCAAATGACTGTTGGCTGGTTTTGGATAGGTGGCTGGTAGGAGGCTTTTACGAGGACATTGGCGGTGGTGGGAAGTCGCCGATGATGGTAAGCGGGCGAGTGACAACAGTGGTGGTAGGTCATGGAGGTGTGGTCGGTGTGGAGGGGATGGGGTATTGAAGGTGGTAGAAAAGATGGGGTAAAAGAGTCATTATGCACAGTTATTTACATTTCTTAATCTTCATGCCTTAATATGGTATGAACCTAGCGAATGGGATATATTTCAAGTGCATGGATCACACCATAAACTTTCCTGAATCCATTAGGTGATAAAAGGTGATGATCAAAACTAGAATATTTTTAATACCTTTAACTCTTTTGTAAGCCTCTAAGCTTTTAATTATTAGCGCTTTCAAATTAATTTTGAAACTATATTTTTATTATCGTTCTTTTTCATTGTTAGCTTTTCATCTATTTTTATTTGTTTTGGAGATGACGACTTGACAACCTCAGATTGTGATTCATGTTAGCCGATCCCAAATCTTTTGTTCTTTTGCTCTTTTGGACTTATATTCAAACACCTTCGATTAAGTTCAGTTCAATTCAGACACATACAGTCACTTCACTTCAAAGTTAAGTTCAAAGTTAAGTTCAAAGTTAAGTTCAGACACATTAAAAATAATTATTATTATTATTATTATTACTTAATATTTATAATAACATTAATATTATTAAATTTAATTATTATTATTATTATACTCCGTATTAATTAATATTATTATTTTTATTATTAATTACTATTAGGGAAAACTCTCATGATACCCTCGAACTATGTCACGTTACACATGGTACCCCTGCTTTTAAGTTTGTTCCTATGGTAACTTTGAGTTTTTATAGTTTAGTTCTCGATTTACGCTTATCCAATTTTCTGTCATGACGCCGTTAAATTATGACCAAAAATTGGATGATTAGTTGTTAATTAATTTTGGAGGGAAAATTAATTACATCACTCAACAACTACTTTTTCCCATGGTACCCCTAAGTTTTCATAGTTGTTCCCATGACACCCCTAAATTTTCATAGTTGTTCCCATGGTACCCCTGAAAGGAAAACAACGACTAGCTTACTGAACTAACCGTTACACAAGTGCTTATAAATTCACTCTCATTTCTATTTTGGCAGAAGAAAAAACAAACCATAGCTTCAAGGTTGGATTGTTTGTTCTTCTTCTACCAAAATAGAAAGAGGAGTGAATTTATAAGCATTTGTGTAACTGCTAGTTCAATAAACTAGTTGTTGTTTTGCTTCAATGAGTCGTTGCTTTCCTTTTAGGGTACCATGGGACAACTATGAAAACTTAGGGTACCATGGAAACCCTTTTCTTTTGAAGAAAAGTAGTTGTTAAGTGATGTAATTAATTTTTCCTCCAAAATTAATTAACAACTAATCATTCAATTTTTGGTCATAATTTAATGGCGTCATAACAGAAAATTGGGTAAGGGCAAATCGGGAACTAAACTATAAAACTCAAGGTTGCCATGGGAACAAACTTAAAAGCAAGCGTACCATGTGTAAAGTGTAATGTGACATAGTTCGAGAGTACCATGGGAAATTTCCGTTATTATTAATTATTATTAATATTATTATTAATATTAATAATATTAATAATAATTATTATTATTATTACTCGTTAATTACTTTTATTATTAATTATTTCTATTATTAATTATTTTTATTAATTATTTCTATTATTATTAGTTTTATTATTATTATTAAATAATAACAATAATAATAATAAAAATTATTATTATTATTTATTATTATTATTTATTTATTTATTTATTTATTCAGTTTAGTTCAGTTAAGTTCAGAACCATTCAATTCAGGTGAGTTGAGACTCATACAGTTCAATTAAGTTCAATTCAAACTCATTCAGTTCAGTTTAGAAACTTTCAGTTTAGTCCAAAAGAACATAGGGCCTTGGGGCCCTGATTTTGTAGCTCTTTTGTCCTCCACATAACCATACCAGCATAGTCCATTAATTAGAAGTTGGTCATTATTACCAACAAAGAAGAGACTCCAAAGCCCCACCAATTTAGTGTACATATCTTTTACAATGGCAAAATCAATACTTATCCAATGAAATAAAGGCTTCAATAATTTTTCCTTTAGGAAAAACGAGTCTCATTCATTAAAAACACCTAAAAGGGCTAAAATAATACTTATCCAATGAAATAAAGGCTTCAATAATTTTTCCTTTAGGAAAAACGAGTCTCATTCATTAAAAACACTTAAAAGGGCTAAAACATTCGAGAACTGACCATTGGACACGCCAGCGTGTTTCACGTTTCTCAATAACGCGCAGACAAGCACGTAGAGCTTCCACGGCACGCTCCCGAACATCCAAAGATTGATCTCTTAGGGCAATCCAAATGGCATCAACAAATTCAGGCACATGAACATTAAAAACAGTAGAAGCGTTCTCTGCCATTTCCTGGACAATTTAAGGTAAATTAGCACGTGTCAAGGTTTTCATTGAAAATTAAGCAAGGGACCAACACCCATAAATAAAATAAAATAAAATAAAATAAATAGATGAATAAAAAGGTTAGCTCTCATATTGTCATGACTCATGAGGAATATTAAACACAAACAAAAAAATGAAGCGCTTGGTAATGCCCCAGTGATATAGCACATATAGTGGAATTTAAGCTTTTGTGCAAAATGGTTATATCATCCAAGAATACACGAAGCTTATCCAACACATAGTCAAACAAACAACAACATGCAAACATATTGATGAAAGTAAAAGTGTACACAAGGTTTTGAAAATAATTTAACAAAGCATCACAGGGCACAAATTTAGTTACGTTGATCCTCTTTAGAGTAGAGGAGTCCTTGCTATCTATTCATGTATATTCTTCCTCTCAATTATCAAAATACAAATCTCATTGAAGGAAGTGCTTAAAATAGATCTTCATCCATCTTATCCGATCTTTTAACTTGTTTGATTCTTCATCCTCCTTTTTCAAGCCACGGTAACATTTTTACAAATTGAAGGTTGAAACAAAGTCATGTAAAAATGACTATTTGATTATGCATTCTCCATTTTCAAGCGACAATAAAAATTCACATCTTTCCCCTATAGCTAACATGAACGTTCATCTTCAGCCAGTACAACATTCACCCTATTTTCATCAACCTCCATGCTATAAACCCACTCCTACACAGCCTTAGACAAGAATTTACACCAGCATGACATCCACCTGATAATGTTCGGTCTTTGGGCTAAAAACCACATCAAAACTAGCCCTTGTTCCAGCCATCTACATTTTTTAAAATAGTTGAGAGACAGTAGTGTTCTCTTTCCATTAAAGATACTAAATGAATGAGACCCGTATTGAAAAAACACCATGTGGTCGACATCCATAACCTAAATTATACAATGTGTAGCGCCCATATACAAAATGAGAACAAAGAAATTAAGCTCTTCACTCTACCATGATTAATCCTATCTACAAAATAAATAAATAATACAAAGAAAGGCATCGATCCAGATAAAGCACTTGACAACTTCAAAAGTTTCAGCTTGAAGTCTTGACACATGGAAGCTATATCATTGAAAATAATATGTTTATACCCATCCAAGTGAACAACCAAGTCATCAACGGAATCTTTCAAACTTCAGAAATCCAGTCCTTCATCCTTTTCCAAATCAATAGGACATCTTTAAGATTGTTAGGTGGATAGATGCCAGTTTGCCAAAGTCATCAAAGAACAAGTAAAAGATGGTACGTGGATTCCTCACTCTCACAACAACAAAAAACACACGCTAGACAGCGAAATCAAAACCTATTTTCCAAACCATATCTTCCAAAGGTATTTCCTCTTAGCAACTTAGAGGTTCTTCTCGGCCAACTACTAGAAAAATATAAAGCATGCCTTTGCCTTCATCCCCTCTAGGGCCTAGTATGTAAATAAATGACAAGACATTGTCCCCTGGAACTCATATTTTTCCTATCACATTACTCCCCATTAAACCTCTCTACTTGAGTCATTACACTCTAGGAAAAGTTACACCTCAGAAATTCTCCGCTCAACTCCAAAACTTCTATGAACAGTTGGTCCCACAAAATCCCTTTTGAGCCCCTCAATATTCCATGATCCAGAAATACACAGGATGCATAGTCCAAATGTTCTCAACAGCCAATGAGCAACTAGAGGGAACACATTCTACTATACCACATTTAATGGCAATTAAAGGAGATCCGGTGTCTACTCTTGCATTTAGGTGAGCTAGTAGTTAGATATACAATGAGAAGACCGAATACTTGGAGTACGGATTTAGCGGAAATGGTAGTGGGGAGGCGGGTATGATCACGTTTAATGGGAATGTTATACGCAGATGAGAGTTTTTTCGTTATATGGGATCTATTCTCCAAAAGGATGGAGAACTTGATGGTGATGTGCCTCATAGGATTAAAGTGGGATGGTTGAAATGGAAGAGCACAACGGGGTTACTATGTGATCAAGGAGTATCTCGCCGATTAAAGGGTAAATTTTACCGGACGGCAATTGGGCCTACACTTTTATATGGCTTGGGCAGTAAAGAATAGTCATGTGCAAAAGATGGATGTGCCAATTGATGCATTACTACGGAAACTTGAAGGATGGAGAGAGCATATGTTGGTGCGAGGGCGAGAAAGACCTAAATAGACTTGGATGAGGGTGATTGAGAACGATATGAAGTTTCTTGAAATCGGAGCTATAAGTTTCTTGGAATCAGAGAAGCTATGGCATTGAATAAGACGCACGGAGGGAGAGGATTCGGGTGGTTGAAAAAATTTGAGGATTTTCTTTTTTTTTCTTTTTTTCATAACTACTCTTCCTAATTGTTTTTTTACCTACTAAGTTTTTCTTCTTTGACTTGTAGTTTGTAATCCTTCAAAAATTTATTATTAACGCTTTCAACTTTATTTCGAGTTTGAAACTTTTTATTTTTATTTTATTTATTAGTCATTCATTTATTATTTTTCTTAATGGAGGCGACTTGATGTTTTCAGATAATAATTCATGTTAACCGACCCCACGTCCTTTTGAGACTAAGGCTTTGATGTTGTTGTTTTAGTAGTAGTTAAATATACAAAAGCAAATGTGAGTATGAGACATACCTAAAGTTGATGATGGTTCCTGGAGAGCTCAAGTTAGATACCATGTCATAATTTTCAAAAAACGAGAATAACTTACTTTAAGAATCAAAACAGCAGCCAGGCGGCGATGCTCAATTCGCTCCTCACGCAGCCAATTCAATGCATTTCTGATCTGTATAAGTAGCAACAATAAATACTCCCTTCCCTTCCAAAATGACACAATACTAAACAATAAACTTTCAAAAGCAGTGAAGTGTAAAAGTAGGTAGAACATTAGCCTGAGAAGAAAGTGAAAACCCAAACATACAAAAAGGAAAAAAATACAGAAATGGGTCAAAACAGAAACGTGGAAGATACCAATGAAAAGGACGGAGATAACACTGTTACACCTTACAACTAACAAGATAAAAAAAAATGTACCAGTGAAAGTCATGTTATACCTGGTGTTCCACTTCATCGGCAGTCATAGCCCCACCGGAACGAGCAAGATGGCCAAGCACTCTACTAGCAAGAACTAGAATTTCT
Source organism: Agrostemma githago (assembly GCA_958450325.1). Taxonomy (NCBI): domain Eukaryota; kingdom Viridiplantae; phylum Streptophyta; class Magnoliopsida; order Caryophyllales; family Caryophyllaceae; genus Agrostemma; species Agrostemma githago. Next base: position 47,326,679 of record OY288249.1, read on the forward strand.
CTTTCACGCTTTAGCTCAAAAACAGTCCGAATGTAATAAGAAAACCTTGAAACTCTCGAGGCACTCTCTCCAAGAGGCACATCTATAAGCTCATTTATAGCCCTTAAAGCTCCCAAATTTTCAGCAACGTCGCCACTTTCTAAAAGACTAGATATTCTATCATAGAGAAGATCCATGAAACGGGAAAAAGCTTCTCCATTGAGATCATGCGCTGCTTCTTCTATGTGCCTTCTCAACGCAGGTATAGTACCCTCCTAATCAATGAGACAGTACAACAAATCAGTCCATCTGAGCTTCTGAATACAAATAAAACACAAAGGATTCTCTAGAACCAGAAAGTAACAATAAGTTTACAATCTCTGTGAAAGTGGACCATGTACAGGACAAAAGGGAATACCATGCGACTTAACAGCATTTTTACTCCAACCGTCTAATAAAAATACATACAGGAACTTGCTTCAAGATTAATCAAAAACCAATCTTGAAAAATCAGTGGTGCCAATGAGTTCATTGGTCAATATGATCACTGAGCTGTCCAAAGTCTCCAAACTACGACAAGTCCTCCACAGCCCCACTATCGTTGCCGTAAAAGAACAGCATAACTTTATATTAGTAGCCCAGATTCTCCGGCAATGACACAATACTGTACTCATGGCCACAAGCTTACAGCAAAATAGAGGGCATTCTAGTTAATGTTAAAAGAGCAAACGCTTTGGGAAGTATTTCCAAGAGCTGCATTGAAAACACAAAATAGTATGCATTGTTCAGGAGTTTCCATGCAAAAGGACTCAAACAATTGCCGAATCACTTTCCCTTGTATGGCTATTTTCTAGGCAAACTATCTCATTTAAAATTGATGGATAAATAGAGAAGCCCGAATTTCATTTCTTACTTGAAGTGTGAAACAAAAAGTCATTATACCCCCATGTGGTATAATATCTGTATTCCACGGTAAGGCTTCGACCTTTATGAAGCAAAATGTACCAGTTCACCAAGTAATTACACAATGTAGAGTATTAACCCATTAAAATTCAGCTACACGATAAAAACAAAGCTTAAGCCCAATCTTCCCATTACTTGACAATCTTTTAATTTCCATAATTCATAGCTACAAGTCCAGCTTCACAAAATAAAATGAAGAGGGGGCCATCTCCAATAATTTGATCAATTTGGAACAGCTCACAATAACTGAAAACCTAGGATAAAAAATTGCATACATGCTCTGATCATCAAATTCACCACTAAAGACCAAAACCAAAACCAGAAGCATCAAAAATACGATACTAATAACTCGTAAAATCTAAATTCGTTAAGTATTCCAATACACAAAGCATCCATAAGCAAAGAAAACCTTGGGTTGGCCTCGGGTGCAAAGATCAGAAAGGACGCGATTAAAGGCATCGAGGTTAGAATAACCCGCAGCAGTAGAAGCACTGAAACGCAGCGGCGTAGGATTGGTGACCATCGCCATTGACGAACAAGTATTTGGAGCGAAAAGGCAATCACAATCTACATTAAAGGAAGGAGGGAGATAAAGACGGTGATTTAGGGTTTTAGATTTGGGGGTTTCTGGGGGAAGAGTTAAATTAGGTTTTCAGGGATTAAATTAGGATTACAGGAAAGAAATAAATTAGGTTTTATTAGGGGGATTTTGTTTAGGAAGGTTTGAGATTCTCGGCTGAGGTAGCACTTATTAGCAGAGTCTCAGACTCAGTAGTCGCAGGGTGGTGCTGGTGGTGCTTGTGGTGTGGGGGATGAGCGAGCTACTGAGATGCGCTTACACGACGACGTAGTAGTTGGGAAATGTGGGATGATGCATTGACCCATCCATCCATCATCCTGGGGTTGTGCATCCGGCCCGACCCGGACCGACCCGGACCGGACCCGGAACCGGAATGTTAAAAAAAATTCGGACCGGACTCGGACCGGAATCTCAAAATTTCGGACCGGGACCGGACCGAAAAAATTCCGGTCCAAGACCGGACCGGACCGGTTGACCCGGAATTTTCAATTTTTTTTGAAATTCCGGTCCAAAATTCCGGACCGGTTAGACCGGAATTTTTAAGAAATAAGCATAATTCCGGTTTTTTCCGGTCAAAACCGGTCAGGACCGGACCGGACCGGAACCCGAAATCGCCCAAAATGATGGACCGGAACCCGGACCGGAATTTTTTATTCCGGGTCCGGTCCGGTCCAGTCCATTTTTCCGGTCCGACCCGGATTTTGCACACCCCTAATCATCCATGCCGAGGATTATAAGTGGACTCCAATTTAAAGGTGCCATGATCGGTTTTGGGTTCGCACCCGCATTCATCCGCTACAACTTCTTTTGTGCAATGCGATAGATAAACTTAAGAGTGGTGATATATCTGGCCGTGAACAAGGGTGGCAATGGGGCAGGTATGGGCCGGGTTTACTAGGATCCAGACCCGGACCCGTCAAAATTATCCTGGACTCATACCCGATTGGGTCCAAAATTTCCAGACCCAGATCCATACCTGTTGGGTTCGGTTCGGGTCCGGGTCTACCCGCGGGTTTCACTACTTTATTTTATTTTGTCCTACATTCCTCATTCCTTCCAAATTTCAGCAACTTTATCGACGTCGTCGATGTCTTTTTGCACATACAAAATTGTCTACGATATATGTTGTACTAAGAAATTAAATACTCTTACCAACTCTTTCACAATAGTCTTAGGAGGGATCTGAGAAGGTGGTGAATAGTGATGGATCTAGGGTTTGAAAGGGTGAGAGTATAGGGAGTAAGACTGAGGAGTGAAGTGAGGGAGTGAGGAGTTTGAAGTTGAGGATGTTTAGTTGTTTGCTGCGTATGTTAGGTAGATTTTAGGGTTTTTTTAAATTAAAGTGTCGGGTCCACGGGTCGGGTTTGGGTCCAGTACTTCAGACACAGACCCAATTTTTAAAAACAAGACTCATACCCGATCCGGACCCGTCGGGTATGAAAAGTGACCAGACTCGACCCATTTGGGTCCGATCCACCGGGTCTGAGTCGGGTCTTGGACCCTGATAAGCTAGTCGTATACCTATCAAAGATAACCAACTTAGGTATAACTAAAAATATAGCTAGGGAAGTCAGGATCGTATCCACAAGGAGACAAATAAATTCTACTTGCAACTTAAGTCTATTTAAGTAACCAAATCAGGGGTTTGTAATTGAGTTAACTAAACTAAAGTAGTGAAAGAAAGAGAATTAAAGGAGAAAAAATAACTAAAATAAATAAGATGAATAAATATGGAGAGAAAACTAGGATCGTCGGTTCACCATGAATTTCCTACGGTCACGGTCTAGGTCACAGGTCTGTCGCAGATATTGGTCTAAGGGGTAGTGAAAAGGTCCTTCTGGTCCGCTATTCACCCTAGAATGCTTCTAACGGCTTCCGATCTTAGTAGGGCAAACTAATGTGTTGTAGCAGGTCTAACTCTTGCCAGACTTCCGATCTTAGGTTCGAGTTCACCAATTCAATTAATCAATTACGTCGACTTAATCAATTAATCTCAATTAAATGCTACAATTAACAACTCAGACGCAATATCGTAGACAGATCTATAAACTAATTAGCAATCATATTCAATTCATGGATCCCCTAAATCCTAGAAAGGGAAATTAGCTACTCATGGAGAAATTTACGACAACAATAATAAAGATGATAAATAAATTAAGCATAGTGAATAGATCTAAAGAGAAATTAAGAATAAAAGAATTAATAAGATTAAGAGAGAAAGAATTAAGAACAAAGAGAATAAGAAGGAACAAAGAAAGAATTAGATTACCGAGTTTAATGGAAGAGTAGAAAAGAATTCATAAATCTAGATCTAAAAGTTTAGGGTAGAGAGAAATTTAAAGAGAATAGTCTAAAGAAAAATCTAAAGAGAATTAGAAGCATACAAGAAGAGGTTGTATCTAAATTCTAGTCTAACGGTTTCTTAAATACTAAGCTAAAATCAAAGTTCAAAAGTCTTATTAACCCTAAACATCAAATAAGGAAAGTCTCGGTCTTCGTCCAGTCTCGAGAATAGTCGGTCGACTATTCTGAATAGTCGTTCGACTATTGTTCTCAGCACTGCGCGCTCAACTTCAAACGTTTGTCATTTCTTCGCTACTTCTTCAAATCGAGCGTGTAATATACTGTTGAAAAGTTAAGAGAAAGAGCTTTCCAAAGCAACTGAAATCAGCTCAATTGGACTTGTATAACTCAAGATATTCACGTTTAAAGTAGACCCATTTGGAAACGATCATTCTCTTTTCTTATTTCGCAAAAGATTTCATCTTTAAGCACGATTTTTGCCTTGTTTATGCATCAGCGGGTTCAAACCTGCATAAGATGCAATATGACCACAAAGTATCAAATTCGGGGGAAAGTAGACAATGCTACTCGATATGCATGAAAATGCGTGCGTAAAAGACGGAATAATCATATATAAATTGCACGCATCAAACCTCCCCAAACCAAACCCTTGCTTGTCCTCATGCAAGCACAAAACTATGGACTCAAATCTAATGGAATGTATATAACTCATAGCGGAGTATGCTTCAAAGTTACCCAAACCAATGCGCAACGATTAAAATTAATGTAAACAACCACATACAACAAGCTTGACCAATGACAACAATACTGAACCTTCAACCTTGCAAGACTCGTCTATGTCGGACTCTCACGGATCGATCATCACACAAAACGGGTGATATTGTGAGTTTATGTAAAAACGGAAAGACAAAACACTCACCTAAACTGCGACTTACAAGAGCATGCATGCAGTCTAACATGAAATTAATCTCTACTAACCGTACATACGCATTCTTATCGGGAAAAGACACGTGCCAAGGACTTACATATGGTATAAAGTGAGGTTAATCGGGTAAGAAGGGGCAAAACGATATGGACATGAGGAGGTAAAAGCCAAGCTAGTATTCCTTACACCCATCAATAATAAATATTCCGTTCTCACCAAACTCCAGTCGAAGAAATCAGACATAGCAACAAGCGCCTTATCAAAACTGCTTCCCACTAATAACTATGAAATTAGAGAGATCAATTCTTTTCTCATAGCAAAAACACATTCTTCTTCTAGTTTCACTTCATGTTTTTTTTCTTCTTCTTTCCTTTCTTTTCTTCTTTTTTTCCATTCAATTTTTTTTCATTGAATTTTTTTCTTTTTCTTTTTTTTCTCAATTTCCCTTTTTTTATCATCATGATACCAAAATTACCCGGAAAAAACAATTCCGTCCAACAATCTATTAGCTTGACTAGGGTAGGCAATATATGGCATGTGGTTAATAAACGGGTCAAACAGGTCAATTTGGCTATGTGAGGCTCATGAGAATTAATTAAAAGAAAGGATTTGCCTTTTTCGCACATGTCAAAACCACGAGTCAAAAACGTACAGGTACCTAAGAGACGAATGTCATGCTTATGCAATTTGATGTTACATGTCTTATAAGGAGTACTACTCTCAACCTAAATGAAACTGATCATGAATGTCATCAGTTTAAGGCTCTAATTCCTTACAAATCTGAGTAGTTTGCCAACAATGAGTCAAGTTTATTCGTTCAGTAAAGTCAATCAATGACAAGAGAATGATGCATGTAACTGTATACAAAAACGCTAACGATGCAAGGCATAAACAAGCTAATGAAGACATAAAAGCAATATCATCATCATTATATAACCATTCCGACTCGACTATATGAAAAAAAAACATATTTTTGTGATTTTATTTATGCATGCGAAAATGCAATAAATATGCAGATGGATGAAAACAACAGATGCATACCCTCCCCAAACCAAATCACACAATGCTCTCATTGTGTACAACAAATAATAAGAGGCATAAAAAAATATGGGGAAAGATATGAAAGACGATGAAACTGCAAAAGAAAAAAAAATGAGACTACTTACAAGATACATATAAAGGAGACATCCCCAAACCGCATCGAAGCATCCTCTTCATAATCGGAATTGTCAATGTCTCCGTCGCAAAAAACGGTACCTACACACAAAAAACAACAAAACAAAAAAAAACACACAAGAGAAGCAAAAAAAAAATATATACAACATATCTCAGCAACCTAATGAATCACCTAAAAAACTAGTCAACGACCGCATTAGCTTGTCAAACAAGCTAGACCAATCATCAGCAAAGTGGTCATAGGAAATCAACATCAACAAGCATGACAAATAATAAACATGATAAGTAAGAACACTTATGAGCAGTTTATGAGAAAAGACACAAATACCAAATATCTCAAAATTATCCCAAGTCTTATCATTTGACTCAAATTGCGCAGGAGAAGAGTCAGATAACTCAAAACTACTCAAAGCATCCAACTTATATTTTTCACCTTATTCAAAGTTGTTATGATCGTCATCTTTAGTGTTCTTAAGCAAACAACCATCAAACGAGAAATCAAGAGCCAAAACAATTTCTTCTAAAAGAGTCTCATAATCCTCATCCATAATCATAAGCTCAAGCGAAGGTGTAAGGGAATCGAGATCATGATAATCAATGGGTGAAGGAGATTCATCTTCAAAACAATGGAAAAAGTCAAATTTCTCTAAAATAGGTTTTTCAAAGAAATCAGATTCGCAATCCCAAGTATCCTTAATGCTGAAACTCTCTTCACTCAAAGTACTATTCAAAGGTACACTCTCTTCCCGACTCTCGTCCGTTTGATCTTTTCTCTCAGGCTCACGGGCTTCTCCTTTGTTCAACTCTCTTTCCAAAACCTCAAAATTGACATCAAATGACACACTCTCAAATTCACATGAACCAAAATCCTCAATGTTATCTTCAGAAAAAACATCAGTCAAAGCATCCAAACACGTGTTTTCCTCAAATATAAAACTTTCCATCTCACAATCATTGTTTGCCACAACAACATTCACAAAATGAGAAGAATACTTGATTAAAGGGTGTGAAAGTTGCTCCGAAAGAGAATAAGATGGTTCACAAGTATCTAAGGAATGCAAGTCATCATCCTGCATCAAGTTAGAAGTCATAGGAGTTTGGGGAACGAGGTGAGACTGAACACTATACACATCATCATCATCTTTCTCAAATGGGCATATGTCCTGTCTAATAGATGCAACAGATTCAGTCATAATATAGTCAGTGGAATGTGAGAAATTAACTCTAGTATCTAACTTACATGGAGTATCATGCTCGTTTTCCTTTAAAGTTAGCATATCTATAAGTTGTTGCATCATCGCCTTAAGTTCCGATATCTCAGCCTTCCTTTTTATCTCAGACTCCAAACTGTTTCGGATTAAATATTGAAGTAGCGCCCATCGTTTCACATAAGACATGTATTTAAACATGCCTTCACAGTTTCCCTCAATATAAGCCCGTGTCACGTCATCGACACCATCATAAATCATATGACTCACCTCCCACACACTCACATGATAACCATTTTGAGTAATAAAAGAGTCAAGTCTATCAAAATAAATATGCAGTGGTTCATGTTCAAACTGAGGGAAGTAGAAAATAGTCATAATGATGAAAAAAACAAAACTAAGAAATAATAATAATAATAATAAAAATAAAAATAATAAAAATAATAATAAAAATAAAAATAAATAAAATAAATAATAATAAATAAAAAGAAATAATAATAATAATAATCATCCCAAGAAACTGAAAGTTCCCTGAGACAAAAGATAAACTAAAACGACAGGTAAAATTAACCGTCTCCCCGGCAACGGCGCCAAAATTTGATAAGCTAGTCGTATACTTTTCAAAGATAACCAACTTAGGTCTAACTAAAAATATAGCTTGGGAAGTCAGGATCGTATCCACAAGGAGCAAATAAATTCTACTTGCAACTTAAGTCTATCTAAGTAACCAAATCAGGGGTTTGTAATTGGGTTAACTAAACTAAAGTAGTGAAAGAAAGAGAATTAAAGGAGAAGAAATAACTAAAATAAATAAGATGAATAAATATGGAGAGAAAACTAGGATCGTCGGTTCACTACGAATCTCATATGGTCACGGTCTAAGTCACAGGTCTATCGCAGATATTGGTCTAAGAGGTAGTGAAAAGGTCCTTCCGGTCCGCTATTCACCCTAGAATGCGTTTAAAGGCTTCCGATCTTATTAGGGCAAACTAATGTGTTGTAGCAGGTCTAACTTTTACCAGGCTTCCGATCTTAGGTTCAAGTTTACCGAATTCAATTAATCAATCATGCGCATTAATTGACTAATCGCGATTATATGCTACAATTAACAACTCAGACACAATATCATTGATAGATCTATAAATTATTTAGCGACCACATTCAATTCGCAGATCCCCTAACGATCATTCTCTTTTCTTATTTCGCAAAAGATTTCATCTTTAAGCACGATTTTTGCCTTGTTTATGCATCAACGGGTTCAAACCTGCATAAGATGCAATATGACCACAAAGTATCAAATTCGGGGGAAAATAGTAGACAATGCTACTCGATATGCATGGAAATGCGTGCGTAAAAGACGGAATAATCTTATATAAATTGCACGCATCAGACCCATTGACATCCCTAGTCGTGAAGGTGCAATAACTGGAACACGTCACATTTTAAACTAGAACACTTTCAAGCTATAACTTCACACTATGGTTTAAGCTACCACCTTTTATCCATTAAACTAGAATACTTTTGTGGACATAGCATAGGTCCACCCCGACGCGGCCACGCGCGGGTTTGGGTAGGCGAATGAATCTCCATATGAAACGGATCGAATTGAAATTTAGGTCGAAGTGGAGTCGCCACCGAATTTTGTGGTTATTCGGAACCATTCGAGCCCACTCTATGTCGTAGTGGTCCGTATACAAAATACGGCCCGTTTCCGATGTCAGAGTTTATTGGGCTCGTCCCTTTGCATTTGATACCAATACCGACATTATCGGATATTGTGTATTGAATGACTCTCGTGCGCCAACGGTTTCGGGCATCCGGAAACCGAGGTTCTGAGTAAGGGGTGAGGGTACGTGTTGGGAAGCCCACAAAGGACACCCAACCCCGCCCGCGCATTAGCGGCCTCTACTAAGAATTCGAATGACTTTCCAATACGCGCGTTAGTTGAACGGGAAAAAGATAAGCAAAGATTATTTTCCCTAAACATGTGAATGGAATTGAAAAGAGTTTCTAAGTCAATTTAATGCAATTAATTCTACGTCAAAGTGGAATTTTAGCGTGTAGGTTCATTTTAGTACAATAAAATAAACAAAAATAAATTGACAAGAAAATAACAAACTTGTTAGTAACGGTATAACGATAATAACAGTTTGCGAATATTGTAGTATGATGCATGGTTTTGAAAAGAATAGTAGGTCACGTGATGGATTAACACGTGTTGACCGAGGTCAAGGAAAAAAATATATCAAGATCTAAAAAAAATGTTTTGTCTAAAAAAAATGATGTTCGAAGAATAATAATAAAAAAGAGCGAAATTGTTTTCTTCGGAAAATTGATGATTTTATTAAATCGCGTAAAAATATTGCGTAATTTGCACCCGACTTAATATTTTCGATATTCGTCGTATTCAATATTCGATTATGAAATCGATATTAAATACTTGGAATAATTTATACTCGATTTTAATTTTGATGCTCGTCATATCCCATATCCGATTATTGAATCGGTATGAAATGCTAGAGCGAAAACTTGAAGAAAATAATATAAGTCGTTTTAAATTAACTAGCACGATATAAATTTTCTCCGCGTTTATTAATGTCGTAATTAATTCAATTGAATTAGAGGACATCTATATTAGCATCAACGAAAATCGTGTTAATTAATTTATTTGACTAAATCATTAGATTCGACATCCAATTATGGAATTGGTATCGAATCTAATAGATCGACACCTTAAAAAAACCCCCCTTGATTCCCTCCGCATCCCGACATCATAATTAATTTTTGCGAATTGTTTGATGTCGGATCCGCATCAACGGGTTTCGACCCTTATTAAAAGATGCTCGATAATTTTGAAAATTAATGTAAATATATGACTCAAACAATGATGAAAACGAAATAAAAAAAAATTGTTTACGTTAACTTATCTCAACAATCAAATAATCGGGGTATTGGAACAAGCGACCGTCAACGCTGTGTGCAGTACACTTGTATATTCGTGTTTCCTTATTCCGATACCCCTCTTATTCGACACAAATCGATAAGTATTTTAGTGTTTTATATTAGTTATTATCGATATTATAATGCAAGGAACGAAATAAAACAAAAAAACGCAAAAAAGATGAAGATGACGAGAGGAAGAGAGGAAGGAGAGAAAGGGGTTTTGACACCCTCAACCTACATGTTCTTGTCTCGGAACGGACTCTTAACCGTGTCTTTACACAAGAGTCTTCGAGGTTTTATGGAGGTTAAGTTATGGTGGCTCGGGATTGATTCCTAAAACTAGGTTTAGGGTTTTTGCTAGTGTAGGATTGCTAGGTTTTGATTAGGGTTGCATGTGTAAGATTAGGGTTCTTGAGGTTGTGAAAAAGTTGTTTAATGTATTGCATGAGGGTTGCTTATATAGGCAAGGCTATACATCCCCTAGCTAGGGTTAGGTGCTCCGGGTAGCCCCTGGGCTTGGTTGAGTAGCACGGTCCGTCCGGTCGGGCCCATTCGATCGGGTGGGTCAGTTGTAGTGTGAAGGTCTGTCTTTTTGGATTGTACATTGGATGTTTTGTGGGTTTTGATTTTTGAATTGGTCCCTTGATACCTGGGTGGCTGTTTCGTATGTGTCTCGGAACGACTTTGACCGGGGTTAACCCAATCGCTAAAAGTCGGTTTTATTTCCGGTGTCGGTTTTGACCCAAACTAGTCTTATTTGATTGGAAACGGCCCACTGGACCTGGATTCGAGGTTGATTTTGTGAGGTTTGTACTCTGTAAGTGTGTTAGCTAGCAATTAATGGATTTGAGCCCGTATCCGAGCGCATAGAAGCACGTTAGCGTCCGATCATCATCGGGTGTTTTTTGGAAACTGTCATAGACACCTGGCAGTCAAAATGCGGGTGTCTACAGAGCCCCCACTCTGACTGAGGCTTGGACAAGGCGAAATTCAGAGTAGCCACCAGGCCAATCGAGGATTGAAAGCTGGCGGACTTCCTGCCGGGTCGTTTATAATCCATTAGACTCGCGTGAAGGGCTCGCCATCCATAAGCTAGAAGTCATACCTGAGCTGATGACGATAACTCCGTGGGGCATTTGGACTTGTGGCATAAGTCCTGGGTGCGCCTGTATGTAGGCCCATCCCGTGAAATGCCGCCGTTGGCTTCCGCTGGGGAGATATCGTGGGTTGCACGTCCCTGTTTGAGTCGTACCTGTATAAGTCACGTAAAATGCATGCAACATGTAGGTAGTAAAATGACTCGCGCTGGGGAAAATGATTTTTTGAAATTTTGAAAATTTTGAAATTTGAAATCTTGAAATTTTGAGATTTTTGAATTTTGGAAACTTTGAGATTTTTGACTCCTAAAAGGATTAGGAAAGTTCGGGATGGAGATTTCTGTGCTAGTATCGAGACTAGGCTTGCGGTTTGATTCCAATTAGGATTAGGAAATTTTCCTAAACAGTTTGCAAGGCTAATGCTATATATAGCCCTCTCTTGCTTTTGATTTCTTCATAAATCTCATCACAAATCAACCTCTTCTTAAAAGAAAGTCTCTTTATTTCCCTTAAGGCAAAAAGAAAGTCTCTTTATCTTCTTAAGAAGTTTAGCCATGGGAATCGATAGGTTGAGTGTGATGTTGCAGGAGTGGTCCCGTCGCTTTAGGGACACGGATAGGGTGGCTTTGAATCAAACGGGTGTAACTCAGTTGTACCCGTTCCGTCAGATGGTGGTTGATCGTTATTTCCTGGATGCATGCTTGGCTTACTGGGACGACATATATCATGTCTTTGCCTTTCCTCGGGGCGAAGTCTGCCCTTTACCTGAGGAGATTGCAGCTATAGGAGGGTGGAACCCGGTGCTTCGTCCAGCCGTCCCGTACTGGATCTATGACCCGAGGAGGAAGCTTCGAGAATTTCTAGGGCTTTCTCACAATGAGGTATCCCGTATGATGGAGGGTGATAAAATTTCTCTGATCGACTTGGCTGAGAAATTTATGAATTCTCTTGATGTTCGTGTTAGACCGGCTTACAGCCGTAGGGCTTTTTCTTTTTGCATGCTTCATGTACGCTTTCGAGGGTCATATGGATTTGTTATCCTGTATGGGAGACACCCGTCTCCTGACTGTAGTAGATTTGATGGAGACTGAACACAGCCCGACTTGGCTGATCACTGGCGAGATTATCCAAGGACTGGACAGCCGCAAGAGGGACTCATCAATTCGTCTTACCGGGAGCACCCGATTGCTGCAAGTATGTTACTTTGCAATTTATTTTTTTTCCGATTTTTAAATTTTTTTCAGATTGGCTGCTGTAGTGGGCACTCGATCGAGTCACCCTGGCACTCGATCGAGTGCCCTCGTAAAAAGACCCCTGTTTGTGTTCAGGGGTACCACTCGACCGAGTGTCCTAGGCACTCGACCGAATGGCCTTAGGCGGACGCCTATTTCACCTTGGGAACTCATGTTTTTTGTTTCCTTTTTGCAGATTTGGCTTTATGAGAGGCTATCAGTGATAGATCCTCCCCCTGATGCGGGCAACTATCGTCATAACCAGGTGATGACGAGGAGGCGGACCATTGATTTCTCTCGTCAGATTACGCAAAAGTATTGGGACAAGGTTTTGTCTTTCCATGGTGGTCCGCTAATTCGATGGGTCGTTCCGTGGTGGCCCATCTACCTTTGGAGTGGCTTGGACCCGAGGGACAGAGCCCACTATCAGGTGATTCTATCTTTCAGGCAAACGGTTCATCTCTACCCAGATCGCATACTAAGGCAGTATGGATGGACCCAGCGCGTCCCTGAAGTTGAAGCAGTTGTGAATGACCCTACCCAACTGACTGATGTGATGTGTGATACCTGGATGCAAAGGTGGTACACACGGCATACTTGGCCCATTGTCAAATCTCGCCACTCAATCTGGGTTTCAGATTCTTACCCGAAGTGGACCAAAACAATTGATGCTAAAGCCCGAGCTGCACTGAAGGTTGACGAAGCTTTTGACCTGCTGAGAAGGGAGCAAGCTAAAGACAACAAGGGCTTTTTCGATGATGGTGACACCCCGGCTAACATGGTCCGTCTCATGTCAGGACAGAAGAAGACCAAGACTCAAGCTGGAGGGTCTAGCGCTAAAGGTGCTTGGGGGAAGGTGGGCCCCCAGACTGACTTGGGAAGGAGACTGGGCCCAAGACTACCCGTGCAGGACCGACTTGGCCCACGAGATAGACTACCCGAGCACGTGCGGGCTCGCATTGGACCGAAGACCGTGATAGAAGACTCGTCGTCGAAGAAACGGGCTCGTGCTAAAGAGGTTCCACTTGTGATTCGGGAACGCTCGCCACCACCCCGAAGACCTCAGGCTCCACGTGACCCGAAGGAGAAGGGGAAGGGAAAAATGCCCGGATATTAGTCTCCGTTATTATTATTTGAATATTATTATTATCTTTTAGTGGTGTGGTTTTTTTTTTGGTGTGTGTATGCCGTGCCCGGCGTTTTATTTTTGTAATCGAGATAAAAAGACATATTATTGAACACCGTTCCCGTCTTTTGTTTATTGCAGTGGTTGTACCCTTTTGAGGGGTTGCCTACGTATCCACAAATAGCGGAATCAAACCAAACGTAGTTCAAAATTTGATTTGATTGATTTTTTTGCAATTTTCGAAATACATCAAGATTATTAATTCAAGATGTGCGACAGTAGAATAATTAATTCTAGCTTATTGACTTGTCTATAATTTTTGAAAATTTATAAGAAGACAAATTTTTATAAATTTTTGCAAATGACATTGAGATGGGAGTTTATGGGTAGTAGCGCTTCAGCTCGTCCAAATCGGTTGGGTTGACAAATTCGTTCCCCTCCAAGTCTGCCAGCATTACCGCTCCTCCTGGTAGGACCTTCTTGACTAAGTATGGCCCAGCCCAGTTGGGTTTGAATTTACCCCTTGGGTCAACCGGTAGTAAGGCAAGAACCGATTTTAGGACCAAATCCCCTTCTTTGATGTTTCAAGGTCTAACCCTTTTGTTGAAAGCCCGTTGGATCCTCTTTTGATATATTTGGATATTGTTGAGGGCCCGTGATCGCCGTTCGTCTAAAAGGACCAGCAAATCGTATCGGGCTTGGACCCAATCTGCTTCAGGTACTTGGCTTTCAAGTAAAATCCTGAGGGATGGCACTTCTAGCTCGACTGGTTGGACCGCTTCCGTTCCGTATGTCAAGTAATACGGGGTTGCCCCGGTCGCGGTGTGGATTGAGGTTTGATATCCCCATAGGGCAAAAGGTATTTTGTCGGGCCAGTCCCGGTAATTCTCAGCCATCTTTTTAAGTATGGTGACAATTGTTTTATTGGCCGCTTCTACCGCTCCATTTGTTTGAGGTCGGTAAGGCGAAGATGTATGCCTTTGAATTTTATATTTTGCCAGCAATGTGGCAGTTTCGGCTTGAAAGTGGGTCCCGTGATCGCTGATGAACTCGTGAGGGATCCCATACCGGCATATTATTTTATTTTGGATAAATTTGGCCACGTGCTTGGCGTTCAAGACACGGTATGACTCGGCTTCGACCCATTTGGTGAAGTAGTCGATGACCACTAGAATGAAACAATGACCTCCCGTCCTGGAAGGATGCACCTTTCCAATTATGTCAATACCCCATGTCGAAAATGGCCATGGTGATGTCATGGTATATAATAGGGAAGATGGCATATGTTGTACATTGGCGAAGATCTGACAGTTATGGCAGTGTTTGACATACAACTGACAGTCTGTTTACATGGTGTTCCAATAGTACCCAAGCCTCATGATTTTGCGGGCTAGCATATGGGCGTTCATATGCGGGCCGTTTTCACCATCATGGACCTCGGCCATGACCTTTTCGGCATGTATTTTGTCGATGCATAGGAGTAGAGCCCCCTGTGCCGTCTTTTTGTACAATTGCCCGTCATCAGTTCGAACAAATTGGGTTGCTAATCTTCGTAGGGCCTTTTTGGCCCGATTTTCAGCTTCCGGGGGATACTCTCCCGTTGTCAGGTAGGTTAGGACAGCTTGATACCAAGGTTCCGGGTCAGTTATCTCGATATCCTGAATGGCGTGGATGTAGGCTGGCTCGGACCGTCTTTCGACACAGATTGGCATGCTGGTCAGGTGATCCGGGATGTTCAGTAAAGATGCTAATTTGGAAAGTGCATCGGCGAACTGATTCTCTTCCCGGGGCAGATAAATGTATTCTACCTTTTGAAATTGTTTCTCTAGAACCCTTATCCGTGCTTGGTAAGCCACGAGATTGGCGTTCCGAGTTTTCCATTTTTGGAGTGCTTGATTGATGACCAATGATGAATCACCGTGGACCCGGAGGTTTGTTACCCCTAAATCAGCGGCGACTTGCAACCCGTGAATGCATGCTTCGTATTCGGCTGCGTTGTTGGTCACGTCGAAGTCCAACTTGATGGATAAGAGAGTGTGTTCCCCTCGGGGTGAAATTAACAGGATTCCGACCCCAAATCCTCGGAAGTTGGATGCCCCATCGAAATATAGATCCCACACCTCCGTATCGGTATGGTATATGTCTTCATCAGGAAAGGCCCATGTATCGGTGTGGCCTTCTTCGGATATTGGGCTATCGGCGAGGAACTCGGCTACTACCCGTCCCTTGATGGCTTTTAATGGTATAAATTTGAGGTCGAACTCGGATAACATTAAAGTCCATCTGGACATTCTGCCGTTGAGGATGGGCTTCTCGAACATGTATTTGATTGGATCCATTTTGGATAACACGTGTACCTCGTGACTAAGCATGTAGTGTCTGAGCTTTTTAGGGGCCCAAACCAAAGCTAGGCACGTTTTCTCGAGCATTGTGTACTTGCATTCATATTCGAGGAACTTTTTACTGATGTAGTAAATAGCCCGTTCTTCTGAATCAACTGTCTGGGCCAGCATAGCCCCCATGGCTGTCTCAGTCGTTGTTAGGTATAACGACAAAGGCAACCGGGTTGAGGTGGCATTAGTACTGGCGGAGCAGACAAAATCTCCTTGATTTTATCGAAAGCCGCTTGACATTTGTCGTCCCACAGTACTCGTTCCCCAATCTTCAGTTTCTTGAAAATGGGCTCACATACCATGGTTAATTTTGAAATGAACCGGCTGATGTATTGGACTTTCCCGAGAAACCCCCGTATTTCTTTTTCGGTTTTGGGTGGTTGCATCTCGGTGATGGCTTTGATTTTAGCTGGGTCGACCTCGATGCCGCGTTGGCTAACGATATGGCCCAGTAATTTGCCCGACGTTACCCCAAAACTGCATTTTTGTGGGTTCAGTCTCATGTTGTATTTACGTAGCCGGGTGAAGAACTTTCTTAGGGCTGAAATGTGCCCGCTTCGGTCCTTGGATTTGACGATCATGTCGTCCACATAGACCTCCACTTCCTTATGCATCATGTCGTGGAGCAAAGTAGTGGCGGTCCGTTGATAAGTGGCCCCGGCGTTGATAAGCCCAAATGACATGACGGTGTAACAGTAAGTACCCCAAGGTCTAATGAAGGTGGTCTTACCCATATCCTCTTCTGCCATTTTAATCTGATTGTACCCGGCGTACCCGTCCATGAACGATAGAAGGGCATGATCGGCCGTGTTATCCAATAGTATGTCGATGTGTGGTAACGGAAAATCGTCTTTTGGGCTTGCCTTGTTAAGATCCCGGAAGTCCACGCAAACCCGCACCTAGTCGTCCTTCTTGGGTACCGGCACGATGTTTGCAACCCAGTCTGGATATTCAGACACTTGTATAAAGCCTACTTTGAATTGTTTATCGACCTCTTCCTTGACTTTAAGAGACCATCGGGCTTCATTCTTCTGAGTTTTTGCTTTACCGGCTTGCACCCATCTTTGATGGGTATTCGGTGTTCGGCTATCTCCTGGTCTATACCCGGCATGTCCTTGTAGGACCATGCAAAGACATCTTTGAATTCCTGGAGGAGGTCTGCGAATTGTTTTCTCTCCTCTGGATCTAAAGATAGGCCCAACTTAAGCATCTGGGGCTCTAAAGTGGTTCCCACATTGATGGACTCGGTTTCTTCGATTACCGGATCTCGGGATTCCCTTTGCTCGAGCTGCTTGACCAGATGTTGAGGTAGGGGTACCTGTTCGTTGGGCTTCTCAATGTCATTGCATATAAAATTTTTGAAATTGAGAAAATTTTGGAAATAAGACAAGTCGTAAGCAGAACGGTGTTCGTTATTATTATTGATGGTAAATTTTGAAAATAGCTCGAATAGAGCTGCCATCTGATCATTGGTCAGCGACGGGATAGGGAGAGGTCTTGGGACAGGACCCGAGACCTCAGTGGATACGGGAAGAGGGGTTACAGACTCGACTTTAGCACCAGACCCTCTAGACTCGGACTCAGACTCCGACTCTGACTCTGACTCAGACTCGGTATCCGACATGTCTCCCTCGCCGGTGGTCAGCTTGTAGACCCGTCCTTGACCGTCGGTCCATTTTATGGTCTTCCTCCAAGCCCTCGTCTCGGTGTTGGTACCAACCTCGGTGATTAACTTGGTTGGGTCAAACCGATCGCTGCGAAGGATCAGGTTGACCAAGTCGTCCTTCGGAGCGGGAACGGCCTTGTCTTCTCCGAATAAGAGCCCCATCACGAGTTGTTTTTGCCTTCCTTCGATTCGGCCTGGACGGTGGTGAATATATCATCAGGGATGAAATTGCATTCCCGAGCCTTTTTGGTCTCGGGATATGTGACGGTGGGTCGGTAGAGGCCCACTTGGATAGCTCCGAAGACTGGAGTGACGAAGTAATACGTTAACTTCGGGCTATAAGGGCTTATGCAAGTACCCTTGAAAATGTTGATGGCCTTGTGAATACCGGCCTGAACCACGTTTTCCGGGGTTATAGCATACCCCAATCCGAAATGTGATTCGCCATCATTTAGGACCTCGATAATCTTCCCAGCTGGAAGATATGGCCTTGAGGTTATTCCGGGTAGGTAACCCAGATTTTGTAGCATCGTGTCGATGCTAGTTGTGAAGTAGGGCCTAAAGAGATATTCTTCTTCGATCATGCCCACGAAATCAAATCCTCGTGGGTCGGCCCGGCCCGTAGCGTTGCAGCTTGCTACGGTAATTGGGGTTGCCTCCAGCGTGATGATACCGTCTTTAAGGGGCATCTTGACTTTTCGATGGAGGGTAGATGACACGGCCTTGACTGCGTGGATCCAAGGCCTTCCTAGTAAGAGATTGAATGATGAGGTGACATCCATCACCTGAAATTCCAACTCCTTTTCGATTGGGCCTGTTATGGTCTTCAATTTCACGGCCCCGACGACAGGTTTTGGGCTTCCGTCGAAAGCCTGGATAGTCTGCGCTGTCGGAAGGTAATCGACATCGGTGATGCCGAGTGCTTTTGCAGTCATTAGAGGAAGGACATTTCACGGCTGATCCATCGTCGATAAGGGTCATCGGGAGATATTTACCTTTGCAGATGACCGTGATGTATAGGGCCAGATTGTGATTGGGCCCAAATGGTGGCAGATCAGCTTCAGAGAAGGTTATGAGTGGGCCTTCTTCCTTTGACTTTCCCTTCAGAAAAGGCATAATAGTGGCTACCATTTCAGAAGGGGTAGCTTGTGAATCGACCTTGATTTCATCGAGAGCCTTAGTCAGTGCTTCCCGATGAGCTTGCGAGCTAACCAATAGTTGCCATATGGTTAGATCAGCTCGGACCCTCTTCATTTGTTGGACCAGAGCCGTGTAGCGCTCGGTTCTTCAAGGGTAGGTTCCGTCCTGGCAGGTTCAGTGACGGATATAGGAGTAGAGTGCCCGGCTGCGGCGAGGTGGTTGGTGGCGAAGGCTTTGGATTTAGCCTTTCGGACTTCTTCAAGGGTGATGGGGACAGCTTCCCCTTTGGTTAAATACACGTCGTCCTCGTCATCGAACCATATCCCATTGATTTGTGGGATAAGAGGAGAAATGAGGTGAGAACAGTCGACTACTTTCCTTGTGAATATAGCATGGGCGCTGAACGGGTTTTCTTTGTTGCTCGGCTTGTCTCCGGGCAACGGGATTTTCCGCTCTCGATAAGATCTTGGATCAGGTGTTTTAACCTCCAACACTTTTCAGTATCATGCCCGTTACCCCGGTGATACTGACAATAGGCCTGGGCATTGTAAGTTTTGGGCCTCTTTTCTACTGGAGGTTCTGCAGTTGGGCCTATCGGCTGGATCAGACCCTTTGATGATAGCCTTTGTAAGGCGTAAGTATAGGTAGTCCCTATATCTGTGAATACCCGATTTGGTGTATTCTTCTTAGATGAGGTGTCGAGCAGGTTTACCTCGTCGAAGATGCTGCGAGTTGCAACTGCAGGTGTGGGCTTGATCGTAGATGAACTTGCCCCTTGATAGCCTTTGGTAGAGGCCTTAGTCAGGCTCTCTAGTCTCAAGTCATCCTCGATTCTCGTGCCCATTTCAGTAAGGACAGCGAAGTTTGGGATGATAGCATACCGGAGATGGACCCGGTAGGATGGGAGTAGATTTTTGACGAAGGCTTCCACTAGGGCCTTCTCGCCGGGCTTGTCGACTAGCTTCACACTCTCGGCCCTCCATCTTTGCAAGTATTTTGTGAACCCTTCTTTGGGCTCTTGAGCCATGACCTCCAGAGTACGCATTGTAGTCTGGATTTCAGTGTTATCGGCGTAGTTCCGAGCAAATTCGGTCGCCACATCATCCCAAGTCTTGTATTTCTTGGGATCGAGCCTGTAGAACCAAGCCCTGGGATGCTTCTCTAAAGAGGAAGGGAATAGGTGCCTGAACATGGCGGACTTTACCCCTTTGACCGCTGATGCGTGCTATTTATATATGATTATTACGTCTTTTACGCACGCATTTCCATGCATATTGAGTAGCATTGTCTACTATTTTCCCCCGAATTTGATACTTTGTGGTCATGTTGCATCTTATGCAGGTATGGACCCGTTGATGCATAAACAAGGCAAAACTCGTGCTTAAAGATGAAATCTGATGCGAAATAAGAAAAGAGAATGATCGTTTCCAAACAGGTCAAATTAAAACGTGAATATCTTAAGTTCTACAACTCCAATCGATCTGGTTATAGTTGCGTTGAAAAGCTCTTTCTCTTAGCTTTCCAACGGTATATTACACGCTTGATTTGAAGAAGTAACGAAGAAATGGCAAGCGTTTGAAGTTGAGCGCGCAGTGCTGAAAACGGAAACAGGCCTATGATAGTCGAACGACTATCCAAATAGTCGACCGACTATTCAAAATCGTCGATCGACTATTCTCGAGACTGGACAAAGCCCGAGACTTTCCTAATTTGGTGTTTAGTGTTAATAGATTTTTGGGCTTTTGTTTTAACTTAGTATTTAAGAAACTATTAGACTAGATTTTATATACAACTTCTCCCCCTTGTACTTTTACTTCTCTTTAGACTATTCTTTAAATTTCTCTCTACACTCAAACTTTTAGATCTAGATTTATGAATTCTTTTCTACTCTTCCTTTAAACTCGGTAATCTAATTCTTTCTTTGTTCTTTCTTATTCTCTTTGTTCTTTATTCTTTCTCTCTTAATCTTATTAATTATTTTATTCTTAATTTCTCTTTAGATCTATTCACTATGCTTAATTTATTTATCATCTTTATTATTGTTGTCGTAAATTTCTCCATGAGTAGCTAATTTCCCTTGCTAAGATTTAGGGGATCCATGAATTGAATATTATTGCTAATTAGTTTATAGATCTGTCAACGGTATTGCGTCTGAGTTGTTAATTGTAGCATTTAATTGAGATTAATTGATTAAGTCGACGTAATTGATTAATTGAATTGGTAAACTCAAACCTAAGATCGGAAGTCTGGTAAGAGTTAGACCTGCTACAACACATTAGTTTGTCCTAATAAGATCGGAAGCCTTTAGACGCATGCTAGGGTGAATAGCGGACCGGAAGGACCTTTTCACTACCCCTTAGACCAATATCTATGATAGACCTGTGACCTAGACTGTGACCGTAGGAAATTCATGGTGAACCGACAATCCTAGTTTTTCTTTCCATATAAATTTGTCTTAATCCATACTATTTATTTTAGTTATTTCTTCTCCTTTAATTTTCTTTCCTTCACTACTTTAGTTTAGTTAACTCAATTACAACCCCCCGATTTGGTTACTTAGATAGGGTTTAGACTTTAATTGCGAGTAGAATTTATTTGTCTCCTTGTGGATACGATCCTGACTTCCCTAGCTATATTTTTAGTTAGACCTAAGTTGGTTATCTTTGATAGGTATACGACTAGCTTATCAAATTTTGGCGTTGTTGCCGGGGAGACAGTGTTTTTCTGCTTGTTTATTTTAGTTTGTCTTCTGTCTTAGGAAACTCCAGTTTCTTGAGACGATTATTATTATTATTATTATTATTATTATTATTTTCTCTTAGTTTTATTTTTCTTAGTTTTTTTTATTTTTATTTTTTTTATTTTCATTATTTTCATCATTTTTCATCATTATGACTATTTTCTACTTCCCTCAGTTTGAACATGAACCACTGCATATTTATTTTGATAGACTTAACTCTTTTATTACTCAAAATGGCTATTATGTGAGTGTGTGGGAGGTGAGTCATATGATTTACGATGGTGTCGATGATGCGACACACGCTTATATTGAGGGAAACTGTGAAGGCATGTTTAAATACATGTCTTATGTGAAAATATGGGTGCTACTCCAATATTTAATCCGAAACAGTTTGGAGTCTGAGATAAAGAGGAAAGCTGAGATATCAGAGCTTAAGGCGATGATGCAACAACTTATAGATATGGTAACTTTAAAGGAAAACGAGCATGATACTCCATGTAAGTTAGATACTAGAGTTAATTTCTCACATTCCACTGACTATGTTATGACTGAATCTGTTGCATCTATTAGACAAGACATATGCCCATTTGAGGAAGATGTTGTTGATGTGTATAGTGTTCAATCTCACCTCGTTCCCCAAACCCCTATGATTTCTAACTTGATGCAGGATGATGACTTGCATTCCTTGGATACTTGTGAACCATCTTATTCTCATTCGGAGCAACTTTCACACCCTTTAATCAAGTATTCTTCTCATTTTGTGAATGTTGTTGTCGCAAACAATGATTGTGAGATGGAAAGTGTTATATTTGAGGAAAACGCGTGTTTGGATGCTTTGAATGATATTCCTTGTGAGGATAACATTGAGGATTTTGGTTCATGTGAATTAGAGAGCGTGTCATTTGATGTCAATATTGAGGTTTTGGAAAGAGAGTTGAACAAAGGAGAAGCCCGTGAGCGTGAGAGAAAAGTTCAAACGGACGAGAGTCGGGAAGAGAGTGCACTTTTGAATGGTACTTTGAATGAAGAGAGCTTCAGTATTGAGGATACTTGGGATTGCGAATCCGATTTCTTTGAAAAACCTATTTTAGAGAAATTTGACTTTTCCCATTGTTTTGAAGATGAATCTCCTTCACCCATTGATTATCTTGATCTCGATTCCTTTACACCTTTACTTGAGCCTATGATTATTGATGAGGATTGTGAGACTCTTTTAGAAGAGGTTGTTTTGGCTCTTGGTTTCTCGTTTGATGGTTGTCTTCTTGAGAGCATTGGAGATGGTGATAATAACAATTTTTTCGAAGAAGGTGAAAAATATAAGTTTGATGCTTTGAGTAGTTTTGAGTTATTTGACTCTCCTCTTGTGCAATTTGTATCAAATGATAAGACTTGGGCTAATTTTGAGATATTTGGTATTTATGTCTTTTCTCATAAACTGCTCATAAGTGTTCTTACTTATCATGTTTATTATTGGTCATGCTTGTTGATGTTGATTTCCTATGACCACTTTGCTGATGATTGGTCTAGCTTGTTTGACAAGCTAATGCGGTCGTTGACTAGTTTTTTAGGTGATTCATTAGGTTGCTGAGATATGTTGTATATATTTTTTTTTGCTTCTCTTGTGTGTTTTTTTTTGTTTTGTTGTTTTTTGTGTGTAGGGACCGTTTTTTGCGACGGAGACATCGACAATTCCGATTATGAAGAGGATGCTTCGATGCGGTTTGGGGATGTCTCCTTTATATGTATCTTGTAAGTAGTCTCATTTTTTTTCCTTTTACACTTTCATCGTCTTTCATATCTTTCCCCATATTTTTTTATGCCTCTTATTATTTGCCGTACACAATGAGGGCATTGTGTGATTTGGTTTGGGGAGGGTATGCATTTGTTGTTTTCATCCATCTGCATATTTCTTGCATTTTCGCATGCATAAAAAAATCAAAAATATTTTTTTGCATTTAATTGAGTCTTAGTTGAGTCGGAATGCTATGTAGCGATGATGATAATGCTTCTATGTCTTCATTTAGTTGCTTATGCTAGTGCGCCGTTAGATTTTTTGTATATAATCACATGCGGCATTCTTACATCTTTGGTTAACAGTACTGAACGAATAAACTTGACTCATTGTTGGTAAACTACTCAGATTTGTAAGGAATTAGAGCCTTTAAACTGATGACATTCATGATCAGTTTCATTTAGGTTGAGAGTAGTACTCCTTATAAGACATGTAACATCAAACTGCATAAGCATGACATTCGTCTCTTAGGTACCTGTATGCATTTGACTCGTGGTTTTGACATGTGCGAAAAAGGCAAATCCTTTCTTTTAATTAATTCCCATGAGCCTCACATAGCCAAATTAACCTGTTTGACCCGTTTATCAACTACATGCCATATATTGCCTACCCTAGTCAAGCTAGTAGATTAGTTGGACGAAATTATTTTTTTTCGGGTTAATTTTGGAACCAAGATATTGGAAAAGAAAAAAAAAAGGGGAATTGGAAAAAAAGAATTGAAAAAAAATGAAAAGAAAAAATTCAATGAAAGAAAAAAATTGAATGGAAAAAAAGAAGAAAAGAAAAGAAAGGAAAGAAAAAAAATGAATGAAGTGAAACTAGAAGAAAAATGTGTTTTTGCTATGAGAAAAGAATTGATCTCTCTAATTTCATAGTTATTAGTGGGAAGCGGTTTTGATAAGGCGCTTTTTGCTATGCCTAATTTCTTCGACTGGAGTTTGGTGAGAACAGGATGTTTATTATTGATGGGTGTAAGGAATACTAGCTTGGCTTTTAACTCCACATATCCATATCGTTTTGCCCCTTCTTACCCGATTAGCCTCACTTTATACTATATGTAAGTCCTTGGCACGTGTCTTTACCCGATAGAATGCGTATGTACGGTTGATAGAGATTGATTTCATGTTAGATTGCATGCATGTTCTTGTAGATCGCAGTTTAGGTGAGTGCTTTGTCTTTACGTTTTAACACAAACTCACAATATCACTCGTTTTGTGTGATGAGCGATCCGTGAGAGTCCGACATAGACGAGTCTTGCAAGGTTGAAAGTTCAGTATTGTTGCCATTGATCAAGCTTGTTGTATGTGATTGTTTACATTGACTTTAATCGTTGCGCATTGGTTTGGGTAACTTTGAATCATACTCCGCTATGAGTTATATACGTTCCATTAGGATGTTTTTCATTGTCTTGTGCTTGCTTGGGACAAGCAAGGGTTCGGTTTGGGGAGGTTTGATGCGTGCTATTTATATATGATTATTACGTCTTTTACGCACGCATTTCCATGCATATTTGTTGTAACGGAGGCGTCCCGTTACCAACAATTTGTTGACGACGCGAGAAGAACAAAACAACGAACAAACAATATTTAAACTCAGACAAGGAATTACGTGGTTCACCAGCAAAATCACTGGCTACGTCCACACCGACAAGGAGAAATATTCACTATTGTGGAGATAATAGTACAACTCCGAGGAACTCTCTTTAAGACAATGCTTAAGAGACTCCAAGTTTGGGTTGATTACTAAGGTGGAAGGGTAACCTCTATTTATACAAAAAGAATCACCTCCACTTAGTTAATCTATCGATGTGAGACAACTTTTTCTATTTATACATAGAAAAACTACCACTTCCCACATTCTTCACAAAATACATCATCTTATTTCTGCACCTAGTTCGACATTCAACTCGAGTCTCGAATACGACAATTGCTAGTCATTAATCCTAACAATCTCCACCTTGACTTGAATTGTCCAACACGAACCAAGCTCCAAAATGATGTAACCAAATCAGCTTCCAATTGTCGATTCTCAAGTCACCACCTGTCCCAGTAGTCTCCACACTGACTTGAACTCAACAAACAAAACGGACAAATGAACCAAGTGTGCCAACGTGACCAAAATGTGCCAAGTACCAAATGTAGCAAGCTGAAACTACCAACGTACTAAGCACCCAACATATCATCATACCAACATGGCCAAACGTAGCGAGATCACTACCAAACGCCAAAAACAAATGTATGAGATATATACCAACGTCACAAATGATGGAATGGTGTTCCAAAACAAATGCACACAAGACTCCAAAATAAATTCTCCTTCAAAACAAAATATGGCCAAATGTACCGTCGTACCAAATTGTCCAAAAGGACACAACGCCATAAACAAAACAACGTCTCACTTGAGTCAACAACGGTGTCATGACACCACAAATTTGCCCACACCAAGGCACAACAACTCAAGTCGAAATAATCAATACCAACGTTCTAAGCGAGCCCAAATCACCTCCATCATCAGGTGCAAATGTTAGACTAACAAGTCCAACCCAACAGCTCCAAAGAACACAAAATAATGAACTCCCGTCGAAGTTCCAAATGACCCCAACCAAGGTCCCAACGACTCTCTTTCAAGAGCCCCAAACAGCTCCACCTGGAGCCCCAAATCGCCCACCACGCGGGGCGCAAACCGCCTCATTGAGGCGCAGAAACAACGGTCAATAGCTTGTCTTGAGAACCATGTAGTTCGACCCGTACAGGCGAAAACTCCACCTTACCGTCAACACTATCATCCTCACACAAGCCTACCAACCCCAAATTATCCAGATGATCGTTGAATGAACCAAACTGGATGTGCCTCGACGTATCGCCCAAACATCTAAGTCGCGTATGCCCCAACTTAGACCTAAGAGAGCCAGACGAACGACTACTCGATGCACCAACGGTCAACACAGTACCACGAAGGACATAAAGTGCTCCTTCCCTGACACCTCTCCAAGTAGCCAACGAACCTCTAACCACGCACAAAGTTCCACCATCACCTTGAAAATGGTAGCCCTGATCGACTAGCATCCCAAGTGACACAAGATTTCTCTTCAACTTTGGAACATGCCTGACACCCTCTAGGAAGACAACAACACCATCATGTGTTTTAACTCGAATAGTCCCGACTCCCACTATCTCACAAATGGACCCGTCACCCATAGTAACATTATCCCCATGTGAAGCTTCGTAAGACTCGAACCATTCCCTAACAGGACACATATGGAAAACGCACCCTGTGTCTAGAATCCAGCTATCCAAAGGACGTGGAACAACATCAACAACGAGAACTAAATCTTCCTCAGAGTCGCACTCGGCACCTCTATGTGCGACAGCAGAAACACCAGCATCCTTCAACCTAGGACACTTGTCTTTCCAATGACCAGGTTCCTTACAGTAATTGCAGACATCTTTCCGAGATTTCCTAGACTTGGTTTTACCCTTACTAGGTCCCTCTGACTTCACAACAAGCCCCATAGGACTACTGTCTACAACACTACCCGACGCTACTCGGCGCAAATCCCTAGTGTGAAGCGCTGACCTCACTTCTTCCAGAGTCAAAGTATCTTTACCAACCACAAATGACTCAACAAAAGTCTCAAACGAATTTGGCAAAGAAACTAACAAAATCAAGGCAGCATCCTCATTATCTATCTTAACATCTATATTACGCAAATCAAGTAAAATAGAGTTAAGTCGGTCTAGATGTTCCTTCAGAGACGTACCTTCCTGCATACGAAGACCGAACAAACGCTGCTTTAGAAGCAACTTGTTGGTTAGAGTCTTTGTCATGTATAAGGACTCCAACTTCAACCACAAACCAACGGCAGTTTCTTCATCGGCAACCTCAATAATCACATCATCAGATAAACACAACAAAATTAAAGAATGCGCCTTCTCCTCCAAGGCCACCTCTGCTTCTGTCTTCGCCTTATCTTGTGATTTTTCTTTTGCCTTTGACAGAACAGACCAGACGCCTTGCTGTCTCAGCAAAGCTCTCATCTTCAACTGCCACAACCCAAAACTATTACTCCCGGTGAACTTATCAACGTTTAAAATTGTTGCTCCGGACATCTTCTCGCCAAAAATCAACAGACCCAAATAACGCCTAACTCAGCGGAAGCAGAACCTGAAGCTCTGGTACCAGTTTGTTGTAACGGAGGTGTTCCGTTACCAACAATTTGTTGACGACGCGAGAAGAACAAAACAACGAACAAACAATATTTAAACTCAGACAAGGAATTACGTGGTTCACCAGCAAAATCACTGGCTACGTCCACACCGACAAGGAGAAATATTCACTATTGTGGAGATAATAGTACAACTCCGAGGAACTCTCTTTAAGACAATGCTTAAGAGACTCCAAGTTTGGGTTGATTACTAAGGTGGAAGGGTAACCTCTATTTATACAAAAAGAATCACCTCCACTTAGTTAATCTATCGATGTGGGACAACTTTTTCTATTTATACATAGAAAAACTAACACTTCCCACTATTCTTTAGATGTGGGACAAACCACATTCTTCACAAAATACATCACCTTATTTCTGCACCTAGTTCGACATTCAACTCGAGTCTCGAATACGACAATTGCTAGTCATTAATCCTAACAATATTGAGTAGCATTGTCTACTATTTTCCCCCGAATTTGATACTTTGTGGTCATGTTGCATCTTATGCAGGTATGGACCCGTTGATGCATAAACAAGGCAAAACTCGTGCTTAAAGATGAAATCTGATGCGAAATAAGAAAAGAGAATGATCGTTTCCAAACAGGTCAAATTAAAACGTGAATATCTTAAGTTTTACAACTCCAATCGATCTGGTTCTAGTTGCGTTGGAAAGCTCTTTCTCTTAGCTTTCCAACGGTATATTACACGCTTGATTTGAAGAAGTAACGAAGAAATGGTAAGCGTTTGAAGTTGAGCGCGCAATGCTGAAAACGGAAACAGGCCTATGATAGTCGAACGACTATCCAAATAGTCGACCGACTATTCAAAATCGTCGATCGACTATTCTCGAGACTGGACAAAGCCCGAGACTTTCCTAATTTGGTGTTTAGTGTTAATAGATTTTTGGGCTTTTGTTTTAACTTAGTATTTAAGAAACTATTAGACTAGATTTTATATACAACTTCTCCCCCTTGTACTTTTACTTCTCTTTAGACTATTCTTTAAATTTCTCTCTACACTCAAACTTTTAGATCTAGATTTATGAATTCTTTTCTACTCTTCCTTTAAACTCGGTAATCTAATTCTTTCTTTGTTCTTTCTTATTCTCTTTGTTCTTTATTCTTTCTCTCTTAATCTTATTAATTCTTTTATTCTTAATTTCTCTTTAGATCTATTCACTATGCTTAATTTATTTATCATCTTTATTATTGTTGTCGTAAATTTCTCCATGAGTAGCTAATTTCCCTTGCTAGGATTTAGGGGATCCATGAATTGAATATTATTGCTAATTAGTTTATAGATATGTCAACGGTATTGCGTCTGAGTTGTTAATTGTATCATTTAATTGAGATTAATTGATTAAGTCGACGTAATTGATTAATTGAATTGGTAAACTCAAACCTAAGATCGGAAGTCTGGTAAGAGTTAGACCTGCTACAACACATTAGTTTGCCCTAATAAGATCGGAAGCCTTTAGACGCATGCTAGGGTGAATAGCGGACCGGAAGGACCTTTTCACTACCCCTTAGACCAATATCTATGATAGACCTGTGACCTAGACTGTGACCGTAGGAAATTCATGGTGAACCGACAATCCTAGTTTTTCTTTCCATATAAATTTGTCTTAATCCATACTATTTATTTTAGTTATTTCTTCTCCTTTAATTTTCTTTCCTTCACTACTTTAGTTTAGTTAACTCAATTACAACCCCCCGATTTGGTTACTTAGATAGACTTTAATTGCGAGTAGAATTTATTTGTCTCCTTGTGGATACGATCCTGACTTCCCTAGCTATATTTTTAGTTAGACCTAAGTTGGTTATCTTTGATAGGTATACGACTAGCTTATCAACCGCCATGAAGTCTTTGAAGGCCCGGATATGATGGACCGGGTCTTCGGTACCCTCAAACATAGGAATTCCCATCAAGTTGAGGTTGGCAGGTAGCTCGTTATTCAAAGGTGAATAAATGCGAGCATTTTCGGAGTGGATTGAGTTGCTTGTCGATAAGTGAGCTTGCTCCTCGAGCCTGCGAACAACACTGACCAATTCGGCTATGGGCCCAGTGGGCTCAGCTCCTGCAACAGGAACCGTCTTCTCCACAGTGCTCAGGCGAGTGTCCAAAATTGCTTGGTTAGCAAGGATGGAGGTCAGTTGAGTCTCGATCTTGGTTAGGGCATCTTTCAACTCTTCCATTTTGCGTTGATGTCGGGTTGCGGGTGGCCTGTCTGTAAGAACACCGCGTAATCCGAAACTAGCCCAGAAATCCCGGAATAGAAAGTACATCCCGAACAAGACTAAGAGGGAAATGACTCGAAGAAAGACACCTAGACGGGTGACTTGTGGAGTGTGGGCCTTCCTTAGGATTCGGCAGGTGGGCCTAGTCCTGTTCGAAGGAAGGTTCACGTGAGACA
Source organism: Agrostemma githago (assembly GCA_958450325.1). Lineage (NCBI taxonomy): Eukaryota > Viridiplantae > Streptophyta > Magnoliopsida > Caryophyllales > Caryophyllaceae > Agrostemma > Agrostemma githago. Next base: position 47,356,563 of record OY288249.1, read on the forward strand.
TCCCCAGACTTTTGACTCGATTGTGTGATCGGGCCTTCCTTCGTAGGAGTATGTCCTACTTAGGTGGGCCTTGCCTTAGTCTAATAAGGCGGACTGGGATATGGAAGAAGCTCGTGATGTAAGATCGACAGAGTTTCGACGCTAGAGACCTCTACAACTTATGACATGACCCGACACTGCTAAATACGGGAAGTCCTAGGAAGAGGGAAGTTTTGAAAATTGATTGTTTTTGAAGAAGTCCAAGAAAACTCGGTTGAAGGCCCAATTTTCGAAAATAACGAAAAAAGGTATTGGGTCGAGGGTTTCGAAAGTTCGAAATGCTTTTCGAGTTTTGAATTGGGCAGCATACCGTCTAGAAAATAGACTATTTTGAGTAAAATCATAAGTCCTAAATTCGGCATGTCCCAGGTTTTGAAAATTGAATATCTTGAAAAAAAGATGTAATTTTTGAAAAGTTGACATTTTTTGAGAACACTCGGAAACCAAGTAGCACGTAGTCACACAAGCATTATAACGACGCCATGTATGCTCTACACTAAGTCTCGGTCGGTCTAAGAGGGTCTATACCAGTGTACATAGTCTAGACGTTGATCGGGACGGACTCTCTAAGTCGAATTGAGCTTAGAACATGCCGCGAAACCCACTCGAATCGACTATGGACACCTTTTGACATATCCATGTTGGAGTACATCAATGGTATAGTGGGACGTCGGTCACCAGTACCGGCCCGGAAAATATGGGTTATATGCATGAACCGTAGAACTAAAACGCGTATTGTATTTGTCAAACGATTTCTATTCGAGTCTCACCCTGAGGATGCCGATGGTAAGTCACGCATCAGTTAATACCCAGCGGAGTCGCCAAATTGTGGACATGACATAGGTCCACCCCGACGCGGCCACGCGCGGGTTTGGGTAGGCGAATGAATCTCCATATGAAACAGATCGAATTTAAATTTAGGTCGAAGTGGAGTCGCCACCGAATTTTGTGGTTATTCGGAACCATTCGAGCCCACTCTATGTCGTAGTGATCCGTATACAAAATACGGCCCATTTCCGATGTCAGAGTTTATTGGGCTCGTCCCTTTGCATTTGATACCAATACCGACATTATCGGATATTGTGTATTGAATGACTCTCGTGCGCCAACGGTTTCGGGCATCCGGAAACCGAGGTTCTGAGTAAGGGGTGAGGGTACGTGTTGGGAAGCCCACAAAGGACACCCAACCCCGCCCGCACATTAGCGGCCTCTACTAAGAATTCGAATGACTTTCAAATACGCGCGTTAGTTGAACGGGAAAAAGATAAGCAAAGATTATTTTCCCTAAACATGTGAATGGAATTGAAAGAGTTTCTAAGTCAATTTAATGCAATTAATTCTACGTCAAAGTGGAATTTTAGCATGTAGGTTCTTTTTAGTACAATAAAATAAACAAAAATAAATTGACAAGAAAATAACAAACTTGTTAGTAACGGTATAACGATAATAGCAGTTTGCGAATATTGTAGTATGATGCATGGTTTTGAAAAGAATAGTAGGTCACATGATGGATTAACACGTGTTGACCGAGGTCAAGGAAAAAAAATATATCGAGATCTAAAAAAAATGTTTTGTCTAAAAAAAATGATGTTCGAAGAATAATAATAAAAAAGAGCGAAATTGTTTTCTTCGGAAAATTGGTGATTTTATTAAATCGCGTACAAATATTGCGTAATTTGCACCCGACTTAATATTTTCGATATTCGTCGTATTCAATATTCGATTATGAAATCGATATTAAATACTTGGAATAATTTATACTCGATTTTAATTTTGATGCTCGTCATATCCCATATCCGATTATTGAATCGGTATGAAATGCTAGAGCGAAAACTTGAAGAAAATAATATAAGTCGTTTTAAATTAACTAGCACGATATAAATTTTCTCCGCGTTTATCAATGTCGTAATTAATTCAATTGAATTAGAGGACATCTATATTAGCATCAACGAAAATCGTGTTAATTAATTTATTTGACTAAATCATTAGATTCGACATCCAATTATGGAATTGGTATCGAATCTAATAGATCGACACCTTAAAAAAACTCCCCTTGATTCCCTCCGCATCCCGACATCATAATTAATTCTTGCGAATTGTTTGATGTCGGATCCGCATCAACGGGTTTCGACCCTTATTAAAAGATGCTCGATAATTTTGAAAATTAATGTAAATATATGACTCGAACAATGATGAAAACGAAATAAAAAAAAATATTGTTTACGTTAACTTATCTCAATAATCAAATAATCGGGGTATTGGAACAAGCGACCGTCAACGCTGTGTGCAGTACACTTGTATATTCGTGTTTCCTTATTCCGATACCCCTCTTATTCGACACAAATCGATAAGTATTTTAGTGTTTTGTATTAGTTATTATCGATATTATAATGCAAGGAACAAAATAAAACAAAAAAACGCGAAAAAGATGAAGATGACGAGAGGAAGAGAGGAAGGAGAGAAAGGGGTTTTGACACCCTCAACCTACATGTTCTTGTCTCGGAACGGACTCGTAACCGTGGCTTTACACAAGAGTCTTCGAGGTTTTATGGAGGTTAAGTTATGGTGGCTCGGGATTGATTCATAAAACTAGGTTTAGGGTTTTTGCTAGTGTAGGATTGCTAGGTTTTGATTAGGGTTGTATGTGTAAGATTAGGGTTCTTGAGGTTGTGAAAAAGTTGTTTAATGTATTGCATGGGGGTTGCTTATATAGGCAAGGCTATACATCCCCTAGCTAGGGTTAGGTGCTCCGGGTAGCCCCCGGGCTTTGTTGAGTAGCACGGTCCATCCGGTCGGGCCCATTCGATCGGGTGGGTCAGTTGTAGTACGAAGGTCTGTCTTTTTGGATTGTACATTGGATGTTTTGTGGGTTTTGATTTTTGAATTGGACCCTTGATACCTGGGTGGCTGTTTCGTATGTGTCTCGGAACGACTTTGACCGGGGTTGACCCAATCGCTAAAAGTCGGTTTTATTTCCGGTGTCGGTTTTGACCCAAATTAGTCTTATTTGATTGGAAACGGCCCACTGGACCTGGATTCGAGGTTGATTTTGTGAGGTTTTTACTCTGTAAGTGTGTTAGCCAGCAATTAATGGATTTGAGCCCGTATCCGAGCGCATAGAAGCACGTTAGCGTCCGATCATCATCGGGTGTTTTTTGAAAACTGCCATAGACACCTGGCAGTCAAAATTCGGGTGTCTACAACTTTCAAGCTATCACATTTTTACATGATACCCCATGTTTTTAGTTTTTCTATATGATTCTATGACACTTTTAAAATCATACATGGTACCCTTCACTTAGGGTTGTTCAAAAAGTGGCCCGGACCGTAAGGTCTGGACTGGGGCACATGCCAGTTCGGTCTGCAGGTCGCCAAAAACTTGGTGACCGGTCCGCGGTTAGGTCCGGTACGGTCCACGCTTAAAAAAAAAAATCAAATTTAGTGTATTTTTACCGTCCAGTCCGAGTTTCTTTGTTAACCGGTCCGGTCCGTGGGTTTGGATTTTTGGGTTTGCCGGTCCGCAGTTTAATCCGGTCTGGGCCGGGTTTGGACCGGTGAACACCCTACCCTCACTTTAGTGTATTAGATCTTTATACACTTCATGACGTTTCCATCTTCTTTGACTTCCTCTTTCCGTCAGTTATGTTGTTTTAACTATGCTTAGTTGAGTTGCTTATGCTAATCTTTCCTTTACATCCTCACCCACTTTCCCAATTTCCCTCAACCTAACGGAAACAGGAAGTCAAAGAAGACAGAAAACATCATTAAGGGTATGGAGATATAATACACTAAAAATGAAGGGTAACATACTAACATGTATGCCTATAAAAGTGCAGGGGTACCATATATAAAAACTAAAAACACGGGGGTACTATGCACAAAATCCCTTCTTTTTTTGTTGAAATGCAAAATGGATTAATCAGCAAAAAAATATCAGAGTTACTCTTCGCAGTACACATTTTACTCAATCCAGTACTTTTTAGACATGTTTTTCGATTAATGTCCTTCATCAGAAAACAAAACTAATTTTATTTCTCTCTCACCCTCTCTATCCTAACCCTAAAAACCATCCCTTTTTTTCAATTATCATCGATTATCTTCAAATCTTCTTTATATAAAAGAAGACACCAAGCTCAATGATGTGGCTCAACCTCAAAGTTCAATTTTAAAATAAGTCTAAATTTTTAGTGTTTTAGATTAACTTAGGTAACTAGTCGCCATACCTGTGCACCGCACGAGAATATATTGTTTTATGGTCTTTGTAAATCGCAATTCTGTCTTTTTGCTTCATTGTCCAATATTTATTTTATTATTAATTTATGCATTTTTTGTTTTGATATCATGTCTTTGTAATTTTAGTTACTTCCACAGACATTCCTAAATTCTGAATAAGACGGAGGTTAGAAAGATTGAACGATTCAAGTTACAGAAATATATATGACATGTATGTTAAATGAATGGTAGGAAAAAAGGGGAGTAAAAGTGTCAAAACATACTTCAAATATGTCACCACAAGTGTGGCAAGGTGAATTAGACTAAAAGTGTGTTTGTAGAAACGTATGTAAGCAAGTGATTATTGGCGAAAATGAGATATAACGCTATAAGATGTAATGCGTAACTAATAATTAGTTTTTTAACTTTTATTGGAGAACGTAATCCTCTTGAAATATGGCTTTGATCTTTCTTAGTTTTTTCTCGTGTCTTTAGTTGAGATTTTCAAATCTAATTTTGGCCTCTTTTCTTCTATGGTTTCTATTGTTACGGATGCTTCTTTTACTACCACTTCAGACTTATAACACATTGGGTGTGTTAGTTTTGTTCTTAAAATATAAGCAATGTATTATGAAGTGCTCGTAGTTGATGTACATAATAATTGTTCGCTTACCTCTTGTCTAACCTTCTCTTCTCCTTTTTAATTGGTGTGTTTACCGCGAAAATCTAATTTTATTTGGGTGGTACACTGAGGTTCATATTGAGGTTTGGTTGTAGGTCTAATCGGGTCGCTTTGGTTGTACAGTACACTTGGGTGACATATTGAGGTTCATGCTCTATAATAACTTTTGTATCCATTGTTGTAGGTGATAATACAGTTATGAACTATGGAAGGGGAAGATGAATGGAAGAGGATGATGAAGCGAGGTGGAGTTGATAAGTTTTTCCTCTTTTCTCTCTTCTTTCTTAATTGATTGAGTTTTTTTTAATTAAAAAATTTGTTAATTGATTGTCTTTGTTTTTTAACAGACTCCCTCATTTCTTAATTTTATTTGTCAGTTGGTTTAGTTGCTTGGCCCAAACAGAGCAGATCACATGACTTTATTACTCCCTCCTTTCACTATCTTTTGCCCCATTTCATTAAAATACCCTCACAAATAATGATGAAAAAGGGCAAAGGATTATGAACAGAGGGAGTATAAGATAGTATTCGGGCAATAGCAATGATAACATATGAGAGAATAAAGTTAGACAATAAAGTTCCTTATATGAAATCGGTTTCTAAAGTAAGGAATCGATTTCATACATGTAAATGAGAGAAAAAAGGGGATTCACAATAAATATATGAAACTTTTACCATTGATCGGTGAAATAGAAAGTTTCAAACATGGTTAGATGTACCTTGATGACAATGAAAATATGGTGTATGGAACTACAACTATTGTTGCTATTGTATTGCCATTAGATGGATGATGGATGATGATTGTTTGTTTGAATTTTAATAAATTAATAAATAGACTAGTATACACCCCGTGATAAAATCAAGGGGCTGTTCTAAAGAAGCTATATTGCCTCGTGGTTATAATATTGACGCGTAATTTTTTTACTTGACAAACCGAATTAGATTTGTAACAAAATGAGTATTAGATATAGGATCGTTTGATATAAAGGATACAGTTCGTGTCTAATTTGTACTATCATTCTTACATTTGTATTTGAAAATTGTTTAATCCAAATAGAATGAGGTCGACACTTAAGACCCTTTAACCAACAATGTTCAAACCAAATTGTTCATCCTGACTAATCTCTTATGTGATAAAATCATTTAAAACAATGGACCCGAAAATTGATTTCTTCACCCAAAAAATCAATTCAAAGCAATGAATATTGATTTCTTCACCCTAAACAATGAATAAATAAATAAATGTTCTTTACTGGTATTTTAGAGTTTGTACCTTAACAATTTTAATACCAAAGTTGATCAACAGTATATTTCATCACAAAAACTTCACAGAGACGGTATCTCAATAGAGTTATTCAAATATCTCTCATACGACGAGGGAAGAGAGTTAAGCAAAATTCATTTTCTATGTTGTATTAGTGGGAGACGGTCTCTCCATATATCCACTCTTCCCAATTTATTAGTGAGGAAAAATGTAGATCAACCAAACAAACAATGAAGAAGAGTTTGACTACTTTGACATGACTTCCCCGTCCTTTAACTGTTTAATGGATTATTTTTAATGAAAACAGGTGCAATGAACTTACACCGACACCAATCATCACTCACTCCCAAGTCCCGACTATCGTATAAGATTCGTAACATGATTATATAAGAGTAAAGATACTCTTCACCAAAAAAAAAGAGTAAAGATACCCAAGATAAAATATTTTGCTCATTATAGGATGACATATTAACTTTGTAGAAATTTAATATGGAGTATAATTTAATATTTCACCCAAAGTAAAGTAAACTTCGGTTTGTTATACTCCGTATATATTTGTTAATGAATTTAGTGTTTAACCCCTCTATTTATTGATATCTTCCACATTTTTTTAACGATTTCTTTGATTTCTTCCACTTTCATTTTTAGTTATCACACTTGTGGACATGACATAGGTCCACCCCGACGCGGCCACGCGCGGGTTTGGGTAGGCGAATGAACCTCCATATGAGAATGGATCGAATTGAAATTTAGGTCTATGTGGAGTCGCCACCGTATTTTGTGGTTATTCGGAACCATTCGAGCCCACTCTATGTCGTAGTGGTCCGTATACAAAATACGGCCCATTTCCGATGTCAGAGTTTATTGGGCTCGTCCCTTTGCATTTGATACCAATACCGACATTATCGGATATTGTGTATTGAATGACTCTCGTGCGCCAACGGTTTCGGGCATTCGGAAACCGAGGTTCTGAGTAAGGGGTGAGGGTACGTGTTGGGAAGCCCACAAAGGACACCCAACCCCGCCCGCACATTAGCGGCCTCTACTAAGAATTCGAATGACTTACAATACGCGCGCTAGTTAAACGGGAAAAAAGCTTATGCAAACATTGTTTTCCTAGGCATGTGAATTGAATTGAAAAGGGTTTCTAAGTCAATTTAATGCAATTAGTTCTACGTCAAAGTGGAATTTTAGCATGTGGGTTCATTTAGTACAATAAACAAACAAGAATTAAATTGACAAGAGAAACAAACAAACGGTTAGTAACGGTAAATCGATATTAACGGTTTGTGCAAATATTGAGTGAGATGAGGAGACGCAAATATGATAATGCATGGTTTGAAAAGATAGTATACACGTGATTAATTAGACACGTGTTGACCTAAGTCATAAAATACTATCGAGTTTGAAAGGAAGGATGTACGACTCGTGTTTTGGTCGTTATGGGGTCACTCGATCGAGTGGTCGATAGACTCGATCGAGTAGACCCGGAAAAGAGGTTTCTGTTTTGAGTTATAGACCATACTCGGCCGAGTTATTGACAAACTCGGTCGAGTACAAGGCCACTCGACCGAGTCACTGTGAGACTCGATCGAGTGGGTGTCGTGACAGACATTCTGATCCGATTTTGAGGTGCCACTCGACCGAGTGGGCTAGGCACTCGGTCGAGTGCCTCCTGTACGAATTGTAATTCGTTTGCAAATTTAATTGTTGATTTTGAAATTGCTTTTGATTTTTGATAGTTTGACGATTTTACCGAATCGGGCATAAATATTGCACAATTTATGTTCGACTTGGTTTTTATAAATCGCGAATTTTGTTGAACCGAATATAAATATTGTTGAATTTACACTCGATTCTAATTTTGAATACTCGTTGTATCCCACATTCGATTATTTGAATCGATATGAAATATTAGAGTGAAAAAGGATAAATTGATTCTAGTCGCTTTAAATTAATTATCGCGATATGAACAAATCGCGTTAATTAATTCATATGACTTGATTGTTAGACTCGATATCCAATTATGGAATTGGTATCGAATCTAAAATCGACGCTTACTTGAATAAAAAAGGACTTGATTCCCTCGACTTCTCCGACATCGAAATAAATCCCTAGGGATTGTGATGTCGGATCCGTGTCAATGGGTTTCAACCCTTATTGAAATACGATGTTTGTTCTGTGAGAAATCGATGTGACATGCGAATAACAATAATGATACAAACGGTATGAAAATTATTGTTGAAGTTAACCTATCTCAATAATCAAGTAATCGGGATATCGGAACGAGCGACCGTCAACGCTGTGTGCAGTACACTTGTATGTTCGTGTTTCCTCATTCCGATATCACTCATACTCGACACAAATTGATAGGTATTTTAATGTTTTGATATTAATTATACTATCGATATTATGGTGCGATGAATAAAATAATAAAAAACGAAAAGAAAGAGGATGAGAGGGAGATGAAAACGACGTGAAGAAGAGAAGGAGAAAAGAGAGGGTTTTGACACCCTCAACCTACATGTTCTTGTCTCGGCGCGGACCCGTAACCGTGGCTTTAACACAAGAGTCTTCGAGGCTTATGGAGGTTGAGTTGTGGTGGCTCGGGATTGATTCCTAAAAACTAGGTTTAGGGTTTTTGCTAGTTTAGAATTGCTAGGGTTTTATTAGGGTTTGTAAAAGACGTAGTATGTATGTGTATGGTTGCTCTAGGGTTTCAAAAGTTGTGAAAAGTTGTTGCATGAGGGTTGCTTATATAGGAAAAGCTAGGGCTCCGGTTTAGGGTTACTCGACCGAGTAGGCAGCTGACTCGGTCGAGTAGCCTTGTGCGTCAGCCGTCGGGCTTGAATAAGGGCCCACTCGATCGAGTGGCCCAGCTGGGTCACGCGGGTCACTCGTTTTTGACCGTGACCATGGATATTTGATGGGTTTGTGTTTGAATTGGGCTTTTGATGTTTGAGGGGTTGTTTGGTGTGTCTCGGAAACGACTTTGACCGGGATTGACTCAGTCGCAAAAGGTCGGTTTTAATTCCGGTGTCGGTTTTGGCCCAAATTAGTCTTTTTTGACTCGAAATGGTCCGCTGGGCCTGGATTTGAGGTTGATTTTGTGATATTTGTACTCCGTAAGTGTGTTAGCCAGCGATTAATGGATTTGAGCCCGTATCCGAGCGCACAGAAGCATGTTAGCGTCCGATCATCATCGGGTGTTTTTTGGGAACTGCCATAGACACCTGGCAGTCAAAATGTGGGTGTCTACAGAGCCCCCACTCTGACCGAGGCTTGGACAGGGCGAAAGTCAGAGTAGCCACCAGGCCAATCGAGGATTGTAACCTGGCGGACTTCCGGCCGGGTCGTTTATAGTCCATTAGACTCGCGTGAAGGGCTCGCCAGCCACAAGCTAGAAGTCATACCTGAGCCGATAACTTCGTGGGGAATTGGACTTTGTCGCGTAAGTCCTGGGTACGCCTGTGTGTTGGCCCATCCCGTGAAAATGCTGGGGAGGTATAGCGGTTCGCATGTCCCTGTTCGAGTCGTACCTGTACAAGTCACATAAAATGCATGCAACACATAGGCAGTAAAATGACTCGCGCTGGGGAGAAATGATTTTTTTTTTGAAATTTTGAAATTTGAAATCTTGAGATTTTTGAATTTTGGAAACTTTGAATATTTCTGACTTCTAACAAGGATTAGGAAAGTTCGGGATGGAGATTTCCGTGCAAGTATCGAGACTAGGCTTGCGGTTTGATTCCAATTAGGATTAGGAAATTTTCCTAAACAGTTTGCAAGGCTAATGCTATATATAGTCCTCTCTTATCCTTGATTTCTCCACAATTCTCATTACAAATCAATCCCTTCTTTAAAGAAAGTCTCTTTATTTCCCTTAAGGCAAAAAGAAGATCTCCTTATTTTCTTAAGGAATTTAGTCATGGGAATCGATAGGTTGAGTGTGATGTTGCAGGAGTGGTCCCGTCGCTTTAGGGACACGGATAGGGTGGCTTTGAATCAAGCGGGGATAACTCAGCTGTACCCGTTCCGTCAGATGGTGGTTGATTGTTATTTTCTGGATGCATGCTTGGCTTATTGGGACAACATATATCTTGTCTTTGCTTTTCCCCGGGGCGAAGTTTGCCCTTTACCTGAGGAGATTGCAGCTATAGGAGGATGGAACCCGATACTCCGTCCCGCCGTCCCGTACTCGATCTATGACCCGAGGAGGAAGCTGAGAGAATTTTTGGGGCTCTCACACAATGAGGTGTCCCGTATGATGGAGGGTGATAATATTTCTCTGATCGACTTGGCTGAGAAATTTATGAATCCTCTTGATGTTCGGGTTAGACCGGCTTATGGTCGTAGGGCTTTTTCTTTTTGCATGCTCCATGTATATGCTTTCGAGGGTCACATGGATTTGCTATCTTGCATGGGGAGCACCCGCCTTTTGAGCGTAGTAGATTTGATGGAGACTGAACACAGCCCGACTTGGCTGATCACGGGCGAGATTATCCAAGGATTGGACAATCGTAAGAGGGACTCATCAATTCGTCTTACCGGGAGCACCCGTTTGTTGCAAGTATGTCACTTGGCCTTTTTTTTTTTCAATTTTTCGATTTTTTGATTTTTTTTTGCGATTTTTTTTTACTACAGGGGGTACTCGATCGAGTCACTCTGGCACTCGGTCGAGTACCCTCGATGAAACCCTCCTGATCTGTCTTCGGAGGTGCCACTCGATCGAGTAACCCTGGCACTCGATCGAGTACACTCGTAAAAAGCCCCCTGCTTGCGTTCAGGGGTGCTACTCGATCGAGTGTCCCACACACTCGGCCGAGTGGCCTTAGGCGGACGCCTATTTTGCTTTGGAAGCTCATGCTTTTGTTTCCTTTTGCAGATTTGGCTATATGAGAGGCTATCAGTGATAGATCCTCCTCTTGATGCGGGCAGCTACCGTCACAACCAGGTGATGACGAGGAGACAGGCCATTGATTTCTCTCGTCAGATTACGCAAAAGTATTGGGACGAGGTTTTGTCTTTCCATGGTGGCCCGTTAATTCGATGGGTGGTTCCGTGGTGGCCCATCTACCTTTGGAGTGGCTTGGACCCTAGGGACAGAGCTCGCTATCAGGTGATCCTTTCTTTCAGGCAGACGGTTCATCTCTATCCAGATCGCATACTAAGGCAGTATGGATGGACCCAGCAAATCCCTGAAGTTGAAGCAGTTGTGAGTGACCCTACCCAACTGACTGATGTAATGTGTGATACCTGGATGCAAAGATGGTACACACGGCATACTTGGCCCGTTGTCAAATCTCGCCACTCAATCAGGGTTTCAGATTCTTACATGAAGTGGACCAAAGCCGTTGATGCTAAAGCCCAAGCTGCGCTGAAGGTTGACGAAGCTTTTGACCTGCTGAGGAGGGAGCAAGCTAAAGACAATAGGGGATTCTTTGATGATGGTGACACCCCGGCTACCATGGTTCGTCTAATGTCAGGTCACAAAAAGAAGACTAAGACTCAAGCTGAAGGGTCTAGTGCTAAAGGTGCTTGGGGGAAAGTGAGCCCCAGACTGACTTGGGAAGGAGACTGGGCCCAAGACTACCCGTGCAGAACCGACTTGGCCCACGGGATAGATTACCCGAGCACGTGCGGGCTCGCATTGGACCGAAGACCGTGATAGAAGACCCGTTGCCGAAGAAATGGGCTCGTGTTAAAGAGGTTCCACTTGTGATTCGGGAACGCTCGCCACCACCCCGAAGACCTCAGGCTTCACGTGACCCGAAGGAGAAGGGGAAGGGAAAAATGCCCAGATATTAGTCTCCGTTATTATTATTTGAATATTATTATTATCTTTTAGTGGTGTGGTTTTTTTTTTGGTGTGTGTATGCCGTGCCCGGCGTTTTTTTTGTAATCGAGATAAAAAGACATATTATTGAACACCGTTCCCGTCTTTCGTTTATTGCAGTGGTTATACCCTTTTGAGGGGTTGCCTACGTATCCACAAATAGCGGAATCAAACCAAACATAGTTCAAAATTGATTTGATTGATTTTTGCAATTTTTGAAATTCATCAAGATTATTAATTCAAGATGTGCGACAGTAGAATAATTAATTCTGGCTTATTGACTTGTCTATAATTTTTGAAAATTTATAAAAAGACAAATTTTTGTAAATTTTTTGCAAATGACATTGAGATGAGGTTTATGGGTAGTAGCGCTTCAACTGGTCCAAGTTGGTTGGGTTGACAAATTCGTTCCCGTCCAAGTCTGTCAGCATCACCGCTCCTCCTGATAGGACCTTCTTGACTAAGTATGGCCCAGCCCAGTTGGGTTTGAATTTACCCCTTGGGTCAACCGGTAGTAAGGCACGAACCGATTTTAGGACCAAATCCCCTTCTTTGATGTTTCGGGGTCTAACTCTTTTGTTGAAAGCCCGTTGGATCCTCTTTTGATATATTTGGATATTGTTGAGGGCCCGTGATCGCCGTTCGTCTAAAAGTACCAGCGAATCGTATCGGGCTTGGACCCAATCTGCTTCAGGTACTTGGCTTTCAAGTAAAATCCTGAGGGATGGCACTTCTAGCTCGACTGGTTGGACCGCTTCCATTCCGTATGTCAAGTAATACGGGGTTGCCCCGGTCGCGGTGCGGATTGAGGTTCGATATCCCCACAGGGCAAAAGGTATTTTGTCGGGCCAGTCCCGGTAATTCTCAGCCATCTTTTTAAGTATGGTGACAATTGTTTTATTGGCCGCTTCTACCGCTCTATTTGTTTGAGGTCGGTAAGGCGAAGATGTATGCCTTTGAATTTTATATTTTGCCAGCAATGCGGCAGTTTCGGCTTGAAAGTGGGTCCCGTGATCGCTGATGAACTCGTGAGAGATCCCATATCGGCATATTATTTTACTTTGGATAAATTTGGCCACGTGCTTGGCGTTCAAGACACGGTATGACTCGGCTTCGACCCATTTGGTGAAGTAGTCGATGGCCACTAAAATGAAGCAATGACCTCCTGTCCCGGAAGGATGCACCTTTCCAATTATGTCTATACCCCATGTCGAAAACGGCCATGGTGATGTCATGGTATATAAGAGGGAAGATGGCATATGTTGTACATTGGCAAAGATCTGACAGTTATGGCAGTGTTTGACATACACCTGACAGTCTGTTTCCATGGTGGTCCAATAGTACCCAAGCCTCATGATTTTTCGGGCTAGCATATGGGCGTTCATATGCGGGCCGTTTTCACCGTCGTGTACTTTGGCCATTACCTTTTCGGCCTGTATTTTATCGATGCATAGGAGTAGAGCCCCCTGTGCCGTCTTTTTGTACAGTTGCCCCTCGTCCGTGCGAACGAATTGCGTTGCCAATCTCCGCAGGGCTTTATTGGCCCGGTTTTCAGTTCCCAGGGGATATTCTCCCGTTGCCAAGTAGGTTAGGACAGTTTGATACCATGGTTCCGGGTCAGTTATCTCGATATCCTGAATGGCGTGGATGTAGGCTGGCTCGGACCGTCTTTCGACACAGATTGGCATGCTGGTCAGGTGATCCGGGATGTTCAGTAAAGATGCTAATTTGGAAAGTGCATCTGCGAAATAATTCTCTTCCCGGGGCAGATAAATGTATTCTACCTTTTGGAATTGTTTCTCTAGAACCCTTACCCGTGCTTGGTAAGCCACGAGATTGGCGTTCCGAGTTTTCCATTTTTGGAGTGCTTGATTGATGACTAATGATGAATCACCGTGGACCCGGAGGTTTGTTACCCCTAAATCAGCGGCGGCTTGCAACCCGTGAATGCATGCTTCGTATTCGGCTGCGTTGTTGGTCACGTCGAAGTCCAACTTGATGGATAAGGGAGTGTGTTCCCCTTGGGGTGAAAGGATTCCGACCCCAAATCCTCGGAAGTTGGATGCCCCATCGAAATATAGATCCCACACCTCCATATCGGTATGGAATATGTCTTCATCAGGAAAGGCCCATGTATCGGTGTGGCCTTCTTCGGATATTGGGCTGTCAGCGAGGAACTCGGCAACTACCCGGCCTTTGACGGCTTTTAATGATACAAATTTGAGGTCGAAATCGGATAACATTAAAGTCCATCTTGACATCCTGCCGTTGAGGATGGGCTTCTCGAATAAGTACTTGATAGGATCCATTTTGGATAACACATGTACCTCGTGACTGAGCATGTAATGTCGGAGCTTTTTAGTGGCCCAAGCCAATGCTAGGCACGTCTTTTCGAGCATTGTATATTTGCACTCATATTCGAGGAACTTTTTACTGATGTAGTAAATAGCCCGTTCTTCTGAATCGACTGTCTGGGCCAGCATAGCCCCCATGGCCGTCTCCATCGTTAGGTATAACGACAAAGGCAGACCGTGTTGAGGTGGCATTAGTACCGGCGGAGCAGACATAATCTCCTTGATTTTGTCGAAAGCCGCTTGACATTTGCCGTCCCATAGCACCCGTTCTCCGATTTTTAGCTTTTTGAAGATGGGTTCGCATACCATGGTTAGTTTCGAAATGAACCGGCTGATGTATTGGACTTTTTCGAGAAACCCCCTTATTTCCTTTTCGGTCTTGGGTGGTTGCATCTCGGTGATGGCTTTGATTTAAGCTGGGTCGACCTCGATGTCGCGTTGGCTAACGATATGGCCCAGTAATTTGCCCGGCGTTACCCCAAAACTGCTTTTTTGTGGGTTCACTCTCATGTTGTATTTACGTAGCCGGGTGAAGAACTTTCTTACGGCTGAAATGTGCCCGCTTCGGTCCTTGGATTTGACGATCATGTCGTCCACATAGACCTCCACTTCCTTATGCATCATGTCGTGGAGCAAAGTAGTGGCGGTCCGTTGATAAGTGGCCCCGGCGTTGATAAGCCCAAATGGCATGACGGTGTAACAGTAAGTACCCCAAGGTGTAATGAAGGTGGTCTTACCCATGTCCTCTTCTGCCATTTTAATCTGATTGTACCCGGCATACCCGTCCATGAACGATAGAAGGGCATGATCGACCGTGTTATCCACCAGTATGTCGATGTGTGGTAACGGAAAATCGTCTTTTGGGCTTGCCTTGTTAAGATCCCGGAAGTCCACGCAAACCCGCACCTTGCCGTCCTTCTTGGGTACCGGCACGATGTTTGCAACCCAGTCTGGATATTCAGACACTTGTATAAAGCCTGCTTTAAATTGTTTATCGACCTCTTCCTTGACTTTAAGAGACCACTCGGGCTTCATTCTTCTGAGTTTTTGCTTTACCGGCTTGCACCCATCTTTGATGGGTATTCGGTGTTCGGCTATCTCCCGGTCTATACCCGGCATGTCCTTGTAGGACCATGCAAAGACATCTTTGAATTCCTGGAGGAGGTCTGCGAATTGTTTTCTCTCCTCTGGATCTAAAGATAGGCCCAACTTAAGCATCTGGGGCTCTAAAGTGGTTCCCACGTTGATGGACTCGGTTTCTTCGATTACCGGATCTCGGGATTCCCTTTGCTCGAGCTGCTCGACCAGATGTTGAGGTAGGGGTACCTGTTCGTCGGGTTTCTCAATGTCATTGCATATAAAATTTTTGAAATTGAGAAAATTTTGGAAATAAGACAAGTCGTAAGCAGAATGGTGTTCGTTATTATTATTGATGGTAAATTTTGAAAATAGCTCGAATAGAGCTGCCATCTGATCGTTGGTCGGTGGCGGGATAGGGAGAGGTCTTGGGACAGGCCCCGAGACCTCAGTGGATAAGGGAAGAGGGGTTACAGACTCGACTTTAGCACCAGACCCTCTAGACTCGGACTCAGACTCCGACTCTGACTCTGACTCAGACTCGGTATCCGGCATGTCTCCCTCGCCGGTGGTCAGCTTGTAGACCCGTCCTTGACCGTCGGTCCATTTTATGGTCTTCCTCCAAGCCCTCGTCTCGGTGTTGGTACCGACCTCGGTGATTAGCTTGGTTGGGTCAAACTGATCGCTGCGATGGATCAGGTTGACCAAGTCGTCTTTCGGAGCGGGGACGACTTTGTCTTCCCCGAATAAGAGCCCCAGCACGGGCTCGGAGTTGTTTTCGCCCTCCTTTGATTCGGTCTGGACGATGGTGAAAATATCGTCAGGGATGAAATTGCATTCCCGAGCCTTTTTGGTCTCGGAATATGTGACGGTGGGTCGGTAGAGGCCCACTTGGACGGCTCCGAAGACTGGAGTGACGAAGTAATCCGTTAACTTCAGGCTATAAGGGCTTATGTAAGTACCCTTGAGAATGTCGACGGCCTTGTGAATACCGGCCCGAACCACGTTTTCCGGGGTTATAGCATACCCCAATCCGAAATGTGATTCACCATCATTTAGGACCTCGATAATCTTCCCAGCTGGAAGATTTGGCCTTGAGGTTATTCCGGGTAGGTAACCCAGATTTTGTAGCATCGTGTCGATGCTAGTTGTGAAGTAGGGCCTAAAGAGATATTCTTCTTCGATCATGCCCACGAAATCAAATCCTCGTGGGTCGGCCCGGCCCGTAGCGTTGCAGCTTGCTACTATAATTGGGGTCGCCTCCAGCGTGATGATACCGTCTTTAAGGGGCATCTTGACTTTTCGATGGAGGGTAGATGAAACGGCCTTGACTGCGTGGATCCAAGGCCTTCCTAGTAAGAGATTGAATAATGAGGTGACATCTATCACCTGAAATTCCAGCTCTTTTTCGATTGGGCCTGTTATGATCTTCAATTTCACGGCCCCGACGACAGGTTTTGGGCTTCCGTCGAAAGCCTGGATATTCTGCGCCGTCGGAAGGTAATCGGCATCGGTGATGCCGAGTGCTTTTGCGGTCCTTAGAGGAAGGACATTCACGGCTGATCCATTGTCGATAAGGGTCATCGGGAGATATTTACCTTTGCAGATGACCGTGATGTATAGGGCCAGATTGTGATTGGGCCAAAACGGTGGTAGGTCAGCTTCGGAGAAGGTTATGAGCGGGCCTTCTTCTTTGGATTTGCCCTTAAGGTAGGGCATAATGGTGGCTACCATTTCAGCGGGGGTAGCTTCTGAATCAACCTTGATTTCATCGAGAGCCTTAGTCAGTGCTTCCCGATGAGCTTGCGAGCTAACCAATAGTTGCCATATGGTTAGATCAGCTTGGACCCTCTTCATTTGCTGGACCAGAGCCGTGTCTGGGCTTGGTTCTTCGAGGGTAGGCTCCGTCCTGACAGGTTCAGTGACGGATATAGGAATGGAACGCCCAGCTGCGGCGAGATGATTGGTGGCTAAGGCTTTGGACTTAGCCTTTCGGACCTCTTCAAGGGTGATGGGGACAGCTTCCCCTTTGGTTAAGTACACATCATCCTCGTCGTCGAACCATATCCCGTTGATTTGTGGGATATAGGGAGAGATGAGGTGAGAACAGTCAATTACCTCACCGATGAAGATAGCGTGGGCGCTGAACGGGTTTTCTTTGTTGCTCGGCTTGTCCCCGGGCAATGGGATTTTCCCGCTCTCGATAAGGTCTTGGATCAGGTGTTTTAACCTCCAACACTTTTCAGTATCATGCCCGTTACCCCGGTGATACTGACAGTAGGCTTGGGCATTGTAAGTTTTGGGCCTCTTTTCTACTGGAGGTTCTGCAGTTGGGCCTATCGGCTGGATCATGCCCTTTGATGATAGCCTTTGTAAGGCGTAAGTATAGGTAGTCCCTATATCTGTGAATACCCGATTTGGTGTATTCTTCTTAGATGAGGTGTCGAGCAGGTTTACCTCGTCGAAGATGCTGCGAGTTGCAGCTGCAGGTGTGGGCTTGATCGTAGATGAACTTGCCCCTTGATAGCCTTTGGTAGAGGCCTTAGTCAGGCTTTCTAGTCTCACGTCATCCTCGATTCTCGTGCCCATTTCAGTAAGGACAGCGAAGTTTGGGATGATAGCATACCGGAGATGGACCCGGTAGGATGGGAGTAGATTTTTGACGAAGGCTTCCACTAGGGCCTTCTCGCCGGACTTGTCAACCAGCTTCACACTCTCGGCCCTCCATCTCTGCAAGTATTTTGTGAACCCCTCTTTGGGCTCTTGGGCCATTACCTCCAGAGTACGCATTGTAGTCTGGATTTCAGTGTTATCGGCGTAGTTCCGAGCAAATTCGGTCGCCACATCATCCCAAGTCTTGTATTTCTTGGGGTCGAGCCTGTAGAACCAGGCTCTGGGATGCTTTTCCAAGGAGGAAGGGAATAGGTGCTTGAACATGGCGGACTTTACCCCTTTGACTGCCATGAAGTCTTTGAAGGCCCGGATATGATGGACCGGGTCTTCGGTACTCTCAAACATAGGAATTCCCGTCAAGTTGAGGTTGGCCGGTAGCTCGTTACTCAGAGGTGAATAGATGCGAGCATTTTCGGAGTGGATTGAGTTGCTTGTTGATAAGTGAACTTGCTCCTCGAGCCTGCGAACAACACTGACCAATTCTGCTATGGGCCCAGTGGAATCAGCTCCTTCAACTGGGACCGTCTTCTCTACGGTGCTCAGGCGAGTGTCCAAAGTTGCTTGGTTAGCAAGGATGGAGGTTAGTTGAGTCTCGATTTTGGCTAGGGCATTTTTCAATTCTTCCATCTTGCGTTGATGTCGGGTTGTGGCTGGCCTTTCTATAAGAACACCGCGTAATCAGAAACTAGCCCAGAAATCCCGGAATAGAAAGTACATCCCGAACGAGACTAAAAGGGAAATGACTCGAGAAAGACACCTAGACGGGTGACTCGTGAAAGGTGGGCCTTCCTTAAGATTCGGCAAGTGGGCCTAGTCCTGTTGAAGGAAGGTTCACGTGGGACATCCCCAGACTTTTGACTCGATTGTGTTGACGGGCCCTCCTTCGTAAGAGTATGTCCTACTTAGGTGGGCCTTGCCTTAGTCTAATAAGGCGAACTGGGATAAGGAAGAAACTCGTGATGTAAGATCGACGGAGTTTCGACGCTAGAGAAACTTGACAACTTAAAACATGACCCGACACTGCTAAATATGAGAGTTCCTAAGAAGAGGGGAGTTTTGAAAATTGATTGATTTGAAGGTTCCGAGATAACTAGGTGGAGAGGCCTCGGTTTTGAAAGTTCGAAAATAATTTTGAGTTTTGAATTGGGCAGCATACCGGCTAGAAAATAGGCTATTTTGAGTAGAAACATAGGTCCTAAATTCGGTATGTCCCGGGTTTTGAAAATTGAATATCTTGAAAAAGATGCAATTTTTGAAAAGTTGACATTTTTGAAAACGACTCGGAAACCAAGTAGCACATAGTCGCACAAGCATTATAACGACGCCATGTATGCTCTACACTAAGTCTCGGTCGGTCTGAAAGGGTCTATACCAGTGTACATAGTCTAGACGTTGATCGGGACGGACTCTCTAAGTCGAATTGAGCTTAGAACATGCCGCGAAACCCACTCGAATCGACTATGGACACCTTTTGATGTATCCATGTTGGAGGACATCAATGGTATAGTGGGACGTCGGTCACCAGTACCGGCCCGGGAAAATATGGGTTATGCATGAACCGTAGAACTAAAACGCGTATTGTATTTGTCAAACGATTTCTATTCGAGTCTCACCCTGAGGATGCCGATGGTAAGTCACGCATCAGTTAATCCCCAGCGGAGTCGCCAAATTGTGGACATGACATAGGTCCACCCCGACGCGGCCACGCGCGGGTTTGGGTAGGCGAATGAACCTCCATATGAGAATGGATCGAATTGAAATTTAGGTCTATGTGGAGTCGCCACCGAATTTTGTGGTTATTCGGAACCATTCGAGCCCACTCTATGTCGTAGTGGTCCGTATACAAAATACGACCCATTTCCGATGTCAGAGTTTATTGGGCTCGTCCCTTTGCATTTGATACCAATACCGACATTATCGGATATTGTGTATTGAATGACTCTCGTGCGCCAACGGTTTCGGGCATCCGGAAACCGAGGTTCTGAGTAAGGGGTGAGGGTACGTGTTGGGAAGCCCACAAAGGACACCCAACCCCGCCCGCACATTAGCGGCCTCTACTAAGAATTCGAATGACTTACAATACGCGCGCTAGTTAAACGGGAAAAAAGCTTATGCAAACATTGTTTTCCTAGGCATGTGAATTGAATTGAAAAGGGTTTCTAAGTCAATTTAATGCAATTAATTCTACGTCAAAGTGGAATTTTAGCATGTGGGTTCATTTAGTACAATAAACAAACACGAATTAAATTGACAAGAGAAACAAACAAACGGTTAGTAACGGTAAATCGATATTAACGGTTTGTGCAAATATTGAGTGAGACGAGGAGACGCAAATATGATAATGCATGGTTTGAAAAGATAGTATACACGTGATTAATTAGACACGTGTTGACCTAAGTCATAAAATACTATCGAGTTTGAAAGGAAGGATGTACGACTCGTGTTTTGGTCGTTATGGGGTCACTCGATCGAGTGGTCGATAGACTCGATCGAGTAGACCCGGAAAAGAGGTTTCTGTTTTGCGTTATAGACCATACTCGGCCGAGTTATTGACCAACTCGGTCGAGTACAAGGCCACTCGACCGAGTCACTGTGAGACTCGATCGAGTGGGTGTCGTAACAGACATTCTGATCCGATTTTGAGGTGCCACTCGACCGAGTGGGCTAGGCACTCGGTCGAGTGCCCCCTATACGAATTGTAATTCGTTTGCAAATTTAATTGTTGATTTTGAAATTGCTTTTGATTTTTGATAGTTTGACGATTTTACCGAATCGGGCATAAATATTGCACAATTTATGTTCGACTTGGTTTTTATAAATCGCGAATTTTGTTGAACCGAATATAAATATTGTTGAAATTACACTCGATTCTAATTTTGAATACTCGTTGTATCCCACATTCGATTATTTGAATCGATATGAAATATTAGAGTGAAAAAAGGATAAATTGATTCTAGTCGCTTTAAATTAATTATCGCGATATGAACAAATCGCGTTAATTAATTCATATGACTTGATTGTTAGACTCGATATCCAATTATGAAATTGGTATCGAATCTAAAATCGACGCTTACTTGAATAAAAAAGGACTTGATTCCCTCGACTTCTCCGACATCGAAATAAATCCCTAGGGATTGTGATGTCGGATCCGTGTCAATGGGTTTCAACCCTTATTGAAATACGATGTTTGTTCTGTGAGAAATCGATGTGACATGCGAATAACAATAATGATACAAACGATATGAAAATTATTGTTGAAGTTAACCTATCTCAATAATCAAGTAATCGGGATATCGGAACGAGCGACCGTCAACGCTGTGTGCAGTACACTTGTATGTTCGTGTTTCCTCATTCCGATATCACTCATACTCGACACAAATTGATAGGTATTTTAATGTTTTGATATTAATTATACTAGCGATATTATGGTGCGATGAATAAAATAATAAAAAGCAAAAAGAAAGAGGATGAGAGGGAGATGAAAACGACGTGAAGAAGAGAAGGAGAAAAGAGAGGGTTTTGACACCCTCAACCTACATGTTCTTGTCTCGGCGCGGACCCGTAACCGTGGCTTTAACACAAGAGTCTTCGAGGCTTATGGAGGTTGAGTTATGGTGGCTCGGGATTGATTCCTAAAACTAGGTTTAGGGTTTTTGCTAGTGTAGAATTGCTAGGGTTTTATTAGGGTTTGTAAAAGACGTAGTATGTATGTGTATGGTTGCTCTAGGGTTTCGAAAGTTGTGAAAAGTTGTTGCATGAGGGTTGCTTATATAGGAAAAGCTAGGGCTCCGGTTTAGGGTTACTCGACCGAGTAGGCAGCTGACTCGGTCGAGTAGCCTTGTGCGTCAGCCGTCGGGCTTGAATAAGGGCCCACTCGATCGAGTGGCCCAGCTGGGTCATGCGGGTCACTCGTTTTGGACCGTGACCATGGATATTTGATGGGTTTGTGTTTGAATTGGGCTTTTGATGTTTGAGGGGTTGTTTGGTGTGTCTCGGAAACGACTTTGACCGGGGTTGACCCAGTCGCAAAAGGTCGGTTTTAATTCCGGTGTCGGTTTTGGCCCAAATTAGTCTTGTTTGACTCGAAATGGTCCGCTGGGCCTGGATTTGAGGTTGATTTTGTGATATTTGTACTCCGTAAGTGTGTTAGCCAGCGATTAATGGATTTGAGCCCGTATCCGAGCGCACAGAAGCATGTTAGCGTCCGATCATCATCGGGTGTTTTTTGGGAACTGCCATAGACACCTGGCAGTCAAAATGCGGGTGTCTACAACACTTCTATCTTACCTAGGTGGTGCCACTTTACTCCCTACTTACTTTACTACCTTTATAGTTTTATACTCCCTCCGATTTTTATTGTTCATATCTATTTCCTTATTGTGCTGAAACATTTTTTTTCTCTATTTCTATTTTGGGCCATCAACATGTGATCTAGAAAGTTGACTGATGCTTTACTCTGTAATTGCAAGGGTTAATAGTAAATAGCGGTAATTACCGAGGTGTGTGATGGAAGGAGTAAATAAAGGGTAATTACTCTTCCCGAGAATCATGGAGTTGTTTAAAGAATCTATTATCGCTCCGTGATCATTTATAATTTATAACTATTCGTATAACTATTCGATTTATCTGTTATTGTTGCCCGGCTACATACGAACATTGACCGCCTTTAACCGTCACCGTGATCAATACTGGTTATCGTCGTCTGTTGATATACGTAGTAAACCTCAACTCAATGTTTTCTTTGCATTGCTTAAATATTTGTAATAATCACAGCCCACAGTAACACTGTTTTTCTCTTCTTTTTTTTCCCAAGAATGAAATTAAATTAAATTGAAATTACGGATTAGCAAGTAATATACACAATTAATTAATACTTCGAATTTGTAGATGATTATTTTCATTAATTTACAACGAAATTCTCAATAACTTTCAAATGAATTATCATCGACTTTCCTTCTTCCTTTCCTGCCAAAAAAACAGCAATATTAAAAAATTTAAAAAATAGATTAATAGTCACCGAAAAAACGTCCCTTTTGGTCTTCTTCTTCATCTATCTTTATAATATCTTCATCACCTTCATCTTAATTTATCTTCATCTGCATCTGCGTCAAATCACAAAGATATTCAGATTTATTTTGATTGAATTTCAAATAAAAGTACATAACATCCTGCCTCAAAGATTGATAATTGTGAGAAAAAAATTAGAAACATAGAGAGATACTACATATAACAACAATTCAGGGGAAGGTTAAAAGTATTAATACTGTATTAGTCCCTTTTTTCAACTGTTTCAATTAATTAACGTATCCTTTTTCAATGGTTTCAATTAATGTTTTCTCGCATACCGTTTACCTAGGATTAAAGTGCCGAGGGAGATGTTGGGAGAAGTAATTAGGTTTAATGGTGGTAAAGATTGGGAATTGGGGGAGCATGGGTATTGGGGATGAAGTATTAATTGGGGGTATATTGGAAATAAGAGTTTGTGTAGGGACTATGATGCAAAAATAAGTAAAATTGAAACCTATTTTGGTGAATTGCTGAGAGAACGCGGGAGGTGGTGATTGAGTGATTACACTGTGCCACGTAGGACTGCCCGGTTTCTTCTTTTATATATAAAAGATAAGATAATGCTCTAACATCCCCCCCTCTCTCTACATTTTTCTTTTCTCCTATTTTATATTTTTTGCTTTCTCAACTTTTGTACGTGATTTTTTTTGTACGTGAAATTATACAAATAGTGAGATATTGTATTTTATTGTTCGATCTTGTGCTAGTTTCTCCTTTGTTTTCTCTCGTCTACATTGTTGAGTTTGTTGCTCTTGCCCTTTTTTTGGTAAAATGTGAGGTATTATTATATCATAGACAAAAGGTGACATATACATGGTGTCCCGGTACGGAAACAGTTGACCCGGAACGGGTTCGGGTCTTTTGTGTTTGGTGTTAATCTGATGTTGATCGTTTCACTTCCCAAATCTCTCCTTTCTCTTACTCGTTGATCGGACCTTCCCGGCGGAGACGGCCTGCTCCCTGCACACAGAACGCATAGGACCTCGGAGATGTCCGAGGAAACCCTCTCCGATGCCTAAGTTAGTCCGTGAAATGCCTTGATGAACCTTACTCGTGAGGAGTAAGGTGGCGGTTTCTAGAGTAAGATTTTAGAAACAGAAAGTCCAACCTCTTTCTTGTGGGAAATAACAAAGTATTTATAGGTTCCCCCAAGAGAGAGAAAAAGAGAGAGAGAAAGAGGAAGAATGAGAGGACGAGGAGGTGACACGTGGGTTCACCCCGTCCACCCACTCTTCCCTACCTTGGGCATGGATAGAGGGGCTTCCAGTTTCTGCCCCCTGCGCCTGCCAGGGAGGGATACCCTGAGGACTGTCAGGCAGGGGGGCTTATCTTGCTTGACTGCAACGGACGGATCGACCTTGTCAGGCAAGGGGGGTTTCTTGGAGCTCGGAGCGGCTGAAATTGCCCTCTGGAGGTTTCTTGGCGAAGGGTTCTGCTGGCTGGCCTGTCAAGCAGGCCTTTATTCAGTTCTGGGTCGGGCTTCCCTGGGGCCCATACGGCGGGTGACCCGCGGCAGGCTACCGACCCCCATCACATGGGATAACAGTTTTAGCGCTTTAATACATAGTACCACTATATAGCAAGCTGGAAACAAAGTCCAACACACTTAACAATCTATTATTGCTCTTACCCTTTGTTGTGCTTGTTTCTAATTTTGACATATACATGGGATAGCAGTTTTAGCGCTTTAATACATAGTAGCACTATATAGCAAGCTGGAAACAAAGTCCAACACACTTAACAATCTATTATTGCTCTTACCCTTTGTTGTGCTTGTTTCTACTTTTGATGTTTCACATCTGTTGTTGTCTGTGTTAGTGTTCTTCTATTATTTTCCATTATTAGTTGTGTATTAGATTATGATTGATGTAGAGATGCCTCTAAATCTATGATCGACGTGTTGGTATGATACTACATCAACTCATCGATCAACTTATTATTACAATAACAATACTATGTCAATTATGTGAGAATGAGATTGTATCGATTGACTCCTACTAATAATGAGTAGCATTAAGATGAGTCAAATGCAAGCATGAACCCAATGAAGCAGGAACGAATTGATAGCCACGCACATACCAAGTTAGTCTGGGCGGTGGAAAAAATCGGGGTCGTCTGCATCCGACGACAACAGTAAGATGACGTTTGGCGGCGGGAATCAGCTCGATTTCGTTGTACACTTGGATGGTGTAATGGGAAAGGCAAGCACCCATTGTTATAGGTGATGGATTATAAGGGAGGAAGATGAAGATGATGGGAGGTGGTTGAAATTTATTGCTTCACTTTGGATTCTACATAATCAATGAGGAAGAAGTTGATGGGTTCTTCACTTTAGATTTTTCATAATCATTGAGGAAGAAGTTGAAGGGTTCTAATGAGAAAGAAGTTGATGGATTTTTCACTTTGGATTCTACACAATCAATGAGGAAGAAATTGAAGGGTTCTAACTAATAATAACCGACTTTGGCATTGATTATGTATTCAACTCCCTCCTTTTCAATTTCTACCCAATCACATCATGCCAAGTGTGTTACCTTAGAATTGAGTATTGGTTGTTGATGCGCGAGCGTCGCGACCCGCACGATCAAACAATATTTGTAACACCGACTAACCTAACTAACGTAGTAGTGGTAGGTCGGGATCGATCCAAGGGACGGTCTTCGTAAAGTCGGTCGAGTAAAAGTCTAAATACGTTTGGGATCTAAGGGGGGGGTTTAAGTAGGATTAGAACTAAACTAAGATGGTCGGTCTAATAGCTAACACGAAAATCAATATAGGAAAAGTGTTAGGGGGAGTCGGGGAATCAAAAACGGGACACAAAAACAAGAAATCAAGCAAAAAATACACAGTTGATAAGGGATAGGCCACTTTTCGGTCTCTATGCCCGACCTTACTAAGACTCGCTTTCGCGACGAAGAAGCTAGGTCACTAAGTCGGAATTACCCAAGCCCCGAGTTTCCCCATATTGATGAGGGTGAATACGAGTCAACTAAATTGATCAAGTAAAGTCAACAAACATACAACAATTCCAAAATAGACAAATCAACCCAAGTGCATTCAATCACAAGAATCCTTAATCCATGTTATCTAGAATTCCTCCTCCCCTAGCCCCCTAACTAAAATCTATTCACTACCCATAATAAAACTAACACTAAGGAGACTAGGAGAAAGACTAAACATGCTTAAACTAGAGGAGAAATAATTAATCTAAGGCAATAAAGGAAACTACACTAACAAACAATAATAAAGAGGAAAATAAACAAACACACAAACTATGAAGAAACAAACTAAGGAGAGAGAAAAACAAACAAACAATGAAAAACTACACTAACATAAAAATGACAAGGCTAACAATAGATTAACAAGAAACTAAAGACAAAACTAATTAATGGAGAAAGGGAGAGGAAAGAAACTACCAACAATGGAGAAAACTAAAGGAGGAAGATGAAGATTAACATAAAGATTGAATCTTGGAAGAGAAAATACAAGAACTTTGTCACCAATCCTTGCAAAACTCTTCAATCTTCAACATAAAAACCCAAATCTTCAACTAGTACAAGAACTTCATTGTAGAATGTTGAGTAGATTAATCTAAAACTAAGAAAGTTTACTAAATCTATGGAGTTTTACTATGTGAACTACTACTACTACTACTACTACTATGGAGATCCACTACACAACTCTACCCTAAAGAGGCTCACTTAAGGCACAAAAATCAAATGAAAACCTAGGGTTACTATATATAATAAGCCCTTAATGGGTTACACAATCTTAAAGCCCATAATCTAATCCTTGCCCATTAGTGAGACTTTGTCCTTTGAGTGAGACTTTGCCCAATGAGTCTTCATAGGGTGAAGTTTTGCCCTGCGGATTCTCTCCAATATGGCCGAAATACCGTCGGGCGAAGTTCCGCCCGGTCAAAATCTCGTAGGGTGAAATTTCGCCAGGTGAAATTTTTTGTCCGAAATGGCAATCTGAGGAGGAACACCATCGGGCGAAATTTTGCCCGGTCAAACTCTCATCGGGTGAAATTTTGCCCTGTGACTTCAGAGGGCCATAACTCTCTCGTTTGAACTTCGATTGGGGCGTGTAATATGTCGTTGGAAAGCTAAGATGATAAGATTTCACCTCCAACTAGAATCGTTTCCATCCGAGGTCTATAACTCTAGATATATTCATTTGAAGTTTGACCTCTCCGGTGAAGATGCCCAATGGACTATAGCTTTTTCCTTTTTGCTCAAGGTTTCACCTCTTGGGTTTGGACTTTGGATTTTGAGTTGTGTGCTTTGCTTTTTGAACGGTTTCCCTCTCTCTCATGCTCATAGGAGCTCAGACACATTTTTGGTCAAAAATTCTATCAAAATAGACAGAAAACTACCAAAAACACGTAAAATGCAAAAGAGAGACGCTAATGCGAGAAATACTCAAAATACGGCGATAATCGCACTTTATTCTCGCAAAACGGAGGAAAAACGGGCTTAAATAGGAAGAAAAACGGTCCAAATTTGACACACAACAATTCCCCCACACTAAACCGTTGCTCGTCCTCGAGCAAAGACCCTAAAAGAAATTACATACTACTACTACTACTAGCTAGACTACGCTAAGCCAATACGGGGCAATTAACGGGCCCGCTCTGTCCCTTCAACTCACATCGGAATACTTATGAGGTAAGGTACTCCCATGCAAGGCAAGTTGGGGCTTGCTCAAAATGGTGAATGCGACTAAACACACAAAAACACATAACACGAAAGAATAGACGCATCCAAAGCAAAAATAAAACACCTAATCCCTCATCGAGACGGCGGGGAAAGACACCGAAAACTTACTTAAAACAATCATAAACATTCCAAGATAAATCACCCACGTAAACAAGGGCCAAAGCCTAATACTATGACAATTAAGCAATATAAATGTTGATAACTTAGCTAGGTCCTCCTAGTCTTCTAAAGGGGTACTACGGGGCGTTAAACGGAGTGGAAAAAGTGAACCATGGATTCGTTCGACACTGTAGGTAGGTGCAGTCCCGCTCTCTTGGCTAAGGCCAAGAGGGTCGTTCCAAACTCGAATTTCCTAAATTAGCCCAAACAAAAAGTGGAGTGTTTACAATTTTTGGGGTGGATCGACCAATCACCGCTATCTTCCTACCTCGGGACTCAGTCCTCTAGTAAGCAATTCACGGCAACAAATCGACCAAAGGGCTTTTTTTTTTCTTTTTTTTTTTTGCAGGAGATGTTTTTGCTGATATGATTTCATTTGAAGCTCCTTTTCTCTCCCTTGTTTTTTATAATTTTGTGCCCTTTTCTCTTGCTTTGGTTTGCCCCTTTTTTTTGGCTCTTTGATGTGGTTCGAAACCAAGCTTGGAGGTTATTCTTGTGTAAACTTATTGTGGTGATGTATAGGTGGAGGAAGAATAGGTAACCGAGAACGGCGCCTTTCCCGGATAACCCACAAAAAGGCGAATAGAATTTGAACTAAAGGTGCAATGGTCATTCGAGCAAGGTCACCTAGAAAACGGGATGTGGGAACCAAAGCCTAACTCCTCCATGGGTGGTCAAGGTTGTCAAATGCAAACCCCGAAGTAAACCTCTAGTAGAAAAGGTGGACTCAAGCTAAATGATCAACAAATTCATTGATTTAGAGTCATTCTACTAGATTAAGGTCCAAAATCTACAATGAGTTATCTACAATGGAATGTAAACTCTTGCAATAAGTTTGTAATCGGGTTTTCGAAAACGTTTAGTCCTAGACACACTATACAAAAACAAAAGGAACACACGAAAAAGGAAAAGGCAAATAAAAGAAAACACAAGTAAAGTCATGTACTCCATACTTCATCGTCATTAAAGCACAAAATCAACCACAACACCCAAAATGCTCATCTCTTCTAGAGCCTCCAAATAGCAACAACCTAACTCCTCTACAAAAGTAAAGAAGAAAGAAGGAAGGAAGTTACCAAACAGGGTGCTTTTATAGTCTCTTCAAATCTTGCTATCAAGGTGGTGGTTATCCTGTAAGAGTAGAGAACATGACTATACAAAGGACACGAAAACATAACGCAAACGAGAAAAGAAAAAGGGAAAAATAAAAGAAGAATAAAAAGAAAATATTTTTGGTTTTTCGGAATTTTTCAATTTTTATGGTTTTTGGAAAGATTTTTGAAAAACAAAAGGATAGTAGATCCCTCCCCCACACTAAAACTGTGCATTGTCCTCAATGCACGAGTAGGGGAAAAGATCGAAAAAGACGGAAAAAGAAAAATAAGAAAAATCGTTTTGGATTTTTATAATTTGTCAAATGTTTTTGGATTTTTCAAATTTTTTGAAGAAATAAAACAAACGAAATGAAAATGATAAAAGGGTGGCGGGCCTAGGTGCAATCACATCACCTAGACCCTAGCCAAGTGACTAAGAAAATGAGAATAAAATAAAAGAAAAGAAATTAAAAGAAAGGATGAAAAATGGGCGTAGGTGTAGTCACGTCACCTAGCACGGATTAAGAAAAATTTGAGAAAATGAGAAGAATTTGGATTTTCAAAAGGTCAATGGCTTAATCACATCGCCTAATGACCGGGAGCAATACCAAGGCCGCTTTGGCCGCAACAATCAAACAATGGGACAGCTTGCAAAGTTATGTTAGAGATAAATCAATCACAATGACAATAGGATAAAAAGAATAAGAATGGAATCAACCAAAGGACATGCAATTATAGATGATTAAGGACTCACCGACCCAACCCACACACAAATACAGAACACGCACACGCACACCACCGACTCCGGGAGAGGGTCTAGTTAGAGTGATCGTCCGACGCAAATGAGGCGCTAGGAGACCCATAGAAAAAGGGTATACCCTCGGAGGATGGCTCGGGAGAAAACTCCTCCAGACCGTCGCTAAGCGAGAGGGCAAAATCGGATTCAATCTCACATAGGTCATAGATCGTACGACCTTCGGGTAATTCGTAGTGTGCATACTCCCAAACTCCCCTTCCTCCCGACTCAGTCTTGGTCAGTCGAAATTCACCGGGACCCAAGGGTAGGTCCCAATTGTGGTGAACAAGGATAGTGGTTCGGTGTGTGTGCGAAACTATTAAATCTCTTCCACGGCTAATGTAGACGAGGCGCTGATGAGGTACATAAAAAATCCAAGTCGGAAAATAGGTCTCGTCAAGCCATATGGAATCGTCTAGTGGGGTGAGGTGGTCGGTCCAATAACCCAATTTGTTTGCAATTACGGTCACGAGACCTCCACAATCCAAAGAGGGGTGTTATTGGGTGACAATGATATGGTGGAAATGCAACGCCACGACAAGTGGTATGTCTAAGGGGTTAGGGTTACCGAACAAAGAGTCACAAATCAATTGGAAGACACACACATTAAGAGTATAAATATTATTGGCCGAGGGTAACAACCAGTGGGAGAGCATCTCGCAAAAATAGCGAATTGCGGGGTTACGTATTTCGGAGGCAAAGGATAAATTAGCCTCGTAACCCCCTTTACAGCGTGATATGCGTTTCCAAAGATCTCTCCTAGATACACAGGCTTGTACATTGCTCGAGGGTTCACTAATTCCGGTACCCAATGAGGGTAGGCCTAGCACTAGGCCGAACTCGGAAATAGTCAAACGATGGGGTTTGTCGAATAGTCTAAATTTGACCGCTCTTGGTGTGGTCGGATTGTCAATGGCAAAAGTTCCTAGGAACTCGCAAGTAAGGTCTTTATAGGTGAAGGCCGCGAGGCTAAGGAGCTCGCTAGTTCCGGTCCTCGACGATAACTCTTTAATATCGTCTATTATTCCTAGATTGGTCATTGTGTGGGGATAAGGCCACCTAGTGCTCTGAAAGATCTTTTCAGAGAAGGTCTAAGCTAAAGAAGTATTAAGACAAGGTAAATTTGTAGGCTTAGAAGACTTAGAAAATTTAGAAGATTTAGAAGGTGTAGAAGTCAAAGCCATACCTTGCTTACGAGCGGCTTGCCTTGCTCTTGTCTCCATAGTAATAGGTTTGCAAGAATATTCCCAAAAACTTTAGCTTCACCTCTTCAAGCATCCAAAATAATCACCCAAGATGGAGAGGAGGTATGAATGTGGTTGGGGTATGGTGATTTGATTTTAAGAAAGATGAAAGCAAAAGCGAGATATGGTCGTACACTCATATACAGAAGATCACAAAGTATGCAAATATGTTTAGTTAGTGATACATGAATGATACTCCCTCATGTATGTACACTTTGATTTCAAGGATGAAATTTAATGTAGTGTATCATGTATTGCAATGCTCAGGTTTTTTATTCTCAGGCATGGAACCATGAACTATACGACCTAAATACAAGAGCTGGTTGAAGCAACTGACAAGAACAGACGGTAAGGCTCTTGAGCAACCATTTGGGTAGGCGAATGAATCTCGTGGTAAGATTGTTCTCAGATCGAAATTTAAATCGAAGTTGGAGTCGCCACCGAAATTGTGGGAGTTCGGACTCGTTCGAACCCACTCTATACTCAGGCGTATCGCGCACAAAGCATGGCCCGCTTTAGTACTAGAGCTTATGGGGGTTCGTCCCTTTGCATAACGATATCGATGTCGAATTACCGAATATCGTATATCGAATGACTCGCGTCCGCCAACGGGTTCGGGCATCCGGAAACCAAAGCAAGGTTCTGAGTAAGGGGTGAGGGTACGTGTTGGGAAGCCCACAAAGGATACCCAATCCCGCCCACACTTAGCGGCCTCTACTAGGATATCGATCGGTGCTCGTGTACGCGAATTAGTAAGACGGTGAAATGATATTTGAAACAATGTTTTGAGCTATGAATGTAAAATACGTGTTTAGCTACGTCGTTTAATGCATCTTAAATATGTCGAAGTTGTTTTAGCATGTGGGTCATTTAGAAAATGGTAAATGCCACGCAACTAAAATAAACAACTTAAAAGTAAATTACAAATTACACGGGCGGAATACAACCCGGAATTCACAATATTTAAACAAATTGCGATAATAATAAATGGATTAGAAATAATAAACGTAATCTATAAACGGACCCATAAATAGAAAACGTAAATTGAAACCGTAAATCGAATTAGTGGAAGGACTACGATCACTTACACATTGCATTGTGTATCGACCGGAGGACGAAGGCCTTAACACGCATTAGCGCACGAGACCGGAGCATAATGCTAGCTCGATCCCGGACCTCGGGGTCCTGTCCCGACTTATCCCAGCGAAATAGGAATTGCCTCGACTTATCGGATATTGAAATCGACTAATGAGTTGGTGATATAAGATTAGTCGTATGAGAGATCGCTCAAAGTTGTAAAAGAAACGAGAGGATAATAAATTCGGAATGGGATAAAGTATGGGTTTCGGAAGAGGAATACATGATTGATTTAGCACGTATCGACTTAGAGTCGTAAATATGACTCGACGAAATTTATATCATCTTTTAGCCTTCATTGAAGGCTTGTATGGGTCACTCGATCGAGTCATTAAGGGGACTTGGTCGAGTGCCCTTGACGAAGAAATCCCTGCCCATTTTTAGGGGGGTCACTCGATCGAGTGCCCTCTGTAACGGGTAGCAGCTCGTTCTAAAACAACCCATTTTGTGAAGTCGTGATTTGAAACAAGAAATGGTCGATCTAATACAAATATCGGGCCTCCCTGCCTTCTTTTAGGGGGGTCACTCGATCGAGTCAGACTTGGCACTCGATCGAGTGCCCTATGGCGAACTCTTTATTTGGTTCCGGAAACTTATAAACTTTGTCCCGTCAGGTTTGGCTGTACGAACGACTGTCGATTATGGAGCCCCTTCTGGACGTGTTCGGGTATCGTAGTAGCCAAGTTAGCTCAAGGAAGTTACACATAAGTCCGAGTCATGACATAAACCGGACTTACTGGGATGAGGAGCTCATATTCCACGGAGGTCCCTTGATCAGGTGGAATGTTGCTTGGTGGTTCCTCTCTAGATTAACGGGGCTAGCCAAGAAGGATTAGGCCCGGTACCTGGTGGTCCTGTCACTTGATTGGACCGTTCATATTTACCCGGACCGCATTCTGAGACAGTTCGGATGGACTTAGAGGATTCCTGAGTCCGAGGCCATCATTAGCATCCCGCTCCAATTGACGGACGCGATGTGCGATACATGGTTGCAGCGATGGCACACCCGTGTCATCTGGGTTTCCGAATCATATCAGAAGTGGAGCTCTGAAGAGTCCGAAGAGGACCAGAAGGCCCTAAAGGTCAATGAGGCCTTTGACTTGGTTCGCCGGGAGACGGCTAAGGACAACAAGGGTTTCTACGATGACGGAGAGACTCCTGCTACTCTGGTTCGATTAGAGTTAGGTCTTAAGTCAAAAACTAAGACTCGAGCTAGAGATGCCAATGCTAGAGGCGTGTGAGGGTCACTGAGCCCCCAGACTGACTTAGAGAAGAGGCTTGGGACGAGACGAGTGGCCAAGGATCGGTTGGG
Organism: Agrostemma githago; assembly: GCA_958450325.1. NCBI lineage: Eukaryota > Viridiplantae > Streptophyta > Magnoliopsida > Caryophyllales > Caryophyllaceae > Agrostemma > Agrostemma githago. Next base: position 47,390,230 of record OY288249.1, read on the forward strand.
CCCACGTGATAGGCTACCCGAGCATGAAAGGGCCCGAATTGGGCCGATTAACGTGGCTGAAGATCCGCTCTCGAAGAAATGGGTCTGAGCCAAATAGGTTCCTGTGGTGATTCAGGAACGCCCGCCTTAGTCTCATTGTTAGTGGATGGCCAAAGAGCCCAAGGATAAGGGTAAGGGCAAGATGCCATGAATACCCGAGTCCTTAGATTTATTATTATTATTTAAGTAGTACTACTATTTTATTTGTAGTGTCGTGTGTTTTTTTTTTGAATTTTGTACTTGGAATTCCCGAGTTTATCGGTTTTTTAGTAATAATAAAGGAAGTTTATTAATTAAACCGTTCTTGTCTCTTTCGTGATTGCAGTGGTTGTGCCCTTTTGAGGGGTTGCCTACGTATCCACAGTTAGTGGAATCAAACCTGACGTAGTTCAGGCTTTGTATAAATTTGCAATCTCGAAATACATCAAGACTAATGGTTTGAGATGCATATAACACTAAGGTAAGTAATCCTAGCTTATTGACTTGCTTTTTAGAAAAGTTTATGTTTGAAAAGACAATTTTAATAAACTTTTGCAAATGACATTGAGAAAGGATGAGGGGTAGTAACGTTTCAGTTGGTCTAGGTTGGTAGGATTGGTAAAGTCATTCTCGTCCAAATCTGTCAACTTCACAGCACCGCCTGATAGAACTTTTTTCACCAGATATGGCCCGACCTAATTGGGTTTAACTTTCCCCTGAGGTCAACTGGTAATAGAGCTCGAACGGTTTGAGGACCAAATCCTCTTCTTTGATGTGCCCGGGCCTAACTCTTTTGTTGAAGGTCCGTTGTATTCTTTTCTGGTATACTTGAATATTATTGAGGGCGCGGGACCGTCGTTCGTCTCATAGAACTAGCGAGTCGTATCGTGCTTGGACCCAATCGGCTTCAAGTACTAGGCTTTCTCATAGAATTCTGAGAGATGGTACTTCCAACTAGACTGGTTGAACTGCCACCATCGCGTATGTCAGATAATAGGGTGTTCCACTGGTTGCGTTGCAGATTGATGTCTGGTATCCCCATAGAGCGAAAGGTATCTTATCGAGCCATTCTCGGTAATTATCAGTCATCTTTTTTAGTATGGTGATAATTGTTTTGTTGGCTGCTTCTACTGCTCCATTTGTTTAGGGACGGTAGGGCGAGGATGTATACCTCTGAATTTGGTACTTGGTTAGAAAAGTTGTCGTTTCGGCCTGGAAATGGGTTCCGTGATCACTGATGAATTCATGTTGGATCCCGTATCGGCATATGATTTTATTTTGGATGAACTTAGCTACATGTTTGGCATTCAGAATTCGACCAATTTAGTGAAGTAGTCGATGACTACCAAATTGAAGCAATGCCTGTCTGAACCGGAGGGGTTTACCTTTCCGATTATGTCGATTCCCCATGTCGAAAACAGTTAGGGTAACGTCATGGTGTATAACAAAGATGACGGCAGATGTTGCACATTGGCGAATATTTGACAGTTATGGCAGTGTTTGACGTACTGTCTGCAGTCGGTTTCCATATTGTTCCAGTAATATTCGAGCCTCATGAAATTTCAGACTAACATCTGGGCATTCATATGCAGACCGCACTCACCGTCATGTACTTTAGCCATAACCTTTTCGGCTTTTATTTTGTTGACGCATAGGAGAAGAACCCCCTGCGTCGTAGCTTTTGTATAGTTGACCGTCATCGGTATGGATAAACTGGGTAGCTAACCTTCGTAGGGCTTTTTTGGCTCGACTGTCGGTTCCGGGAGGATATTCTTCCGTCAACATGTATGTTAAGACAACCTGATACCATGGTTCGGGATAAGCTATTTCAATATCTTCGATGGCGTGGATATATGCCGGTTTGGACCGTCTTTCGACGCAAATCTGCATACTAGTCAGGTGATCGGGAATATTCAGTAAAGATCCCAATTTGGAAAGTGCATCTGCAAAATGGTTTTCTTCCCGAGGCAAGTATATATACTCTACCTGGCCTTTTCGAATTGTTTCTCGAGAACCGTTACTCGCGTCTGGTAGGCCACGAGATTGGCGTTCCGAGTTTTCTATTTCTGGAGTGCCTGATTAATGACTAAGGATGAGTCGTCGTGTACCCGGAGATTCGTGACTGTTGAGTGCTAAATTTAGACCATTTTCCCCCTCATTTAGACCCGTTTTCCCCTCGTTTTGCGAGTTTAGAGTGTGATTATCGCCATATTTTGAGTACTTTTTGCATTAGCGTCCCTCTTGTGCGTTTTACGTGTTTTTGGTAGTTTTTCTATCAATTTTGATAGGATTTGGCACCGAAACCACGATCGAGCTTCCACGAGCACAAGAGAAGGGAACACCGTCCAAAGAGAAAAGCACACAACTTAAAGTTCAAAGCCATCCAATCAATCGACAAAGAATGAGACAAGAAAAAAGGCCAGAAAAATGACCGGGTGAAATTTCACCCGATGAAGCACCACCGGGCGAAGTTTCGCCCGACGGTAAATTTGCTTCCCCGAAGATTTTCCGAGCTTCTCCACCGGGCGAAATGACCGGGCAAAATTTCGCTCGATGGTGAAAGTGTCCAAAAACTGCAAAACTGGAAGAAGTTCACCGGGTGAAACGGGTGAAGTTTCACTCGGGGGTATTGGTCCGTGCACGATAGGGTGAAGTTCCACCTCATGAAGATTAAAGGGGAAACTCGGGGTGGAAATTACCTTAAACTTGAGACTTACCCTTCTTCGCCACAAAAGCGGGTTTTTAGGTGGGTTGGGTGAAGAATCCGAAAGGTGACATTCTCCCTTTATCAATGTTGCGACAAAAACCCGATTTTGACCTTCTTAGACTCCAATTTCCGAATCCCAACTTTCCCTAACACCTTTTCCTAGATTGGTTGTCTCTAGTTATTTCTATCATTATTTTTCTAGTGTAGACTCGACCCTTAGAACCCCCCTAGATTCCAAACACGTCGCTTTTAACTCGATACTACGTTGCGTTCCCTGTGGACCAACCTCGACTTACCACGATTACTCTAGTAGTTTTTGTGTTATTACGAGTCTATAAATATTGTTTGATCCCCCATCCTTCGCTAAACGACCGATCCGATTTGGGGAGCCGTCAAAATGGCGTCGTTGCCGAGGAACGGCTAGTTATTGTGTTTGTTTCTTTTCTCTTCTTCCTCTTCCCTAATACCGTTTGTAATCCCCTAGAAATTTTAACGCAATACAGTGGCGGAAACACTGTAGAAGTGGGATTATAACACACTGTAACTATGTCTTGATAAAATTTAAATGGTAAAGTCAAACATTAGGCCCTAAATAAAATGGCCAAAATTAAAACAATCCACAAAGGGGTTTAACAATCGACAAGACAAAATTGTAAAATAATAATAAGCAGGATCCACAATGCCCGCTAGCCCACACCCGGAAACAAGCATACCTGCCATGTTAAAACATAACAGCCACAATCAGTGGGGAGCAACGCCAACGTTCTCCCAGCCGTATAACAGGATTTTAAAAATGTAATTACTATTATAGGAAAATAGTAAAAAGGAAAACAGTAAAACATCATATTAAAATAAGCTTTTAGCGTAAAACAAAATAATCAAAAGGGTTTCCGAAGAAACATAAAAATATTTGCCAACCTGCAAACCAATTTATATCGATAATAAATAAAATATTCAAAATGGCGTTATGGATATTCGGTTAGTGTGCAGAAGGCTAGACTTTCACTAGGGATATACTAAAAACTATCTTCGAGAACTCAGACACCAACTTCACATTGAATAACTGTTATTCTTGTACTAGTCATAGGCAAGAATATTGATTCTGTTTCATGTATGGGCATGAAAAGTTTTAATAAAAGTAGAACAATTGTTGCTCTATACCTTGCAAGATTATGAGGTACAATAAGGCTAACATGATTGTTGGACTTTACATTCCTAGTAGTGAATGTTTTTATTTGTAAGATAACAATCAAAAGGTTTCGTCCCTCGACACGAGTTTTACCTATTATGGCATTGTCCTTAATCCATGATACAAGAAACATTAGAATAAGTTTCATAATGATGAAATTATAAACCTTATTGATAAGGATCAACCGAGGTAAATGGATCTTGTCTAGATGGATAAATGACATTAAAAGTGACTCCTATTAATTGTACTGGGAGGGTACTTAGACTTGTTGGATCACACATATACATATACATGTGAGTTTAACTAGTGATGTTGCAAAAATGGGAAACATGTACGATTTTGTTCATTTAATGAAATTTGAAACTGAATGCTTTGAATTGTTCAAGGAAATTCAGACGAAAGTACAAGATCAACTTGATAAGTTGGTACGAGTCATTCGATATGATTGAAACAGGGAGGAATTGAACTAAAAGATTGTGATCATCTTAGAAGTAGTGAAAAGTGTTTCAAACTACATCGAACCATATATGATATGATTTGGTCTATGATGAGTTATTTGCAGATTTTATTGACTCTTCAGAAAGTTATGCACTATAAAAGTCTTTGTACAATGTTGATGAAATTGTCCATGTAAGTCGGAGAATAGACACCATATGAGATAAGGATTGAAAATGTTCTAAAATAGTCTTTTCTTAATTATCAAGTCTTAAAGTTTAGAGAAAATTGTTTTCTAGAACTTAGACTCAATTATGACATGTGTTTTATTAGGGGTATTATGTTAATTCTACAAACTGTCCAAAGAACAAAATTGTTTTGCTGTATGGAGTGATACGTTTCTTTTAAAGAAATGTGATTTCTAATAGAAACAGTGGGAGTAGAATCGACCTTGAATTGTTCGGGATTAACAGTAATTCTCTACAACCGTTGAAGAAAATATTGATGCATCCATGAAAAGTCATGATCATCTTAGCTGTAAAATATTACCCTACATAGGTTTGACCTATGATGAAACAATAATGGGCAAAGACTCCAAAAGTCACATAAAATCTAATAGATTTTATATACCATAACTACCAAGTATAGACTATGGTTAAATGAGTCTTATAGTGAAGAATAGTCTTCAATATAAAGGCGATGTAGATTGATATAAGAGTATCTATGAAGCATAGTTGGTAGTTAAGGATTGATCTCATAGTAATGACTATGGAAAAACCTTCTTACAACATTATGCTTAAGTAAAAATCAATAAAAATCTAAACATACCCTAGCGATTTGAACGTACCCTGGCGATTCTCAGGCGAGTTTGAAGATTCCAGGGCATCTTTTCCGGCGCAGCAGTTCGTGACGACGACTAAACTGCTTGCACTGAGTCTGTCACGCGGAATTATGAGGAAAAAGGTGTAACACCCGCTATTTTTCCTAGCATTTTTATCCTTACCGTTATGACTTCGTCATAACTCTGTCACTTTTCGGCCCTATGTTTCATCATTTTTTTCCCAAGCTTTATTTTCATTTTTGAGTCTAATGATACTTATTTTTATTTTTGAATATTTCAATTCTTTTAAATCTATTTAATTGATTTTCTTCGTAAACTAATTATTTTTCCGCGAGGAATTCTACTTCTCTACGAATTAACGTTTTAAAGCTCAGATTTAAGTTATTTCTTTTCCTACAAATGTATAAATATATTTATATAATATTTTCAACTAATAATTATTTTTATTTACGGAAATTTAGCCATTAAAGATTTTATTACGAAGTTTCGTAAATAATTGTTTTCCAACGCGAAGTTTACTCGAATTGCTTTAAAATACCTTTAACGATTTTACGATTTTTTTTTATCAACTTACAAATTATTTGGGACCTTTTTCTCATGTGTTGGACCGACACGCTTCCTTGTCACACCCTTACTACGTTTTTCTTTATACGTTTCGTTTTATTATGTTAAAACGTAAAGATAATGCTTTTCTTACCCATTTATTTGACAAATTATTGAACAAACTTTTCATACTCCCCTTCCTCTCTTTTGGCCAGCTTTAGGAAGGGAGTGTAGCATAGTTTTCATCAAAAATTTTATTAACATTCATGCTTAAAACCATCCATTTCCCATTCATTCATTTTGCTAATTAAACAACAAAAAAATTCCTTCATTCTTCTCTCTTAGCCATGGCATGCAGCAGCCTCTCAAGGCTAATTCTTGTCTCAAATCGAGTCATAATCATCTCGTTTTCATCATCGAATTAATCGTCATTCCGATCCCTTCGTTAAGGTAATAATCGATGTTGTTTTCGATCGTTATTTTCCATGATTTTCTTAGTTTTCTCATGGTATTTTTCCACCATGCTTTTCTTGTGTTGAAGGATTTTTGAATGATCCCGAAGCCGACAAATTTATAATCGACTCGAATTTGGGTTAGAGGTAACGTCGATGTTACTCGGTATTTCATGATTTTAATTGTGTATTTGCATGTATAATTTTTATATTTCATTTTTGACAATATATGTATGTCTTATAATCTGGAAAATTTTAAAAAGTTGAAAATTTGCATGTTTCGATATTTTTATCGCTTTTACGAGATTAACGATTAAATTGTTATATTAATTTGTAAAATCGTAATAATCGGCCTAAACATGTAATATATATTTATATTCTGGAAAAATATTTTTTTTGATGATTTTTTATAATTTAGTATTTTTCTGATATTTTTGATATCGATTATTGAATTATTACCGTTATCGGACAAAAACGATTAAAAGCCGATTTTTAGTTCTAGTACCTAAACATTTTATTTTAATCTGATTTTTGACGTGGTGAAACTTTCTGATGGAATAGAATTTTCTGAAGTTTTTCATAATTTTTCGGAATTGTTAAGTGGATGAATTAATTAATCACTTTAAATCATCGTTTATCGTTAAAACCGTGTTTGTCGTTTAAATTCTCGATTTCTGGTCTTTGGTTTAAATCTGGAAAAATTATGATTCCGATGGTTTCTTAATAAAATGTATTTTTATGATTTTTAGTGCTTTAATAAAATGTTAGAAACGATAAGTTTTATTAATGGAATCGTTAATTGTGAAAACGGGTTTTAAAGACGGTTTTGATGGGATTTATTAAAGCTGGAATTTTTAGAAATATGGAAAAATAGTATTTTCTGGAAAATCATGATTTTTAATCTTAATAATAATTTTTGGATATTAATACTTAAATCGTTTTGTAATTACTATTTTTATTAATCGTTATTGTCGAGATTAGACGATTAACGAGAAAACGCTTTAAAAACCGAGTTTTAGGATTCTGGAAATTTTTCTTTTCTGGACAGAATATCCATAAATATATTTTAACTATTTTACGTGATTTTTGTACTATTTATTAAAGTCTTTAATTAATAAGTATTGATTTTTGGACAAATTACGATTTATCGTTAAAATGCTTCGTCTTACCTAAAAGATTTATTTTTCCAGCTATTTTGAAAATATTTAAATCTGAAACATTAAGAGTTAAATCATTCCTTAACATATTCTAAATATATTCAATGGTTTAATTAAATAAAAGACGTTGAAAGATTTAATTTGACATTTGCCGTAAAATCCTATTTGTAATTGTATTGTCGTAACTAATAATAATTAGGGATCTTTAGCTTTGTAAATTTTGAAAACATCCTGATTAGTATTATTAAAAATTTTAAGACATTTTTAATCATTTTATACACTTGTACGATATTTCAATAACTTCATAAACTCAAATGCTCTTACTTTAATAATTAATATCGTTAAGGCCGAAAGTATTAGTTTTATAAATCTATATCGTTTACTAAAAATGTGGTATTAGTATGAACTAATATTTTCACTATTTTGATATAATGCTATTTTTAGTAAAATTTCTAAAAATAGAAGTTTCCTAAAATAGAAAGTTTCCTCTTTTAGAATATAAATGTTTACTTCTTTTATCCTCATATTATTTATATTGATTATATCTTTTGAATATCGATAATGGCTTTGTTTTGGAGTTATGGAATAAGAACAAGTGTGAGGTTAGAGTAATATATTCTAGGGTTTACGGTTTTGCCATCAACTATAAGGCTAGTGTATCAGGAATCGGTACATTGGTTGTTGAACAGGGTGACAGGTATCCCGGGAGTTTTGTACATTTTGACCTTAAACTTAGGCCTCGCAGTAAGTCGTCGTCATAAGTTGAACTGGGTGACAGGTAATCCCAGGAGGGGTGTGCATTATCTTAAACTAGGGTCACGCATTTATAAGTCGCCGCTCTATTATGGTTGAGTAGCCTAGTTAGAGACCGAAGTTTGATTTGTTTGAACTAAGTTCTCGAAGCTAGTTTTTAGTATTCTCCTAGTAAAAGTCTAGCCGTCTACACTACTCCTATCCATAACGCCATTTTGAATATTTTTATTATTATCGATATAATTTGGTTTGGAGGTTGGCAAATGTTTTATGTTTTCTCCGAAAACTCATTTTTATTATATTGTTTCGATACGTGAAGTTTTTTCACTGAAAACTTATTTTCATTATAATGTTTTACTGTTTTCCGTTTTCTTACTATTTTTCTATAATAGTAATTACAGTTTTAAAATCCTGTTATACGGCTGGGAGAACGTTGACGTTGCTCCTCACTGATTGTGGCTGTTATGTTTTTAACATGGTAGGTATACGTGTTCCGGGTGTGGGCTAGCGAGCAGTGTGGATCCTGCTTATTTATTTTTAATAATTATGTCTTATGGATTGTTCAAACCCCTTTTTTTATGGATTGTTTTAATTTTGGCCATTTTATTTAAGGCCTAATGTTTGACTTTACCATTTAAATATTATCAAAACATAGTTACAGCGTGTTATAATCCCGACTCTACAGTGTTTCCGCCACTGTATCGCGTTAGAATTTCTAGGGGATTACAAAAGGAGAGACCGATCGCGAAAGGGCCCAAGATTAATTCTAGGGCAGCGAAAGAGGAGGCTTTGAGGAAGACAACTGCGAAAAACAAGCAATCGGCTGTGACGGGTTCGAAACCTTCTCAGGCAGAGGATGAATCCTCTGGGACAAATAGGGTGAACGAAATTCCGGGGTTGAATTTTAAGACTGATTCTGATGAGGACAACATTTCTGAGTTTGTTCCTGAAACTAATCCGATCAATGAGGCAGAATTGAATGGCCTTATCGGTTGGAAGCAAAGAGAAGGAAAGCGGGTGGTTGATGTGGAAGAGGAAGAAGAAATGCTCCGTTTTTGTGGAAGACGCAGTAGAATATTGGAGTTCTGCCGTGTTTTGCTTCATCATGGGTGCAAACCCACCATGGGAGATAGTGAAAGGGTACGTGAGACGCATATGGAAAGAGCTTAAGATCGACACAATTTCGTTTCTTCCGAATGGAATTTTCATTGTGCGTTTTGAAGATAAAAATGCTAAGGTACAAATTCTTAATCATGGTTTCTATATGTTTGATAACAAACCGGTAATTGTGAAGGAATGGACCCCGTATGCTATACTTGATAAGGAGGATGTGCAAGAGGTACCAGTTTGGGTACAATTGCACGATCTTCCCTAGAAATTTTGGGGACGTTGTCTGCCTAGGATCGCCTCATTAGTGGGTCCGTATGTTAAGTCTGACTTAGCAACGGAAGAACGTACTAGACTGGGTTATGCGAGGACTATGGTGTTGGTGAAATTGGGGCAAAAATTTAAGAATTCGGTTCGTTTTATGGACGAACATGGAAGTGTCATTGATGTCCTAGTTAAGTACGAATGGAAACCTATCTGGTGTACTAAATGTAAAGGATATGGGCACGAAATGGTTGATTGTCGGAAGGAGGAATTGAGGAAGGTAAGAATTGAGGCCAAGCTTAAGAAGAAGGAGGAAGGGGCTGCCCCTAAACAGCCTGCCACGAAGCAGCCTGTCTCAAAGGCTGCAGTGAAGCAGCCTGTGGCAGCTGACTTGGTGCAGATTGCTTGGAGGAAAGACCCGGTTGTGAATCCGGGGATTTCTTTCGCGGATATGGTTAGAGGGTTGCCATGTAAGGAGAAGGTTGATGGAAAAGCGGGGGTCGATTTGGAGATGGTTTTACATGGTGACACATAATATTGGTTTTTGGAATGTGCGCGGTGATGGTGGGATTTACCGCGGGTCCCAACCGATCAATATATAACCAACTAATCCTAACGGTAGCTACAAACCAAAGCAAGGGGACAATTGGTCTTGGAAGCAAATATGTAAAGTTAAGGACGTGTTGAAGGAAGCAAATCAACAGGATATGTGGGATACTGAGAGGTACACGGTCAAAGAAGGTTACAATATGCTTAGGAATAAACAAGAAGAGAAAAATTGGGCCAGAGTGATATGGAGTAATTGGAATATACCAAAACACTCTATTATCACTTGGATGGCATTGAATAAAGGAATGAATACAAAGGATAAATTAGCAAAAATTGGATACATAGAGGACAACAAATGCTGTCTATGTGGCCGAGAAGAGGAAACCATAGAGCACATCTTTGAAGATTGCGTGTATAGCAGTAGAATTGAAGCTGCAATTTCTGAATGGTATGGATCAAATCGGACTGTGCAAATGCTGGCAGTAGACAACCACAATAATACTCGATGGAAAACTGATGCAATGATTCGGAATGCGTTTTATTTCCATGTATGGAGACAGAGAAACGGTGCTTGGCACGACCTGAAGATTCTGAGACCGGAAAAGGTTGCAAATACGATCAAGAAAGAAGCTACTGCAAGAGTTATGGGGAAGAATGCTATGAACTTAGTTCACTGGTGATGAATTAGTAACAACTCTTTAGTGTGTTTTCACAAGTTGATTTTAATTAATTTGTATTGTATATGTTAGGAAGCGAATTTCCTCTCGATGTAAACGAACCCATTGACTTTTTTTTGGCACTATACTCACATTTTACCAAAAAAAAATAAAAAATCCTAACGGTAGCTAGGGTAAGTCGGGTCGTGTCCACGAAGACGGTTGTAGGTGTCTAGACTAGGTCTACCTAGAAACAAGGCTAAGTCACAAACAAACACAAAGAAATGATAATTGACAAACTATGATGGGAGAAGAGGTATGAACAAGGCTAACAATGAACTAGCTATAACAAGAACTAATTGAACAACTAAAGTTAACTAAACAATGAACTAGAGGAATGATAGCTAACAAAAAGGATGAATCAAATATGGAAGGGAGTAGGGTTAGGTCGGGTTCTTAAATGTAGTAGGGTAATTGGGTGATCAAGGGTGTAGGTATCTCTTGGCCACTAAGGTCGGTTTGCGCTCTCGCGCCAAAGCCAAAGTCCGCACTCTCGTGTCTAAGACTAGACCCGAATATTCATGCAAGATGCTACTCAAAACAGAAACATTCAACCACAAATCGAATACACAATGAGAAGATGAGAACAAGTATGAGAAGCATTGGCCACTACTACCCACACAAGCAATACAACAAACACATAGTGTGCCCAATAAGTGACTAGCAACAAAAAGAATCACCTTTACCCACAATCAAACCCTAATCACCCATAATCCACACTTAATCCCCCTACTAACCCCACAAGGAATCTACTCACTCATTATCAAACTAACAATAACAATGATAAGAGAAATCAACATAAACAACCAAACATTCATTATGAACAAACAAGAACAATAAGCAATATATAAAGATTCAAACTTGATGAATAAACAAAGAACAAAAGTAAAAGGGAGAAGAGGATTATACCAAACTAGCAAAGGATGAAAAAGATGTAAACTTGAATTAATAAGAAACCCAAATAAAACTCCAAGGTTGTCAAGCTTGGAATAATCTTCAAGAATCTCCTTAATACAAGACTAATTACAAAGATTAACTAAAGATTAAAGGAAGATTAAACTAAAGAGAGGAGAACTAAATATAAGGTTTAAATGTTAAAGAAAGGCTTAAGATAGTCTAGGGTAATGTCTCATGCTTAAACAATACAAGGGGGGAGTATTTATAAGGTTACAAGAATGAAGGAGGAAGAAAAAGGAGTCACGCGCAGCAGCCGGTTCATCCCGACCAGGACGGATCGGTCCCGACCGGGACGGTCTGATCCCGACCGGGACGGGTTGGTCCCGACCGGGACAGACCCTAAACATCACCCTCTGCATTTGTGCACCTCATCTCGGACGGGATGAGGTCATTCCCGACGGGGATGGGTCTTGTAGGCCTCCAATATGATCTTTAAGGTCCCTCCTTGCTTCTCATGAGCTTCTCATCGACTCTCGGGTCTCGGAATCGAGTCTAAGGGGCTCGGGATTGAGTCCCAAGGTCTCGGGATCGAATCCAAGGCATCGAGTGATCGTTCCTTCACTTCGTTGGCTCCAAAAAGTGTATGAAACGAGTCAGAATCGTTCCAATTCTTCATGAATGGTCTCGGGAACCTGAAACGAACTAGAGGAAGCATAAGTAGCCCATGAACCGCTCCCAAGGAGAAATTCCGCAAGGAAAATGGGACCAATACACAACAAACTAGGCACTACAAACTACACTTATCAACTCCCCCACACTTAACCCTTACTCGCCCTCGAGTAAGCACAAACTAACTACTAAACTAGCCGAGCGGGTATTAGCGCACCCTACGCCCTTTCAACTCACGCGAGAACACCTAGAGGACAAGTGCTCTCCGCAAGGCAAGTGAGGTCTTGCGACAAAACCGTGGATGCAACCGGACACAAAAACACATAAACAAACAAACATACAAACAAACAAACAAAAGGTTGCACCCAAAAAGAAACAAATACCGCTTCCCTCTAAAAAGCGGTGGAAGAAGCACCGGTTTAGGATTCAAGGCAAGTGACAACGTTCCCAAGCTAACAATACAAACCAAAATGGACAAAACCCTAATAGTATGACGACAAAGCAACAAAAACGTTGGTAACTTACCTAGGTTCCTCCTAACCTTCTAAGAACGTACTACGGGACGATTGGCGGGATGGAAAAGGGATGAACCACGGTGTTAGTCGACTCTGTAGGTAAGTGAGACCCCGCCCCCTTTAGCGATGTGGCAAGAGGGTCGTCCCATGCCCAAAACCATCCAACTAGTCCAAGTAAAAAGGTGGATGAGGTTTGCAAAATGAGGGAAGACCGATCATTACCGCTATCATCCTTCCTAGGGACTCGGTCCTTTGGTAGGCTCTTCACGGTAACGATCGGAAAGAGGCTTATTTTGAGAGGGTGAGAATCTTTTTGTGAGACAGTTTTCTTTTGGCATTTTTCTTTCTTTTGCATTTTTGCTTTGTGTGTTGCTATGCCATTTCTTTTTCATCTTTTGTATTTTCTTTTTGGCTTTTTGTGCCTTTTCTTTTTCTTCTTTTGTATTTTCTTTTTGGCTTTTTGTGCCTTTTCTTTTTCTTCAATCTTTTCTTTCTTTCATTTTCTTTCTTTTTCATTGTTTGCCCTTTTGGCTAGATTTGAGTTGTAGGCATTTCTTCTTGCAACTAAGAAAGAGATTTCAACAATTTGCATCTTATTTTGTGAATATGTGTAGGAGGTAGGGGAATGGGTGAGTCGGGAGCGCGCTTTCCCTTCAAACCCACAAAAATGGGAGAAACTTGGACTAATCAAACAATTCCGAACATGGTCACCTAGGGGATGGGACTCGACAACCAAGGCCTTTTCACACCGTGGGTGGTCATAATGGTCAAAATGCAAATCCCGTAGTAAATCCCTAGTAAGCAAGGTGGACTCAAGGTAAGAAACGAACGAAATCATTGATTTAGGGTCATTCTACTAGACTAAAGTCCAAGACTCGATTCATACTACTAGAAAGGGAAAATAAACACTTTCACTCTAGCCTGTAAACCGGGTTTTCGAAAACCGTTTACACACTAGACACAAGTACACATCGCAAAACAAAGACACGACAAAAACGAAAGAAAAAGAGACCAAAGGCAACAAAACAAAACAAACACACAAAGAGAACAAACACCACCCCGAATTTCCAGATAAGCAACCAATCAACCATAAATCTTCACAAGGCTCCACCCGAGCACACATCATCATAAATCTCCTCCACACTCCACAAGAGATAAAGAGGAAAAAGGGATAGAAAGGCGTTACCGGATGTCTTGAAAGCCTTCCAAAGTCAACGGTGATTAGGCGACCTATAAGGAAAAAGGGAGGCAAAACACGCACAACACAACAAATATACGACATAACGACACAAAAGGAAAACACACAAAAAGAAAATATTTTTGATTTTTGATTTTTGTGAAATTTTTTCAAATTTTTAGGGTTTTTAAAGATTTTTCGGAAAAACTACGAAAACAAAACTAAGTATGATAGAATATCGCTCCCCCACACTTAAGCCGAGCAATGTCCTCATGCTCGACCGTAGTGTATGGAGACACAAAAGAAAAGAAACTACGAAAATAAAGCTAAAAATCGAAAAGAAAAGTGGAGAAAGGGTAGAATGTGTCCGGCCGGGGTGTAGTCAAGTCACCATGGGCCGAGACAAGAAAAGATATGGATGGGGGAAGAAATAAAAAGAAAGAAATAAAAGGAAATGAGAGGGGAGGACTAGGTGTAATCAAGTCACCTAGCCCGGATTCTGCCCAAATCCGACTAAATCCTACAAAAAGGGTGAAAATCTTGCAAATTTGGATTTTGAAATGACTCTCGATGTAGTCACGTCATCGAGAGTCGGGAGCAACAATTACCAAGGCCCCGAGGGCCACCATGACACAAAAGTGTATAAGGGGAAGGGGAACTAACAAAAGAAGACAAGCAACAAAAGACGGAAAAGAAAGGATAGTTGCCGTACCATGCGGGTAGCAACTCACTTGCTCCATCGTCTCATAGGTCGATATCGGCACGTAGCTAGTCGTCGTCATTGCTATTCCCCTCCATTCACGATATGGTTCCATGGTTGGAGCACAAAGGTATGAGGAGGTGGGATTTGATGTGAAAGTCGGTGTAAAGTGAAGAGAAAATGAGGTGAATATGTGTATATGAAGTGTAGGGGTCATATGATAAGGGCAAGAATAGGTAGGGAGGTTGGGAGGGGGTATAAAGTGGTAGGGTGGGCCCAAATGACAAAGAAGAGGCCAAAGGAGGAACAAGGCATCATCCCGGTCGGGATGGATGGTCCCGGTCGGGATGGATGATCCCGGTCGGGATGACATACACGTCCCGGTCGGGAAGCCCTCGTCCCGGTCGGGATGACACTCCAGAGAACCCCATTTTTGGCACACTCATCCCGATCGGGATGACATCCTTCCCGGTCGGGATGGTTCATCCTTCCCGGTCGGGATGCACTCTTCTCGGTCGGGAAGAGTCTTCTAACCCTCTATAACTCCAAAAGCTCGTTCCAAGCTTCAAAAACCGACTCCCCTTCGCACGATCCAAGCTCTAACAATAACCCTTCCTCTCTAGGATTCATCTTCACTTCACACCTATAAAATGGGCTCAAAACATTCATCAAAATCCCTCCCTCACATCACTCATCAAAATACCAAATCACAAGAATTTCATAAAACCTAAAAATATTACAAGGAAGAGATAAATACAATAAGACGGTTCTTTTGGAACTCCGTCAAACCAAGGGTGGTGCATTCTTCGATTCTTTTTCAACAACACTTGGCTAGTTCCATCTCCATCAAGGGCTCGAAGAAACAAATCGAAGGCTCTTGCAAAGTCTTCAATCAAGCTTGTGGTGTAACCATCCACACTACAAGGCTCTTCACAACCTTGTCTCAACGTTCCCAGAGCATCCCCGATCTACTAAGTTCAATGGCTTGAACTTGTACTTTCGATCCTTCGGTATATACCCAAACGTCCATCTATCCTCTTGTGGCCCCAAGGGAGGCTCATCTTTCTTCTTGTCTTGGCACTTGTCTTCAAACTCATGACATGGGCACTCATCCGCCTCAATCTCGGAGTCATCATCCTCAAGCTCATAGAAGTCGTTCTTCAATCTTTTTCCCGACTCATCCCCTAGATTGATGTCTTTCATGGTGTGGATCATCTTACAAGACTCATCATTAGTAGACGAGGTGTTGCCTTGGAGGTCAAACACGAGTTTTTCTTCGCCTAACTCAAATGTGATCCTACCGTTCTTCACATCAATCGTAGCACCAGTGGTATGTAGAAATGGGTGCCCAAGGATAATGGGAGTGATAGCATCTTCCGGCATGTCAAGCACAAGGAAGTCGACCGAAATGAAGAACTTCCCGATTCTAATTGGCACATCTTCCAACATCCCCAAAGGTCGGTTGAGGGAACTATCGGCCATTTGGAGTGTAATGGAGGTACACTTGAGCTCTTTCATCCCAAGTCGCTCACAAATGGAATAGGGAATGATGCTTACACTCGCACCCAAATCACATAGTGCTCTCTCAATCTTGAAGTTGCCTATGGTGCAAGGGATCGAGAAACTACCCGGATCCTTCAACTTGGGAAGCGTAGAACCTTGAATAAGCTCGCTCACCACTCTTGTGAACGCTATAGTCTCTTCTTTGTCGACGGATCTCTTCCTAGCCAATATTTCTTTCATGAATCTTCCATATGCCGGGATTTGGGTAAGTAGCTCGGTAAATGGGACACTCACATCCAATTTCTTCACAATATTAAGGAACTTGTCATATTGGACATCCACCTTGGTCTTCATTTGCCTTGTTGGGAATGACAACTTAATATGAACCTTGTTTTGCTCAATAGGGGTGGACTTCTCAAACGACACTTTCCCTTTACCCTTGTCTTTTCCTTGAAGTGGGGGAAGCTTGTCTTCTTGGGGTTTCTCAATCTCCCACAAGACTTGCTCCTCAATTGGGTTTCCCAAGCTTGGATCTTCTTGAATTGGAGACACTACTTCTTTCATTGGTACATGCTCATTAGGGGGTAAGGGGGAGTTATAAGATGAACCACTCCTCAAGGTAATAGCATTCACATGCTCGAATTTCGCCGTTTCACCTTGAGGAGGTAATTGCCCCTTTTGCCTTGAAGAGCTACCCGAAGCAAGTTGAGCTATTTGAGTCTCGAGCATCTTCATATGAGCATCTCTTGCCAAGTTATCCCTTTGAAGTTGAGTAATGATTTCTTGTTGGGTTCTTTGTGTCTCCAATTGACTCCTTTGCATGTCCAACATTGAGTTTTGCATGTCGAAATCCCGAGGGGGAGATTGTTGGTTATGAGGAGTGTTTGTGATGGCTAGAGGAATGCCATAATCATGAGTAGGAGACCGACTCCTTGGCTTGCTTTCTTGTCGATTAGCTTGTGTTGCTTGTTGTTTTTGTTGGTTCCCTTGGAACCCATGAGAGTTGCCTTGATTAAGGCCTTGATTGTTGCCATGGTTGTAGTTTTGATGTCCTTGGTTATGTTGGTTTCC
This sequence comes from Agrostemma githago, assembly GCA_958450325.1. NCBI lineage: Eukaryota > Viridiplantae > Streptophyta > Magnoliopsida > Caryophyllales > Caryophyllaceae > Agrostemma > Agrostemma githago. The sequence continues at coordinate 47,407,493 of OY288249.1, forward strand.
TTGGAAACCACCTTGATTGAAATTCCCTTGTTGGAACCCTTGATTGTTGTTGAAGGTACCTTGGTTATTTTGCTTGAAGTTGTTGAATGGCCTTGGGTTGCCTTGATAACCTTGGTATCCTTGATTGTTGTCCCTTAAGGGAGGTGGAACATAGGGACGGTGTTGTAGAGCTTGTTGTTGAGAAGCTTGATGGGAAGCTTGGTACACATTAGGATAGGGGGCACCTTGCTTGAACGCTTGAAAGGCGTTCACTTGCTCAATACTTCCCCGACAATGTATAGGCTCATGTCCAACTATCCCACAAGTATCGCACATCCCATAATAAGGTGTAGGAGACACAACTCCCAAAGCATTAACTTCATAAATCGAGTGTTGGTTGGAGGAACTAGTGCTTTGAACTTGATTGAGGTGGCTTTGGAGCTTCCTGTCAATGGTCTCCATGTGAGTTTTTAATTGAGCCCCAAGGTCAATGCTTAGTTGTGTGATGGCATCGACCTCGTGCCTATGTCCTCGATTCGTCTTCCTAGGCCTTGAGTATTGGGAAATGTGGACCGCCATCTCCTCGACTCTTGACCAAGTTTGGTCATCATCCACCTCGGTAAACCTTCCATTCGATCCCATATTGAGTATGGCCCTTGAGTCTTCATATAATCCGTTCCAAAATTGTTGAACAAGGATCCATTGTGATAGACCATGGTGAGGGCAAGAGCGGATCAAGGCTTTGAATCTTTCCCAAGCTTCATAGAGGCTTTCTTCATCACGTTGTTGGAATCCCGTGATAGATGCTCTCAATAAATTTGTCTTCTCCGGGGGATAGAATTGTTGGTAAAAAGTCAATACTAGCTTCTTCCAAGTATCAATACCAAGAGTCGCCTTGTCTAACCCTTTGAACCATTGCTTTGCTTTACCGATCAAAGAGAAAGGAAATAGTACCCACCAGATTTGGTCTTGGGTTATTCCCGTTTGTGAGATAGCATCGCAATAGTCCGAAAAGGTTTCCATGTGTTGATGAGGATCTTCGGTTGGTAACCCACTAAATTGGCTTCGCTCGACCAATTGGATGAATTGAGTCTTAGCCACAAAATTGCCGGTATATGCCTCCGGTAAAGCGGTTGGACCGGGCAAGACATCTTCCGTAAGCGTTGAGTGTGAAGAGAACTTAGGCATTATTGGATATGCGGGAGAGGACGGTGTTGATGGTGTTGATGTAGAAGTAGAGGGGGAACTAGGTTGAGAAGTACCAAAAGGATTTATGAAGATCCCTTCGGTATTGCCTTGAGGTTGCTCGATAAAGTCGGATCCTTGGGCTTGTTCTTCAGTGGTATTGCTAGCACTTGGTTGAGAGATTCTAACCCGGCCAATCGTCCATTGGCGAAAGGCTCTAAAGAGTCTTTCCGGCTCTGGATTGAAGAGAAAGAATTCGCCTCCCCCCTAGGCATACACTACACACTATAGCAAACGTGAGAACACCTAGTGCTTTATGGGCACTAGGCAAAGACAATAAACAAGCACTACCCAAGACAAGGAGAAAAAGAAGCTAAAGAAATTAAGAAAAAAAACCTACACAATATGCACAAGAGATAGAAGAAGAGCACAAGAAGGGTAACTAAGTCAAGCTAATAAGCAAACTAAGTCTAAACATGCACCGTCCCCGGCAACGACGCCAAATTGATGGTGGGATTTGCCGCGGGTCCCAACCGATCAATATATAACCAACTAATCCTAACGGTAGCTAGGGTAAGTCGGGTCGTGTCCACGGAGACGGTTGTAGGTGTCTAAACTAGGTCTACCTAGAAACAAGGCTAAGTCACAAACAAACACAGAAATGATAATTGACAAACTATGATGGGAGAAGAGGTATGAACAAGGCTAACAATGAACTAGCTATAACAAGAACTAATTGAACAACTAAAGTTAACTAAACAATGAACTAGAGGAATGATAGCTAACAAAAAGGATGAATCAAATATGGAAGGGAGTAGGGTTAGGTCGGGTTCTTAAATGTAGTAAGGTAATTGGGTGATCAAGGGTGTAGGTGTCTCTTGGCCACTAAGGTCGGTTTGCGCTCTCGCGCCAAAGCCAAAGTCCGCACTCTCGTGTCTAAGACTAGACCCGAATATTCATGCAAGATGCTACTCAAAACACAAACATTCAACCATAAATCGAATACACAATGAGAAGATGAGAACAAGTATGAGAAGCATTGGCCACTACTACCGACACAAGCAATACAACAAACACATAGTGTGCCCAATAAGTGACTAGCAACAAAAAGAATCACCTTTACCCACAATCAAACCCTAATCACCCATAATCCACACTTAATCCCCCTACTAACCCCACAAGGAATCTACTCACTCATTATCAAACTAACAATAACAATGATAAGAGAAATCAACATAAACAACCAAACATTCATTATGAACAAACAAGAACAATAAGCAATATATAAAGATTCAAACTTGATGAATAAACAAAGAACAAAAGTAAAAGGGAGAAGAGGATTATACCAAACTAGCAAAGGATGAAAAAGATGTAAACTTGAATTAATAAGAAACCCAAATAAAACTCCACGGTTGTCAAGCTTGGAATAATCTTCAAGAATCTCCTTAATACAAGACTAATTACAAAGATTAACTAAAGATTAAAGGAAGATTAAACTAAAGAGAGGAGAACTAAATCTAGGGTTCAAATGTTAAAGAGAGGCTTAAGATAGTCTAGGGTAATGTCTCATGCTTAAACAATACAAGGGAGGAGTATTTATAAGGTTACAAGAATGAAGGAGGAAGAAAAAAGAGTCACGCGCAGCAGCCGGTTCATCCCGACCGGGACGGTCTGATTCCGACCGGGACGGGTTTGTCCCGACCGGGACGGACCCAAAACAGAACCCTCCGCATTTGTGCATCTCATCCCGGACGGGATGAGGTCCTTCCTGACGGAGATGGGTCTTGTAGGCCTCCAATATGATCTTTAAGGTCCCTCCTTGCTTCTCATGGGCTTCTCATCGAATCTCGGGTCTCGGGATCGAGTCTAAGGGGCTCGGGATCGGGTCTCAAGGTCTCGGGATCGAATCCGAGGCATCGAGTGATCGTTCCTTCACTTTGTTGGCTCCAAAAAGTGTATGAAACGAGTCGGAATCGTTCCAATTCTTCATGAATGGTGTCGGGAACCTGAAACGAACTAGAGGAAGCATAAGTAGCCCATGAACCGCTCCCAAGGAGCGATTCCGCAAGGAAAATGGGACCAATACACAACAAACTAGGCACTACAAACTACACTTATCACGCGGCATGTGTAATATAAATAAGCAGCGCACTATTTGTGATTTTATTAGGAAGCAACATGTAGATGTGTTTGGTTTACCTGAAACAAAAATAAAGAATAAAGCGTATGCGAAAGTTCATCGGAATGTCTTCAATGAATGGAGCATAACTACAAATAATCATTGTTATGAAGGGGGTCGGGTTTGGCTGTTGTGGAAGCATGAGAAGGTCAACTTGGCGATATTAGATTATGGTAATCAAAGTATTCACATTAGAGTTTGTACAAGCTCAGGGAAGGATTATCAGCTTACTTTCGTGTATGCTTTTAATTCGGCTGATGACAGGCTGGAACTTTGGCGGAGACTTGAGTCTTATGCCATGGGTGGTCCGTGGATGATTCTGGGTGATTTCAATTGTGTAATTGATGCTCGTGAACGACTCGGGGGTTCCTCCTCGGAAAGGCGATGACCCAATTCCGGGATTGTTTAGCAAATTGTGATGTCTCTGATTTCAAGGCGAGTGGGTCTTGGTTTACTTGGAACAACAAACACAAAGTGGCGGAAACTAGGATGTATAGTCGTATTGATTGGTGCTTGGCTAATGATGATATGTCGACGTTATTCCCGAATGGGTTCGCTAATTTTATGCTGGAAGGTACTTTTGATCATTGTCTGTGTGTAGTTCAATTAGAGCTTCCACCGGTGAGGAAGAATCGTAGTTTCAAGTATATGAATATGTGGAGTAGGGCGCCCGAATTTATCAAGTGTGTGAAAGACACTTGGGGTTTGTCGATTAGGGGCTCGTTGATGTTTCAAGTCGTGAACAAGCTTCGGGGCTTGAAGAGACCTTTGAAAAACTTGAATTCGACTTGTTTTTCTAACATTGAAAACAGGTGTGCTCAAGCTGAATTGAAATTGGAGGAGCTGCAGGTCCGCCTTGAAACTGTCACTACTTCGGCAGGCATGCATGACGAGGCAGTTCTGAATGAGCAGGTACGTTCTCTTCAGTATGCACGTTATGAGTTTTGGGCACAGAAGGCGAAACAGCGTTGGGTAAAAGATGGTGACGTAAACTCAGCCTATTTCCATGGGATTTTGAGAGCACGACGCGCCCGGAATGCTGTGGTGGGAATTACTGATGATGCGGGCTGTTATTATGACTCTGAGGAGGCCATAGAAGGTGCTTTTCTTAGCTACTACTTGAAACTTCTGGGTGAGTCGCGTGAATCGGAGCAGGTCAATTTTGGCCTTGTAAGACGGGGGAATATATGTACTGAAGAGCATAAGGTCCTTTTGTCGGCAAATGTGACTGAGGATGAAATCAAGCGGGCTATGTTTTCCATTCCACGAGACAAAGCGCCGGGACCGGATGGCTTCTCGAGTCAATTCTTTATTGATTCGTGGGAGATTGTTGAAGATGATATTGTAAGAGCTATCCAGGACTTCTTCGTTTCAGGTAAGCTACTTAAACAACTGAACTGTACTAGTATTGTCCTTATTCCTAAGGTGAATAGACCTCAATCTGTGAAAGAGTTCCGGCCGATTGCATGCTGCAACGTCTTGTACAAATGTATTGCTAAAATTATTTGTACAAGGCTAGCTCGGGTTTTGAGTCAGATAATTTCCCCTGCTCAAGGGGGTTTTATCGAGGGGACAAGTATTATGGAGAATGTGCTGATTTGTCAGGACTTGGTTCGTATGTACGGGAGGGGTCGTGTTTCACCCAGATGCTTGTTTAAAGTTGATATTCATAAGGCATATGATAGTGTGGAATGGAATTTTGTGGATCAGATGCTGCAGGCATTAGATTTTCCTGTTTGTTTCAGAAGCTTGATTATGGAGTGTGTTCAATCAGTCTCTTATACTCTCTGTGTTAATGGGACAGTTTTGTCTTTTTTCGTGGGAAGAGAGGACTGAGGCAGGGGGACCCGATATCTCCTCTTCTTTTCACGATTTGCATGGAATATTTTTCTCGGATTATGACTTATGGAATGATGGATAGGAATTTCAAATATCACCCTTAATGTGGTCCTTTGAAGTTAAGTCAGTTACTATTTGCGGATGACCTGCTCCTTTTTTGTAAGGGGGGGACAAAATCTATGGAGTTGCTGTGGAAGGCCTTTGCAACCTTTAGTAGAGCTTCGGGGTTGTGTATTAGTGTGGGCAAGTCTCATGCTTATTTTGCTGGAGTTGACGAAGATAGGAAGGAGGCTATTTTGCAGTTTTCAGGATGTGTGGAAGGCACTATGCCTTTTAGATATCTTGGCCTGCCAATCCAGAGCACTCATTTGGGTAAGAATGATTGTGAGAAACTGTTAGCCCGTATTGTTTCGAGGATTACTAGTATTGGTGCCAGGAAACTCTCTTATGCAGGAAGGCTGATTTTGGTTCAAACTGTGCTGTCTCAGCTGCACAATTATTGGGCCATGATATTTATTATTCCGAAATTTGTGATGGCTCGGATCGTGTCTATATGTCACAATTTTCTGTGGGATGGTGGTGTAGAGGGCACGAAAAGAGCTTTAGTGAGTTGGGAAAAAATCTGCCGTCCTAAAGTGGAGGGTGGGTTGGGGCTGCGTGATCTTGTGGACATGACATAGGTCCTCCCCGACGCGGCCACGCGCGGGTTTGGGTAGGCGAATGAATCTCCATATGAGAATGGATCGAATTGAAATTTAGGTCTATGTGGAGTCGCCACCGAATTTTGTGGTTATTCGGAACCATTCGAGCCCACTCTATGTCGTAGTGGTCCGTATACAAAATACGGCCCATTTCCGATGTCAGAGTTTATTGGGCTCGTCACTTTGCATTTGATACCAATACCGACGTTATCGGATATTGTGTATTGAATGACTCTCGTGCGCCAACGGTTTCGGGCATCCGGAAACCGAGGTTCTGAGTAAGGGGTGAGGGTACGTGTTGGGAAGCCCACAAAGGACACCCAACCCCGCCCGCACATTAGCGGCCTCTACTAAGAATTCGAATGACTTACAATACGCGCGCTAGTTAAACGGGAAAAAGCTTATGCAAACATCGTTTTCCCTAAACATGTGAATGGAATTGAAAAAGGGTTTCTAAGTCAATTTAATGCAATTAATTCTACGTCAAAGTGGAATTTAGCATGTGGGTTCATTTAGTACAATAAACGAACAAGAATTAAATTGACAAAAGAAACAAGCAAACGGTTAGTAACGGTAAATCAATATTAACGTTTTGTGCAAATGTTGGATTAAATTGAAAAGATGCAAATATGAGGATGCATGGTTTGAAAAGATAGTATACACGTGATTAATTATGCACGTGTTGACCTAAGTCGTAAAATACTATCGAGTTTTGAGAAAAGAAGATGTGCGACCCGTGTTTTGGTCGTTATGAGGCCACTCGATCGAGTAGTCGATAGACTCGATCGAGTAGGCCCTGAAAAGATGTTTCTGTTTCGTGGTACAGACCGTACTCGGCCGAGTTATGGACCAACTCGGTCGAGTACATGGCCACTCGACCGAGTCACTGTGAGACTCGATCGAGTGGGTGTCGTGACAGACATTCTGATTCGGTTTTGAGGTGTCACTCGACCGAGTGGGCTAGGCACTCGGTCGAGTACCTCCTGTACGAATGGTAATTCGTTTGCAAGTTGAATATTTATTTTGAAATTGCTTTTTGATTTTTGATGACTTGACGAATTGGGCATAAATATAGCGGAATTTATACTCAATTCGGGACTTGAATACTCGTCGTATCCCACACTCGATTACCGAATCGACGTGAAATACTTAGAGTGAAAATAAAGGAAGATTAATTTAAGTCGGCCTAAATTAACTACCGCAATATAGTAAATTTCCTCCGCGTTAAATAATGTCGTAATTCTATTGAATTGTATTGACAATTATTTTTGCATCAACGGAAAATCGCATTAGTTAACTTATGTGACTAGATCGTTAGATTCGACATCCAATTAAGGAATTGGTATCGAGTTTAATAGATCGACGCTTTGCTTAAATTAAAGGACTTGATTCCCTCGACTTCTCCGACATCGAAATAAATCCCTAAGGATTGTGATGTCGGATCCGTGTCAACGGGTTTCGACCCTTACTGAAATACGATGTTTGTTTTTTTGAGAAATCGATGCGACATGCGAATAATAACAATGATGCGGAAATTATTTTTGAAGTTAATCTATCTCAATAATCAAGTAATTGGGATATCGGAACAAGCGACCGTCAACGCTGTGTGCAGTACACTTGTATGTTCGTGTTTCCTTATTCCGATATCACCTCATATTCGACACAAATTGATAGATATTTTAATGTCTTGATACTAGTATTATTGATATTAACGATGCGATCAAAATAAATAAAAAAGAAAACGCGACCCGTAAAAAAAAGATACGACGCGAGAAGGAGGAAGAGAGGAGAAGAAGCGGGGTTTTGACACCCTCAACCTACATGTTCTTGTCTCGGTGCAGACTCGTAACCGTGGCTATAACACAAGAGTCTTCGAGGTTTATGGAGGTCGAGTTATGGTGGCTCGGGTTGTTGATTCCTAAACTAGGTTTAGGGTTTTTTGCTAATGAATCGCTTAGGGTTTGCTTAGGGTTTGTAGGGGACGTAGTATGTGTGTATGAGGTTGCTCTAGGGTTTTTAAAGTTGTAAAAAGGTTGTTGAAGATGTGTGCATGGAGGTTCCTTATATAGGAAAAGCTAGGGCTTCGGTTTAGGGTTACTCGACCGAGTAGGTGGCTGACTCGGTCGAGCGGGCTTGTGCGTCAGCCGTCGGGCTTGAATAAGGGCCCACTCGATCGAGTGAGTGGGGCACTCGATCGAGTGGCCCAGCTGGGTCACGCGGGTCACTCATTTTGGACCGTGATCATGGATATTTGATGGGTTTGTGTTTGAATTGGACTTTTGATGCTTGAGTGTTTGTTTTGCATGTTTCGGAAATGACTTTGACCGGGGTTGACCCAATCGTAAAAAAGTCGGTTTTATTTCCGGTGTCGGTTTTGGCCCAAGTTAGTCTTGTTTGACTCGAAATGGTCCGCTGGGCCTGAATTTGAGGTTGATTTTGTGATATTTGTACTCTGTAAGTGCGTTAGCCAACGATTAATGGCTTTGAGCCCGTATCCGAGCGCATAGAAGCATGTTAGCGTCCGATCATCATCGGGTGTTTTTTGGGAAACTGCCATAGACACCTGGCAGTCAAAATGCGGGTGTCTACAGAGCCCCCACTCTGACTGATGCTTGGACAGGGCGAAAGTCAGAGTATCCACCAGGCCAATCGAGGATTGAAACCTGGCGGACTTCCGGCCGAGTCGTTTATAGTCCATTAGACTTGCGTGAAGGGCTCGCCAGCCGCAAGCTAGAAGTCATACCTGAGCCGATAACTCCGTGGGGAATTGGACTTGTCTCGTAAGTCCTGGGTGCGCCTGTATGTAGACTCATCCCTTGAAATGCCGTTGTTGGCTTCCGCTGGGGAATTATCATGGGTTGCCCATCCCTATTTGAGTCGTACCTGTATGAGTCACATAAAATGCATGCAACACGTAGGCAGTAAAATGACTCGCGCTGGGGAGAAATGATTTTTTGCAAAATTTGAATTTTTGAAATTTTGAAAATTTGAGATTTTTGAGTTTTGGAAACGTTGAGATTTTGACTCCTAACAAAGATTAGGAAAGTTTGGGATGGAAATTCCCGTGCTAGTATTGAGAGTAGGATTGTGGTTTGATTCTTATTGAGATTAGAAAATTTTCCTAAATAGTTTGCGAGGCTAATGCTATATATAGCCCCTCCTTGCTCTTGATTTTCTTCACAAGCCCCATCACAAAACAATCTCTTCTTAGAAGAAAGTCTCTTTGGTTCCCTTAAGGCAAAAAGAAATCCTTTTCATCTTTTAAGAAGTTTAGCCATGTGTATCGATAGGTTGAGTGTGATGTTGCAGGAATGGTCCCGTCGCTTTAGGGATGCAGATAGGGTGGCTTTGAATCAGACGGGGATAACCCAATTGTACCCGTTCCGTCAGATGGTGGTTGACCGCTATTTTCTGGATGCTTGCTTGGCTTATTGGGATGACATATATCATGTCTTTGCTTTCCCTCGGGGCGAAGTCTGCCCTTTACCTGAGGAGATTGCAGCTATAGGAGGATGGAATCCGATACTCCGTCCCGCCGTCCCGTATTCGATCTATGACCCGAGGAGGAAGCTGAGAGAATTTCTAGGGCTCTCTCACAACGAGGTGTCCCGTATGATGGATGGTGATAAAATTTCTCTGATCGACTTGGCTGAGAAATTTATGAACTCTCTCGATGTTCGGGTTAGACCGGCTTACAGCCGCAGGGCTTTCTCTTTTTGCATGCTCCATGTATATGCTTTCGAGGGTCATATGGATCTGTTATCCTGTATGGGAAGTACCCGTCTTCTGACCGTAGTGGATCTGATGGAGACTGAGCACAGCCCGGCTTGGCTAATCACGGGCGAGATTATCCAAGGATTGGACAATCGCAAAAGGGACTCATCCATTCGTCTTACCGGGAGCACCCGTTTGTTGCAAGTATGTTACTTGGCCTCTTTTTTTTTTTCGATTTTTCGATTTTTTCCGAATTTTTTTTTTTACTGCAGGGGGTACTCGATCGAGTCACCCAGGCACTCGGTCGAGTACCCTCGATGGAACTCTCCTGATCTGTCTTCGGAGGTGCTACTCGATCGAGTCACTTTGGCACTCGATCGAGTGCCCTCGTAAAGAGCCTCCTGTTTGCGTTCAGGGGTACCACTCGATCAAGTGTCCCAAGCACTCGACCGAGTGGCTTTTAGGCGAACGCCTATTTTGCCTTGGAATCTCATGCTTTTGTTTCCTTTTGCAGATTTGGCTATATGAGAGACTATCAGTGATAGATCCTCTTCTTGATGCGGGCAACTACCGTCATAACCAGGTGATGACGAGGAGGCGGGCCATTGACTTTTCTCGTCAGATTACGCAGAAGTACTGGGACGAGGTTTTGTCTTTTCATGGTGGCCCGCTAATTCGATGGGTAGTTCCATGGTGGCCCATCTACCTTTGGAGTGGCTTGGACCCGAGGGACAGAGCCCGCTATCAGGTGATCCTTTCCTTCAAGCAGACGGTTCATCTCTATCCAGATCGCATACTAAGGCAGTATGGATGGACTCGGCGAATCCCTGAAGTTGAAGCAGTTGTGAGTGACCCTACCCAACTGACTGATGTAATGTGTGATACCTGGATGCAAAGGTGGTACACACGGCATACTTGGCCCGTTGTCAAATCTCGCCATTCAATCTGGGTTTCAGATTCTTATACGAAGTGGACCAAAGCAGGAGATGCTAAAGCCCGAGCCGCCTTGAAAGTCGATGAAGCCTTTGACCTGCTGAGAAGGGAGCAAGCTAAAGACAACAGGGGGTTCTTTGATGAGGGAGACACTCCAGCTACCCTAGTCCGCCTAATGTCAGGGCAAAAGAAGAAGACTAAGACTCAAGCTGAAGGGTCTAGTGCTAAAGGTGCTTGGGGGAAAGTGAGCCCCCAGACAGACTTGGGAAGGAGACTGGGCCCAAGACTACCCGTGCAGGACCGACTTGGCCCACAGGATAGGCTACCCGAGCATGTCCGGGCCCGACTTGGGCCGAAGACCGTGATTGAAGACCCGTCACCAAAGAAACGGGCCCGGGCTAAAGAGGTTCCACTCGTGATTCGGGAACGCTCGTCGCCACCTCGAAGACCTCAGGCTCCACGAGACCCGAAGGACAAGGGGAAGGGGAAGATGCCCGGTTACTAGTCTCCTTATTTTATTATTTGAATAGTATTATTATTTTTGTGGTAATTTTTTTTTTTTGTAATCCCGAGTTTATCGAGATATTAATAAAAGGCATATTATTGAACACCGATCCCGTCTTTTCGTTTATTGCAGTGGTTGTACCCCTTTTGAGGGGTTGCCTACGTATCCGCAAATGGCGGAATCAAACCTAACGTAGTTCAAAATTTGATTTGATTGATTTTTTTTTTGCAATTTTTGAAATACATCAGGATTATTAATTCAGAATGTGTGACAGTAGAATAGTTAATTCTAGCTTATTGACTTGTCTAAAATTTTGAAAATTTATAAAAAGGACAAATTTTTATAAATTTTTGCAAATGACATTGAGATGGGGGTTTAGGGGTAGTAGCGCTTCAGCTGGTCCAAGTTGGTTGGGTTGACAAATTCGTTCCCGTCCAAATCTGTCAGCATCACCGCTCCTCCTGATAGGACCTTCTTGACTAAGTATGGCCCAGCCCAGTTGGGTTTGAATTTACCCCTTGGGTCAACCGGTAGTAAGGCACGAACCGATTTTAGGACCAAATCTCCTTCCTTGATGTTCCTGGGCCTAACCCGTTTGTTGAAAGCCCGTTGGATCCTTTTCTGGTATATTTGAATGTTGTTGAGAGCCCGGGATCGCCGTTCGTCTAAAAGGACTAGCGAATCGTATCGGGCTTGGACCCAATCTGCCTCAGGTACTTGGCTTTCAAGTAGGATCCTAAGGGATGGCACCTCTAGCTCGACTGGTTGGACCGCCTCCATTCCGTATGTCAAGTAATACGGGGTTGCCCCGGTCGCGGTGTGGATTGAGGTTTGATATCCCCATAGGGCAAAAGGTATTTTGTCGGGCCAGTCCCGGTAATTTTCAGCCATCTTTTTAAGTATGGTGACAATTGTTTTATTGGCCGCTTCTACCGCTCCATTTGTTTGAGGTCGGTAAGGTGAAGATGTATGCCTTTGAATTTTGTATTTTGCCAGCAATGCGGCAGTTTCGGCTTGAAAGTGGGTCCCGTGATCGCTGATGAACTCGTGAGGGATCCCATACCGGCATATTATTTTATTTTGGATAAATTTGGCCACGTGCTTGGCGTTCAAGACACGGTATGACTCGGCTTCGACCCATTTGGTGAAGTAGTCGATGGCCACTAAGATGAAGCAATGACCTCCCGTCCCGGAAGGATGCACCTTTCCAATTATGTCAATACCCCATGTCGAAAAGGGCCATGGTGATGTCATGGTATATAATAGGGAAGATGGCATATGTTGTACATTGGCGAAGATCTGGCAGTTATGGCAGTGTTTGACATACAACTGACAGTCTGTTTCCATGGTGTTCCAATAGTACCCGAGCCTCATGATTTTTCGGGCTAGCATATGGGCGTTCATATGCGGGCCGTTTTCGCCATCATGGACCTCGGCCATGACCTTTTCGGCCTGTATTTTGTCGATGCATAGGAGTAGAGCCCCCTGTGCCGTCTTTTTGTACAATTGCCCGTCATCAGTTCGAACAAATTGGGTTGCTAATCTTCGTAGGGCCTTTTTGGCCCGATTTTCAGCTTCCGGGGGGTACTCTCCCGTTGTCAGGTAGGTTAGGACAGCTTGATACCAAGGCTCCGGGTCAGTTATCTCGATATCCAGAATGGCGTGGATGTAGGCCGGCTCGGATCGTCTTTCGACACAGATTGGCATACTGGTCAGGTGATCCGGGATGTTCAGTAAAGATGCTAATTTGGAAAGTGCATCTGCGAACTGATTCTCTTCCCGGGGCAGATAAATGTATTCTACCTTTTGGAATTGTTTCTCTAGAACCCTTACCCGTGCTTGGTAAGCCACGAGATTGGCGTTCCGAGTTTTCCATTTTTGGAGTGCTTGATTGATGACCAGTGATGAATCACCGTGGACCCAAAGGTCTGTTACCCCTAAATCAGCGGCGGCTTGCAACCCGTGAATGCATGCTTCGTATTCGGCTGCGTTGTTGGTCACGTCGAAGTCCAACTTGATGGATAAGGGAGTGTGTTCCCCTTGGGGTGAAATTAACAGGATTCCGACCCCAAATCCTCGGAAGTTGGATGCCCCATCGAAATATAAATCCCACACTTCCGTATCGGTATGGAATATGTCTTCATCAGGAAAGGCCCATGTATCGGTGTGGCCTTCTTCGGATATTGGGCCGTCAGCAAGGAACTCGGCAACTACCCGGCCTTTGATGGCTTTTAATGGTACAAATTTGAGGTCGAACTCGGATAACATTAAAGTCCATCTTGACATCCTGCCGTTGAGGATGGGCTTCTCGAATAAGTACTTGATAGGATCCATTTTGGACAACACATGTACCTCGTGACTGAGCATGTAATGTCGGAGCTTTTTAGTGGCCCAAACCAATGCTAGGCACGTCTTTTCGAGCATTGTATATTTGCACTCATATTCGAGGAACTTTTTACTGATGTAGTAAATAGCCCGTTCTTCTGAATCGACTGTCTGGGCCAGCATAGCCCCCATGGCTGTCTCAGTCGTTGTTAGATATAACGACAAAGGCAGACCGTGTTGAGGTGGCATTAGTACCGGCGGAGCAGACAGAATCTCCTTGATTTTGTCGAAAGCCGCTTGACATTTGTCGTCCCATAGCACCCGTTCTCCAATTTTTAGCTTTTTGAAGATGGGTTCGCATACCATGGTTAGTTTTGAAATGAACCGACTGATGTATTGGACTTTCCCGAGAAACCCCCGTATTTCTTTTTCGGTTTTGGGTGGTTGCATCTCGGTGATGGCTTTGATTTTAGTTGGGTCGACCTCGATGCCGCGTTGGCTAACGATATGTCCCAGTAATTTGCCCGACGTTACCCCAAAACTGCATTTTTGTGGGTTCAGTCTCATGTTGTATTTACGTAGCCGGGTGAAGAACTTTCTCAGGGCCGAAATGTGCCCGCTTCGGTCCTTAGATTTGACGATCATGTCGTCCACATAGACCTCCACTTCCTTATGCATCATGTCGTGGAGCAAAGTAGTGGCAGTCCGTTGATAAGTGGCCCCGGCGTTGATAAGCCCAAATGGCATGACAGTGTAACAGTAGGTACCCCACGGTGTAATGAAGGTGGTCTTACCCATGTCCTCTTCTGCCATTTTAATCTGATTGTACCCGGCATACCCGTCCATGAACGATAGAAGGGCATGATCGGCCGTATTATCCACCAGTATGTCGATGTGTGGTAACGGAAAATCGTCTTTTGGGCTTGCCTTGTTAAGATCCCGGAAGTCCACGCAAACCCGCACCTTGCCGTCCTTCTTGGGTACCGGCACGATGTTTGCAACCCAGTCTGGATATTCAGACACTTGTATAAAGCCTGCTTTAAATTGTTTATCGACCTCTTCCTTGACTTTAAGAGACCACTCGGGCTTCATTCTTCTGAGCTTTTGCTTTACCGGCTTGCACCCATTTTTGATGGGTATTCGATGTTCGGCTATCTCCCGGTCTATACCCGGCATGTCCTTGTAGGACCATGCAAAGACATCTTTGAATTCATGGAGGAGGTCTGTGAATTGCTTTCTCTCCTCTGGATCTAAAGATAGGCCCAACTTAAGCATCTGGGGCTCTAAAGTGGTTCCCACATTGATGGACTCGGTTTCTTCGATTACCGGATCTCAGGATTCCCTTTGCTCGAGCTGCTCGACCAGATGTTGAGGTAGGGGTACCTGTTCGTCGGGTTTCTCAATGTCATTGCATATAAAATTTTTGAAATTGAGAAAATTTTGGAAATAAGACAAGTCGTAAGCAGAACGGTGTTCGTTATTATTATTGATGGTAAATTTTGAAAATAGCTCGAATAGAGCTGCCATCTGATCATTGGTCAGAGGCGGGATAGGGAGAGGTCTTGGGACAGGCCCCGAGACCTCAGTGGATAAGGGAAGGGGGGTTACAGACTCGACTTTAGCACCAGACCCTCTAGACTCGGACTCAGACTCCGACTCTGACTCTGACTCAGACTCGGTATCCGACATGTCTCCCTCGCCGGTGATCAGCTTGTAGACCCGTCCTTGACCGTCGGTCCATTTTATGGTCTTCCTCCAAGCCCTCGTCTCGGTGTTGGTACCGACCTCGGTGATTAGTTTGGTTGGGTCAAACCGATCGCTGCGAAGGATCAAGTTGACCAGGTCATCTTTTGGAGCGGGGATGGCCTTGTCTTCCCCGAATAAGAGCCCCAGCACGGGCTCGGAGCTGTTTTCGCCTTCCTTTGATTCGGCCTGGACGATGGTGAATATATCATCAGGGATGAAATTGCATTCCCGAGCCTTTTTGGTCTCGGGATATGTGATGGTGGGTTGGTAGAGGCCCATTTGGATGGCTCCGAAGACTGGAGTGACGAAGTAATCCGTTAGCTTCAGGCTATAAGGGCTTATGTAAGTACCCTTGATAATGTCGATGGCCTTGTGAAT
This sequence comes from Agrostemma githago, assembly GCA_958450325.1. Classification (NCBI taxonomy): domain Eukaryota; kingdom Viridiplantae; phylum Streptophyta; class Magnoliopsida; order Caryophyllales; family Caryophyllaceae; genus Agrostemma; species Agrostemma githago. Next base: position 47,422,977 of record OY288249.1, read on the forward strand.
ACCGGCCCGAACCACATTTTCCGGAGATATAGTATACCCCAATCCGAAATGTGACTCGCCATCATTTAGGACCTCGATAATCTTCCCAGCTGGAAGATATGGCCTTGAGGTTATTCCGGGTAGGTAACCCAGATTTTGTAGCATTGTGTCGATGCTAGTTGTGAAATAGGGCCTAAAGAGATATTCTTCTTCGATCATGCCCACGAAATCAAATCCTCATGGGTCGGCCCGACCCGTAGCGTTGCAGCTGGCTACGGTAATTGGGGTCGCCTCCAGTGTGATGATACCGTCCTTGAGGGGCATCTTGACTTTACGATGGAGGGTAGATGACACGGCCTTGACTGCGTGGATCCAAGGCCTTCCCAGCAAGAGATTGAATGATGAGGTGACATCTATCACCTGAAATTCCAATTCCTTTTCGATTGGGCCCGTTATGATCTTCAATTTTACGGCCCCGGCGACAGGTTTTGGGCTTCCGTTGGAAGGTAATCGGCGACCGATGCCGAGTGCTTTTGTGGTCCTTAGAGGAAGGACATTCACGGCTGATCCATCGTCGATAAGGGTCATCGGGAGATATTTACCTTTGGAGATGACCGTGATGTATAGGGCCAGATTGTGACTGGGCCCAAATGGTGGCAGATCGGCTTCAGAGAAGGTTATGAGTGGGCCTTCTTCTTTGGATTTGCCTTTAAGGTCGGGCATGATGGTGGCTACCATTTCAGCAGGGGTTGCCTCTGAATCAACCTTGATTTCATCGAGAGCCTTAGTCAGTGCTTCCCGATGAGCTTGCGAGCTAACCAATAGTTGCCATATGGTTAGATCGGCTCGGACCCTCTTCATTTGTTGGACCAGAGCCGTGTCTGGGCTTGGTTCTTCGAGGGTAGGCTCCGTCCTGGCGGGTTCAGTGACGGATATAGGAATGGAACGCCCAGCTGTGGCGAGATGATTGGTGGCTAAAGCCTTGGACTTAGCCTGTCGGACCTCTTCGAGGGTGATGGGGACAGCTTCCCCTTTGGTTAAGTATACATCATCCTCGTCGTCGAACCATATCCCGTTGACTTGTGGGGTATAGGGAGAGATGAGGTGAGAACAGTCAATTACCTCACCGGTGAAGATAGCATGAGCGCTGAATGGGTTTTCTTTGTTGCTCGGCTTGTCTCCGGGCAACGGGATTTTCCCGCTCTCGATAAGGTCCTGGATCAGGTGTTTTAACCTCCAACACTTTTCAGTATCATGCCCGTTACCCCGGTGATACTGACAATAGGCCTGGGCATTGTACGTTTTGGGCCTCTTTTCCACTGGAGGTTCCGCAGTTGGGCCTATCGGTTGGATTAGGCCCTTTGAGGATAGCCTCTGTAAGGCATAAGTATAGGTAGTCCCTATATCCGTGAATACCCGATTTGGTGTATTCTTTTTAGATGAGGTGTCGAGCAGGTTTACCTCGTCGAAGATGCTGCGAGCTGCAGCTGCGGGTGTGGGCTTGATTGTGGATGAGCTTGCCCCTTGATAGCCTTTGGTAGAGGCCTTAGTCAGGCTCTCCAACCTCAAATCATCTTCGATCCTTGTGCCCATTTCAGTAAGGACAGCAAAGTTTGGGATGATGGCATACCGGAGGTGGACCCGGTAGGATGGGAGTAGATTTTTGACGAAGGCTTCTACTAGGGCCTTCTCGCCGGGCTTGTCGACCAGCTTCACACTCTCAGCCCTCCACCTTTGCAGATATTTTGTGAACCCTTCTTTGGGCTCTTGGGCCATTACCTCCAGAGTACGCATTGTAGTCTGGATTTCAGTGTTATCGGCGTAGTTCCGAGCAAACTCGGTCGCCACATCATCCCAAGTCTTGTATTTCTTGGGGTCGAGCCTGTAGAACCAGGCCCTGGGATGCTTCTCCAAGGAGGAAGGGAATAGGTGCTTGAACATGGTGGACTTTACCCCTTTGACTGCCATGAAGTCTTTGAAGGCCCGGATATGATGGACCGGGTCTTCGGTACCCTCAAACATAGGAATTCCCGTTAAGTTGAGGTTGGCCGGTAGCTCGTCATTCAAAGGTGAATAAATGCGAGCATTTTCAGAGTGGATTGAGTTGCTTGTTGACAAATGGACTTGCTCCTCGAGCCTGCGAACAACACTGACCAATTCGGCTATGGGCCCCGCGGAATCAGCTCCTTCAACTGGGACCGTCTTCTCTACGGTGCTCAGGCGGGTGTCCAAAGTTGCTTGGTTAGCAAGGATGGAGGTCAGTTGAGTCTCGATCTTGGCTAAGGCGTTTTTCAGCTCGTCCATCTTGCGTTGATGTCGGGTTGTGGCTGGCCTGTCTGTAAGAACACCACGTAATCAGAAACTAGCCCAGAAATCCCGGAATAGAAAGTACATCCCAAACGAGACTAAAAAGGGAAACGACTCGAGAAAGACACCTAGACGGATGACTCGTGAAGTGCGGGCTTCCCTTAGGATTCGGCAAATGGGCCTAGTCCTGTTCGAAGGGAGGTTCACACGGGACACCCCCAGACTTTTGACTCGATCGTGTTGACGGGCCCTCCTTCGTAAGACTATGTCCTACTTAGGTGGGCCTTGCCTTAGTCTAATAAGGCGGACTGGGGTAGGGAAGAAACTCGTGATGTAAGATCGACGGAGTTTCGACGCTAGAAGAACTTGACAATTTAAGACATGACCCGACACTGCTAAAAATGGGGAGTCCTAAAAGTGGAAGGTTTTGAAAATTGATTGTTTTGAAGAAGGACCGAATGGACTCGGTGAATGGCCCAAATTTCCGAAAAAGAGGACGAAAAAGTCATTGGGCCATGAGTTTTGAAAGTTTGAGTTTTGATTTGGGCAGCATACCGGCTAGAAAATAGGCTATTTTGAGTAAAATCATAAGTCCTAAATTCGGTATGTCCCGGGTTTTGAAAATTGAATATCTTGAAAAAGATGCAATTTTGAAAGGTAGATATTTTTTTGAAACGACTCGGAAACCAAGTAGCACGTAGTCACACAAGCATTATAACGACGCCATGTATGCTCTACACTAAGTCTCGGTCGGTCTGAAAGGGTCTATACTAGTGTACATAGTCTAGACGTTGATCGGGACGGACTCTCTAAGTCGAATTGAGCTTAGAACATGCCGCGAAACCCACTCGAATCGACTATGGACACCTTTTGACATATCCATGTTGGAGTACATCAATGGTATAGTGGGACGTCGGTCACCAGTACCGGCCCGGGAAAATATGGGTTATGCATGAACCGTAAAACTAACACGCGCATCGTATTTGTCAAACGATTTCTATTCGAGTCTCACCCTGAGGATGCCGATGGTAAGTCACGCATCAGTTAATCCCCAGCGGAGTCGCCAAATTGTGGACATGACATAGGTCCTCCCCGACGCGGCCACGCGCGGGTTTGGGTAGGCGAATGAATCTCCATATGAGAATGGATCGAATTGAAATTTAGGTCTATGTGGAGTCGCCACCGAATTTTGTGGTTATTCGGAACCATTCGAGCCCACTCTATGTCGTAGTGGTCCGTATACAAAATACGGCCCATTTCCGATGTCAGAGTTTATTGGGCTCGTCACTTTGCATTTGATACCAATACCGACGTTATCGGATATTGTGTATTGAATGACTCTCGTGCGCCAACGGTTTCGGGCATCCGGAAACCGAGGTTCTGAGTAAGGGGTGAGGGTACGTGTTGGGAAGCCCACAAAGGACACCCAACCCCGCCCGCACATTAGCGGCCTCTACTAAGAATTCGAATGACTTACAATACGCGCGCTAGTTAAACGGGAAAAAGCTTATGCAAACATCGTTTTCCCTAAACATGTGAATGGAATTGAAAAAGGGTTTCTAAGTCAATTTAATGCAATTAATTCTACGTCAAAGTGGAATTTAGCATGTGGGTTCATTTAGTACAATAAACGAACAAGAATTAAATTGACAAAAGAAACAAGCAAACGGTTAGTAACGGTAAATCAATATTAACGTTTTGTGCAAATGTTGGATTAAATTGAAAAGATGCAAATATGAGGATGCATGGTTTGAAAAGATAGTATACACGTGATTAATTATGCACGTGTTGACCTAAGTCGTAAAATACTATCGAGTTTTGAGAAAAGAAGATGTGCGACCCGTGTTTTGGTCGTTATGAGGCCACTCGATCGAGTAGTCGATAGACTCGATCGAGTAGGCCCTGAAAAGATGTTTCTGTTTCGTGGTACAGACCGTACTCGGCCGAGTTATGGACCAACTCGGTCGAGTACATGGCCACTCGACCGAGTCACTGTGAGACTCGATCGAGTGGGTGTCGTGACAGACATTCTGATTCGGTTTTGAGGTGTCACTCGACCGAGTGGGCTAGGCACTCGGTCGAGTACCTCCTGTACGAATGGCAATTCGTTTGCAAGTTGAATATTGATTTTGAAATTGCTTTTTGATTTTTGATGACTTGACGAATTGGGCATAAATATAGCGGAATTTATACTCAATTCGGGACTTGAATACTCGTCGTATCCCACACTCGATTACCGAATCGACGTGGAATACTTAGAGTGAAAATAAAGGAAGATTAATTTAAGTCGGCCTAAATTAACTACCGCAATATAGTAAATTTCCTCCGCGTTAAATAATGTCGTAATTCTATTGAATTGTATTGACAATTATTTTTGCATCAACGGAAAATCGCATTAGTTAACTTATGTGACTAGATCGTTAGATTCGACATCCAATTAAGGAATTGGTATCGAGTTTAATAGATCGACGCTTTGCTTAAATTAAAGGACTTGATTCCCTCGACTTCTCCGACATCGAAATAAATCCCTAAGGATTGTGATGTCGGATCCGTGTCAACGGGTTTCGACCCTTACTGAAATACGATGTTTAATTTTTTGAGAAATCGATGCGACATGCGAATAATAACAATGATGCGGAAATTATTGTTGAAGTTAATCTATCTCAATAATCAAGTAATTGGGATATAGGAACAAGCGACCGTCAACGCTGTGTGCAGTACACTTGTATGTTCGTGTTTCCTTATTCCGATATCACCTCATACTCGACACAAATTGATAGATATTTTAATGTCTTGATACTAGTATTATTGATATTAACGATGCGATCAAAATAAATAAAAAAGAAAACGCGACCCGTAAAAAAAAGATACGACGCGAGAAGGAGGAAGAGAGGTGAAGAAGCGGGGTTTTGACACCCTCAACCTACATGTTCTTGTCTCGGTGCGGACTCGTAACCGTGGCTATAACACAAGAGTCTTCGAGGTTTATGGAGGTCGAGTTATGGTGGCTCGGGTTGTTGATTCCTAAACTAGGTTTAGGGTTTTTTGCTAATGAATCGCTTAGGGTTTGCTTAGGGTTTGTAGGGGACGTAATATGTGTGTATGAGGTTGCTCTAGGGTTTTTAAAGTTGTAAAAAGGTTGTTGAAGATGTGTGCATGGGGGTTCCTTATATAGGAAAAGCTAGGGCTTCGGTTTAGGGTTACTCGACCGAGTAGGTGGCTGACTCGGTCGAGCGGGCTTGTGCGTCAGCCGTCGGGCTTGAATAAGGGCCCACTCGATCGAGTGAGTGGGGCACTCGATCGAGTGGCCCAGCTGGGTCACGCGGGTCACTCATTTTGGACCGTGATCATGGATATTTGATGGGTTTGTGTTTGAATTGGACTTTTGATGCTTGAGTGTTTGTTTTGCATGTTTCGGAAATGACTTTGACCGGGGTTGACCCAATCGTAAAAAAGTCGGTTTTATTTCCGGTGTCGGTTTTGGCCCAAATTAGTCTTGTTTGACTCGAAATGGTCCGCTGGGCCTGGATTTGAGGTTGATTTTGTGATATTTGTACTCTGTAAGTGCGTTAGCCAACGATTAATGGATTTGAGCCCGTATCCGAGCGCATAGAAGCATGTTAGCGTCCGATCATCATCGGGTGTTTTTTGGGAAACTTCCATAGACACCTGGCAGTCAAAATGCGGGTGTCTACAGATCTCTATCTTTGGAATGAGACAGCTGTTGCTAAATTGGCCTCTTGGGTGTTTGACCAACCGGAGCGTTTATGGGTTCGGTGGGTTAGTAACGTCTATCTGAGGGGCTCTGCTTGGCGTGATTATCAGCCTCATGCTGATGTCACGTGGGCATGGAGGAAGATATGTCAGGCTAAAGAGAAGATTAAGGACTTATATATGAATGGGCTTTGGCACGGGTCTTGCGTCCATTATTCTATCTCGCAGGCTTATGAGGCCTTACGGGCTCATCACCCGAAGGTTACGTGGGGCCGACTCGTTTAGAGCGTTTGGAGTCTCCCGAGACACAGCTTTATCTCTTGGCTTGTGTTTAATGAGGCTTTAAACACTAGAGTGAAACTTTTAAGGATCGGGGTCGCAGATTCCGACCTTTGCTATTTTTGTGACTCGCAGGCTGAGACCTTTGAACATCTGTTCTTTGGGTGTTGTTGGAGCTCAAGAGTTATAGGTCTTCTGAGTGAGTGGGTGAAGAATCGAATCCCTAGCAATAGGGGTTTGGAGTGGGCTACTAAGATGAGAGGTACCAAATTCCAGTGCAATATCATTAAGGCCATGATCAATGCGGCGATTTACCATATTTGGAGACAGCGGAATGTGTGCAGAATTGAGGGAGTTGTTCAGCAACCAGAATGTATCGTCAAGTTAATTAAGATGGATGTTAGAAGTCAAATTATGTGTAAGATCAAATACCCAATCAGTGCTAGAGATAACCGATGGCTACATAATTTGTTGTAGTCACTTTTTGTAAATTGGATACACACATATTTATGTACATACCTACCCTTTACCAAAAAAAAAAAATTATGCTTAAGTCTATTAAGATTGATTTAGCATTTTGAATGTCATCACTCATTATGATGAGTTTTGGACATATATATGTGAAATACATTTCTTGAAAGGGATGAAATATGATGTGTGTGCGACACATTGTATGAATTTCATCTTATTAAAGTTGCTAGACAAATGTGAATGATCCAATTTGATTGGAGCAAGTATCTTCGTTCTCAATGTGGTAATTCAAATATGTTTGTTTTCCATTGAGACGAAGAGAGACAAAGTGTGTACAAGAGGCTAGTGGGAGTGCATTTATCGTTATGATTTGGTATGTAAGTGACATACTTCTCTAACTAGATGACATTTGATTGCTTTAGTCTACGAAACTTTGCAAGAAATGTGTTTATTATGTGCTCGTGTGACGAGTAGATACTAATCTGGTGAGTGTCACTAGAATGCTATCTAAGAATTGTTCCTTTGCGCTTAAGAAGCAAAAAGGGGAATTATTTAAGAGATGCGCATGATGTGATAAACGAATTATTGTAAACAAGTTACAACGATTCATATTTCCGAATAGACAAAGATGACATGAGATTGTAATCTCATATATTTTGTTTTGGATGAGAACTTGTGTGTTGGAACGGTTACAAAGGACAACTTTGTGACTAGTATTATAACTAAAGTTAGTGTTCTATTGCTTTTGAAGCAAATAGACGTTTGGTTACGAATCAAACACACACTCAACTTTAAAGTTTATGAAGCAATTGTTGCTTATGAAACTAACAGTTTGCCTTAATCGAGAGAAGGTAGATTGGTCATATGCTTGTAAATAACCGATACAAATGTTGTATGTCCCGAAACCTCCTCTACATAAAGATCATATTGTTATGATCGGTATAAGACGCATGGGCGAGTGATCTTAGTACTTTTAGAGGTGTTTGGTTTAGTGGGAGTTATTTCGATAATTGATATATGTATGACATATTGTCATTTGGTTAATGTAACCGAGTTTTGTCCCTAAATAATTTACATTGATGAAATAGATCACTAAGTACGTGACTTAGTCTTGGAACTCTATTTGGATGATGTAATTATTTTGTCTCTAGTCAGGATATTGTGTTGGAACATTTGAATACCCTTAAATGACTAATGTGTGAGTTGGTTGATGACTAAGTTCCTTGAGTCATAGGTATTGAGATACTAAACCAGGCACACGGGTGTATGTTAAGAACATGCATTAGACAGACCCGCCAAAAAGGATTTTACTAAGATTTCGCTTAGTGTTAGTAAAGTTCTTTGCCAGTTATGAACTTGTACGGTCTTTAGACCTGAGTCTTTGACTATTCTGTACATGTGGTGTGTATGCTTTGATACTATTCCTCGTCAGCTGTGAAAGGGGGCTATGGGTGGTTATTGGGCATGCATGTATCATGTGATAGGATGTGGTCAGACAAGAGGGGATTTGCTCTTCCTTTATTGAAGGGAATTTATTGTTTCTTGCCCACTCGAAGAGTGTGACTTGTGCAAATGCGTGGCCGTGCTCAGATAAGATGATTGTCATCTATCTGCTCTTTTAATAAGTCAACTCAAAGATTTGAGTAAAAGATTGAGACATGTGAGGATGACACTTCTTCTTACCTCATTCTCAATTGGAGACAATAGTAGCAAAAAGACTTAACGTCGTTCTCGGGAGGACATGTACAAGTGGGAGACTGAAGGAGTTATGTCCACTGTCCTACGGATTAACCCGCTTAAGTCTGTGTATCCGATATGCCTTACTAGAGGTCGATGTCGGATTGACATGTAAATGAGTTACGTGTCTGGTAGTCTTAAGTGGGCCCATTGGGTCACACAATGTGTACGAGATATTATTAATATATATCGATATATTAAATACGGAACCAGCTGCGTTGTCGGGTTATGGTTATTAGAGTTATACTAATAATCTAATTATGGTAATTAGAGTTATAGAAATAACCTAATTCTACCTTCTCATCTCCTATATAAGGAGGTTCATATGATGAACCAATATATGAAATTAAGAGTATTGACTCATAATACACGGAGTATTCTTCTTATAAAGGGTTATAAGAGAGATATAGAGAGAAGTTGTGAGATGGTCTCACGTACCTTTATACTAGCATATACGTCGCAGTTCCGTACCCGTGTGGATACCAAAGGAGGCATCACGTTTGGGGTGCTTTATTCTGTCCGTGGGAATTATTTATTCTGTCCGTGAAGATTATTTATTCCGTCCGTGGAGATTATAATATTTCTAGGTTTATTATACTTCTTATTAATACGCTGTTCCGCTGCAAATAAGGTATAATTGTTACCCCTCTACTTTTATCTTTTCGGTTAATACTCGTAACAGGTCCTTGGGTTTAAGGGCTGTAACCCTACAATTTGATGGACCATATTTAGTCATGATTATAACGTCGATTTAAGTGTAATTGGGTTGACTAAATTGGTGTTTTTATGACCCGTTGGTGTAATATTTATGATGTCATTGTTATAAGCCTATTTGAGGAATCTTAATTCGGGTCGTGAATGAAAAGAGAAGACAAAGACAAGGTGGACCCAAAACGAGGAACAAGAAGAGATAGCTCGAGAATTGAAGACGGAACTTAAGTTGCTTTAGGTTTCGTGACAGCATAGTATTTATTAGGATTATTATATTTTATTATTTTTTTTATTATTAGCTTTTGGTAATTATTAGACTTTCCTATTATTATTAGACTACTATTATTACTAGTTTATATAGTCATTACTAGTATTAGTTTAGAGGAGATTATTATTATTCAATCAAGTTGAACGTTCAACCTAGCCTTCTCAAGAACATTATGTGTAACTAGTTGATAAGTGTGTTTTGTAGTGCTTATTTGTTGTGTTTGGTCCCGGTTTCTCTTGTGAAATCGCTCTTTGGAGCGGTTTCTTGGCTACTTACGCTTCTTCTAGTTCATTTTAGGTTCCTAAGACCAATCTTGGAGAGGTGGAACGATTTCGAGTCGTTTCCGACGCATTTGGAGCCAACGAAGAGAAGCGACGATCACTCGGTGGCTTAGACTCAATCCCGAGACCTTGGGACCCATTCCTGAGCCCCTTGGACCCGATCCCGAGCACCGAGAATCGATGAGAAGCCCATGAGAAGCAAGAAGGGACCCTTGAGATCTTATTTGAGGCCTACAAGACCCATCTCGGTCGAGATAAGGGTCATCTCGGCCGAGATGAAGAGTACAAGCGAAGACGAGCTACTATGCTCATTCTCGAACGAGACCACATCATATCGGCCGAGAAGAGTTTCATTCTCGACCGAGCCCACATCATCTCGGCCGAGAAGGAGCAGCAGCAGCCCCGTGTTCTTCTTTTCTTCCCCTTTGTTCTTGAACCCTTATAAATACCCTTCCTTTGTATTTTTTAAGCATTTTTTAGACTCCTCTACATTATTCTAAACCCTAATTAGACTCTCTTCATCCCTAGCTTAGTTTACATTAATCTTTTCATAATCCTTGTTAATCCTAGATTAATTTAGTTAGTTAATCTTGTATTAAGGATCTCTTGAAGAATCCATCAAACCTTGACAACTTTTGGTGGAGATTTTTGGATGTTCTTATAATACAAGTTTTCATCTTTTCATGCTCTTATTAGTTGGTACAATCTTCTTACTCTCTTTACTCTTAATCCTTGTTTAGTTACTCAAGTTCTAATCTTTACATATTGTTTATTGTTCTTGTTTGTTCATTATGAATGTTTGGATGTTTATGTTGATTACTCTTATTTATGTTAGTATTAGTTTGATAATGAGCGAGTAGATTTCTTGTGGGGTTAGTAGGGGGATTAAGTGTGGATTATGGGTGATTAGGGTTTGATTGTTGGTGAAGGTGATTCCTTTGTTTCTTCGTGCCCTTGATGGCGATGGAGTTATCCATGATGATTGTTGAAAAATGATTGAAGAATGCACCATCCTTGGTTTGACGGAGTTCCAAAAGAACCGTCCTATTGTATATATCTCTTTCTTATTCTTTTGTGTGTTTGTGAAATTCTTGTTATTTGGTTGTTTGATGAGCGATGTGAGGGAGGGATTGTGATAGATGTTTTGAGCGTATTTGGTAGGTGTGAAGTGAAGATGAAGTTTAGAGAGGAGCGGTTGATGATAAAAGCTCGGATCTTGGGCATGGAAGTCGGTTTTTGAGCTTTTCGTGAGCTTTTGGGGACGGGATTTGAGATCCCGAGTTATTAGTTGACTTGTGGGTGGAGCTATCAAGAGGATTGAAGGCCTAGAAGAGTCATCCCGGCCGAGAAGGGTTTCATCTCGGCCGAGATGAAGTGTGTGCGGAATCTGGAGCTACTGACTGCCCATCTCGACCGAGAAGAGAACCATCTCGGCCGAGAAGGGACCATCCCGACCGAGAAGGGAGCATCTCGACCGGGATGGGTTTCAGCCTCCCCTTTTTGCCTTCTCTTCGTCATTTGAGCCCACCCAACCACTATATACCCCCTCCCAACCTCCCTACCTACCCTTGCAACTATCATATAACCCATACACTTCATATATACACATTCATCTCATCTTCTCTTCACTTTGCACCGAGTTTCACCTCAAATCCCACCTCATTTACACCAATGCAAGCTTAGAACTTCAACCATGCGGCCTTATCAAGAATGAAGAGGAGTAACAATGACGAAGACTAGCTCTGTGCCGTTATCGAACTTTGGGACGATGGAGCGAGTGAGTTGCTAACCGACCGGTACGACAACTATCCTTTCTTTTCCGTCTTTTATTACTTGTCTTCCTTTGTTTGCTCCCTTTCCCTTACTTTTGTGTCATGGTGGCCCTCAGGGCCTTGGTAATCGTTGCTCCCGACTCTCGATCGAGAGTCATTTGAAAAAAATCCAAATTTGCAACAATTTCACCCTTTTTGTAGGATTTAGTCGGATTCGGGCGAATCCGGGCTAGGTGACTTGATCACACCTAGTCCTCCCCTCCCATTTCCTTTTCTTTTTCTTTTTATTTCTTCCCCCATCCATATCTTTTCTTGTTTCGGCCTTTGGTGACTTGACTACACCCCGACCGGACACATTCTACCCTTTTCTCCGCTTTATTTTTGATTTTTAGCTTTATTTTCGTAGTTTCTTTTCTTTCCTTTAGTGTCTCCATACACTACGATCGAGCATGAGGACATTGCTCGGTTTAAGTGTGGGGGAGCGATATTCTAGTATAGTTTAATTTTATTTTCGTTATTTTTCGAAAAAACTTAAAAAACCATAAAAATTTGAAATTTTTTCACAAAAATCAAAAAGATTTTCTTTTATGTCTTTCTCTTTTTGTGTCGTTGTGTCGTACTTTTGTTGTGTTGTGTGTGTTTGCCTCCCTTTTTCCTTGTAGGTCGCCTAATCACTGTTAACTTTGGAAGGCTTTCAAGACATCCGGTAACGCCTTTCTATCCCTTTTTCCTCTTTACCTCTTGTGAAGTGTGGAGGAGATTTGTGATGATGTGTGCTCGGGTGGAGCTTTGTGAAGATTTGTGGTTGATTGGTTGCTTATTTGGAAATTCGGGGTGGTGTTTGTTCTCTTTATGTGTTTGTTTTGTTTTGTCTTGTTTTGTTGCCTTTGCCTCTTTTTCTTTCATTTTGTTTTGTCTTTGTTTTGTGTTGTGTGGTTTGTGTCTAGCGTAGGATAAAGGTCTTCGAAAACCCGGTTTTGAGGCTAGTGAGCAAGTGTTTACTTTCCCTTTCTAGTAGTGCGAATCGAGTCTTGGACTTTAGTCTAGTAGAATGACCCTAAATTAATAGTTTCGTTGGTCCTTTACCTTGAGTCCACCTAGTCTACTAGGGATTTACTACGAGATTTGCATTTTGACCATTATGACCACCCACGGAGTGAAAAGGCCTTGGTTTCCGGGTCCCGTCTCTTAGGTGACCATGTTCGAGGTTGTTTGATTAGTCCAAGTTCTCCACCTTTTTGTGGGTTTGAAGGGAAATCGCGACCCCCGACTTGCCCATTTCCCTACCTCCTACACATTTTCCACAAATAAGTTGCAAAATTGTTGAAGCTCTTACTTGGTTGCAAGAAATGCCTACAAAATCAAGCCAAGCAAAAGGGCAAACCAAGGAAAAGAAAGAAAAATGAAATGAGAAAAAGAAAGAAAAGAGAAGAAAGAAGAAAAAGAAAAGGTACAACAAAAGAAAAACAAAATACAAAAGAAGAAAAAGATTGGCATATAAACTCAAAAGTCAAGTGCAAAAGGAAGAATGCCAAAAGAAAACCCTCTCACAAAAAGAACCCTCACCCTAAAAAATAAGCCTTTTTCCGACTATTACCGTGAACAGCCTACCAAAGGACCGAGTCCCTAGGAAGGATGATAGCGGTAATGGTCGGTCTTCCCTCATTTTACGACCTTGACCACCTTTTTACTTGGACTAGTTGGGCGATTTTAGACATGGAACGACCCTCTTGGCTTAACGCTAAAAGGGGCGAGGCTTCACTTACCTACAGTGTTGACTAACTCCGTGGTTCATCCTTTTCCATCCCGCCTATCGTCCCGTGGTACGTTCTTAGAAGGTTAGGAGGAACCTAGGTAAGTTACCAACGTTTTTTTTATTGCTTTGTTGTCATACTATTAGGGTTTTGTCCATTTCGGTTTGTGTTATTAGTTTGGGAACATTGTCACTTGCCTTGAGTCCTTAACCGGTGTCTATTTCACCGCTTTGTTGAGGGAAGCGGTATTTGTTTTGTCTTGGATGCAACCGTTTGGTGTTTGTTTGTTTGTTTGTGTGTTTGTTCGTTTACGTGTTTTCGTGTTCGGTCGCATCCACAGTTTTGTCACAAGACCTCACTAGCCTTGCGGAGTGCACTTTTCCTCTAAGTGCTCTCGCGTGAGTTGAAAGGACGTAGGGTTAGAAGTCGTTCTTCAAGCTTTCTCCCGACTCATCCCCTAGATCGATGTCTTCCATGGCGGTGATCATTTTACAAGACTCATCATTAGTAGGCGAGGTGTTGCCTTGGAGGTCAAACAAGAGCTTTTCGTCGCCTGGCTCAAATGTGATCCTACCGTTCTTTACATCAATCATAGCACCGGTGGTATGTAGAAATGGGCGCCCAAGGATAATGGGAGTAATAGCATCTTCCGGCATGTCAAGTACAAGGAAGTCGACCGGAATGAAGAACTTCCCGATTCTTATTGGCACATCTTCCAACATCCCCAAAGGTCGGTTGAGGGAACTATCGGCCATTTGGAGTGTAATGGAAGTACTCTTGAGCTCCTTCATCCCAAGTCGCTCACAAATGGAATAGGGAATGATGCTTACACTCGCACCCAAATCACATAGTGCTCTCTCAATCTTGAAGTTGTCTATGGTGCACGGGATCGAGAAACTACCCGGATCCTTCAACTTGGGAAGCGTAGAACCTTGAATAAGCTCGCTCACCACTCTTGTGAACGCTATGGTCTCTTCCTTGTCAACGGATCTCTTCCTAGCCAAGATTTCTTTCATGAATCTTCCATATGCCGGGATTTGGGTAAGTAGATCGGTAAAAGGGACACTTACATCCAATTTCTTCACAATGTTAAGGAACTTGTCATATTGAACATCCACCTTAGTCTTCAATTGCCTTGTTGGGAAAGGCAACTTGATATGTATCTTGTCTTGCTCATTAAGGTTGGATTTTTCGAATGACATTGTCCCTTTTCCTTTGTCTTTTCCTTGAAGTGGGGGAAGCTTGTCTTCATGAGGTTTCTCAATCTCCCACAAAACTTGTTCCTCCATTGGATTTCCCAAGCTTGAATTATCTTGAAGTGGAGGTACAACCTCTTTCATTGGATCTTGCTCATTAGGGAGTAAGGGGGAGTTATAAGATGAACCACTCCTCAAGGTAATAGCATTCACATGCTCAAATTTCACCGTTTCACCTTGAGGAGGTAGTTGCTCCTTTTGCCTTGAAGAGCTACCCGAAGCAAGTTGAGCTATTTGGGTCTCGAGCATCTTCATATGCGCATCTCTTGCCTAGTTATCCCTTTGAAGTTGAGCAATAATTTCTTGTTGTGTTCTTTGTGTCTCCAATTGACTTCTTTGCATGTCCAACATTGACTTTTGCATGTCGAAATCCCGAGGGGGAGATTGTCGGTTATGAGGAGTGTTGGTGATGGCTAGAGGAATGCCATAATCATGAATAGGAGATCGACTCCTTTGCTTGCTTTCATGTTGAGTACCTTGAGATCCTTGTTGTTGTTGATGGTTCCCTTGGAACCCATGAGAGTTACCTTGATTAAGGCCTTGATTGTTACCTTGGTTGTAGTTATGGTGTCCTTGGGAGTGTTGGTTCCCTTGGAAACCACCTTGATTGAAGTTCCCTTATTGGAACCCTTGATTGTTGTTGAAGGTACCTTGGTTATGTTGCTTGAAATTGTTGAATGACCTTGGGTTGCCTATATAACCTTGGTAGCTTTGATTGTTGTCCCTTAAGGGAGGTGGCACATATGTACGGTGTTGTAGAGATTGTTGTTGGGGAACTTGTTGGGAAGCTTGAAACATATGGGGATAGGGGGCACCTTGCTTGAACGCTTGCAAGGCGTTCACTTGCTCAATACTACCGCGACAATGTAAAGGCTCATGTCCCACTATCCCGCAAGTATCGCATATCCCATAATAAGATGTACGAGATACAACTCCCAAAGCATTAACTTGTTGAATGGAATGTTGGTGGGAGGCACTTGCACTTTGACCTTGATCAAAATGGCTTTGGAGTTTCTTGTCAATAGATTCCGTGTGGGTTTTTAGTTGAGCTCCATGATCAATGCTTAGTTGTGTAATGGCATCAATCTCGTGCCTTCCTCCTCAATTCGCCTTCCTAGGCCTTGAGTATTGAGAGTTGTGTACCGCCATCTCCTCGATTCTTGACCAAGTTTGGTCATCATCCACCTCGGTAAACCTTCCATTCGATCCCATGTTGAGAATGGCCCTTGAGTCTTCATATAGCCTGTTCCAAAGAGAAATCGCTCTTTGGAGCATTTTCTTGGCTACTTACGCTTCTTCTAGTTCATTTTAGGTTCCTAAGACCATTCTTGGAGAGGTGGAATGATTTCGAGTCGTTTCCGACGCATTCGGAGCCAACGAAGAGAAGCGACGATCACTCGGTAGCTTAGACTCGATTCCGAGACCTTGGGACCCATTCCCGAGCCCCTTGGACCCGATCCCGAGCACTGAGAATCGATGAGAAGCCCATGAGAAGCAAGAAGGGACCCTTGAGATCTTATTTGAGGCCTACAAGACCCATCTCGGTCGAGATAAGGGTCATCTCGGCCGAGATGAAGAGTACAAGCGAAGACGAGCTACTATGCTCATTCTCGACCGAGACCACATCATCTCGGCCGAGAAGAGTTTCATTCTCGACCGAGACCACATCATCTCGGCCGAGAAGGAGCAACAGCAGCCCCATGTTCTTCTTTTCTTCCCCTTTGTTCTTGAACCCTTATAAATACCCTTTCTTTGTATTGTTTAAGCATTTTTTAGACTCCTCTACATTATTCTAAACCCTAATTAGACTCTCTTCATCCCTAGCTTAGTTTACATTAATCTTTTCATAATCCTTGTTAATCCTAGATTAATTTAGTTAGTTAATCTTGTATTAAGGATCTCTTGAAGAATCCATCAAACCTTGACAACTTTTGGTGGAGATTTTTGGGTGTTCTTATAATACAAGTTTTCATCTTTTCATGCTCTTATTAGTTGGTACAATCTCCTTACTCTCTTTACTCTTAATCCTTGTTTAGTTACTCAAGTTCTAATCTTTACATATTGTTTATTGTTCTTGTTTGTTCATTATGAATGTTTGGATGTTTATGTTGATTACTCTTATTTATGTTAGTATTAGTTTGATAATGAGTGAGTAGATTTCTTGTGGGGTTATTAGGGGGATTAAGTGTGGATTACGGGTGATTAAGGTTTGATTGTGGGTAAAGGTGATTCCTTTATTGCAAGTCACCTATTGGGCACACTATGTGTTTGTTGTATTGCTTGTGTGGGTAGTAGTGGCCAATGCTTCTCATGCTTGTTCTCATCTTCTCATTGTGTATTCGATTTGTGGTTGAATGCTTGTGTTTTGAGTAGCATCTAGCATGAATGTTCGGGTCTAGTCTTTGACACGAGAGTGCGGACTTTGGCTTTGGCGCGAGAGCGCAAACCGACCTTAGTAACTAAGTGGAACCTACACCCTTGATTACCCAATCATCCTACTACACTTATGAACCCGACTGCTGATAAGTATGTTTTGTAGTGCTTATTTGTTGTGTTTGGTCCCGGTTTCTCTTGTGAAATCGCTCTTGGAACGATTTCGAGTCGTTTCCGACGCATTTGGAGCCAACGAAGAGAAGCGACGATCACTCGGTGGCTTAGACTCGATCCCGAGACCTTGGGACCCATTCCCGAGCCCCTTGGACCCGATCCCGAGCACCGAGAATCGATGAGAAGCCCATGAGAAGCAAGAAGGGACCCTTGAGATCTTATTTGAGGCCTACAAGACCCATCTCGGTCGAGATAAGGGTCATCTAGGCCGAGATGAAGATTACAAGCGAAGACGAGCTACTGATGCTCATTCTGGACCGAGACCACATCATCTCGGCCGAGACCACATCATGCTCGACCGAGACCACATCATCTCGGCCGAGAAGGAGCAGCAGCAGCCCCGTGTTCTTCTTTTCTTCCCCTTTGTTCTTGAACCCTTATAAATACCTTTCCTTTGTATTGTTTAAGCAATTTTTAGACTCCTCTACATTATTCTAAACCCAAATTAGACTCTCTTCATCCTTAGCTTAGTTTAAATTAATCTTTTCATAATCCTTGTTAATCCTAGATTAATTTAGTTAGTTAATCTTGTATTAAGGATCTCTTGAAGAATCCATCAAACCTTGACAACCTTTGGTGGAGATTTTTGGGTGTTCTTATAATACAAGTTTTCATCTTTTCATGCTCTTATTAGTTGGTACAATCTTCTTACTCTCTTTACTCTTAATCCTTGTTTAGTTACTCAAGTTCTAATCTTTACATATTGTTTATTGTTCTTGTTTGTTCATTATGAATGTTTGGATGTTTATGTTGATTACTCTTATTTATGTTAGTATTAGTTTGATAATGAGTGAGTAGATTTCTTGTGGGGTTAGTAGGGGGATTAAGTGTGGATTATGGGTGATTAGGGTTTGATTGTGGGTAAAGGTGATTCCTTTGTTGCTAGTCACCTATTGGGCACACTATGTGTTTGTTGTATGTGTGGGTCGTAGTGGCCAATGCTTCTCATGCTTGTTCTCATCTTCTCATTGTGTATTCGATTTGTGGATGAATGCTTGTATTTTGAGTAGCATCTAGCATGAATGTTCGGGTCTAGTCTTTGACACGAGAGTGCGGACTTTGGCTTTGGCGCGAGAGCGCAAACCGACCTTAGTAACTAAGTGGCACCTACACCCTTGATTACCCAATCATCCTACTACACTTATGAACCCGACCTAACCCTACTCTTTCCCATATTTGATTCCTCTACCCCTTTAGTCGATCATCTTCTTTAGTTTACTTGTTAGTTAATCTTTAGTTATTTCATTAGTTCTTATCATACATAGTACACTGCTAGTCCACTTTCTTCTCCTCCAACCATCATAGTTAGTCAATTCTCATCATCTTTGTGTTTGTTTGTGACTTAGCCTTGTTTTTAGGTAGACTTAGTTTAGACACCTATAGCCGTCTCCGTGGATATCGACCCGACTTACCCTAGCTACCCGTTAGGTATAGTTGGACTCTATTTGATAGGTGGGGACACACGGCAAATCCCTACCATCAATTTGGCGCCGTTGCCGGGGACGGCGTTGTTTAGACTTAGTTTGCTTATAGCTTGACTTAGTTACCCTTCGTGTGCTCTTCTTCTATCTCTTGTGCATATCTTGTAGGTTTTTCTCTTTTTCATAGCTTTCTTTTCTCCTTGTCTCCCGTTGTGTTTGTTTATTGTCTTTGCCTAGTGCCCATAAAGCACTAGGTATTCTCACGTTTGTTTGAGTGTGTAGTGTATGCCTAGGAGGGGAGGTGATTTCTTTCTCTTCAATCCAGAGCCGGAAAGACTCTCTAGAGCCTTTCGCCAACGAACGATTGACCGGGTTAGAATCTCTTAACCAAGTGCTAGCAATACCAATCAAGAACAAGCTCAAGGATCCGACTTAGACGAAACACCTCGAGAGACGGCCGAAGGGAATTTCATTAATCCTTTTGGTACTTCTCAACCTAGTTCTCCCTCTACTTCTACATCAACACCATCTACACCGTCCTCTCCCGCATATCCAATAATGCCTAAGTTCTCTTCTCATTCAACCTTTACGGAAGACGTTTTGTCCGGTCCAACCGCTTTACCGGAGGCATATACCGGCAATTTTGTGGCAAAAACGCAATTCATCCAATTGGTCGAAAGAAGTCAATTTAGTGGGTGACCAACCGAAGATCCTCATCAACACATGGAAACCTTTTCGGATTATTGCGATGCTGTCTCACAAACGGGAATAACCCAAGACCAAATCCGGTGGGTATTATTTCCTTTCTCTTTGATCGGTAAAGCAAAGCAATGGTTCAAAGGGTTAGACAAGGCGACTCTTGGTATTGATACTTGGAAGAAGCTAGCCTTAGCTTTTTACCAACAATTCTATCCCCCGGAGAAGACAAATCTATTGAGAGCCTCTATCACGGGATTCCAACAACGTGATGAAGAAAGCCTCTACGAATCATGGGAAAGATTCAAAGCCTTGATCCGCTCTTGTCCTCACCATGGTCTATCACAATGGTTCCTTGTTCAACAATTTTGGAACGGGTTATATGAAGACTCAAGGGCCATTCTCAACATGGGATCGAATGGAAGGTTTACCGAGGTGGATGATGACCAAACTTGGTCAAGAATCGAGGAGATGGCGGTACACAACTCCCAATACTCAAGGCCTAGGAAGGCGAATCGAGGAGGAAGGCATGAAATCGATGCCATTATACAACTAAGCATTGATCTTGGAGCTCAACTAAAAGCCCACATAGAATCTATTGACAAGAAGCTCCAAAGCCATTTTGATCAAGGTTAAAGTGCTAGTGCCTCCCACCAACATTCCATTCAACAAGTTAATGCTTTGGGAGTTATATCTCCTACATCTTATTATGGGATATGCGATACTTGCGGGATAGTGGGACATGAGCCTTTACATTGTCGAGGTAGTATTGAGCAAGTGAACGTTTTTCAAGCGTTCAAGCAAGGTGCCCCTTATCCCCATATGTTCCAAGCTTCCCAACAAGTTCCCCAATAACAATCTCTACAACATCGTCCATATGTGCTACCTCCCTTAAGGGACAACAATCAAAGCTACCAAGGTTATATAGGCAACCCAAGGCCATTCAACAATTTCAAGCAACATAACCAAGGTACCTTCAACAACAATCAAGGGTTCCAACAAGGGAACTTCAATCAAGGTGGTTTCCAAGGGAACCAACACTCCCAAGGACACCATAACTACAACCAAGGTAACAATTTAGGCCTTAATCAAGGTAACTCTCATGGGTTCCAAGGGAACCATCAACAACAACAAGGATCTCAAGGTACTAACATGAAAGCAAGCAAAGGAGTCGATCTCCTATTCATGATTATGGCATTCCTTTAGCCATCACCAACACTCCTCATAAACAACAATCTCCCCCTCGGGATTTCGACATGCAAAAGTCAATGTTTGAAATGCAAAGAAGTCAATTAGAGACACAAAGAACCCAACAAGAAATTGTTGCTCAACTTCAAAGGGATAACTTGTCAAGAGATGCTCATATGAAGATGCTCGAAACCCAAATAGCTCAACTTGCTTCGGGTAGCTCTTCAAGGCAAAAGGGGCAACTACCTCCTCAAGGTGAAACGGCGAAATTTGAGCATGTGAATGCTATTACCTTGAGGAGTGGTTCATCTTATAATTCCCCCTTACTCCCTAATGAGCAAGAACCAATGAAAGAGGTTGTATCTCCACTTCAAGCTAATTCAAGCCTGGGAAATCCAATGGAGGAACAAGTTTTGTGGGAGATTGAGAAACCCCATGAAGACAAGCTTCCCCCACTTCATGGAAAAGACAAAGGAAAAGGGAAAATGTCATTCGAAAAGTCCAACCTTAATGAGCAAGACAAGGTACATATCAAGTTGCCTTTCCCAACAAGGCAATTGAAGACTAAGGTGGATGTTCAATATGACAAGTTCCTTAATATTGTGAAGAAATTGGATGTAAGTGTCCCTTTTACCGATCTACTTACCCAAATCCCGGCATATGGAAGATTCATGAAAGAAATCTTGGCTAGGAAGAGATCCGTCGACAAGGAAGAGACCATAGCGTTCACAAGAGTGGTGAGCGAGCTTATTCGAGGTTCTACGCTTCCCAAGTTGAAGGATCCGGGTAGTTTCTCGATCCCGTGCACCATAGGCAACTTCAAGATTGAGAGACTTGGGTGCGAGTGTAAGCATCATTCCCTATTCCATTTGTGAGCGACTTGGGATGAAGGAGCTCAAGAGTACTTCCATTACACTCCAAATGGCCGATAGTTCCCTCAACCGACCTTTGGGGATGTTGGAAGATGTGCCAATAAGAATCGGGAAGTTCTTCATTCCGGTCGACTTCCTTGTACTTGACATGCCGCAAGATGCTATCACTCCCATTATCCTTGGGCGCCCATTTCTACATACCGCCGGTGCTATGATTGATGTAAAGAACGGTAGGATCACATTTGAGCTAGGCGACGAGAAGCTCGTGTCTGACCTCCAAGGCAACACCTCGCCTACTAATGATGAGTCTTGTGAAATGATCACCGCCATGGAAGACATCGATCTAGGGGATGAGTCGGGAGAAAGCTTGAAGAACGACTTCTATGGAATTGTAGATGATGATTCCGAGCTTGGGGCAGACGAATACCCATATCATGATATTGAGGACAAGTTGAGAACAAGAAGAAAGATGAGCCTCCCTTGGGGCCACATGAAGATAGATGGACGTTTGGGTATATCCCGAAAGATCGCAAATACAAGTTCAAGCCATTGAACTTAGTAGATCGGGATGCCCCGGGAACGTCGAGGTTAGATCATGAAGACCCTTGGAGTGTGGATGGTTATACCACAAGCTTGATTGAAGACTTTGCGAGAGCCTTCGATTTGTTACTTCGAGCCCTTGATGGAGATGGAATTGGCCAAGTGTTGTTAAAAAAAGTGATTGAAGAATGCACCACCTTTGGTTTGACGGAGTTCCAAAATAACCATCCTATTATATATATCCCTTTCTTGTAATTCTTTTAGGTTTTTTGAAATTCTTGTGATTTGGTATTTTGATGACCGATGTGAGGGAGGGATTTTGATGAATGTGTTTGAGCTTACTTGTAGGTGTGAAGTGAAGATGAATCTTAGAGAGGAGTGGTCATTGATAGAGCTTGGATTGTGAGCAAGGAAGTCGGTTTTTGAGATTGTCGTGAATTTTTGGGGACGGAATTCGAGATCCCGAGGTATTTGTTGACTTGTGGGTGGAGCTATCAAGAGGATTGAAGGCCTAGAAGAGTCATCCCGGCCGAGAAGGGTTTCATCTCGGCCGAGATGAAGTGTGCGCGGAATCTGGAGCTACTGACCGCCCATCTCGACCGAGAAGAGGACCATCTCGGCCGAGAAGGAACCATCCCGACCGAGAAGGGACCATCTCGACCGGGATGGGTTTCAGCCTCCCCTTTTTGCCTTCTCTTCGTCATTTGAGCCCACCCAACCACTTTATACCCCCTCCCAACCTCCCTACCTACCCTTGCAACTATCATGTGACCCCTACACTTCATATATACACTTTTATCATCACTATACACCGAGTTTCACCTCAAATCCTACCTCATTTACACCAATGCAAGCTTAGAACTTCACCCATGCGGCCTTATCAAGAATGATGAGGAGTAACAATGACGAAGACTAGCTCTGTGCCGTTATCGAACTTTGGGACGATGGAGCGAGTGAGTTGCTAACCGACCGGTACGGCAACTATCCTTTCTTTTCCGTCTTTTATTACTTGTCTTCCTTTGTTTGCTCCATTTCCCTTATACACTTTTGTGTCATGGTGGCCCTCGGGGCCTTGGTAATCGTTGCCCCCGACTCTCGATGACGTGACTACATCGAGAGTCATTTGAAAGATCCAAATTTGCAAGAATTTCACCCTTTTTGTAGGATTTAGTCGGATTCGGGTGAAATCCGGGATAGGTGACTTGATTACACCTAGTCCTCCCCTTCCATTTCCTTTTATTTTCTTTTCATTCTTCCCCCATCCATATCTTTTCTCGTCTTGGCCTTTGGTGACTTGACTACACCCCGGCCGAACACATTCTACCCTTTTCTCCGCTTTATTTTTGATTTTTAGCTTTATTTTCGTAGTTTCTTTTCTTTCCTTTAGTGTCTCCATACACTAGGATCGAGCATGAGGACATTGTTCGGTTTAAGTGTGGGGGAGCGATATTCTAGTATAGTTTAATTTTATTTTCGTTGTTTTTCGAAAAATCTTAAAAAACCATAAAAATTTGAATTTTTTTCACAAAAATCAAAAAGATTTTCTTTTGTGTCTTTCTCTTTTTGTGTCGTTGTGTCGTACTTTTGTTGTGTTGTGTGTGTTTGCCTCCCTTTTTCCTTGTAGGTCGCCTAATCACCGGTAACTTTGGAAGGCTTTTAAGACATCCGGTAACGCCTTTCTATCCCTTTTTCCTCTTTATCTCTTGTGGAGTGTGGAGGAGATTTGTGATGATGTGTGCTCGGGTGGAGCTTTGTGAAGATTTGTGGTTGATTGGTTGCTTATTTGGAAATTCGGGGTGGTGTTCGTTCTCTTTATGTGTTTGTTTTGTTTTGTCTTGTTTTGTTGCCTTTGCCTCTTTCTTTCATTTTCTTTTGTCTTTGTTTTGTGTTGTGTGGTTTGTGTCTAGCGTAGGAAAAAAGGTCTTTGGAAACCCAGTTTTGAGGCTAGTGAGCAAGTGTTTACTTTCTCTTTCTAGTAGTATGAATCGAGTCTTGGATTTTAGTCTAGTAGAATGACCCTAAATCAATAGTTTCGTTGGTCCTTTACCTTGAGTCCACCTAATCAATTGTTAAAGCTCTTACTTGGTTGCAAGAAATGCCTACAAAATCAAGCCAAAAGGGCAAACCAAGGAAAAGAAAGAAAAATGAAAAGAGAAAAAGAAAGAAAAGAGAAGAAAGAAGAAAAAGAAAAGGCACAACAAAAGAAAAACAAAATACAAAAGAAGAAAAAGATTGGCATAGAAACTCAAAAGTCAAGTGCAAAAGGAAGAATGCCAAAAGAAAACCCTCTCACAAAAAGAACCCTCACCCTAAAAAAACCCTTTTTTCGACTATTACCGTGAAGAGCCTACCAAAGGACCGAGTCTCTAGGAAGGATGATAGCGGTAATGGTCGATCTTCCCTCATTTTGCGACCTTGACCACCTTTTTACTTGGACTAGTTGGGCGATTTTGGACATGGAACGACCTCCTGGCTTAACGCTAAAAGGGGCGAGGCTTCACTTACCTACAGTGTCGACTAACTCCGTGGTTCATCCTTTTCCATCCCTCCTATCGTCCTGTGGTACGTTCTTAGAAGGTTAGGAGGAACCTAGGTAAGTTACCAACGTTTTTTTTATTGCTTTGTTGTCATACTATTAGGGTTTTGTTCATTTCGGTTTGTGTTATTAGTTTGGGAACGTTTGATGCGCGTATTTTATATACACTTTTTATGCCTTTTATGCGCGCATTCCCGTGTTTATTGAATAGTGAAAACTATTATTTTGCCCCGAATTGGCTACTTTGTGGTGTGTATTGTCCTTTTGCAGGAACGGAAGACAAAGGAGCTAAAACGAACCAAAACCGCGCCAAAACGAAGCTGGAAAATGTTTGTTCGCTGAAACGAGCGATGGTCGACCGACTATTAGAATAGTCGGCCGACCATAACGATAGTCGACCGACTATTACAATAGTCGGCCGACTATTCTGGAGCTGCAGAGATCAAGTTGATGAGTGATTAGTCGACCGACTATTACAATAGTCGGCCGACTATTTCCTGGACTGCGGGCAGGTTTCGTGATCAGCAAGGAATTTCCTAAACACAAATGAGTTTCCTAAACAGTGTTTAACCCATTCAATTTGTATAATTTGTATAAATAGGGCTTTGGAGCCACATTAGAAATCATCTCTTAACTTCTTCACAACTTCTCAACTTTATTCTTCTCTACTTTTAGCTCTTTTCTCATTCTCTTAGAATTACTCCTAGTTTAGTTTCTTCCTCTAAGAACTCGGTTATTGTAAGATTGCAACAGTCTAATCGCCTTCATTCCTTTTGGTAATTTTATTTAATCCTTCTTCCTTCTTCTTCATTCTTGATTGTTCTTATTCTTCGTATTTAATTATTCTTAACTATTATTTTATGCTTGTCGCAAATTTATTATTATTCATCATGTTTAACCTAGTAAAATCTCTTATTAATCTTGTTGTTCTTAAATTAATCATGAGTAGCTAATTTCCTTCGCTAGGATTTAGGGGATCTGCGAATTGAATGTGGTCGCTAAATAATTTATAGATCTGTCAATGATATTGTGTCTGAGTTGTCACTTGTAGCATATAATCGTGATTAGTCAGTTAATGCGCATGATTGATTAATTGAATCTGGTAAACTTGAACCTAAGATCGGAAGCCTGGTAAAAGTTAGACCTGCTACAACACATTAGTTTGCCCTAATAAGATCGGAAGCCTTTAGACGCATGCTAGGGTGAATAGCGGACCGGAAGGACCTTTTCACTACCCCTTAGACCAATATCTGCGACAGACCTGTGACTTAGACCGTGACCATATGAGATTCGTAGTGAACCGACAATCCTAGTTTTCTCTCCATACATTAATTCATCCTAATTTATTCTATTTAGTTTAGTTATTCTTCTCCTTTAATTCTCTTTCCTTCACTACTTTTAGATTAGTTAAAACAACAACAAAACCACCAATTTAGTTTCTTAGACTTTAAGTAAATGGCTTTGATGACTCGAAATCTGGAGCTCGGTTCTGTGGAGCTAAGGCTTCGAGGGCTGGTTTGATAATGTGGGATCTGGTTTTGATGACTCGAAATCTGGAGCTCGGTTCTGTGGAGCTAAGGCTTCGAGGGCTGGTTTGATAATGCGGGATTTGGTTTCCATGTCTGGCCCTAATTGTTAGGGGTATCCTATAGAGCTTGAATCCTCAAAATTCCGGGCTGTCTCTGGCCTGGGTCTCGGGAAGGTCTTGAGGGTTGTAAACTTGTAATGTGGGAAGGCTGAGTGTGGTGTTAGCTGACCAGCTTGATTGTTACTCCCCTATTGGATGGCATGGATAATTTTGAATTTGACCGTACCACGGTCAAAGGATTTTCACTTGAGTTGACCGTTGACCACGGTCATGGGTATTTGATTTTTGATTGACCTCTTAGCCGCGGTCATGGGTTTTGATAATTTTGACCGTACCCTGGTCGTGGGGTTTTCCCTTGAATTGACCGTTGACCACGGTCATGGGTATTTTGAATTTTTTTGATGATGGCCTGCTTTTTTTTTTTTTTGGCCTTTTGCTTTTTTTTTCTCATGGACTTTCGATTTTTTTTTTTTTGTGTCCAGTTTTCTTTTTTTGATGGTCTTCTTTTTGTTTTGGCCCTTTCTTTTTTTGATGGCCTTCTTTTTGTTTTTTTTTTTACTTTTGATTTTTTTGT